>PUFA01000074.1:3730000-6130000 GCA_003508835.1 Eonycteris spelaea | reverse complement strand
AATAGTCTGTACCTCAGTTGTAAGAAGTGTTCAAATAGCTGGAGTAGATTTATAAATTTTAGATTAAATAGTGAAAAAAAAATCAAACCTTATGGCTTTTTAATCCCTGGAATCAAGATACAAATCTTTCACTTATCCCTAATGTTCCTTCCGTTGAATGACATTCTCTCTTAACCATATATACAGAAAAAATATATATATATACCAGGTGATGACACATTAAGAAAGTGTATTTGTTTATGTATTTGTCTGAAAAGAGTTCTCATTTTTCCTAGATTTTTGAGGTCTATGATGGCATAAAATTTCTTAGATAGGATACTAAAGAAATGTATGAATGGATCCTAAGCAAAAGCACAAAAAGACAAATCAAATTATCTGCTAGCTATATAATCATGGATATAGGGTTTGGAATGCTCCTGGGAATGAAGGGATATTGTGAGGGGGGATTTTAAGATATCTGTGAGGAAAGGTAATAAATGAAATATATTTTTGTTTAAGTGAGCTTTTTCATTTGTTTTTGAGACTGGTAAGCATGCAATACCATAGCATTATACAGTCCAATCTTTTTAGACCACTGGTGTCCAGTAGAATACTTGTTATTTGATAAAGTTATACTGAAACATCCACCAAATACACAGATTATGGCAGGTCAATGTGTAAAGGGATTTATTAATAAAGGTACAGTGTGTACATATCTATGTGTAATTTTGCATGTGTGCATATGTTATTACACAAATGGGAAGAGGTATCCTTGGAAAAGTAAAGCAAACATGACTTTCAAAGTTGATGTATTGGTGTCATTTATTTTGATGATATTTTGAACCACTTGTATTTTAATCTTCAGTCTAGTAATAGAGCAAAGAAGTTATATATTAATTTATTAAATTGAAGAATGAATTAATTAATAAAAATTATGACACTGACTCCTATAGTTTTTTTATGTTATCATTTGCTATACAAAACTAGTTTATTAAAAATGCAAATAATAAACTCACTCTAAGACAATGTTTCATTAAGTAACTGCTTAAAGAATTCAAGAACTAAATCAATCTGTGAACATATCAGGTGTTGTCCTTTAGAGATATGTCCTTGGCCTGTATTTATCGATTATTATCCAAATGTTTTCAGAGAGCTACAGAATGATACCATTTTCAATGTAATTACCAAAATCTAAAAAGAGAGAGCTGTGATTTTTTTTTTTTTTTTTTTGGTGACTTCGAAACATGCTATGTTACATATAAATGGCAATGTATTCAAAAGGGATAAGTGTAGCAGAAAATAGCTGGCTAGGCACAAATCAGGTTAGTCTGAAAATAGTTAAAGTGCATAAGCAATGTGATCTTACTGAAAACTCATCCTGTGCATCTTGTTTTGTTTTATTTTGTTTTACACAGTGGCATTTGTTTAGTTAAAAACAAAAACAAACAAACACTTGAATGTCCTCACAGCAGGATGACTGCAAGTATTGGAAAACAAGTCTCAATTTGAGTAAGAATGAACATGTACTTTAATTTTCACATTTCAAACCTGATGGGAGTAAGAGTCAGAGATGCCAACTAAAGTGATTAATGACCTGGAAACCAGTACCTCTGAAGAACGGTTCACGGGGTTACTGTTATTTAGTTTGGGAAAGGAAGGTAACTCATATATATATATATGACTATGGTGTACATATATTTTTAAGAAAAGATTCCTTAAATGGACAAACATGTAAAAACTAAAAGACAGGATAAAGTAAAAATGAGAGAATTTAAACTAACTATAAATTATCATAATGATGATAATTTTTAAGGAGTGGAATTTCAATTGTTTAACTGTAGAATTGCAAAGTCCCTTATCAGTGTTGATGCCAGTAATGCATAAATAAATGACAATAAGAAGAAAATTCCTTCAGTGCTTATTATCTGTGATTTATTTAAAAAAAAGGAAGAAAGAAAGTCCACATTTCCTAATGCATAAATTATCTCTGATAATTCTCTAAAAGTTAGCGTGTAACCCACTTAAGGCTTCACGGTGTACTTAGCATTTTTATTTTGTTGCAGAGATTCCTCAGTTATTTGCCCTAATAAGAGAATGTTATGTGTGTTTTGCAAACTAATCTAACTCACAGTGACCAGACATTTTGTAGTCCCGAGAATTCTAAGGGACAGTATGTAAAAACTATATAAAGATAAATGATTATCGTTAAGAATTCTTCATATGGGTTTGATATATTTGAATACTCTTCTTTAACCAGTGAACTTAGAAATAACATTTTAATATCCAGACTTAAAATAACCATTTGGGAAAAGGTAGTAGCTTTCTGAACTTATTTAGATGAGCTATTTTTTTTTCAGTATAAGATTAAAAAATAAAAATAGTTATCTCGATAGTATTCTTTTTATCTAAAAGTGATCTTTTCCAAGAATAGCTGTTTTTACTCCTATGTGTATTTTATGTCATATTTCCTTTTATATTTATTCTGAACTCCCCCAAAAGAATTTTATTTCCCTGTTAACATCACTTGAACAAGAACCTGAATTAAGTGGGAGAAACTCACCATGTGGAGATCTGCATGATGAGTAATGAGTGTTCCAGACAGCCTTAAGAAAATGTACAAAGAGCATAAGTCACGAAAGAGCTTGATGTGTTCAAGTAACAAAAAGAAAATCTGAGTTTATAAAACAAGAGAATTAAAGGGAAACGCCTTTTAAGATATCATCATAGAGATACTCAGGAGGTATTCATGTAGGAATCTTTCATTTAATTTAAATTTAAGTCATTGAAAAAATTTAAGTAGTGAAATGGCATTTTTATGTTTCATGTTTTTAAAATTATTTAGGTTTTGCATGGGAAATACTACTGTAGAAGGCACAGGAATTTGCAAAATTCAATGAGGAAGATATTGTGTTTTCCCATTCAAAGATGATTGTGGAGAGAAGAGGATGCTATCTGTGGAGATGGTGAAAAAAGGAGTCAAAATTTCTTTTGGGACAGACATATTGAGAGACTGGTTGTGAATGCTGAGAAAAATGGAAACGTTCCAGATGTTAGGAGCTGCTTTTCTCTTTTGCAAAGGAGAGATGAGAAGAAATCATTCATATGTGTGAATTTGGAACTAAAGGGAGAAGTCAGTCCAGAATATATGAAATTGGAAGTCATCCACATACAGATCATGTTTAAAGCCATGAGAACACATGAGATTATCTATAAGGAGAATATACTAAAGAAGAGTAGAGGGCCATACATTCAGCTCAAGGACCACTAACATTCAGAGTTAATAGATTGGAGGGAAAAGAGACAGGAAATATCACTAAGAGGGAGAAGTCATTGAGGCAAAAGACTTGTTTCCTGGGAGACAACAAGCTATATCTTTAGCAGGAAGGAGTAATCAACTATGTCAAATGCTGTTGATAAGTTGAATAAGATGATTAAAAGAATTATTCCTTAGATTTAAGCAAGATAGAGGTCTTTGGTGACCTTTGGAAATCAGATATCATCATAGAGATACTCAGGAGGTGGGGCAAATTCCTCACCACTAAAAAAGGCTAAAAAGAGAAAGGGTGTAGGGTTGGTGATTGTGGGCAATCAAATAGAATTGACAATCCCTTTTGAGATGTTTTTCTGTCAGGGGAAACAGAAGCACAAGAGGAATATGGTATCAAGTGAATACTTAACAAAAATCATGAAAATCATCTAACCTTGAACATCGATGATATGAGACAGAGAATGGATAACTGTTGGACCTAAGCCCTTGAGTAGATGAGAGATCATGGGATCCAGAATACAGGCATTTCAGATGCTCTTAGATAAGTGTGCTGATACTTATTAAGTTAAATAAGGAAGACAGGGAAAAATTTACAAATGTAGGTAGATTGGCACATCTGGTGTTGGGGAAAAAAAAATCTGTTCTCTTGATCCCTTCTCTTTTTTTCAAAGTATATACCAAGATAATCAGCTGAGAAGATAGGGAGAAGGGTTAGAGATTTGAAGAGGAAGATTTGATATAGTTATCTCCAGAATGGAAATGAATAATAATGAGTTGGTGAGATACAGAATGCATCAGTGCTTAATTGCTTGCTTTCAGTTGGGATTATGTTCTGTGGCTATTTGGAAACCTGTGACAGCCATTTTTTTCTTTGTTCAACATCTATTTTAAGTCTTGTTAAATAAATTTTGATGTGAAACCACATAGACTAATAGTCAAGAAGTGTGACCTTTTGAGTTAAATATTCCTGACTTTACCAGGATAAATTTCTTAATCCTATAAGCTTCAACTTCTTTTTGTATTCAGTGGGGATGATATCTTTAGGATAAAGAACATCAGTTCAAATCTGAACTTCACTGCTGATTAACTGAGGGACCTCAGGCAATTTGCTTATCTAAAAATTAGAATAAAAAATAGTTTCTAACTAATAATGTTATCATGAAGATTAAAAAGAATAAATCTTTTGCAAATGTCCACTCTTTTAACTGGACAATGCTCAATAAAAATAAGCTACTAATAACAATGGTAGCAGTAGTTGTACTACTCAGAATCTAGTATTTGGTGGTAACCTCATCATGACCATGGAGGTTTACTTTTTCTTACTACATTTTAACCAAAATATTTCCTCTTATTCCAATATCAGTTTAACATATAAGGGATATACTTAACATTTGCAGTTGTGAAGAGTGATCCTACAAGTGTTAAAAAGAGCATATTCTTTTAAAACTATGTGTTAGAGAGCAATAAAATAATGGGGAAATCCAGTACAGAAGCTCAATTCTGAAAACAAATGCGAACAATTTAAAACAAATCACTCTTTGTAGAGAAACTTTAAAAATAGTTTTTATTTAATTACAAAATTTTAGTTCATTTGTATATCAAGTCAGGAGGCCCAGTAGCAAAAGTAAAACATTTTGATTGTCTACTCTAGGACAGGATTCTAGAAAATGAGGAATTATTGGGAAAGCTCAATGACAGTATGGACTAGTTAGAGAGAAGGTCATATCTTAAGATGTCATCATTCCTCTAGTCATAAAGAAACAGGTAGTGATCTTTCAGTGGAGATCAGTAAGACCTCCAATAAAATCTGGGCTTTCAAATGTAAGCCAGCTTCCCCTTATAAAATTATCTCCACAAACTTTGGTTTTATATAACTTAATTTCTATCAGTCTGGCCTTTTGCTCATTCTCTAATAGGTCCCATTTATATTTGCTTTTTGTTTTTGCTAGCAATGTTCTTTATATCTAAAATATATTTCCCTTCTCCTCTGCATATTAAAATCCTATTTATTTTTATAGTCCTAAATCAAAGGGAAAGGTATTTCCCCAATACTTCCTGTCTGCTGATGTCCTCCTCACTTTGTAAATGTTCATTGCCCTTGTTTTTTACAGCATATGTGTCTCTAAGAAGCTACTAATATTAAGATTTAATTAAATATATTTATCGATATTAATATACTTAATGTTAAGTATATTCCATATATGTATGTATGTATTATCTATGTTATCACAAATACATTCTAGCACAAGAGAGACAGAAATTATCAAGCTCCTGGAGAGAAGAACTTGTATTAAAAGACTTGAATTCCTCTTGTAACAGTGATTTACACATAAAACGTTGCATAAATATTTGAAGAATCCAGTGTCATGGATGCCGTGCTGAACTACCCAGACTTCTCTTCATGACTGAATGATTTATTCCTCTAGCTCCTGGACAGATTGTCCAGCCAAAAGCTCTCAACTCTTTTAGAAAAATGATTTGACTTAAATGGTCTTCTTCTGGGGTTATTTCCTGTTTACTGGGCAGCCCATATCCAGTGACTGGTCAACGTGGAAGCATAAAGACTCTCCCAGGACAATTCCTCAGGGCCATCTCAGTCCAGATGTCCCTCCACGTTGGCCCAGGCCTTATGACTACATCACAGCCTAAACTGTACCTCTGCCTATTCTTGCTCTTCTCATACACTCCCAAATTGGTGTTGATCCAGAGACACCATTCCCTAATAAATCTCCCACATTCACATCTCCATTTCACAGTGTATTTCCTGGAGTACTCCAACCTATATCATCTAGGAAGAATAGTTGCAGACTGAAAAGCACATTTTTATGTTATGCTATTTTTTCAAGCTTTTTGAATCATATCTGCTGTTAGGCAATGGCATTTGGGCTTAATTTGTTCTTGAAAAATATGCAGATAGCTATGAGTACACTTGATCATGAGGTTCTAGATGATCAAGTTTTGTTGTGACCAACATTCATTAAAAAGACAGGTTATTACACTAATATGATGCAATAGCCTTTAAGTATTCACGATGCTAGGTAATTAGCTATATGGAGAAGTGGCTAAATTGTCCTTATTAATTAACTCCAAAGTATGGCAACTTTATATGAATCTCTAGTTCATGTATTGAATTAATTCCAATTTTAACTAGATTCTATACTGGATCAATTATTTTTAATCCAAACTTTGATCATTGCAAACCTTAGTTAAAAAGTAAAAGGCCTTCTAAATTGCATTTCTGTCTTTCTTGTGCTAGAATGTATTTGTGCTAAAGAAAGATCACATTATTCAAATTTTAACTTTTTTATAGTTTTTATATTATAAATTATGATTAACTGTTACTGTGTGGATATCTGTAATAGGAAAAGTAACAACCAGCCTTTCATACTGTTTCACTGTATTTTCACATTTTACCTCTGTGCTATGGTTTCTTCGTAGCTCTATTTAATCAGATATGAGATAATAATTGAGATCTTTCAGAGACAGTATTCATGAGAATAGACAATTCACATGTAGTCTAACCCACAGCCCCAAGGGTTACTGAGGTCAAAAGTGACCAAATATTTCATGTCTAAGTGCCACCAATATGCAGACTTCTAAGATTCTGTCATGCTGCCTGTCTTGACCCTGATTGTGCGTCGGTGATTCTTGGAGTGTGAGGGACACTGTGTATACATATGTTCAAATGGCAACTGCAGCGTTCACAGGGAAGGTCTTATGAAATATGAATAGACTTACTCCTCTCCCTGAACCGTCTCCTCCTTCTTCCCTCTCTATCAAGAATGCACAGCTGGTGAGAAGAGATCAAATACAACTCAGAACTAAAATCAGCCACTTCCTCAGTCAAGAGTTCTGAGAAAGAAATGTTGTATCACTGAATCAAGAAAATGCCAAATCCCTTTTATTCGAATAAATAAAATGTTAGCTTTCTATGTAGCAAATGTTAAATTTTAACTGTACTTTTCTGGTACTGTCCAGGCTGAGATTAAGACTAATCTCTTACCTGTATTAAATATACTAAAATCATATTATAGTGAATATATACAAATATCACAATTTCCTTTGTAAATAGGGAGCTTTAATGCAGATTTAAGTGACTATGCCTTTAAATGCAATAGAAACTTTAATTTCTTCATCTTCATTCAATTTTTTTGTTAAAGTAAAAAAAAATATCTTACTGAGTCTTTTTATTTTATAAATTTAGTTTATCAAAATTTACCTCATTAATAGTTTGCATAAACTTTTTAGTTATCAGTGTATATATATATATATTATATATATATATATATGTTTTATAACTCAAGAAGAAATGAAATACACATGATAAAATCATAAATCATAGGATGAAGTGATTTCCTACTTTTGTGAGTTTTTCCTCAAAAAGTCATATGCAGATTCTGTGTCTGTTTTTGCTGACCATTTTTGCCTTGTGCTCCATTCATATTTGTTAGATAAATTAAGACATTTTAATGGAGTAGACAAGACAGAAGACACTTAACTTGTAACTCATTTAGATCTGACTGCTGTTTATTTCCTGATTCCTTAAGATTGTTCCCAAGCAAGACTAACACTACAGGATTTGGTCTAGTCTCTAAAACTCCTCTGTTCTCTATTTTCTCCCTTTTCTGACCGATACCTTACTTTGTCTCCATATATTCTCACACACTATTTCTCCTTCTTCTAACCAGTGTTACTAAGTTCCTGAACAGTGCTATTGATGTGTTGTGTTATATGAGTATGAAATGGTGGGTTGTTAAGTACCTGAAAAAATATTATCAGTAGACCTTGAAAGGGTATAAAACTACCAAGACTTTTTTTTTTTTTAATCTAGATTGGTTATAGGGAAATACCAGTTTTTTGTTTTTTACCGTTTTAACAATGTATAATGTTTACCGGAGTCAGCTTCATAACAATATCTTATTCATATGTTCAACAAATATTTTATATATTAACTTCTAGTTTCTAGTCTCAGTTGTTATAAACTTAGGAGAAATAATATAGAGGAAGGAAAGAAGGAAAAGAAGGAAGGAAAGGAGGAAGGAAGGAAGGAAGGAAGGGAGGAAGGAATAGATACTATGAAAAGGAAGACAGAAGAGGAAATTTAATTAGGCAGAATTATATATGTGATAATTTTGAAGAGTGTATTTTCTCTGGTGAGATTTTAAACAGAGAACCGACAGAATCTAATTTAAATTTTAAAAGTGTTGCTCTGATTGGAATGTAAGAGCTAGAGAAAAAATTATATCTTAGGTTAAAAAAAGATTAGAGGCAGGAAGTCTAGCATAGTAGAGTGGAATCATCAAGGTATCAGGCTCCTTAGATGTTTCTCCCCCCAAATTCTCTGTACATGGCATCACCTTATTGTCTAAGATGAGTGTTTGTGCTTTAGCCCTCATGTTTATAGTCTACTCTTTCCATTAAAGACTTCACTCATCCTGGAATTTATACATGACACTTCAACACCACACCATTGACCAAAATTGAGCCTACCTGTAGCTAAGCTAGACAAAATATTTTTTAACCTGACCCTCATTTGCCTGATCAAAAGTTGAAAAAAAAAAAAATCAAAGGTTTTTATGTTCTCTTACTGAATGATTAGGAAACATCCCAAAACAATACAAAGAAGGAGGACTGTAAATTGAGACTCTTTCTATTTAAATAACTGAAGTTCAAGGTCTTAGAATTTGGTCTTTGGGTAGTAAACATGTGGATGGTCCCTTGGTCCCAAATTTAGAGTACCTGATCCTCTTTCATTTTTCATCAGCTCATATTTTGGGCCTTCTATGCTTCTTCAAAGGAGCCTTCTTTAGCCACAGATTAAATTATTCCATGTTGTATTACCTTCTAGTTAATATCTATGTTCTTCCTCTATGGAACTTAATATATTTGTAATTTTATACATGTATACATATTTTACTAATATTTATCTCTCTCACGAGGCTCAAAAAGACATGAGTGAGATCTGCCTTCTTTGCCCATGATTGTATTCTCAGTGTTAGCACAATGCCTGATGTGTCATTGTTTATTACACATATTTGTTGAAAATATGTTTAATACTTTCTTAATGAAGGATCATCTGAATAAATTAATTCATGAAGTATTTGAGTTGAAATCAAGACAAAGGGATTGGACTTAAAGGTCTTAATGCTGAAGTTCAGGAGACTAGAAATTTCTTCCTGCAATCATTTTAATAAAAGTACATTAAATTTATTAGAAGAATTTGTGCAGAATTCATGTTGCCTCTGCATGCATAATGACCATCATAATATCTCATTACCTTTATATCACTTAAAAAATTAGGGAGTTTGGAAAGTTACAAACTAAATAGCAAAACTTGATGGTATTCTACAGGCCTAAATAATAATTCTTATACTATCTGAGAATATATGAAGTAGTCTACTGAGAATCACCTGCTTATACATTTGATTATAATTTTCATATTATATTAGGTTTATATAATAAATTAAAATATAGCATCACTCAACATCTGCCTTTCTTTGTTTAGAGATTTACAAATCTGAACTAAGAAGTAATAAAATACAGCAGAGTAAATTCCAAGGATGGTCAAAAACATAGAAGCAAATTATTTGGACAAATTTGAGCATTGTTTTACATTAAAAATCTATCTCCATGCTTATCATTACATGTGTTATTATAAATATTTGTTATGGGTAAGGATAAATGCATTAGAAATTTTCACTGATCTTTAAGGAGTGTTGCTATTATTTAATGAAGCAGAGAACTTGTCTGGTTCACGAGACAGAATACTTGTTTTGGAGTCCTGTCAACCATGCAGATAGTTGATAGCTTCTTGCAGTCAGCAGTCACTTTGAGGTAGAGGTTTACTATAGCAGTCAAGAAATAGTGACCTGTGATGTCACCAGATGACTGCTAAAATGGTATGAAAAGAGATTTCAACTCCCTGTGGTACTACTAATGTACCTGAAATGTTTCAAATGCATTTCAGTAGTTATGAAAGAATCCAGAAAGAAAGCCTGGTGCCTTTACTTTACTTCAGCTCTGAGCAAAGATAGGCATTCCCTGATTGCTATCATCTCTCATAGTAGAAGCTCAAGGTCTGCTGAGATTTAAATTTAGTGGGATGCAAGAAACAAATTTTATTTTGATATGCACTTTTGTAAACACTGACCCATAAAGAGACTGACTTATTATATGTAAGTTATCTGATTTGCATACTAATTCTCTCTGACTAAAAGCTTGAGCAACAGTTGACCATTGAGCTCTAGAAGATACGTTTCATAGCCTGCTGTCAATACAGGTAATCTCTGATTTATACAGGTACATTTTCTTGGAGAAGCAGTTTGTGAGTTAAAATAACATTAGTCAAATTAAATTTTCTCCCAGAAAAAAAAGTCACAAAGAAAAAAAATCACAAAAAAGATTCTTTGTGAAGATCTTTTATTCATCCTCTTATAGATAAGTTAATACTTTCATTGAGGATAGGGGTTGTAATCAATAAAAAAGTTGAATGGAGTGGTATGTCGGTAAAGCACAAGATTTTACAAATGTCATACATGATTTTAAGAATAATGCATTGCTAATCATAGAACAATTTATTTAATGTGATTAAAAAAAAAAAAAAAACATCTATACCAAAGACATGGTTTCATATCTTGCAATGCTTCTGAATAGTTGCCGACCCTATGGAAGATTACTTAATCTTTTCATCATGAGTAGACATATATTAATGAAGTTAATGATGCTTATTTTACAGGTTGGTTTTAGGTGTAGAATATCAGCTAAGGGTTAAAAAAGGTATAACGAGGTTTGTATCTCAGCTCTATTAATTAGTAGATGAGACCCTAGGTGATTTACTAGGATTCTTTATCTGATTGTTAATTTAGTATCCAATATTCATTCTCTCTTATTCCCTTTGATAATCATTCTGCTTCCTTGGATACAAGGAAAGTCCTGTGGCTAAGTAATGGACAATGGGGTATGAGAGGAAGTAATATAGGCATATTCTGAATATCGCCCTTTAATACCTCCTTGCTCTCCAGTGCGCTTATATCCTTTCAGTGGGCTGAAATGTGTACATTGTGGTTTAAAAAAAAACAAAAAACAAAAAACAAAAAAAAAAAAAAAACAACTAGTTTCAGCCATACAAATGACAGCAAAACCCTAAGGATTACAGAACCACTAGATAAAAGGAATCTGGGTTCCCGATGACCTTGTGAAACAAAGCTGCCACCCTTACCTGAGTAATTCTGAGCTGAGAGATACACTTCTGTCTTACTCAAGCCACTGGTGTATGTTTGTGTCTACTATAGACAATTGGCCTATAGCCAAATAACATGACTCTGAGGAAGGGACTAGACTTCCCAAAGTTTCATAATTTAAAAAATTCAGATAATAATTGTACCTACTCATAAGGTTATTTCAAAGACAAAGTTATAAAAATCATTTAAAATAGCATCTGGCACATACTAGTATTTGATACGTATGTTTATTTGTTGTTCTAATTATTTTAACTTATTTGTATACCTAAAAAAGCTATAAAGTTAAATATTTTCATCTTCATAGGACATAATGAGCAATATGAAAAAAATAATGTTTGAAAAAACACCTTTAATTTCAAGGCTATGAAATCAAATAGTTTTTATATTTAACCTCAAAACATTTTCAAGAAAATTCCTGAGTTGAATTTTTGCTGTTTTTTAAGAAATAGATGCACAGACTTTGTGCTTGCTGGTGTTATATGTGTGTGCATGTGTGCATATGTGTGTTTTGCATTGCAAATTTTCCTAGAGCACATCAAGTTTACAATCATTCTTCTGCCTTTGAAAAAATATCTTGTGGTTACCAGAGCGGCCATCCCACCAGGACTGGTAGTTTTATCTGATACTTTGATGCCACATAATTATTTTTAAACTGTGGCTCCTTTTTACTTCTCATTCTCTTTTACAAAAGACAGATTTCCATGGTTTCCCTTGAATGTAGAATATTGTTTAAATTTGTTAGTATAGCATTTGAAAATACTTTTCAGTTTAGCAACTAATTAGTTATAGCTATCCAGATTTTTCTTAATGCATTACATACATAATAGTCATTTTTCTATATTCATAAAAATCTTTATTCTTTTACCTTATGTCACATCTTATTTTCTAAATGTATTCCTTAGAACAGCAAGTGAGTTTAGCAAATGTTTGCTTTCCCCTTCCAGCCTCTACTGTACAGAAAGCATATAGAAAATTGAAATGAATTTGGAGTCAATCCAGCATCTACCATCACTCACTATAAATCTCATTGTTTTATTTATGTGTTATGTTCTCCCTAGTTCTTAGACTTTCTCACCTTTCTATTTGCTCCTCTGTGCTTGATTTCCTGTCCCTTTTCTCTTTCACTACAAGCGGTCTATGCAGATTGAGTGAACAGGGAGACTTCCATCTCCATCTGTATCAAGGAATGGTACAAAACAAAGGGAGATAATCAGTGTCATGCTTTTCCTAATTGTCACATGGTAGGTGAACTAAGAGCATTTTATGAACACATAACATGCCCTAACTAATGAATTTATTCATTAAGGATACTATAATATGTTTCTTTCCACAACTCTTATATTGTAGATTTTAGTCTCATTTTACTGAGAATAAAACGGAGGCCCTTTGAAAAACAATTGATCAAAGGTCATGCATCTTGTAAGTTTGAGACTCATGGTATCTTCATAATACTGTATAGTCAAAGATTGCCTGCATTTTGAAGCAAACTGAAGTCCATTTTCTGACATCGGGCCTGCAAGGTAATAGTGGAGAGTTTAAATTATAGCACAGTGTGCAGAAGCCCATATTACTATCTCCGTCGTGGGACCTGTTTTATGGTGAGCAGCATAGTTTCACTAATGCATCAATTCTTACCTTATTGAAAGGTGATGCTGCCTTCCCTGAACCTTAGTATCCATTGCAGCTTCTGTCACTTTAGTCTCTGAGGCTTCATATTTTTGGTTAATTTACATGCTCTGCCAAGTCATACCAGAAAAATCACATACTCATTAGTTCAGCACAAAGGACGTTTATGTGATTTGTAAGCAGAATGTTCCTTCACTTTTATTTACTTGTGTCACCTTTACTTGTTAAATATCCATTCTATATGATCAAAATCTAATTAAATAAACTATCTGCCAGTACAATCTGTAAGATTATGTTTCCAGTTATACTAAACACCAATAAGTATGAATATTGAACTGTGAATAGTAACTGCATTGTAATTCACTTTGAAATGCCATACTGTGGTCAGTTGAAAGAAAAACATAGCAGAAATGTCTTTTTAAATATCAAATTCATTTTCAAAGATTACATTATATTTTCCTATGATACTAAAATTTGGAGATCACTTAACAAGCCCATTTATATCTTTCACTTAGTTGTATTTTACTTATGGACCCTGTACTCATACTGTCGTTAACTGTATCAAAAATATTATCCCCACAAGTAACATAAATAAATATCTCCTTAAACTTGTATGAACTTTTGTTAAGATTTAAGGAGCTTAAGACACTCATCTTTGTTAATTAAATGTAAAATATAGTGTGAAAACTTTCTACCCTCTTTTAAAGCTCAAGATTTGTACCTAAAATTGAATACATCACTAACAATAGAAAATATCTAATATGCTATCATATGTTATTATGTAAATTAAGAGATTAGTTAACTTCATGATTTTTTAAACCGTTCTCATAAAGTAGAATGAAAAAGTTACTGTAATTATTTTTATTTTTATTTAATCTGTCTATTTTAAAGAGGCCATAATGATATTATTATCCATTTAGCAATCATTTGAGAATTAAAAAAAAAAAAAGCAGTTATACAGAAAAAAAATTCAAGGTATAATTCAGAGCTTTTAAAGTAATTTTAAGACATATGTGCCATCTAATAATAATCTAATAATGCTGCTAAACAAATCATCTCGTCTCCGTTATACGTGGAGAGTTGCACAGGCATTTCTTTAACACAGATTATATAAGTCTCAGTACATACCACATAGCTTCAAGTGCTGAAATAACTAGATTGAACAAGAAAGTCATGTTCCCTGTCCTTTTGTATTATAACAAACAATGGAGAGATATATTAACAGTAATATATGTAACGATTTAGTTTTAATTGTGTTAAGTGCTATGAAGAGACAATACAAGGGTTCTAAGAATATGTAAGTGGCCTGGACCAAGCTCAGTTAAGGTAGAGGTAGAGAAGTAATCACATAATGTTTCTCTTTAAAGCTCTCCCTAATGGATAAACAGGAGTAAACTAAAGGTGTGTGTGTGTGTGTGTGTGTGCGTGCGTGTGTGTGTGTGTGTGTGTGTGTGTGTGTGTGTGTGTAACAGATAGGCTGTGGAGAGAGAGCACTTAGAAGGGAAGCAGAATGGCTGAGGCTGCATATGTCAGCAGCCCAGGGCCCTGGAAGAAGAGACTGGTAGGACCAGATCATACAGAGTCTTATAAGGTGTATTGAGAATTTTGAAGAAACCCATCACTGTACCATTCTTATTCCATTATTGGGCGTATTTATGCAGGAAACTGTGGTATTATTGACAGAGAATGCTACTGTGTACCATTTTCATATTTGTGATGTTCATTGAGGATGAAATTACCCGATATACAAAATGGGAGTGAAAGAATGGATAGTTTCTCAAAGTATTCGCATTCCTTCCAGAATTTTTCAAAATACTCTAGTTTTGAAAATATCAAGTGGGCCAGTTTCCTAATCTGTTTAACATTTTGTGGTAAGCAGTGATTATTTTATTATGTCCATTCTAGCTTGGATAGAGTTTGAGCTTCAAAGACCTATCTTGCCTGTAAGGCTACTGAGGATTTTTTTCCAAATCCCTCCAAGATCAGTATTATCCCCCTGTATTTCAGAATATTTTGGTATCATCAGAGTCACAATTACGACTACTCTCTTCTTCAATTTACTAGAATGTTTAGGAATTCCTGTAGCGTTAGTTCTCCATGTGTGAATTCTGGTTCGGTACCCTAGGGCAGAGTTCAAGAATTTGTGTTTTTAACAAACACCTTAGGGTGATTATTCTGCAGGATATTCATAGATTTGCAATTTGACCATTTCTTTGGTAGAAAACAAATCTCCAGGACTCAGAAAAACTAGCAATTTGCACAAGTATATTGAGCCTGAGGTTAGTCATCTCTAAATGAGAGTAAATCATGTGTATCTACCTTCTTAGAGGAGGCATATGCCCCAAGTGGACGTCCTGATGTACCAAATTAAAAATGCAAATTCTTACAGTTCATTATGACTAATAACTTCTCGTTTCCCCCCCCCCATTAGTCTTTCAGATGGGCTATGCCTTTTCAGTAGACTTGATGAGCTCAGGGTACTACTATTTGACTTTTGTTTCTGCAACTAGAAGTTAACTGGCATAAGCTATTAGCAAAATACCTATACTATCTGGCAGGGTTCTAATAACTTTCATTCTTTTATGACTTGCATCGTTATTAAATATTAAAATCTTATATCACCAAAGGGATTCAGCTTAATTATCAGATTAATCACTGACCTCAACACATGGTGTCCTCTGTCAGAAATGTCCAGCCACCACACTGTTTATTTCCTGTGTCTCAGTCCAGAAAAAGATTGATGTTCACAACAAAAATAAAATTAAATTTTAAAAGCTACTGGTGTCATTACACATAAAAGGTATTTGTTAATGCATACAACTAGGTTTACAAAATGAGTAACTCTTCAGGTAAATTGTCAAACTGAAGATAATTTAAGAAAATTAATCTCTGACATGCTGTAGAAATGCTATATAATTACATAAAAATAAGAGATATTTGTATAACCTCAAGATTAAAGCTTTTATTTCTTCTAGAACAGGTGAGAGAAAAATACTATATGTATATGTGTGTTCAATCTTTCATAATGTCTTCAGTACTATGTGGGATGTAAGAGCCTTGTAAGAGGCTCTCCCTCCAACAAGATATTGGTATACTGGTACAGGAAAATTAATCACTGTATTATATGTTTTAGGTTAAATCAGAGGCCCCGTAATTCTAGTACTATATGTCAATATTTGGTCACTGTTACTCAAATATTCTCTTGTAATTATTTTCCTTTAATACAAGAACTAAAGTATTAGCAAGGGAAAAAGGCATGTGAACTGAAAAAGACTGAGTGGGGAATTACAGTATGTGAAATAGTTTCATCATATAATTAAGAAAATGATTACAATAAGTAATAGTTTAGCTCAACCAATAACTGTAAAAAATAAATAAATAAATTGAGTCCTCAGTGTGGAAGTGAGTTCTCTACCCTCTGAATTTTTTTTTTTTTTAATTTAAAGACTAGATAAGTCTCCATCAGAATATTGGAAAAGAATCACATGTGAGATTCTTATACATTGTGTTGAAATCTTTTTTCAGTTCAAAGGATTTCAGTTCTAAAGATTCAGTTCTAAGGAATCAGTTCTACTGTGATTCTAAGAATTTATCAGATTTGCCACTATTGTGTCGATTTTATCTAAAGTTCTCTAGTTGACCTTCAAATTAAAACAAAACAAAAAACAAAAAACTTAAGTACCTGATTTTCCTCCTCTTTTCTATCCCTGTTGCCTAAGTTCAGATACTCACCGTGTTTTGATGTATACTAGTGTGCAAGCCTCAAACCAGTCATCCTGTCTCTAGTTTTTATATATCCTAGTACAAATCTGCTTAAATTTTTCAGTGTTTTCCCACATGTTGCAGAGGGAGATATTCAATCATTAGCATGATACTCAAATTTCTGTGACTGTATTTCTTTTTTAGCTTTCCCTCCTAATGCACTGATTTTTCAAGGGGGTATTATAGACTCAGTTTTTCTCCCCCAAATTCATGTGTTGAAATCCTAAGCCCCAATGTGAGCATATTTGGAGGTACTGTGTTTTAAGGTAATTGTTAAATGAGATCATAAGGGTGGGGCTCTTATTCAGTAGGTCTATGATTTTTATAAGAGGAAGTAGAGACTCCAGGGATGTGAGTGCACAAAAACAAGGACATATGAGGACACAGTGAGGGGATGGCCATCTGGAAGCCAAGGAGAGAGGGCTCAGGAGAAACCAAACCTGTTGACACCTTGATCTTGGCCTTTTAAGCCTACAACTGTGAGAAAACACATTACTGTTGTTTAAGCAACCCAGTCTACGATACTTCGCTTTGGCAACCCTAGCAGACCCATACACATTTTTTCACTGCTGTTTTATACATACATTCAAATGTGTAGTGACCTGTTGTTGTTGTTGTTGTTGTTGTTGTGTTGTTTTTGGTGGTGGTGGTGGTGTCACAACTCTAGGGATGCTCTCAGCATCTATTGAATGCAGGCAAGAGAACCGTGCTGTTAAACATTCTATAATACATAGGACACCCCACGTGTTTATCCCATTCTGTATGCCTCCTATTCTAATCAACATGCTCATCCTAGTGCTGCATTAGAACATTCAGCTTGTGTTCATATCTCAATGAAAATATTTTAATCATCTTAAAGCCAAATACTTACTCCTCATTTCTACCTTTGCTGCTGTTTTTTATATTTTTGAAATCTACTGTTGCATTTTATACAATGAATTTTCTATATATTTTATTTGCCTTTCAGTTTCTTTTATTGGTCTGTTAACTTTTTGGTAGTATGTTTCCATGAGTTGTTGAATCTTATATCCCTTGTATCCTTCAAGGGACTTATATGATTTAACTTAGTATATTCCTAACTCTTTTGAACATGATTCTTATTTTGCCTCATTGTTAAAAACTGAGATACCAAGTTCTCTATAATGGACATTCACATTCGAGAGGCATAAGAATGTGTATTTTTAACAAAGATCTCAGGTGATTGCATCAAACTGTCAAGTTTAAGAAACCAGAGTTTTATTTAATCCTAATAATTACATACCATGTGTGCATATATAAGCAAATGTGGCATCTGAAAAATTTGACAGTCATAATTTTATAGAATTATGGAATGTTAGAACTGTGTCATATCAATTGACAGATATGAAAAGTGCAGCACAGAACATTTAAGACAATTATAGTCACAGAATTTTTAGAGTTATCTGGTGCTTATTAATGGACATTGTGTAAATGCATCATCAATATATCATGGAAATTTAAAATGTTTGTGCCTCAGAGATAATCTGTTCTAATCCTTCATTTTATAGGGAATAATAATGCTCAGAGAGTTTCAGTGAATTGTCCAGTTTCCCAACTCATAATTGGGATACCCAGACTAAAATCATACCATTACTCTTCTTGATACCTCCAAAAATCATTTCAGTTCAACCAAAATTTTCCTTTTGTCATATGTGTAAAGTGTAAGTTAATATTAAATTTTAAGAATCAATTAATATATAATATTTAGGGATGCTTGAGAAAAAATTATAGTAAGATTTGTATTAAAAAAGAACATTGTATTTTTAATTTATTTATTTTTATGAAATAATGTGTATGTGTGTGCACACATGCACATGTGTGTATGTATTTTAATAAATGTCCTTTGTGGCATGAAGTAAATTTGTGAGATTAGGTTCCATTTTGATGTCTATCAAATGACACGAGTCAGGTTTTCTGGATGAAATATGTTGCCTTTATTACCTTTGATTTTCTTATGATCTTTTTATTTGAATAATGTTTTGAATGACAGTTGGTAAATCCTAGATTTTCTCATTATTCTCTATTTTAATTAGGAAACATTCATACGTTAATAACAGAAATTCAGTATAAGAGCATAAACACATTACAGTTTATTCTCTTACGTTAAAAATATATATATTTGTAAGTAAACATTCTTAAATGCATACAAGCATCCAGAAACAAGATATAATATTCTGCTGTGCCATCATTAACACATAGCTTCCATCCTGAAGGTCAAAGATGGCCTGGATCTTAACTATGACATCCTCTTTTCAAAAGAAAGTAAGGGATAAATAGACAAAAACAGTACCTGCCAGGTCTATTTCTCTCTTAATTAGCTCTCCAATAAGTACGACTAATGATATCTACTTACATCTCCTTGGCCACTTCTAGTCTAAAGGGAGGCTAGAAAATGCAGTCTTTTCAGTGGAGACATTGCCATCTGTAATAAAGTCAGGGCTTTGTTGCTGTGAAAAAGAAAATACATATTGAGCATTCAGCCAGCAGTCTTTGACAATTTTGCTTTCTTAGTATTTTTTTCTCTTTAGCTGTTTTCAGCTTCAGTTAAGGTAACATGTTCATAAGGTCTAAATTGGTATAATCAAGGTGTTTTAATCTTTGGTTACATACTGTACTCTAAACCTCAGCATGTAATAATAACCATGCTTGGTATTTGTCTTAAGAAAATCAGTGGGAAAAAAAAAAATTAAATACCTATTTTATTACTGAAAATGTCATGTAAATACAGAAAGTGCAATATCTTTACACATAAATCACAGCATATCATGCAAAAATTCTTATTTTCATATATGCAAAATCTAAGACATGACAATTTAGGAACATCATTAAAAGAAATAGTGGTAAAAGTCATCAGTGGACGATTTGATGTTATGGTGAAATTCTTTTTTTCTTTTCTTTAGTTACATTAATCATTATGGTTTTATTTGTTTCATTTTTAGAAACTCAATTTGAATGTTTCAAATAAGGGTTTTTTTTGTAATGAATTTCAATATCCTTAACTACTATTTTCAAATGGACTATGCATAACTTGATCATATGTGACAATTTAAAGCCAGCTAAAAATAATCTTCAAGTTTCCTCTCAGATGATTTTGTTTTCTCACAGATATCTTGTCTGATGTTTAGAGTTATAACAAAATATTCATTTTCATTGCATGATTTTTGGTTCTATGAAGAATACAATTTTAAGCCTTTTAAATTATGAAAGCAAAAGAAAAGAGGATGAAAGAAGCAATGTTTTGAATAAGGCAGAGATGTATTCATGCTGAAGACGCTTTCACTAGGCCTTAGTCCTTAGGGTTTCAGTCCTTTGTGAAGAAAAGGTGAATATGAGCTTCTTTCAGATAAATAATACTGGAGAGGCTTGTGTCCATCCAAAGCCTGTTAGGCCTTCTTTTCAAGGTACTGAATAATCTATGTATTTCCCATCTTATATTTAGCTTGTTCATGCATGATAATAGAAAACTAAAAAAATTAAAACTTTTATGTCATCTGATATACATTACTGTGTGTTCATCCTAACATTTCATTAAACAGTATTTTTCTAAGACATTGGCAAATACTAATGTACTTATACATAATATATATATATATATTTTTTTACTTTTGCTTGAACCATAGGTATAAAAGTCTTTTACCATGACTATTAAATAAATCTGGTAATGTATACATTATCAAATAAATGAATGTAAATCATTAATTAAAGTTATCAAGCATTACAAATTTTGAATCAATATTGATATAACTTTGTACAGTTCTTTCCCATGCTATTTAGATTTAATTATTTAAAATTATGTAGAGGTTAAAATCTTTAAATTAAATGAAATACGCATTAAAATATTCACATTATAAAATAATTGAGATGGTTGGAAATTTTTTCTGTATCATGATTTTTTAAGTGCACAATTGTCTTTCTACACTTTTTAGAATATTGTAAACCAATATTTAATGTATATCATACTATTTATTATTGGGCTCTTGTTCTTCAAATGAAGTTTCAATGTTTATCAATAGTTTATCATAAAGGGGCTTTTGAGTTATTCGGTATGTACTATATATTGATCTGAATGCCTTTTACTTATTTTTCATATTACATTTTTATGCTATAAAATTAATTGAGCTGTACAGTTAAGATATGTACTTTTATAGTTTTATATCAAGAAAATTTAAAATATATGTCAGAAGTTATTTATAGTGTGATTTTCTCTATTACAAAAAAGGATATATTGTACTTGTAATTTTATTTTTAAGGATAGAGTCTTATCTGTTTTTAATTTTTGAATTTTTAATGCCTCATTTGGTATCTAGATTATAATAGGAGCTTCACAAGGGTTTACTTATAAGTATCTGTAAGTGGTCGAATGAATGAAGAGTACATTGAAACAGAAAAGTTGTGTTTTGTATTATCATGAGTTTATAGACCTATATATGACGATGCATTGCAGTTAGATATGGTGATTGTCCTCAGAGGGTTTATAATGATGTAAAACAGTTATTGTCTCTTTAGAAATATTTTTCTTCAGGAATTTGGAGTTTATTGATACTTAGAAAACTCTCTTAATTTTTGTTAGAATGATATGTTTGAAATAATAGTTTTGCTAATACTTATCCTCTTAGGGTCTCCTCTCCTCTCCTCTCCTCTCCTCTCCTCTCCTCTCCTCTCCTCTCCTCTCCTCTCCTTCTCTCTCTTTTTCCAAAATTTTAAGCCGGAAAGTCTTTGCTTTGAATGATAATTTTACAAAATTCAGACTATGGAAAACACCTATGCATGTGTTTGTTTATCTATATTTGTATCTTATACATTTATTTTTGTAAATAAGTACTCATTATCTGTTTTCATTGGTCCATCTATAAAATTGCCATCTGAGATTTGAAAATAGACTTCACAAATTCCCTTATTAATGTCTCTACATGTTACTGTTAGGAGTACCCCTAACAGTTTTACTTAAGTTTTATTTACTTTTCAATTGATATTTGAAGAAGTTTAATTACTTGCTTTTCAAGCATATATGATTAGATAGCATAATCTTGAGGTATATCTGGAAACATATAAGGAAAGACATGTTTAAAATCTACATAGAACAGTGTGCATCATATTTTATGGTAGGAAAAGTGAAAAATAAGAAAGTTGGTGACCTGGATGATCAAAATTGACACTGCTCAAAGATGAGGAAGTTGTTTTTGGTGGAGAAGGTCTTCAGCTTCAAACAAAATGTGGATTAGTGCTAAAAGGAATGAAAGTGGGGTGGGGTTACTTAAAGCAATTTTATAGAGTAACTTAACAGCAGAATATAAAATGTTATATTTTTCAAGATTGTTGTAAAGATAAAATGAGATCATTTTTCCAAAGTATTTTGAAAACTGAAAGTTATATAAATATTCTCCTCCTCCTTCTCCCTCTTCTTCTTCCTAGTATTATTTTTATTATATTTTCATTTTATTGGATAATTTCTTAATTGAATTAATGTAATATCATGCTTTATAAGTAGCTTGAGATATATTTTAATTATAAAAATTTTAATATATCATAGAGAATTTTGGCCATTTAACTGAACTTTTGAATAGTCCCAAAGAACATGCTGTGAAGCACACAGTTCAGAATGACTTCATAGTGGGATTTTAAATGCTTACCAGATAGAATTGGGGTTGACATAGAAGTATTTTGATGCAGAAAAAAACAGCAATTTTATGAGATTCTATCTTACAGTCTTTTTAAACTATCCCAAAATGATAACAGACAAGTGAGAAAGAGAATTTTCTATTGTTTCTTTACCAGAAATTGTCATTTAAAAATGTGAACAAAATGACTTAGAGACTTAAAAGCCAATTAGTAACAGTTTCTGAATATTGAGGTGAATCAATTCAAAAAGTAAGAATTGCAAATACATTGTTTTTGTTTAGTTGTTTGACCTCACTTAAAATATTATTTACTTAATTCCATGCATTGTTAAATTAAGAATATGTGTGACATCAACTTTGCTTTCTCCTACATAGAAAGGTATTGGTAATAGAGAAAAAATTGATTTTTGTTTTGCCACTAAATTACTGTTTTTCTTTTTTGTTTGTTTGTTTCTTGATATTAACAAACAATGATCTGGACTTTAGCCATGAGTATAACTTTATTTGATGTGGTTTTGTTTTTCTGATTGTATCATATTCGCACATCAGTGCCACATTTAAACAAACTGAATCTGACTCTGTGGATTTGGATAACATTATGTCTCTAAGATGTTCATTGAATTATCTTTAGCACTATCACTATATTATATGTAAATGTATATCAAAAAATTTTAAAAAACATTTTCAAATTGATATGAAATTCCAACTTGATTAAACATTTTTAAATGCATCTCCATGTAATATCATTTAACACATATGTAGGTAACCTTTTTTTCTGATTTTAACATTTAATGTATTTTAATATGAATGGCATGTTATCTACTCAGGCAGGTAGCAATCATGAATATATTCTTTTGTTTTTAAATATTTAAATAAATTTAAAATATATATAAAATTTTGAGGTTAACACTTAAATTTCTAATTGATATATATATATAGTTAGAAAATATATCTAATGGTAGAATAATGTGAAACACTTATAATATCAAGAAATTCATCACTTTAGTGTTTTTTAATGGCCTTATAAACTTAAAAGTAAAATTTTTGTTATATTTGAGCAGCTAGAAATTATGTCAACTTTCTTTCAAGTTACCATTGATCCAAAATGCAGTGGAAAATAGCAAACCAGGTGCCAAATATGATTCATGTGAAAGTATTTCTCCCGGGAGAAGTATTTTTCTCTCTTCAAGGGTAGCAGTAAAGATCTTGAGCTGGTGGTCAGAGCTATGTCATCTTTTTTTAAAGAGAGTTTAAAAGTCATTTGCTTTGCTTTGAGAGTGAATTATGTGGTATTAAGTACTGCAGTAGCACCATTAAACATTATGTCATCTATCTTTTTAGGATGTGCAAAGGTCAGTGTCCAAAAGGCCATTTTTTAATTCCCATTTTAACTCCATACTGAAAGCAATTTTCATTTTATTCCTTTTTTTTTTCTGCAACTGACATTATCCACCAAAAAATAAAAGCCTCCCAGTACTGCTCATGCATATATAGCCATAATCCAAACATTATAAAGATTGTCTTTAAAATATAGACAAATAAATAGAACTGCCTCCAAAATTGGAATAGTAATATTAATCACCATCAAGTAGCTAGTATGTAGCCACAGTATTAAGATGTCCTGGAAATCCATGGATCTGTAACTAGCAGAAATAACATATTGTTTAGTTGCTTGTTCAAAGTAATCTCTTCTAATATGTAATTTTAGGAATAAACATAATGTTGAATTTTGTATTCTCTTATAGAAATTAGGGTTTTTTATTTGTCACGACATCTGGGTGGGGAGGAATTGAGGAGGGGAAAAAATAGAAGAAAATGATTTCTTTTTAATTTTGTCAGTATTCTAACCAAAAAATAAAATTTTCTGCCTTGAGTACTACATTTAAAAATAGACTTTATTTTAAGGCAACCTGGTAGAATTGATCTTGATTCTTTCTATATTTTTTGATCAGTTAAAGAAACCATGTCACAAAAGAGATATTTCTAATGTTTTGTTACTTTCAGGGTGTGTGTCTAAGCTTTTTCAAATCTTTTTCATGTTTGATATAATCCTGTGGCAGATTTTTTTTTAAGTGCTGTCAAAATCACAAAGTAAAAGAAAAGACAAGAAACAGTAGTTAACATAGATTATTTTGAATACCTTTTGTGTACTTCAGCTTTTTAAAACAGCCTGTTTCTAAAAACTCTAAATCGTAAATTGACATTTCAATACCTGATCATAGAAGCATTTCTTGTTTTGAAAATGACAGGGTTGGAACATACTATTTAAATATAACATTAGGGATGTCAGAACTAGCAGTACATTGCTAAAAATTCTAAGATATTTAACTAACAGATGCAAAAGTGTTTAAAGATAAGGGGTGGGATCAAAGAAGTTAAAAAGAAAGCAACTCTATACAAGCCATATTAATCTATTCATTGACCTGAAGCTTATTCTTTTATCTGAAACTCATGGTGTTTTTCCTGCTTAAACTTTCTGTCTATTATCTAAATATGTGTGGGCTTCCTGTCTCTCATATATGAATTCCCTGCTTAACCAGCTATTGGGGAATTGACCTGGACTCTAGTTTTAGCACATATAGTAAATAATATTACAGACTCTCTTCTTTTTAGGTTGGATAACTTTAAGTAAGAATAATTTAGTAACTGATAGCTTATGATATCTGCTTTGAAAATGAGAGGGTTTCAACAATATTTTTTTCTATGATTTCATATTCATCTTACATACTTAACTTTCAAGGTTTTTGTAAACTATATATATATATATATATGTGTATATATATGTGTGTGTGTGTACATATATATGTGTGTGTGTGTACATATATATATATATATATCAACTTTATATTTTTTTAGCCTCTAGACTTGTGATGTAACCATTGCAAGCACTCATGAGTACTTAAATGAATTGGAAGAAAGGTATGGCATAAATAAGATTAAATTCAAATACCAAGAATCCTTTCTTTCTTGCAAAAAGGGCAAGATATAATGAGATAGGGCATCAATATATAAAGGTGAAATAAAGTTAAATTTTAGGCTGATGACACTGTTAAAAACAGTATTTAAGGGTTTTAACTGAAAAAGAAAAAAAAAAGGTACGATGTTAGTAGTCAATATATCCTTTAAGTCACTGGAGACTCTCAGGTATTTTTATGCTTAAAAAGGACCATAGTTCAATGTTCTTCACAAGACAATAGGGGAGGAGGTTCCTGTTGTTCCTCTTGGATTTACCCCAAAGCTTGATAGAACAGATTTTAATCAGACAGCTAATTTAAGGATTATATATAAATGTAAATCTTTAAAATGAGAGTAGGTGTGTTCTTGAAAAGAAACAGGAACAGAAGATGAAATACCTCCAGAAGAGCTGAGCCCTCTGGGCAACACTATTCCTGAAAGTCAATAAATATTTGTATGATTTCTCATGTTTTGCTCTTACAAGCAAACTTGGTATGAATACTACATCTGAATAAGAGTTTTCTAGGGAACATACCAGAATAATGTAATTCATTTATTTATTCCAAATATATTTGTTAAACTCTTAATGTCTCAGGTAGTGTTCTAGCTATTTTGATGAATATAAAAAGGCAAAGTCTCCTGAAGAGAGGGATGCATAGACAGAATACAGAGGATTTTTAGGACAGTGAAAATACTGAAAATCCTGTGTATGAATCTATAATAATAAATACATGTCATTATACATTTGTCCAAACCCATAAAATGTACAACGCTATGAGCAAATCTTAGTATAAATTGTAGTCTTGGGGTGATAACGATATTTCAGTGTAGGTTCATCAGTTGTATCAAATAGATCACTCTGGTAGGGGATGTTGATAACAGTGAAGGCTGCATGTGCCAGGATCAGAAAATATAAGTGAAATTTCTCTGCCTTCTGCTCAGTCAATTTTGCTGTGAATCAAAATCTGCCTCCCAAATTAAATAAGTCTTTAAAAATAAATAAATATAAATAGATAGATAGATAGATCAATAAATAAGACCTTCAGGAATCATGAAGTGTATATTTTAGCTGATGGAGTCAAACTATCCAAAATAAACATAAGAAATGTGCAAATTTTGTGTTAGGTACTTATATGGATTAAAGAATTAAAAGCGAAGAGTAGAACAGAGTAAGTGGTATCGGGAGTGCTGAACGTGAAAGGAGGTGAGGAATTTTAAATAGAGTGGCCAGCATAGGCCTCATAGAGGCACATTTTAGTAAACACTTGGAGAAGGTAGGGAATTATCAGTGTAGATAGATATCTGAAGGAAGATCATTTCAAGAGGAGGGCTACTAGTGAAAAGCTGAAAGGCAGGAGTGTGCCTGTTGTGAGAAAAGCAACAAAGAGACCAGAGCAGAGTGAACCAGAGAGAACTGAAGTAGGAGAAAAAATGATTGGATCTTTTAAGGTTTTAGAGTTAAATGTAAAAGTTTTAGATTTTACCATGAGTGAAATGGAGAGTCAATACAGAGTGTTGATCACAGAGGAACATAATCATTGCATTTTAGAGAGTCCTTTTGTATCCTTCAGAAGAGAGATGGCAGAGGAAGAGAGCAAAGTTACAAGTAAGGAAAGTGATGAAGAGATACTTACTATCATCTTGGTCAGAAATGGTGGTACTGCCTATGGTGAGAGCAGAAGAGTAGAACAGGTAATGGCTGGATTCTGGACATCTTTTAAAGAGAGAGTCATCAAGATTTTCTGACAGATTGACGTGAAGTGTGGGGGAGAGAGAGGGGTGAAGGATATACCCATGGTTTTTAGCCTGTACTAATAGAACAGATATGGAAAAGGTTGCAGGTGTGAGGATAGAAGAAATTTTCCTTTATTGTCAAGGTTCTTTTGGCCAGTCTAATAATTGAATCTATGAGACAGATGAATAAGAGAAAATAAACAAATTTAATTATATACATATGTAAGGGGACCCCACATACATGAGAATGTCAGAGACTCCATGAGACGTTCAGGAACAGAAAATTAAAATGAGGTATATATGACATTCTGAGCTAAGAGTCAGGTAAGTTGCCTTGGACATCAGTGGCAAGGAAGGCCATTGAAGGAAGGTAAGAGGAGCCGATGTTTAGTAATTAGTAGTTTGCCCTGACATATAGATACATCAAAAAATATCTTTGATAATCTCATAAGGGCAAGGCCCCTAATTTAAATTCTTCTCAGTGGTTTGGGCAGAGGGGCAGAAATTTCTCTCGAGCCCAGAGAGTCTCAGTTGCCTTTAGCTCAAAAGCACAGGAATAGTATTCCTACAAAGCATAGATAGATTAAAAAAAAAAAAAAAAAAAGATTCAGAGAGACATAATTTAATATTTCAAGGGGGTGTTCTAGGCCTAATGTGGCTGTTAATACATAGATGAAATTTTAAACCATGAGCTTGAATGAGCTCACCAAGTGTATGAACGTCGGTTGAGAAGAGAGGAGAAGCAAGGACACCTCCCAGGGACATGCTAACATTGAGAAGCGTGGGGGAAAGGAAGAAACTGCAAAAGCGGGCTGAAAAGAAGTGACGCGATGAATTAAGAGGAAATTAATAAAAGGTCAACTAAAGGGAGGATTGAGAGTCCAAACATGGATTCCAGCAATGAAAGCGGTTAGCATTGACCGTAGCATGAGCAGTTTTAATAAAATAGGGAAGACGAAAACCTGATTGGAATGGTCTTAATAATAAATGGAAGAAACAGAGAAAGGGAGTATAACTAACTCTTTATTTAAGGCACTTTGATTCTAAAGAGGGAAAATAAGTTGAATGATTGAGTTGTAGGGCACACATGTGTTTACCTTTAAAAGAAAACATGCCAACATTTTTTTCAAATGTTCTCTAATGATTCACCCTCTTTTTAGCAGTATGTAAGCATCCCTGCTGATTCTTGTCCTTATCACTTAATAGTATTTGTCTTTTAAATGTTTACTAATTCTTATGTATGAAAAGTTATATTCCATTATGATCTTAATTTTCATTTTACTGATTGTAAGTCAAATTGAACATCTTTTCACATGTTCATTGGACATTCATATCTATCTCGACATATCTGTTTTGAAATTTAGAATTTTTCCCTCATGGGGTTTTTGTCCCAGTATACTTTTGATAGTCTTCCTCTGTTCTTTGACTTGAGAAATGTACTCTAGTTGATCATCTTGCAAGATTTGGGTAGTTAAGATCTGAAGTACACATCTCTCTACTCAGCAATTTGATTGAATATTGAGGAGATAAAATAGTTTTTTTTTTTCAGGAAAATAAGCATATATATATTTTTGTAAAAATAGTAAAATATATGTACTTTTGATAAAATACTTATAGTTATGTATTTTATAGTTTTAAAAGAACATTTTCCCATTTTATCAATTTCATCCTTATAGTCATGATGTGAAGTATGTTGCCAGTTACTTTTATTTCTTTTTTG
The DNA here is from genome assembly GCA_003508835.1 of Eonycteris spelaea. Taxonomy (NCBI): domain Eukaryota; kingdom Metazoa; phylum Chordata; class Mammalia; order Chiroptera; family Pteropodidae; genus Eonycteris; species Eonycteris spelaea. The sequence goes on along the minus strand of PUFA01000074.1, from coordinate 6,101,080 downwards.
CAGATGGAGTTGAGACTTAGAGAACTGAGTGACAGTACACAACTTACGAGTGTTAAAGCTGAGAATTAAACACAGAACTTATCTTATTTCAAGTCCAGTACATATTTCAGTAGACCACATGCAGAGTTACAATGAGAACAGAGGTATTTGGAATTTGAAAGATTTTGCTTGCTCTGTTGTCAGTAATTATTTTAGGTTTGAGGTGAAAATCATAGCACAATAACTCTGTCTAAAGTTTAGGCCTCCTCTGCCCCAGATGGCAGTGGGATAAAACTTTCTTTGAGAATAGAGCACTCATTTTAGTTAGACACAAAGGTTTATTGATGACTATTTCCCCAACTGTTGCAATTCAAATATATAGACCTTGTCTCCTTCCCTGTACTTTGTAAGCCTGTATCTTAGTGTAACTTGCATTAATTGAGTACTATAGTAATATCTGACATATTTGAACCGACGGTGGTCTCTCCCAGGCACTATTCCATAGTGGTTTTTACACAACTTGGGTACAAGGTCTTGATTAAAGTTATTTAGGATCAAGTAGGTTAGATATCTACTATCAAAAATCACAGAGGATCTCATTTTGAAATGGGAAGACAAAATTTTAAACAGAAAACATAATATGGGTGGGTGATTTAGTTAATTAACATAGTGCTGTGAACTAACATTTTATTAGTTTACTTAAGGATATACTATAAATGGATTAGCAAATACGTATGTATCAAATAACATTTATATCTGAATATATATGGTATGCAGTATGTGTATAGTTATACTTATGCATATACATTAATAAAATGAGATATTTTATGACTAAAAATAACAGCATTATGAACTCAACAGACTTAGATTTGAATTCCATCATGTCTGTATTTAATTTTGAGTAATTTTTAAAAGCTTTTTCGTAAGCTCTATTTCTCAGTAAATGGCAGCTAACATTCTTAATATATTTTAATAAAGTGCTTTAAAAAGAATACTACTAAATTTTTGTTTGTTGTTTGTTTGTTGTTTAGAAGCATCCTAGTAAAAAAGTAAGCACAGGCACATGGGAACCAGGCTGCCTGGATTTGAATCCCATTTCCACTACTACTTAAGACTCAACAATTCTTGAGCAAGTGTCTTTTATTCTCTGTGCTCTAGTTTACTTATTTGTGGAATAGGAAAATAAAAGTATCTATCTTATGTGCTTTTTGTGCGAAATGTGTTATACTGAAGCTGCTTAAGATAATACTGGTTCTCAGTAAATATTGCCTGTGATTATAATCAGACAGAAAAAAATAATCATATCTTAAATTACTGGAATACTTAAAAGCCTACAAATGAAATATCCAAAATTAGAAAGTGTACTTTTCCTTCTTAAATTAGTGACGAATTATGGGTTATGGAGTCTGTCTCAAGGGATTGAAATTCAGCCCTAATACTTCCCACCATTGTCACCTTAACAAGTTATGTAGAGTGTAAATCCTCCGTTTTGTTACCTAAAAATTAAGGCAAATTGGAAAACCTTTCTGATAAGGCTAATGTGATCATTTAAAAAAGTTAATGTAAAACATCTAAGTATATAATCTAGACCTACAAATAAATGTCAGGTACTTTTTTAATAATTAATTTTACTTAAAATTGTCAGATAAATTTTACATGCTCCTCTATTTTATGTTTTAAATAAAGAACCACGTAGTATTAACTTCCAGCTGTGCTTTCCTAACCTGTTAGGAAACTGTGGGAAATGGAATAATTCATTCCAGGAATGCATTAGAATTATATTAACAAAATAGAATGGGAAGAAATAATATTAAACTAGTAATATAGTGTGTGTTACTTCATGATCATAATGGAAGTGCTAGACCATCAGTAAAGTGATAAAATTGTGTAAGAGTTTCTAGGTTTACTGTCTAGTGCATTGAGATAGAAATAACCCTTTGATTAGGCAGAATTCTGTAAGCAGTGTTCATTCTATGGTTTTTGCCCACACTAGACATCACAGTGCTGACTCAAATAGAACCCACTTAAGCCATATACCTCAATTTAGCAGTCACTGAAGAAGTTCTTTAGTATGGGGCTTTATGTGGCATTTGATAATATTGCTGTAATGAGAAACATATTGCTAAATGGACATGGCTAAATAAACTCCAGACTGCCTTGTTTCCATAATATCAGTATTTTTATGCCAGCAATTTTGTCTTCTTTGAGCTGTGACTGTGACGTTGTGACATGAAGCTGTCCAAGACACAGTGACACAAGACTCTTTCTACTTAAGAGTCTGAGCTGAAAATGAGTTCCTGCATTTTCTTAGCACCATGCTTTTAAAAACGATGTGACATTAAGCTCTTACCTGAATACATTATTGTTTCATTATTTATTGTCCAATATCATATACCAGTTACATAAGAACTTGAGGGAACTCAAGAATGCTATTAAAATCACCCCTAAGGTTAATGTGGAATTCATAGCTGATAGGAGAAGGTGTTGTGCTTGGCCCTGACTCCTTCCATCACTCCCATTCTGAGATCTTAATGTGAAGTGCTATTGTCCTGTACAGTTAAGAGTGCTATGTCACTTTTGGAAAATAAGAAAGAATTTTACTATAAGAAGAGAGAAAGAAAAAGTGCTTACACTCCACTCCCCCCCCCAAAAAAAAAAATTAAATAACATTTTTTGGAGAAGGGAGAAGTCCTTGTTACTAAACTGTAGACCCATATAGTTCTTGTAAATATGGCCTAATAATGTAATTGTTTGAAACGTTAGTGGGTGTTTGTGATACTACAGAATTGTAGTGTAGAGCATTGAGAAATATCACCTATTTAAATATTTATTATTTTTTCTTCTGCCTTTGCATAATGGATAATGATTGAGGATAATATGGATAGAAAAGAGGTTCCTACATTTGAATTTATTATGAGTGTGAATACCAAGCTAAGTGTGTATAGATAATATTAATCTATGATCTGTAAAATCAAGAGGTTGTGAAAATTTTAACTTAAGCTATTAGAAATTCACAAAATTTATTTTTGTTGTTATTTTGCTTGCATTTTCTTAATACTTGGAAATAACTTGGAACTTTTTATATTTTTGCTCTTCCTCTATCCTCCTACTCCCTTATTTGATATTCCAGTATCATAAAATTTGGAATGGTTAGAGGAACACAGCTTTCTTATTTTATAGAGGAGAAAATTGTTTCTATGTTCTCTCATGAAGCACTTCATATACCTGCTCAGTGGCAGAGCTGAACACAAAAGCAGTTTACTCGATTCCAAATCTTGGATGCTTTCCACTCCATTTTACCTTATGTAATGCTGATTATCATTTTCACATTCTACAGCTACCTCCTGATTGACTTTTTTAACCTCAAATGTATATTTGTATGTCTCACTTCTTATTCCAAATGAAGTCTCTCCTTAACTATACCAGTAGACCTTCCTGATTAAAAAAATTTACAGTTGAGGTGTGAATACCTTTAGCAACTCAAGGCCACTTATCTTGAATTTGTGACACTTTTGAAATTTTTAGCATTATTAATGAAAATAAGTCTTTATTGGCAGAGTGTGCATTATATTTGTTTGATCTGGAAGTTTGCTTTCTATCATTGATCACTGTGGGGCATCACTCTTCCACTTCCTCCACTTTTTAACACCTTTTTTTTTTTCATGAACAAAGATCAAACAAAGCCATTAGCTCAAATCTTGATTAAAACATTTCAAAATGAGGACAACTTTAAGATGATTTTTCTACAGAGACCAAGGAATTTAAAGATTTTATAAGGCAAAATGGAGCTGGTTTGTTAAGTTTATCAAAGTTCAGTTGGCTACTAATCAAGTTTCAGAAGGTGGAAGGAGCTTACCTTTCTTAGTCACAGATCAGGATATAGTGGCAGCAAAACTCAGTAGTAGTTTAGTGGACTTTGTCTAAATTATTGGAGTTCTGTAAGCCTCAATGGAAAGCTTTTCCTCAGATATGAAAAAGATGCAAAACCCATTTTGGAAAATACCAAAGGGACATCTCTGTGACTGATCTTCAGATTTATATAAAGTGGTTTCTCAAATAAAATTATTTAATAAATTGAAGTATTTATCCTAATTGATAGTGACTCTGAAAACTGCCAGACATTATTGAAGAAAACATTTTAGCCTCAAGGTGAAGTAGATGCTGCCAGAAGTAAATTTATGAATAGAGGGAAGAAAAAAAAATGGAAAGAGAAATAAAAAGGGAGAAATAGGCTTTTGTATTCTGATATTCTGATATATCTATATGTAGAAATGTAAAACTATACTAATCACCTGCATTTAAGTTCTAAAACACTTAGCATGAAATAATTAAATGTAATAGAGCAATTTAGGTCAAAAGTGCAACACTTAGCAGATTTCCTCCTGCCCGTATTTAAAACAGTTGTTTTGATGGAGAAGATATCCTGCTTCTTTAAATTTAGCCCTTTAAAGTCCTGGATCAATGAGGAGATATTACAATTAAGACATTTTAAAGTATTTTAAAAACAGTACTTCTTGTTTTGCCTCATAACCACTTATCTGAGATACCACTTCTATATTTTAGAATGTCAACCTAGATATTTTGATATTTCACCCTATATATTTTGATTTCAGACATATCATCATATAATTGTAAGAACCAGTTGTATTTTAAAGATCTTGCCTAATACTAATTACTGCATTTTAATTTTATGCAGCGTTCAGTGACAATTGTGCTTGATGAGCTATTAGATGTGTATAAATCAAATAAGCTTATAACAAGAAGTACTAAAACAATGACAGCAAAAACGTCAACATTGCTAAATATGGCTCAAGGAATGAATAATGTTAGCATTAAAGTCAATCAAGATTTTCCCTTACAGTGTCTTCCAGTATTATTATGAATGTACAGGAATTTAAAGGACTACTTCCAAGGGTTTGAGATTAAGTTGTATATAAATGCCCTCTAAGAGACCCTTAGAGATGATTTTTAAGAATGACAGACTAACTTTGAAAAAATGGGTAAGTTTTCAGAGAGTCTTCCTTCTCAAATCTGTATTCATGAAAAAAATTATCTGAAGAATCTCTTCCTTAATAAACCCAGATCCATCAACTACTTTCTACAATGTCATAGTACTCCCTGTTGATTTTTAAATAAGTATCTGAAATTATTATTCTCACACAATAGATCTGGGACTACAAACTAGAATTTTCTCTTTTGTACTTGATTTACAACTAAGGTATAGAGTTACCAAGTAGCAAGGGGTATGCACTTCCTTTGCAACTCGCATAACCATGAATTAACTGAAATAGAAGTTATAGTGTTTTTTTTTAACACAATACATTAGTGTATTAATTAGTTTGCTAAGGTTGTCATAACAAAATATCTCATACTGAGTGGCTTAAAGACAGAAATTTAATTTTTAACAGTTCTGGAGGCTAGAAGTTCAAGATCACTGTCTTCTGCTGTCCTGGCTTACAGATGGCAACCTTCTTGCTATGGCTGGGGATATTTTGGTTTTTTGTTTGTTTTTTTTTTCTTTGAGCATGTATCCCTGATGTCTCTCTGTGTGTCCAAATTTTCTCTTACTGTAAGGACACCGGTCAGATTGTCTTTGGGTCCACCCTAATGGACCATTTTAACTTATACCTCTTTAAAGGCCCTATTTCCAAATATAATTATATTCTGAGGTACAGCAAGTTAGGACTTCAACATATGAATTTTAAAGGAACACGATTCAGATACAATGGCATATCTAACAATGTGGAGGGCACATCATTGAGGGAGAAGTTCACTTCAGATGCGTACATGTGTTTCAGAATAATGATGACTTTTTTGATAACGCTACTGTTTACAGCCTGTTAGGATTAGCTTCATAATCACTTGACCCTTGTAGGCATCCAAAAACAAAGCATAAGGTGTAACCCGAAGACTGTCACCTTTAATATGTAATGGGGAGAAGAAAATCTAGAAGTTAGATCAACCGGTTCTGGTGTGCTGGCCTGCCAGGACTCAGATATGATGCTTAGGTCATCCTTAGACAGATTTAAACACAAATTGTTTCCCAAAATTTATCCATATAATGGCATGCATAAATAAAGTCCTAAGTTAAAGTCTGAAAAAGCATAAAAATTATTTAGATCTGAATAGTGGACTCATTTTTTCTTAACTACAACGTTTAGTGATATTTAAATTCTCTTAGCTTCAGTTCCCTCGCCTGGAAACAATGAGAACCACAGTGCCTACCTTGAGTGATTTACATTGGTTAAAATACATAATGCATTTAAAATTCTTGTCTATCATCTAGCTAATTAATTATTGTTACTCAAAGGAGAAAAAACACTAAGCATTTTCCTTCTGATATACTACCTGTAGAAGTATAAGGTTGTTCTTATTTTATGCAAGTGTGTCTCTAAGAAATGCTGTGTCATGCCAATGACATAAGAGAAGCTCCTGAGAAATGCACATAACACAATCTCATTCAGGTGTTGGAAGTATTTCCTAATGAGTTATCCTTGCCAGTCATTTATCTCATGGATAACATCTGGTCTTGTAATGCATCTTGTTTTCAAAGTTTAACACATGTTCATAAGTTTATTGCATATTATTGCCTATTAACCATATGGATGTAATTTTGTTATTTCTTTGTACAAGTAATTGATTTGTGCAATAATCTCTGAGGAAAAAAAAAAAAAAACTTTTATTTCTTTCTTCAATTCTTGAAATCCACTTCCCCAGGGTAATCATCATTAGGGTGGAGCATACCTTTCTTTTGCTTTAAAAATTGTATATAAATACTTAAAACCTATATTTTAGCATATAGCTTTTGTTGCTTTCTTTTACAACAGATATTATTCTGTTTTTGAATCAATTTCTTAAAGTATATACCTAAACCTTATTTACATGTGACTATAAAATAATTTCATTGAATAAAAGTAATATATAGGCACATGGTAAATTCATTGTATTGATAATATAGGCTACCATTATATTGCTTAAGTAGATGTCAAATACTTTTCTGGTGCCTGACGTATATTAACTCATATACTCGTCATAGTAGCCTCAAAAGGTAGATTAAAAAAAGTCATCCTTATTTTACTGATCAGGAAACTGAGGCTAAAGGCATAATGATCCCTAGATTACACAGATAATAAGGAGCATAACTAAAGTTTAAGCCTGGGACATCTGTCTCCATTGGGCATGTCCAAAACAAGTATACAATGAAAACCATCTTGTTTCTTCTAATACTGCATAATACTTCATAGCATGAATATATATATATATATAAATATTATATATATATAAATATATATATATATATATAAATTTATATATATATATAAATTTATATATATAAATATATATATAATTTATATATAATATAAATTCAGTATATATATACTGAATTTTTCTATTTTTTATGCTGTCATATGTACCTGTATTTTTATTATAGTTTATTTTAACTGTCTTGTCCCAAGGTTACAATTCTCTTGCTTTTCTTCTAATCACTTATAGTTATGCATTTTTAATAAATAGGCTTTATTTGTTAGAATAGTTTTAGATTCACATCGAAAGTGAGAAAATATAGAGAATTTTTATATACCTCACCCCCCACACACAGGTATAGCCACTGTTACTATCAAAATCCCATGCCAAAGTGACACATTTGTTACAGTTTAAGAACCTACATTGACACATCATTATCATCCAGAGCCTGTATTTTACATTAGGATTCATTCTTGGTGTTCTACATTATAGGGAATTTGACAAATAATGCATGTATATACCATCTTAGTATCATACAGAATAATTTTACTGTCCGAAAAATCTTCTGTGCTCTGTCTGTTCATCTTTCTTTCTCTCCTAACCCCTGGCTAGGAGTGTGTGTGTGTGTGTGTGTGTGTGTGTGTGTGTGTGTGTGTGTGTTTATGTTAAAATTTTTACTCTACTGAGATATGTTGTTGCCAGAGAATCCAAATATTTTCTTTTAGGTCAATAGTCCATTGCACCACTACCATTTATTATATAATTAATCCTATGTCCACTGCATTGAAATGCAATAATGTTCATACATTAAGTTCCCAATGTGCTTGGATCTATTTGTAGGCTTCCTATCTCCGTCTCTTTCCTACCTCTATTTTCAAATTTTTTTTTCTAAGAATGCCATACACGGTTTTGGTTATAATGGCTTTCCAGAAGTTATCAAATCAAGTACAGAAAATGCCTCTATACCATTTCCCTTTGGGAAAATAGCTTGACATTCCTTCTCATTTGTATTACCAAATGAACTTTATCTAATTCTGTTACAAACACAAACACACAAAAATCATTGATATTTTGTTTGAAATGTAGTTAAAATTAATGTCACTTTTGTAGTATTGGCATTTTAGGAGATTAAATCTTCCTGCTCTGATATTTTGGTTATTGTCACCCATTTGAATAAGATTTAATTCTGATTTTAACTTTTAATTCATGTATGTAATAAAAACATATACTATATATATAGATTTATACATACATATATACTATATTCATACAAATGTCATGTTTTAGTTTTATATGTATATGTGTTTGTTTTGGATGAGTCATTTGAATGTTAGAGGTATATATCATGTCATCTGAAAAGTAAAAAAGCATGTTTTATGCTTACGTACTTATTTTCGAAGCTTATTTCCTTTACTTTTCCTTTACTTATTACGTAGCTTCAGGTGTTGTATTTCATAAAATTTCTAAGTGTTAAACAGTCATCAAGATTTTTAGCATTCCTATCTTAGTCATGGGTTTTTTTTTTGGCAATAATTTTAGCATTTTGGAATTAAACATGAGTTTTGTATAGAATTTTTTAGAAAATCGTATATAAAATTTTTATTAGATGTTTTCTAATCTGTTTTACTTAGAATTATTAATTAAAATTAAGGTGGCTGCTGAATTTTATCTAAATTCAAAATAAATACAGTTAGACATTTATATCTTTTAACTTATTGCTGCTATAAAATATACTAAGAAATTCTTAATATTTTACTACTTTTCATTGTGGCTTAAATCTGTTTGTCCATATTGCATTATTCTAATGGACTGCTGGAATTAATTTGTAGTATTTATTTAGGATTTTTTATCTACATTTATATGTGACATTACATATATATATATATTTATTAGATGTTATTAGAGCTTTGCTAGCTTTGTAAAATATTTTAGGAAAATTAATTTAGGAAATAAATTTAGGAAAAATAATGTATGCATATGTATTCTGAATAACATTGACAATCATGGGCTCCTCTGTTATAAAAGTAGGACTCTGATATGAAAATATAGAATGATTTTGACTTTCTGCCGTTGATTTTGATAGATTTTCTCTTTTTGTTCACTTTTCCATAATTTGTAACTTCCATTTTGTTTTACTACTTGATATGTTGTTTAGAGGCATAATTATTACTTTTTCAAGAGAGTTTTAAATTGATTTTTATTTTACTGTATGACTGAAGGTATAACTAAAAATAAGTAACATAGGGGATTATGCAATTGTTTTCCTAAACAATGTTTAGTGGTCATAAAATCTGTAAGATTCTATGACTCGATATTCTGAAAATAAAATTTAAAGAGAACAATTATTATTAAAATTATATAATTTTGCTTTTATAAAAAGATGAAATTTTTTTTTTCAGGCAATGATTGTGACTGTATCACAATTTCTTATATCTCCTATGCTGAGAATTTTTGTCTTATACGTTTCATTATTATATTTGATATGTAATAATAATGCCTATTTATTTTATTTTAGAATTATATCTTAGAATTATACCTTTTATGATTGTAAGCTGCATGTTATTTTAGCTTTTTAAAAAAACTCTGAGCTTGTGTACCAATTTACCTTACATTAATATCACCATTTCTAAATTTCAGCTCTTTCACACTTTGTTTTAAACATCAGCCTGATATCATTGTCATCCTTTATTTCCATTCTATTATGTTGCATTTTAGATGTGATTATCTAAATAGCAAATGGCCAATTTCAACTTTGAAATGGATTTGAATATTTTTAATGGAGTTACTTACATTTATATTTATTGAAAAACAGTGTTTGCTGTTATTCTTTCATTATACTTTATTAAAAGTATTTGCCTTTTTCCTTTACTTTTATTGTTCATGAAGCTTATTTTTATTTACTCACATTTAACAGTTATATTTAAATCAAATTTCTGTACTTAAATATCAAAATGAAAAATTCTCTCCCATTGCCAAGATGTTTGAAATGCTCACTTCCCTGATCAAGATGAAATCTTTAGATAGCTTAATCCTCCCAGTCTTTCTTCCCCTCTTCTGTTCTAAGTTAAATAGCTTTAAGGTTTATTATTAAGTCTTCCTAGAAACTTTAAAGTATGTTTACTATGTCATGAATCTTAATATTTATGTTATGGATCTCAGTCACATTTTTCAATTTATATTAAAGTAGAAATTGTATAAGACTTATTATTGTTCACTATTCTTCTTGTATTCATCTTTTTTAAATTAAATTTATTGGGGTGACATTGGTTAATAACATTATATAAATTTCAGGTATGCAACTTTAATGCAACATCTGTATACTCCATTGTGTGCTCATCACTCAAAGTATAGTCTCCTTTCGTCACCATATATTTGATTCACTTACCTTATTCGTCCTCCCCTTACCCTTCCTCTTTGGTAACCACCATTCAGTTATCTATATCTATAAGTTTTTTGTTTGTTTGTTTGTTTGCTAATTTGCTGCCTTTATATCCCACATGCAGTAGTGAAACCATAAGGTTCTTGTCCTTTTCTGTCTGCTTATTTCACTTAGCATAAAACTCTCAAAATCCATCCATATTGTCACAGTGGCAATATTTTATCTTGTTTATAGTTGAGTAGTATTCCATTTCGTGTGTGTGTGTGTGGTGTGTGTGTGTGTATGTGTATGTGTGTACACACCACATCTTCTCTATCCAATTATACATCGAAGGGTACTTAAGATGTTTTCACATCTTGGCTATTGTAAATAATGCTGTAATGAACATAGGGGTACATATATCTTTACAAATATGTATTTTTAATATTTTTTGTTAGATATCCAAAAGGATTGCTGGGTTATATGGTAGCTCTATTCCTAATTTTTTGAGGAATCCCCATACCATTTTCCCAGTGGCTGCACCAATTTACATTCCCACCACCATTGTGAGAGAGTAACCTTTTCTCCACATCTTCTCCAACACTTATTATTTCTTGACTTATTGGTAATAGCCATTTTAACAGGTGCAAGGTAGTAGTATATCACTGAGGTTTCAATTTGCATTTCCTTATAACTAGTGATGGTGAGCCTCTTTTCATATATCTGTATGTCTTCCTTGGAAAAGTGTCTATTCAAGTCCTTTGCCCATTTTTTAATTGGATTGTCTTTTGTTGAGTTGTATGAGTTCTTTATATATTTTGGATGTTCCCCCTATCGGAGGTATCATTTGCAAATATCTTCCATTCTGTTGCTTGCCTTTTCAATTCTGTTGATGTGTCATTGTCTGTGCAAAAGCCTTTTAGTTTTAATGTAATCTCACTCATTTATTTTTGCTTTTGTTTCTCTTGGCCTCAGGGCCAAGTTCAAAAAACTCTCTGAGACCAAGATCCATAATTTTGCTTCCTTTGTTTTCTTCTATGTATATTATTGTTTCAGGTCTTATATTCAAGTGTGTAATTCATTTTGAGTTATTTTTATGTATGGTGCCAGATAGTAATTCCATATTTTGCACATATCTGTCCAGTTTTCCCAATACCATTATTAAGAGGCTTTTTCTTTTCCATTGCATGTTTTTGGGTCCTTGGTTAAAAATAAGTTGCTCGTATATATGTGAGTTTATTTCTGGACTCTCAATTCTGTTCCGTTGGTCTGTGCATCTGTTTTTCTGCCAATACCATACTGTTTTGATTATTATAGCTTTGTGTCTAGTTTGAATCAGGAAGTATGTCCATCATCTTTCTTTATCTTAATCTAATTTTTGATGGAAATTGTCATGGATTAATTATCTTAAAAAGGGATTAAGATGGTATATTTTATGTATTTATTACATGTAAAAAAAAGTCTATCTTTTACCCTTTTATGAAAGTGGTATCTTGGATAGTGTGCTGAATAAGTTTAATTTTCCTTCATGGAAGCTCCCTACAACTTTTTGTTGTTCTGTGTTCTGGGAAGCTGAAGTATATGACTGAATTGATAGGACTTTGCCTCTTGGCTTCCTGAAAGGTTTTTACAAGGAAGGAACACTATATAAGGGTATTTCTTCTCTGAGCTTGTCTCTGTGGAGCCACTGTGGTCTGGCTGTCTTTTAACTGAAGATTATAGTATCTGTAATAAGGCCTTGTGGATTCTGGCTACCACTCTCTCTCATCAGTCTTTCAGACATAGGAAGTAACCATGCCCTGGGATTACTGAACTATGTTTTGTGGTTTTTGCTATATTCTGTCTGCACTTTTTAAACTAGTCCCATAAAGCCTGTACCATTTGAGTATACCATTAGAATCTTGCTTGAGTCTTAACTGATATGGGTGTGTATAGAATTCTTCTTATAGATCTGGCTGTTGGAGTCATTGGCAGATTATCAGGCAAGAGGAAATAGAATTGGAATGAAGATAGTGAATAGACTCCCAGGCTGTCAGGAACCTCTGTGTGGAACTATGATGAAAGGCAAGTTGTGTTCTGGTTTCTCTAGGTAAACATGTGGAGGATCAGCTTCAGCATGGACACCTTAATTACTTTTTGGTGCTACAAAAGCAGGGGAACTATCACACAGTTCCTGAGGACATTCATCTAAGTTGTCTATCTAGTTATTGGCCCCTACCCTATAGCAACCATGGATTGAAAGTCTTCCTCTTGGGCTCTGCTGAAGAGGCAACCATCTGGTAGTGTTTCCCCAAGTGCCTGTTCCTACTCTCATTTTCTGAAACTTTTTAGTCTCAGTTGTAGCCAGCATCGTCTCAGGTCACAATAGCATTCCATTGTTGGCAGAGACAGAGGGTCAGAATACAGTTGTGTAACCCCATAGTGAGCAATCCCCAAACACTATTTGATGACAGAAAAAAATATATATATGATAGTGCTTTTTTTAACCAACAGGTCAAGCAAAGATCACAAGATGTGATGTATATGGGCAAATAAAGAGAACAGATGTTTTCTTCAGCTCATTATCTTTGTGTGTGCATTGCCCTGGTAACTCTGTCATTACCAGGCTCCTTTATTCTACTGGGGGCAGGTTAGGAATAGGGCCTCAGAGGAGGTTTGAATCAATATGAATTGCATTATTGCTACACATTTCTATCCTGTTAATATGCAAAAGTTTTTGTGATCCAGAAAGACCTTACAAAGAATAGCTCAAGTAATAAAACACAAGACTGCTCTCATAGGTGAAAGAGATAGGATAAAACTATTGTCGGCTACCTGTTTTGAAGATAATACTTATTGACAAAGTAATATTAGGTCTTTTTATTTGATTTTCTGCCCTGAGGGATGCTCTGAATCATTGCTGTTGACTTCCTCTTAATATAACAATGTTTTCCCCTACGAAATTTAAGACGGAATAATGTAAAACAAAGAATTGGTAGTTGTTAACTAAAGCTAACCTTTTACTTTGTTTTTGGAGTGAGAATTACAGTTTTGTGGAACTCAATATCACTTTGTGACTACAATAATATGATGAATTCAAGTGTGTTCTTGGAGTCCCTGTCAGATAACCATGCATAGTTTATATATCATGGAGTTTTAAGACATATAAATAAAGCCTCATAATAAATATTGATATAATGGTAACTCTAGCAAAGGAGGGGAAGAAAATACATTTTCTGATATCCGTTTGCTTTATCTTTTCTGTTAACAGTGGATACTCTTCCTATTAATAGGTAACCCGTATGTTATGAGAAAAAATTATATCTCCAATATTTCCAATACTTCTCCTGGAAGTCCCTGCCCTTTTTTCATAATGACCTTCCTCTGTGTTTATGTCGTGGTCAATTTAGTGAAAGTATTCTCAGAGCATTTTTTTAACCTCCATCTGGAACCCATTCACATATGTTTGTCTTGTTCTTAAGGGAATCCCAAAATAATTATTTTCATTCCATCTAACATTAACAAACGTACAACAATCTTGGTGTATTACTGTTTTGGACTGCTGTAACAAAGTACCAAAAACGTGTGGCTTAAAACAACAAAAATTTATTCGTCCACAGTTCTAGAGGCAAGAAATTTGACATAAGGTATCTGCAGGGCCGCATTGCTTAGAAAGCCTCTAAGTATGGATTCCCGTTTGCCTCTTTCAGCTTCTCATGGCCCCAAGCAAGCATTGTCTGGTTTGTGGCACCATCACTCTGATGTCTCTCTAACCTCTGTCTCTGTCTTCACATGGCTGATCTCCTTCAGTGTCCGTGTCTTTACATATATGTTTATGTCCAGACTCCCCTCTTTGTATAAGGACACCAATCATATTTGATTAGGACCCTCTCAGGTGACCTCACCTTAACTTGATAACATCGGCAAAGGTCTTGTTTTCAATAAGATCATTTCACAGACATGAGAGGGCAGGTCATCAACATATCTTTTTGGCAGATGCAGTTTAAGTCACAAAATTTGACTTATTTAGTTTGTTTGTAGACATATAATTTCATTATGCTATTAAGTAATCTGACAAAATATTCTGTTTACTCAATCATTTTATTTTAAATAGCATATTTTCCAGAATGGCTATGGTTTGGTGATAAACATGAATAATTTTTGCATAAGCACAAAAGTTATGGTTTTAAAGATCAAAAATTATAACATAAAAATACTAGCAATTTATGAGCCAAATGCCACATTATTTATATCATAGTTTAGAAGAAAAAAAAAACTACAGAGGATACTGTTCAGAGGTCTACTTTGATTAGAAAATAAAAAACATAAATAAAAGGTTACATTGATAGATGATTTTGTATATGTGTACCCGGTCTATGGATAATAGTGAAGTTTAAGATATGAATTTTAATAAAGTATTTTTCTTTTGTGTAAGAATTTTTTTCTATGATCAGTATTCTCCTATAAGACTTTAATCCGTATTGTCTAATCATAATAACTAAAACGAGAACCGGGAAACTGAGAACTCACAAGTTCCAAGTGAGTTTGTGAGTTTGCAAATGCAACTGCGATCGGGAAAGTAAAGTACTTCTAGTTTATGCATAAGTATCCTAGTTGAAGACTGCTTTGTAAATAGGCTAGAGCGAAATTTAATAACTTAATTTAATAACAATTATCATTATTGTTACTAAGGCAGCAGTTAGCCTTTAAGATGAAAAACTGATGGAAGTAATGGTTTACATTACTCAACTTTATTTGGTTATTTGTTATTGCCCAAACTCTATTACTGATACTAATATCAACTGTTTCTTATGATTATATTATGTGCCAAAGCTATTCTAAGCTTTGCATATATTAACTTATTTACTCTCAAAAGAAGTCTAGGAGATATGCACTTTTATTATCTCCATATTCTCCATTTTAAAAATCTACGCATGATGAAACTGAACAACGGCAATGTTAAGAAATTTCTCTTTACACAGCTAAGAAGTACTGGGGTACAGTCTTTTTAAACCATGTCATCATACTCCTTTTACCAGATTTCTGTGTGACTTTTGACGAGTCTTTTTATGTCTTTGGCCTTAAGTATTAATGTATACAAAAATAAATTAAATTAAGTAAAAAGGATAGAGTAAATTTCATTTCTCATTTTTCCTGAGACCAAATCTTCTCTTTTAGGTGTTAATCGGAATTCTAGAAAAAATGAACTGTGGTCAAATACATTTGGAAAATACAGACATCCTTTCCTTAGAAATTCTCAGTGCATATTAGTATTGGATCTGGTAGTTTCTGTAGCAAAATTATTTCTTTCATTTAAAGTAGTTTTCACAACTTTATTTAGCCAACAGTCTTTTCAAAAAGAAAAAATGCTGTTCTACTATACACCTATTAGAATGGCCAAAATCCAAAACACTGATGACACCACATGCTGGTGAGGGTGTAAAGCAATGGGAACTATCATTCATCGCTGATACTCATACAAAATGGTACAGCCACTTTGGAAGACAGTTTGGAAGTTTTTTTTTAATAAAACTAAACACATTTTGCCATACAGTTTACTAATTGGACTCCTTGGTATCCACCCAAAGGAATTGAAAACTTTATGTTTACAAAAAACATGCACACAGATCCTTAGAGAGGGTGTCTGAGAAGGAGCAGGAAAAGGCAGAGCTACAGTTTAGCCTATAAAGCAGTCATAAGGCCTGGGCCAACCTGGAGGGAGATCTGAACTGAGATGGCCCTCAACAGTTGTCCTGGGAGAGTCTTTATACTTCCATGTTGACCAGTCACTGGATATGGACTGCTCAGTGAACAGTAAATAACTCTGGATGAGGCTATTTTAGTCAGATCATTTCCTACAAAGGGCTGAGAGCTTTTGACTGGACAATCTGTCCAGCAGCTAGAGGAATAAATCATTCAGTCATGAAGAGAGATCTGGGTGGTTTGGCACAGCATCCATGACACTGGCTTCTTCAAATTACCAAAGCTTGGAAGCAACCAAGATGTCTTTCAGTAGGAGATTGGACAAATAAACTGAGGCACATCAAGACAATGAAATATTTTTCATCACTAAAGAGAAAAGAGCTATCAAGTCATGAAAAGACGTGAAAGGAATCTTAAATGTGTATTAGTGAAAGAAGCCAATCTAAAAAGGCCACATAATATATATGATTCCAATTTTATGATGTTCTGAAAAAGATAAACTATGGAGACAGTAAAATGATCAGTGGTTGCCATAGGTTGGCAAGGAGCACAGATGAATAGGCAGAATGCAGAGGATTTTTAGGGCAGTGAAAGTACTCTGTGTGATATTATCATTGGTGGATACATGCCATCATACATTTTTCCAAACCCACTGAATGTACAACTTCAAAAGGAACAGTACTATAAACTGTGGACTTTGGTGATTGTGATGTGTCAATATAGATTCATCAGTTGTAAAAAATGTGCTACTGTAGTTTGGGATATCAATAATGGGGGAGCCTATGCATGTGTGTGGGGAGAACATATATCTGAAATCTCTGTACCGTCTGCTCAATTTTGCTATTAACCTAAAACTACTCTAAAAATATTCTATTTAAAACATCAGATAAACCTTAGGATGGTAGGCAATATCTACTGATTAAATGTATTTTGATGACACAGTTTGGGAAATTTTAAATTTAGATCCTCTAAAGTTTTATTACTCTCTAAAAATATAATTATCTTGTATTTTAAAGAAAGTAATTTCCTTTTTTATTTTTTCATATTTTATGTTAAATTTATTGGAATAACATTGGTTAATAAAGTTACATAGGTTTCAAATGTATAATTCAATAGTACATCATATGTATATTGCATTGTATGTTCACCTCACAAAGTAGGATAAAGGGAGTCAAATATATGGTGACAAAGGTAATTTCTTCTTATTGACAAAGTATAGAGTTTACTCATGTGTAATATATTTTGACGCTCTTTTCCAAGTTTTCAAATTCTCTTTTGTATTCACTTCAATTCTGCAAAAATATCTGGGATGCTTTTTTTCTCTCTGCCTTCTTACACATACACACATGCACACACACACACATTTACAGACATCAAAACAAAGTATATTTTCATCTTAAGAGATTCCATTCACTGTCTGTGACACTGAAGAATGATTTAATATTCAGCTTTATAGAAAATCTTTTTTAAAAGAACTAGAAAATTTCCTCCTACACAAAGAATTTGTTCTAATATATGAACATTTTAGAGTTGCTGATTATATTGCTATTATCTATATAAAGGGATTATATTAAGTAAGCAATGCAATAATAGAATTATTTTCACCTGTTGTGCCAAACCTAACTTAGGCATTCTTACTTCAAGCTCCAAAATACCTTCTGCTGACTCCTTCTGTAGTATGTATTTTGTTTAATAGTTGCTATTTATTTGTCTGTCTTTCCTATTAGGCTACATGTTTTCTTGCACACCTATTTTTAATTTATACTAAGAAGTAAACATAATGACTAACGCCTAAGATATATAAGCCTCTTATAGTCTCATATAGTCTAAGATAGTAATAATGATTATCTGGACAGCATTTCATAATTTACAAAATAATTTTACTTGACATTTTTTTGACCTTTCAGAAATTCTGCATTTTGCAGATAAAAATACAAAGACTTAAGGGGCATTAAATGACTAACTCCCAAATGGAGGGAGTCATTATTGTAATCAAAATTGACTAATGTGCAATATTAAGATAGGCAAAGAGCAAAGGCAAAGTTGTTTCAGGAAAGACAATAAGCATGACTAAATGTCCAGAGGTAAAAGTAACTATGTTACATGTGAGACATTTGGGCATCAGTTTGGATAGATTATGGAATTTGAAAGCAATGTGTCAATTATTTGTTTATTATCTGTAGTACCAATTATCTTTTTTCTCGCAGCTCATTTTTCTGCATATGCACCTATTATGGTTTTAAATTTCAGGTTATATGATTAGGTTACAATATGTGTGATTGCCATAAACATATTAGATCAGATTACTTTCATTTCATTTGATCCTGAGAAAGCCAACTTGATTATTATAATTTTGGCCTGCAATGGGAGTTTGTTTTATTTCCGATTAGCCATATATTGTGCATACAGATTAAATGTACTTTTGCTTATTTTCTGAGCATTCATAAGGGAAAGACCTTTTAGGCAACATATATGTTGATTAGAGTTTCTACCCATTTTATACTCTTAGTACATTTTCTTTCAATGATGAATATTTTAAATGTGATATGCAAAAATTTCACAAACACTGTAAAAATAAAAATATTCAAGTAATCATAACATTATAAAGAAAAAAGCACTGGTAAAAGACATGTTCATGAGATATGTGGCAATTAATTCCTACATATATTAAAAAAATCCTAAAATTATAAATGAAAGGAGACATTGTTAAGATATATTGTAAATGAGTGTATAGACAGAAGTTATAAGGTAGGAAAAAGAATCTGCATGGTGACTATATCATTTAACTTCAAGTTCTCTTTTAAATAAAAATTTTCTGCCTTGTACTTTTATCTAAATGTTCATGAATTGTGTGTGTGTGTGTGTGTGTGTGTGTTTATTGTTATGCGGATGGCAGCTTAAAATTAACGATATTAAATATTGTGGTAAGCATAATAATGGCTCCCCAAATGTCCATATATTAATCCTTAAAACTTGTTAACATATTACCTACATGCGAACAGATTTTGCAGAAAGAATTAAAGATCTTGCTCAGATTATTTGGGAGGGCAGAATATAATCACAGGGGTCCTTATAAAGGGAATCAAAAGTGTCAGAACGGCAGAGAAATTTGAAGATCCTGCATTTCTGGCTTTGAAGATGGAGGAAAAGTCCATGCATGAAGCAAGGAATGCAGGTGGTCTCAAAAAACAAACAAACAAGAATCTCCTCTGGAGCTTCCAGAAAGAATACAATTCAGCTGAAACATTGGTTTTAGCCCTCATAAAACCCATTTTGAATTTCCGGCCTCTAGGACTGTATAATAATATAATATTTATATTGTCTTAAGTCACTGATATTGTGGTAATTTGTTACAGCATCAGTAGGGAACCAAAAAAAGTATCAAATATTACATTTGCATCAGTAAAGTATAAAGTCAAACCAGAATTTTTTGTTTGGCCATAAGATCAGCACAGACAGTTATACTGCTCACAAACATTTTACCAGAATGATTTTAGACTATAAATAAACATCGTTATGGTGTGGAGAATTTTAGAAGAGAAATGACTTAATTGTAAAAGGCATCTTTTGAACTAAAAGATCAGTGTACTAGAAATAACTGAAATATTGAGTTTTATCTCATGTCTACATTATACACACTATTCTTTGAGGTTACAGAACATGAACTCTGTACCTACTCTAACCCGTCAAAAGGCGCACTGCATACTAATAAAGTAAAATTTTGCACATGATTGACAAATTTTTTTCACTGTTTCACTGCCACATTGACCAACACATAGAAACTGATATTATCTATTGTGTAGATTAAATATTTAGAGACAATATTTTATTTTAGAATAGATGACAGAAAAAAAAGTGAGCCATTTAAGGACTCTTTTAATTAAGACCATTTGATCAAATGTACAAATCAAATAAAATGCCAAAGTGAATTTTCCTTAATTTAAGTGATATTTTGCAAATGTGTCCCATGTATTATAGTGGAAAAATGACTGAACATTTCAGCAAGAAAACACTCTCTACTAAAATATTAATATAGTATTTTGTTCAATTGTCTCCTAAGGAACCTGACTTTGTATTAACATTTTCTCATTCATGCCCTTTAGTGGTATTTTGAGAGAGAGCATTCATTAGTACTTAGAAGTAAGAAGTCTTAGTTTCCTTGGCTAAGACATAAGCCAGTATGCAAATAAAAATGAGTATTAATTAATTACGCTAAG
Organism: Eonycteris spelaea; assembly: GCA_003508835.1. Classification (NCBI taxonomy): domain Eukaryota; kingdom Metazoa; phylum Chordata; class Mammalia; order Chiroptera; family Pteropodidae; genus Eonycteris; species Eonycteris spelaea. Next base: position 6,080,599 of record PUFA01000074.1, on the reverse strand, counting down.
AAGAGTAAAAATGATCAGCAATAAGTTAGTGTTGCATAAATAATTCTGAGGAGAACTTGGAGCTGACTTAATAGCATGTGATACACACACACAACCTATTCTTAACAATACTGCAAATTTACTATAGAGGAATCTGGAATAAAATTTGTTAAGAGCCCCTCTAATTCAAATATCAGTTTAATGCATACATGTATAATGCATTGGTGGTAATTTGTGAAAGATTATATTGAGTAAGCATTGAACATTTTGGGGATACTTTTGAAAAGAACTTGATTAGCCCTCCTAACTATATCAGGAAAGCCCAGATTCTTAGATTTGAGGAGACCTCCAAAATGCTCAAAAATGGTCGTGTAGTCTAAATTCCCTTTGGCAGTGTTCCTGATAAACGTTCATGCAGCCTCAGTTTGCCCAGACCTTCTAGCAATTAAAAATTAGAAAATGTAAATATTTAAAAATAGGGAATGATAAATATAGTAAGGATCATCTATGCATGGGAATGCAATGTTTACATATTTAATTTTTCAGAGAATCTGTAATAAGTTAGCAAGTTTATGATAAAATAAATTTAAAATGCTAAATGCTTCATGGTGATAACATTAAAATGAATGTATAGTCAAAATAACATATATCATTGCACGTGTACATGTGCACAGGACTTTTTTACAGTTGTAGATATAATAAAAGCACCATGAAGGAAATTAAGCTAGTAAAAACTGAAATAATAGTGGTTATTTAGGTGATAGAATTATGGGTAATTTTTAAATTTTCTTATTCACATTTTACTATTTTTTTTCCAGATTGTCTACATTAAGTCCGTTTCAATTTTTAGTTTTGCTCAGGAGGATATTAATTAAAATTAGCAAATGTTTTTCTAATAATGCGATTGAGCAACACTGATGGCTCTTCTGCAGAAAACAGTTTTTTATTAGTGAAGGACTAATGCAGCGATTCCATTCTACCCCCAAAATAAACTAAACCCTAGTAAAACCGAGTGCATAATAGCAAAGTATGTGTGTGTGTTGCTTCATGTTTCTACATTGCCTTTTTAATTTACACTTGAAAATCAAATATGGGAAGAAACATTTATATGTTTATATTTTTGTACCCTTGCCTTCTTTTATCTCATTCCTGCTATTTGTTTTGTTCACCGTATGATTATAGCACATCAGCCTGCAGTTGTAGGTATTTTCTACTTAATCTCATTTTATTCTACATTTTATTCTTTCTCACATCACTGTTACATAGTTTATATTATAAATGCAAACTGACACAGCACAAGATATGCTAAATATAAACTTAATAATATTTATAAATTTCCCTACATGATACATAGTAGGTATTCAAGAGGTGGTGAATCTGTTCTCTTCTCCTTTCAATATAGACATACAATATTTCATCTGATACAAACTGAGAATTATATAATAATTTCTCAACGTCAAACATAATTTTAATCAGTTTTAATGATGTTCCTTACAATTTTGAAGACTGCTTAAAATACTTTATGTTTAATATTTGCTTTAATAATAAAAATTGGAATGCCATGCATTCTTCTAAAAAAAGCTTGTAATTTTTTGAAAATGTGCTATTCATGCTTTGGTCTTTTAATTCAATGGAATTCAAGCTTTGAAGTCTTTTTCCAAATTTATTGGAAGCTATCTTTTAGATTTTTGAATTCTATTCTTTAAATAAAGTTAGATGTTTTTTATTTCCATGAGCAATAAAACACTTTCAAAATTAAAAAATTTCAATCTACAAGTGAATTTTTATCATTTTTCACATTGGCAGTATTATTCATGCCCTATAGATTATAAAAGTCATGAGACAATTGTAGAAACACAAAGCTATCTAAAATCTGATTCATAGTGTTATGAATTCTTACCATAGTAAGAAAAATTAATAATTGAAAATGCAGTAGGAATAGTTTATATTACTGAATGAAAGCTTATACTTAAATAGTTTTATAAACCTCTGGAACAGGAATCAAGTCTTTTTAGTTTACTTTATACAAAATCAAGAATATATTAAGGTATGCTTAGCTATTTAATCAAAAGTATATTTTTACAGTATTCAACTGCCTCTGAAACCTTGATACAACTTCTAAAAGTATCTTTTTTGAAACTGGAAATGTAAGTTTCTTTTATATGTCTTTAAATAATAAAGAAAGCAGATATTTTTTCTTTTCCTCCTATTTCTTTCTTCTGATTCTAGTGCACTTTTATTGGAAAATAATTACTCTGTGGTTTGGTACATTTCATACCCAAATTTTCACTTAAAACATTTCTGTTAATAAAATAATTGTTTTCACTATTATTGATTTTTGTATTTTTGTTTTGCATGAATTCAAGCATCATGTAATGGAAGAAATATTATCTAACTGTTCACTTAATACTAAAAAACTGAGATAGGCTGAAATTTATATGGGATTATTAACCCTCAAATTTACTTATGTGATGTTAAATAGCCAGATATTTGTAAAAAGTAAATTGAGTTACTTTTCTATTTTTTTCTAAAGGTTCAGGATTATATTGACATAGATAAAGAATGACACAGGAAGTTGGAACTATGTGGTTTTTCCATGAACTTACACAAATTAAAGTCATTACATTTCAGAGTAACATTGTATTTTGAGTAAGACATATTGTAGACAATAAAAAACAATCACATTAAAGTAGAAGAGATGTCGAAAAATGCTAATATTGTTGAACAAATGTTCAATGAACTTTACAAGCTATGAATAATTAAACAAATGATTTAAAATATTGAAGTACTTCTTTATGGGTTAGCACATTTTAAAAATATGTCTTCATCTGTCAGATGCAATTATCTTAAAGGAGTTCTCATTTGTCAAATTGAAAATAGTTATCCCAAATAAGTAAACTCCAATTGTTTGCTGCCTAGGCTATTCTATATATCAAAAATGATATATCACAACAAACCTCCACCTTGGAACACCTGTACAATCTCCATGCGAACTCTAATAAAAATTATTTTAACAATAGCTTATTATGCAGGGAGAATTTTCAAATGGATGTGTCTTTATCATATGACTGTCAGCATTTTCCCAAGAAAAAGTAGTTATTCATTATCAATGGGTGAAATGCATGCTTAGTTTAGACATTTAAAAATAAGTCAGTTTGACTTACCATTGCAATATAGATTGCAAAAACATTCTCACACAGTGAAAATGATCTGCCAAATCAGATAAATCAAAAACAGTGTGACAGATTAAAAAAAAAAAACAACAAAAATCCATGGGAGGACTCTGATTTTGGTGATAGAAGCTCTTTTCCCTGAGAAAATGGAAAGGCATTGGATTAAAAAATTAGAATATACAAAAGGATATAAACATAAATACAGAAATATAAAGTCAAGTTTATTTTAATTATAATATTGTGATTTTATATGAATTATTTCAATAGAAATCATCAATTTGGCATAACCCCTCTATTTTACTGAGACAAATTCATGTGGTGATTTTTGTTTTTTTTTCAGGTGGAATTATATATAGTGATGATACGATCACTAGCATCAGATGAATGAAAACTTGATTTATGTTGTGCAGGTATACAAGTCTTTATAAGTAATCTTGCAACCCAACCTGATACAGAAAGTGTCTATAATTCTGGCATGTTTGACATTCCCATTCAGTGCAACAACTCGTTGACATATACTTAATTTGCTGCTTCTCAAAGGTGTTACTTCAAGTTTCCTTCTACTTGACAGGTGCCTGACAGTTCAACCTCACTCAGAGCTTAACAAAATGGGAAAAGAATGCATTATTTAAACCCAGTGGAATATCCATTTTATGTCATTTTATGACTTTGATAATGTCCAGGATTAAAGTCAGTTTCTTTAAACATTGACTAAGGTGCACTTCTTCTTCTTCTTCTTCTTTTTTTTTTTTTTTTGATATGTGTATATACCTTTCACTTTACATTAGATTCTTTTTTGAAAAGATAAAACCTTGCACTCAAGTTCTCAAACTATAACCGATGATTAAAATATGGACATGTGAAGGAAATTAAATAAAAATATATCTCTTGGTTCTCAATCATTTTTATATTTTAGAAAGATGCAAAAATTGTATTATTCACAATATGAATAGTGCTCTTAGTGTCTGGCATTTGACAAATGCTTTTAGATGTTCTTCTTGTTTTGAATACATATTTATATCCATGCAGGCTTCTTAGACGTCTCCTCATAGTTATTCATTATGATGGATATATATACACACTTTTAAAGATGGGCACATATGATTTTGTTTAAGGAACAGGCAAGAAAGCATATCTTTTTCTGAGATAAAGTTACTTATATCAAACTGGGTTTCTAAAGGAAACAGACATTCTTTGGTAAAAATCTGTTTAGCTCACCAGTATCTATATGATATGTGCAAAATCCTTGGCATCACATTGACAGATTCTTTGTAACTGTTCCCACCATATATTCCTAGCCTAATTAATCTCCTACATTTGCTCTGCCAATCCTCTGTTCCTTCTCACTGACTTTCTAACAATATAAGGACAGTTTCTTTGATAAAGCCATTCCCAGAAATTTATCCTTATCATCTATCTGAAAAAAAAACAATTCCCTCTCTCATTAGAGATCTAACCCAAAGGTCCATGAACATTTCATTTATAATTTCAGTCATTGGTGTAACACTATTTTTCCTCCTATACCTTGGGGAATACTTTGTGTTATCTTGTATTACTGTACTTGACCTTTAGATTAAATCTTATGTTACTTTTGGTGTGTGTAATAGTCAAAGGCCCATCAGGAGGCAGAAAGCATACAGTAGTTGAACAGGGGAGTTTAATAAACCGGAAAAAAAATAGATTTAACAGAGTATTGAAGTAATGAAGGATTAACTAATGATAATTTAAAAGGACTCTATAGAAATAGTAGATATAAAGAGCAGCCATTGCTTCTGGAGCTGAAATGTTGCACTCCAGGAAGAACTCCCCCGCATCCCCACCAAGATTAACATCTAGACTTTTTTGGGGATGGTACAGCCATGGCTCGCTGAGTGGTGGACAAGTCACTGAAGTGTGGCACCAGCAGAATTTACTGAAAACCCTCTTTCTGGGGAAATGAAGAAGCCACCATAGGGAGGATGCTACTAGCACCACTCCTCTGCAAAACCATCCAAGTAGGTACCATCATTCTGCCTCTCTATCATTTGAGGGGGGAGACAGAAAAAATCATCACAAAATGTTTCACATTAGTAGTCATGGCAAAAGAACCTAAGGGGATGCTGCAGTCAGCTGTTTACAGGAAGATGGCTCACTGGCAGCACTAGATTACAAAGTCACCCTAGAAGAGTTTGGAAGAAGCTATCTACAAGGAGGTGCCAAGGCCTGGAACTCCTTTTAAAGCGTCTAGAAAGTGGGTCAGAGGAAGTTGCTGGTTGCAGGTGGGCTACTGGCCCACCACAGACACTGGAGAAACTGCACTGCAGAAGCCTGGAAAGCAGAGACTGCTGGGACCAAAAAGAGAAACACTTCTTCCTTCATTGTCCTTCTAACGGCATCTACTCACAAAGCTTAAAAAAAAGGAAAAAAAAAAGAGCAAACTGTCGAAGGTGAAATATTTTTAGAGTCTATCTATATTATTACAGAGTAGGCAATGTAAGGGTGAATTTGGATATGAGAATTAGTGTATTTGAAACTAGCATAATATACTTATTTATTGACTCTTTGAACAAGTCAGAATTTCCTAGAGACAGAAATGGTCTATAATCATTATTTTATGCCCAAGATATAGTGTTTTGTATACAAATGGTGATCAAAAATTTCTTAATTAAATATAGCCACTGTTAACCATCATATTCTTACAAATGTGATATAAATTCTCTCTCTAACATTTACATACACAAGTATATGTCAACACCATCAAATATAACTATATTTACATCAGTATACATTCATTTTGTTTAGTATGTGTATAAGCATGTGTGTATATGTATGGGTGTATGTAAAGTTGATATCCCAACAGATTGACTGATCTCTAAATTAATCAAATGAGCTTGCTGAAAGTTAAAAAAAAAAAATCCATTTTAAACCTCAGAAAGATAAATAGCAAGTTTTGATATCAGCTAGTTAAAATACAAATTTCTACCCTTCAGGGAAAAATGCTACACATTGATTTTCTATTAAATTAGATAAAGACAGGTATGATATATTTTTTAATTGAACACTAGAAAGTGTTTTACTAACAGTATTTTACCAATACATTGATGCCTAAAATGTCTCAATCTTATTATACTAAATAGTAGTTTAATAAAAATGAAGCAAGTTCATTTTACTGAAGATTTAATTGTCTCTAATTTAAGTTGCATTAGAGATATCACTATTGCTAATACATTAATGCATGTTTCATTGTCAGTTTGTAGGTTTATATAGTGATTGTCTGAAATATAGCCAGCTAAATAAATATTAGAGTTTAGTAAAAAGCTTCTTTAGGGAGAAGGAAGGAGGGCTTGCATATAAAGGTTAAAATAAGCTAAAGTTACAAATAATTGAAGTATTTTTATGGAAAGATGGGTAAGTATGTTATTCCAAAAGAGCGCAGGCACTTGATTCAGGTGTCTAGATTCGAATCTTAGTTTTATTCACCTGCTCTCTGGAAAAATAGCTTATTTTAAAAGCTTAGATACCTCTTAGGTAAAATGAAAATTCTAATAGTAATTGGAGTTTCTATGGAATTAGTAAAATATTACACATAAGGCATATATTCATGGCTTACAAAGGTCTCCCTGTGTTTAAAAATGAGTCAAGTAACTTTATAATGCGTAAAAATATTAATTTTAGAGATTGGTAAAGATACACTGTACCTATATTTACAATTTGTATCTCTCTTTTGAGGTCCAAAAATTTGTATGCAACTACCTAGTTGTTCTTCATGTGTCTCAGAACTGCATTTATTATCTTTCCTTTAAAATCTGCTTTCACTTTTTAACCATTTTTGATAATGTTTCTGAGAATGTTTCACCTAATTTTACAATGTAGGGACTTGGGAGTAATCAAGCACTCTACATCTGTCTACCCATTCAACATCTAATTCTTCACTAAGTTATGTTAAATCTACCTCCTTAAATTCAATTTAATTTAACATTTCCTTCTTCTTATTCACTCAAAAATAGCACTTTTTTTTTCTTAATTGAACTCATTTAGTTCATTACTATCCTTTATCTCTTTTTTATAGTCTATGTTGTTCTGGCTTTAAAAAATATGTAATCTGTTTATATTACTCCTTTCTTTAAAACTTCTAATGTCATTCCTTCCATCACACTCTATTCCTACTGCCTAGAGGATAAAGTCCACACTCTTTAATTTGAATGAAAATGAAAAAAATAACTTGTGATTTGGCAATGGCTTACTTGTATTGATAATCTATTAAATTCTTTATATGCATTATCTAAACTAAATGCTATGACAGTTCAGTGAGGAAAGATACAGTAGGGATATATCTTATACAAATTATAGAATTATCGAAGTTGAGCCAGGTCAAGGATATGATTGACAATAAAATCTATACAAACAAAAAGATCTGCAAAACACCTCAGTTATACTCATCAGTGTGAAATCTACACATGAGACATTGATAATCATGCTCTCTTTTATGTTATAACTATATCCAAACCTGTTTCTGTTATCTCAAGTATAACACAGAAATTCAATTGTGGTTTTTACATGTGCAGTTTCCATTAGACTATAAACCAATAGTTTTATATTGGGCAAGGTTACAATTCCTGTTATCTTAACATATTGCCCAATGTATAATGCTAATTAAATTTTATTTGAACTAATGACTGAATTAATGATACAGATTCTACCTCTATTTTGTATTCTAGTTAGTAGAAGCAAAAGAGACTGGGAATGTCATTAGTTCTATCTATTACTTTTACATTCAGAAAGCATTTTAGGAGGAAAATGTCATCTGAAATACATATTAGAGGATGATGATGAGATTTTGACTTGTGGAGGTGGAATGAGAAAAAGAATTCAAAGCAAAAGGCCCAACTTAATAAGAGCCATTTTACCTGTTCTAATGGACAATTAACTATCTAATTCAATCGATATATTGCTTGCAAATGATCTTGCTCTCAGATTGATATTAACTATTTAGCTTAAAGATATGAGCATATAGCAGAAGTCAGAGGTAATTTTCTCGGCATCAACCTGACAAGATGCTATCCCTTCAGATTCCCCACCCTACTCACAACTAAAGAGCCTCCCAGGAAGTGCTCCTTCATTCTCTGTGTACCTTTTGTGTATCTGAGGCACAGACAAAGCTTATACGAGACACATCTGAACATGTTTAATTTGTTTCTGCCTATGGACAGGTATTCTTTTGCACATATATGCATATGTATATATTTAAAGCATGTTCTTTTTTTATTTAAATTAGTCTCAAGCATACAGTACATTGGTTAGAATTCTATATAGTTTGTAAAACAATCACCCCAATTGCTCCCTCCCCCACCTTCCACCTAGCCAACATGTTAATGCTAACTGCATTTCCTATGCTGTGCTCTCTAACCTTGTGCCATCCATCAGCTATTAATTTGTACTTCTTTAACCCTTCACCCCATTCTCCCAGCCCCCCAACCCTCCTCCCCTCTATCACCAAATTGTCCACTATATTTGTGTCTGTTTTGATTAGTTTGTTATTTTTATTCCTTAGATTTCACATCTAAGTGAAATCATACAGTGTTTATCTTTCTCCGACTTAAATACCTTCTAGGTCCATTAAAGCAATATCTTTTTCCATCCCCTTCTTTTTCACATGTAGGGATATTGTTTTCTTATCCTTTCAGCTACTCTATCTTTTGGTTGGAGCACTTAATTTTTTCCATCTAAGGTACTTATTGATAAGAATGTAGTTGTTACCATTCTTTATTCCTGTTTTTGAAACATGCTTTTTATTCTTAAAGAAGACTCTCCAACATTTCCTGTAACACTGGCTTGATGGTGATAAATGCCTTGAGCTTATTTTTTTTTGTCTGGGAAGCTCTCTATCTGTCCTTCAACTCTTAAGTGATAGCTTTGCTGGATAAATTATTCTTGGTTGTGGATCCTGGGTCTTCATTCTGTCGAATATTTTTTGCTAAGCTCTTCTGTCCTGCATAGTTTCTTTTGAGAATTCAGCTGCCAGTCTTATGGATTTCCCCTTATAAGTAACTACCTCTTTTTCTCTTGCTGCTTTTAATAGTCTTTCTTTTTATTTAAACCTTTTGCATTTTAATTATGATGTGCCTTGATGTGGGCCTCTTTGGATCCCTGATTTTTGGAATTCTCTGAGCTTCCTGGGGTTTTATGTCCATTTCCTTCACCAGGTTAGGGAAGTTTTCCATCATTATCTCTTAAAACGGTTGTTCAACATCTTGATTTTCTTCAGTTATGCCGATCAGACGGATATTTGGATGTTTAATGGTGTCCCATATGCTCCTTAAATTATTTTTATGTTCTTGGCATCTTATCTCTTACCATTCTGATTGTGTATCTTTGGCTTTCCCATTCTCTAGATAGGGCATTTGATCCTTTTCTTTATTAATTTTGTTTATCCCTTTGTTTATTCCATTTAATATACTTCTCATCTCAGATAATGTGTTCTTTATTTCAGACTGGTTCCTTTTTATAATTTTGATTTCCATGTTTATGTTTTTTTATCTCTTTGTTGAAGTTCACACTGAATTTATTTACACTTCCCAAAAATTCATTGAGCATCTTTATAACCAGTGTTTTGAACTCTGCATCTGTTAGATTACTTGACTCCATTATATCTGGATCTCTATTCTCTTCTCTCATATGGTTTCTGCTTGTCTTACCATTTTGGCTGCCTTTTTGTGTCTGCTTCTCTATACTAAGCAAAGCTCCTAAGCCTCGTGGTCTTATTCATATGGATTTGCGAAGTAGGTGTCCAGTGGCACAGTCCTGAGAGGGGTCCAGCTGCAGGCCAAATTTAGTCCAAGCCTCTATCCCTTCAGGGCCATCTGTTAAAATTTAGCAAGCAATCCACAGATGCTGTGCTTATAGTTGCCTCAAAAGACCACACCAGAAACTGAGGCCAGCTGCCTCCAGTGTGAGTCTAGGCGCTGCTCAGCAGGGAGCGCCAGACTTGCTGGGGATATACCTGGGTGTGATTTGGGTGGGGCTGCAAACTGGGGGAGGCAGGTGTTTCAGGAACTCTTCTGGGCAGAGTGACCTCTGTTATCCAGTTTGATGACTGGCACACTGGTATGGGGGAGGGCTCAACAGGGAACAATGGATACTGCCGGCACTTCTCTACAAAGCGAATTTTGCCTCAGCCTTCACTCCGACAATGTTTCCCTGTAAGTCCCTGGTGCCCCCTGTGCACAGCTGAATCAGCATTAGTGCTCAGAGCGAGCAGGTCCATCACCACAAAAATTCACTCCCGGGCGCGGCCCCTTTAAGAGGCGTCTGCCGTTGCCGCAGCCTCGGTCTCAGCGCTTGGGGCCAGGCAGCCCTGAGACCTCACCTCATCCTACCTTCTGCCATCACAGGGTGATTTTTTTGTGTGTTTCTCTCTAGTTGTATGGCTTATTCATCTAGATCTCAGGCAATTTTTCCTTGCTGCTACTCCTCGTTTCCGTCACAACTTGGATTTGGTCGCCAGAGGGATGAACAGAGCCTCTGTCATCTATGCCATTTTTTTCCTCCCCCTAAAGCATGTTCCTTACATAAATCCTTGAAGCCACAACACCTATATATCATTCTTGTGATTTTATATGCATTATTATATCCTTCACAATAATTCTTCAGGTATATTTTATTTTTCACATTTTTAAATAATAAGGAAATGAATGTTGTAAGAGTTTCATTCTTACTATATATATAGCTAAGCACTGTGATAGTTTAGTGATTCAAAATCATTTCTTTCTTACACTGAAGTCTTTGCTTTTTCAAGTAAGCAACTGTACCTCTCAGCATGAGCAATAGTTCTGAGAGTCGGAAAGCACATTCGTATTCAGAGAATCATTCACAAAGTAGACAATTTTGGACAAATCATAGATTCTCAGTGTTGTTTGTATATCAGGATCACCTGGGGAGGTTTTAAAACTTATGCTCAGATTTCACCACAAACCTCCATGACAAATAGATTAAATCACAGTCTCTGAGTGGAGTCCTCACATCAGATTTTTGTTTGTTTTTTAAGCTCCTGGGTGATTTTAATGTACAGCTAATACTGAGAACCACTGAACCAAAGTAAAGGGCACATGTACTGGTTCATCATAAATAGGGGACACTGTTTAAAAAGTGAATATTAGAACCAGGTCTGTAGGATAGAATCCTAGCTGCCTCATTCAGTAACTCTTTGATCTTAGGCTAATTATTAAACTTCTGTTTATTTGCCTATTAAAGAGGAATAAACTAAATATGTAAAATGCTTAGTATATGGAGTAAGTTTAATTAGTGATAATTCTTACTATTTAAAAAGAAACAGCAAATAAATTTGAAAAATAATACTAAGACTAGATTGAGAAATATCTGCTTAAGTACAGGAGAGGATATTGTTTGTTATAAGCACATTAACGGCAAAAACAAATTGGATCCGAGATATATTTTTTACCCAGGTGATAATGATTTAAAATTTTTTCTACTCACATGTTCTTTGCAAAGTAATTCTTAGTATTGATAAAATATAGTTTCATTGGCATAAGCTTATCAATTTTCAATATCACAAAATTATGAGGAATGATAAAAGAGTGTCTATTTTTGAAAACATGAATAATAATGAGAATTAGGATGTGCTTTGTTTTACTAGACATTAGCTATTTTTCAGGTGATTGGAGTTGTAGATGCCTTACCTACCTGTTGCATAATACCATTTACATTCTTTTTTTAGACATTACTGGTCTTGAAATTATCTAGAAATGACAAACAATGAAAAATTTTACATAGGTAAACACTTTGACATTCAGTTCTCATTTGGTTCTCATCACAGTCCTTAGACATGAGAATGAAAAAACACGTGGTTTAATGGCTTTTATGGAGAGTGCTATGACAAAAACCCTTTCCTTCTAACTCTTAATCTAATGCTTCTCTTATGACATGCACATGTATTTGGAATATGTTGAAAGTCTAGAAGCTAAGAATTAATGTGTCATCTCGGGGACCAGGGCAACCATCTGACCTTGGTAACGAGATTATAGGAATTTAGAGGCGTCACTCTAATTATTTGTGGGTCCAAGCTGAAAGTCAGAGAGTCAGTCAAGATAGTAGTAAATTAAAAATTCTCAAAGAATCAAACAGATTGAGCTGACTCAACCTAAGTCCAGATGGTTCAAGATACTAATGCCAGCAGAGAGTAAAGGACACACCACTATGCACACTCTGATTTTCTTATGCAAGAATGCATCCTTTGCACTATAATTAATGTTTTAGAAAACAATAGTGTATACACAAATATTCAACACTATAATTCAGATTCAAGTTTTACTGAAAGTAATATACATTAAAATTATAGTTAATTATTTTATTATAAATAGTATATAACTCTCCTATGTTAATTTAATATCAATTTAGATGGCTAAATTTTCAAATTAACAGGATAACCTAGATGCAATATGAAATCAAATCCTCTATGTATACACCAAAGTTAAAAGCCAATTGAAAACAGCTGTTCATTTGTAGAAGGAGGCATACAGTAGTGTAAATTTGACTTAACTCCCTTATAAAGAAATGGACACATATGCGTGGCTAATTTGAAACTTACGTACGCTTCAAAAATAGCTATTTTAAAACTGATGCATTTAAGTGACTTAATCCAACAGATTCAAACCATATTTTTATTAAATTCACTTTTTTAAAAATTTAAAAGCAGTGGGTACTTCTCGTAAATGATTCTAGTGCAGAAATATAGAGAGCAAAATGTAACAGTAAGAAGTACATTAAAATTATTATTGTCAGTGCCTTTACTAGTGAGGAAAGGGGATTAAGAGAGTCAAATAAGCAGTCAACAACTCATTTCTAATGCTCAGTTTAATAAAAAACAAAAGGTAAAATGATAAATGTTTCCATTGACAATTATGGTGGTTATATACAGAGAGGTTGTAGTACTTTTTTTTTTTAATTTCACAAAAGTGTTTAAAGATTTAAATGAGACCTATTATTAAGTAATTTAGCTTGGTTAACTTTTTTAATAACGTAGAGACATCTGAACTAAACTCAATTTTTTTTATTTATTTTTTATTTTTAGAAGTATTCACTTCTGCGTTCTTTAATTTGATACAAAAAAAACAAAAAAAACAAAAAACAGAAAACAAAAAAACAACAAACCAAAAAAAACCCAGATCAGCCTACTGTAATAAACTTCCAAAATGTGTCGGGTCCCTTTCCAGCACACAAAGCCCCACAAAAAATATCCTAAAAGATGTTTCGAGTAATGCTGCCTGAAACATAACAAAACAAAAAGGCAGTGCTTCCATTTTCCATTATCATGTAACTAGTCCTCAAGCTAACGCAGTCCTGCAACTGAAGCTATGTCCATAGATTCAGAATATGAGCAGCCACCAAAATGCTTTCTCCCCATTCTGTATGTGCCACTGCTGGGAAAGTTAAGGGTTATTTGAGTTAGAAAAAAGCTAAAGTAAGAGTCTCATTGCTGAATAACACTTTTCCAATTTATTGTCATTTAGATCTGACATAAGCCAGATATTAATTAGGAAGATGTCATTAAAATAAAGTGGAAATCTGAAAAACATATCAATCCCAATAGAAAAACTTATACAATAAATAAAAAATAATAGTCTTTTAAGAATTTTATGTAAGCAACTTTGAGATCAAAAATGATTTTTTTCTGTAATTTATAAGCAGAACTAGTATCAAGACCAAAGTGAGTATAAAGGTCAATGAAGAATATATTTGCTTCTAATCAATTATCAGAAATAATACCATGAAGTTTACTTATGTGCTCTATATAATTATAGGCAATACAATTGCTATAAGACATTTTTTTTCTATTTAATCTCATGAAAATAAATAAAATACATTGACTGTTTTCCTGTATAGCCTAAAGTTACCAAGCTAACAGACACAATGAGTCTAGCAGTAAAAAATAAAATGTAGTAACATGAAAACTTCATGACACCAGCATAACCCTACAGTTCACTGCAAACTCAGGTCAAATAGTCTTTACAAATGAATAGATTTGGATAAACATTGTGGGAGCAATAACAAACTGAATTAAAATTAATTGATTTTAAATTAAAAATGCATTCTATTTGAGAGATAAAGATATGGAAAGCAACAAAAAATAATAAATAATAAAAGTAATGTTTTTTACTATTCTAGTAGAAAATGTAATCTTGGCTAACAGAGAGGAGATATTTTCTAAGGGCTTTATATCTTAGAAGACAATTATCCCAAGGAAGTTGAAAGGGAGGAAGATTGACACTATGTTTGCTTTCATCTAGTTATTTGTGTTTATCTTTTTATTCTTCAATAAATACATTTTATTAATGATTGAGTTATCAGTAAATAATATAATGACTTTAATCCACATATTATGCCTTCAAGGAAATATTATGTAGTTATTTGAACTAAGGCAGAATTTTCCAAAATTTTGAGTTCTGAGTAAGACTATTTCCATGGGCAATTTCTGTGTGTTTTTCCAAGTGAGAGTTATATGATCAATTTTAGATAGATATATTATGAGATTAAAATAAAATTAAGCCAAGTTCTATGTTGCAAGACTTCTCAGAAACTTTAATAACTTGATGTGCAATATTAAACTCTTTAGTGTAAGTCATAAACAGCAGTTTACAGAATTGTATTTTTATGAATTTTTTATTTATTTATTTTTGCTATATCATCTTTCAAGAATAGCATCTCTCAAAAGTATTTTGATAAGCCCTGAATTTACTAGCATATAACAGAAATGAGTCCATGGAAAGGTCAGGAATTAGTTTCTGAGTGTTTAAGAGACCTGCTCTATCTCCCACAAATGGTTAAGACATTGGAGCTACCCAGTTCTTCTGGGGCTCTTATTTGGTGAAATAATAAATGTCTTTGAGGCTTAAGACACTTTTAGTTTGGTATTTTGTTACTTGTAGCTGAAAATATCTGAATGTTTCAACTTCGCGTTTCTTTGGTGTGTTCTCAGTAGCAAGCAGAGCGATCCTGTTATAAAACGTCAGAGACATGTCACTCTTCTGCTCAAAACTCTCCAGTAGTTTCCAATTTCATTCAGAGTAAATGCCAAAGACCTTATTAAGACCTATAATTAACATCCTGTTGCCTCATCTCCTTCCCTCCACCTTCTCTGACCTCTTTCCTACTGATTTCTCTTTGTTCATTTCATTCAAATATGTCAGGTGTACATCCAACTTAGGGTCTTGGCACTTGTTACCTTCTGCTTCAAAAAATTCTCTCCCGTGTATCTTCACGGGTTGCTCTGTCATAGTCTTCAGGTCTTAACATGAATCTCACTCTCTCACTGAGGCTTTCTCTGGCAGCCCTGTCTAATGATATTCTAAGCACCAAGCCCTGACATATTCATATTTTCTATATTCCTTCTTGCTCTTTGTTCCTTTTTTGGTAATTCTGTAAAATTGTCATAATTTTTACTTAATTATCTTGTTTTTGGTCTGTTAGTTTCACTGAAATGTAAACTCCAAGAAGGGAATTATTTTCATCTGATTTATTCACTAACTTATCTCTAATATCCATAATAATGCTTAGGACATAGTAAACTCTTACTAAATATTTGTTGAATAGTATAAGAGCCAAATATACTAGATTACTTGCACTATATTCTTGTAGCTGCTGCTTTGAATGTGACAATTTGTAAGTCTCTGTTCAAAATAACCAACATATTTGAGTTAAATCCATACTTTAATACAACACCTTATATTGTCTTAAAAATCATTTGGCTTAAAATATCAAGTATTGCAACATGAGCTCTTCGTACAAACAAAGTAAGAGAGATTCAGGCAGACTGATTTTATAGTTTGGTAATTATTTTAGTGGATCCAATAATGTTTCCCCTATGTTGAGTGTTCTCACAAATTGGCCAAGGTACCCTGTGAATTCATTAAGAAGGATTCATTCATACGTTTTGAGATTCTATAATCCAACTATTAAGAAATTCTCACTTGTTCAGTTTCAGTGTAACAGCAAAGACTGTCCACAATTATTTGGACTTTCTTCATATACTTTAATCCACAGACTGAGTACAGAAGCAAGTAGAAGAATTCAGTTTTTTTTTTTTAAGTTGAGAATCAAAGGGAATTGCAAAATTGTAAAACAATACAATTATTCTTAGGAATTTTTTAAAGACATTATCTTCCATAAAAATGTGTCATTTATATTAATGTGGTAAATTTATTGTTATCTTAGATTAATAAGTAAATAAAAAATTTAATTCTCAAATTGTATCATTTTGAATACAGTAAATATTAATAGATATAATTCACATAAATGAAGACTCTTTGGAATGATCAATATTTTGAATGTAAAGAAGTCCTAAGGTTATAAAAACAAACAAACAAAGTTGAGGTCAGCGTTCTTTACCATTTCCCTTCTGCCTTTATTTGTTAAGCAGTCTCTCAATCCCTTTGAATATGACTTCCACCATGAAACGCTTTGCTGCCTCTACCTCCCAGATCAGAACACAATCTTTTCCCCTCCCTGTAGTAATTTCACACTACCACATTTTGTTCAGGTGGCTGGAGTAGCTCTTATCATATTGTTTTATATATGAGTTTATCACTAGTTAAGAAATCTACGTTTCTGAAAAGCTCTTAAGTGGTAGTGACCCTTGCGTTCAATCTTTGTGTTTGATGCCCTTAAGATGTGCAAAACAGTGTAGGTGCTCAATGAGTGGAAAAAAAAAAAAAAGATGAATGAGTAAATTGATGTGTGAATGATTGCTATAACATTTTATTTTTATTTTTATTTTTATTTATTTTTATTTTCAGCCAAGGTAACCCTTGGTTGACCTCACAAATTGCAAGGACCTTGTCAGCTTACAATCCCTTATTTTTATTTATTTTTATTTTTTACACTTGTAGCACATGGTCTTCCTAGGTGATCTCCCATCCAAATACTAACCAGTCTTGATCCTTCTTAGCTTTTGAAGCCAGACAGGATTGGACTTGTTCAGGGTAGCATGGCCATAGACAAGGGTAGCATGGCCGTAGACTATTTTTAATTAAGAGACATTTTATTTTTCATTTCATATTCCAAAGTCACTGTTAGCCTCATTTTATTAATTTTGAATTAAATTTATTAAGAGTTTCACTGTAAATTTTTGTTGACTATATTTGCATTTGATAGTCTGATGATAGATAAACATCCTTGATAGAATTAGCTAACTAAATTATAAATTAATAACTTCAGTGGAGTTAAGTGAGGACATATGGAGAAAATATTTAACTTATTTAAGAACACACACTTGATTCAAGGATTCTACCAGGGTGTTTGCACAGAATAGTGTGCTAATTATGTGTTTCTTATCTGTTCATTAAAGTAGATCTGTCAAGACTATTATTTAACAACATTTATTTAATAATTAGTGTGGGCCTAAAGGAAATAAATTCACATTTGTTTTTCCTAAATTTCAGACTTTTAAATAATTAAGGATAATAACTTTCTCAGCACTATTAACTCTTAAAAGTTAATGAAGTTTTATATTATTTGTTCTGTTTTTTCCCTCTTGTGTATTTTTGGTAAGTAGGTAAACAGCATCAACAGACTTGTTTTCCAAGGTTTACTAGCCTATTGTTACGCTCTGTATTTAGTACATACTGAAATAAAGGGGAAAAAAATTAAAAGGGAGAAAACAATACTGAGTGAGCACCTACCTCAAGCCAGGGATTCTGATAAACACATCCATATTTTCTAATGTAATTCTAATAACAGCACCCAGTTACTTCTAAGAACAGAAAACTGAGGCTAAGAAAGATAAACTATCTGTCCAAGGTCATGTAGTAAATAGGACAACTGGAATTTACATTGTTTATTTAGTTCCAAAGCATTCCTTCTTTTACCCTACTTTAAAATACTTCTATGTTCTCAATAAACTGAACAGAGCTATGGCTACATTATGTAGTGTGTAATCTATACAACATAATTATGATTTGTATCAGTATGATACCACTTTGCTTTGTTCCGAGGCATTCACTGTCTTCCAGACATTTGATATATTATTATTAATAATTTCCTTTATTTTAACATACTCTTTGAATTACTTTGGTATTAATAACCAAAATTTATTTATCCCAACGTTTTTTTTCTCACTTAAAAAATATCTTACATGAACCATAAGTTAAATAAGTGTTCTCCAGACTTACTATGTACAGACAGTGGGACACACCTTCTGAATTTACTAAGACAGCCTTCAAAGACTTTCTTTTGAGGTGAATTTTTTATAGCTTCATGGTTTTATTACATCATTTAAAGGAGGACAGATATCTTTCTTCTTTCCAAGTCTATCCTTCACTTTAAAAAGAGAACAAGGTTATTTAAAGTAGCTATGGATTGCAGCAGTTCATTGTGTAGTTACAGAAAATATCATACAGCGATCATGTGACCCTTCTGTCAGAGAACCATTTGAGGCAGTCTCTTTCTTGAGAGAAGATAGAATGATTAAGCTGTCATTATCTCCTAGTGCCACTGAAAGGACTTGTGTTCCAATGCAATATTGCCTGACATTTAAACTCATACCTTGGGATTTTGAGAAAGGGTGGATAAGGGAAAGAGAGAGCTAGTTTTAAAATTCTGTACTGTATAGGAAGATTTCGGATTTTTGCCCACACTAAAATTTAAATGGCATTTTATGTAACAGAAAAACCAGAGCACATAAAATGAACATCACCATTTTATGTCTACTCCTTTATGTTACTGTAAAAGAAAGCAATAGAAATTTACTCAAAGAACCCAAGGATTGTGAATGACTTTTTAGAAAACCAGTGAGCACGCTTTACAGAAAACCAAAGGGATCTTACCCTAATCACTGATGACTGTTCTGAGAGATAAAATATTACAGTGGGATTTAAATGACAATTTACAACTCCAAGAAAAAAAAAAAAAGGTGCTGAACTGAGTACTAAGAAATCCATCTCCAATCTAAAGTCAAGCAGTTTTATTCTCAAGCTAGGAAAACGTGGGTTCAAATGCTTGCTTCACTATTTACTAGTTAACTGGCAGAAGCTTCATTTATTTATCTCTAAAATGAGCATAACATTGCTGTGATAATTGGTGATATAGTGATAAAAATAGTGTATAATCAGAATGCAGTATTAATTATGGCTGTTTACATATTGTCTATATCAAAAATGATTTAAAAAGTACTAAGAGAATAAATATATATACTTAATTGTTTATTGCATGGTTTAACAAATACATACTTATATCCTGACACTTCAAGTTGTATACACTAAATGTATAGAGATTTTTGCATATCGATCATGTCAGTAAAGTGGTTCAAATATTTTTGAAATAAAATAAATAAAAAATATAGACTTAAGGAAATAAAATAGGGAAAGATTAGCATGTACAATTGAATTCTATTTAGTCCTAGAGGTTGGCTATCCTTTTTCCTCTAGAATTCAAGTAAACAGAGTAATGATGTTGAGCGATTACAATATTCACAGTATTCATTAGAAGAAAAAAAGTCAAATTAGAGCATAGTGCATCTCAACTGATTTAGGAGGGGCATTAAAAGATACACTGGATGTTATCTTAGCAAAATCCCTAGAATAAATTTAATAAGGTAAATATAACAGTTATTTCTTAAAGCATTTACCAATGCAAGCTAGAGACATCAGGGCAATTTGAAACAGCAAGAATAATCCTAAGAGAGTTCATGGCAATACAGGCTAACTATTTATAGATTTTATTTTTGTTTGTTTGTGTGCTTTTCTCTTTCCAGCTTACTGGGGTATAATTCAGAAATTAAATTATAATATATTTAAAGTGTACAACATGATGATTCAATATACATATACATTGTAAAGGGATTTTTCATAACTAAGTTAATTAGCACATCTATCACCTCATTAATTTACTCTTTTTTTTTTCTTTTCTGGTAAGTATGCTTAAGATCTACTCTCTTAGCAAATTTTAATTGTACAATACAGTATTGTCAACTATAGTTATCATACTATATATTAGATCCTCAATTTATTCATCTTAAAACTGAAAGTGTGTAGCCTTATACCAACGTCTTCCCAGCATCCCCATCCCCCAACCCTGGCAACCACTACTCTACTCTGAGGTTTGTTTGTTTGTTTGTTTTGGTTCCACATATAAGCAATACCTGCATTTATTGTCTTTCTCTGTCTGCTTATTTCACTTAGCATAATGCTCTCTGGGTTCATCCATGTTGTTGCAAAGAGCAGGATTCCCTTATATTTTTGAGATAGTGATTTTGTTTTCTTTGGATATATGTTTCAAAGTAGGATTGCTGGATCATATAGTAGTTCTATTTTAATTTTTTGAGGAACCTCTGAATTATTTTGCATAATGCTGTGGCGGTTTACATTACCACCAGAAGTATACAAGGGTCCTCTTTTCTCCACAACCTTGCCAGCATTTATCTTTTATCTTTTTGATAATAGACTTTCAAACAGGCATGAAGTGGTTTTAGTTTGCATTTCCCTGATAATTAGCGATGTCCAGCACCTTTTTATGTACCTGTTGGCCATTAATATGTCTTCTTGGAAACATAACTATTCAGGTCCTTTGTCCATTATTAATTGGGCTATTTATTTATTTATTTATTTGTTGCTATTGAGTTGTAGTGTTGTATATTTCAATATTAACCCCTTATCAGGTATGTGGTTTACAAATATTGTCTTCCCTTCCATAGGTTGCCTTTTGATTTTATTAATGGTTTCCTTTGCTATGCAGAAGCTTCTTAGTTTGATACAGTACTAGCTGTTTATTTTTGCTTTTATTGCCTTGGCTTTTGGTGTCAAATCCAAAAATTGATTGCTAAGACCAGTGCTAGTAGTGGCAATATCATTCACAAGCAAATTTACCCTTTTGGGCCCTGAAGCCCAGGGAAATTTTTGCCTTTGCCTACTTCATGATCTTTCTCTATTTCTATGTAGGAAATTATGTAATTTTTTTTAATTCACATAAAAGACATAAATATATAAGCGGTTTAACTATTACATAAACTATTATATGTGAAGAATAAAATGTTAACCACTTTTAAAAGACTGTCATTTATGTTAACCTAAAATCATAAATACATTGAGAACAGAATTGTAGTACCGTATCCAATATTTTGAACAAACGTTGGGTGCCAGAAAGAATAGACTCGTTCTAGTGACCAGCTTGCCACTTAGCCCGTTGGCAGCTGTGGCATCGTGCTTTCGCAGAGCCTTTCGCCTCCTAGAGTCTTACTCCAGTCAGTTCCTGGTGTGTGATGAGCACTGTTGAGCAAATCCCAGCATACTTTAACGTCTGCAGAAGCAACCATCACGAAATGGAAAACCAACTGCTTCTAAAAGAGTATTTTTACAGATAACTGTTGAAATCAGATAGATTCAAAGTAGTCAGAGCCCACAATCTATTTTTTCGCAACATTGATTTGACAATGTCGGTTATGGTAGAGCAATAGCTTGATAAAGTTAGTTAAGAAAATATTTTTGCCTTGTTAATGTCAACCTAAAGAATTTTCTTATAACTTATGTTAGTATTACTGTGTGAGAACAAATATTCTCATTGCAAAGCCGTTGCTAATCCCAGTGAATAGCATTGTATTTCCTTCAGGAGTATAGTACGTTATATAAGCTTTGGAGATTTTGTTTTGTTTTTGTTTCCAATGATTTATTTTGCTTTGTGGAAGGAATTTTTTTTAATACCTCAGGCAAAGATATAGTAAAGCTAAATTTTTTTGGCACCATAATCATTTTAAATATTTTATTTTAATTTGATTTTGTATTCATTTATGCCCTAAACATTGCCATTATTTGGCATTATAGAAATGGATCATTATCTGTAGGTAATCTACACATTCTGACATAAAGATTAGTATTTATATTATAAGATATAAAAATGAAGGAATAGCTAGCTAACCACTGTATCACCAGGGATATGGTAATGAACAAAACAGACACAGTTTGTACCTTCAAGAAAAATACTGCATCAGAGAAGAGGGACATTAAGCAAACAATTTCCAGTAACTAAATCTATTATTTCAAATATACAAAGGTCTTTAGAGAACTACTTGGTTAGAGACAGTTTAGAAAGTACTAATGCTGATCTGCTTGCTTTTCGGACACTGCATTTTACCCTAATTAGCCCTGTAATTCCTACTTAGGTCTGTGTGGCTTTAGTGATGGGATGGGAAAGAAAGGGTGAGAGGGCAGGAAATAATGTGTGCAGAATGATCTGCAAATGAGATATAATAAAACATAGCACTTGGAAATGTATCACATAAAACTCCCTGTTACTTTGCACTGGAAATATACAAGAATACTACTACTTTGGTTAGCATGGATGAGAATCTACAGAGTACTAGAAACTGTAATTCAACAGATTTAAAGACCCCTACCCTTCCTGGTTCTTGCTTTTATAACAAGTCAAGGAATCACATGACTATACTAATAAGAAAAGGTTGTGCTCAATAAGAACAGTGGTTAAGAATATTAAAGAAAATATTTAAAGAAGAGATGGCTCAAAAATGATAAAATTTAACAAGTAAAGATGGTGCTAAGGGTTAAGAGAGTATCACGAATTATGAAAGATAAGATGAAAGATAATCTAAACTTTCTAAGGATAGACTAATAATTTTGGGAGGCTACATAAGAAAATAAAGAGATTGTGAAAATAAAGTCAGATGACTTAAAATAGATAGCAAATGGTTAACAGTCCTATAGGAAGCATTATAAACAGGAATAACTGAAGATGCCTCGAGAAATAGGTTTGGAGCTACATATGCATTTAGCACAGAGGAAATTCCTGTTCAGGAGATGTTGCAGGTTACGCTGAGAGTGCTGCTTCTCATACATGACTGTACATTAGTTTTAGCCACACCTCCTTCCTCAAAATTGTATGAGATCCTATTAACAAGGCAGATATCCTAGGCTACCATCAGACATAGACAGATTGTAAAATGGGACTATTTCCTCCTCTGCCACTCCAAATGATTCTGAAGCCCATGAAAATTTGAGAATAATTGGATGAAATGCTATGGCAATTTCCTTCCAGTACATTTCCTACAATTTGCATACATAGATGTCTTAGAGAGCTTTCCATATCAATTTGTTGGTCAACTTCATTCATTGAAATGACTACATAGTTTTCAGAAGCAGTGCTGGTCTATTAATTTAGTCATACCTACTTCGATAAGCATTGGCATTTTCTTAGCTAATTTGTCTCATTATAAAGTGTTGCAATGACTGTTCTCAAGCATGAATATTTGGAAATGTGCATGACTTTCTGAAAGAGAGATTGGTGGAAGTTGAATTTTTTGATTAATCAAAAGATTATTAAGTTGTGGTTATATTTCATTATATTACCAAAATGGTCATTATTGTATAACTTAAAAATTATAACCACGTGACTACTAAGGGCCCATAACCTATTTTCAAAATATAAATATTTGCTAAAATTATTATTCAAAATAAAAATGGACAATAATATCTTATGTTTCAGTTTTGAGTATCATGCGGTTAAGTAAAACTGGTATTAAAATAACAAGGTAAACAATAAGCATTAATATAAGTGTTGAAGTGTTGATGATGACTCTAAATTCAAATATAATGTATTGAGTATAAATAAATATTAGAAGCATAAAAGTATGCATTCCAGAGCCTTGCATTCTGAAAGATAACATTACTCTCAGTATCTAGTAAGAGTTAATAAAACTATGGAACTATATAAAATAATCTTGTTCAATCAGGATTTATACCCATTTAAAAATGTCTGTTTTTACATGAGGACAAGATTCTATACAGGTAAAAATGATTCTGATTCAGTCTGCATAGGGTCTATAACCCTCATTGAAATGTTAGGATTTGGAATTTAACAGCAGAGACCCTAGCTTTTGCTGTCCGGAGTCTACTCAGGCTAAGTTATTGAATTCAAGTAGTTTAAAGTTTGAGTGAAAATGTATTCCACCTTTAGAATCTCTGATGTAAGTAATAAATTTGAGGAACATAATAGAATTTACATGGGGGTAGCAAATTACTTCTTTTAAAAATGACTATGATAGATGGAAAAAAAAAAAAAAACACTTTACCCAGTACCCATGATTTAAAAAAAATAAAAATAAAAATAAATAACTCAGCTAAAACAAATCAGGTTTGGCTAATAAGTTGCCCTATTTTACTGTAAAGCACATATATCCGAAAAGTTTTCTAAATGTTATCTTGCTCCTCGATTTATGTATATCAAAAGAGAACTCTGTAACCAAATATGGCTTTTCCACCTCGACTCTGTACTGGAAAATATAGATATTATTTCTTCATGATGTGTTCCTTGGAAATACTCAGTTCCTACTCCTGGGAGGCATGCAGTCATTCACCTCCCTAATTCATATCATCTTGCACGTGTTGCCAATATAACAGGGATCCCAGTATGTTATGTCCAGATTTCCCTTTAGACAACTCCTTGATAGTAGCATCACAATGCTTAATTCATATGTAGGAGCCTTCCTCCCATAATTGTTTTCCAAGTTTTTGGTCTCATAACCCTTTACACTGTTAAACAATAGTGAAGTCTCAAAGACCAGAGAGTTTGGCAAATGGCCTGCAGGCCAAATTCAGCCCATCTCCTGTTTTTGTAAATACAGTATTATAGAAACAGAGCCACCCCTTTTTATTTTTTGTTTTGTCTAGGGCTGTTTTATCGGTGTAACAGCAGAGTTGAGTAGTGTGACAGATGCCATATGGCCTGCCAAGCCCAAACCGTTTACTATCTTGTCCTTTACAGGAAACATTTGCCAGCCTTTGATTTATGTGGATTATAGCTATTGGTTTTTACCATCTTAGAAATTAAAGCTTAGGAAATTTTAGAATTGAGAAATACAAAAGCACACTTCTATTAGCCATCAGAGCTAATGCTCTTGCAGCTTTGGGAAACCACTATGCATTCATGAGAAAATGAGAATGAAAAAGCAAATAACAACTTGGTATTATGATGTAAACAGTCCTAACCTCCTGTGAGAACCTGAACCTGTGTAAGGTACACTAACAGTCCTCAGACTGTACTTTGAGAACTGCTGGAACAGTATATGGTAGATAGTAGCTGTTCAATACACATTTGAATGAATAAGCAATAACAAAAAAGAAAACAAACATTTTCAGAGTTCTTTACAGTTTACAAAGAACTTCTATGTCCATTTGTGTTTTAAAGAATCTTAATAGAGGAAAGTATCAAAGAAAAGGATTTTGATATAGGAAATATTAGAGCATATTTATAATCTACGGCAAGAAAGATGGTTCTGTAGCCTAATGAACATGATTAAGTACATAACAAAAATAAAGGATTAATTTAAAATAGAACATATAAAGTTACTTAAATGACTTAGCTGAATTTTTGCTGTATTACAGAGAGTTGTACAATAGAGTCAAAGAAATACGTTGTAATAATGTAATATGTGGTTGAATAAAAGAGGATTCTTGTGAATAGTGAAGCACAGATCTTCAAAAGAAAATCTTCAAAGGAGGGTTGCTTGAGGAAATTTTACAATGGAAGACACACTGCCTTCAAAAAGTTAGAAAAAACTGTTCTCAGTGTTTGATTCTGTCTTGACTTACCCCCTGTCTGTATCGTTCAAGTAAAAAAAAAAAGAAAAATTTAAACATTTTAAATTTATTCTCTGAAACTAAAAATAGTAAATTTTAGGAAGAAATTTAAATTTTAGGAAGAAATTTAAATTTATTTTGGAGGAGTCAGAAAGTGCCAAAGAATATTTCAATGCCTCTTTTGTAATCTGAAGGCAATTTAAGAGGACTCTAGTTCACTATATATTATGATTGTGCTATTTACATGCTTTATTCTGTAAAAAGTAGTTAGATTTGTAGTAGTTAGTTAGTATCTAGTTACGCACGTAATTACACTAAAATGCACTCTTTACTATAACTTAACTACAATCCAGTTGTTGTGGTTAAAGAATGTATGGTTTATGATTGAATCACATAAATTAATTAGTTTTTATTCAAGGTGTTTATGGGAATGGCCTCTTTTATGTGTATTGCTTAACTACACATTTTATTCCTAAGGATGGTAACTCAATGCTGCACAGTATTTAACCATTCGCAAGAAAGAATATTTAAAAGAAAAATTGGAATTGGCAATTAAGAGCCTAAACCAATCTAAATAAATACAATTTCTTCTATTATGTTATTAAAAACAAACCCAAACTTCAGTAAGCCATGGTCTTTTACCTCCTTCAAAATTATATTTACATTATTTGCACAGCAGGATGAAAAAGTAATCCCTGTAGAGATATTAAAACATTTATTTTTTCTATTAGATACACAAATGCGTGACTGTGTTATTATACAATACATAATAGCTTTTAATTGGGAGACATGAAAATTGAATATCACTACCATGTGTGGCATGTGAATTACGATGTGATATTTATAAATATTTTAGTAGTTATCATTTACCAGATGGAAGTAACATGTGTTTTTTCAAGTCTGAAACATCTTTTTATTTTTTATGATAATAGTCTATACTTGTAATTTGCTCTGTCTTTGCAATATGTATGCAAGTTCTCTGCACCATACAAAGTATTCCGAGCTTTTAGCAAATCAAACAATCTTAGGCATGATATTCATCAAGATGAATGTTAACAATTTGTTTGACTAGTAAACATTAAACTGAAAAAGTTTATCTCAATGTGTGCTATAATTTGAAGTAAAAATGCTGAACGAACTTCCCGTGGGAAAATAACTCTAAAGGTGATTTTCCAACATGGAGGATCTGACATTAAGCCCATGTTCTGTTAGAAATAAAACCTCATCACTAAAATTAAAATGTTGCCTATTTTTAGGTGGTAAATTAATATTATTCTTTTTATCTGTATTTTGTAATCCAGAAGAAATACTTGATAGAGACTGCAGTTTCTGTTGCAAAAGAAGCTGCCCCGCCGCCATTTTTTATTTTTTTTTCCCTCTGTGTGGGTTCCTTTCCTCTACTCCCAGACTTCTAACACCTCCATCATCACCCTTCTAAAATAATACAGATTTTTTTTAAAGCCACCTGGTCTAGTCTTGGTGTGAGTTCTATACTTACCAGCACCAATAATAGAAATAAAGCATTATATTGTCACCCTTTCCTTTTCTACCAATTGACTCGATGGCTTATCTTGGCTAGCACCCTGCACATCAATTGGTGTTTCCACTAATAGGACGGCAGTCAAATTGTGAGTTTTTCAAGCAAGCAGGTATAATTTTAGAATTTCCTGATGCCTGCTTGAAGAGCTGCTCTTTGGTACTTTAGTCATTTTAATGAGGTGTCTTAGTTTGATTTCAGATTTGGTAAACACAACTTGGTGTTATGTTTAGACTTTGGTTCTTATTCATAATGTTTTATTTTTTGTTTTTATTTATTTATTTATTTATTTTTTATGATGACATTGGTTAAAATCTGGTAAGTTTCAACTGTATACTTTAACAGTTAGGCATATATATATATATATATATATATATATATATATATATATATATATATATATTTACACTGTGTGTTTACTTCCTATCATTAGATTTCTTTCTGTCACCACATATTTGACCCCCTTGACCCTGTTTACCCTCCTCCTTCCCTTCTCTCCACTCCCCTCTTGTAACCCCTAGTCTATTGTCCATGTCCATGAGTCTCTATTTGTTTGTCCTGTTCATTTGCTGAGTCCTAGATTCTGTAGAAGAATAAAAAAGAAAACTTCTTTTTTTTTCCTACTGTATTGGCAAACAAAACAGGAAAGGAGATAAAGCAGAATTAGAAATGACTTTTGGGATATCAAAAACAAGATTAAAAGCTTTCAGGTCTCTTAGGATATAATATTGATCATAGCAATGCATACAGATACCACAAACATACTACTCTAAAACAAAATAGCATTTTATTTATTTTTTTACCAATTGTTAACAGGATTATGGTTAAATCTGAAACTCAAGAAAGTAATCTCCTATTATTAGAGTCCATTGGAAGCCCTACATGAGATTTTACAGTTTTAGAATGTCCCAGGGAAACATATATCTTTGAGCAAAATATGATGTAATTAAAGTGCTACAAATACTTACAAGAGAAGCTAAATTAAAGGCACAAAATTTAAAAGGATATATTACTTCATACATAAATTGTTGGCATCCACTTTATAAATGGAAATTAGATTTGTAGTCTATAAAAATCCTTAGGTAACTGTGATTTATGTTTTTCTATTAGTTGTTACAGTTTAATATTTCTTTTAATGTATTGAAATTTGTTTATGCCACTTTTTGAGGGACTAAAATGAAAATGTTACAGGAATACATTAAGAAATTTATAAACAAGAGTACAGAAATGACATAATCAAGTAGCTCAGTATCTTTGCAAGGTTGAAAGAGTGAGGAGTTTAAAATATGTGACATTAATAGCCTCTTCCCTGTTCTAGGTGACTGTCTGCCTAAAACAGAAGAATCATGGAAATAGATTATGAATATTAATTTACTATTAGATTCTGTTATTCCAGAGGCACTCTATCTGGAGAAATGCTGTGGAAATGCTACATAGGGTCAGTGAGGTATAACAAAAGAATAATGATTTAAAATTAGGGCATCCAATTTCTCATTTCACTTTAATCCTTAATAAATTCAATGATTTTTTGAAAGTCATTGCTTCACGGTTTCAATCCATTCCAACCTATGAAAATGATTTCCTTATCTTCTATATTGATATGAATTATTTCCTGAAAAAAAATAATAGTGTTTTAAAAATTTGACCATGCAAGTAATAATCTAGGTGCTTGGAGAAAATTGAGATTCCCAGCTGCTCAATTCCAGAGACCATGACTCAATGAGGCTTGGGTGGATTTCAGGAATTCACCATTCTCATTTATATTCCATGGTGTTGTGATACAAATGGAACTTGGGGGCCTGCCTAAGTCCTTAATTACCCCCAAATTCCAGTTAGAGCACTCTTTATGAAAGCCAGTGACTTACATTAATTCTTCCTAATAGGTACCAGAAGCAAAAATATTACTTCAAGAGATATTCGGAAATGTATAATTGTTTTTTCTTAGGGGTTTGGTTATACTAAAATGCCTCAGTGAGCATCTCCTTCATTGACTGTGTATGTCTTCTCCTATTTTATTCTGCAAAGCAAAATAATTGATATTGAAGCCATACACAGCCTTGTGAGTAATATCGCTTTAAGTGAAAAATCAAAGGAATAGTTCAAAGAAATGTTTGAAAATCTTCTACTCATACTGTAACATTTCTATTTTTGAAAAACAATAAAAGTAATATTTTTGCTTCTCTTGGCACCCTGGTTCTCTGAATGGGTAATATAAAAGGGTAATACCTACTTGCTGTAGGGCCTCAGATTCAGTTCTTTATAACCTACCCAAGTGGGAAATGAACACTGATACCCCAAATCAACTGGTTTCCCAGCTAATCCTGATTGCAAGGTCTGCTGTTTTCAATCAAAAATAATTGGGGGATGGTTGGTTTATATGGGTAGATGCATGGGCAACTTGTAATCTTTCTGGTGTTCCTTATTAATCTAGGCTGTACTTGATAATTGCTTTTCCCACATAATGGAAAAGTTAATTGTAAAATTCTGCTTCCACTGGAATTGTCAGGTAAAGTTTGCTGAATCAAAGCCAACTGAAAATTTCCTGTCAGAAAGGTACTCACCTGTTTCTCAAAATATATAAACTTGATCATTTTTAAATATTACAAAGTATATAGCTTTTTTTTAACAAGCACCGTATATTTTTCAGAAATCATGAGAAAGCTGATGACCTATGTTATCTTTCCATAGCAGTAATTTCACATATGTAGAAGTGGGGGTTAGGAGCTCCTTTGAGGAACTATTATGTCTTTCAACATGAAGCTGATAACATTATTGTTTTATTTCCAGATAACGGGATTCATTATTACTCTATATTTAGATAAGGATTAGTTAATAATTAGTTAAATATTAATTAATATTAGTTTAGCTAAAAAAAACTATAACATACCAGATGTATTCTTTTTCCATATAAACAGGTACTATATTATAAGTAAGCTGCATTTAGATGCCTGGTTTTCTGATTTTTATTATGGCAGTGTAGGCCAAGTGAAACTATTACCCAAGAAGAAACATTTGTATTTTTCACTTCATTATCTTCTCTTATCACTTATATAATATGGCACTCAAATATGTGTGTGTGTGTGTGTACATACGCGCACACACACACATATATGTATGTATATGTATATATCTTTAAATTTTTCCTTTAGCAATGCCAACAGCTGTAATTTTTCCTCTGGAGGGAATATATAGGAATGTCATCTGTAATTTTATTTTATTTTTTATCTTCTTTCCTTTATAGAAACTAAGGACTGTGAAAAAAAAAAGTCAAAGTTCAAGTAGGCAGAGCTGAAGTAAAATGCGTAAATTTCCTTAGCTGGCATTAATGAGAGCTTCTGGAGAAGTTACTGCTAAATTACAATGTTTGCAACTTTACAAAACTGGAGGAACCTGGAGGTCATCTTGCTAAATACTGTGGTTGTTGGATTTTTAAGACTGTATCATGTGTTGCTTGTAAACTCATTATAATGATGTAGTCCAGACTCTCTCCAGGGATTATTAATAACAGGCTTTAGGGCTTTGGCCCTACTGCTTGCCTACAAGTTATTTTACTTAAAAGGGTTTGTGTACTGTTATCATAAAATATTTGAAATATAGTGATCAAAACAAAAAGTAGCACACCTAAAATACTCATCGAATACAAGAGTCCAAAACCCCAGGAAGCAGCTTTTTACATAATATAGTAGTTACTTTTACATCATTCGTATTAATAAATAATAATTGACAGATGCTGATCTCAAATGTCTTTGTTGTATATGAGGAAAACCCACATGCTTAATGATAAGGGAAAGTTTATATGCTAATATCAGCCTATAATTTAGAAATGTTACTAAAATTTGGGTAGATAATATAATAAAACATCATTAGGTTGCAACCACCACTTAGTTATCTAGGTCAAACTGTAAATAATCTTATAGACAATGGATATGTGGGCAGGTGCTGAGAAGTATTATCTTCTGTGCTGAGCTAGAGAAGTTATCTAGGTAAACTAAAACCAAGACCTGAAGTTAAAACACTACATTAGAGAACCGACATCAAGTATCAGGTACAGTATGCCATCTGATAGAGAGATATTTAGGGTGTATGTGTTAGGAAAGGTAATGCTATGAATAACAAATCAGAACCTGTCAGTCATTCTTCCAAGTAAACATAGTATTTGATGAAAACACATGGCTAGTTCAGCATCTCAAACACACAAATCCTTTATGTGGACTTCTCATTTTGTCTTAGAGGATATTAAAGATGCGCCCTCAAGTGTTAAGATTCAGTAAATTTGTATGTTTTTACTGCTTTTTCAAGCTCATACTTAAGTGAAACTAGATTTATTTATTTATCCATCCGTTTATTTATTTGCTTACTTATTAACGGTGAGGTTGTGGCTATTGACCACTAACTAGTATAGTCGGTGTAACTGCCTTAATTAGAACTAAAGTGCCATCAGTTTTATCCACGATAACATCACTGTCAATGTTAATACATAATGAAAAAAGAAAATAATATTTCTGATAATATATAACTTGGCCTCAGAAACTCCTTGAAAAGATATTGGGGACTCCGTACCACACTTTGAAAATGACTGGTTTAGAGGTACTTCAATTGCTTTAAGAATACTGTCTTGAACTACTTATTCTCTTGATTTTTTTGTTTGTTTGCTTGCTTTGGGTTGTTTTTCTTGCACATTTTCATGCAGAAAAAAAAAAGCAGTAGTCTTTCCTGCCTCTCTGTTTTCCTGAAATGTAGCATAAATCAAGTTTTAAGTTGTTCAATCTTTCAACAATTATTTATTAAGGGTTTACTAAGTCCCAGGCATTTTTTAAAGAAACTAGACAACCGCTTTTTTGTAAACACGACATGAAGGAAGGAGTTATCACTCTTCTCTAAGCCACTGTAGGACATGCAGACGGGGTGCCTGACAAAAGCCAGTAAATATATTGTCCTGCTCCGTGCCCATTGCCTTTCTTCCCTGCCTCTACCCCTACATCCTTTTTTAATCCCTATCAGTGCATCTGTCAGTAGCCGCCCAAATGAAAGTCAGTTTTGTTGTTGCAGGTGTTTGCATTTCTTTAAAGCTAATCTTTGCAGTTATCCTAACTGTATTTACAGTCTTTCAACAATTCACCTTATCTTTTGGTTTTCAGTGTATATTTGGATCACACAGATAAGCTTTGTTCTAACAGGTAGTAATTTACTCCTTTAATTTGCTGCATAGTTACAACATGTGACAATCTTTTTCATTTTGCAGAAACATCTGAACCTTGATGATCCATTGTTCCACCTAACACTCCATTTCTACTTCTCAATCCCAGAGCTATTTACCTGCTTTACCTTTTTTTTTTTTTTTTTTTTTTTTTTTGTCACTAGACAAATGTATCCATTCACAGAGTTTTAAATCCATCGCCTCTTAATATCTAGTTAAAATTACTGACTGCGGAGCCACCTCCTTTACCAGCTTGGCCTTCATTTCCTCCGGGGGTGCCTGTAGTTTTCTTATTTTCTTACTGTTTAATTTTTTCACACTTTCCTTTTAATTGCATGTTAAAAGCAATTGTATAGGCCTCCTTCTCTGGTTAGTACAATCTTAGACTTCTAAGCCCTTATTTTTTCTAACTCACCTGCATTCCACTCTCTATCCATCCTACTTTTGCATAATTCTCCCAATTGGACAGATAAAGTAAAATGAATTCTATACTCATCCTTCTGGCTAAGGCTGCCTCTAGTTAAAATATTTTACTCAGCTTTCCACACAAAATACTCGAAATAAAGATACCTAAATTAATTGTATACTTTATTACATGTATTTAATCATCACAATAACCCAAGATGTAGGTACTATTACTAGTTCTATTTACAACTGAGTCATAGAATGGTTTCTGTTCCCAGTAATGAGGCCTAAATCCCAAGCAGATAATTTGTCCTCAGCACCAGTACTCTAGTACACAATACCTCTTCTCACCGGTCATCCGAAAGACTCTCCATGGTATCTTTTTCAATATTCTTTCATTATTACCCTATTTTTCTGTCAGCTTCCAATCCATAGCCATTGAAGTATTTTGGTAAATACATGCAAACTCTTACTACTTCTCTAAGAGCTGAGATTTCAGCCATTGTCATGGTCTCAGATAGACAACCACTTCCTTTTCTAATAATGTTGCTGCTGCTTCTTCACTTAGAGCCTTGCCTAACTTTTTGCTGAATACCAGGTAGACACAACCAGGTCAAACTCTGCAGAATCTCAACCTCGAGGACTTCTGCGCCTAGCCTTTCTCCATGGCTCAGTCATTCCCATGTGCTCATAGAATGGCAGATCTCTCTTACAGTCATGCCTTCTACTTTACATCTGTGATCTGAATACAACTATATTTTCTAAACACAGCTATACTGATAAGTATATTTATATGAACTGATAAGATACATCACATTCTATATTTAGCTCCATTGTCAAAAATAGAGTGATTGCTAAGGAATGATTGTTTTTGGAATGGAATAGAACAAAATGCTCTGTGTTTTATGGTAGAGGACAGTCAAATGGTAAATGAAATAACTATGTTCCAATTACTTTATTTTTAGAAATTAAAATACACTAATGCTCGCTTGTAAAAATTATCTAGTGATTTCTACCCATCGGACACCATTATCTTCATCTGTATTAGTGTTTTCAGTGCACATATGACAAATATATGATTTTAGGGAGGATCTTATTGTCTCCACTTGAGTTGGTCAAAAGGCAAGGGTAAATAAATCATATCTTATCACTTTGTATTTATCTTGTAGTTTTTACTATTATCTGTCCTGTAGAAGTAATTTGCTTCTGTATTATTTATGAATGGTGGACATAATGATTTGCTTTTGCTCATCTCTTCCCAATTCTACATTCACTGATGTAACATAAATAGCTTAAAATTAGCCTTGGTGAGAGTATTTATACCACAGAAACTAACAAAAACTTAAAATAAGGAATATGTTTTTTTTTTCTTTCTTCATGGAGAGCCAGTTGTTAAATATTTGTCACCACAACAGATTTTAGGTCTAGAGACACAAATTAGGTGCTCAGTACTCTCTTCTCTTTTCCTTACCATCCTCTCTCTTGCCACCTCTTCCTCCCTTGCTTCTTCTACATTCCTCTGTCCTTACATCCCTTCGTCTCTATCTCATCCCATTTATTGCTTCTTCTCATTAGTGTGTGAGGACCTTATTTCCACCTATTAATGTCAGCCTTTTTTTACATGGCAAGAAAAATTGAAGCAATGAATGATCATCTTTAGAGTTCTCTGATCCCCAAAGTAAAGCTCCTTCTAACTCCATTTTGCAAAATACATATTGGGATTTGGAGTAGCTTGTGATGGGTCATTCATATGTCCATACCTGGAGAATTCCTGTGACCAAATTAATTGGTAACTAGGATGGTGGGTATGCATCATTACCACCTAAGAATTTAATTTAACAAATAAGGCTACTGGGAATTTGGAATCACACCAGCATCATTATATTTGGGGATATAGAATAATTCTAAATAAGTTGGAGCATTAGATGGACAAAAATCAAAATGTTTTAACTATGAGCTCCCATGTGTTAGAAATGGAGTAAAAACTGCTTGAAGTTAATAATTATGAGTTCTTGATTATGGGTTCGTTAGTTTCTACACCTCCTTATTAAAACATAAATAGATAATAGATAAATAAAATTGGCTTCCTAGCAATCATTATTACTATTTAAGCTGTTTACTCATCATTAACCCAAAAGGAATATGGGGAGAAAATGGAATTTAATTTATAATAATGTTTTAAACATTAAAAGATTTAGTGCATATAAAGAGTAATAGCCATTTGCCATAATTATCACAATTGTTATCATCAGTACTTTACACTCAGTTAAAAGAATGAGATAAATGGAGGCTATACTCATTTTTGTAAAATACATACATATACATATATATGTATATATACATATGCATACATATGTATACATGTGTAATTATATTTGTGCAAATATATGTTTTTATATTAACTGAAAAAATCTGGATGAATTTACTTTAAGCTTAATAATTATCTGTAGGAATTTTACATTTTGGCAAACTTACTTTCTGCATTGCACCCTTTTCAGTATTGTTTAAGTAATATAATGAGTTTGCTTTTCTTTAGAGCAGAAGTAAGCATATACATTTTAGAGGTTAAATTGTTTCATATGCTTAAATTATTCTGTTTAGATGTGTCTCCATTTTAACAATGACACCAAAAGACACCAAGCATACTTACACCTTACATCTTAGACTTGTAGCCTCCAGAAATCAGAAAATCAGTTCTGTTGTGCAGCTACCCAAGATGGTATCTTATTATGGCAGCCCTAGCAAACTAATATACTAGCTTTAGCTTCACGGTATAGAGAGAAGTATAAGAATCTCCTCTACCACCACCATGCCACTTGCCCCCGGCATTGGGTTGAAACTAGGGTATTGAAAATCGACGAAGAGAGTTTCTGATTTTGTTTTAGGATGTGATGCCAAGCTTAAATATTTTGAGTTACTATAATTTACTTGTCAAATGGCAGACACCAACAGGTACATCTTTCCTTAATACCTGCCTTCATTTACAAGGACCAGTTCCTCTACTGGGACATATGGAGTCCACTCTGACTTGGAGAATCGTACCATTGGAGCAGCATTCTGCCCGGGCTTCACTGTATTAGCAAAGAAAGAAGTTTGAGACCATGTAGTGAGGGAGTAAGGGAGATGCAGTAGTCAACAGCAGGTAAAGGGCATAGGTTGGCTAAAATATGGAGAAAACAGATCCTGTAACAAAATAAATCATTTCAATAGTTTAAATAGTTGTGGCCTTTCTTGTGTCTGATGGCCTCCTGTCTACTTTTTCCATTTCCATCTGCCAGCTACTTTTACCACTTTCATTTGCCTGTCTTTCAGCTACATTGTTCTTCCCCTTATAACGTTCTCCATTTTCCAGTTTAATAAGTAATCTATATCTCAGTCTACAGAGGATTTCTATTTTCTTTGATATTACTTAATCTTAAATCATATGCAGGTAATTATACTTCTGGTTCTTGGAACATTCTGTGCTTTTCAAAAATGTGTTGTTTATACTTTAACAAATATTCAAACTGCAAACTCACTATAGACTATTAAACTATTAAACTATTGTAAGATCTAAAGTTTATAAGCATTAAGAGATTGTTTTTGAAGTAATCTATATTTACTTGATGTGTTTATTAGATAGATACAACATACAGTTCTTTGAGGAAATCAATATAATACACATTGATGCTATTTATATATCTTGAAAGAAAAAAACTTTTTATAACCTGTATTGTATCCTAAAATGATTATACACCTGAACAAATATTCTTATAGTAATATGCTTTATTTCAGATGTTTTATTATTTATAAAACTTTATTTCTAACATATTTACTTTTTGGTGACAGTTGGGCATTTTTCACAAATGCTAATGACTGATTTTGGTAGTGTGCACAGACCAGATTCATTGACATAGAGGAGGTTTTATTTGTAATGTTTATACATAAACTTGCAAGATTCCAGACATTGATACTCAATGTTTTATAAACCCATATTATATCTATATATTTTGTTCATCTCTTTCCCACCTATTTCAGTATTTTTCCTCTGTGTGAGCTAGGCACTTTTGGGAAATTCAAGACAAGTGATTCTGAATTCTCAAATGATGCAAACAGGTCAGTTATTTTATTACAGTATAGCAAATAGCTGCAGAGGTCAGTGACCAGTTGAAAAGGTTGAAATGTGGTATACTTGAATTGAGACCCACAATAACCAAGAGCAAATTACTTCCTTCAGATAATTGGGATGTGTTCAAAATGCCATTTGAGCTATTAATTTCTGGAGTTGCAGATACATGAGGAATTAACTATGTTTTGAAAATTCTTCATGTGATGGCTTTAGGCACCAATAGGAAGGCATTAAAAATATTTCATCTAGTATCCACTTTGCTACAGGTGTGTGCATCTATCATATGAAAGTCAAAAGATGGGAGAGACAAGGCAAATTACATGATAATTTAATAATGGTTAAGTTGACTTAATGAATATTGTTGACATATTTTAAATTTGCAGAAAATTCATCTGTTGCTACAAAAACAAATGTCTTTAATGATAATAGTCGAGTTCATGATCTTTTAATACAGTGTGATAGTAACTACAATATATACTTGTGGATTACTGGAAGACCTAAAATATTAGTAAACCAGCCCAATAGTCCACACAAAAATTATCAGTTCAAAACTACTTGCTTTTGAGAATGTATGTGTTTTTTTTTTTTTTTTTCTGTCTTGATGGTTGCAGAAATAAATAAATATAACCTGGTAATTTTCTATTACTGCTTACCAGGAAAAGATTTCCATTAAACAAATTGGAGGAATGGGATAAAGATAATTACAGTACATCTAAGATACATAGTAAACCAGTTTATATTTTATCATAGTCATTAATTTTTATTTAGTGTTACAGAAATATTTAGAATATTAACCTTTAGTTTAATAACACATACC
Organism: Eonycteris spelaea; assembly: GCA_003508835.1. Classification (NCBI taxonomy): domain Eukaryota; kingdom Metazoa; phylum Chordata; class Mammalia; order Chiroptera; family Pteropodidae; genus Eonycteris; species Eonycteris spelaea. The sequence continues at coordinate 6,042,812 of PUFA01000074.1, read as the reverse complement.
ATAGTTTTAAATAGTTTTTCTTTCTATATAATCAGATATTATTTAAGTATCTAAAATGTGTTTAGGAGGTAATTAACCAGTAGTGTTTAATAGACAGCTGCACATCAAACAATCTATCTACATTTTAGTCAATGAAAGAAAAGTTTTGTTGCGTAATACTTGAAAATTTCTTCTGGATTCTTTATTGAATCAGAAAAATAGGCCACATTCATAATTTTATTCTTTTCATCATAGGTCATAGGAGTACATAAAATGGCCAGATGAATAGCTATTTAAGACCAAGGTGAAACCTGAAGTTCCCGCCTGCAGAGAAAATTGTGTGGAAAAGTGCATAGACTTTGTGACAGTTGTGCGTGTGTTTGGCACTGGGGCAGGGTGGAAATGTGTAAGAAGTTGATTTGTCTGTAAAAAAAAATTGTGTAGAACAAAATTATCAGCAAGAGTTTTAATTTGGTCTATAACATCTGGGGGCAAGAAATAACTTATTTTATTTTTCATAAGTAGAGAAATCTGGCTCAACTTCTGTTTGCCACAGGTTGCTGGAAATTACATCTTGTGGATACGTGTGGGTTCTTTCCCTCCCCCTAGAATACACAAGATTCTGGGAAGGGTTTTATGTGGTATCTGGAAAAGGAGGGTTTTTAGTCCATCATGAGCATTGCTGAGATGTTCCTTCTCCAAACTCTTTTGGCCTTTTTTAGGTAGTAAACTCATTTAATGCTGAATATGGCCTTAAGAATTTTCCCAAAGTCACACCATTAGTGTCTTTCTACCCCTTTTAAACTCAAACTCACACTATAACCAGCCATAAACCAAGTAATCCTGTAGTGATCCTGTCCCCCCACTAGCTTGCTTTCACTAGTACAGTTTCCACTCTCAGCTGAAATGTCCACTGCTGTTCATCTCCATGCATCTCTCCTGAGTGATGGATTAGCACTTTTCTGTATCCTTGTGGGGGTACCATTCCATCTAGTTCACTACAGCAATAATCACCCTATATTACCCACAAAAGCACACATAGTAGCGCTTTGTAGTACTTTCCTATACCTTAGGTCACATAGAGTATGACTTTCTTGGCCATGCAGAGGCAACCTTCACCCTGCCTGCCCACCATAGTCTGAAAGGGTCCACATTTTCATACTCCTACACACCATTCAAAGCATTCAGTCAGAACCTTGCTTTCTTCCACATTCCAGCTGCTGACTCAGAATGCAAAACTTTCTCAGTTTCAAGTCATTGGAAAAAAATTCTTTTACTCTATCTCAATAGTAAAACTGAAGTCTACATTTTTGTTTTGGTGAGTTAACATTTCACATTAGTAATATTTGCCCAACAAAGTTTTTATATATTTTTACTTATAACTTAAGTTGGACAATCAGCAATGCTTGAGATTCCCTTTACTTATTTCTTCAAATCTTGTAAATTTCTCTGAATAATTGCAGCAAAACTTTTCAGCTTTTTTTCATCACTTGCATTAATTTCTACTAATCTCAGCAGGCTCTTACTATTCCTGAAATTTTCTGTTTTGCAAGAGGTTCTTCATCTTTACCTCTTTCCTAAGCTACCTACATACTCTAGCCAATTCAAGTGCTTCCTCTCCATCTGTGCTGTCTCCTCTCTTCCCTTTCTGCCTCCTCCAGAGTCCTGAGCCATTAGTAGTTTTTCTGTATCTCCCTCCACACTAGCTCCTTTCCTCCAGATATGCTGAACTGTCTTCCTTCCTTAAAATAAAACAATCAAACTCTAGTGTAGGGAAGTGCTTTGCCTTCAAATAAAACCCCATGTTTCAATCCATTCACTTCAAATGTATTAAAATATCAGTGTCTCCACTCCCACCCATTCCGCTACAGCCTCCTACTTCCAAAGCTCTTTCCAAATCTTCTCTTGAGAAGATTTCTTTATCATCAAATACAATGACCTTTCCTCAGTCCTCATCCTATCTAAATTCTCCTGGCAACAGATGTCAACAGTCACTCCCTCTTTGATAGCCCCCCTTCCCTCAGATTCTGTACCATTTCTCACATATTTCCTCTGAGCAAACTCTTTGCTCCAACCACACTAAAATATTCTAAAGAGTCATGCTCTTTCACACCACTTTACCTCTGCACATGCCTTTCCTCTTGTTTAGAACTTTTAGTCTCTCATTTTATACCTGAAATTCTTATACTTCCTTAAAATATCAGCTGCATTGTTAGTTCTTTTGTGAACCTCACTTATGCCTTCCCATCATGAACCCATCAAAAAGAATCAATCATTCTATCTGATCTGCTGTAAATACTTTCCACTTTATTATGCCAGAGTTGGCAATTTATTAAAATGGATCTGCTTGGCCTCCTCTGCCAGAATGTGAACTCCTTACAAGGAGGGACAAACCTTGACATATAGCAGAGACTTTAGCATCACACAGACCATGGATCAAGCTTGTTAATCCACTTTTAGCTGAATGACCTTGAGCGAGTTGTTTATGCTTACTAATCTTCAGGTTTCTTACCTGTAAATGACTCTCAGAAAATATATAAGGATTAAATAATTTAATGTACTGGGATTAGCAAAGAGAACTATCAAAGGAATGTCAAATAAGTGAAAGATTAAGGCAATGGAACTCTGACTATCATGGCTACAGACAATAAATACTTGATAAATTTCTATTGAATATATAGTTGAATGAATGAATGAATGAATGATATTTTTTGAAATATTTACCTCTATCTTCTACACTTACCTTTTCTAATATCATAGGAAGTTTAAAACCTTCTTTTACTCTGTTTAAATAGTATCCATTTATGATTTATTCATTTATATCATTTCCAGCATACTTATTTTATATTGTTTTTCTTGCCAAAATTTTAATTTTATGAAATCAATGACATGGCATGACTTTTTTTTTTTTTAACAAGAGCCTATCCTGACACATAGCAGCTATGTATTAAAATTTTATATATTTCAATCATAGCATGTTGTCATGAATCAATTAAAGTAGTTGAATGAATAGAACTCTTACCCTTTCTACACATATACAATATTAACAGTCATTGAACAATATACAAGACCAAAAGTAGGTAGATCTGAGGTGGTGTGATGGCTCAATGATATTAAAGGACCAGATTATTTTTTCTTCTCTTTTCTCATCATGTGGATTCACGTCATGGTTTAAGATATGCTGGTACTTTAGGCATTACATCTTTTTTTCCAGCCAGTAAAAAGAATAGAGGCAGAAGGGTGAATTCTGCCTTTAAATTTGCACACAACACCTGCCTGGAAGTTGCATACAATGCTTATGCTTATTTTTCAATGGGAGAAAAATTTTTCTCATGGTCATTTATATCTAACCACAAGGAAAGGTTGAGGATGTAAACTTTATTTTGAGTGGCCATATATTAAAACACACAGGGAAACAGATTTGAGGGTAAAAAAACTAGTAGTATTTGCTACCATTTAAATCCCCCAAAATGATTGTTAAATATACTGGCATTATCCAAGTACCCCAAAGGACGTTTAGCCCATTGGGAGATTTGTTACTATTTCCTCACATTTAGGACAAACTGTATAATTACTCATTTTCCCTTCTCTGAATTCCATGCTATAACTATGCAGAGATCATTCCAAGTGCACAGACATTTACTGAGGGAGACCTCAATTTTTTTGCTTATTTATGCCTGAGAAATATGGAGTGATATTCTTATACCCAAACAAAAACAGCTAATTTAATTATACATGTTTTAAGCATTTCAATTTCTGGAAAGAAGTTATGTCCTTATGCGTCTGTTTGTGTGTATTTTAAGATAAATACTTCTTATCAAGCTAGACTTTAAACAAAATATATCAAATTCAGAGAAAATAAAATTGAAACAGATTTTAAAAAACAAATCACACAATAGCAAATATTTATAAACAAGGGCAAGAAATGAAAATATGCTTCTAATGTATTTCCTAAGTAAAGTACATGAGTTTTTAAAAATTAATACCGATAACAATGTAAATGGGGCGGGGGAAGGACAACTAAAACCAAAGATTGAAAGTTTATACTTTATGGAATGATGTCTTATATTTTTGCTACTCTCTTTGCTATAATGAAACTGAGTTTCCTGCTTAGCACTTGCTTGGCATACCCATTTAGAGAAGCAATAATTTGTTGCATATGCTGCATCTGGTTTAAAAGATAAAAAATTCAAATATAAATTATGTGCATCAAACTAGTTTCATACAATGAAAGTTCTGGCATGTCTATTATTTTCACTTTTAAACTGTTCTCAGTAAGAAGCCATTTTAAAACCATAACTATGCAGAATTGACTGTAAGCTTTTGGGTGTCCCAAATCCAGCATTGTGAAACTACTTTTTACAGTTACTTAGTGACAAAATGACAAATGAATGTCCTATTCATTGTAGTGTAAGATGACTGAGCTGTGTCATACTTGTCAATTAAGTTTCTCTCTCTGAATGTCTCTTTACAGATAAAGCTATTCCTTGAAACCATGGTATGTATAAGGGAGAGAAAGAAGTATATGATCTCATTAAAGGAGAATAGCTCTGCACATCAGCTAAAAAATACTGATTATTCAATATCACTATTTTTATTTTTTAAATTAAAAGCATTTATTTTGCTGTCTGTGTATATACTATATACTAATGGGTTTGATCACTTCCCATGACTATAGTTTCCTATGTTTTCTTTGTCACTTTATAAATCAGTATGTGACGTGTTTTACTTAATTCCAGTAATTCAGAACTCTATCATTAACATTTAATTCTCTTTTCTACAAATAAAACAAAATCCACGTTACGAATATCCAACCTTTAAATTATATAGTGGCTTTGGGAATATAGATCAAAGAAAAGTGGTCATTAATGGAAATTGAAAAATAACCATTCCTATTGTTTTAGGATCCTTATTTTTATAGCTTAACACATACTTTATTTCTTAATAACTGATTGATATCTTCATAAATATTAATTTTTTTTTTATCCTGGAAGGAATTTCTTAATTGGAAACATTTATCTTGATATGAGAAATAGAGTGTAAGAAGGTGCATAATAGTAACAATTTTTTTTTCTTATTTTAAATGCAAAACAGGTATAATGATCATTTTTACTTCTTGTAGATTGTTGATAGTCTACATCTTTTTAAGATCACATTTTGTCTCATGATGTTTTAAATTTACTTTATTTGAAATCTAATTATCACTAGGGAAAATAATACTTTAAAATAATACTTTAAAACTATTACTGGAAAGAAGTAGAGGAGTCTTTCCTCAATTTAACATTTTCCTCCATTGATTCTTAGCTGGTAAAGCTACACCTCCTTCCTTTGTCGTTGATTTCTCTTGATGAGCGTTGGAGTCTTGCAGAGATCCAGGTCCCAAGAACTAAGCAACAGACTTGATCCTTCCTTCGTTCTTTGCTTTTTTCATAAAACATTTGCATGCAGTACTTTTCTATGATCATAGTTTCATTCCTGTCCTCATCTTCATACCTTCTATCTTTTATCAGACCATTATTTCCCGCAATCCCCCGCCTTTCTTCTCAGACCCTCCTCTTATTATTATGTGTAATCTTTCAGTTTTTTAATAAAAAATATATTCAAGTTAAATACTTTGCTGAGAGTCTGAAGTACAAATATCCAATTGAAATAATAGCCATTAGGAGTAAATGTACTTTATAGAGGAATTATTGGGACAGAAATGCAAGTAACGCTGTGTATGTTGCTCTTGAACTTTTGGGACCTGTTTCTTTTTCTAAAAGGTTTAGTTCTAAAATCATTGTTGATGATGTCAATCAGTAACCACCAGACTGTGGATAATATGATAAACTCTGTCATCTGCTGTCATCGGATTGCAATTAATGTTTTTCTACTGAAGTATAAGGAACATCATTGTTAAGAAACAAAAATTTTCTTCCCATAAACACCTTATCAGATAAATTAGAGAAGTTATCCCGAAAGATAAGCTTTTCTTTTTCAACATTTTGTAGAGTAAGGTTTATATACAAAAATTATCAACTTATCACCAACATTCTATTATTTTAAAGAATTAACTCAAAATTCCAAAATGTACTGCAGTACTTTTCAGGATCCCTTAGAACTGAAAATTACAACCTGAGATTGATTTCTTAGGATTGTATTTTTAGGTTCACCTTGTAAAAATTTGAACAGTTCTTGGAGACAACCACACATATATAAGATTGACACATTAATTGAGTATTAGATACTCAATAAGCAATTTCATGAGGAACAGTAAAAGACAAAAGATCCAGAGATCCAGAGCTCACATTTTGCAGTGTCAACCTGCCTGCCTAGAGCAGGGTTTCTCAATCTTGATTCCAATCTTGACATTTTTGGCTAGAATAGTCTTTATTGTGGGGATATGCTTTGTGCATGGTAGGATCTTTAGTAGCACCTCACCATTCACTACCAAAAATATGTCCAACACTGGGGTAAGTCCTATGATGGTGAAATCGCCCCGTTGAGAACCACTGGCAAGATGAAGATGGTGTAATAATCATATTAAATACTTTAAATATATTGCAGTTTTTAAAACAAAGAGATGCTATTATTTGCTGAACTAAGGTCCAGAAAAGGTTTGTTTTTTTTTTTTTTTAAATGTAACATGATTATAGAACTTTTTGTAAGTAGCAAAACTCAGAAGTCAGCCTTAAAATTTACACTTAACAACTACAGAGTTGAATAAAAGGAGAGAAGGTGACAAATAAACATTATGCCTGCCTAACAATTTTGCTAAGGGCTAGCACTGATCAGTTTTCTCCATGTTAATATTAGTTTTTACAATATACTGTTTACTCAAGATACTGATTTATGTACAAATTTTTAAATAATTTAACTTTATTTCCTACTGTGTACACAGAGCTTGGATTATAGTTGTTATATTATGATTTGTGACAGTCTTAATTTCTTGGAAGCCAGGAAAAAGTCAGGATTCTATGGTTACAATAATAGATTTGAAGATGTTTCAAAGCAAACGTTACCTATAAAAAGGGCAAGAATATGCAAAACCTGAGAAATCAGCTATTAACTGTCAACATTTTTCACCCTTTCTCCCAAAATTGACCTATGAAATGCTAACTTCTAAAAATTTTAGTTATGGACTTCAAAGTGAGCGGAAAAGCAATTAGTTCATTTACCCATTTTGTATTCATTCCGTCAACAAATATATAATTTCCATAGGGGTAAGGATTTCATTTGTCCCTTTTCCTTCCTTTGACTTTCATTTCCCCTGAACCTTATCTAGTGTCTGAGAGATAGCTGACAATATAAAATATGTGTCAAATGAAAAACATTTGAATATAATTTTTGTTATTATATATTTACAGATATCTCTCTCTATTTCTCTCTCTCATAAAATGTGCTAAGTGCAGATACTTCTTTAAAAACCCAACAGTTTAGGAAGCTTATGGAGCAAAGAGTAGATGAGGAATGCAGATATTTAAAGAAATACTATAACTTTTTTTCATAAAGTTAAGAATTTTCGAGAGTACCAAGCATTTGAAATCTAAGTAAATAAAGTTTTTCTTATCACTCTTACCTATTTTAAGCCAAAAGAAGCCTAAATCATTAAAATATAATTCTGCCCAATTTAATTTGAGCAGAGTTTATCATTATTATCCACAGCTGTATTAATTTTCTATAGCTGGTAACAAATTATCACAAATTTTGCAACTTATTAGCTTACAGTTCTTAGGCCAGAACTCATACAGGGAGTAACTGGATTCTCTCTTTACGGCATCACAAGGCCCAAATCAGTTTTTGTCTGTAGACTCTTGGGGAGAATCCCTTTAAATTCATTCTTCTTGTTGGCAGAATTCAGTTCCTCAGGGTTGTAGAACTGAGGTCACTGCTTGTTGGCAGACTGTCCACCAGAAGGCCACTCAGCTGCTAGTGTCCCTACAGATTCTTTGATTCCTGAGCCCTTCCATTTTATAGCATGCAACAGAGTGTCAAATTCTTTCCATTCATAGACTCTCAGACTTCTTTCGAGACTACCTGGAAAAAACTCTGCTCCATTGAGTCATGTCATTACATCAGGCCCATCCAGATAATCTCCCTATCTTCAATCAGCTCTGCCATACAGGGTAGCCTAAGCACAGTAGTAAAACCATCAGGTAAACAGACCTGTGGATTATGCAGGGAATGTACACCGGGGGAGGTGAATCAGGGGGCCATTTTAGGATTCTGTCTAAAAGCTGCCTTTCTTATTTTATGTTGTTTTTGTTTTTTGTTTTTTGTTTTGTTTTTGTTTTGTTTTGTTTTGTTTTGTTTTGCCTTATATGGTGCTCATGACCACTGGATTAGGCTGGTCATAGTTGACATACTATCTAATATGATCTTGATCTTAATAATTACCATCTTTACTGGCATTGCTTAATTTAAATTTTATGTCTTTCTTTTTAAACTATAAACATGGTAATTGCAAGGCCCTGTCTAGCTTCATCATAACTGCTAGTTGACAATATTCATGGTACCTAATTCTTTCTTGACTAAATGAAATAGACACTCAACAAGAATGTGTCCAAGGAGGAAATGAAAGTGAACACTAGAAAAATTATTCTATGTAAGAGGATTCTAATCTGGCTTCCACTAGAATGTAAGGTCTCAGAAAATGCAAACTTTAATTCACTGATGTTTCTCTAGTGTCTAAACTCTAAACTAATACCTGACCCATAATGGGTTCTCAGTAAATATGGAAAATGAACAGTCCTGCAAAGCTTAGATGTAAATGTTCATGGCTCAAATGATAACCTGAATATTTAAAACTTTCAAAATGCATTGTAGAGGTTTTCCAACATTTTTGACAATTATTTCAATCTTAGCAAAACTATAATATGTAAACTTTACACCTGTTTCACAACACACTTACCTTATACTTTGTTACCCCCGAGTCAAGAAAGTTTTGTGTGAATTAACTAAAACTTAAAGCAACTATGATACAATTAACCAAAGATTTTTAAAAAATCTGTTTTAATGAGTTACATCAAGAATTTTATAAACTTCAAATGCAAATTTATGATGTAAATTTACTTCTGTACATATATTTGAACAGTCATTTTTCACAAAGTGCATTGGTCCTTGTGTTGGCTTCTAATAGTTTGTGTTTTGATTTTTAAACTTATATTAGTCAGCATCTTTCTATGCTTCTCCTTATGTTGTGCTGGAAATCCAAAGTAAAAACAATGTGACATGTATCACTATTTGTCAAGCAGTTTGAGTTTCTCAGAGGCTGTTTCCCAGTTATCACCAGTTATAACTCCAAACATTATCTCTTATTCTCATTGTCAAATAGATAGTGACAGTTTTCTAGTGCTTTAAAGTTTGATAAACTCTTTCCTAGAAAAACTTAATCAGCATAATTTTGGTTGCTGTGGTTCATTTTTTATAAACTGAATGTCCTGATGTAATTTTAGGAATCCTAAAATGCAATTATTTAGATTGGAACTGTAAGTAAATAAATCCTCGATTCATTTTCTTTTAAATCCTGAAAGCTCAGTGTCCTAAATACTGTTTTGGTAGAAAAATCTTTGGCAGGTGCAGACTATTGCCACTTCAGACAGATTGATAAATGCACAACAACTTTTAAAAATGTCTTCCTTATTTACCGATAATTATCTTCTATTGGCTCTTCTGTCAACACTTACTCATTTAGTCTATCAAATTAACTGATTAATGCCAAAATCTTTCTAAGGCTTTTGCTTTAAAAGTAAATCTTGAAAATACATGTTATGCTGAATCTTAGAGTTTTTCTATCTTATGAAAAATGGCTGAACTTTCATTTATCTTTTGATTTAGGCCTTTATTTTTTGCCAACATGTACACCTCTGCATTTTCCCTCCATGCTCATCATTTGCCCATGGTGAAGTAAATCTTTAAACTTTACTTTCTCAAGTATGACCTTGCAATTCCTATTTGTGCATCTTCTCTACACTTTACTACCTTCTATTATAGTCCCTCTGAAGTTTTAGAATAATCACTTTTCTAATATCATTAATATTCTTTTCCTCAAGTTTATAAATTCAAGATCCTAGAATGACCAAATTAGACCTCAATAATGATAACAGAAAATTTCCAACCAATATAAATCACAGCAGACTTATCATCTGTTTTCAAATACTCTTTACCCCTTATTCTGAATCTCACATTAGCTTTTAACCAAGAGGGTAGACACTTATTGGAAAGGCTCTCTCCATAGAATGTATAAAGGCTCTCTCCACTTTCACCATTGCAATTGTGCTAGGAAAAATATGCCTTCACTTGAGGCTCTGATGATGTGTTGGAAGGTGTTGGTGAAAATCCAACATCAAAGAACTTTGGAGTGGGTGTTTTTAATGGTTTTGTGATTGTTAGGTCATCATGGAAGGAAGGCTTTTGAAATCAGTGTAGCTATAGTACCCTGAAAGCCTTGTACTCTGGATGTTTTATGACAAAGGTCTGTGACCTCAATTATAGTAGAAAGGACTCATCTTTCACTTCATAAGTTTCGTAAAGTCTGTCTTTCAGTTAAAGTGATCGAAGAACGCTCATAAAATGGTTAATAAATACTCATTTCTATATGGAGACCACTGAAATGACCTCAAGATATTTTCCATTAGTGAGAAAAATAATGTTGACTATTCGTATAACATTTCTATTCACGAATCATATAAATCCAAAACTAAAGTATCTGACTACTAGTGCTTTACAATAACAGGCATAACTTCCATTTGACATAAACTTAGGTTGACTCTGAGCCAAGCAAAACATCAACAAATGAAGTTCTGTTTGAAAAGTCTGGTGAAAGAAATTTGGATTGTTGACCAAAACTTCTTGGTAACTTCCCATGGGAAAAGAAGTTCTTTTGGAGGACAGTGCTGAATAGCTTGGCATATGCTGACACTTTGTTACAGTCTTTTCAATAGCAGAATCATTTCCAGGCCACCAGACACAGTGAATAATTCCTGAATGTGCTACATGTGGTGTGGCCAAAATGACAGTACTGCCATCTGGAATAATAACAAAATTTTCTCAAAACAGACATCCTTTATGGACAGATAACTCATGCAGATCATGTGTCAAGGGCTTGATTTCTTCAGACATTTCCCCACTGGACTTTGCAGTCACAAGCAGAAGCACATTTATAGTAAACAATATAATTACAGATAAGAACTACAAAAACCACACTCTATATTGCCTCTTTAAAAATATATTCACAGATATTAGGGAGGGCACAGCATCCACTGCTTTTAAAGAAATAGGTACTCAACTTTCTCTCAGATGTGAAGAGGTTGTATTTTGGCATGGCGGGGGGCGGGGAAAGTTAACCAATGCTTGGGACACCACAGACTACTGAGAAGATAATGATAATACCTGAAGAAGAAACTAAGAAATCCTGCCTCGACCTATATTATCAAACATGAATAGAGTGGTATTCATATATTTAATATCCTGATTCAATTCCAACTTTAACAGCATTGTTTTACTGTGTTTTATAAATAATCCACCTCCTTTTGGAACCCCCAAGCTGATGTTATATCCCACAATTTATTTTACTTTCATAATCTCTTTATTAATGAATTTCTTATTCAGTGATTTTCGAGCATTTTACTAAATTAACAAAATTTTATTCATATTAAATCAATATAGGAGCTGGAGGATCAAAATATATTAAATACCCGATCGATTGAATCAGGGGTGAACTGTGTGGTTCTCTGATGGGTTGGATTGGTTTTTATCATCCCGGGAATTATTTCCATAGTATATTAGAGCTCTAACTAGACATTTTTAAAAACGTCTGCCTTTGCTGTGATATTTACGGAAAGTCACTTCTTTTTCTTTTGTGAAAGTCACCCTGTCATAAACTTTAATTCCTCAGTTAATGTTCAGAGATGATATCTAACACAGATGTTATGAACTAGGCTTTGAAGTCATAGCACGGAAAGTTTGTTCACTATTTATAATCAATTAAAATGAAACAAAAAGTCATATAAGGTTGCATGAAGGAAAAATGCGAAATTTAATTATGTTTTAGTTGTTAGCAAGCATTTGACTGCTACTTGCTCTCTGTAGATATATGTGTGAAATATTGCCTTTAGACATAAATGTCTGATCATTGCTATCATATCCCTTTTAACAGAAGAGGTCTGTAAAATTGTTTCTAGATGATGCATTTTGTGACTCTGTTAGTCCACAGTTTCATTCTTTGGCCTACTTGATATACAAAACAATAATAAGGTGCTGCATGTTTTTATAGCTATTGAAAACTTACCTTGAGAACATTTTATGTGGTTCATTGATCATGTTACATACTCAACTCACCATTCCCTGTTCCCAATGATAAAGACCTCACTAATTATAAGGATTTGGACATAAACAAAAGTATGAAAATTTCTAAATAGCATTCCATTTATATGGAGAACATTGTACATTAATCAGAAGAATATATAAAGGAAGGAAAATATTAAGATATATTATCACTTATTAACAATTTATAATATGCTAGTTGCTCTTCATTTAAATAACTAGTTATTTTATACAATGTGAACTTATACATATGATCATATATTATAAATAGCCTTATAAAATTAAAATAATTTTATATATTAACTTAGATAATGTACAGTAAATATTTATTTCATATTTTTGGCTGCCTAGTCTTTCATTAATGCAGATTGCTACAAAATACATGACAAGCTATCTGAATTAAGTAAATTCAGGATATATATATCCTGAATTTACTTAATTCTATATATCTTAATATATATATCTTTGTGTGCCTTACTGTTAGAGAAATGGCGTGTTATTCATTGAATCCAGTATGAAATGCAAGATTGTAACCATGGGCCATAAGTCTTATGTGATCTGGCTTCTTCCCAAACTTATTTAACCCCATTATTTTCTCACTTATTTGCTAGACTCCAGCTGTCCTAGTTATCTTTACATTTGCCAGACTAGTAAAGCTTCCTTTTTCCTCTGCTTAGATATAACTTCTCATTCAGATCTCTATATAGTAGGACTCAGATATTACCATTGCCTTTTAGCCTCCATTGAAATAATAGTAACATAGTCTCCAAGAACTAATTTATATTCCACTCTTATGTTTTTCTTATTTTTAAAATTGTTTTAGTCGTTTATATATTTTCTTGTTTATTATCTTTCTCCCTCCCACCAGAATATAATTTGCACAAAAATGAGGATCTTATATGTCTTATTCAACACTATTCCTTATGCCAAGAATAATATTTGCAAAGAGCAGGCATTCGATGTATATCTGTTGAATAAATTGAATGAATGACTGAATAAATAAACACATATTTGAGCCATAAACCATATGCCTTTTAAAGTCTGGTTATCAAAAAATGACAGGCAGAAGATACTCTCGCTTGAAAATATGCAATATGCACTGTGAGACTAACAAGACAACCTGCCAAAAAGAGGAGAAAACAAACATTATTATATCCTGTTAATATATTACTTAAAAGTAAGAAAAGGAAAATTAAAAAGTATGTTTTTGATAAAAAAAAATGATAATAAATGGAAGTTGTTATTTATCCATAGAATCCAAGACAACATATGCTTGAAGGATCTTCTCGGCCCACCAAACTTTGATGCATACTGCACTTTTGCTGAGGAGGTTGGGACTGAGAGATGGAAACATTGTAAGGAAGTGTTGTTAGAGTTTCAGCGGAGCTTTAGAGTCCATCAGCATTTATGTCCTCTCATACCTGGATGGCCTTGCGTGTTGCCTGGCACATTCTTATCTACCAAGAAGTTGTTTCTTCCTCTGTCAGCCCACATGACTTCATACAACATTTAACTATATACATTGCATTTACATATCAGCTTTTCCAATCTCCACTGAGATCTATTTAGAGGTCAGAATGTGTTTTAGTGTCTGTATTACCTTATCGCATGCCCAGGGTAAGTGCCCAGTGGGTATCACTGGGTAAGTACTTAATTTACGAACACACTTTTAAGAACCAAATGGAGTTAAAAATTCACCTACTGTCTTATATATCATTATGTTACTACACCAATGTCAACATGTATTTTATCTTTTAAAAAATCTATAATTAATGACTCATTCAATTACCCTTCGAATGCACATCATGTTATCACGTGTTCCCTCAGTGTTCCTATAGATATTTCTTGATGTCAGAAAAAATCATGCAAATTGTATTTGATTACGTTTTTAAGAAATTTATGAATATTGTATTTATTACTTAAATATATCATGGATAGTAATAAGAGAGTAAATATTAAGCTCAAATGCTTTAGTCCATTGTATCTTATCATTCTTCAGAGTAATAACTGTCCTAAATGGTGGAACGACAGTTTATCAGCACAAAGTCATTGAAGAAAAATGCTATTGATTCTCCTTATTTGCAATTAATGAAGTGCTTTATTCACTGGAGTCAGTGAAGAAAGCTGAAGTAAAAAACATCAAATGTCACCAAGAACAGTGTTCTCTTCTGCCCCAGATGTGTCAAAAATATCTTTTTCAAATGTGGAGATGTAAATCATGGATTACAAATTATTTTACTTTTATACTAGGTCCTTGTATGACATCTAAATTCAATGTGAGGATGATAGGTATGAATAGTTTTCTGTGGCATTTGAAGAAAATGAAATTATTGTTAAATTTTATATGTGTGAGAACAATGTATGTGGGTCCGCCCCGCTGTATATATGTATGTTTGTGTCCGTGTGTGTGTGTACGTGTGTATGCATGTGTGTGAACATGCAGGGAGAAATTTTTCATCTAACAGATTAACAACATTATATTCTAAATACTTTTGAGTACTTCCTGTGAATATCCAGCAGGGCATCCACTTAGCTTTATACACAATCTTTTTTTGCTGAAGATTATGATCTTGTCTTTAAGATTGTGCAGCCTCATACATTAAAAACTAAGAGTTAACTCTAGTACCCCTGTCCGTCAAAAATGAGAATCATGGACACACATTTGAGTGTGGAGAGAAATTTAATTAAATTATTTTTTAGTTCCAAACTTTTAAAGAAGAACAGTAGTTAATATATTTTAAAAGGCTATCAAGAAACTGGGTTCTTAACCTGTGATAGCACAATAGAACTTCCCAAATCCCTATGATCTGGAACCTGAGGTTTCTGTCCTACTTGCTTTGTTATTATCCTGTTTGTGAAATTCCTTCTGTATAAAGCTAAGTGGATGCCCTGCTGGATATTCACAGGAAGTACTCAAAAGTATTTAGAACAGATCATGTAAAGTATACACACCATAAAATGTTAATCACCACAAAGGTTTAACAGATAAGGAAATTGTAACCCAAAGGCTAGTGATTCTCAAATTTCAGTGTCTATCATGTTTCTGGGCCCCATTCCCAAAATGAGAGGACAGGGGTTAGGAACAGAATATTTTGATGTAGATGATAGATAGATGATACTGAGAGGCATTTCTTTTACGCATAGAACACAAGTCAACTATTTTTTAGTCCAATGTATTTCTGTTACTCCATAATTTTGAATATATTAAGATAATTTACAATCTGTTAGCTCCACAACTTCTTTCAATAAGGATATTGTAAAGTAGTGTTAATTTTGAATCATGGGGCTTGGATACATAGAATTTTTATAGGGCAAAATTATTTTGAGAAACAAAATACTCCTGCCCACCATTACACACCAATGGTACACTCAAACCTATTGAGCTATAGCATATTAAAAATTGGTTCCCTGCCAGCTGCAGCTATTAAAGAATTTTGTTATTTTGCTCCTAAAACTATAAATTTGTTTATTATAAGACACTTATTCCATAAGATTTTATTATTCTGCCGATTTAAAATTCTAGTAAAATAGATGAGTGGAAGATTAAAATAGAAAATAACTAAGCTATTCTTCTTTAAAACATCAAAGGCAATCAGTTTGTTGACATAATCTGTGACGTTTCTAAAATGTGTCATCTTTACAGTAGTTTGTATTTTATCTTCTGATAAATTATGTTTGACATGTAAATGGAAGAGCAGAATAAACTACATTTTAAGTAGTATGTGTGTACACGCACACACACTCATGGCGTATTTTAGGGTAGTATTTCACAATGAAGTCTGGTGAAATACCCTATTAATTTTATGAACTAACTGCTAATGAGTATTTCAAAAATAGATTGTCAGGTATATCTCAGAATTTATTAAGAGTACTGCTGCTGGAATATCTTTCTTTTTATATTGCTTAAAAGATGTGTCAAAAATATCTTTTTCAAATGTGGAGATGTAAATCATGGATTACAAATTATTTTACTTTTATCTAGGTCCTTGTATGACATCTAAATTCAATGTGAGGATGATAGGTATGAATAGTTTTCTGTGGCATTTGAAGAAAATGAAATTATTGTTAAATTTTATATGTGTGAGAACAATGTATGTGGGTCCGCCCCGCTGTATATATGTATGTTTGTGTCCGTGTGTGTGTGTACGTGTGTATGCATGTGTGTGAACATGCAGGGAGAAATTTTTCATCTAACAGATTAACAAACATTATATTACATCCTAGTTACAGTAATTACAGCTTACTGGTGACACTGTCATTAGCAGAGCAGTCCTAATGTTTGATTTATAGCAATGTCATGAATGATTAATTCAAGATGAATTTGATCATCTAGTATAATCATAATGAAATGAGTTGGTACTCAAGACGGAACTTTTTGGAAGCCATTGTACATACAGCTATACCTAAAAAAAATGTGTGCATATGTGTGTGTGTGTGTGTATGTATGTATATACACATACATATATATAAATACACATACACATATATACACATATACATACATATATATACATACACACACATATACATACACACACATATATTTAAATAGTTTGGGTTTTAAAACAATCAGAAAATTGTGATTTAAACATGCTAAATAAACTGCTTGAAATTATTTTTCAGAAATGACCAATACAATTTGTAGTTTGAGTGGCTCATGTATACCTTCAGTCTCACAAAGGGCACAGATCTAGCCTATCTGTGTCCTTCTTATCCAAAATATGAGAGACCTAAAATATTTATTTTTAAATGAATACATGGAGGAATGAATAAATAAGTTACTCTGACTTATAAGGCCCTCTCGAACCTGACAACTTGTGATTTTCTCTTGTGTTGCTGTCCATCTCAACCACACTTCACCCCTCTCCCGACTTATTTATTTTATTATTTTTTTTAACTTCTTTGCAGTATTAGGTGAACATACTATGGTTAGATAGGAATAAAAAGTATTCTGCCTAGGTTTTGAAGTTTGGCTTCTCATCTTGTCTTGGTCATTAACTTGTTACTTAACCTTCAGACCTCAGTTTTATTTTGTTTTTTAACATGTAAAATAGGAAGTTTGACCTAGATGATCTCTTACACAATAATATCATATGATTCTTTAAATACAGTTAGGTTCGTTGATTAAAACTTAGTTTCAGTTGTTAGTTTTCAGAAGTTTCAAAACCATTCCCTAGTATTTAATTCCTTCTGAGTTTACCTTGGATCTTTTTTCTGCCCGTGATATGAATATAGAGTATGGACCCTCAATGAATCAGAGGAGCAAGCTTCTGTAGCTCCAGGAAGCAGATATAAGGAGCCAAAAATTTAGAGGTTCGATTATTTATTTTCTACTTTGGTTGCTGGCAAATCTGAGAGGTTTTCTTTTTTTTTAATTCAACTTTCCAAAGAAATAATTTTAATATGCTAGAGTCCAATGGCGTAGAGATACACTGTGATAAAATGTGCAAAAGTAGTCTTGGTCTCATACTATAAAAGATTCAGGGTAAATAGTATTGCCTAATATTGTCTATGGATAAAATGATTGCTTTGTTTAAATGCAAAGTGCATTTGTCTACTTTCAGAGGCTCTTTCTCTTTTAAGTTTCTTTGTTTCTTTGGGGAGAGAAGATAAGTCCTATTAAATTAAATTTGTGGTGAAATTTGTATACGATAAGAAACAAATTCTCCAAGAAATCCATGGCCAGGTGTTTGTATGGAGGGGGTGGACACAATTTTTTTCTTCCAACGTTCTAGATACTTCTAGCTAGGCTATTGATCACATTAACCTGAAACAGGTTAACATGAGAAATATCCAAAATTTATTATGGATATATATGTATAGATGCCATAAGAATGAGACCCAAGGAGACACTGGGCAGTTGGGATTTATATACCATGCTGAAGCTAAAGAAAAAGAGGGGAGTGTGGTTAGGTACTTCACAGGACAGAAAAGAGATTCACATGGAGATGCAAAAGCAAATATTTGGTAAATAAATATTGTCTGGGCCATCTTTATGAAGGAAAACAGAGAAGAATGTCAACAAATGGAACTTGCTAGGTTCCTCCCTATCACGTACTAGTTCATATTAAACTATAGTTATCTTAGATGATATCTCCCTTCTTGGAGCAGATCTTCAATCTGAATTCCATTAGACAGGTACAGGGAGAGGATGAAAGGGTTTTTGAGTTCTTTGTTTTTTGATAACCAGCTTAAAATCAATATTCCAAAAGGCATAATTTGGAGTGACAAACTGCTTTCCTTCAGTTATGAATGTTAAATTATCCATTCCGCAAGAAAGGGAGATTCTGGAAATTGATCTCAAAGAAATTGTTACTTGTATAAACTATTTTTCAATAGAAAAAATTACATGTGGTCCCTTACCAAAATTATGTTGAATAACATAGTGGGATAAATTAAAAATGTATGTGAAACTCCAATATTACATTCTCTTTATTAGTATTAATTTATGAGTATATTTAGGAAGAAAGAATACATGTAGAAGGTTGTTTGTTTAAATATAATACCCAAGAAGACATATAGGTGACATTTTAATAAATCAATGAAATTTTTAGTTCTCATCTTAAAAAATAAACTTTAATAGGAAAAAAAAAACAAAAACAAAAAGTAGATTTTTATATGGGATTCTAAACAAATAAGGAAAAATTTTGTAATTTTATGGTTTGTTATTCTGTGATAAAGAATTTTTTTAAAAAAATTCATCTAAAATTTATCCAGAATTATAAAATTGCATGGTAGAAACTGAGATTTAATTAGTTGAAAAATTAAAAAGAAATAGATATTTATCTCAGATTTGACAAAAAAATACAGCATCAAAAATGTTGAATATAACACTAAAAAGTATTGGGTATATACAAATAAGGAAAGAATTTGGGATATGATAGAACTCAAATTTCATGAAATGGAATATTTTTGTTGTGGTTTTGGTTTGATTTTGCTTTTTTGGGTCATATATCCTGGATTGTTTTTGCTATTTTATTTATTTATAACAAAAATACAAAATGACTTGGGTTTTCAGTTTATTAAGCATTTTAATCCTATCATATAATGAGGTTTTTAAAGACTCCGTGAGGAGGAACCAAAGATTTTAACTTTACGGATGAAGAAACTGAAACTTAGAAAGTTAAGTATCCTAAGAAACCTAAGGAAATGGAAATTCTAGGATACAGACCAACTATTTTCATTCTAAAACCATTATTTTTGTATAATCACAACAATTTGGGTATTTTCAAATATAATTTAAATATTATATTAATTATTAAAATTGGATTTGAATTTCAATATTCTAGTTCATAATCTACATTCAATTCTTTATTTTTACATTTAGGTTTATATTAGATAAATAAAAATTAAGAATTTTGAAATATTTCTATTGCCAAAAGCCTTATTTGCCTAGAGCTAAAATTACTTCTGATTTCCTACCAATAATAGAGGCAATAGACAGAATTATTGCTAAATTAGATACTAATTTAACTTCCTCTAATTCTTCTTATTGAAGAGTCCCACCTGAAACTTTTATGGCCCCCTATTCCTCTTACATCCAGGAAACAGAAGGAGCAGAAATTGATGATAGAGGAACCCTTCGCAGCTGTGAATCCTCATTCTTTGAATGTTCACATTTCCTGACACATCTATCATTGATACTGTCACAAAATTTGACACTTTATAGCAGTCTGTGATTGATTTAATCTCGATTGCGTTATTTATTATAGCTTAAAATATTGTAGTGTCTTCCAATTAAACTATAATCTTTTTATAAACATGAGATTGGGGGAGTATCCTTAGTGTTAAGCAGAAGATGTGAGCTCAAAAGAAATTTGTAGATTAAATTAACTAGGCTAACATGAAATGATTAAGATACCATTCTATTAATTAGTCTTTAGTTCATTTGAAATCACATCTGCTGTTTTTAAATATGTGTATCATACTTCCATCTTACTAGTAAAAAAGAATGGTAAAAATCAGGTTCAATGTAACTTTTATTACACAATTTTAAACATCCAAAATTTATTTAGTTTCTTTCATACTTTTATTTTTAAAAGCAGTTTTGAATATAAGAAAACTTTAGAAAACTATTATAGCATCTGTATACATGACTGGAGGCTAGAATTTAAACATAAAAGCTATGCTTAATTTGCCTCTTTTGTCCTGTGTAAAAAGGCACAAGACCTAGTTCATGTACACCATGAGGATTCGGGGGACTTTGCTCTAGAAGCTGAGTTGTAGATGTAGAAAAAAATCTAATTAGAGTGGCTGTTAATTTAATTACAGTGGTACTTGGAGAATTCTATAACCCTTCAAAGATTTTTCTTCTAAACACTGATATATATACTTCAAATTATTTTACTTTCTTTTTTCAAAAGCTTTCTGGTGTAGATGAGTTTTTTTGTTTGTTTCAAATCAATGTTAATAAACATTTAAATCATTTTTAAAACACACGATTTTTAGATGGAATAAAAGTGTATATTCATTAAATTGATGACATTTTTTCAATTACAAAGTTATTGTATTTATTAGGTGTAAAACTTTATTCAAAATTATGTTAAATTATTCAAAATTATGTGTCAAAAAACTAAGTATACCAAGAAAAGGATGACTCATTAAACAAAGCATTCAGTCAAAAGTGTTTTTTTTTTAATATATATATAAGCAAAGTTATAAAGCTAAGATTGAAGACAGCATAATATTGGGTAGTACAAGAATGAGGATTTCTAAAACATTTAATAAATATGTTAATTTTACTATGTCTTAGAAAAATACAGTTAGCATTTCAAAATGTTATTTTATAAAAAAATAATATAAGTGACAATATATGTAGGCAGGCTGAATTTTGAAAAAAACACTTAGTTCAATGTATTTTATTTTATAGACAAGGAAATTGAGATCCAGAAAAGTTAAATGAATTACACAGAATCAAATAGTTCAGGATAGAGATGTAAATAACATTTAAAACAGAGACTGTATCTACCTAGTACCTAGAATAAATAAAAATAACATTTTGTACCAGTTATTATTAAGTGTTTACTGAGGACTTAACATGTATTTGTGGATTTTATGATAGACACACACACACACACACACACACACACACACACACACACAGCCTTTCTCCCTCCTAGGACTGTCAGGGAAACTCTTGTCTTAAAGGCAGTTGACATAACAGAGTACCTCTTCTGGGTCAGGGGACCATGTGGTACACTGAAATTGCATCCAAAGATATACAGTATTGTCTTACCAGTATGCTCTCTAGTACTTTAACTTCCCTCTTATGCATCTAATACTATAAGACAAAAATTCTAATATTTTTGGCTTGTTGCTTTCAAGTCATTTAATCTTCAATCAACTTCCAGAGGCTCCCTTTGGAATGTTTAGTGCTTATTGCCTCATTTTATAATTCCATATTTTGGAAGGATATGGATTCTCTGTTTTGGACACTACAAATTATGAAAACCAAATCTTTTTCTTGGTTATTGTTACAGACCAACCATATTAATGCACATCATTTCTACTAAAAAAAAAAAAATCTGGTGAAATACACATTTGAAGATCTTTATCACCAGAGATTCTGATTCATTAGTTGTTATCTTTTCAAGAAGTGAGAAGTCTATAATTTTAACAAGCAGCAAGCTAATTCCAATGTTGGTAGACTGCTTTGAGAAACACTGATCATAAGTTATTAAATGTGGAGGCAAAGTAGACATTATTGAATTGAATTAATCCCTTGAAATCATGTTGAGAAATTTATTCAGTGTTATTGTTGTGCTTTTTTTTTTTTTTTTCCAGCTGAAGGAGAACATGTTATTTCACCATCCATCAAGAGTGAATTATTTTTTATTTGGAATATCTTGGGTGTGCACATTTTTAAAAGACAAAGCAAAACAATTTTTAAAAAATCTTCATTAAAAGACCTCCATGCTAAATACTAGCAGCTTAATCTATGCATAGAGTCTTAATGGGAAGCTTAAATGAGGAGGAAATGAGAAACAATTTGTGTCCGTATTCCTTATTGAATGGAATTACACAGTCCAAGATTAGTACCCAGTAGCTAAGGTAGGAATTACATATGCAGTTTTCAAAGGTTCGGTTTGCTCCCAGTTGATACTTTTTAAAGGAATAACCTTAGCCAGGAGAAAAAAAAAATTTACCATTGTTTTCTCTATAAATGGAAAATCCTGTGTTTCTGTCTCCTTTATTACACATGGGAACAATATGTAGCATTGAAATAATTTTGCAATTGCCTGTCGGTTAAGGTTGAAAAATGAAGGTGAGCAAAGCATCATTTGCCTCACCCCCAAATCTTCTAAATCTTGTCTTCTTTCTCCCCCTCTCTCTCTTGCGCCCTCACTCCCTCACGTCCTTTCTTCCTCTCTTCTTCTCTCCCTTTCTCACTCTCTCTGTCTTTCCCTCTCTCCGACTCTCCATGTCTCTGTTTCTCTGTCTCTCTCTGTGTCTGTCTGTCTGTCTCTCCCTCCCTCCCTCCCTCCTTATCTCTATCTTCCCCTCTCATGCAGAACAAGGCAAAGGGGATTCAGTTATTGCTCAAATATATGGTTTATTCTTATATCTTCAGCACAACCATGCTCCCTCTCATCCTTATCAGACTTTCAGTGTGTCTTGTCATTGTGGAAACCATTTAGCCCTGCAAAGTGGCTTTAGATCCATATTGATAGGTTTATGTCACACCTTCAGGGAAAGAATTACACATCCTTATCTTCTTCATAATTTGGAGAATGAATCAAGATTTCAAGACTGAAAGGTTTTTAATATTTTTCTCTCCTTAAGCTTTTAATCCTTTGCACAGTATATTCACTTCTTTTTGGATGAATGTCATAGACTTGAATAACAGAAAACAAAACCATGTGGTGCTTTGTATACCGCAGATATTTCTGAATAGTTCAGTAGTTAGGGCACAAATTCTCTATTTGTATTTTTCAGAATAGAGACTTAAAATTCAGAAACTGGGGGGAGAAAAAGACAACAGAGAAGTCTTGATTGATATAACTGGGTTAGATTCTTCTTGAAGGAGTTTTTCATGAAGCAGTTATATACCTACTGCACAAGTTGATTTTAACTGGGATGTCACTTGAACAAAGGAAAATTCCTTCTACTTTGTCTGCAGTACATTAATTTTCTATTAAAAATGTTTATTAATTCAGACTTAGGAGGTTGTTTCACTCAGTCATCTTTCAAATACCTGCCTCACACATCTCTCCCAGTGGATGGTGATGGTAGGTTAGAACAATCTTAAAAAAAAAAAAAAAAAGTATTGTAATCAGCAGTGCATTCAATTTACTTCAGTAAATTTAGTTTTATTGTTCATTTAAAGTAATATTTGTGTTTATTATTTGTTGACATCCTGGCTAGGAGATAGGGAAAAAGTGAGAATACTTGGACATGAGTTTGAACTATAAACATTATCTATTATTAAGAAGTCTAAGGATGTTTTTACTTCTGTAGAATGTGTGTTTGTTTAAGATTTCCTGATTTCGTGTTTTAAAACAAAGCAGACACATTATTTTTCCTACACAGTGACAAACCTCATGCTGAATTGTACTTGTTTTTCTGCTTTTAATATTCATGTATTCTTTTTGCAAATATTTATTGAATTCTTAATTTGTAAGAGATATAGTAATATAAGAAACACTCTCTAAGTTCAAAGTTTATCGTCTAATTATATAGATGACATGCATACAGATAATAACAGAAGACGATGAACATATTAAATGTTATAGCTGGATAGGAAAAAATTCTAGCAAGAGTTCAAATGAGGATGAGCTCACTTCAAGTAAAATTTCATTATCGTAAGCCCATGGGGCTATCCAAATTCTGTTGATGTGCTAAATGTTATTTGGTACTTTGTTGATCGCCATGCTCTGGGGAAAATGGCATTATATTAAATTAATTACCCTTAATTAGTATGATTCTCCAGCTTTCTAAGATTTTATCTTATTTTGACATCAAATTATTAAAAAGATACAGAATTTTCTTTGTGTACATTCCATTTGTAATTGTTTTTAATGTAAATGTAAATAAACACATCCTTGAAGGAAGGACATAAAATGTGTGATAGTGCTTTATTTTGAATTGTTAAAGATATTATCTTTCTAGGTACATATATTTTTAAGTAGAAAAATGTCAGGGTACTGATATCTTGACTTTCTCAGTCAGGGAAGACATAATGATTACTGGTGTGACACATTTTGTGATTGCTTGATGCAAATAAAATGGCATTCATAATAGTACTTTTTCACTGTACTGAGAATTAAATTTTTAAAAAATGCAGTAAAGTGAATAACACCACACTTGGCACACTGTAAGCCCACAATAAATGTTAGCCCTAATAATTATTACTAATTTTATTTGGTCCATAACACCCTATGGACTAAGTGAAAGGGCAGAGTTCAGTTCGTTGTCCCTTTTGTTTTCTGCTATGAAAAATAGTGGAACTAATTCTCAAATATAGCAGTTAGATTTGTATATTATAATCAACTACATCATTGTAAGGACGTAGATGCAACTATACTCAATAAAGATCCTCTGAGCCTTGATTTTAATGGAAAACCAAGCCCTTCTTCCCAGTTCTTTCCAGTGCATATGCAGATAAATCTAAAGAGTTCACTGGCCCATACTATGATACACTCTCTCTGGAGATCCTGGAATTTGCTCTTTCCAAATGACTCTGGAAACTAAACTGGATCATTTTATTAAAACTGTGTCCTTAAGCTACCCTACAATTTGATAAGATTTTTCTACCTCGGTGTGCACAGTTTAATACCCACTTGGTCTTCAAGGCGCTACACAACCTTTTTGGTGTACAAACTGATAGGTAGTAGTGGTGTGCACCAATATGCTTGACTTCAGAGATTCTCAAAGCTTCTTTGTGCTAGAAGTGGTATCCTGCCAGATATTCCTCATATCCTAGCTTGTAACAGCAAAGCACAATGTTAGTCTTATATATAAGTGTTAGTCTTATATGTAAGTGTATTACCAGGGCCTAACTCAGTATTTGTCACAGAGAGATCTTCAATAATTGTCAGATCAACTAGTTAATTAATTAGTAATTAAAAAATCTTTCGTCGCAAAGGGAAGAAGCAGCTTTGGTTTTATCTAAATGTATAAAGTCAATATGAAGAAACAAAAAGTAAACACTGCAATGTTTCTCAGTGTTAATCTGTTCTACCCAGGTAAGGACTGAAATCTCTCCTTACAGAGTCAAGCTGACTTTCAGTCATAGCTTCTGAATCTCATAAAACAATCAACTAAGTAATCCAATAGGTACTCAATAGGTAAATGTCTAAATAGAAGAGTAAAATAAAAGTATGTATTCTTTATTTTTTTAAAATACAAAACAGAAACGATGATCAAAAAACCTTTTAAAAAGTTTTGCATGTAGGAAAATCTAAAGGCTGTTTAAAAAAAAATTTTTTTTTTTTCAATTTTCTGGTCCAGAATTTTGTTAGAGAACTCAGGATTCCAGACTGTAGTTGGGGAATTTGGATCTCAAGTGAAGCTAACTCCCTAAATTGTAATCATCCCTATTTTCTGATACTGTTACCTCCTCAAAGCAACTCAAAATGAAGTGGATGGACAAGGATGAAAACAAATGTTTCTGGTGGAACATTTGCAGTGGTATTGAAAATCTCTTATACTTGGTTATCTGTTAACTTTTGAAAGGCCCAGGTTTGTTTTCCTGTAAAGTTGATGCAAAAGTTAAATCTTTCATCTTAAATTTCTGAAAAAGATAATTTAAAACTCAGACATTCCAGATCATATTTTTCTCAAGGAGTAACTTGTTCTAACTTCCTGACTAGTTTTCAAATGCTTCATGCTTAATTTCTACTTTTATTATCATGAAGAATAAAGAGTGAGTTTAATCACCTGGCTTTACCTATTGTTGCTAAAAGTTGAAATTTTTGTAATTTAACTGTATCTCATTGAGAGTGTTTTTTCCATTCCAATATATTTTAAGTGTATTTTAAGGATAACATTTAATACAAATATATTCTAGGCTGTTAAATTATCTCTTTGGACTACTTTAGCCATTGAGACTTTTTATCTTCTTCCCTTTATATTTCCTCCTCCTCCTCCTCTTCCTTCTTCTTCTTCTATTTTTTTTTTTGCAACACTAAACACTTGCTTATTGTCTCTTACTCACTCACTCACTCATTCACTCATCACAATGTTATAATTCTCCAAGCTCTCTGTTCCACCATAAACATATTATCATTTTCTTGTCTTCTTTTTTTCATAATGTCATAATCTCCTCTGGAGATTTGTTTTACCTTTTACTTCAAATCTAGAAGCTACGTACTTGGTCAACTGAATAATTCACTGAACTACTGGAGGCCCCTGAAAGTACCCATATGATAAGGAGAATTAGTGCAATATATAAAACTGAACAAATGTGTATGTAGTCTGCTAACTTTTTTCTGACCCAGGAATTGATTTGCTTTACATCATAGGTTGAAGTAGAAATTCTGTAGTTCTGATTTTCCCCCCAGTTTTATTGAGATATGATTGATGTTTAACATTGTATTTGTTATAGGAGGACAGAATGATTTCATTTATGTATATTTTGCAAAATGACCATCACATGAGTTTAATCAACATCCATCACCTCACATAGTTAGAAATTTTCTTCTTGTGATATCTTTTAAGATCTCCTCTCCTAGCAACTTTTTAATATACAGTACAGTATTGTTAACTATTGATAGTCACTGTTAGGTAGTTAGTAGACACTAGTGACTGAGGAATGAAGGCCCCTCCCAAAAGAACCCTCTTAGTACCTCCCTAGAACCCCCATTTTATGGTTACAAATTACCCCTACATCGTGAGGTTCAAAGGATGTAGGTTCAAAAGCCATGAAACAGAACCAGTTTAGTCCTGCCACAAACACGTGCACAGTCAGTTCGACCTCCCCATGACCTTAGCCTTATCATACCATCATAATATCATGCCTATGCCTGGAAGTTCATGAATCTAGTTATAACAGATTGAATTCTGGGTAACCGCATGCACAGCAGCCAGAGAGTTATATAACAGCCAAATGTCAATCACATGCCAGTCATCTAGCACCACTCTCCTAATCTCTTATCACGTACCTAATATACATAAGCTCTCCCCACTTCTGCAGGGTTAGAGTCCTTTTCCTGTAACTCGCTTTCCTCTTGAAGCATACGTTAATAAATCCTAACTTTTACTTCTGCACAGCTACACCTTTTTTTTTGTCATAGCCTGTTTCTCCTTGAAACATACTTTAATAAATCTTACTTTTTCTAATATTGCTGATCTGTAATTCTTTATTGTGTCAGTGAAAAGAACCGAGGGCCCCTCAGTACTGCTGGAGCAACAAAAGATTTAGAATGTCCTAATGGTAACATCACCATGTCATACATTACATCGCCATGATTAATATCTTATAAATGGAATTCCTTATGTTTTATGGCTGAATAATATTCCATTGTATATATAGTCAACATTTTCTTTATACATTTATCTGTTGAGTACTAGGGCTCTTTTGTGTCTTAGCTATTGTTAATAATGCTGCAATGTAAATTAGAATGTATTTATCTTTCTGAGAGAGTGATTTCATTTCCTTCATATATGCCCAGAAAGAGAGAGCAAGAAGATGGTGCCTGCCAGCCTTCCCAGTCTCTAGAGAAGATTGCAGTCAGCACTCAGATGCCTGTTAAATTAGAAGCCTGACCCTCAGGCTGCAGCTTTTAAAATATGCAAATAGGCCTCTTTCAAGGAAAGACTGGACAGTTTAGTATTTTCCCTCGGTGCTGAGCCCTGAGGGGCTAGCTGGTTAAGATCTACAGTCTGATGGGACCTGTGAGTGCAAATCCTATTGGTCACCACAGCCAAGTGTTCAAGGGGTCCATCTCTGCAATTTGGATTTGGTCAGAGGGAAAGCAAGATGATGGTAACTACTGGCCTCCCTATCTTTACAGAGGTTTGCAGTCAGCCACGGGATGTGTATTAAATTAGAAGCCTGATCCTTAGACTGCAGCTTTTAAGATATGCATATAGGACTCCTTCAGAGAAAGACTGGGCAGTTAGGTCAGCTGGTTGTACACTGAGCCAAAAAGGAATAGCCTGGACTCTCAGTGAATCCCTGAGGGCCCAATAAGAACTTTTCTTTTTGTTGTTTGTTTACTATAGTGTTATGGGTCTTTCGGAAGCCAGCCTTGTTGGCCTTGAGAAGTAGGTGGTTTGGGGACCGTCGCTCAGATGGAACACTTACAAGTTGGGCACTAGATGTTAGGTCCAGACCTTTCACTTTTCAAGGGGATGCTGTGTGTTGTGGTTTCCCCTTTGATTGCATGTCCCAGTGCAAGAGATGGGATGAGACTGTGCCTTCGCCTCACCTACCCCTTTTGATGTTTGTTTGTTTGTTTGTTTGTTTTTCTTTTCAACTGATGTGTAGGAGTTACTCAGCTAGTTTCTGGATTGCTTTCACAGGGAATTGTTCCATATAGCTGTTTGGTATGTCCGCAAGAGGAGGTGAATTCAGGAGCCTTCTATATTGTCATCTTGACTGGAACCCTTTCTATATTTCTGATTTGTCTTATAAATGCATAATAGGACAGGATCCTGATTATAGAAAAAAAGGTTGCAGTGCTTAAATGGTCTGAAATGCCTGCTAAAACTTTTGTAGAGTTATTTGCAAATAGCATTATATTTCAGATGTTTTTGTTAATAGGAAAAAGAGTACTGGGAACAACCATGTCTCTCAAATAATGAAATGGTATGACAGAATTAATATGTTGTTGAAATGTTTTATGAAATAGAAGTTTTGATGTGATGTGCTAACATGTGTAGGACCATAAGCAATAGTCTTTTTAAAAATACTTTTAGAAATATTGTCTCAAGGATAAAAATGGAGAAGTAATTTAAATAATGTCCCTAGATAGCATTCAAAGAATTATTAGTTTTATAGACAGTTCTTGAAAACAGGCATTAGTGTTATATACTGTTTATTTTAAGAGTTCATACTCCTATTAAATTTGCAGTTTTGATTATGTGATGGTAATATTCTTAGGATACATATCTTTTACTAAGATTTAGCGCCAGCTGGGGCAGGTGATGGCTCAGGAATAATCCTTAAGAAGTGCCTGAATTCCATTATTCTTACTTAAATAATTTAGTGTGGACATATTTGGTGAGGTACAATTTTATTTTAGAGGTGAGATTTTTTATCTTTAGTTCTAGTCTTGAAATAGTCTGCCAGATTGATGGAACCTTGTTGAGGGCTCATCAGAAAGTGTGAACACTGCAACATGGTTTGATTATAGTGTTAAATATCAAGCAACACAGACAAGAATACCATTTAGCCAGGTGTGGTTGATGCATACTTTAAATTAAACCTGTTTATTCAAACTTTACAATAGTTTGTTTTGCACAGAAAGCACTTTATGAGTATCTTAGAAAGCAAATAAATAAATGATTTGTAAATAATTTTAGTAAAATATTTTTATTAGAGACATTAGTTATAATGAATGCCCTTAAAGATGAGGCAATATTGGATAGTAAGTGGCTCTTGATTTTCTCTTATTTCAAATATGCAGAGCTGTATTAGAGTTTTAAGTTAGAAAAGTGCTTTGTTAAATAAAAAAATAAGCCATTTTATTTGTGGTAAGGCTTTTGAGAATCTTCACCTTGCTAATACACCTGTGTCCAAGAAGGATCACCAAAAGGAAATCTACCAGGCAACCTTTAAATCTGACCAGGCAACCTTTAAATTTGGAATTTCACTCCATTATTATTTTTGGAGAAAAAATACTTAGGAATTACTAATCCATGGATTACTGCTTCCATTTTTCAATTATCTCATGTCTTCACTCCTTTGCTATATTTAAAATAAATGATTATATAAACAATCATTCTAAAGACATCTTAACCTGTGGTAATTTTATGACAATGTCTTTAGTCTTTATTATCATTATCACTGTTCCTGGTTTCTTGTGCTATTTCCCATATTTGATATCTAACCACTCCTGAGTGGTGGTAAAGAAAGCCCAGCATCACAATATCTGGATTCCTTAGATAGACCTACAGGTCAAGTTTCTTCCTTTTCCCAACTCAAGGTAACTGATTTCTGGGTTTTCTGAATAGAACAAGCAAGACAAAGCTCCTCGTGTCTGCATATTTTGTTTTGTTTTTACTTATTCTGGATTGATGGAAGAGGCAGCAGGCCAAAGATTTTCTCTTGAGAGTTTGTATACATACAGAAGTCGCATTCTTCCTCTTCATTTTGTCATCCATTGTCTGTGGAGCCAAACCATTCCAAACTCTTCAAAACATCTTCTCCCTAGTTGGAATCAACTATATTCTGGTGGAGTCTGCCTATAATTGTATGATGATTTTCCTATTACAGGGCCACCATAAGGTGGGTGTTTGGGATAAGGCCACTGAGAGTGGGGTGTAGTTAGTACAGTTTTGACTAAGACCTTTAACTGTACTTTAGATTTCTCCTGTGGTTTTTGGCTACTCGTATTATCAAATATTGAATAAACCTCTCCAAAGGGTTATACTCTGTTAAATACATCTTAAATCCATCTCTTTTCTACCTAAAAGCTAAGTCGGTCCTCAAGTTTGGCTAACCTATACATTTTCAGATTTAACTCATTGTCTTTATTCTTGCCAATTCTCCTATATACCACATTTTCCCATTGATCAATACTTCCTATTAGTGCACAGACTACTTCTATTCATCTATTTCCCAATGCTTATTACAAAGAATCGTGTATAGTAGACCCTTTGCAGATCAAATAAGACAGTCATCTGTAAGTTCTATAATGTATCATGCATTGTATTCCTGTATTGTGGAGATTATTTATAAAATATAAGTAGATTCTGTAATTGGAATCCTACAGCAAATTCATATTAATTTGGTGGTTGTTTGGCCATGTAAAAGTTGCTGAGAAAACTTCTATGTGAGTTAATTCTTTCCCCATCATACAAAGTGCTACTGAATTGACATTAGTGTATTGATTGATATATTTCAAGCATAGTCTAGATAATCCATCTTAAAATGAGTTTATAGTCTTTTGGGAACCCCGATTTCTGATGTTGAAGATTTAAAGACCCAAACGTAATTTGAAAGTACAACAAAGTAAAAGCCATACAGCACTTTACAAAAAAGTTTACATCGTGGAAAATACATTTCTCATTTTTTATGTTATCTAGAAAATTATGTGTGTTCATAATGTTAAAAAGGAGTCTTTCAAATTTTACTTTCATTTTGTTTTCCTTCACTTTTATCTAAATGGCAGAGAGAAGAGTGTTCATGTTGAAAGATTCTACAGAGATGCTTTGTGCATGTATAGCCTTTGCTTTTCAAGTCTCCATTTTATGCTTTATCTAAGTTGTAGCATCTCCTCTGTCTCTGCATTTTCTAAAAGACTCCTGTATGGCAACAGAGAGAAACAATGAATACAGGAGCTCTAGGAAATAATTTGTTAGCTTGACAGCTACACTGTGCTCTTATATACAGTTGCAATGCTAATGAGGTGAGTTGGTATAAGAACTCTCTCAAAAAGTATTTTTTCTCATTTTTAAAGATAATTTGTATAATGTATTTATGTTTGGGGATTTTGGCATTTTTAGGATCTAAACTTAAACTTAACTACATTTCTACTTTTACTAGTCACAGAAATGATTTACTTTTCTTAACATTTATTTTTATCTGAGATTCTTAGATGGATTTTAGTCACTGGTTAAAGTTTAAAAAAATAAGAAATAGGAAAATCCATGGAAATAAATAATTTAAAATACACAGAATATATATATTTTTATTTATATCTTAATTGAGGGTTTTTCAGAGAGGAAAACAACCAAACCTCTCTTCAGTAAATAAATTTTAATTTTACACATCATTTAATCAATTGTATTATTCCAGGTGCATGGAAATTATGTAGAAAAATAGAATGCATATATTTAGGATATTAGAACTAACTTTAAAATATAGTATTCTTATTGATGTTTTGATGAACTATTTTTCATTTGAATTTTTATGCTTCAGATATTTTTATAAACTATTTTTCTTCCACCTTTTATCTAACTTCTGCCAGCCACATGGTGATGCAAATAAGTCAAGATTTCTTACCTAGCGGGTCACCAGAAAAGAAGAGAATGAAAATTCAGATAACATGGTATATATTATTTGAATATAAGTTGAGATATAAAATTTAAGGGTTAATTTAATTGTGTTTTGAAAAGACTGATTTTTTTTTCTTCCTTTCTTTTTCTACCCTAACCTCTTGTTCGTTAGCACTTTTGAATCAAATCTGGATTGCATTACTGCAAGTTAATACAATACAAGCAAATCAGTATGTTCATATATGGCTTGAACAGATCATTCCCTTGGGGAGAATATATTGTTTATTTCATTGAAGTAAATGTCTAGATATAGAAGAGGGTTTTTAAAAAAGCCACTTTGACCATGTAAGTAATAAACTTTACTGCTCTGTTCTTGTGAATTCCAGAAAAATATTTTCACCATTTAAAAGAAGTAATTAATAGTATTGCACATTTATTTTCAAATCTCAACATGAGTACCTATTATGTGCCAGGCACTGTGTTAGACACTAAAGATACAGAATGAGTAGGAATTTAAACATCACCTCCAGACTCAGATAACAAACTAAACAAAGTACAGAGAGAAGTCCTGGTGAACCACAAGACTGTTTATTCTTTGAATGAAAAATACGAAGTGATTTGGAAAGGAAAGGAAGAAGTTGGCTTTTTTTTTTTTTAATAGATATCTGGTTGTCCTCTAGGCCTGAACAGCAATATATATATATATATATACACATACATACATACATTAGTAAGTGTACTAGATGAAAACAACCTATTTTCTATTTCAGTAAGCTAAGTACATAGAAAGGAAGAATGCAAAATTTTCCTGAAGTAGATTCACTATAAGCTGCAATGTTTTATAGCACTAAATGAGACTAACATGCCTATCTGAAAAGAAATTTCTACATCAGAGTCATAAAAGTCACAGTTATCAAGGGTGCAGAGTATAGAGCCCACCTCGTGATATAATGATTTTCAGTTTTTCAGATATAATGATTACTAGTTTCTGATATATGTAATACAAAAAATGGTCATTAAACTCAGATTTTCAAGGGTAGTTCTATCCTTGTTTTTTTTTTAATTAAAAAATTTCAATTAGAATTGGCATACAAAATTATATTAGTTTCATGTGCTCGAACAAAGTAGCCCCCCCCCGATTAATC
The DNA here is from genome assembly GCA_003508835.1 of Eonycteris spelaea. Lineage (NCBI taxonomy): Eukaryota > Metazoa > Chordata > Mammalia > Chiroptera > Pteropodidae > Eonycteris > Eonycteris spelaea. The sequence goes on along the minus strand of PUFA01000074.1, from coordinate 6,009,282 downwards.
TCGTACCCATCTGACACCATACATAGACATTACAATATTGTTGACTATATTCTCTGTGCTATACTTTGCATCCCCATGACTATCTTTTAACTACCAATTTGTACTTAATCCTTTCCTTCTTTTCACTCATCCTTCCCTGTCACGTTTTTTAAAATATTGCATTAAAATATCAGAACATTCTCATTATTTTGCTTTCCAAAGTATACTTCCTACATTGTTTTGCACCTAAAAGTAGTGACATGTACCCCCCACACACAACTTTTATTATATTTTAATAAGAAAACATGATCATAAAAATTTGGATATTGGTTATAATTTCCTCAAAAGACATGGAGAATTCATTCAAAAAATAAATGATGTTGTTTTGAGATAGATTCTTCTATTTAAAAAAAAAATTGTTCATAAGAATATGTTTTTCTTATTGTATTATAAATTTATTATGCAAACTATATTATTATGTTGTGGTAAAAGAAATGTATTTTCTCTAAAAATGTGGCAGCTCATTTTTCAGTAGAAAACCCCCTTATTCATCTTTATACTCCATAGAATTGAAAACTAGCAAAAAGGAATGCTCAGCAAGTGAAAATAAAACAAATCATGGTTTGATGAATAAATGAAGTTAACCATCTCCTTTTTATTCACTTCCTCAGAATTCTTTATTCTGTATTTATTGGAGTATAACCTTTTAGTCAAGAAGCACTGGGGCAAGATAGAAAGGGATCTGAGTTAACAGAAATCCTGAGCCCTTGTGCTAGCTCTGATCCTTTCTCCCTATTGAACATTAAACAAGTCAATGAATATCCCTGAACCTATTTCTTTACCTGCAAAATGAAGGAACTGGAATAGAATGATCCCCTGAATTATGCTTCTTTGATGTTATAACACCATATACTGGCCCATGTAGACATTTTTTTTTATCTTAATCTTTAAAGTTTGACAAATTTCTTTTTTTTTCTGCCTTATGCTTTTCTTGGGATTAGAGAGGTAATTCACTATTACTGTTTAAAAATTTTCCCACTGTGCCACAGCTGGCACAGGTGAAAGAAATTAAAAAAGAAAGTAGTAGCACTGTGAGAATTCATCACTTACTCTGCTTAATTATAGAAGTTAGAACTCGAAAATGAGGTCTACGAAGTTAAATCGAAATGCAGATAATGTTTCAGGATTATGTAGTGTTGATGATGTGTTATTTTGGAATCTTAAATTTCCCAGTTCTGCATAAGTAAAGAAGGGTGATATTATAAATCTAAAAGGGAAAAGGATCCTCCAGACTCTTGGCCATGAGGTTGATGTTGATCCTAGCAAAATTCTAAATTAGATGATTAAGTATTTTTAGTGTGCACACTGAGAAAGTAAATAACTAGAAGCTAACATGAGCTTATTAATTAAAACTAATGTCTTCCCGAGACACTATAAAAATTATGGACTTATACAATATATTTACAAAACATTCATTATATTATTTTCTACAATGGTGAAGAAGTATGGACTGAAGTACATTAATAACTCTTTGATCAAACCTGCCAAAACTTAAATAACACGTCAGTATGAATCTAGAGGGAAGGTCTCCTATATTATGTTTTTTTAAATTATTTTTTCAATGATTGGATAGTTATTTATTAATTTTCAGTGTCTAGATATAATATTTTCAAGTTTCTAGATGGTGACTTAGTATGCAGATTTATATAAAATGATTAGCATTATCCTGAATGACCAGAAAGGTAGATTAAACTAAGTAGTACTAAATTCTATAAGGCAGAGAGTTTAGCATTTGGTTTATAAATTTAGAAATAAACTACATAAGTACAGAATGCTGAAGAACCATCTTGGCAATAGTTCAAGTGAAAAATCTCAAACCGTTTAGGAGAAATCTTAGGTTGCCTTAACAGAAATATAGATTTTAGACAAAACAAGTAATAGTTATGTTCAACACTATATTTGTCAGACTTCATGATAAGTATTAATTATTGAGAGCATGTTCAATAGAACTGTTAATTTAGTTGTGTTATTAGGTACTTGGGCGTTCTCAGAACCATGTAGTGTGGACCGTGGTTGCTTTTAGTACCTAACATTACTCAGCCACTCGTCTTTCTTTTGGTAAGCATAATTCTGTTTTTCTCCTGAAAATTGGGACTCATTTCGCTCTCAGTCCTTACTTTTAGAGTGACGTTGACTCCAGTCTGCTCTGAGGACAGGCCACAAGAAACACTCGAAATGGAATTAAAGTCAGCACAGATGAGCTCCACAGCCATAATTGCTGTCTGTGGCCAGTGTTCGTTCTGATTGATTGGTGGCATTGTCCATTCGGATTGGCTTATACCAAGTAGCTGTATAAATATATACTCATACTTAAGTTATTTGTTTCCCCTGCCCACAGTGCCACAGTGATTAATTTCATGATTAATGAGAATTAGGCTGAGGACGTTTTCTCTTATCCAGATTTATTTAGACTTAGAAATGTAAAGACCTAAATCTAGAACTATATTAATATTATGGTGGGAAAATCTGTGAAGCCAATATGTGGTAGGTGAGCCAAGTTTTGGAGATGGCAAAACCAGGTTCTAATGTCATAATTTGGGCCCCTGTATCATACTAAACCTGAAACTAGTAGACCTACTTCAGTACTCGGTCAAAAATATAGTTAAATTTTGCTTAAGCCAGAACCAAAAGAGTACTGACTGACTCATTATGTAGGAAACGAACAAACACACAAAACAATAGTTGAGGATGTTTACCTTATAAGAGAGAAAGGGAAACATGGTATTTATATATGGTTGATCTGTCATCGGACATCTCTTCATTATTTGAAGAGTATCAAAGGGTACATGTGGATAGAAGTTCCAGGTAGACAGATTTGGGATCAATAAAAGGGAGAACATCTCCACAATGTGAGTTGTCCAATAATGAAATAAACTGTTTTCTTTAGTATGAAGTATTAACGTAGAGTCTAGATTATAAAGAATATTATATTGGTTTGAAGGATCCACTAGGTCTTACTAAAATCCTTAAAATTTATTGAATAATTACTGATTTGGACATTGTATTAGGCACTTTATAAACTTTGCCTGCAAAGTCAGTACTATAACTAAATGAAGAAACAGGGAGCAATGAAGTTAAATAACTTAATTACCCAAGGAAAGAAAGGTAGGAAGTAACAATGATAAGAATGAAATCCAGTGTATCTGACTGACTTCATAGCTTTATCTTTCACTAACATGCTAACAGTGCCTGGATTTTTTGCGGATTCAAAGCAATTATAAAACCAATTACAAAAATTGGTATTTTACCAGTATTTTAACAATTATTTACGTAAAAATGAACAAATGTAGTCCAAAAATGGATTTTTTTGTATTTGATTTATAGACAATAACAGTTTATGGAACTTCTAAAAATACACTAAAAGAACTTTAGTATGTAAATTCCATGATGACTGAAAGGCGCCATACCTGTGTAAGTATAATTGGACTGAGGCTTATATAACTCCATAAGTGCTAAAAGAAAAAAAATCAAACCAGAATTAATTGTAAAAATTATATAACAATATGACTTCAATCAATATGACTTTAAGGGCTAAATAGTCCAGATAGTCTCCAAAGGTTGTATTCAACATGACATTTTTGAGAATTAAGGTGGTGTGGCTATATAGAAGAGAAACTCTCTGCTGTAATTGAGTCCTGATAGAAAGCTTACAAAGGAATTTTGGCTGATAATTGCATTGTTAATTTATTGCTTCTCACTATGTCTCTGAAAATAAAGAAAATATCATTGTAGGCTCATTCAAAAATATTTTTACTAGCGCAGATAATTCGGTAACAGAATTATATAAGCATCATTATAAGACCTCTGTTGTTTGAATTCATATTTATAATATGAGAAATATTATATATTGTAGATTGTAGGACTAGTATAGTCAAGAGAATACTTTACCCGATATAACTGCTAACTTGAAAACATTTTCATCATCATAATTTTTATTCCTTTAAAAAACAGATGATTGAAAATAGAGTAATTATATAGTTCATTAGATTGAATTTTGTAGTCAAACAGACCCTGGTTTTAATTATCACCCTGCTATCTGCTGGGCAAATTCTTTAACCTTTGAAAATCTCTGATTTCTCATCTGGTAGGATACTAATGTTTACCTGCTTCAGAGAATATTATTGGGATTAAATAATATGATCTTAAACTTCTCTGCCTGCCTAGAAAGGTGCTGAATACAGTAGCTGCTTTCCCAGTTCTTTGTCCTCCAAATTCCCCCTGCTTCTCTGACTTCCTCAAACTTAATTTCAAATTAGTGAAAAACAACCATCTCCTTAACACAAGTCAGATTTCAGGCCTATCTTCTTATATATAAAGTATTGCTAATTGTATAGAGAGTGTATTTCTGGGAAAGGGGAGGAGGTTGCATAGGAAAAGTATTAAGAATGAATGGGAGTCTATTTTTAAATCAAACTATTTCTTCTTTTTACCATCCCACTTTATTTCGGAATCTTTCTATGCTCCTTCCAGTACAAGTCATATCCCTGAGTGCCATCGTTTTTCTTAGTTATATCACAGAATAGTTGTTTACAAAGTATTTCACTGCCAAATTTGAACTTGGAGCATTGGGTTTTCCCTAATTTGGAAAGTCACTTAAATGCTTAACTACACTGGAAATGTATTACCTCCGAGGTACAGAGAGCCTTGGAGCTATTGCTGGAACATGATGAAAAAAGGAAATTAAATCAGACCTCATTAGCTCAGGCCCTAAATGTTTGTAAGCAGATAGCAGTTCCCTTGAAATGGGAAACTTGGAAAAAAAGGCCACAAATAAATTAAAGGATTATTCTTCTATGATCACATAGTGATAGAGAGCAATAGTCATAAGCACAACCTAAGAAGATTTAGGACGCCAGAAATTTGGCTAAGTAAGCATACAGACTCTTTCAGTTTAAGAAGAGCTTTACAAGTACAGAACTGTATTTTCCCTTGGTTTTGCTATCTACCACATCTAAAAACTTTACATATTAGAAGAATAAAATATGTAAGTTGTATATATCAAAGCACAAAAAATGATCGAGCTGACATATTTATTTCTTCCTACATTTTAGTTATTATCCATTAATTGCATATGTTGAGTACACATAGGATAAATCAGTATCCTGGCAACATGAAAAAAAAATTCAGATCAACAGTAAATAAAAGAATGCACACCCATTCACTTTTTCCCTATACCCAACAAAATGAGAACATAAACGAAACATTTAATTTCTGAAAGTTTTAAATTACCAGAAAAACAAAAGGAGGAAGTTACACATCATTTTCTTAACCATGTATGGGATCTAGTTATATGACAAACTTGAAACAAACAAAAAAAAAAACTGTTTTTTTTCTAGAGTTTTCTGAAAGCAGCAAGCCATGAAATACAATTTCATTTTGTTCTAATAATAATAGAAGGTATTACATGTCACCACCAAACCTATATTGTATATGCTTTTGTCTTCAGTCTATTTTTTTATTAGCTTAAAACTCTGAGCTGTTAAATGTAGCATAAAACTTCTGTGAACTTCCACTGCTCTGCAGCAGGGGAAAACATACTTTTAATAGGATGATTTCAGAGGAGAGAAAAAGGAGAGAGCTCTTAAAAATGTGGGTAGTTCAGAAAGGAAAAATTCTGGATGCTTAAGCAAAATTGCCAACCCTCTGAGATTCAGCTTTGACTGTTATAACTAATGTAATGCTTTCAGTGTACAGCAAATTAGATCTTGAACACATTATGGGCCAAATACTATCATTTTATACTTATGTGTAACCCTTAACAGGTTTCAATGGGAGATGTGCATGGTTACTTGAAAGCAGTTTTTCCATTATTTTTCTACCCTAAATCTGACACAAAGAAGGCAATGGGAAGAAATATGTGTAAAAAATGTAACAGTAATAATATCTTTATCTAGCACTTTACCAGTTACAGAGTTTTATACCACGTATCATTTCATTATAAAATACATTTAATTATATATAAAAATGTATTAAAGTCTTCAAAACCAAAATGTAATATCAGTTTCAGAGAAAAGATGACTGCTTAAATTTGTGTTTAACACAGCATCATATTGAAAAGAAGAAAATTGTGAATTCAGCTATGTCAAATGATCAGACATGCTAATTCTAATACCAAGAGTATTCTTTCTCTATAAAATCTATAGCAATTACTAAATTAATTGTAAATTAATTTCTTTACTTTTATAAACTTCCTGTTTCTTGTTCTTCTTTTTCTTTTTTGCTTGTTTACATGTTTCTTTTTAGTTTTATTTAACTGATTTTTGTTTTCATTTTCTGGTTCATTATTTTGGAAAGTATTTATCAGGATACAGGCTTCCAACAAAGGATATTCTGAGGGAGCATCCTGGGTCATTCTCATGGGTGGATGAATTTCTGAGAACTAACATAAGTCTTGAGCTACTTCTATCAAACAAGCTAGGCTAAACCCCATGCTTTCTAGCTAGTAAGTGGAACTTCATGTTTCCTTAGCTTCTGAAAGGATGTGTGTAGAGATGTAATTAACAGAGTTCATCGCACGAACTTTGTTTTGTTTCATTATTATTATTATTATTTAAAGTGGGCAGATTACTGTGATCTTCAGACAAAAAAAAACCAAGGGGAAAAATAATTAGATGCTAATGTGCAAAATGTAAGCCATCAATAGAGTATTTGGAAAGGGATTTCATTCATTCATTTATTCATAAAAATATTTATTGAACTCATATTATTTTGTCTGAGATGGTGCTAGGTTCTGGAAATATATAATTGAACAATAACAACAAAATAAGAATGATAACTACCTTTGTGGAGGAGAGTGGAAGAGAGAGTGATAATAGGAAAACATAATGAATAAGCAAATTTATGGCCTGTTGGAAGATGACAAATACCATGGAGAAAGAACAGGATCAGACAAATCAGAAACGTGGGTGAGTGGCTTACAGTTAGTTCTAGTGAGGTAGGTGTATTTGAACAAACACTTAAAGGAGGTAAGGAGATTAGTTAAGAAGCTATCTGGGGGAGGAGTGTTTTAGAGATGGAATGCAAAGGACATAAATTTGGGAATATACTTGATGACTTTCAAGACCAGGCAGTTAATGTGGTTGTAAAACTGTAAACCAGAAAGAATGTAAGAGGAGGAGGGCCAGAAATAGAAGAGTGGGAGTAGAATATTATAGGTCATTGTCAACTTTAACTTTGCTTTACCTGGGAAGCTATACTGGGTTTTGAGCAGAGGAGTGACACAAAGTGACTTTTAATAGGGTCATTCTCATTTCTCTGTTGAGAATAGATTATAGGATGCCAAGAACAGGGGTAATTACTTAACCTTTTAAAGAAGGAAAAGAGAATTGAAGTAAGAGCATGGACTCAGGAAGATGTTTCATGGGTTCTTAGCTTTATATGAAATTTTGAAGTAGGTAAATTAATCTGCAATATTCCTAGATTTCCTTTTTATCACCTTTTTTCTTGCCTCCCCTTGGCACCTTTCTCTTTGATGAACTTGATCACAGTAAAGGATTCTATAACCACGCGTGAAGATAAGGATGTCTGTTGGCTCTGTCAGTGACTCGCCTACATTTTAATCAGGAATAACCCATGGGAACAAATTTGAAATTGTTACATTTCATACTTTAAAATGTAAGGAAATATATTTTTTTTTCTTGGAAAAGGAAATTTAGACCTGTGGGCAACCTCAGTTAATTCTGGTTCTTGATTACTTTAAAATTTCTCTCCTTCAAAAGAAAACTAAATATAAAAATTAAAAATTGACATACTATTTTTATTTGAAGCAAATGTCTGAGTCTATACTAACTTATCCAGAAATGTTCATTAAATCGTTATAGAGAAACAATTATGTGCCATACAAGAATCAAGGCATCAGAAATAAAATTTGAATGAGACATTGGACTTCCCTCCCCTCAAAATGCTCAGAGTATGGAGCAATGACATCAGAAATGTAAACAATTGCAGGGTAGTGGTGAAAAAGATTTGTTAAAGAGGAAAGTGCCTTTTGACAGTTCATCTGAAAATTGTTCTTCTCTTCTACTTCTGTTCAATCCTACCTCATTCATCTCAGTTGTTCTCTTTCTGTGAATGGCACCATTATCTCACTCACATTGGCTGAGAGTGACAAACTTGGAGTTGCGATTAACTTCTCCTTTTTCTTTACTTTTAACATTCTTTCATGAAAGACCTATGTCCTACAGATTTGGATCTACAATTCTTCTAGCATCCTTTCAAACGTCCATACCTTCGGTTACATCCCTGATTGCCCCTCCTGCAGACTCTTTAAATTATTATTAGTTAGATTTCCTTTCTTCAGCATCTATCTGCTATAATGTGTTCAGATAAAACTTTCAGTATATCTGTGATCATACCAACCACATATCAAACAAATAATAACAATAGAAAAGTTTTATTTACTATAGTATTAGATACAAACTGCTTTGTCTGACATTCATGATCTTCTATGACCTGACTGTAACATCTTTTTTTAGCCACATCATTTGTTATTTCCTGACATATCTAATGAGCTACCTAAATCTGCCTCTTTGGTGTTTCCCCAACATGTTCTGCACTTAGTGCTCTCTGTGCCTTTTTTTAACATATTCCTTCTGCTAAGAAGAACTTGTTCTCTTTGTATATAAAAGTCATACCATCCTTCAAGGCTCTAAAATCATATTCCTCATAAATCTTTCTTTAAACATATATCTTTTTTCTCAAAACTTTATAACAGTGTTTGTGGCTTCATCATTTTTGATATGAAATTATTCTGTGAATTTTATTAATATATATTTAATTAATAATCAAATATAACATCAATGTACTACTTTACCTTTTTTCAAAAAAAATCACATATTATTTTGATTACTTTTCTGTAGTCATTTTAAGTTTTAATGTACTACTTCATAATAGTGTATGTGTGTATACCCAAGATGGAAGTAATTCTAATATCTCTTTTCATTAAATGTAAATATTGCCTTGACATTTGTTTCACTTACAGTTATTGATTTAATAACTTAGTGTGGAGCATTCTTGCTTTTGTGAAATTGGATATTAGTGTTTCTTTTTGCACATAAAAGTACGTTTGCATTTATCAACCAGAGCATAAAATACATGGAATGACTCTAGTAGTATATCTTGTGAAATAAAATAGATATTAAAATATATAGAAACGAAGGAGAAAGAATACATGGAAAGTTTTAATTAGGCAAAAATCTCAAAAATAATACTCAGTATACATTAGTGTGACAAAGTAGCATGTGATGAAACTTTAAGGGGCAAACAAACTAGAAAATGAAAGTCATAGGTATAAAATACAATTGGCTCAGAGGAACAGTGACAATGGATAGAGTGAAAAAAGGAGGCTATTTATATATTATAGAAAAGTAATTTTACATTAATGAAGGGTGGAGAGGCTTCATTTTGTAAATATCTCAATTGAAAAGAGTGGTTCATAAAGATTTATGACTTTATCATGAACTGTGGTAGGAAGAATTGTTGTAGTAGATCATGATACCCTAATTTTATTAGTAACAATTCAAAGATATTTAAGATTGTTGACTGAATAATTCAAAGTGGTACTTTGCTTCATCAATACACACCCTGTTGTGCTCTTGTTGAATTCTGAGCTAAGGTCCGGTGATATTTATTTGAAACAAATGTGATTTAGAGCTTTGAATAATTTTCAAAATGCACTTATTTAATGCATTCATTGTATCTAAAGACACAAAATTTCCAGGGTATAATATAGCATATATTAGGTGATAAACTAAACTATTAAAAGCTAATACCATTTACATTTTTTTAAAGAATAGATCAAAAATTCAATGAAGCTACAAAAAAAAAAAACCCAAGAAGCCAAAGCAATCTGTAGGGGAAAAAAAAAAAAAGCCAGAAGTATCACACTGCCTGACTTCAAATTACACTACAAAGCTACGGTAATCAAAACAACTTGTCATGGGCAGAAAAAACAGACAAGAAGACCAATGGAATAGAATTGACAGCCCAGATAAATCCAAACACACACACACACACACACACACACACACACACACACACACACGGGCAAATAATTTTCAACAAAGAAGCAAAAAATATACAATGGAGAAAAAAGCCTCTTTAATAAATGGTGCCAGGAAAATTAGAAGGCCACATGCAGAATCAAACTAGACTGTTTCACCATACACCAAAATTAACTCAAAATGGATTTAAAAACCTAAATGTAAGACCTGGAACAATAAATTGCATAAGATAAAACACGTACTAAACTCATGGACCTTGGGTTTACAGAGGATTTTATGAATTAGACCTCAAAGGCAAGGGAAGTAAAAGCAAAGATAAGTGAATGGGACTGTATCAAACTAAAAAGCTTCTGCATGGCAAATGAAACATCAACAAAACAAAGAGGCAATGGGAGAAGATATTTGCAAACAACACCTCCAATAAGAGCTAATATACAAAATATATAAAGAATGTGTCTAAATTAACAACAACAACAAAAACAATACAACTAAAAACTGGACAGATGATCTAAAAAGACACTTCTCCCAAGAAGATATACAAATGGCCAACAGGCATATGAAAAGATGCTCAGCATCACGAGCTATGAGGGAAATGCAAATCAAAACCACAATGAGATCCACTTCACCTGTTAGAATAGTTATTATCAATAAGAAATAACAACTGTTGGAGATAATATGGAGAAAAGGAAACCTCACAAACTGCTGGTGGGACTGCAAATTGGTACAGCAACTATGGAAAACAGTATGGAGTTCCTCAAAAAACTAAGAATTGATCTACCATATGATCCGCAATCTCTCTACTGGGTATTTCCCCAAAGACTTGAAAACCCATATCCGAAAAGATATTTGCACAGTGATATTCATAGCAGCATTCTTCGTGGTGCCAGGACATGGAAGCAGCTGAAGTGTCCTATAATAGATGATTGGCTTAAGAAGCTGTGGTATATACATACAATGGAATATTACTCAGCCATAAGAAAAGATGAAATTCTGCCATTTGTGACAACGTGGATGTACCTCGAGATAATCATACTAAGCTAAAATAAGCCTGACAGAAAATGTTGAAAACCAATTATGAAAAGAACTACCATATATCAAGCAGTCCCTCTTTTGTGTTCTTTGCCCCCCCCCCAAAAAAAAACGTGAAAACATTTATTTGATTCACAGTGGCCAAAATATGGAAACAACCTAAGTGTCCTTCAGTGAATGACTGGATAAATAAGATGTTGGTACATATAAACAATGGAATACTAACTTAGCCATAAGAAAAGGTGAAATACTGGATTTGTGACAACATGGATGGATCTTGAGAATATTGTGGTAAGCAAAATAAGTCAGATGGAAAAAGTAGAAAACCGTATGATTTCACTCCTATATTGAATATAAAACAGAAGGCAACAAATGAGCAAACAAGACAAACAAATAAGAAATTCATAGACATAGACAACAGTATAGTGGTTACCAGAGGGGAAGGAGTGTTGAGGGAGGTAGAAAAGGGTAAAGAGGGTCAAATATATGACAAGAGACTTAACTTTGGGTGGTAAACACACAATGCGATATACAGATGATGTAGTACCAAATTGTACACTTGAAACTTATATAATCTTATCAACCAATGTTACCTCAATAAATTTAGTAAATTAAAAAAATATATATTGCCAATTTGAGAGGCAAAAATAGATCTCATCTGTTTTGTTAATATTAATAAAGTTGAATAATAAAAAAAGAAAAAGCTAATGGCATTTAAATTCAGAACTTAGTCTTACTTCACCCAAGACAAAGCTAGTACTGAATTTTGAATCCCACTGAATAAATTAATTCCACAAGTCGCACAAATTTTAGCCTTCAAGATCTTTAACCACAGCTTAGCTCTTAGAAATCAGCATGATCCTCCTTTATAAAATGTGGTAATATTAACTTTTCTATTTTTCATATGATGGTGTAGTAAATGTCAGGTAACATACTAAATGACTTACAAATTAAATGCATAGGAGAGCTGTCGGCATTAAAATAGAATTGCATTTTCCAACAGAATTTTCTGCAATGTTAAATATGTTCATATAGAATAGTATGCTGTTCAGTTTAGGTAACCACAAGTGACATGTAGCTATTGAACACTTGAAATGTGGCTCAGTAATTAAGGAAATAAATATTTTTGCATTTAATTTTAATATAAATTTGAATAGACAGATAAGATTAGTGCCTACAATGTTGTACAGCTCTAGAACTGACCTCTTAAAGTCCAATTGATCACTTAATACTTCAAGTTTGTAATTTATGTAGCTTCTGCAAGGTTTCACTGGGGACTAGTCAAGAAGCTACCTAGGAGAGGAGTGTGTAGATCATGAGAACTTTTCCCCAAGTTTTAAAATAAAGATTTCAGATAAACTGTTCCCAGTCTTTTTAAATTAATAAATTATTAGTTAACATATTAATTTAACTATCAACCTTGCTCTATCACTAGTTTTAATCTTTGTGTTACTTTAATCAAGTCATAAATACTACTTCTTAGTTTTCTGACTTGTAAATGGGTAGAAAAGGTGAAGATTTTAAAAAAGTTAATTCATGTATAAGTCTGACAGTGACAGGTAAATACTGTGTTTTCAATCTATATTAGCTACTTTTAATGAAAGCAAACGTCATAGAAAAAAAACGTAGTTAGGCCCGCTTCTGAATAAAGTATTTATTAATGGCAATTTTATTATTCTTAGGGTTTGGGCAATATATGAACCTGGGCTTCCCTTGAACCAGCATTAATTAAATACAAATCCATTACTAGTGTTCTTGTTATGCTTTGTGTTTGTGCAATTGGCAGAGCTTTTACTACTTCATTTATCCTTAAGCTTATTTTTAAACTTTTCCAAGAATTATGCCATTTCTGAGTTGAGCTCAGAGGTACGGATGGAGGGGAGCGGGCGGGAAGCTGAGTCTTTGCCACTTTGTGTGAAACAAATCTTTCATGCCTTTCAGACTCACTTTAAACCTTTCTTAATTGTGAGTGGCTTCATAAAACTTTCTTGGTCTATGTGTCCTTTTAGTTTTATGGAAAACTATTTCTCCTACTCCCCAAAAATATATTTCTGGGACTTTACGTCTTACCCTAGAAAAAAATTCCCTGGCATTTTCATTTGTGTTCTTTATGACTCAGATTAACTTAATTTTACAACTTTATTACTCAGTGTCTGACTTAACTAGTAACATGGCTTCTCCTTGGAGCTTGTTAGAAATGCAAAATATCGGCCCACATTAGATCTCAGACAGAATCTGCATTTGATGATTACTAGGTGTGTCATAAATAGGTGCAAAAGGACTCAAGAAGTACTGTTTTACTGCACACTTCCTCTTGTTTGCTGTGAAAAACAGGAAGTGTTTTATTAACTGAATTTGTCTTCATGCACATTAAATGAGCCACACTTAATTATCTTCGCCAATCTACACTTCATTTGTCTGTCCCAAATCATTTTACCTATTTCATTTCCCTCTTAAGATTTTAAAACATTAGACAAGTACGAGAAATAGCCAGACTTTCATTCTTCTTTTATCTTCTTATAAAGCATAAATGTGTGTACTTAACTGCCTCAACCTTCCTGTACACATCTCATTTCGGAACAACTCTACAAAACAAAATGACCACTAGTTGCTATAAATAGAGGTTTAGTGTCATTTAGAATATTATCAACCTGTTCTAGTGATATTTTTTCCCATTTTAGTTTAAACTTTCTTTTATAAAAATCTTCATGAATTTTCATATTTAAGTGTCTTATGAAACATTTATTTCTTAATTTTTGAATCAACATAGTTCTCCTTTTTGTTTACTCCTTGTTTATCTGGCATCTAGCTGCAGGATATGATATAAGAAATATGAGTTGCCTTAACAATTCTTATTTGTTGGTTTTACTTAAACTTACAGATCTGTGACATGGCATAGGATACAGTGCTTGTGGTATAAAATGACTTTTAGAAGTAAATCAATTTTGTTCAGATTTACTATTGTATTTGATGTAGTTTATTCCGACAGGTTAAGTTTTCCCTTATTATTGTATAAATAACAAGAGCAAAAAAAATCCTTGTTTGATATATATGATATATACATAAAATCATATATATATATATATATAATACACACACATATCACATATATCATATAGTATGTATCCTCTGTTTTTACCTTAACCTCAGCAAAAAGCATAGGGGAAAACATGATGGCTTATTTTATCTTTTATTGGAATTCTAATCCTCTTGTATTTGTTAAAATAAAGTGGACATGCAAAAAAAGACATTTATATTCTATTAAATCAATATTCTGTTGTTTAGTCATCTTCATTTATAAAAATCTTGTATTATACAACCTAATATCTCTTAAGCCCATTTTATTTAATGCTGTCTTTTGTGGGCCACAATGAATAACTTAATGACTAAAATCTTTTTAAATCAAAATCTGACTTAAAAAAGAAAAAGCTTTTTTCTGTTATTTTTTTATTTTGACTTATTTACTTCTAAAACAATTGCTCTCATACTTTAGGTATTTTCCCACTTGAATAAGTGTTCTGTGTCTATGTAACATCATTTCTGCCTGATTTTTAATAATTTTTAGCATTAGTTGTTGATCTCTTTTTGTATTTCAAAAATTTTCCCTCATATGTTCCAAATAAGTCTCTCAAAATGTAGCATGTGGCAAGATACACATATTTTAATTTATTAATAAAGATAATTTTGTTATTTGTTGTTTTTTTTTTAAATTGGCATTTGTGGTAACATGTTTTGGTTTTATTTTATTCAGAGAATGAAATGCTGAATAGCTTTTGTTTCTTAAGTTTAACGTAGAGTTTTTTTTTTTTTTTTTTTAATTCTGTCTGGAACTAGATATTAAATGCCATAAATGTAAGGGAAATGAGAAAAAAAAATAGAGAAACAAAACTATTACATACTTTTTTACTAATTGTGATTCTCATCAAAGAAGTATTCTAAACACTGCTTAATTTTATGTATAAGTAAGTTTCTAATATACTTAAATTGTATTATAGTCTAAAGAGCTAAATGTACAGAAGTCCCCCTTATCTGCAGGGATATGTTCCAAGACCTGCAGTGAGTGGCTGAACGACCATGTATAGTACCAAACTCTATACATACTGTTTGTTCCTTGTTATTTATACATGCTTATTTATGATAAAGTTTAATTTATAAATTAGGCATAATAAGAGTTTAAAAATAAGTAATAACAAAATAGAACAATTATAACCATATACTGTAATAAAAGTTATATGAATGTGGTCTCTCAAAATATTGTACTTATCTTTCTTCTCTTGTGATAATGTGAGATGGCAAGATCCCTTATTAAGTCAAGAACTTTTACCTTTTCTCTTAAAGAAAGCACTTTATGGCACATTCAAATTGCTAGAATCATTACTCTTGAGTTTTGGGGCCATTATTAAGTAAAATGAAGGTTACTTGACACAAACACTGAGATACCCTGACAGTTGATCTGATAACCAAGATGGCTCCTAAGGGACTCCTGGGCAGGGAGCATATACAGTACGCATGGACAAAGATGGACAAAGGCATGATTCACATCTGGATAGTATGAACTTTCATCCTGTTACTCAGAATGGCATGCAATTTAAACTTATGAATTGTTTATTCATATTTTCATTTCATATTCATATCTCATGTTTTCTACTTAATATTTTCAGACCATGATTGACCACAAGTAACTGAAATATCAAAAAGTGAAATTGCAAATGAGGGTAGACTACTGTATTTGGCAACTGACTATGGGTTAATGCTGATTGCTTTAGTGTAACTCTTGAAATAGCAAAAACTCGTCCTACATGATGGACTCAGAGAAAATAGAATATCAGAATGGTGAATTGATTTTAGGAACTAGTATAGCTTGCACTGGTTACATAATGGAGACTTTGCTTTGATCACACTAGGTTATCCTATTTAAAGCCCCCAGAGAAGCTGTTGCTTTGCTCATTCCATGTTACCGTGGAATTGGTTCTGAGCCCTGTCATCCAACAGGTAGACAGAATAGGTATATCATGTACAACAGCAAGAAGTGTCTTGGGATTCATGGGCCATTACCCAAAAAAAGTCTCTTAGATGTATTCCCAATGTGATATTCTGCTAATAATGTTAAGCAAAAACCTTCATTCCAAAATGTTTTCTGAAAGAAAGGGTTTACTGAACCATATGCTAACCAGAAAAAGGACCAGGTCTTGGGGCATGCAGCCTGAACCATCAGCAGTAGAGCTAGATGGAAAAGGCAGACATGTCTACTATCCCAAAATTGACGGGGCCTTTTCACTATGACAGGTTTGGAGAGGGAAAACGTAAGTTGTTTTGAAAGAATTTACATGGGCTATAGATAAAAGTGGGGGTGGGAGAAGAGAGGCCTAGTTCCTGGGATAGGTGCATAGTCTGTAAGAAAGAAGTGCTTGCGGCTTTTTAATTGGTTGCGGGCAACAGCCTGGAAAGTTCGTGTGTAAGCAGAATGTGGTGGAGTCTGGTGGCCAGCCACCTCAGTAGACAAGAGTTGAAATGGCTGCCTGGAAGTTGATTCCAAGTTTCAACATACATTCAGAAATGTGAGCAGTGTTTTGTTGGTTTCTGCCCTTGGCTCTGTTAACTGTGTAACTGCTCTCCTCTTCTCCCTCTCTGGCCTGCTGTAATTTAATTCAGGACATCTCAGAATTTTTCTCTTGTCAAAACTAATAGTACTGATACTGATGTCTTTTCTCATGTAAAATTATTTGTATCATCATATGGAGTGAATTAGATAGCCAAGTATTTTAATAAAAATTGGTGTATTTGTACTATAAATATTCACTGAATACTGAATGCTATGAGAAACATTGTATTCATTGCTGAAATACAAGGTAAAAATTAAAGTTAAAATTAAATTAAAGATTATATTAAAATAAAATACTAAAATTAAAGCATTTATTTCATGAACTAAATAAAAGCAATGTTAACCAATGGTCACTTGCCAATTACATCTTTCAGTAGTGCAAATGACACCCAAAGGCAGAAAAGAGTTTAATTAGGAAAATATTAGCATTAAAAGTGTGGCCATTAAAATTCAAAAACAATGAAAAGAGAACTTAATGTAATTGGTAGCACATTTTGCTAGCATTAAATTACATTTGTAATATTTAAAACAATATGATATAAATTCATTCTTCAAGGGAATAATGAAATGCGATATGTAACATTTCTGATTTCTTGTAGCAATTTAAAGATCAATAAATCTGCTAAATATTTTAAAGTTCACAAATATATATACATTTCTTTTAGTATGTTGACAGGGCTCTGTGGTTGTCTTAATCCTGCAAATGACGTCCTTCACCTTTAATTTTCAAGCGTCCCTGGAGCCTTCCTTGTGTCTTCATAGTTATTTGTTCATAATTCCATTTATTATAGTGAGTTACAAAGGCACATGGATTTTTTTAAATTAACTTTTCAATTATAGTTGACATACAATATTGTACTAGCTTCAAGTGTACAACATAGTGATTAGACGATTATACCTTAAAAGTGATCACCCCAATAACCTATCTGGCATCATAGTTATTACAATATTATTGATTTGATTTCCCATACTGTATTTTACATTCCCTTGACTATTTTTATAACTGGCAATTTATACTTAATCCCATTCATTTCGTGAGGTTTGTTGTTGTTGTTTTTTTTTTTAATATAGTCGACGATACTGAATAGAAACTAATTGTCATTGACTTGATTGTTTAATTTTCTTGAAAATTGATGATTATTCTGGTTTTAGTATATTTGGGAGATTTTTAATTATATATTTATTGTTCAAAATAGAGCTTGATAAGTGATCTGACATAAATTATTTTAAAATAATTGTTTATTTTAATGTAAATAAAGATTATTCTAATTTAGTAATTTATATAAACCATTAGATAAAACTTTATTGAGCAAATTCAATTTAAGTTATCATAAAACCAAGAAATGATCATATAATGAAAACTAGTTTGTTCTTGTTTTCCTCAGAGAAATGCCTTCACAAACCCAATTTTATCTTAATATTTTAGCATCGACAGAGCTTAATCCAATATATATCTGTAATAAAAGATCAATTTTCACATATGTTTAGATTATAGCTCTTTCATGATAAGCAGCTTACACCAAATGTGAAGTCAATTAATTTTTTAATAATTAGAGATAAAAAAACTCTAAAATATCTTCTAAGTATTTCTTACAAAGTGCTAAGGCTTTGTCAAAGTAGAAAGGAGTGGTGTTATAGGCAAAATTTCAGAAATGAGGATAGAGTACTCTGTCAGATGCTTCGAGCATGTGTTTTGTTAATACTATTTTAACCAAGTAATTTTATGCCAGTGTCTGATAGTCATACAGTGCAAACACTGCCTCATGAATATTAATCTATATTGTGCCAAATAATGAAGCTAGTATTTCTCTCGTGTTTTCCTTTAGGTGTAAGTTTACTTTTTTATTTTATTATTGTATTTATTTATTTACTTAACAAATGATTTTTGAATGCCTACTATTTGCCAAACAGTGCTAACTAGATACAAACAGCGCTAACAAAAACAGTGTATTTTTGAAAGGGCCATAGATTTTATACAGGTATTTTCATTAAATTGCTCTCCTTATCCTCATTGCTAAGAATTTAGAAGGGCATTTATAGATTGGCACTACCTTTCTGGAGGACAACGTAACTGTAGGTATCAAAAGCATTTAAAATATGCAACACATAATAGTTATTTATTTCTGCAAGTAGTTAGGTATTGCTCTGGTTGCTGAAGTAGTATCTTTACCAAGTGTATTTTGTATTGTTGGATAACCACTATAAAGCAAATGCTAGGGCGACATTGAATATATATCTTTTTCAGTACAATAAATTTATACAGATATTCTTAGACTGCAAAATAACCGCTGATATGTCATGAGGAAAAATATATTGTGCAAATAATATGTTCCATCAAAGGTTCTTTTTTCAAACTTACTACTTTAATATGCAACTGTATCTCTAAATCAAATAACCTTAGGCAATAAATAGGGGCCTGCTTTTACAAATATTGACAAAGGAATAACTTTTTTTACAAAATCTGTTTTTTCTAGGTTATATACATTTAGGTAAAATGCTCAGCAACAATAAATCACCTGTGCTACTAATTCTTGGGGATTATAACAAATAATGTTAGAAATAACCAAATGTAGTCCACATAGGCTTCTAATCAGTCCAAGTTTTGAGTGTACAGTAGTAATTAGGGCATAAAGATACCTAGTTTAAACAACATGGTACGGCCCTTTTTTTATGTTAGTGAAATAGTAATAATAAACTATTTTCATAACTGATGGCAGGCAATATTTTAATTTTAATGTTTGTTATGCACGTTAGCATGTTACTGCTAAGTAAATGCTATCTTGAAGAAGTTTCATTTAGTGTGTACAGGATGTTCTATTTGAGTCTCCTTTACTTTTTCACAGTAAAATCCAAAATCATTTTGGATTACATATGCAAGCATATGTAGGTTTTAAGTTTGTAGAAAAGAAGGATATACTACACATGTTCATCTGTTCGGCAGCAAAAAGGTCAAGAAGCTAAATGAGTATGCCCTCAAGTCTACAAGTGAAAAACAGATCTTGTAAGCAAGAGAGACACTCAAATATTAAATTTGAAACAGGTAACATTTTGGAACCTTAGCTGCAACAAACCATTTGTAAAATGCATTTCCCATGTGATCTGTTGATAATTGTTACGCATTTTAGTTACATGGGTAGTGGATTGAGGAGTCCAGTATTTTCACTATAGCATCTTTGCCGCAGGCATTTTTGCTGAAAACATTTTTGCTGCTTGACTAATTGGCCTTAAGGAAATTTTGCGGTAAAAAAAAAAAAAAAAAAAAAAAAAAAAAAAAAAAAAAAAAAAAAAAAAAGATAAAAATCACAACAAATAAAAGAGACATTAAAATGAATAGCAAAATTAAAAGACTTTGTTGCAAAATAAGCATTTGAATATTTTTTAATGTGTGTTAATTCATGGCAATACTGCGCGAATAACTAATTTTATATTGTGGATTGTACCTAAGCACTTGTTTTCATTCTATGGGAGATGTAGTTTCAACTCTGCTCTCTCTAAGAGGCCCCTCAGAATCTCTTTTCACTCCCAATGTAGTTAGTGTGTTTCAAAATAAGAAACAACTAACTCTTGGGGCAAAATCTTCTCATCTGGAAGAAAGGCTAACTATTTCAAGACAACTGTTTTAAGACAACCGCTATTGAACTGCTTCCTTCACCACTTTGTCATGGAGCAATGAAACCAAACAGATTTTAAAAATGCTGTCAACTAATTATTTTATCTTGCTTTACTGCAAAATTGCCTTATGACAAATTAGTTGTGCAGCAAAAATGTTTATGGCAAAAATGCTTGCGGCAAAGATATCTATGGCAAAGATGCTACTGTGAAAGTACCTAGAAGAGTGCATTAACATGTACAAAAGATGTATATCACTAAAAGGACCATACTCTAGAAAATAAACAAAGTGAGGTGTTATTATAGTCATTTCTAGGTTTAAAGAAACAAAACAGAGTGTATGTCAATAGAGGAAATCAAACAATTTTTGAATATGAAATGTCTTAATATTATTTCTAATTTTAAAATATTGATGATTTTGTTTAGTGATATTTCAGTTTGTCAATTTCTTTAATTGTAAAGGTATTGAATTGTAGAGATATTGAATACAAACTCTTTTAGAATTATAAATATAAAAGTGTGATTCTTTAAACTTTGAAACTGTGATCAAAATAATGCCCAGAAAACTGCACATGTGCACATTCACCCCAAAATTTACAAACAATTTGGCAAGAATCAAAGACTAGTTTTACCTACCTATAATACCTACAGCTATTTTTAAAACCTAGAATAGACACTCCTTGGAAGTATGGGAGGTTTGTTTTGCTTCCTCATATACAAGTAGAATATTGATCCTAATTTTGATTCATTGAAGAGGATGACTTTGTGGCTTAAGACTATATATTGATAGTGAATAATCATCACTATTTATAAAATCTATGGAAATTACACCCTAACTTTAAAGTTTCTTTTGATTTCTTCATTTGTAACATTTTCAGTATCAAGTCTATTTTCAGACAATTCTATAACTAGGTTTACCATCCAGAATTTTTAAAATATTACTTTTCTTATTGCTATTTTTTAAGTTGCAAAACAATCAACATCAGATTTTTAATAAAGAGGAACATATAAGTAAATTTTGCTAATACCATATTTTATTAAAATCAGTATAACAATCAATACTTTACAAGTAACTTAGAATATTGATTTCTCTTCTGCATTTTTTTTTTTTTTTTGTTATAAAAGCCAGCAAAAAACTGCAAAAATATATTAGGAAAAATGCCCCAGGTGACTGGAGAGTTGAATCCATTATAGACATGACACTTTGACAATATGAAAATAGTGAATGATCTGTAACTGTGGGTAGCCACTTGGATATTTACCAGTGAAGCAGTTAATGAGCAATATTGTTAAAGAGTCTACAACACTAAAATGAAGTTATTCAATTCGCTAGAGAGTGTGCTCATTTTACCTTGGATATGGAAGAAATTGTCACAGTTTTTCAAATCTAGGATGTTCATGTTGAAGGGAAAGTTCCTCATTTTTTTTCAGAAATTAAAAAAAAAAATTCATCTTCCCAAACACTGCCACATGGACAGGCCTTAGAGCACTAGATTTTGAAGATCAATATGTCCTAACTGTGCTGTTTATTGCATGAAGATATACTTACCTAGCTATATTCAGTGCATTATAGGTGGAAGGGAAAAACACACAAAAAACAAAAAAACAGCATGACAAAGTATGCCATCTCTCTAAACCATGCATCTCTAAGATTCTAAAATATTTAAGAGATTTCTCATCTACCCTCTTTCCTAGCTTTTTTTTTAACACTGATTAGAAAAAAAAAATACTTTGTACAGCTAATTACAGCACATTTTTACATGTATTATTATAACTCTGAAATATGATCTTTTGCTGTCGCTTAATTGTATTCTCATGGAAGCTTCTAACCGAAAATGGCTATTCACATTCTGAGTTGTTTCTGAGCTGCTTTATTGATTTCCTTTATCCTGTATCTGAGATTGATCATTTAGAATGGCTTTTCTCCAAAATGTAGGAACCTTTTCTTTTAGATGGGAGTCTTTTTACAAATTTAACATATATGCCTTTAGTTTACTAAGGGTGCAGAATAAACACAATAAACACAAGTGTCTCTATTTAAATTAAGATTTCCTACTCATTGCTAATGTTGTCAGTATAAGCCATCCAAAAATAAAGAAATGAGCTCAAAATTTTAAAAGGTTACTTTGAGCAAAATTTGATTTATTTTTTAATCTAGATACATGATTCATATTCTGTCTCTTTCTCTCCGTCTCGTTCTATTTGTATCTCCATTTCTATATCTACCTCTATTTCTCTCTTTTTCTCTCCTCCTACCCGACCAGGGGACTTTAAAATAGTAAATTGTAATAAGATTTTTGTGTCAAGGTTAAAGAGAATCACTTCAGAAATTAGAGGTGTCACTCATGCTGAGAAACTTTATAAGAAATCTCTGGAGACATGTGCCAACATATTAGCTTTGTACGTGGAAAAATAAATTGGAAAACAAAAGCCCTGAAGTTACCAAACCTATGTTTTCAAAGTAACTGCCATTTTAAAAATAACATAATTTTCTTTTTCCACAAACAAGCAGCAAGTAAAAAATAGATGTGTAAAAATATTACCTTTTTGTGATATTTACATATAGGTCATGCAATGTAAACTAGAGTAAATGACTTTAAACATGACATTTATATAGGTAAAATCTTTGCGAGTAATATGTAGCATTGTGTGTGTGTGGGGGGGCTGGCATCTAGGAATGAAATTATCAGATATAAATTGAGAAATCAACATATGTTAATTTGAAACTACCTATGCATTCACTTGAAATGTATTCAAACATATTTGATAACATTTTTTGAACTGGTCTTTTATTTTAGTTTGGGAAGCTTCCTGTTTTGACTTTTTTCCACTCCATGAATACTTTCAAACATTCTTCAATCGAATTATAACACTTTTTATTTCATTAATTTTTATTTTTATTTCATTATTTTTATTTCATTAATTTCATTAACATAGTTTCAAGGGGCAGTAGTTGTAGATATAACCTATCAAAAAGTCCCATGATTTGTATGTCCTTAGAACATCACTGTAAATAATGTAGACATTTTCCTTAGTACAGAATTAGAGTTACAACAGCAACTGTTGTCTGAGAGTGTGTTTAATTATGAACAAGGAAAAAAATAAAATAAGATTTTAATATTTCAGATTGTTATGGCAATGTTAAAAGGCTGTTTTATTAAGTGACATTTTTAAAACACTTTCCAATGATGTAGATTAATTGTGCCCCTGGGGTATTTTAGTGCAAGTAAATTAGAAATGATTGATGTTCCCAGTAAACAAAATAATTGTAACAAAAATGCAGTTATTTTTTTCTCTTGTAAATGAATATTTTGAAAAAGGTTAATTCATGGCAGAAATGCAGACATACTGCAATTATCTGGATATTAAGTAATATGTTTTATACCTGTGAAAGCAACAATTTTATAGTAGTGACCTATTTGTCTTGTGAATCAGGAGGTAGACTAAAGAGTGACCCATTGCTGCCAAGAGAGGGTGGTATAGTTTGTCATGGCAATTACATGTTCCTGTAAGAGTTTTCACATATTCTTTTATTTCTAATGATTTCTAAATAAGGCCTATAAATTTACTATGAACTGTATCGCATTACCAATAATATCCAGTATAAGTCCTGAAAAGTGTCTATTGAATGAAGCAGTGAGGAGGGGAATAATAAATTTACAAGACTTTTTCTATGATGAAAGTTACTTACACAATGAATATTGATGGTTTTATATTGTCTGTATCCCACCCACTTCCTCTCCCCAAAACACCGAAATTGACTACCTACTCTTTATAGCACTTTTGAAATAATAAAATAAGGTAGTCTTTAAAGCATCTTGCTCATTTAATGAACTTGGTGATAAATCAACACAATACAAGTTTGTTCGTGGTCAGGAATCATGCCATGCTTTGCATTAAAAAACCATTTTCTATAGTTCATGAGAAGTATCAAATCAAAAGAGAAATCCAGAGAGTACTACCCCTATCTTAGTTGTCTGGGGGACCTGTCAAGAACTGTGAAGAGTGTGAGGTTTTATCCTACTTGCTAGTTTACAACTTAGCCTGACAGTTTCACGAATGCTGGCAGGAGATATGAGACCCCTGGACAAGAGACAAAGACCTTTATTATTTGGACTCATAGCCAGAGTCTCAGAATCTTATATGAGTTCCCAAACTTCAAATCCCACAGGGAAGTACAAAAAGTGCCAGGTGACACCTGTATACACCTGGTTTACATTCTGGTAGGGGAACCCTGACCTTAGGGACATTCATCTTTTATAATGGTTAGTAAACGTGCTTAGCCTTGGCTCTGAAGAGAGACATCTGTACTGTGCTGGACAGTAAGCATGCCTGCCCCTTGCTCAAGAAAGAGGCACTATGTATCTCTTCCAATGTTGTTTATTATACATGTTAGAAAAAATAATCCAGAAGAAAAGGGCAGTCAGTGCTTTGCTTGCAAGATATACAGAATCATGAGAGAACACAAAATATTGTCTTTTAACAGACCCCATGGAGATACAGTACAAAGACCACCTATTTTACTATCTCCGCCCATTCATATCACCCATTGCTATTCATACCAATCACTTCAGCAACAGGGAACGAAAAACGAAAACTTATCTAAGGAATAAAAAGAAGATTGGATTATGTGTGTCCATTAACACAATTATATAATCTTTGATTTAGAAAGTTTTAAGTCAATTTATGCTTTTTAGAGGTGAATATTTAAGATCAGAAATAATCTCATAGGTGTACTATTGAGTTTTCCCATGCATATTAGGTTCTCGTAAAAAGTTAGCACAGAGAAATAAAAAATGATGACAAAGTTTGCAGAAAATATGCTGGGCCAATGTTCTGCAGTTTAATATATTTCTAAATTTTCTTACCTTATTGAATTTATGTAAATTCTCCTATCTAACATTTACCTCAGATAGATTCTTGTGATTTAATTAAACACTATTTGTGTCAGAGAATTGGAAAGCGATATTTAGCTTTAGTAGGTAATTAGCCGCTGAACTAAAGGTCGGATCATTTTTTTGATTTCACACTAAAACGAACAAAATGACAGACCAGATAAAAGATGTTTTTCCTTTCAAGCTAGTAAAATTTCTTAATGACTTTGTGATTTATACCATTCTCCTCAGGTTTGTATTGTTATTCAAAATGCAAAGTACTTGATGCAGTTAATTTTTGAGAATCATCTTTGGCAATGTATGTTAATGTTTGTATTTCACCATCTAGTAAAAGTAATAAACCGAAACAAATCTACCCCCACTCCCAATAAAGTCTAAGTTGAATTGTACCTTCTACATAGGCATTGGACTAAAGTGGTTTGTTTTGCTTAGGCTTAATTTTGAATATTAAACCAATGTAACCAATATATATTTCCCTTCTAAAACTCTTAAAAAACATTTATAAAAGGCTTACTCTGTGTGAAAGCTTAATCTTTAAAGAAGATACAGGAGTATCCATTTTAAAGAACATCTCTTTCTTAATGAAGTAGTACTTATTAATATTATTATTGAATTAACAGAACTGTCTTTATACTCCTCTTCTTAAAAGACTTATTTTAATGAAGATTTGTAAATATTCTTTGGCATCCTATTTCTTTATCTCCTTTCTTCATATACTCATGTAATTTTTCCTTTTTTTGTTCCTTTTACATAACACTGAGCTTTTGGTTTAAAGAATGCGAAGTCTTTCTTAATAAACATACATTTAATTTAAAAAATAAAATCATAATTCATAACAAGAGCAACAAGTAATTTTTCTGGTTGTTTGGTTATATTTACCTATAGTATTTGTATAAGCAGTATGATTACATTTTTCATACCACAGAGCTGATGAAATAACAGTGATGCAAGAAGAGCTGTGTTATGTGATTTATGGAATAAATTAGCATCTAAAAGAAATACTAATATTGATCTATTTGATAAAGTGTTCTTGAAGAATTTGAGGGCACTATAGTACAAATAAAATGCACTATTTAAAACTGAGATGTCTTATTTAATGAAGATCTGCTCTTTGCATCCAAAAACTTGGGCTAAAATTTTGCCTTTGCCACTTCCTGTGTGAAAATACTTGTCTCTTAATCTCACTTTGTATGTAAAATGATATTAAAAATACCCAATTTATAAATTTTTCACATTACGTATAAAAGTTTTTAAAACATACTGATTACTTAATAAATATCTTTTAAATATATCTTAGTTTTTACTTGACTCTGGGTTTTACAGAATCATAAAATCTTAAATTTGATATGAATTTCTTTGTTTCGGTCAATAATTGTACTGCTGGGAAACTAGAGAATTCATATCCCTCCTTTGCCCTCCTCCAAAGGAAAAAAAAAATATATATATATATATATATATGTATGTATGTATGTATGTATGTATATATATATATACATACATACATACATACATACATATACACACACACACACACACATCTATTATGAAATACCTTCAAATGAATCATAGCATTTCATTTTCATAACACTTACATAAATGAAGAAACTGGAAATCACAAAAAGTAAGTGACTTACACAAGGCCACATAGCCAGAAAGGACAAAGGTGAGGTTTATACCCATATCTGTCTGGATCCAGAGCTCTATTATTTTCACCACTTTATTTCATCTCTCAAAGTTTAGAGATTTTTTCCAGCATGAGGCAGCATTTAGCAGTGTCTGTGGGCTTAGGTATCTGCTTCCCACTTCTGTCTTCAGCTGGAGTCGATTAATACATATACAATGTTTAATAAAAGCATAAACATTTAATTGATTAATTTTAGTTTATTTTTGCCTTGTTATTAATAAAATATTAGATGAGACTTAGTTTTCAACATGTTTATTATAATTTTTTTTGGTAATATTTCAAATTATCAAAGCGCCGTTGTCAAGATTTAGACAATTAGAACAATTTTTTATTGTTACCCTTTCGGCAACACTTAATACACAGTGCTTTTATGAGTCATCTCTTCCACTGTGCGTGCGTGTAAATATGTGTGTGTGTATGTATATATATGTATGTACATATATACATATATATATGTATGTACATACATATATATATATATATGTTCATTTTTCCCTCACATTCTATGCCATAATGAGATCACTGCGAAAATGTAGTTTAAAAGTATCATTTGCACAATTCGATAACAAGAAAAACAAATAACTTGATTAAAAAAAGGGCAAAGAACCTTACTAGACATTTTTCTATAGAAGACATCCAAAAGGCCAACAGGCATATGAAAAGATGGTCAACATCACTAATCATCAGGGAAATGCAAATCGAAACCACAATGTGATATTATATCACACCTGTTAATTTAGCTATTATCAAAAAGACCTAAGATGACAAATGTTGACAAGGATGTTGAAAAGAAGGAACTGTTGTGCACTGTTATTGGAAATGTAACTTGAGACAGTCACTATGGAAAACAGTGCAGAGGTTATTCAAACATTAAAGTAGAATTACCGTATGATCCAGCAATCTCACTTCTGGGTGTATATCCAAGGGAAATTAAATCAGAATCTCAAAGATATCTGTACTCTCCTGTTCATTGCAGTGCTACTCACAATAGCCAAGGTATGGAAACAATTTACGTGCTCATCAATAGATGAATGGATAAAGAAAATGTGATACACACACACACAAATACTCAGCCTTAAAAAAAGAAGATTTGTGACAACATGGATAAACCTAGAGAACATTATGCTAAGTGAATAAGCCAGACATAGTAAATCATATACTGCATGGTCTCACTTATATGAGAAATCTAAGATATTCCAACTCTTAAGAGCAGATAGTAGAATGGTGTTTGCCAGGGGTTAGAGAGTAGAGGATGTGAGATGTTGGTCAAAGGGTACAAAGGTTGCTATGCAGGATGAGTAAGTTCTGGAGATTTAATGTACAGCATAGTGATTATAGTTAATAATATGCTAATGTATACTTGAAATTTGCTAAGAGAGTAGATTTTAAGTGTTCTCACCACAAAAAAAGTGAAAGTATATGAAGTAATGAATATTAATTAGCTTGATAATGGTAATCATTTCACAGGGTATACATATATCAAACTATTACATCATACACCTTAAATATATATCTTTTTTTTTTTAGTTCTACTTCAATAAAGATGGCAAAATATTTTGAAAAAAAATGTGTGTTTCAGTTCAAATCTGACATAAAATTTTAAATAAGCTATTCGGAGAAGCTTAAATAAAATGCACACTGACCACTGATTTATTTATGTTGTAAAAATTATTGTGCTCTAATCAGTAGTTCTTATTTGTTACATTAGTTCTACTGAGAAAGTATTTAGAAATCTATTTTATATATAAACTGTACAAAGAGTGAAATATATTTGAATTTGGGGTGCTACATTAAATCTATTTCCAAGAAGTTTATAGAATATAAGACTTTAAAGATACAGTATTATGGTCAATAAGAGATTTGGACACTTAAGAAATGATAAGCTGTGCCATGAGACTAGAACATAGAGTTGAGGCCGAATAACTGCAATTTTCCAAGTTTATTCCTGTCTATTGGAAAGTTTTATAGCAGTTCCATAACTTTTCCTCTACTACATCTCTTCATAAAATCCTACCAAACTTCTGACTAAAATTCAGACTGATTTGGTCCATTGGGTAATATGGTAAATATAAAATGGAAACTTTTTAATTTCTCTTCCTTAATATTTTCTAAAAGTATTTTATCTTTGGTTATGCTTTAAAAGGCTGTTATTTCCTCAGAAGTAGAGTTCTGTGTCATTTTAGATTGACTATATGTGAAAGGGAGTTAGGTCCGAAATTAGGAGAGCAATGATTTATATTATAGAGGCAGTCCGTGTACTCTACAGAACCCAATGCGAATATATACTTCACAACTTCTAAAAATGATGGCATGTTTACGCAGCATGTTTGTACATTTTTTATTTTAATATTTGTAAAGAGTGACTAGATAGCAATTTTATTTTATTTTTTTAAGTCTTGAAGGCTGAAAAAAATTTTTTTTTCTTACTTTAAAAGCTTAAATCTACTTGGAGAAAATGTTCGTATTGAAATATTATATACAAAAAAATTAACATTTTAAATTACAAAATGCATTTTGCTGCCTTTCTCATTTTCTTTAAAGTGTGCCTTTTTTTTGTGATCTTCACAAATGAATCATTATGAAACACTTTTGACACCAATATGTTCTGTTTGCATTATAGTTTAAGTAATTAATAACCAAGTAAGGCCTCATTGCCTTACAAATTGATTAAACATTTGTATAGTTTAAAAATAGAAATATTTTGCACTAAGGCATCATCTGAGATTTGTTCATAAATATGAATCCTCTTATTAATTATGCTGCCTTTTTCATTATAATAATGGAGTTAAGGGTAATTTTTATTTATATTATTTTCAGAGATTTGTAGCATATGAAATAAAAACCCAGAAGAAAGGTTAGCAAAAGGTTTTCCTGTTGTGACAAAGTTTACATGAAACTACTGTCTAGTACTTGGTAATATGAAATTAGAAGATTGTGATTTCTAATCTTTTTGAGATAATTACTTCCTTTTTCCCAACAAACTTCAAAATTGATTTTGTAGGTCTTTCGTTCGTTGTTTGGTCAGGTCATTCCAGATCAGAATTTTGTCTCCATTTAATAATATTTTTATGTCTTGAATTGTGAGATTAAAAAAAAAAATAGACTTTATTTTAAGAGCAGTGCTATGTACAAAGAAAAATTAAGCAAGTGGATAAAGATTTCTCATATACCTCCTACTTCCATCTCTGGTCAAGATTATATGTAAACCTTTGAAGATATGTTGTTCTGAATTACTCATTTTTAAGAATCTTCGATCTCCATTGATAGTTACCCAAACATGTGTGTGTTATGCTTTTCTTTTGTTTTTGCTTTTTTTTTTAAATTTTAACTATCCTAGTGGATGTGAACAATGATCTCTCATGTTGTTTTAATTTACATTTCCCAAATGACTAATGGTGTTGAGCATCTTTTAATGAGTTTGTTGATCACTTGTATATTTCATTTGGAGAAATATCTATTCAAGCCTTTTGCCCATTTTTAAATTGTTGAGTTGCAAAGATTGTCTATATGTTCAGCATAGGAGACCTTTATCAGACATGAGGTTAGGAAATATTTTCTTTCATTCTGGAGGTCATCTTTTACTTTCCTTTTTTATTACATAAGTTGCAGAAATAGAGTACAGGGGTTAGACAGTTATATAATTTATGAAGTGATCACCCTGATTACCATACAGCCATTATAATAATATATTGACTGTATTCCCTGTTGCTGTACTCTACATCCCCATGACTGTTTTGTAACTACTAATTTGTACTTCATCATCCATTCACCTTTTTTACCCAGACCCCAACCCTTCTACCATCTGGCAATCACCAGTTTGTTCTCTGTATCTGTCTGTTTTCTTTGTTTGTTTCTTTTGTTCCTTAGATTCTGCTTATAAGTGAAATCATATAGTATTCATATTTCTCTTTAAGACTTCTTTCACTCAGCATAATACCTCTAGGTCCATCCTCTAGGTGCAAATGGTAAAATTTCATTTTTTATGTCCGAATAGTATTCCATTATATATAAATAACATAACTTTTTTATCCAATCATCTATGAATGGATACCTTAAGTCGCTTCCATATCTTGGCTATTGTGAATAGTGCTGCCATGTACATGGGGGTGCATAGATCTTTATGAATTACTATTTTGCTTTTCTTTGGTTGTAAATACCCAGAGATGCAATTGCTAGGTCAGAAGATAGTTCTATTTTTAATTTTTGGAAGACCCTCCGAACTGTTTTCTATAGTGGCTGTACCAATTCGCAATCTCATCAGTAGTGTACAACGGTTCCATTTTCTCCACATCCTCACCAACACTTGTTGTTTTTTTGATTTATTGATGTTAGCTATTCTGACAGGTGTAAAGTGACATCTCATCATGGTTTTAATTTACATCTCTCTGATGATTAGTGACCCTGAGCATCCTTTTATATGTCTGTCAGCCATCTGTTTGTTCTCCTAGGAGAAATGCCTATTCAGGTCTTCTGCCCATTTTTAAATTGGATTGTTACTTTTTGTGCTATTGAATTGTATGGTTCTTTATATATTTTGTATATTAAACCCTTATAGCTATTTCATAGGCAAATATCTTCTCCTATTCAGTAGGATGCCTTTTCATTTAGTTGATGGTTTCTTTTATTGTGCAAAATCTTTTTAGTTTGATGCAGTCCCATTTGTTTATGTTTTCTTTTGTTTCCCTTACCCAAACAGACATATAAGAAAATAAATTACTAATAGCACTGTCAGAGATTTTACTGCCTATGTTTTCTTCTAGAAGTTTTTGTTTGTTTGTTTCAGGTCTTACATTTAAGTCTTTAATCCATTTCGAGTTTATTCTTGAATGTGGTGTAAGAAGGTGCTCCAGTTTTTTTTTTTTTTTTCGTGTATCTGTCCAGTTTTCCCAACACCATTTGTTGAAATGACCATCTTTACCCTAGTATATTCTTTCCTTTTTCATCATATATTTAATTACCATATAAGTGTAGATTTATTTCTGGGCTGTCTATTCTGTTCCATCGATCTATGTATCTGCTTTTATGCCAGTACCATGCTGTTTTGATTCTTATAGCCTTGTAGTATAGTTTGATATTAGGTAGCATGATCCCTCAACTCTGTTCTTTCTTAAGATTGCTGTGCTATTTGGGAATTTTTTTTTTTTTTGGTCTCGTATACATTTGTGGATTATTTGTTCTAGTTCTCTGAAAAATGTCATTGGTATTTTGATAAGGATTACATTGAATCTACAGATCACTTTGGGTATTAATATCATTTTAATAATGTTGAGTCTTCCTACCCATGAGCACGATATTCATTTTTATTTATTTGTGTCTTCTTCAATTGCTTTTTTCAATGACATAATTTTCAGAGAATAGGTCTTTTACCTCTTTTGTTAATTTGATACCTAGATATTTTATTGTTTTTGATACAATTGTAAATGGGATTGCTTTCTTTTAATTTTTTTTCTGATACTTCGTTATCGATGTATAAAAATGTAACCAATTTCTGAATATTAATTTTGTATCCTGCTACTTTATTGAATTCATTTATCAGTTCCAACAGGTTTTTTGGTGAAGTCTTTAGAGTTCTCTCTATATAGTATATGTAATCTGCAAATAATTACAATTTTACTTCTTCTTTTACAATTTGTATGTCTTTTATTTCTCTTTCTTTTATGATTTCTGTTGCTAGGACTGCCAATACAATGTTGAATAGAAGTGCTGAAAGTGGGCATCCTTGTCTTGTTCCTGATCTTAAGGAAAATGCTTTTAGGTGTTCCCTATTGAATGTGATGTTAGCTGTAGGTTTGTCATATATGGCCTTTAGTATGTTCAGGTATATTTTCTCTATTCTTACCTTGCTGAGGTTTTTAATCATAAATGGATGCTGGATTTTGTTGAATGCTTTTCCTGCATGCATTGATGTGATCATATGATTTTTTATCTTTGTTAAGGTGGTGTATCACATTAATTGATTTACGGATATTAAACCAACACTGCATCTCAAGAATAAATCCAACTTAATCATAGCATATGATATTTTAATGTATTGCTGAATTCGGTTTGTTAATATTTTGTTGAGGGTTTTATGTATCAATGTTTATCAGAGATATTGGCCTATAGATTTTGTTTACGTATTTATTTATTTTGTAATGTTTTGGTTTTATAATCCAAGTAGCCTCACAGAAACAGTTAGGGAACTTTCCCTCCTCTTGAATTATTTCAAATAGTTTGAGAAAAATAGGTGTTAATTCCTCTTTGAATGTTTGGTAAAATTCACCTCTGAAACTATCCAGTCCTTGACTTCTTTTTTGAAAGTTTTTTGATTGCTGATTCGATTTCATTGGTGATAATTGGTCGGTCAGATTTTCTGTTTATTGACAGTCTTGGGAGAGTGTATATTTCTAGGAATGTATTTATTCCTTCCAAATTATCCAATTTGTTGGCATATAATTTTTTGTAGTATATTTTTATAATCTTTTGTATTTCTCTGGAGTCCATAGTTACTTCTCTTTCATTTCTGATTTTATTTATTTGGGTTCTCTTTTTTTCTTGGTTATTCTGGTTAAGAGCTTATCAATTTTGTTTATCTTTTCAAAGAAACAGCTCTTGGTTTCATTGATCTTTTGTATTGTTTTTCTAGACTCTATTTTATTTATTTCCATCCTGATTTTTATTATTTCTTTCTTTCTGCTCTCTTTGGGTTTTGTTTGCTGTTCGTTTTCTAGTACTTTTAAGTTTAAAGTTAGATTATTTATTTGAGATTTTTCTTTTTTCTTGAGGTAGACCTGCTATGAATTTCCCTCTTAGGACTGCTTTTGTTGTGTCCCATAGATTTTTGCATCATTTGTTTTTATTTTCATTTGTCTCTAGGTATCTTTTGTTTTCTTTCTTGATCACATTGTTAACATATTCATTGCTTAATAGCGTTACTTAGCCTCCATGTGTTTGTGTATTTTCCAATTTTTTTCTTGTAGTTGATTTCTAGTTTTATATCATTGCAATCAGAAAAGACATTCGATATGATTTCAATCTTCTTAATTTATTGGAACTTGTTTTGTGTCCTAACATGTGGTCTATCCTAGAAATTGTTTCATGCGCACTTGAGAAGAATGTATACTCTGCCGCTTTGGGGTGAAACACTCTGAAAATATCAATTAAATCCACCTGGCCTAGTGTCTCATTTAAGGCTGCTGCTTCCTTGTTGATTTTCTGTCTGGAAGATCTTGTCTATTGGTGTCAATGGAGTGTTAAAGTCTCCTACTAAGAGTGTGTTACTGTCTATCTCTCCCTTTACGTCAGTCAATAATTGCTTGATATATATAAGTGGTTCCTATGTTGAGTGTGTATATGTTTACCAGAATTATGTCCTCTTGTTAAATTAATTCCTTTATCATTATGTAACAGTCTACTTTGTCTCTTATATAGCCTTTGTTTTAAAGTCTGATTTGTGTGATATAAGTATTGCCACACAAACTTTTTTCATTTCCATTTGCATGAAATATCTTTTTCCATCTCTTTATTTTCAGTTTGTGTATGTCATTTGATCTAATGTGTCTCTTGTAGACAACACATGTGTGGGTTTTATTTTCTTGTCCATTCAGGTACCCTATATCTTTTGATTGAAGCATTTAATCCATTCACATTTAAAGTGACTGTTGATAGGTATATAGTTCTTGCCATTTAATTATGTGTATATATATATATATATATATATATATATATATATATATATGTGTGTGTGTGTGTTTTTTTCCCCCTTTCTTCTTTTCACAGAAGTACCCTTAACATTTCTTGTAACACTGGCATGTTGGTGATGAATTCCTTTAGCTCTTTATCTCACCTTGCATTTTAATTGATAGCCTTACTGGGTACATAGAATAGATAGATTTTTGTTTTTCATCACTTTAAATATTTTGTGCTAACTCCTTCTGGTCTGCAAAGTTTCTATTGAAAAACCAGCTGACATTCTTATGGAAGTATCATAAGTAACTAACTGCCTTTCTCTTACTGCTTTTAAGATTCTCTCTTTGTCTTTAACCTTTGGCATTTTAATTATGATGTGTCTTGATACAGATCTGTTTGGGTTTCTTTTGTTTGGGACTCTTCAAGCTTTCTGAACTTGTCGTCTAATTCCTTTGCCAGATTAGGGAAGTTTTCCAACATTATTTCTTCAAATAGGTTCTCAATCCCTTGCTTTCTCTCTTCTCCTTCTAGTACCCCTGTGATGTAAACATTGGGTGCTTAATGTTGTACCAGAGGTCTCCTATACTTTCCTTTTTTTTTTTTTTAATTCTTTTTCTCTTTGCTGTTCTTATTGGATATTTTCTGCTACCTTGTCTTCCAACTCACTGATTCAGTCCTCTGCTTCATCTAATCTACTATTGATTACTTCTAGTGTGTTCTTCATTTCAGTTATTGCATTCTTCATTTTTGACTGGTTCTTTTTTATGGTTTCTATGTCCTTTTGTATGTTTACTGTCTGTATGTTGAAATCCTTGCTAAAATCATCTATTATCCCCCAAGTTACTGAATATCCTTATAACCTAAGTTTTGAACTTCGTCTCTGGTAGATTGCTTGCCTCCATTTCCTTTAATTTTTTTTCTGGAGTTCTTTCCCATTGTTTCATTTGCAGCATGTTTATTTGTTTTCTCATTTTTAGTTGCCTCTCTGTATTTGTTTCTGTGTTTTAGGAAGATTTGTTACATCTCCCAGCCTTGGCCAGGTGGCCTTGTGTAGTAGGTATCCTGTGTGGTCCAGTGGCACAGTCTCTCTTATCACCTATGGAAAGGGCTCTGGGCATGTTCCTGTGTGAGGTGTGTGTGTTTTCCTATTGTAGCTAAGATTTGATTGCTGTTAGCAGATAAATGGATGGGATTGACTCTCAGGCTGACTGCCTTTGTGGATTAGACACACCCACAGAGTATGAGTTGGTATGTGGGGGTCGTCCCCTTAGAGTTGGACTAGCCTCAGCAGGTTCCTGTACCTGTGGAGACCACCCTTTGGGTGTGTCGCCTATGGAACTATTCAGGTGGTGCTTTGCTGTGTTCTGATACCAGCCTCTGGGTGTTTTGATTTTATAACCCTTTGGGAATGGCTCCCATGTAAGCCAAGGTCAGT
This sequence comes from Eonycteris spelaea, assembly GCA_003508835.1. NCBI lineage: Eukaryota > Metazoa > Chordata > Mammalia > Chiroptera > Pteropodidae > Eonycteris > Eonycteris spelaea. The sequence goes on along the minus strand of PUFA01000074.1, from coordinate 5,973,320 downwards.
GGCTGGCTGCCTTTGATTGCTTGGGCTACCTGGCAGGAGCTATAAAGAGATCCACGGATTATTGGTGCCTATGCTGGATCTGGAGGGAAATGGGAAAGACCACTGTGTGTATTGATGTCAGTTATCCCCAGTACGGGGCCTAGGATGGCTTAGCAACAGGACCAGTACACTTCAGACCTGTGGCTTCCTGCCAGTTGTACATCACACCTCACAGCTGAAAGAGTCTTTGGGTGGTACACATTGGGTAGAGTGGGAACTCAGGGAGTTACCAGGGTATAGTGAGCCTATTTTATCCAGCTAATAAAGATTCAGAATTGTTGCCAGTGCTGAGCCTTTGGCCTCCTGTAAAAGTCGCAGATCACAGAGAGGTCAGCTGCCCACTATCTCAGGCCCATAAACCTTTTCAGTCTGCTCAAGAGGTACTGTAGCTTGGGCTGGTGTCAGCGGCCCACCACCAAAATTCTCTCCCAAAATGTGAAGGCTGTGTGTGGGCTGCACAAACTGAGAACTATTGTTTGCTGGCAAATATGTGGCCCAGAGAAGCCACAAGGTGGGGCTGCCTGGCAACAAACTAGCCCCGGGGTAATTTGTGGGTTGGGTGGGACCGGATCTCAGGGAGACATGGGGTGGAGCTCGCCAATCTCACTGGGCCAATGCAGCTTCAGAATTGGCCGTGCAGTGGGTGGGTTCAATATAGGCAAGATGATGCCTGCCCTGGAGGAGGAGGAGGAGCCCTGACAAAGGAACAGTGGTAGCTGGTCCTTAAGCCCTTGGCCTAGTTCCACACAACTCAGTCTTTCCCCATGTGTCTCTTGCACAGCTGGAGATGCTGACCCTCCCCCTTGGAGCCCAGGGTGAGTGTCTGCGAGCGAATGAGTCTGTGTACAGGCCCTATAAATGGGACTTTGGGGTTTTAAGGTTTTGTCTCAACCAGACAGCCAGAATCCCCACTGATTTTTACAGTCAGATTTTGTGAAACTCCTCTTCCTGGGACTGGAACCCTGGCCTGAGGAGCCTCTGTGTGGGGCTAGGGCCCTTCCCTCCTCAGGGGGACCTCTGCAGCCATACTCTTCCCCAATCCTCACTCATCACACTCAGGTGCGGGACCAGCCTATTTTGCATCTCCGCCCCTCCTACCAGACTCTACGTGGATTCTTCCTTATATCCTCAGATGTATGTTATGATCAGCTAGACTTCAGGTAATTCCCAAAGTTGATTGTTTTATAAATCGGTTGTAATTTTAATGTGGTCATGAGAGGAAGCGAATCTTGCTTTTCAATAGCTCACCATCTTAACCCCCCCATCTCCCACTTTCTTGATAATGTCCTTTGATACACAAAATAGTTTAACTTCGATATAATCTAACTAACTCATTTATTTTTTCTCTTATTGTTGCTCATGCTTTTAGTATGAAACTGTTACCTAATAAAATGTCATAAAGATTTTCCTCTATGCTTTCTTTGAAAAATCTTATTGTTTTCACTTTTCGCTCTTGTGTGTACATCTGTTCATTGTAAGTTAACTTTTATATGGTGTGAACTAGGGGTCCACCTTCATGGTTTCACATATGACTATTCAGTTGTCCTAGGACCGTTTGCTTAAGAGACTATTCTTGGCTTTATCAAATGGTCTTGGCCCCATTGTTGACAATCCGTTGATCACAGACACTGGGGTTATTTTTGTACTCTCAGTTGTATTCCATCAATCCCTCTGTTCACCCTTATGCCAGTATCATATCGTATTAATTACTTGTGTTTTGTAATAAGTTTTGAAAGCAGGAAGAGTCGATTCTCCAAGTTATTTTTTTAAAAGATCATTTTGTTTGGGGGTCTCTCGCATTTCCATATGAGATTTAGTGTCAACTTTTACATTTTTGCAAAAGAGTCATTGAGACTTTGATAAGGATTGTATTGAGTCTCCAGATTGCCTTTGGTAGTGCTGTCTGTTAACAATATTCTTTCAATCTATGAACATGCAGTGAGGTTCCATTAGGTCATCTATGGTTAAATGTCTTCCAAAGTGTTTTTGTCTTCATGCTTTTATAAATGGGATTATTTTCTTAATTTACCTTTTGCATTATTCACTGGAATGTTTAGGAACAAAACCAATTGTTGTGTTTTGATCTTGCACCCTGCAACTTTGCTGACTTTATGTGCTCTAATAATTTTTGATTCTCTATAATTTTCTATGTATAGCATCATGTCATCTGTGAATGTAATTTTTTTTCTCAAAATTTTATCTATTTCTCTTTCTTGCCTAACTTCTAGCAAGAACTTCTTGTACACTGTTAAGTCACAGCAGCAAAAGTGGACATCCTTATCTTGTTCTTCATCTACAGGGAAAGTATTTAGTTTTTATGATGAAAAGTTGTTAGATTTTTGTCAAATGCATTATCTGCACCAAAAGAAAAGAAATTCCGTTTTATTTTTTCCTTCATTTTATTAATGCGGTATACTACATTGATTGATTTTGCATGTTTAACCACCCTTGCATTGTTGGAATAACTTCTATACAATCATGGTCTATAATCCTTTTAATAAGCTTATAGATATGGTTTACTAGTAATTTTTGAAGATTCATAGGTTCTCTTTTGATCGAGAATATTTTCTTACTGATAACTTAAACCCACTTTCTCAATTTCTCTGGTTTTATTTCCCAGAAATTTCAAAAGACCCCTTTTAAAGATTTTTTCTTATCCATGAGTTCCAATTTAAATCCCTTTGGATTATCTTTCATAAGATAAATTATTTTTCCCAGTACTGCCTCTTGATTCTGTCTCCAAATCTATTTTTAATTGAGATATCTAAAACACAGTATAATAATCATCCTACCTGTTTGGTGTCAAGAGTAATGGGAGGAATATTGTCAATCTTTCTAATGTAACCCATTTTATATTTTATCCGTATCAGTGCATGAGCTTTGACAGTTGCTTTAATTGTAAATCAGTATGTTTTTTCTACGAGTCACTGACCTAACCAGATTATAGAATATACAAAATTTATCCTTTGGAGTATACTGTCAATTTGCAGCTTCTAATGCATCGATTATAAGATATGTATACATGGGATCCAAGTACCTACAGAATGGCTCTTCAAAAGATGTCATATTCACTTCTCTATTCATAGATTGTATTAAATCTATGAGTGATTGCTTTTTTGTTAAATTTATTTGTGTGACATTGGTTAATAAAATTTTCTAGGTTTCAATTCAATAATACATCATCTGTATGAATGATTGCTTTTGTTTCGATTGATTATTCAGTTTCACTAGTCAACGGGGACTAGTTGAAAAATTTTCTGATTATCTAAACTTGAAATTGGAGTTTAACATTCTTCTTAAAACCTTCATTCATTAAACATGTTTTCTAAGTTAATTACATTGTTGTCATACATCCTCAAGTAATTTCCTATGTGGTGATGCCTGTGAGATATAATTTTGAGTTCTTGCACGTGTGAACATCATTTTATTCTATGCTCATCCTTGATTTATAGTTTACTATAGTATAAATTAGATGATTTTAAAGTTATTCTCTCTATTGTTCCATGAAATTAAACATTAGTTAAGACACTGATACCAACTATGCTATCATGCTATCATGTCTTTGTGAATGACCTGGGCTTTTTCAGGGGAGAAGGTTTAGAATCAACTCAATAGTTTTTGCTGCTCTAAAGATCTACACAAATGTGACTAGTTATTCGTATTTTTAAATTATTACCCATTGAGCTATATAGTCAGTGAATACTGTAATTCTTTAATTCTAGATAATTACATTCTTTTTTTTTTTTTTCTGGTATATTTATCCTTCATTTTCTCTATTCCTGTAAGCTAAAGAACTACTAATGGTCGTTGAGAAGAAGGTTTTGTTGAGGAGCATTACGATCCATGCTTGCCTCTCCAGTTTGTCCCGGACCATTTTTAAAGAACAATTTGAGTTGTTTCGACTGACTGCCATTAGTCCTACAAAGGATGGTGGTAGAGAACAGTCGATAGAAGCATTTTCAGTTAATCATCTTGTTTTTGGCTTTTTTACTGCCTGCTCTCCTTGATTCATCAAGTCTGCCTCCCAACTCTTCTGAAGACTATTGTAGGAAAGATTCATGCGTCCTTTACATCAGTCCTTTTCATATATGTTTATTTTTTACTGCAATTACCTGCACTGTGCTTTATGAGTCGATACCTTTCCACCTGCCTTATAGAAATGTGTTGAAATGTCTAGTTTGCTGATGACCTATCACTTGTTCTCTTCATTTTCATGGCTTACAACTTTTAAAATACCTTTACTATCACAATTTAAGTCTCTCAGAGGGGAGAAAAATAATTACATTTTTTCAGTCCATCTTCTTCAATCAAAGATTTTCTTAACACAATTCAGTGACACATGGCATTTGGGCATATGATAGATTTTATTGAAGTTTTGGAAGACAGAAGGTCCTGAAATCAATTTATTCTTATTGTAGCATATACTTGTTCCCAAAAGTCATTTGACTATTTTTTTTCCCTTGTGATTATTTGACTACTGCTTTCTTTTATTAGCCTGCATTCTTAGTATCCGCTCCTCTGTTATCTATCCCATAGCCTAAATATAGTTACATTTTTATACATATTATTTTATTTGTATCTTTTTTTTTCTTATTTCTTTTAACTATATCCTCAGGAATTCACCTTCTTGTTAAATAGCTTATCTAAATATTTTCCCAAACACTTTCTTTCCAAAAAGAAATCCTAGCAACACCTGTATTATTTGTTTGTTTTAATCCTGCTTCTTTATAAAGTCCAATGCTTTGTTTGTGCTACTGTGAAAATGCTACTATATAGTACTTAGTAATATTGACATTAGCTTATTGTATTCACAAATACTCCCTTATCCTCAACATATAAACTGCTTTCAGCAAGGGAGAGACCATATATGAGGTGGACACAGAAAATACCACAACTTTCTATTCCTTAGAGCTATGGCGCCAAAATTTAGCATCCATCAGAATCAGCCGAAGGACTTGGTAATAAACGAGTTTCTGGGTCACATCCCATAATTTTTTATTCAATAGGTCTGTATGGAGCCTGATAATTTCCATTTTTATTAAGCTCATAGGTGACTCTGATACTGCAGATCTAGGGACTATAATAGGAGAACTATTGCCTAGAGTAGCTCAGACATCCTGAGTGTGAGAGATAGAGGGATTTAGAGGAAGTCCAAATATGTCAATAGTTTCTGAAAGCATTACCACATGTAATGTGACATGTTAATATTTCCAATAGATAGTCAACAGCAGAAAAAGATATTTGAGAAGGACATAGCAGAAAGTTGGATGTATTTATGTGATTAGTGGTTTCACACTCTGGTAAAATGAGTCAAAGTGCTTATAAGCATGAAACTTAGCTAATTGTTGCAAATACTGTGGGGACTATACAAAAAACATAGAAATTAAAATGGGCTTCATCCTCGTGAGCATTTATGGTTTCTGCTTGTAGGCCCAATATTTATGAGTTTTTTTGTACTAATATGAAAGACATACTTATTAAGATTGTATTTCTAACAAAATAAAGCTGTTCCTCCCCTAGTAATCATAAAGTATATAACAGTAAAATCAGAATTGCTGGGTTTCCCATTGTGTAGAGCAATAACATGACCGTTCCCTGTGGAATAGTTAAGTTACATTATTAAAGGATTTTTATTATTAAAAAATGAACTTGAAAAGTGTCAGAATTACATTACTATATCTTATGACTTTTAAGATAAGTTATAGCATGAACAAATGTCTACTTTCTGAGAATAGATTGGAATTAATGAAAAAATACTTCAAGAACATATATGGCCTTCCGACACCGCGTGTTTGTGTGTGTGTGTGTGTGTGTGTGTGGTGTGTGTGATGTGGTCAATACAGAATATTTTTTATAACATCACTAAAACTAAAAAGAATGCATTAGAAAAGCTGCCTTCCACATTATATTTATCAACAAGATTTTGTAATTTTATTTGATGAGCTGTATTTTTGGTTGATTACTTCCAGTGTGATAATAAAATGAAGCTCATGCTCTTTTTTCAGTTTACTTACTTTTTGTAAAAAAAAAAAAAAAAAAAAAAAAAAAAAAAATCATTTAACATTATATATCAGCATTTTCCATGGCAGCAAACATGATGCTTCTGAAACATAATTTTTAATGCCCAAACAATATTACACCATGTAATTGTGGCATAAATTAAGCATGTCTCTCTATTGTTGGGAATTTCCTTTACAGTATATCCTGAGAGTGAAATTTCTGAATTAAGATATAAATAAATTTATGACTCAGAATAAATTTTTTTGCAAAAAAAAAAAAAAAAGTAGCAATAATATTCCTACCTAGAGTGAAAATGTATGTTCTACAGAACACTTTGAATAAATACTACCTTTTATCATCTTATTTACATTTTTACCAATTTGGTAGGTAAAATCATAGCATGTTGCTGTAGTTTTAATTTTTTTCATAACTTATGTGTGGTAAACAATTTTTAATATACTTTAGGTTGTTTTCTTCTTAGTTTAAAATACAGCAATGGTTTTGTGAGTATAATCTATTAAAATCAGGGAAAGAATTACTAAGATTCTGCAAAGATTACTTTTACTATTTTCCTATTTAAATCTGCAAGCATAAGGCAAATATATATATGATTGCTATAGCTCATGTTAGTATATGAGAATTACAGATCTCGCTCTTTTTTTCTTTTTTTCCCCTCTGCTTTTTATGCACTAAAGAAATGTTTATTTAAAGTCACTCATCAAATTCAGAATCAGTGCATAATTTTATGGTTAAGAAAAACTATTCAAATGTGATCCAAAATATGATATATGAATGATGTATTGCCTAGAATTAATTCTCTTTAATTTTTTAGGCAATAGAACACATTACAAACTATTTGAGCATGTGTATTTGCTTTATAGTTTCCTAAATTAAAATCTTCTCATTTACAAGTTGAAGCATGATGAATTAAAACCTTTGAGAACACAAATGGAGATATCATATGAGAATGAAATCTGGAACATTTAACCTTCATATTTATTCTGTCACTATTCTAGTGTATATGAATCAACTATAAATTGTGTGGCTTCTGATCTTCATTTTCTAATTGGAAACAAATATGAGACTTTAGTATATATACATCTATGTGCACATATATTTTATTTATTTATTTATGCATGCATATGTATTTTTCCAGGAAGAAATACTTTAAATCCAAACAACTCATTAGTAAACATCATATCTGTGTATATGTGAGTTTGTGTGAGCTTGGAGTTCTTTTTCTCAGATATCAGTCCTATGAGTGTGCGACAATATGAGAGGACCCCTGAAAGGGATCTGGAGGTTCATTGTATACAATTAGACAGTAGCCGTGTTTGTGTGTGGGAGGGAGGAATAGGAAGAGAGAAGGAGGGAGGAATAAAATTTGTGGAGTAACTTAACTTTTTTAAATGGGTAGATTAAATATAACTAATTGTTGAATTTAAATTATTGAACATCTAAATATTAAGGACAAATTTATAAATGAAATAGAATATAACATTTTAGAAAAAGATTACTGAATGAGAAGCTAATGTAGCCTTACAACTTCAGAGGTAACTGAATTTTAGTTTACGATTGGCTCTCTTCCAACAGTAAAATTGGCAGAGTTCAGATAGGGCTAAATGTGACCCTGCTGAATAAGAAATGGGAAAAAATAGAAAAAGTAATTGCTTTAGCAGTGATCTTGTTTGGAAGTGATGGATTCTTTCAGGTAGAATTTGGTAACCTTTCTGTCCCTGGCACACTCTTTTAAGCACTCTAGGAGGTCAAATATCTCTGTCTAGGGAGGTGGAAACTCTTTAGAAACCTGTTACCATCCTAAATATTGCAACTAAACTGATGTTAGTATAGTCATGCACCAAGGATTGTTTTTTCTATATCCGTGAGCATGAGGTGAAGGGAACCATCTTCTAAAGATTTTTCTATCTGATACTCTTCAGGATCTAATAAATCAGTCAACTCCAGATAAATGCCCTGATGCTGAACCTGCAATTGGTCATCAACCTCTGCTAGCACATTTGTCTTTAGCTGTTCTCACAGAGGGAATGGCAGAGTGTGTTTAGGACAAAAGAAATGACTATTTTATATGCCTATTTGAGATAGCAAACAAGACAAGTCAGTAAAGATATAGCAAAGTTTGGCTTTTGAATTTGTCCTGATTTTGCTCCTCTGCCCAGCTGCACATGTTGGGAAACTAATATTTTACTTTGACAGACTTATTCTACATTACACTTTTACTGAGTTTTCTGAAAAAGCAAAAAGTATTTTGTCCTCTGGCATTCACACACCAGGTGGTCTAATTTTTGTGTGTTGGCTCACAATAGGTGTTTGGAGGTTTCTCCCTGACCTGAATCGATTCTCCAACTGACAGAGCAAAGTAAATCTTGGACAAAATCAACAAAGAATATGTTTCCACTAGCAAGGTCAGTGTAAATTATGGAGGATTTATGTACTAAGGTGATGTATTAGAATCCTATGAGTGCTTTTGTTTGAATAGAAATATCAAAATATAAAGTGCTGACTTACATTATTTTTTCAGTCCAGTTTCGATTATTAGTTAATATTGCTTCACTCCCCTGATTCTTCATTAGTTTCACAACTAGGACTTGGGCAGTGTTCCTGCTCATTCCAGAAGAAATGGGATTAGTCATAGATAATTCTTCCCAGGATACTTCCTCTGATAGTGGCACCAAGCAAGCATGGCAGTGGGATACATTTGCCTTCCTAATCAAAAGTCAGTCCTTGATTCTGTCTCACTTCCATTTTTATTGAAGCTTTGAAAATGTACTTAAGCTTTATAATTTTGACATCGTTTGAAGTAATGTGCACTAGGAAATATTGCCTTCTAGGTAACTTAGACTCTTTCTTTCTTTCTTTCCTTCTTTCTTTCTTTTTCTTCTTTCTTTCTTTCTTCTTTCTTTCTTTCTTCTTCTTTCTTTCTTTTTCTTCTTTCTTTCTTTTTAATAAAAGTACCTAATTGTATTTCGATTATGGGATGCTCCCATATTCTACTCTTTGGGAATTACTTGGCAAGTCCACATTTGTCATTTATATTGATCATGGTTTCAAAGGTTTGTTCCTCTTCACTTCCAATATTTTTCTTTTCTATTATAAAACCCTAAAGATTTTTTCTATTCTTCTAAAACGAACTCTTTATAGTTTTCTTGGAAGGCACCCTAGTTTTGACATCCTTTTGCAGAAGAACAAGAACCACTCTATCAGAGGTATATATGTTCAATGGATTTACCTATGTGAAGATAGGTAAACGTTTTCTGGTGTTTTCAATATTCTTTTGATTATCCCTATGCCTTTCATTACTGCAACGGAATTATCATTAAGCTTTCTGTTAGATTTCTAAGCTTATCAAATGAAAGGAAATGTACCTCTATAGGTTTTATGGTGTGCCATGTAAAATAATTCAAAAATTAACAACAGAATATTTTCTTTAAATATATAATGTATTCACATGTTCAAATTTTAAAATGCATAAAGCCCAGTGACTAGTTTTCTTCCCACCTCTGTGGCCCAACCACCCATTTCTTTATCTAGGGATATGTAATATATACACAAGCAATCCTAATTCCATATCCTTTTTTGTTTAGATAGCTTCATTCTACACACCTTGTTCTGTACCTTGCTTCAAGTATTTAATACATTTTGGATAACAATCCTTTATTCTAGAAGGGTTTATATTCTTCTATTGCATGAGTAATTTATTTCACCTATTCCCTAAGGATTTCCAATCTTTTTTTTTTTTAACATCAATGATTCATTGAAATGTTTATATACATGCTCTCACATATGTGCAATAAAGTAGAGGATAAATTTCATTGATTTATTGCCGTGTTGCCCTCTCAAAGAGTATACCAGTGCATATTTAGTCCAGCAATCTTTGGAACATTGTTTTCCTACATATCACTAAGTAACCTATCAAGATTATAGATCTTCATCAATCTTATAGATAAGGAGGGTAGATCTCTATGAGTTAAAAATATTTTATACTATTTGCTATTTGATTTAACTACTTTCTGGTGACTTTTACCATGTAACTTTTAATAATTAATTTCATTTGACATTTTGTGGTGTTTTTGTGCCTGATATATGGTCATTTATGTTGATTCATGAATTCTTGACAAGAAAATAATTTCCTTTGTATATAGTGTTATTATATAAATATGTTATAAATTTTATCATTTAAATTTATATTCTCATTTTTATATATTTTACATTATCACTTACTTGCTATATATTGCATACTTACTTTTATCAATTTTATCTGTCACATATTTTCTCTTCCATGTACTTCTTTATTCATAGACAAGTTTGAATATCATAATTTATTATTCTACATTATTCTTGAATTTCCTGAAATTCATCTTTTATAACTTTATTGTGTTTTGCACATTTTGCATTAAATGTGTACTTTTTACTGCATTTAATAACTTCATTATAAATTGAAAATTTTTTGCAATTAATATTATCAATCCTTTTATTTTTCCATTCTTTGCTTTTAAACTTTCTTTATAATTCTATTACCTATTTTTATATATCATAAACCAAATTTTCTAAGATCCCATTTTAAGTTTTTTTTTATTTTAATAAGCAAATTTTTCAATTTATATTTATAGGGAGATATATTTCTGAAAATGACATATTGATTTAAAAATTATCCCTTGTTTTTGTGATTATAATTTCAGGAGAGTTACGTACTTTTCTCTAATACTTTCTTAAAAATATTCAGAAATTATAATGTAAACATGAATAGTTTTATTATTACACTAACTTTGATCATTATGCATAAATATGCTATATTGTATTGTTGACCCTAAGCATTTATTTTTTCTGATGCTAGAAGAAAGTCCATAATATCTCAAAGGTACGATTTTATTAAGAGGGATTAAAGCTTTTTTTGAAAACTGTTGGGTAATTAGGAAGTCAGTGATGGCAGAGTGACTAGATAACACAATTGCAAAACTCAGTGTATAATTCAGTCTTTGAAACAAGCCAAGGAGAATCCTTCCCCTGCCCATTTTGGACTTCTCATGTTTCAGCCTGCTTTTGCCATTGTGTTTTAATAATTTCTGTAACTCTCGTACTTGAGTGTATTTATTTCTGGCTACTTATAACAAAGTACCACAAACTGGGTCGCTTAAAACAACAAAACTTTATTGTCTCGTGGTTCTCATGCTAAAAGTAAAAATTCAAGATGTCAGTAGGGCTATGCTCACTCTGAAAGTTATAAGAGAGAATCCGTCTTTGCCTTTCCTAGTTTCTAGTGTGGCCATCATTCCTTGGCTTCACTCTATCACTCCAATCTTATTCTGTTTCATATTGAATGGGTCACATCTTAACTTTACACATCTGAACATTCGTATTGTGTGTAAGATCCCATTCACAGTTATTTGGGAGTTATAATTTTAAATTTTTTTTGGAGGGGAGCACAAATCAAACCATAACATTGAACATTAGAAGGCAACCCTAAAGCTTCGGTAATCTTATAGAAATGATATCCCAAAGTAAACTCTATATTCTAGAATTTATTTTATTTGTATATATTATAACATTTACCTAAAACTATATGTAATATATGTATATATGTTTAGGTCTACTATAAATATTGATGTGTTTAGCATTAGGAAAATTCAATAAGAAAATTTTCAAAAATTTTATTTAAATTGTTCTGAACTCATCTGTGATCTCACTATTTTTGTCTGTCACATTAAATTGGGTAAGAAGTGTATTTTTATAACATATTTTCTCTTTATTAATGATCGGCAAATTCAAACAGTGATTAGTTGATATGATTCATTTCACTACATTTAATAGAATTTACTGACCAGAGTTATTACTTGAGTCTATCATCAGAGAACAAATCACAGCAAACAAATTCATAAGGGAGCAGTATGATGAATCTTTAGAAATGAATTCTCATCAAGAGTTCCAACCAGCTAAAGAAGACACACCATATTGTTTTATATAAAATAGATGTCAGTAGTATATCAAGGTTTTACAGGTTTTTTAAATATATAAATTAATTTATGCCCTTTGCTTTTCCTCCTATCATTTGGTGTAAATGACATTTTTTTCTTCATTTCTCAATTATGTCATGCTGATTCTCAAGATTTTTATGCAGTATGTTCCTATAATATTTACTATATTTACTGTATGTTTGCTATATTTACTAAATATTTATGATAATTTATGTCCTGGTATTCTTACTTGAACACAATGTCTTATTATGTAATATTTTAACAGCTTCCACATGAATTCAAGTGCAGTGGACACATACATATATACACATATGTGTGCTCATGTATGCATGTGCTAACACACACATAAACACATACATGCAAAACACAAATTCCAAAGCACATTGTAAGAGAGTTGAAAGAAATTTGTGTGTGACAGCTGATCCAACTCTGAATCTCTTCAATTTTACTGTCATCCACCCTTGAATATCGGTTATATTCTGCCATTACATTCTTAGAAATGGAGTAGGACAATAGTGTAATGTTTGAATAGGAGGATACCATTTTCTAGTGGTGGTAAAGCATATTTTCTCCAGAAGAATGGAGAGTATCAATCTAAATCTTAATTATTTAACTTCTTAGATGATTAAATTTGATGTTTTCTCTTATTTTGATTCCCTGTTTTATTCTTTTATAATATATTTACAGATAATCAAGCCCTCCTCTAAAGATAGGCAGGAGAAAATCGCCATCTTGACCACATTGTTGTAATTGATTGAATTTTATAAAGTACCTATCCTGTGCCAGAAACTATGCTAGGTTTTGGAAATAGCAGTATAGACCTTATCTTCAATGATTCACAGTAAAATAATTATGCTATATGAAAAATTCAGTAGAAAACTCTGATTATAAGTGAAAAAATCTGTATGTGAAGAAGTTCATGAATTTCTTCTCTATATAAGGTACTCTACCAAGTACTATTGGTAGAGTACAGTAGTACTCTACCAAGTACTATTCAAGATAGCAGGAATGCAGAGCAAGAGTTCACTAAATGGGGAGACAAAGCCTGCAGGTGTAATGTCAAGTTATGGTATAAGAAAAATGCAAGATATTAAAATTAATTGCTTTATAAGCCACATAAGTGGTATGATAATACTTGCTGTGAGTTCAGGTGAAGTGTAATCACTTTGACCAAAAGGGATGGGGTGGACCACGCAGAAGACAAAGCATTTCACTTACATATTAGACAAATAGAATTTAGATAAAATTTTAAGCTCATGATTCATATTATGCTATCTTCCACTCAGATTTCAGTGGACTCTGTATCTTTCCCTTTTGAAAGCATAGGTAATAATTGAGCTGACTTTAATGAATAGCTTATGTGTCAGATAGTGTCTTAAGCAATTTAATGATTACAAGTATGCTCTGATATTCACACTATCATCATGCCCATTTTAGGACAAGAAATTTAGGTATGGGAGATTATGTAACTCTCCTTGGTTCACATAGTTCAGAAATAATACCTGTAGTCTAACCCAAGCAGTCTAATGATGAATCCTAATGACAATTTAGAATGTCTTCCCACTTTAGGCAACAACCTAATACAGTTGGTCAGTATGCTCAAGTTAATGTTTTAAATGTAAAGCATCTCCCTTGAATTAATGTCTAAATTTTATTACTTCTGGGAACAAAATGAATTGTAGTAGATTAATTAAGCAAACTAATTAACCTTAGTTCGCCATTTGCTTGGATTGATTTTAAATCATAGAAGTCGACCTGTCAAATAATTATACAATACAAAAATGAACATAAGCTGTCAGTCAATTTTTTATTTAAATAAAAATTTTAAATGTTTCCTAGTAAAATTCAAATATTCTTTTTGAAATTTAGATGAATTAGAAAAATTTATATTTAGTTAAAAACATTTATTTATTAATTATACTTAATCTTGGCTATATAGATTTTATATCTATTTACTATTGTCTATAAATATTATTTATTTGTTAATAAAAAATATAGTTCACCTTTGGAAATTAGAAGAGAGCACTCTATTACATATTACCTGATTTAAAGACTCACTATCAAGTATTTTTTGACTTTAACATAATTCAAATTCAATTGGGATGCGTTTCATTTACATAATGAAAATAACAGTTGGATATGTTTCAAATTCTGTAATTAATTATCTCTGTTGCACTCAGAGTTATGGAAATATCTGGGAAAATGTGCAGGGACATAAATGTGCATAAACAAGAAAGAGCCATTTAGATGGCTTCAAAAATTCTTTTTCTGTGGACAGTGTGAATTCTTCTTGAAGTCTTTTCTGGCCATTCCATTCAGAAGTAATTTCTCATTTTTTGAATTATGATAAGAGTTATAGGATGCATCTTTGTTAACACTCTATCATATCTTGGGATTATTTGCTTAACTCCTACTTGTAAATGTAAGCATCTTGATGTCAGGGACCCTGTGTGTGTGTGTGTGTGTGTGTGATACAGCATCTAAAATAACATCAGGTATATGATGTGGTGTGGTGCATGGTGTGGTGAATAATTTTTCAATATCCTCTTTGCATAGAAAAAATTTGATGTGTAAAACTTGATGTGAGAAGCAGAGCTCAGTGATAAAACTATAACAGATATTCATTATTAGGCTCCTGTAGTGTCATACTCTTTCTATTCGTAATCTTCTAATTTATACAACAACCTCTAATTGGTTATCATCTCCATTTTACAGACTAACAAACACAGGGTTGGCAAAATCAAATTAGTTGGTACAAATCCAGGCTCTGATATAGAAGTAGAATCGTCATTTGATGACAACTCTGGTTTTAAACTCTGCATCATTACTTTCTACATTGCATGTCTTGCTTCTGAATTAGTTTAGTAATAAACAGTTTGGAGCCCCAAAGCTAGGCTATTAGGCCACCTAAATATAGAGACTACCTCTTGTCCCAATTAAATTAGTGCAGAAAACATTATTACTCTTAAAAGAATGTTTGGTAACAGTGTGTTTAGTTTTGTAGGAAACCACAAAACTGTTTTCCAAAGTGACTTTATGATTTTGCATTCCTTCCAGCAATCCATAAGAGTTTCTTTTGCTCTATGTCCTCATCAGCGTTTGATGTTGTCCATTTGATGTTGTCAGTGTTCTGAGTTTTGATCATTTTAGTAAATGTGTAGTAGTATCACATTGTGTTTTAATTACATTTCTCTGATGACATATGACATCATATTCTTATTTGCCATATGTATATCTTCGTTGGTGAGATATCTGTTAAGGCCTTTGGCCCATTTTTTTAATTGTGTTGTTAGCTTTATTATTGTTGAATATTACTAGTTGATTGTATATTTTGGATAACAGTTCTTTATCAAATGGAACCTTTGCAAATATTTTCTCTCAAGCTGCGGCTTGTCTACTCATTTACTTGACCATGTCTTTCTCAGACCTGAAGTTTTTCAGTGTAATGTTTATTAAATTTAAAGCTATTAATTATTTCTTTCATGAATAGTGCCTTTGTTAGTGTGTTGTACCTAAAGAGTCATTGCCATGCCCAAGGTCATCTAAGTTTTATAGTTTTGCATTTTACATTTGAATCTGCAATCCATTTTGAGTTAATTTTGTGAAGGGTGTTAGATCTGTGTCTAGATTTTTTTTTTTTTTTGCATGTGGATGTCCAGTGGTTTCAGCACCATTGTATTGCCTTTCTTCTTTTGTCAGAGATCATATAACTATTTATCGGACCTATTTCCAAGTTCTCTATTCTGTTCCATCGATCAATTTCCCTTTTTCCCCCCAAAACCACACTGTCTAGATTTCTGTAACTTTATAGTAAGTCTTAAAATTGGTAGCATCAGTCCTCCAAGTTTGTTCTTGGCCTTCAATAGTGTGTTGGCTTTTTTGGGTCTTTTGCCTCTTCATATAACTGTGGAATTACTTTGTCAATAACCATAAAATAACTTACTGAGATTTTGATTGGGATTGCATTGAATCTATAGATAAATTGGAATGAACTGACATTTTGACTATGTTGTGTTCTATTCATGACTATGAAATAGCTCCATTTATTAATTCTGCTTTGATCTCTTTCATCAGAGCTTTTTAGTTTTCCTCATATGTATCTTGTACACATTTTGTTAGATTTATATCAATATATTTTATTTTTTGCAGAGTGCTAATGTTAATGATATTGTATTATTAATTTCAAATTCCACTTGGTCATTGCAGGTATATAGGGACAAGGTGAACTTCTGTATAATAACTTTATAATCTGCGCCATCGCTATAATCACTTATAGTTCCAGCAGTTCTTTGTTATTCTTAGAGAATTTTTTAGATGGATGATCATCTTCAAACAATGATCTTTATTTCTTCCTATCCAATCAGCATGCTGTATGCCTTTCATTCCCTTTCCCTGTCCTTTTTTTTTTTTTTTTTTTTTTTTTTTTGCATTAGCTAGAACTTCCAGTACAATGTTGAAAAAAAAAGTGATAAGAGGAGACATTTGTGCCTTGGACCTAGTCCTACTGGAAAAGCTTCAAGTTTTTCATCTTTAAATATGTTAACCATAGGTTTATCGTAAATAGTTTTTTTTAGCAAGTTGAGGAAGTTCCCTGTATTCCTACTTTACTGAGAGTTTTCATCATAAATAAATATTGGACTTTTTAATTTTTTTTTCTGAATATATTGATACCATCATGCCGTTTTTCTTTTTCAGTCTGTTAATGTGATAGAATGCATTAATTGATTTATGAAGGTCGAAACACCTTGGATAACTGGCAGGAATCCAACTTGGTCATAGGGCATAATTTTTTACTCATTGTTGGACTCTGTTGGCTAATACTTTGTTGAAGTTTTTTGTATTTATGTTCATGAGAGATATTAGTTGGTAGTTTTCTTGTAATGTCTCTCTGTTTTATATTAAGATAATAAAATGAATTAAGAAGCATTCCTTCTGCTTCTATTCTCTGAAAGAGATTGTAGAGAATTGATATATATTCTAACTTAAATGTTTGGTAGAATTCACCAATGACTCTATCTGGGCTTTGTACTTTCTGTTTTGGAAGTTTATTAATTACTGATTCAATTTATTTAATAGCATTAGGCTTATTCAGGCTGTCTCTTCCTGGGTAAATTTTGGAGGATGATTGAATGTCTTGGAAAGTAATTGGCATAAAATAAAGTCTACCCAGATGAATGAATAAGTGAGCGAGTGGGTGAATGAGTAAATTAATGCTACAGCCATGCCACCCTGAATAAGTCCTATCTCCAATCCCGTCTGATCTTGGAAGCTAAGCAGTGTCGGGCCTGGTTAGTACTTGGATGGGAGACCACCTAGGAAGACCATGTGCTGTAGGTGTAAAAAAATTAAAAAATAAGGGATTGTAAGCTGACAAGGTCCTTGCAATCTGTGAGGTCAACCAAGGGTCGCCTTGCCTAAAACAGAAAAATCTAAAAAAAAAAAAAATGAATGAACATTTTATTTTTGGAAATATCAATAGATATTAATTAAATTTATGTGTGGAATAAAAGTAATGAAAGAAAATCAGAGAGAAAACAAGCTCTATTTATTCACTTCTTGTCTCAAAGTTAAAGAAGGAAATAATCATTTAACTTATAATTGTCATTTCTAACAGTTCT
Organism: Eonycteris spelaea; assembly: GCA_003508835.1. NCBI lineage: Eukaryota > Metazoa > Chordata > Mammalia > Chiroptera > Pteropodidae > Eonycteris > Eonycteris spelaea. Next base: position 5,955,673 of record PUFA01000074.1, on the reverse strand, counting down.
ATGAGCTAACTATGATTATACTTTCTTTCTAGATTAGGAGACCAATATGCAAAGGCTGCTTTATATGTGCGGATACTGTTAGTATTAAAAACATTCTTTACCTAATTTCATAACTTGCAATTTTTCTGTATAGCATATAACCTTTACCTCTGAGATACATAGCGATGACACAGAGAATCCCTAAGAGATATGGTTACTTCTTATTGTGCTGGCCATGTCAGATTATACCATTCTGGAAACTTTAGTTAAACTAAACTTCAGATTATTGACTAAATTAAATACTTTAAATAGAATTTTATGGGAATATTTTTTTTTTTAATTACTGGGAAGGCTCCGATCTCAAAATGTAATTAAAAATAAATTTTATAAAATCATTTTGAAGTACTGCTCTGAGTGATGTTCAATACTTTCTGTACTTAGAAAAAAAAAACACCATAAATCCTAGAATTTTAGAGTTGGAATTTTCTTGGAAATAATTTATTCTGGCTCTCCACTTGGTTTAATGGAACATCCTAAGAAGTTATTTTCACTAAACTCCATAGAGAGTATCATGCAAAGGATCAAAAGTAACTGAAGTCAGAATGTTTTGTTCCATTTTCATAACCTAATACAACCCAATGAAATGTTACTTGTAGTGAATTATTTAGGACATAAAATTTTCTGATACTAGTTTGACTATGCCATCTTAGTGCTCACTTTGATAAAGGTTGGTCCCTGATGAAGTTTCTAAGCTGTGAACAAAACAAAGATGTTTTGTTCTTCAAAAGTGTTATTTGCTCAGTAATACATCATTGAAGAAGAAGCAATGGAGCAAAACTGGAGAAGCAGTGCAGTGTTTGAGAGCAGAGAATGTACTCTCAGGATACCAGAGTTTCAGTCCTGGATTTACCACTTGCTGTTTGGCAAGTTGAAATAACTTGCCTCAGTTTTTATATTTAAAATGTACGTAGTAATAGAATCTATTTCACAATGTAATATGAATAATTTATTATATATAAAACAGAGAGAACAGTGCCTGGCATGTGGTAAGCACTATGTGCATGCCTGTCATAATCATTCTGTGTGGAGACAGAACTGAACACAAGGCTCTGCTCCCATGGTTCTTTAGCTTGTTTTGAAAATTAGGTCAATAACAAGGCATAACATTTGTTACTAGTTTAGCACTAAATAGATTATGAGAGTTTAGAAAAGAGGTTAGAATAGCCTGAGTATAGCGTGTGTGTGTGTGTGTGTGTGTGTGTGTGTGTGTGTTTATACATACATAGTCTGTATTCTCTTTGGAGTGAAATGGGATGGGGCCTTTGTTCTCCTTCATTCCTGTTTGATTTCTCAATTTCCATACCTCGCAACTCATTTACTTTATGCTACCTACCTCATTCTGGTTCTAGCAAAGATAATTTCAAAAAGAAAAACTGAATAACTATAATCATGATTAATAGTCGTTTTTACTCCATTTGGACATGCAAACGACATACATAATTTGTGCTTTCCTATATTCACAAGAAAGACTGTTGATGGAATCTTTTTAGTTGAAACAAACCATTTATGAAGCAGAAAATATTGCTGAAATTTTAACTTTCATGATAAATTTTATTGGTAGCATCACAATTCTATTTTTTTTAAATCAGTGAAATTATACATAGCTGTTACATTGTAATGTGGACAAATTATAATTGGTGACTTGATAACGGAAATTTTTTTTTTTAATTTGTCATAATATTTGACTATGAAGCATTTTAAAAGATTCCTTTTTAGGCTTTCTTCATAATAGTTATTGATTTTTCTTTAGCATTGAAAATAAGTTCTCTTAAGAAACTATTTTTTAAGCCTCTTTATTGATATATAACTTGTATACCACAGAATACACTCACTTAAAATACTAATTTAATGGTTTGAATAGAATCACACAAATATTCAACCATTGCCACTTCCTAATTTTAGAATACTTTCAACCTAGAATGAAACTCTATGCCCATTAACAGTCACTCTTCATCTCCCCCAATCCAGTTCCCCAAAGCTAGTCAACCACTGAATTTTTCATATAAATAAAACCATAAAATATGTGGTCTTTTTTGAATGGAAATTTTTACTTAGCATAGTAAAAAACTTGTAGGATTAAAAACATGTATGTTCCTATAAATGAAAACATGCTCAAATATATATATTCAATCTAAAGCAATCACCCAAAGAAAATATATATATTTTTTAATGTTAGACCATATCATATTTTGGTTCTTTTCCATGTGTTAAAAATAAAAATCCATATTGGATATAACTGTTTTCTATTATACTGAACTCTTGATTATTCAAACTAATAGTGAGCAATGGTGACATAGCTAATACTCAAGGCATTTATATCGGTGTATAGTTATAACGTGTTTGCTTGAATTTTGCTTTCAGTGAGAACAATATCAAAATTACTTTGAATTTCCCTAAATATGCCAACTAAAAGCAGTTAGAGATAGATTTGAAGTGTCATGTCAAGCAGAAGTGAGCCTAAGTTTAAAGCTTCATAAATAACCCATGACATGACCCATACAACTATAGATAAACAATTTTGACTATATAACAACTTTATTAGATATAAACATTAACATCAACTTGGATGGGAATTTTAATATTTAATTAATGATAATTAATGATTTTTGTGGTAATTATTATAATTAAGAGAATGTTCTTGGGATCTCTGTGTTCTATAATGAGATCTTGTGGAAATTTGGTATAATTAATTCTCCTAGATGGAATCAATAATAATAATAATAATAATATAGCTAACATTTATTGAGTACCTATATGTGCCAGGCTCTATTCTAAAGATTTACATGCATTCACTAATTTAGTCTTCACCACAACAGTATGAGGCACAAGAAGGATAAAGTATATTGCCTATGGACCCCAGCAGGAATTGGTATGTGTACCACTTTTCTTATATTAATTCCATGCTTTGACTTTCAATGTGTTTTGACATAGGAAAATTGAATTATTAACAATTATTTTCTCCAGTAGCAAATGCTACTTTTCCTGGCACCGATAGAACTTATTTCCTTTTAAGAGAAACATGGGAGCCTGAGAAGACAATACTGTCCCAATATATTTTGAAACATAAAATAGTTTTAAAATTCTCTCACTAAAAAAAAAAAAAAATGTATTCTAAGTCAGGTATTTTTAATCCCGATTTCAATTACTCAGAATTTCAGGGCTAACAAACAATATTTCATTTTTAGCAGAGTTGGGATTAGTTTGAAATCCCTTTTTTTTTTAATGTCTTAGTATTACATAATCAGAAAGTGTATGAATAAGAAATATTGTTAACCTTGAGTAAGAATGCAATGTATTGCAAAGATGTACTGGCAGCTGAGATTCCACTAACCCACAAAGTTATGGGTCACCTAACATAAATTGTAGTCCCTTCAGAGGAAGATTTTCACACTTAATAGCAATAAGTGTTCTCATTCAGTCTATTCTTATTCAATCTCCCATATCACTAAAATATAAAGATATATGTCTCTTTTAATAAATATCTGATTTTTCACATATATATTTAGAAAGGATGCAATAGATTGTTTATAAATACTATTTTATATGTTTTATGATATCTGCAAAACTGGATTAGTTAAAACTAAAATAGGCTATTTGACCTTTTTTCAGAACACATAAATACTAAAAAGCATGCCTTATGAATATGATAATATAATAAAGACCTTAATTTTGGAAATTACTTTGATATTAGTCTTAAAAATAGCAATTAGTGAGAAACAATGTTTTAAAATAATTTTGTTAAATTCTATTAGTGCAATGGTGTAAAACCAACTGAAAGTATTACTTCCAAATATTTCTGTTTAACCAGGAACTGAACTAAAATTCAATAGTGGACAAGGAATCTTTCATTGGTAATGAGAAAATATTTAGCAGTAATTCCCATTTCATATTACAGTGCATGTGATATTGAGAAAGTACCCCTTTCTATATTGTATATTGCTTATGACAGATAGTAATTTATATATTTATATAAATATATATATATATATATGTGTGTGCGTGTATGTGTGTGTGTATATATGTATATATATATGGGTGTATATGTGTGTGTCTATTGTTAAAGCCTTAACCTAAGTAAGTAGCACAGAAATGATGTGTTTTAAGAATAAATATTTGCAGGCACCATTCCCATAATATGTTTTCTCTTTATTAACCATTGAAGAATTTAAATAAATATGTTAGGTTTGAAGTGCCTGGATGTAGGCACTTTATACAAAAATAGTGACATATTAGTTCAGTTGTTTTGCAATCAAGTCCTAGATAATAGCATGAAAGTAATAAGGATATGATTAAGTAACTTAAAATTACTAGTATTTAAATTAATAAGGACACATTTTAATAAAATATTTTAAAAACATAGGAACAAAGAGTAAAATATTTTTAATTGGGAAATATAAATAAATTAACATATAATATGGTTTATGAATAACATGGATAATACATTATTACAATGCAGGTAGTCTCAGGTCAATGAAAAATATGTCTGTATTCAAGAATAACAAGCATGAATTTGCCTATTACTCTAGTATTTAGGGATATTGTTTAGTGATATAATTAGGGATCTTATGATCTTCATTTTCTAGCTTTCTCAGGAAAAATAATTATTCTTCCCCTTGTCAAGTAAGAAGACACATCTTCCCTAAGTTTCCCTATATAGCATGATGTTTGGTCAGAAGAGAAGCAATGAGAATGTATCAGGAAGCAGTTGGATCTGGGTCCTTTGCTCTTATAAGACAGGAAAAATCATCATATAATTGACATTTCTGGAATAACTATGTAGAAACCGTTATGTTCATTGCTTTAAACACCTTAACTCATAAGTCAACATCATTGAAGAGAATCCAATTTCATAGCAGTTGTGTAGATAGATTATTTAATTTATATATTTATTATTTATTTACTTATTTATTTATAAAGAGGAAGGGATTTTTTGTATGCCAATGAATTAATTTTTGACTGGAACAAATGCAGGAAGATTAAGAGTAACAATACCAATGTGAGGTGTGAAGGTAGATAAATTCATTTTATAATATTAAGATATTTTAATTTTAGTAAACTCAATCAGTGTTTAAAATACTAAATTTATTTTTTTTTTTAAATCACTGGAAACCATAATTCACACTGTAGACAGTGCTTATAAGAGATGTTGATTAATAACTGGCTCCTAATATTTATACAACTTAATGTATTGAGTGAATGAAATAAAATATTTCTGTAATGTGAAATTGATTATATTACAATATAGTTTTTGTTTTCAAACCGGCTTTGAGAATTTAATCATAACAGGATGCTTCAGGAGGCAGCATTCAATTTCTTAACCTAGAGAAAAGCCCATGAGAATCTTGGTTAAAAATTATCTCGAAGAGGGATCTATAATGTAGTCTAATAAAGCATAGCGGCTACATCAGTATTAGTTCTTGTAGATTGCAAACTAGTAGTGACCAATCCTTTCTCTCACCTTTTCATTTTGTCATGTGAGGACATTTCTATGAATTTATTTACTAGTTAAATACTTTTTACAATTACTACACTATATTACTAAAACTTGCTTACAATCAGTTTCCCAACTGATGACATAACAGCATATCAAGAAAGTGGATGTACACATCTAGGTTACAAATTATCATTATCAAAATTGAATAATGTCTAGATTATGCAAAGTTAATATCTAAGAATGGATGATGGAGTGCCGTAATAGCAGGAACTCTACCTTCCTCTTCTGCTCCCTGAGGTGGTGATGGCCTTGTTACAATATAAGATATTGTGTTTTTACTCATGAACTACATATAACTGTTGCCTTAAGCCAAGCTTTAGTCAATTAATGTGCTACCTGATGCATCAAAATTTATAAATATATCAACACAGAATATTCTTTTGGTTACTATACTTTTGATTCTTCCACACAGTCATAGAGTATTGATCTTTAGAAGACACTAAGAATATTTCAATTTATTCATAATAACTACTGATCTGATAATGTAAAAATGAAAATTAACATAACAAATCTCCCTGTGGATATAAAGAATAGACATGGATTAAAGTACAGATTTGCAACCATGCACAAAAATGAGAAAAAGCATTTTTAATAAAGAAATTCACACTGCAATTTAAATCCTTTTTTATAATATAAGATACATACATATACCTTTACCTGTAATTTCATGGATAGTGAGTTATAGAGACAGAAGAATACATAAAAACAGTACAACTGAAACTTTCATTGTGTTTTTAACAATATTGTAATACATGAGTATAGTTAGGTCTTAATTATATACATACATTTTTTCATGATCAGTTTCAATTTTAGTTCTAAGATATTTTTCCCTGAACATGGAATGCATTTTTGGCATACTTATCACCATTTCCCAACTTGCCTGTGCTCAGAGACTGTAAGGCAATTTAATATCAGCAAAGCAAAACACAATTATTAAAGTTCAAAGTCTGTTCATATATTATTTCTATACTTCTCCCTGTATTAGCAGACAAAATTTAATTGATGTCTATTGCTGACTCTTCCAGAACTGTTGTTTCAGCACAGCTGAGTGATTTCATGGATATATTAGCCAGTGGGAATGAGTGTTTTATAGTAACTAAATAAGTATAGTAAATAAATAAATAGTATCTCTATTAATTACCTGTTTTATCCATTTTCTGAAGTCATAAAATTGTAAATCTTGCATTAAAGCTGGGAACCCATATTATGATGCGTATCTTATTCATGGAGAAAGAGAGTCACAGATTAGCATACATGACAGACTAAACTACACTTTGTAGGTAGCAGATGTGAAAGTAGAACTCAATTCTTATGCAATCCATTCAGCAATCAATAAATATTTATAGTACATCTATATATGCCAGGCTCTGCAAAACTGATCTATTACAAGAATCAGAATACTAAAAAGTAAGCAAATAAATACAGAAGATAATATATTGAAATACAAACATTGAGGAAAATAAATAGGTGATCTGTGAAAGTATAATTAACAGGGGAGGCAATGGTAATGCTGATCTGCATAGTATAATAGGTGCTTTTTCAAGGATATAAAAACTGAATGACATAAAGGAGTCAACCATGAAAGAGTGGGGAGGGAACATTCTGCATAACAGGAACAGGAAATGCAAAGGCTCATGATTCAGAAAGAATTTGGTGATTTCCAGAAACAGAAAAGAAATTAACACATCTTGAATTGTGATGGCGGGCTTACTAAGAGATGAGATGAAGAGGTAGGCTGGGGCCAGATCTTTGAAGCACTTTATGCTTTTGTAAAAATTTGGATTTTGTTCTTAGTGAAGTGGGCATCCTCTAAAGAGCCTTAAGCTTATATTATCCAATTTGACTTTTATAGAGAAAATTCTAACTGCAATGTGAACAATAAATTGTAGGGAAGCAGGAATGAAAGCCATCACTGTAGTTTAGGTGTGAAATTATTATGATTTGGACTAAAATGTTTTTAATGGAGCTGGAGAGAAGTGGACATGTTTAAAATATATATGTGGATTTAAAATCAATAGAATTTGATGACGAGTTCGTTACGGAAAGGAAAAGAAAGGAAGAAATCATGGATGATTTCCACTTTTTTAGTCTGAACAGTTGTGTAGACACAGATGCTATTTATTGAAAAAAAAAAAGACTAAGAAAGAAGTAGAAATAAGAATAATAAAGAATTATTTTCATGGTATGTGAAATATGAGATGCCAGGTATACAGTCAAGAAGAAATTTTAAATAGTCACATGGAAGCTCAGAGAAAAAAGGAAATCTTGCCACAAGTTGTGAGTTTGGTGGATATTGCTAGATATGGGCCTCAGCAAGATGCCAAACGGAGAGTCTGTATAAAGAAAAGAGGAAAGTTCATGACCAGTCCATGGGAAATTTGCAATTAGAGTCTGGCTATGGAAAGAGAACAGAGGGGAGGAAAGCGAAAAGGAATAGCTAGAGTTATAGGAGGAAACTAAGGAGCATTACTGAAAGAAAGAAATATTTACCAAAAGAGAAAAGTACGATGATGTAGACTACTGCTACTGGTTAGAAAAGCTCTATTCTAATTAAGAGGGCACTGTAAATTGAAAGAAGTGATACATATTCTAAAATAATCAGATCTACCACCTGCCAATGGTGTCAGCATTGCTATGGAGTTACGATACTTTCTTTTTAAAACGAAAACTTATAATAGCTAAGTTCATTCATAGTGTCTCTGTACATATAGTCGAATCTCTATTTTCTCTAATGCTGTGGTCATCAAAAATGCTGATTTGCTCAGTTTGAGGACATTAGCATAAAACCTTATGTAACTGAGCTCTGACATTCTCACTGCATATTGCCAGATGCTCTGAATGCTTTTCTTCATTGACTCTCCCCTCATTTGCCTGGAACAGTTGTTATTTAAGCACAATTTTTACCAGTTTGATTCCTAACCCCCATCCTTTCTTCCTGTTCACTTTCTTCAAAAGCCCTGATAACAGAAAGTGCATTATTCGTGTTCACTGTTATAATCCCACTGCCAGCACAGTGTCTGAAATATTGTAAGCACTGAAAAAAAAAAAAAAAATTTGGTGAGGGAATTTATTTCCATTCCTTCTGTTGATGCTTTTACTCCTACTTTGCTTCTTTCTCTCATTATCCTCTTTCATGATCTCTAGTGGTCTGATCTAGGCTTTAGGAGCCTTCTCTGGATTGTTTCATTTCTCTGATAGCCACTGGCCACACATGTAGTTATTGAGCACTCGAAATGTGGCTATTACAAATTTTGATGTACCCTAGTATAAAACACACAGAATTGATGATAATACTAACAAAAGAATGTAAAATATCTCATAATCAAAGATTATTATATATTGATTATATGCTAAAATATGTTGATATATTTGTTTTAATAAAAAAAACTACTAAAATTAATTGTACCTTTTAAAAAGATTGTTTAATGTGGATATCAGAAATTTTAAAACTATATAATCTGGCTCTCATTATACTTCCTTGAACAGTACCGTTCTATATTTTTGATACACAAAGCAAGAACTTAGACCATGGCATAAGTATCACCTAATTTGTACACATGCAGAATCTCAAGACCTTTTTCAGACTGATGTATCGAAATCTACTTTTTAACAAGATCCCCAGGTAAATTTTTATGCCTGCCTAAGTTTGAAAAACACCGCCCTATATATTGTTGCTGTCTCCGAAGAGCAAGGTGTGATTATGCCAATGAATAATGACGTACCCAACCTCATTTCCTATGTAATTCAGACTGAAATCTAAAAACTGCAAATTCTACAGTGATGCACAGAAAGGTTAACATCCAGTGTGAACCCAGCTTGCAAGCCATAGTTCTGCATTTTCCACTACAAGGGTTCATGTGCCATACTTTGGAAATAGTGCAAACAAAAGCCAGCTCACATTGCTTCTGTGTGTTGTTACCTAAAGAGATTTGCATTTAGCAAATTTAGCTCAGCTGGCACTTATGAACAGCCACTGCCAGAATGCCTGAGAAATTTAGTCCCTTATACAATACGTAGAGTGGTCAGCAGAATGCTAAGGGGCAACATGTCCTTTTTTGAGTTAATCTGCTTTATCACAACAGTGTAATTTAAAAGAACTTTGTCTAACAGGAATCTGTTTTTTTGCCATGGTTGTGATTTTTCAGGCTATATGTTACTCCCATACCAATTTTTACCTTAAATATATTATGTTGACTTTGAGATATATATATAGACAGAGAGAGAGAGAGAGAGAGAGAGAGAGAGAGAGAGAGCGTGCGTGCATGCTATATATATTTTGAGCATGTTATATGTATTTTGAGCATGTTAAATATCATACTGCTGTGATAATGTATAGAACTCACTTTTTTGTTATTAGCTTGTTACATTTTATTTAGTATTTTTTGTAGGCTCTTGCTTTATTTAGATAGGTTTGGGGAAGAACTGTAGCTTTATAAAAATACTAAATGTTATGGAGACATGGTCATGTCATCTAAATATCCACACTTAGTAGAGGTTCAAAAAATCTTATTTAATATGTAGTTTAAAATTAAATAGCTAATTTATTGGTATAATACTGGTAACCTAGAAAAGCATTAAAAGTAATTTTTATTACTATATGAATCATTTTGTAATTTAAAATCATACAGTACTTAGAAAAAGCCACATTTAGACTCCACCCTCTTTTTAAGTTAAATTTTACTGAAGAAATGAAAGAAGTTAGTTATAAACACAACTCCTAGAATATCCAAGTATTATATAATTGTTCTTATGCCAGGGAGATTTTTATTCACCAAATTACTTCTTTAGGAGTAAGAACAAGATTTGAAGAGTCAGATTATTTATTTCTTTGTTTTTCACAATACCATAAATGTGCAAACAACTTCAAACTAGAAAAATAAAATCTTACTTTTCATACATATTATATCAATGATATAAACACTGAAAATTTAGAAAATAATTGAAATGTTATTTCAAACACTGTATAACTTAAATCAATACATTAGTAAGGAAGGACAAATGACATAGCATTTGAAAATGAGGTCAGTTATTCCCCGAATATACAGTAGTTACCCATTTTGTGTTCTTCACCTCAATAAAAGCAAGACATCATTTTCACATTGTTTCACTTAATTTTCATGTGCCTCTAAGATAGATTTCTTTATCTCTATATTAACACAGAGCTTCAGGAATGTCAAGAAAATTACCCAAAGACATACAGCTAACTGAAACAGAAAGTATAATTCATGTCTGATTCCAAAGCTTATGATTGATCCATTAACAGTTTCTCAATAACAGTCAAAACTCAATCATTTCTTTAACTTTAGCATCATTTCTTAATCTTTCATGTGAGCAGGTATAATTCAGCAAGTTTTCCTGGTGATTCTGTCTGAGTATGTCTATATATGCATGTCTTAAGTTACTGACAATCCCAAAGGTGTAATAATTATTTTGTTCATTTTTCATAAAATGCAAAAATCTCTGTCCAGTCATTAATGTAAACAGTTTGTGACCTCTAGATTCCACATATATCCAAGTGAATATCTATGTATTATTTACAATGATTTTATTTTATTATGAGCAATTGTGCACTTGAGTAATTCTTGTAATTATAATTAGACATATTCTTTTTACCAACATGGTAAAAGTTGATAGTTCAAAAGATTTAATCAAGGGCAGAAAGATTTAATCTTCAGCTACCCTTATTCCCAAGGCCTTTTTCTCTTTATGTTGTGTCTTTATGGATTAAAAGTTAATGTGGTTTTTCAGTGTCTACACCTACAACAAATAACAGAGAGTGAGCTGAATTTATAGGAACTGGAAGCTGGATTTATAGGAACAATTACTATTGCTTATATTTGGTATATAAATATATATAATGCTTGAGAAGAGTTCAGTAGAGACAGGTCTTACTAATTCAGGAAATCTTGAGAATATATTCTCTAAAAACACAGCTAATCAATACAATGCAGAGACCCATAACAAAATGAATAACTTTTTCATTATTCTCACTTTAACTCTTTGTGAAGCTGTGCAAACTCACATCTATGCAAATCAACAGCTGTAAATGTTTTAAGTGTACAGTGTAGAAGTAAGCACTGCTGAATTTGCCTAGTCCAGGCAATACTGATGTATGCAAAGTTTGGTTTATTTCAGTTTTTACAGAAAAGTACCTTCACAGTATAAACTTCTGTTTAAAAAGATGAGTCAGGAATCAACACCTATATGTGATAAGTAGGATTCTCATTTTTACTGCACTATCCTCCCTTACCTCTGTTGGATGTGATAATGAACTGTAAATGGTCAAAATGAGTGGGAGAAAAAGGATGTGACTAATTCCTTAAAGTAGGTGATCTCAAATTCAGATTTTTCTGTAGTAACTACAGCTGTTAATATCAGTGATAAACATACATATTGCAAAGTATATTGTACTCCCAGTTCAATAAAAATAGTGATATGAAGATTATATCAATTTCTTATAATGGGTTTATATTGAAAAGTTGAGATGAATTCAAATTAATCTATGAAAATGTCATTTTAGCAGTTACTACTATTATGTGATTAGAAAATTACTTAAATTCTGTTGAATAACCTACATGCTAAATACATCAGAATATTTCTCAGCATCCCCAGCTCAGTAATTTCCACATCTCATTCGTTCCCAAATCCTGGTTCTTCTGCTCTTGTCTTGTCATCTTTATCTCAGTGCCATAGTTCGGTTTCTTATCAGCAGCCACTTGGATTTTTGCAGTAGCCTGCATTACTTTCATATCTTCTTTTCTGATTGCATTTTTCACATTACCTCCATGAGATTCTGAATCCATTTATTGAAAGTTGGTATTTTATAAGTTTGGGGCTAAAATCTTATGTCGAGAAATAAAGATAATAATAATAGGTGTGAAGCAGAGCCACGTGTCAAGGTTGCAGATAATTGCAGAAAAATGCCTTCAGTTTTAAATTTAACAAACACTCATTAATTAAGATTCATTAATAAGACTCATTAATCATTTAGTGATACAAGGTTATAATATATGTCCTTTTCTGAAGCCTTCCAGAAAAGAAGCATGTATTCTCAATACCAGGAAATGGATGTTGTGGTTCAGCTCTAACAACAGGAAGCAAAATATCTTCTTAATCAGAGATAGGAGAAGAAGTCTCACATCTATGAAAAGTAAAAGTAGTTTCACCTTTTATTCAGGAGTTCATGGAGAAGAGTATATGAACTGGATGAAGTGATTTAGCACACAAAATAAGACAAGTTAACATGGATAGTTTGGTGTGATAAAAGAAATTCAGAGTGGTCCTCTGCTTAACTTTGACTTTGTAAATGTAGCCTCATGATGCATTTACATTATTTGCAATGTCTTATTAATATTTTTGTATTGAGAATCATCAGATAATTTTTTATGAATGTATAGTGCATGATTGCTTATGAAAATTTCTGATTTTCAAATTAAATGTAGTCTTGCCAGCAAGGAGGGATCATTTAATACAAAATAAGAAGAAATATTTATACAGTCTTCCTGACTCTTCTTCTCTCCCCCTCTTCTTTTCTGAAAGCATGGCGGGAAAGATATTTACTCAAGTTATTCTTATTTCCAGAATGAATGAAGGCAACATTATTTAAAGACTCTTTCTTTATTCATCTAAAGGAATAAGGTGTTAGATTCCTTTCAATACCCAAAGTTGAAGTGTAATATTCTAATATATTTGAGAAGTATTTCACTCATGAGTCACATATTATCAATCAACCATAAGTCATTTACCCAGAACTTAAACTTTATACAGAATTGATATATCATTTATAAAAACTGACTGAAATATTGTCATAGATTATATATGAGATATTTTCCACATCTGAAGAGAAAACATCCATAATATTTTTCATTAAAGTGGCTCAAAACACCATCTGTTTAATCTTTACATCCCCATGCAGATGACTTATGACCAGTTTTCAAAGAATGAAGGAAAAGTAAAAATGTATCACAGCTAAGGCATGTATCGATGAAGCAGGTAAAATTGATTTTTATATTTACCTGGGACATAGGTCACTTCCCTGAATCTGGTCTGTACTGATATGTGTGACTGTAGATTAAATGTCATATCTAAGCCCCAATTTCAAATCCATTATCCTCAGGGGAGAAATATGTGAAAAGAAAAGACTATAGTTATATATCGTTATAATCCATGTGACTATCAAGATGGGATTTGACACATCCAAAAGTAAAAAACTCTAGAGAGAATACTATTTATATTAATATAATATCAAGTGTTTACAATGGATAGTCTCATAAAGGTCTATTTCAGAGATTAATTCAACCAATGATCAAGAAGAAGTGAAAAATAAGTATTTAGGGTGTATTGTATACCTGTCATTCTAGGTATTGAGATACAGCAGTTAACCAAAGTCGCTATACTCACGCAAGTATTAATTAAATATCAACTATTTCATGGTTGTGGAGGAACAAAGTAACATGAGTTTCCAGTGATTCAGAAAGGAAAACAAGTACATGTGAGAGAAATGGAAGGTTGACGATGTTTGCATATATGAGTTAAACGGGCTTATTGTGAAAGTAAATTATCCCACTAGATTTCGGTTCATTAAGGAAAAAAAATCATAACACAACATTTTTATTGAATAGGTGGAGATCATATAGATTACCTGATTGAAATTTCTTATTCTGTATGTGAAAACCTGAGACTTAAAGAGGTTATATCTGTTGCCTAAAGTCACACGTTGAGTTATCAGAAGATAACTCCAGACTATTACATCCTTGGCCATTGTTCCTTTCTTCAAATCCAGTTTTGTTTTATATAAGGCCACAAGACCTCAGGAAGACCTCTCTTATCACTGGTATAAAAATAAACAGAGCTCTAGCAGAAAAACCTTACTCTTCTTTCAGTGTGTCCTTCCAGTACAGAAACTAATTGACTAGAGATTAAGGAGGAAGCAAGCAAATTTAATCTGCAAGACTTGATTTATTTCTGCTTAATTTATCTATGTAGACACTATTAGAATATTTCAGTGTTAAAAAGTTGTAATTAAATGTGGAAAAAAATTAGAAAAATAAAGTATCATCATTAACAAACACCACTGTAATAATTTTTACAGGTAAGAGCTACTGATGGATGCTGACAGTGATCAAATGTTTGAGGAATCACAAGATATCAGGATATTATTAGAGTCTAAATGTAACCTCACCCCAGATATTTATCAATTACAAAGTGTAGGAGTGCTACAGTAGAGAAACCTGTCAACCAATTGGTCAAGATGAATACCATCAGTTAAAAGACATATTAATATCACGTACCCTGAGAATTTAACATCTCTTCTGTGATATTTTATTGCAAAATCTGAATAATATCAATGTAATTGTGAGAAACTAATCTTAAGAGACTCTACAAAATAGCTGACCTCTATTCATCAGATGTCAAGCTCATGAAAGAAAAGGGAATCTGAAGAATTGTCATATTGGAGGAGACTAATAAAACCCGATACTAAGTGCAGCGTGGAATCCTGGATTGTATCCTGTAACAGAAAAAGGACATTTGGTGAAAAACTAGTGAAATTCAAATACAGTCTGTAGTTTAGCTAATAGCAATGGTATGCTGGGGCTGGCTTGCACCAGCTGGCACTAGTAATTCTGTGATCTTCTTCCAACTTTAAGTTTAGCAGTGTTGTGCTGGTAGGTAGAAATTAGCCGTAGTGGCAGTAGGAAGACAAGGAAGTTGGCAAACTGTGAATCAGGGCTTCTGAAACTCCCCTCCCTGAAGAACTGTTTTAGCAGCAAACCATTGGTTAATAATAGTGTTGTGCCAATTCTAATTTCCCAGTTTCCATAATTATGCTAAGATTATATAAATGAACATTAAGGGAAGCTGAGTGAGAGACATATGTGAATTCTCTGTACTATATTTGTAACTTTTCTGTAAGTCTAAAATTATTTCTAAATAAAACCTTTAAAAGAAAGTAATAGTGCAGGGCTAAATACCATGTATACTGTGTAAGAGTAAAATAATTTACATTTTAAAGCTCTCACACATCAGAGAAATACAGATAGAGTCCTTGTCTCTTAGAATTCACTGTTAAACTTAGAAAATTTGGGGAATTAGAGAATTGACAGAAACTGAGTAGTATGGAGTTTTTTTCCCTTGATTTCCTTCTGTGTGTGTGTTGTTGTTGTTGTTATTGTTGTTGTTGTTGTTATTATTGTCACCCATTTACCTCAGAACCTGAAACCTTCCAGGAGTTAATCAGAAAATAATGTATGCCCTTGAACAGGGCTTAATGATAAAGCTTCAAAATAGACTGTACAAAGAATGAAGCATTTGCAAAGATTTTTTTGTGTGTCTATTTCAACTTGATTCCTGTTAATTAACACGTATCAAGCACTGATTATGTGCTACCTCTCCTGGATCTGGAAGGAAAGCATTATCATATTAATTTTACAAATATAATCTCTGAGATATTGTGATTTGCCCAAGTTTTCTAGTAATAGAAAATTAACTAAGATTGGAATTTTCTCATTATTAAAAAGGCACAGCCAATGTTAATAATCACAGCATAAGACATGAGGGTGACTCTTCATATGGTGTCTTCATTGAGAAATTATAATCTAGCCTTAGTTTTATGCACTCAATGGAATTACCAGATCAGTGAGGTTCCATTGGCTTTACAATTGTTGCTATTAATTAATTCTATTGATGTTAGAAAAAGTCATCACAAAATTTTCTTCTGAGAACATGCAGTTTGGGAAATATTTTTTGATGATTGAATTTAGACATAGAAATTTTGGGGGGATGATTAAAATGAAAAATATTCTCGTAGAATTTGAAAAATTCCAAGTTCCTTTCATTTTAACTATTAAAAATCTAAATAGTCTATGATACTGAAAAAAAAAACAATTATAAGAGAAGGTAGTATTTAATTTGATATCTGCTTAAATCATGTAAAAGTTATTCATTGTGCTTCATCATGAGATGGTTAAGAGATTTCTGCAATGTGACATTTTTTTCTGGAGTGCTGTGTTACAGACCTAGACTTATACCTTAATTGGTTGACCGATTCATTTATTCGATAAGTGTTTGTTATGCTTATCTATGACTGTGTAAAAATTACTCCAAAATGTAAGGACTTAAAACAACAAACATTTATTCTCTCACAGTTTCGGTGTGTCAGGAATCAGGAGTGGCTTATGTGGCTGGCTCAGAGTTTGTGATAAAGGTACAGTCATGCTATCAGTCAGGGCTGCAGTCATCTCAAGGCTCAACTGGGAATGGATCCTCTTCCAAGCTCATGTAGGTGATTATGGCCAGGTTTGGTTCCTCATAAGCTGCTGAACTAACAGCTTCAGTTCTTGCTGAATGATGATTGAAGACAAGAGCCACTCGATAGGGCAGTTCACGACATAGCAGCTGGTTTTCATCAAAGCAAGCAAGTAAGACAGCAGGAGCTGGCAAGCTCAACAGAAGCCAGAGTCTTCTTAAAACCTAATGTCAGAAGTGGCAGTCCATTACTTCTGCCATATTCTGTTTGTTAGAAGCAAGTCACTAGATCCAGCATTCACTTGAATAGAAGAGATTACACAAACAGGAATCAGGTGTCACTGGAAGTCAGTCATCCTAGAAGCTTTCTATCACTGTATTTATTAAATTAAACTGGATAATCCAATTTATAGATGACACCAGAAATACAAATCATTGTTTTGAGTAATTGTTTAGATTATGGTTCCTATTCTAGAGGTATACAAAATTTCTGGAAGTATATTAAAAAATAAAGGATAGATTATAATAATTTTGTGACAAATAGTATAATTGTAGAGTGAACAAGATACCACAAGAGCCCATAGGACATGGTATTTACTGTTTACATAGGGGCTGTAAGAATGTCTATAGAGAAAAGACATAAACTGATATATGAAGAAAAACAGCCTCACAATTCCATCAAGCTATTTTGCATTTGCCATGAATATTGATAACATTATTAAATACATTTAGCTCTGCTTCAATGTGTGAAAAACAATAAGCTTAAAGTACATGTAAAATTCCCATAGCTATTATATGTGTGTGTGTGTCTATGTGTATATATGTGTGTGTGTGTGTAAGTATGTATATTTAGACATATGTATATTTATACATGCAAAATACCACACAAAAGAGAATGTGAGATATGTGAATAATATATATGATGCCTTTATGAATATTGTGACACCTTCACTGTGATGTCCTAACATATAAATTAGGCTTTTTCAAGGCTTTCAAATTCCAATAAAAAAGATATGATGGATGTTAAGCTGTGGGGAATAATATACAGTTAGCATTTAATGTCATTTTAATAATTATCAACACAGCTGTTCTGGTCTGAAATCTTGGTCTCATGTCACAGCTAGTTTTAATAGAAGGAGTCCATTTTATGATTCCAAAATAATTTACACACCAATGTAAGCATCTGCTGCACCAAAGTCCCATAATATTAACCTGATAACTTTTGAGCCAGAATCTTTTACACAATTCATCATAATTTATTTTGGTGACACATACTTATGACTTTCAGGTGCTATATCTCTTTACTGAATAATATCATGTCTCATAAATTGAGCTAGGACAAAATAACATTTTATGTATTTTATTCAGTTTATATTAAAGAAAGATGCAACATACAAACATCTCAAGATTAAAGCAGCATTTATGAAGAATTTTCACCATAGGAAAAAAAAAAAGGCATGAGAAACTGAAAGAAGAAAAATCTAGATAAGAGACATTTACTTAAATCTCTTTGTAAAGAGAGAATGTAGCACTTGTTTGGCTTTAAAAAATACTTTCACAATGATCAACCAAAATAGACATTTGATAGTAAATGCTTGTAAGTGTAAATAGGCTAAGTTTTTAATCTTTTTAAAAGTAGCCTTCTTAATGTCAGTGTATATCAAATATATTTAGGTCTAGAATAGTGTGGCAATGATCTTAAAACATGTTTTATTATTAATGTGTTGGGAGTCTTAAATATCAAGTATGAGTATATTCACATTACAAATATTACACTCCAGATCATGATAATTAGAAATAACTGAAGAAAACCAAAATAAGTGAAGGCCAATAGTTGTACAGACTCAGAACATATATAAACTTCTACGTTCTAAATGGCAAAAACAATAGATTAGAACCCTAGAAATGGATTCGATTATTGAAAATATGCAAATGTTGTTTTCATTGCTTTCCAAAGTTGGAAAAAAAAAAAAAAGCAACAACTCTCAAAAATGCAAGTCTGAATATATTTCAGTTCAAATTTTATCAGCAAAAATTAGGGAATACTTTAATAAAATTACTTTTATGTGGAAAAATGTAATGATGATAATGATAACCATATCTAATGTCTACTCTGTGGCACACATTATGCTAAACCCTTTATATATTTTCCCTGTTACTGACAACTTCATAATTTGATTACTATCAATTTTTTTTTTTTATAGTTTAAAAATACCCAAGACTCATAAATGTTAAGCAGATATCCCAAGTCACACAGAGAATGGGAGTGAAATCCCAGCTCTGGCTTCAGAATCTTTCAGTTCTCTTAGAATCATGGTTTGTAATACTAATGACTAGATTTATAGCAATAAGAATTTTTTTTATTTATTTAAGGAAATATACACACTATCAGGACTCTAGGCAAAAAAAAAAAAGTAGGCAAAATGATTTTTAGACAAACATATATAGTAAACTATCAAACTGACAATAAGCATGAAATCATGCACTGGAATAAATGTGGTGTAAATTAGATATCATTAAGTTACAAAGACCACACCATGGAAATTAAGAGAACCATCTCCATGCAAATAATTAATGCCATTTTTAACCACCCAAAGGGTAAATAGAAAAAGGATCTAATTGCTCAAGTTGGTTTTATTTATGAGCAGTAAACAAAATTAAAGAATGTTGCTAAGTAAAGTAGGCAATGATTATAAAGTAGAGGAAATATTTTTCTTAGACCTGCTACACATTTGTGGGTCTGAGTTTCTTAAAAGGAGTTTTAGAGTTTGCCAAAGATTGTAGAAAATTAATGAATAAAAATTTAACTTTAAACAACCAACATGTATTAGGAAAATGAGGCTGCACCTGCAAGTAATTTAGGCCTGAATATAAATACAGAAAAGTTAGAAATTAAATCCATGAGATAATTTAAAATTTACTTTTAAAAATAGCAAAACAATCATTACTACATTAGGCGATATGTAGAATATTACATTTTTGAGAGTTTTTTACATGTAGAAATGTACTTTCTCAATATTCTATATCAAAATCTTCTGTGAAGTGAATGAGAGGTGCATTGGCATTATTAAGTTGCAATTGTCTCCTAGCCCTACACATTATAAGAATAAGGAAGTCAGCTGGAATGTTCAATTATAATGACTTCTTTATGTACAAAATTCCATTAGGTAAAAGAAGATAACCCCAGTTTAAAGAACTGGATTATTTGTCAGACCACATTTAATTACATTTTTGAATAATTCATAATTTACCAAAGAATGAGCCACTCTCGTAATATAAATATGGGACTTTTCTGAACCACTTTTGTGAGTGGTACAGCTGTTAACTGCAGAATGATTTGGGAGATTCTAGCTCTGAGAGTGGATGATAACCATTGCTTCATGACATTCAGATTCACTTGCTTCATCTTCTTACCATTGCTAGACACACAAATAATGTGAAAGTCCTGCTGTGACCACTTGGGTCCCAAATGTGTTCATTTATTTCATATAATAATTAAGCACTGATAGCATTTTTATGGTTTAGTAACAACATTGGAAATTTGTTTTATTTCTTTCATGGTTTAATGCCCTTAATATGAAATGTGTCTTTTAATTTTTTCCCTCATTTTCAGTATTACATTTTGCAGTTACACTTTGTGACTTTTCTATAATTAACGGCAATTAATGAACATTGATGAAACTCATCTTTATTGTCAGAATTTCTATTTAACCTTGGATCATACATGATTATGCATGACTGCTTTGATTTTACCTACAAAATAATGATTTTTGTAGTCCAGAGAGCAATAAATGCTTTCTACTTTTTTCCTAGATTTACCAGTAGATAATGAAATGGCATAGATTTGAAGATTATTAAACTTATATTTGAATTCCTTTCAGAATTTGTTACCTTTCCTGCTGCTGTATGCCTTTTCTCCCCTTCGTTGTGTCTCATAAATTTTTATGACCTTTTTGCATTAGAAATCTGTAATTTTTCCCAGAGTTCCACTCGGTACTTTTCAACAGTAATAAAACTCTTGTCACTTTCTCTCGCTGCTTCTTTCAGAGTAAGACCTACTAACTTCACTCTGCAGCATATTAGATAAAATAATCAGTATACTCAGGTTGAAAAATTAAATGCAACATTTGTGTAACTATTGAGTTACAGTGTTTTAAGCATGGACCAAATGGCCTTATAGAGATTTCTTAGATTTCTTGAGATGGGTATTTTTTTCTCTTCTTTTTTTATCTATTTAATTTTGCATCTACCAAAAAAAAAAAATTATCCAAGACAATTAGCATAAAATCAGTGTGGCTCTTCGTAAAACATGGAGTTGTAACTACGGAAAATGTATTTTTTAAAAAAGTTCCTAGAGAATGTATTTACCTTCTGAATAACTTCTTATTAATCTTATATTTGTGAACTTTATGTGTGTATTCATTTTGCTCACCTCTGTTACTTAGTTTATATAGATTTATAGTGTGATTGTAAAATTTATACTACAAAACTATTTTAACTATTGAGAATGTGTGATAAAATTCTAATATTATGAAGCGATGTCCATGTCCTTTATTTTTTCTTACCCAACATAAAAGTTATCATTGAACTCCATCTCTGACCCCATATTTTCCTGCAGCCTGATGCTTTTATAGAGTCGAAAAATATTTCTTAAATATTCCACTTCAATCTGAACATTTTATAGTCATTCGTATTGCATTTTACATAGGCAATATGGAGAAGTATGGTTAGGCATTTAAGAAAATTATTGTCTATTATTTTCCCATGGGTCTCATTCATTGATCATTCTGTGAAATTTTGATAAGTTCAAAGACACTGAATATGAAATTAATTCATTATTTAACAAATATTTGTTGAGCATCTGCTATGAGTTTGGCAGACATTGTGCTGGATCCTAGATTATAAGAACTTGCTATCGCAGAATTTCGTCATGATTTAAATATAATATGAATACACGTGTCTTGTTGTTTCAAAAGTAAAAAAAAGTTCTTATTTTCTCAGTGTACCCCCAGTAAAGATATTTAAATTGTAAACATTACTAAATTGATTTGATCAATCAACATGTCACTTCAGGGGCAATTGGAAGGAAATCTCTGCTCCCTTACCAGAGACCGATGATATAGTACTCTAAAAATTTCATATGAAGACCTGTCCTTTCCAGTTTGAAGGCCATGGGAAACAATCTAGAATTTCATTTAAAATAAGAAAATTAGAGTAGTGCGCATAGAGAGTAGAAAGCAAATGGAATGTGACCAGTAATGAAGCACAAAGGAAAGTCTGGCTCAATAAATGGATTTTTAATCTTAATTCCACTTTGTTTTATAAATTCAGTGATTTTAACATAAGACAGTAATGCCGAGAAGAATGTAAATTATGTTTTATGCTTTAAAATACCATTATTTTTAATTTTTTTATTGATTACCAGCTCTTGTCTGATCTTCAAAAAATGTAACATATAGGACTGGGACCTTAAAATGGACTAATAACTCAAGTTGATTAGGCTGTCTTATAAAGGCATGTGGCACATGGTTTTACACATCTGTACTAACAAAGGCATTTGGCATATCCCTTGGAGGCAGCCAAGTTTTATGGTGAGAATTCGCCAAACAGGCTCTGGCACAGTGTGTACTGGAGTTGGTGGCTCATGTAGGCTCGGAGTTCATTTTCTCATCTCCTCATCGTTGACTTCACATGATAACCAGCGATGGTGGGAGTATTATACCACAAAAATCCATGAATGCTGCAAACAATTTTTCTTCTTCCAGAAATTCAGTCTTTAAACATTATCCAAACTCACAACTGGCCCTGGAGGAATGAAAGGGCCTGGAGAAATGGTCCTTTTCCTTTCCATAGGTTCTCCATGGGAATTGCAGCCGAGCATAGCATTGGGGCACTCAGGTCTGGGCACCTCCTCTACAGACAGGAGACTTATATTCATCCCATGTAAACAAAGTCTATTTATCAATGGAGATAGATCATTAGCTTATGTTTCCTCACAGAAGAGAAATCTCTCTTTTTCCCTAACTTTCTTCCTTTTATATGCACATATGTCTCCCCTACGCATGTGTGCATACAAAATATGTTTGTGTTTGGAGTTGGGTTGTTGCAGGTGGAGTGAAGAGGGGGAAAATCAATCTTTACTAAACATTGACCATTGACAAGCATTGTGTTAGATATTTTACATATGTAAGCTCATATTTTTTCTTTATTTTTGAAACTCAGACCACCATATCATTATAGAAAGCTAACTTCCAAGAAAAAGTGAAATAAATTATTAATTTATCTTAAAAAGTTAGAGAAGTTATTTTAACAGAAGTGAAGTAATAAAGTAGGCCTTTATAAGCAAGTTTTATAATTCCAAAACATATAACAATATAATAAATAATCATATGTAATACTATTAAAAGTTTAATATATAAATTTCTTGATTTTCTGAATATTTGACCTTTATGTTGATATCATTTTATATCATCTGGAATTATTTTGCCATATGCTACAATATGCAGAAATATCTTGGCATAATGAACAATTCTAACATTTTCCCTCTCTTTTGACTTCTGTGCATAAAATATCTGGGTTTAATGAATAGTTCTGGCATTTCTCCTGTCTTTTAGCTTCTTGGTTTTGGAAGTCATGATGGTCCACCGATCATCACTATTGTAGGTAATGACACCTGCCATTGGCTTTTCTAATGGAACAATTATTCTTTAAAAAAGTGGCAATGTATGACTATGTCATTAAGAAATTCAATCTTACTTCAATTTTTGCTATAAAAGACATACTCAGTTATTTATTTTATTATGTGATGTATCATAGTACCACAGAAGACCATGCAGCTCAAATTCGAGTCTAGGTTTGGCACCTGGGGAAACACGTTAACCTTATATTGCACTGTACATTTGCACTACACAATATATTCTCTTAAATCATCAGAGATTGATGAGATAAAGCTCCTCATCCCACAAGTTAGACATGGGGAATGAGAAGCTGGGAGTCAGGAAGTCTCAAATTCTTTTAAATCATTCTGATTCCATCTAGTAAATTACCTTTCTCTGAGATATTTTCAAGGCCTGGAATGATAATGTACTTCCAAGAGGTCATTACCACTTCTGTGCACCTGTCAGAGTAGGTCTAATGTCTTGTAGTGAATATGAAAGTCTAAATTCATCGCTGTGTCAGCCTGGCAGAAAATGCATTCTCCTTCTCCAGTTGACCCTTTCTGCCCCTGTCTCTCACATTTTTACCAGATGGACAGTCATTGAACAGGTTACTCTCTCCAAAGGATTATCTTATAACAGAGGTGGCTGTTTAAAATAGAGCTATGCTACTAAAAAAATCGAAAAGCTTTGAAAGATGCTTATCCATCATACCTTAGTTATTTGCTACTGTCTCAGTAATTATAAAGTGTCCTCATTGTGTTCAATATCTTATCTTGTTGAAATAATATTTCTAGATTCATTTTAGGTGCTATGCCTATTAATATTGGGATGGTACTGTATTCCACATTAGGACTCATGTGATAACACTTAGGTTTAACAGTATCACAACGAAATCATTATGTAGCAAGGCAGTGAAAGAGTTAATGTGTTAGGAAGCATTATCTCCCATATGAGAGTGATTGAGACCTTCTCATAATGTGTGAACCGAAATTTTGGTATAGACAAATTAGTAAAATACAAGGGCTCAAAGATCTGAGTCCTAATACTGAGACTCCCTAAGTCAAAGTAACCCTGTTACAGAAAATTACTTGTGGTTGGAGGAGGTGGGGCTTCCTGGTGAGATCAGGACCCTAATGTAGAAATCTTTATATTTATAAATTGTTGACTCGTAAAAAGCAAGGGGCCACATAGTATTTTATCCTGATACTAATGGGAAGAGATAGCTTTATGGAAGAAGTTATATGTGACACGGTTTTAACCTTAGGTAGCTGAGGGAAGTTGGAGAGGATATGGATTGAGGCTTATTGTCAGCAGTGAAGTCAGTGGTCTGGTCTCACAGGAGTGAAGTCCTGATGGTTTGGGGAAACACTGAGAAAATCATTTCATCACTCTGGATATAGGTTTCTTTTTCTAAAAAAATTATGGATTTGAAATAATCTTACGGGCTTCAGAACAGAGAGACGTGCATTGAAATATCAGCCCTGGCACTTACTGGGTGTGGGTTTTTGTTTTGTTTTGTTTTTGTTTTGTTTTGTTTTGTTTTATATTAGCACAGCAGTTAAGACCATTTCTGTTGAAAAATATCAGGAAATGTGCCTCACAATGGCTCAAAGAAAAAAAGAAAAAAAATATTAAGTAATAGAATTTATTGTTCATATTATAAACTCCAGGAAAAACTTGTCATCAAACCATCATCATCAAATCTTTCTTAGTGGCCATTAGCAGCTATGGTTTTACTTTCTCTTGAGTTTAAATAATTAGGCCAATTTAGGCTAACCCTGCAGTTAGGTGGATTCTCTGGCTTCACAGGTAATGCTCTATTCTAATACTACTGCCCTTACTCCATTGAAATGAATGGAATTGGGCAACAATTGAATTTAAAATGTCCTGTATGTTGTATTCAAAGTATTAATTTTCATAACAACCATGCCTTGATTTTCCTTCATTGGCTCACAGTATTGCTTAATTGCATTTTGAACTGTTCTCATCCATTATAAGGAAAAAAGTTATATTCTCTATATCATAGTGAAGTAAAAAAACTGAACATGTTATTTCTGTATTTTTCTTGCTATTTGCTTGAAATTTAATTGAGACCATTGAGACCAGAGGATCCTAACGTTAAGAATGTTAGATTTCCAAATGTATGTAGTTAAGTTAATTGCATTGTATTGTAGTATCAAATATGTGGGATGGCATATTCAGAAGTGAGAATTAATGGTTTGGGCATATTTCTAGAAAATATTTTCAGTATTATTATTCAAATAACTAAAATTATTTACAGAATTATATGTGTGTGTGTATACATACACATATTACATTTTTTTTTCCTGAAAAGTGGGTCCATAAGTTTTTATTGGATTATCAGAAATGCATACAATATTTAAAATTGCTTAGAGTCAATATATAAAATGATTTCTTGTTTTAATTTCAGCTTCATTGAAGTATAATTGACAAACACAATTGTAAAATAGTTAAAGTGTATAGCATGGTGATTTGATATATGTATACATTGGGAAAGGACTCTCTCATCTAATTAACACATTCATTACCATATGTATTTTTTAAAAATAGCTGAAATATATGTAAGTTTTAATCACAATTATTTTATTGTAGAGCAGTGCCAAGGTTTAAAATTTCCTCAGAATTTACTTTTTAAACTCACCCACTCTTATAGAAATCAATAGTGATTTATAGAAAAATATAATAAAGCTCATTTTAAAATGTCTTCGTGACAAGAAACTTGACTGGTCATTATGTTAGTGGTGTTTCAATTCTTGCTTAAAATTTAGGTGTTTTTTAAATGTATTTTTATCCCATAGGAAGTGCAAGCTCATTATATAAATTTTATATATATAAAAAGGGAAAAAAAGAAAAACAACTGTTTTATTTTTAATATAGCTCTTCTCGAAATTTATAAGCATAATGCTTATGCATGTTTCTATGCAATAAAAATGTATGTTGTTTTAATTGTGCTATGTATAGAACTTTATTAATTATTTTGCATATTACTACTTTTATAACAAGAAACTTCCATAGAATGAATGTAAAGTAAGTTTATAACTCCATTGCTTTTGATTAGACTTTGGAATCCTTTCCCAGTTTTATTATCGTAGACAACACTGATGTGAACATCTCTGATTATAACTCTTTTTGATGTTTATGATAATTTTCAACACATTGTCATAAGATATGGAATTGCTGAGATGAAGACTAAATTTGTTAGGTGTCTGACACATGCTGCCAAGTTGCTCTCCAAAATATATTAACAATTTGTATTTCCATTGGAAGTATATTTCAAATATGGCAGGAATTTCTTTTTTCAGATAGGCACAAAATTTATTCATTAGAAATAGTTATTCTATAGTTTATTGTTCAACAATATTTCCCAGGTATAGAGTTATCTGAAATATGCTTACATTGTGGTATGAGAATTTTAGTTAAATGTAACAATCTTATCGGATTCTTGTTAGTACCAAAAAACTATCTTATCAGTGCTCTAAAAATGGATTTCCATTTGGTTGAGATTCTTAATGGGTAGCTGTGTTAGAAATTTTTTTCAAAGTGAGCAGAGCTAATGACTCTATTTAGATTTAAAACCTCTTCAGGAAATGATATAAAAATGAGAATAGTAACTTGTTTCCTTTCTGACTAGAGGCTCTATTAGTAAAGGTCTTGAATCTATCTTCACACAAAAACTCTTAAAAATCTGATAGCAGAAAAAGACAAGTAAATGGAAAATATTCTGTGTTCATGTATCGGAATAATTAATATTGTTTAAAAAAATCATTCTACATAAAACAGTCTAGAAAATTCCAGTGCTATTTTCACAGAACTAGGGCAAATAATTCTAAAATTTATATTGAACTACAAATGATCCCAAATAGCCAAACAATCTTGAGAAAGAAGAACACAGCCAGAGTTAGCAAGCTCCCTAATTTCAAAGTATACTACAAAGATAGAGTAATCATAACAGTATGCTTTTGGCACAAAAACAAACACATAGATCAATGGAACAGAATAGAGAGACCATAAATAAACACATGCATACATTACCAATTAAGTAACAACAAAGGAGCAAGAATATACAATGGGGAAGGGATATTCTCTTCAATAAATGGTATTGGAAAAACCGGCAGCTACTTTAAAAAAAAAAAAAAAAAACTGAAAGTGGACCACTACCTTATACCTTATATAATAATTAAGTCAAAATGAATTAAAGACCTGAATGTAAAACCTGAAACCATAAAACTCCTAGAGAAAAATAGAGGTGATAAACTCTTTGAGATCAGTCCTAATGATGTCATTGTGAACTGTCTCTAAAAATGAGGGAAACAAAGCAAAAATAAACAAATGAGATTACATCAAACATCAAACTAAAATACTTCTGCACAGAGAAGGAAACCATCATCCAAAAAAAAAAAAAAAAAAAAAGAGGAACCCACTGAATGAGAGAAGATATGTTCAAAATATATCTGATAAAGGGTTAATATCCAAAATATAGAGAGAATCATATCACTCTCGATAACAGAAGCAAAAAATAACCTAATTAAAAAGGGGGTGTAGGTTCTGAATAGACATGTTTTCAAAGATGACATACAGATGGTCAACAAACACATGAAAAGATGTTCAACATCCCTAATAGGGAATATAAATCAAATGCACAACGGGATACCACCTTACATCCATTGAGTAACTATTATCAAACTGACAAGAAACAACAAGTGTTGACAAGATGTGGAGAAAAGGGAACCCTCATACGCTGTTGGTGGGAATGTAAATTGGTGCAATCCTATGGAAAACAATATAGAGTTTCTCAAAAAATTAAAACTGTAGCTATCATATCATCTGACAATTTCACTACTATGTATTCTAGGGAAACAAAAATACAAATTTGAAAAGATGTAAGCACTTCTACATTTATAGCAGCATTATTAACTATAGCTAAAATAACAGAAACAAAGTAGTGTCACTGTCTCATGAATGGATAAAGAAGATGTCATATATATATACACTGTGGAATACTACTCAGCTTAGAAATGAATAAAATCTTGCCATTTGTGAGAACATGATTGGACCTTGAGGGTATATATGCTAAGTAAAATAAGTCAGAGAAAGACATATACCACATGATTTCACTTATCTGTGTAATCTAAAAACAAAACAAAACTCACACTCATAGATACAAAGAACAGATTGATGGTTATCAGAGAGGAGAGGGATCAGGTGAGGGGGATAGTTGAAATGGATTAAGAAATGCAAACTTCCAATTTTATATTAAATCATGGGGATGTAATATACATGAGAATAGAGTCAATAATATTACTAACTTTATAAGGAGACAGATGGTACTAACTTTATAAGGTGACAGATGGTACTAGTTTTAGTGTGGTGACCATGTTTCAATGTATATAAATGTTGAGTCACTGTGCTTTCATCTAAAGTAATGTGATACTGTATATCAATTATACTTCAATATAAAAATTTTTAAAATAAGTTTAAAATTTGGCTAAAAATTATTTAGTATGATGAGTTGAGCTGAAGGATAAGGATTCTGATAGAACTTTGATTTCTCAAGAGAGAGGAGTCTAGCTTAATAAAAGGATATATATAGTCTAATTAACTCTGATTTGATCAAATACAGGTATCATCTTTTGGCTCAAAGTAGCTTAGTAACTTCAAAAAAATAAATTATTAAAATGTTCTCTAGTTAATAGTTCTCTGGCACAGAAGAATAAACTTTTAACTATATTGTAGATAAGAATTAACGTTTAGATTTAATAGCAATTTTCCTATGTATATTTTTTCATATCCTTTTATTAGGTAATAGATATACCAACTAGCTTTTTATTTTCATCAAATAAATATTCAATTAAGTTTGAAAATGCAAGACTAAAATGGTTTTGCTAGTAATTAAACACTTAGCACCAGATAAAAATATATTTACTTTGGTTTAGTGGTGTTATGCTAGCAAGTATGTGTTTAATATCACATAACAATTATAACTTATCCTCTTTATATTCAGCATACACATTTAATTCCAGATTAAAATTGACTCATTATGAGAATAAGAGGCCCATACAAATGTTACATTAAAAAATAAAAATTTTATGGGTATACATACAAGTATATTAATTGCCCTTTTTTCTTTTATAAAATAAAGCCACAGTAGGCCTCATTTCAACACATGTTCTCCTATCTCATTAATGCTTCATGGTAAAAGTGTATGATATGAGCAAGTGAAGGGGAACCAAAAGGTGCAATAGAGCTAAAGAAATTTAGATTGGATTCATATGTAAATGAATTATCATATAGGAATCAAAATTGTCTATCTGCTAGAACTTAACATTTATAAAACTGATAGGATATTAAATGCGTTTGCATAATAGTGAATATGTTAGTTGTTAAAATTACATAAAAACAGCATTAAATTCTTCCTGTATTTAATTTGTACTCTGAAAACTGTAGAGCATTTAGTATTTACAGTATTGGTATTAGACATCAAGTTTCCAAATGCATGAAAGTCATAAACTCAAGGAATGAGAACTCTTTGAGAATCTACCATGTTCAGCTGTGTGCTTGGTGAGGAAATTTACTCAACAATCTATGAAATATTACTCATTTCAAATCATTGGCAGGAAAACTAAAATTTAAAGAGGTTATGCAACTTTTCTAAATTTACATGGCCAGTGAATGGTAGAACTCTTTAAACTTATGTCTCTCTCCCAAGTCCATATTTTCATCTGATAGATCATCTCAATATTAATGGTGGACACTAGGGTAATTATTTATAAAGTATTCCTAAATTTTTCCATTATTCAAATAATGCTCAAATAAAAGCCTTTGCACACATGTTTTTGTGCCACTATGTAAATAATTCTGTAGAACTGACTCTAGGAGGTAAAATCTCTGGAACAAGATGAAAAATTTAACTATTGATATATTTAGTACTGCCAAATTATTCTTTCTATGAAGTTAGCAATTTTTAAAACATGGTATGGAAAAGGAACTGTTTTATTCAACCTTGCCACCAATGGAAATTATAATAGTTTTATAATAATTTTCTCCAATATATGTAACAAATAATATCTTATTTAAGAAAGTAATCTTATTGTTGAACATTCTGAGAATTATTTTAGCATATCAGAAAAATAAAAAAAGATTTAATTTTTATTCCAGCTGATCAAATTAAGCTTAACCATGGTGTTCCATTATAATATAATAAAACTTATTTTGCTGCTTTACATAGTCAAAGACAAAGACTTTATGTGCAGTAGTCCCTAAAAACTAATATTAACATAGTTGATGGAGCTGATGATTTCATTTCAGACATGATTCCACTGTTTGTTTTAGCTATTGTTGACACTAGGTATTTACACAGCTAACCCTTTTTGGGGTCATAAATTTCTGGAAATCAAAAAATAATTTTTCCCACCTGCAGAGAGTAAGTTTTGTCAAAAGCAAAAATATCCAGTTAAACACATGGAGATCATTCAGGGAAATCTATCTAAACAGCTTAATTTGATCACATCTACAAAATCCTTTTTTTCCACATAAGGTAACATTCACTGGTTTTAGAGATAGATTTCTTGGAGAACTAGGTTGAAGGAAGGGATATCTAGCCTATCAAAAAGGTACAAATCACTGGTCATTAGTATAATTTATCTTATATTATTATTCATTATTTTTATGCTCAACCGAAGTACAGAGTTTACAAGGTAAATCTTTCATGAGTAAAGCCTGTGAATTGCTTAAATGATTTATTGCTATTTCCAGTCATTTATCCAGAGATCTGTAGTCATTTGAGCCTTTAGATTTCTTTAATGTAGTATAGTATTATATATCTGCTAATAGTCTAATGCAAATATTCCTACTGATTTGTATCTCTTCTTTGCCTACTTCTATTTAAATTAAGAAATATACAAAGCATGATTAAATGTAATTTTCTAGGGTGTGCCTATACAATTACTGGAAGCATTTTATCTGAGAATAACATACATACATTTCTGACACTACTTCCTTTTCTAATATCTCCTAACTATTTTGAACAATCTCCCCCATTCTCTTCAACCCTGATGTATGGGAAAATTAGTCTGGTTTTGTTAACAGTGGTGCAGAGTTGCGGGGGTGTGGGGGGAATGGAACAAATTTGAAAAAATGTTTAAGAGTTTAATAGCTGTATCTTACAGTACTTCTACAAATACATATCAGTTATCTCCAAGAAGGTAATTTAATATATGATATTTCAGTAACTTTACTTAATCACAGGCTGTACTTGGAACCTCAGTTAACATCAGCGACTAGAGGACCAAGGAAATACCACACTAAACATCCACAGGTCTTTATTTACAATTGTGAATTCTGAAAAAGTTCTGTATGCTAAAAGATAATTCTTAACTCATTTAGAATCAAAACCAAACCAGAATGATGTGTGGCCATTTTTTGTTTTTATGACTTTCGTCACACTTATTTGTGGCTATTGATATCTTTGCTACAGAAATGTGAATAAGCTTGATTTGGGGATACTGCAGCAGACTCTTCTGGCATTATGTAAATATAGTATATGTGCAACATTGCCTTTCTAAAAACCCAGATATTCAGAATGTTTAGACATATCACATTCCAGGTATTCCCCATAAAGAATTATGAATCTTTATTATAGAAAACATCTGTATTCTTTCACAAATTAAACGAAAGTCTTTTTTTCTTTAAGCGTGCGATCACAGATCTCAGTTAGATGAACAGCACTGAGAAGGCTACTATAGTTTCTTCAGTTTCATTTGAAAATAGAATCAATCAATAGAGGCCTGCCTCATTTTCCCATCAGCGACGCTACTAATCTAGTTGTATAAGTGTACCCATACACTCTGTCTAACTTTGTGGTATTTACTTCCAAAAACCATACAGATTGTAAGCAGCATAACTACCCACAAAAAAAAAAAAAAAAATCTGTAGAATAATAGTATTTGGTAAATGCCACAAACTTAAAATATACCCTAGCGCGAGGATATAAACACCTAAAACAAAAGAGCTGGCTCTAGATCTCACACTGAATTACAGAAACAGACACTGTGAAACAAAAGGAAAGTGGAGGACTAGAGATAACTGGCAACAGATAAAGTCACCCCACAGAGGTTTCCCCCGTGTTGCTGAGAACAAGTCTGAGGGAATGCTGAGGACCGTGCTAGGAAAAGGTGAGTAGAAGGGAAGGTGCTTGAATTTATTCGAGGCCACATGTAAGTCTTGGGAAGGTACTATTTCCGAGCAAGAATGGGCAAGTGAAAAGGGTATGGAATAGTCCTTGGATACTCTGTGGTTAACAGAAAAAGGTGAAAGACCCAACAGAACCAAAAGAGAATTACTATAGCAGAAAACCATATTGCATTAAGGAAAAGATACCTTCGATTAAAGTGTGTGTGTGTGTGTGTGTGTGTGTGTGTGTGTTTTCCCCCTTTAACAATTGAGACGATGTTCACCCCCCCCCCAAAAAAAAGTGTAAAGCCATGAAAATTCTCTTTGGTCTTCCACCAGCTCTTGCTCATTTAGGGAAAACAAAAACAAAAACAAAATGATATTTCGAAATGAAAAAAATCATGGACAATACTCACAGAAACCTTCCATAAAAAGAAAACATATTGAATATCAAATATCTAACTAATGAGAATTCTCCTACCATCCTAACATATACACAGAAACAACTAAGAAAAAAATGCTGAGTTAAAACAGCTCTAAACAAATGCCTTAATTAAATATCTTTTTTATAAACCACTTGCAGATCTAAAAAAATATATTTGAATTAGTGAAACTCAAAAATAAAAACGGACAAAACATTGAACAATGTGAAATCAGAGTTGAATAGGTAAGACTTAGAAGAAAAAGAAAAGAAAAACTTCACAGTAATAAAGGCTAAACTGAAAGGTACCTAAGGAAACATAGATTTTCATGAATACTTTTTATGTGGTATTGATGAAGAGCATGTGTGAGGAGAACTGAAAAAGCCAAAAAAGAAAAAGAACAAAAATAATACAGAGAAAAAATGATAGATATAGTTATCCAAGAAGATACATAATTCTTAAAACTGGTATTCCTGAAGAACTCTAAAACAGCAAAACAGAAAAAAAAAAATATTAAGGCTGAAACTCAAGAAAATTTTTCAGAAATAAAGATCTTAGTTACATATTGTAGGGCACATTTCTTTAACTCCATAATACCCAGAAAAACTTTTAGCTTTTATGTATATTTTTGAAAAGTATTCTGGGCTTTTTTAGTCAAAAAGATCAAATTACTTACAAAGGAAAGAGAATCATGTTGTTAGCAGGTTTCTTCACATCAATATTCAAAACAAAACAACAGTGAAACACTTTTCAAAAAAAAAAAGGCAAGGAAGGACTATGTTCAGGTGTCAGGGTTATAAAATATAGTTTTAAAATGGAAAGAACCTACAGAATATTAAACTCATTAGAGAATGCGCTTTCTCCAACTTAATGGCTATTAGGTAAACTTTGACGAAAGGATTAATAGTTAACAGTGAACATATGTGATTATATACCTAAGACTAAAAGGTGTGAAAAGAGGGAAGAATAATATATAAATATTCCTCTAATGTAGGAATTGTACAATATAAATCAAATGGAGGAAAAAGAAGAGACTAAATGAAAAATATGTCATTAATTTTCACATACATAATACATGGGAATCCAAGAATATCATTTAAAGAGTAAGTAGTATCCTAAATTAAAAAAATAATAATAATAAAGGATGAAGAACTTCACAAAACCTTAACACTTCCTCTCACAGAGCTCAGAGTTTCCTAGGAAAGATGACATGCACACATTCAAGATGTCTAGCATAGCTAATATCTGAAAATGTTTTCAAAAGTAATATTTAAAAAATGAGTTGCAGTGCCCTCATTGGTTCCTGGATCTGATTGGGGTAAAACTCAGGGTGCCATGGAAACCACCATGGTCATGGAGAACCAGGCCCTTTCGGACCTACATGTCCTAGTTCCTGCCCACACAGTTCCTACATCTCTGTGACTTCTAGTAGAGCTGCGTCTTAGATGAGGAGGTGAAACTCATTAAGAAGATGAGTCACCACCTGACTAACCTCCACAGACTGGCTGAGCTCCAGGTTGGCTGGATAAGTATCTCACCAAAAGGTTCACCTTCAAGTGTGACTAGAAGCATTGGAGCCTCCATGCAACCATTAGGCAGACTTCTAACCACCATGGAGCCCTCTCCCATGCTGTGGACCAAATTGATACAATAAAGCTGTTTGCACAAAAAAAAAAAAAAAAAAAAAAAAAAAAAAGAAAGAAAGAAAGAAAGAAAGAAAAGAAAAACAAAAAGAAGTATGCCTATATTCTAAGAAGGAGTTCCTATAAAAATAATGAAAATTGTATTGTGAATTCAGAAACCCATTGAAATTCTGAGTAAGGAATTCTGGGTAAGAATTCTGGTATTTACAAATATGCTGTTTATTGATTAAAATATACAGATATATAAATATGTCTTTGCAAATGAAGTAGTAGCCTTCCTATTCTATTTGAAATAAACCTATTTTCTTTCTTTCTCTTTTGTCCTTCTTTCCTTCCTTCCTTCCTTTTTCTTTCTTTCTTTCTTTCTTTCTTTCTTTCTTTCTTTCTTTCTCTCTTCTTTTTTTCTTCTTTTTATCTCTCTTCTTTCTCACTTTCTTACTTTCTTACCTTTTTCCAAAAATGAACATAATTTTTGAAATTTCTCTTGCAGATTGTGTGTGTATGTTTTGGTTTGGTTTTGGTTTTGGTTTTGGTTTTGGTTCTTATTGTTTGTGTGTTCTGGTGATGGTGATCATTACAGCAGTGGTGGTGATATTTTATGTAGATCATCTATTTCCAATGCATTTTAAAACATATTGTATAGCAATTTCTGCTTTTGTGTTCTTTTGCACTGGATATAGCTAGCTGTTTTCAATATTTTTGCTTAATGAAGTCAAAGCAATATAAACAAAATTTCTCCTTGCAAATGAATCTCATCCAGCTGCATTCAGCTATGAAAGAGCTCTCAGAAAACACTACTGATTAATTTTCATTTCAAAAATATTTTGTAACGTGGTTCATGGGCCTTTGTTAATAGCTTGTCTCATGTCCTCCAGATCACCATATGCTGTCTTCACAAAAATATCAGGTCCATGGAGAAATGGCCTGCCTGTTTTTTTTAAGGTTAAGTTGTTTAGAAAATATCACTAAGTCAATTCAGATAATCCCATTTCCTTAATCAAGTACTTCTGTGATTTTATGGCATAAAAACAGATTAGTTTATTTTATTTTATTTATTTCCACTACTACATCTAGTAGAATTAGCAATGGGTTAATAAGAGAATACCTGACCAGATGTGAGTTAACTGAGAAATCTATTCAATGAACTGGGCGACCTTCTAACTTTCCTACTTCAGGAGAAAACGATGTATAAATGGTGAGCAGTGTGACATTTTAGTGGAATATTACCACTCCCAGCCTAAGCTAGAGACAAAGGGCTGCTCGGTGAAGAAAAAAATAATCAGGGTTTGGTAAGAGGATAGAAAGATGCTTAACAGTAAAGAGGACACAGTCATCCCTCTTGTAATGAACACACACTACTAAAATTTAATAGAACCAAAGGAGTCTCTTCCTGGATAAAAGTTTATGTTACTGTCTGTAATATGTGTTTATATAGTCCTCTTGCTGGTTTATTTTATTTTATTTTGTTTTATTTTATGTGTTAGGTAGAAATCAGTAACTTGAATTAGTTGTTCTATGTTTTCTAACATAAATAAGTGAATTCCATTCGATCCCCTTTCTCACAGTATCTCATTTCATTCTTTTCCCCTTACCATCTAGAATCAGAGAGCTTGGTTTGTGTGCTTCTGTTCACAGAAGTTTCTGAAAGATATGTACTCCACTTTCACTTCTGAGAAATGCTGTTAATTGTTTTGTATTGGAATTTACTCTTCTGGTGGGATGCTCAAAGCCTTTGCAGTCATTCTCCTAATTCCCCATAATGCCCTGGATAAATACAACGTTCTCCACCTTAGCTAAGAGGATTTTGCCTTTAGTTTTGCTGGAATTCCTTGTTAATTCTTCTGAACTACTTCCCTCTAGTTTAGAAGATATTAGTAAAAATTATTAAGATCTTGACAACTAACCTGTCCACATTATTTTGTGGGAGAGGGGATGGTGGATAGACATTCATTGCCACTTTTGATATTTGTGGTAGAGGGTTGTTCACTTTGTTTGACAGTAATTTACACTGTTTTTAGTTATTTCAAATTTATGTCATTAGCTATTAAGGATTGTATAATAGATGAATATATGATCCAGTTTCATTCTACCATTTTTATACACAGAATGTTTATCCACTGAGTATTTACATGAATCTTGACAAAAATTTTTCCTTCGAAAGGGATATATGTGTGTATATGTATACAGATATACACATGTGCACAGACATATACATGCTATTTTTGTGGGGGTTTTAGCACTTAAAGTTTCATTGTTTTATAATATACTTTTTCAATACACTTGACTATTTTTCTCAAGTGTCTTAAAGGGCACATAAGATTGTATTATGTTCCAAGCGAACAAAAAATGAGCAACGGAAAAAAGAAGGAGCTTTGGGACTGGAAACTGGTTGACATTTTTTTTCCCTTTTTCTTTTTCCTGAAATTAATTGTATGGTAATTCTGTAACTGAATACGTATTGTTATGCAACAGAAAGAGAAGCATTAGAATTCTCACCTGCTGATTTTGTCAATTTGGTTTCTAAGTCAGATCTCCTAACTCCACTTTTATTGTACAGATTAGTGCTTTCTGTACACCAAAGTAGGTTCCCTTTACCCCATCCCTAAATGAGATAGAAGCTATAGATCTCATGATTGGCATTAAAATAGTTTCCTGGAAATTTCATTAACTCTGAAATTATGTCATGTTGAATTTTTCTGAAAAAAAAAGAGTGGCACATGTAAGTGTGCTTGAGATAAGAAGAGATCGGGAGTAATAGTTCTCTAGACCAGTTTTTATCGTCACTCTTAATTCCATTTTTTCATTCCTTTTTAGATAAAGTAAACAAATTGGAACTTACTTTTGACTTTTTCTTTGTCTTCTCTTCCTTTGACTCTCCTTCAATCCAGAGGCATAAATGCGTTTTTAGTCAAAACTATATATTTACATATGATATTGCCTAACATCATCCCCATGCTATCTATATACCTAAGAGATCTCTTGTTTATATTTTGATTATCCACACAAAAGTAGTACAGAGCATGAAAATATCTAAAAAATATGGTGTGTCTATTTAGGCCTAGGACAACTTGGTTGAGGTCCACCGTACATTTGGTAGCTTATTGCCATATTGTGATCTATGATTTGTGTACTCCAGAGCTTGAATTTGTAATTGTCTCAGTATCAAATTAACTAGTAAGCCAAGATAACTGGAGTCTTTCAAGAAAAGGATACTTATGATGAAAACAAAAATACTATAGCGATAAAAATCCTATGTTTTTGAAAAATCTAAAAATACTAGTTATGCTAGTACATAAAAATAGCATAAAAGCTGCCTTGAAATATCTGGATTCATTGATCTGCTTACCAAAAATTATTTTGATTGTGAAGATATAAAAACTTACTCTGAAGATATGGGAAAGTTTATACTTAAGCCAGACTATACATAGTATTTGTGCATATGTGATTTTATACATTTATAAATAACAAAAAATGTATATGTCTCATTATCAGTGAGCAAAAGATTGAAATAATTAGATAGAAGTTAGAAGTGGAAGAAGCTCCTTTAATATTCTGACAGCTTTGCTTCAATTCAAATGGAAAATTTCATACATAATTGCTTACCTGGAAGGATTGATATAAGGATTACTATTTATATGACAGAAACATTTGTAAATCACCTTGACCTTCTCAAAGAAAGATTGTAGTGATTAGAAAAAAAACATCTGTTTTTCTTTTAACCTGGTCTGAGATCAGATGGTTTTTCACAATAGAAGAGGAAGCGGTATAATGAAAAGAAGTCAAATATATAGGCAGATGGTCTTGAGATGGTATGGATGATCATGAAAAGAGTTTTATAGCCTTCCTTTTTCTGTTGAGATTTTTTAAAAATCTGTATTTATTATGGATAACTTTGTTTGTTGACACCATATGCTAGTACTATGTAAACACAAGATGTCTACATATTTACTTAATAGTATACTCACTGAACTTCTCAGTGAATTAAAAGATTTAAAATAAGTCAGCATACATAATCCATATGTTGCACATATTTGGTATTTTTATCAAAGGTGATAAAAAATGTAAGGGTTTTGACTCACCATGTGGATATACATGTGTATGTATATTATAGATACAATATCTGTGTGTCACATATTAAATACTTTCTGCTTGTCTTCAATGTTTTTTGGTATATATGTATATAGTCTCTATATTATTACTACAAATTCAAACTTTGTGGCTGCCTAACAGGTAGGATATGCTACATGTTCTACCTATTAAATCTGTATTGGCGCAAAAAAGATACTAGCTACTTTGATTACTTCTTAATTATTCTTAATCATAAATTATTTAACTCATCTGATTTCAGTATTCAAAAGTGAGAGATAAATACTTTGTAATCATTTATAAACATTATTTAAGGGATAATTATGAGCCAGCACTTTATAAAGTATATGGTGGTAGGACTAGGGAGAAGGAATGGAAGGGAAAGACAAGAAATGATAAAATATTGACAAATATTGATTCTGTTCTCCGGAAGATCACATTCCATGGTGAAGACTAAATCCAAGTTAAATAATTGTAAGACAGTGTGTGTGTGTGTGTGTGTGTGTGTGTGTGTGTGTGTGTGTGTGTGTAATAATAAAAATATGCATATGTAAAGTGTTTGGGCACTTTGTAGAAAGAATGAAAATAATTCTACTTACGTATCAATTGAAAGACATATGGAGATAGGCTTTTCTACATGCCAGATTTAAATGGGCATTCTAAGCAGTGGGAAATGTTCAAATAATAATACAAATAACACAAATAATACAAAGTTACTGGAAGGAAAAAGAAAATAGTTAAGTGGGGTAGGAGCTAGACCTCAAAGAACCAGCATGGTAAATTGAAGCTATTGTATAAATAATTATTACATCAAGACAATTCAGGCCCTCATAGACCTCATGAGGTAAATTAAACTCCTGAAGACATAGGTGAAGCCATGCTTGTAGACGCTTATCTGCCTTATTCCTAAAAGAGGACTTTCAGGTTTTGCTCCAGATTTTTAAGGGTATCTGAAACCATTAAAAGATTATGACTACTGGTAGTAGACCAAAGATGAATCTCTGAGGTAGACTAAGTAGATCCAGAGGGAGGAAAAAACAGGAAATGGGGTAGACATTCTCAAGAAAGTAATGTTTTAGATGGCAAAACAACAGAATAGCTAGAAAAAACAGCATAGGTATTAAGTGAACAGATCTCAGAGCAAGACTGTGTGGACACAAATCCTGATCTTACCAGTAGGTAAGATTTGGTTATTTAACCCTTTTTATGATAATTTTTTACATGTATTTATAATCTAAATAGAAATAGAAACCTATTTCATAGGACAGTAATGAACTTCAAATGGTTTTATATGAGTTAATTGGTTAGAAAAGGGCCCAACACAAAAGAAGTGCTTTTTAAGTGAAAATTATGAACAAGAATTTTCGCTGGGGATTTATATGTGTTATTTAATCTTTGCAGCAAGCCATCAGTTAGATATTAAGAATCTCGTCATGCAGTAAAGAACTCATCATTAAAACTAAGTGAATGCACAGTTCTCTTTGGCTCCTAAGCTCAAGGTCCTTCAACTACACTACATGGTTATGACAGAATAGCAAATTCAAGGTTTTGGATGTGCATAGGCTTGCTGAATTCAATAGAAGAAGAATACTGAAATGTGGAGAGCTATTAGATCAACGTTCCTTATTGGAGGACATGAGATCACCAAAAAAAAAAAAAAAACCATTTTCAAAAAAATGGACTTGGTTAGTGGCAGATTGCAAAAGAAAGTAAGCACATTAAAATAACATATATAGACAGAAGTTTTTACGTTAAAGAGGAGGAGGCAGATTGGTGGCATCTGAAGAGTTAAGAAATTTTTTCTGTGGAATTTCTGTGGGTATTCTGTGAGTATGTGCATACCATGCCTGTGTGCATGTGTGCACATATGTGCATGCAACATTTTTACTATTCTGTACATTTGGAAGATGAGTGAGACTTGAGGATGGGAGAATGTTCAGAGAATGGAAACACTGAAAAGAAAACTGATATGAAAGAAAGAAGGAAAAATTTACATATTAAAATTTAAGGCAATAGGGAGATGCCTAGTCTCCTCCTAAAACAGGATGGAAATTAAGAAATACCATGACCTCTGTTAACCTAATGACGTGGCAACATGGATCAGTAGCACTTCCTGAGTTCTTACAATGCACTGTGCACTATTATAAGTGCTTTATGTGAATGAAGTCATACAATTCTTATAACAGCCTTTTTGAGGTAGCTACTGTTAATAAGATAGTGAAATATAAAGAAGTTTCTACAGAGGCAGTGCCAGAACTTAAACTTTTACAGTTAAACTCTAAAATCTATGTACTTTACTTACCTACCCCAGTGCTCTACCCCTTTGTCTAACCACCAATCTGGGCAGTTAGAGGTGGGAGGCTGGTTCAGCATCTTTGAATATTCTGGGATGTACAAATGTGTGAAGAAAGAGAAATGAAAAAAAAAACACAA
The DNA here is from genome assembly GCA_003508835.1 of Eonycteris spelaea. Taxonomy (NCBI): domain Eukaryota; kingdom Metazoa; phylum Chordata; class Mammalia; order Chiroptera; family Pteropodidae; genus Eonycteris; species Eonycteris spelaea. The sequence goes on along the minus strand of PUFA01000074.1, from coordinate 5,914,464 downwards.
CTGAATCATAAAGATAGGAGCAAGTGAAAAATTGGGAGGAGCTGGAATCCAAACAGAAGACAGAAATTAGCAGAAGATTCTAGAAAGAAACTGGCTTACAGTGAGGTAAAGAAAAGAAAAATGAAGACAAATGCTAACTAAATAAGATACCAAGTTAACTGTAGCATTAAAATTAACCTACTGTAGTCATAGCTAGCTTGCTTATTTATTTATTTATTTATTTATTTATTTATTTATTTATCTATTTATTTATCTATTTATTTATTTTTGGGCAAGGCAACCCTTGGCTGGCCTCACAGATTGCAAGGACCTTCTCGGCTTGCAATCTTTTATTTTTTATTTTGTAAGCCTACAGCACCTGGTCTTCCTAGGTGGCCTCCTATCCAAGTACTAACCAGGCCCAACCCTGCTTAGTTTCCGAGATCAAATGGGATTGCGCTTGTTCAGGGTGACATGGCCATAGACTACATTTCTTTTTAAAAAAGAATAAGTAATCACATTATTAGATTTGAAATTTAATCTGTTTCTTTAAAAGTTAACATTCATAAGTGACTTCAATTTCCTTTAAAAATAAAATCCCCTTTCCTGCAATGCTGTTTCTGTATGATGTGGTTGTAGAGAAAAGATGAAAATATGTTGAAGGTCTGCCTAGAAATACCTAATTTTTAAGGATAAAGACTGAAAATTGGAAATTATTAAATTTGGCGATTTCATCAAGAATCTTTTATTCTCTTAAATATCTTATATTTTTTTGAAATTGCTGCTACTTTTCAAATATAATATTGTGCATACCATGGGGATATTTGAAGATATTTGGACACACCAAGAATATAAATGTTATGACATAAATTACTTAATAATTTACTCATAAAAATTTTCAACTATGTTAAATTAATTTTTCTATAGAAAAATTAAATAGTTTTTGGTTTTAAATAATCAATTTAGTGTGTATATTGAGAATATTGCTTTTTAAAAATTAAGTAGATACTATACCTTTAAGCTACCTTATATTTACATATGCAGTTCTTTGGAACATGAAAAATTAGCTTTTTGTGCTGTTGTATTCAAGAAAAAGTCTTATAAAAAAAAGAGTATTGATCAAACGTAAACTTTTTTTTCTACCCTTTGTTCTTCACTTAAGGACTAAAATTCTAGTTTTCATTCATTACTTGAAAGGGAAAAGAATTTTAAAACATAAACATTCACTATATTAGCTTAACTAAGGATTCCAATGATTATACTGCTTTTAATATAAAATAACAGAAAATGTTACAATCTCTGATATATACACACTTTTTTTTCTCATAATGTTTATTTTCTTTTGTTAATAAGCAGCAAACTAAATGTCATCTTTGGACACTTCTGTTTTCTTGGTTAATAGGAGAAAGTAATGAGTATTAAACCTTTCCTTTTCTTTTTGTTTTCAATAAAACATAACTGAAAAACAGAACATCTAAATATCAGTCAAGAGAAAAACAAAAACCATCCTTTCACCAAGAAGTTTTTTTTTTTTTTTTAAATTTCAACTCAGTGCTTCCTGTGGGTTTAGTTTACTGTGTGAAACCATGAAAGGCTTCCACAAAATACACATTCCTAAGCAGGGTCTGACCTAGAATATTTCAAGATCAACAATTAAAACAGCCTTTTTCATCTAAAGTCTCATGTTCCTCTATGGCACATTTAGTGTGAAAGGGATTTTGCAAACCTACATGAAGAAGGTGTTATCTTAGTAAGGGAAATTATTTTAGCACAATGCTAGGGGACATCAAAATAAATAGCGTTTGGTATTCTCTGATACTTTCTATAGTATAGTGCCTATACTTCAATGTTATGCAGGGACTAATTAGTTAACTGTCCGATTATCTATATGATACTTTATTCCAGGTTTGCCTTTAGTTTTTACTGTAACAATATTATTGCTCATTATTGCTTTATCCTGCATAGAAAAGAAAGAAAAATGAAGTTAGCAAAAGTCAGCTCATTTGGCTTTGAGTTTTGTGAGAGAAAATGTTGACACTGGATTAAAGTGGAGTTGTTATTTATTTTGAATCGTTATGTATCCATCACTAGATTTCACTAATGAAATGTTAGCCGTGGTTTACCCATCAACAGATCAATTCCATTTTAAGAGCAATTTATAAAGCTTGGAGACAATCATGAATATAAAATAGTACAATTCGTCAGGTCTTAACAATGGACAACCAAAATTGACTAATCGAAATCTAATTTCGCCACTGGCCAAAAAGAAAGTAGGTTAAGATTGCCCAGGTCATTTTTCTTTGATTAAGTTCCTGCCTTTCTTGTTATTTTTGATTCCCTATCTTGTGTCTGTCACAATGATATAATATCAAGGGAAAGCTAAAACTTCTAGTAAAGTGTAGGAGAGCAGTTGCTATAAAGATGCTGAGATGAAGGAAGGACAAATTCCAACTCCATACAAAATTTGCATGAAAAGTGAAAATTTTCTTAAGGTGATATTTGGGTGCAATGTCATATTATAATTGTGACCATGTCTTCATTATAAAAGTAATGGTATGAGGTTACTCAAGCTAAATGGCTAATTTCCACTAATATCCCCATGACATTTTTCTTTCCCAGCCTAACAGATGACTTTTATTTTATTAACCATAGGAAGAAATCTTGAATTTTTATGAAATATACGAAGGAATACTCCTGTTTGCATAAATATATTAATTAACAACACCATTTAATCTGAAGATTATTAAAAGTTCTCATGCATATGCCATTGTAACAAATGGATTTTCATTACTGAAAAGGAGAAAACTAATAAATGGTAAAGAACTTAGTTTTGTATTATTTTGCTCATCATGGATAGTCAAAGACTAAACTATCAAATTTGGGTTTAAAATAAAGTTATATTTATTAATACCAAAAAAACTTATAATTAAATGGCAGCCATTTTTACGTTCAGAGAAAATCTTATAAAACATAAAGATTATAATAACATTTTTTATTAAACATCATATTTCTTTGTTTTGTTTGTATTTTTTAAATAAAAATTTAAAAGAATAAATCATGAATAATCCTGTCATTAAATACAGCCTTATTGTTAATTAATATTTGAGGTATTTTTATAGTCTTTTATATTTTCTGTTTTACACATATAAACGTGAAATTCTGAAAAATAAAATTTATTTGTTATGACTAGATAATTCTTTTATAAGCTTCTTATACAATATTTATATGCATTACAAATAATAGTCTTATTGAAAAACTTACAGAGGCTTATCTAAAACTACTTTGCTGGACAGTGGAAAAATCAATATTTTAAAAGAGAATTTTAATTCAGATTTAAAGAACATGTTATTTAAAACAACTCAATGTTAATAGGATTATTTAACAACATATTTCTATGATGATGATAGATATTTAACATGTATGAAAGGACTCAGGCTTACTTTTGATAGCCATTTGCAAAAGAGAAAAGAATTAGGAAACTTTTTCACAATAAGCAAAAACACCTTAAAAGTTTGTGTCTTCAACTCTGGAGGAAGGTATTTTGTTTATATAAACTTTGGAATTGAGAATCTAAATTTGCAAAAAGGAAATATATAAAATATCCAGTTAAATGGATGTCATTCAAAGTATTTTCTTTGGCTATATGGTTTTTATACAAAAGAAGAATGAATCTACTGACATTTTACATAGCATTGTTTTATCCCCTTATGTTTTTCTCTGGAAGACAGATTTTGTTTCTGAAAGTACCAAATCAATAAGATAACAATAAGGGCTCAAAGTTAAACTATTGGCTCAGACTGTCAAATAGTCAGTTAAATTAATACAATATAAGAGTGAGATATTTACCATCAGAAAAATAAAGCAACATGTTGGTGATGATTTTCACCACATGAGACTATCTTTTGAATGTTTCTTATCAGGCAATTGCTAAGTCTTTCCCTTAAGTAATTTATAATTAATAAAATAAGAATTAATTATAAATTAAGATAGATGTTAACAGATTTAAATGAATATATTTCTTTGAGTGAATCACAACCTTTTGAGCTTGTTATTAAAACTATTTGTTAAAGGAGGTGAAAATATATTTTTCATATATATATGCTTATATATTTTTAAAAAGGAGATGAAAGAAAATCATCAGTATTTGCTAAACCTTTTTTGTAAAAGATAGGAAGAGTGGGTTAATCTGTGTGTGTTTAAGTAAATTAACACAATCTAAAAATTATTGAAATCAAAAGTACTAGTAAAAAGAATGAGTGTATAGTTATATGTAACTGATATTATGATAACAATTTTGGTTTAACTTCAATCATAACTTTAAAAACAAAATAAAAAATGAGTTTTACATCAGAAGATAAGTTAGCTTCTCCTATGAAATGTTGCAGTCAGGCTTGTAAATGGATCATTTAGCTTTGGGGAAGGTTCAGATGATTTATCTTAATGAAATTAGCTTTTAGTGTATTTCAACTGGCTGAAAGGAAAACTTTTTTTAGATAATTATTTCAGTCTTACTATTTTTAACCCTTCAGTTCTTGATCTAATATTATGAAATCATGACATTTGCTTTTACCTGGTTTGTTCTGGAAAGGTTCTGTAAACTTTCTTACCTTAGACATTACATCTAAGATAATTGATCTTTATTTATTTGCTTTATATTATGTTTATGATGTAATACACACTTATGTTTAAAAATCACAAGCAGTACACAGAAATATAAAGAGAACATTCTTTCAGTGCACTGTCACCATACCTACTTGGCAGAAATCTGTGTATTTTCCCATAAATTTTCTGTTCACGCTAAAGAAAATACATGTGTGTGTATGTGTATGTATATGTATATAGGCATGTATATATATGTATATCTTATACATATGTTTGCTTAAATATATGTTTGCACATGTATATATAAATTCATATACATGCTTATATATTTTCTAAATATTCATATATATGAATATATAGAGAGAGGGAGAGTCAGCTCTTCCTTTTTAACACACCAAAGATATGATTTTAAAATTTTCTTTTAAAACTCAAATAGATCTTTATCCTTGTATCCATAGTTTTTTGTATGGATAGATGTGCCATAATTTGTTTTTCCAGTCATCTATTGCTGTACATTTAGGGTTTTGTGTGTGTGTGGATAGTCCTGGTTGTTTGCACGCTTGCTAATATGAGCAACGTTGTATTGAATGTGTTAGACCACAAATCTTTTCAAAATTTTTTAGGGATACATTTTTAGTCATGAAATCCCCAGTCATTTTTAAAACATACTTTTGTTAACTTTGACTTTAGATGGTGAACACACAATACATTATACAGATGATGTATTATAAGATTGTATACTTGAAACATGTATAATTTTATTAACCAATGTCACCTCAATAAATTTAATTAAAGAAAGAAAACTGAATCATACATACAATTACATACATACTGAGAGAATCAGACAAAATAAAACATAAATTTTGATCCTTAAAAACTTAAAAAATAAAACTCACTATTATCTTATCACACAACTACAATCAAACACAAAAGCTAACAGATTATGTTGATACTATTTATGCATTAATAATAAAGCCAGTGCCATGTTTTAAAAATTTAATTAAGAAATTAAATTGTATGTCCCCAAAATTGTATGTACGTGTGAATGTGTGTGTATATGTGTTGTGCTATGTATCTTTAGAGAGCAATCATTAGTCAGTGGGTAAAAAATAGCTGATTTTAACATCTCTCTTGGTATGGTGTTGCTTATAGATTCTTAAATGGTATTTTGTATGATAAAATTTCTCCAAATGTTATAAACATTCCAACCAAAAGAATTCAATAGTGAAATATTTGAGAAAAATCTGCATAAGATATTCACAATAAACCCTTAAAGATCTGAAGAAGGCCTACAGTAAAGAAATATATTTAATTTCAGTGTTTATCAGTTCATTCAGCCACATGTAGTTTTCCTGTGGAACATTTAAACAATACTTCGAAGGAAAATTCTAGTAAAGTTAGTGGTGTGCTCTTTTCTGACTAAGGAATTAAAATCTGCAAATTCAAAAAGTGAAGTAAATAACATTTCAAATATGAACTATAATTTGTAATAGATTATCCTAAGACTTCAAAGTAGTGGTACGTGTCTTGAAAGGAGGATTAAGACAGCAATGTAATAGCTCCAAATATCTTAAAATAAAGGTAGTTTTACCCTTCCTTAAGTCAAATTAGCTAAAATTATATGGAAGTATGATGTGTGGTACTTTCAGTTTGGGGATCTGAAGGGGAATAAAGAATGTAAATATGTTTACATTATTTTAAATAAAGGAATAATAGACAAACTATAGCTGTGCTTCTATAGCAATCAGAAAGCTTTAACTATATAAAACTATCTATAGTTCACTGAAGCAGAATTTAATGGTAAAAAACATGAATTTATTTATTTGTTTGTTTGTTTAGTGAAGTTTCTTCCACAAGCTCGTTTTCTAGTAGAAAGAAAAAAGAAAAACTTCTATTGAATACAATTTACAAATTATTTCAATTAAGTGTTACTTTAAGTGGTCCTATTGGTGCAAAACAAAATCAAAAGCCAGGATCTGAATTATAGTCTATGTCTCATTCATTCAAAACCTGCCATTTCTTTTTATAAATGCCATAATTTCAAGATCTAGTAAGATCGTTTAGTCCCCCGGTCCTCTTTAACGAGACTTCAGTAAGTTAAGCAAACGGGGTCTAATCAAATGAGACCTGAAACTTTCTAGGAAATAAATGCATAGCATTTATTTAGGAGTATGCAGTAGATTTACAGGAATTTCAAAGTCAAAGAATGATCTATATTCTTAGAGGTTTTAGGACATAGCCCTTAGGATATTAGTTATATTATTTTATTGTAGAAGTTATGAGAACTTAAAAAATACATCAGGTTACTTAGCTATAATTTCCTTGACTTCTGGGCATAATATTTCCTTCTGAAATTGAGAAAATTTTCCTATATAATTTACTACAAATTTTTAAAACTTTGTAGTTTAGCACAAAGCATGAAGACTTTCAAGAAAACAGGCATTGAACATTGAAAAGCTTGTGTATTTCACACTAATGTATGTATTTATTTTAAAGATGTTTTAGTTCCATAGTTTGATTGGAATAGTGATTTCACTGACAGACACAATTGTCAAAATTGATGAACTGAAAACTTAGTATTTGTGTATATTTCTGTATTTAAATTAAACCTCAATTTTAAAAAAAGTACTTTAATTACTATTAATTCCTTTTTTTCCTATGTCTGATGTCCAGCCCCCATCCATCTACTAAAACATTGAAATAAAAATATAAGGATTACATTAATATAACATTATTCTTTGTCAGTGGAGATTAAATTATATATATATATATATTTCAATGCAACAAGGAGGAAAAAGAGGAAGAGAAAAAGGAGAAAGCTCTATTTTATCTCTGTGTTGCAGAGAAGTGATAACTAAAATTGGCTCTATTCGATCTATAGTCTACAAGTGTGTATTAGAGCATATTGTGTAATATGCTCTTCAGCCCAAATGTGCCCTTCAGCCCAAACTTAGCACACAGTATGCCCTCAATAAATATAATTGATGGATGGATGGAAGGAAGGAAAGAATAAATAAGGAAGGAAGCAAAAGGAAGGAAGGAAGGGAGCAAGGGAGAGTAGGGAAAGGAAGAAAGGAAGGAGGAAATTTTAATCGGACTACAAAAGCATTTGAAGACATTGGAGTTCTCAGAGTATTCTCTATAAGAGAAAAGAAATTTCTCTATAAGTTTATGCTGAATAAGCAGCTTTTCAGTCAAATGCTCTTGAGTTTATATTATTCATGATTTAGTTTTAACTTTACTTATATTTATTTATTTTCTGACATATTATAGGCCCCTATTTCCTATTCCAGAATTAGTATGATTAGCTGGTAATGTAGTTCTATATAATCAACTATTCCTTTCAACCTATAGATGTTTCTGATTGTCCCATTTACATTTTCTCATCACAAAATAAAGTTCACTAATTATCAATTGGGAATGGCACAAATCTTTGCTTAAAGTGAATTTAAGTGATTTAAGTCTACTAATATCAGATAAGATTTGTATGTAGATCATTGGTTTAGGTGGCTCAATTTGTACCATTTACTAATTATAATATAAAAATATATATATATATATTTTTTAAGTTTCTAACATTGGGAATGAACTTACACTGTAGTTATGTGGGGGTTTTAAAAAAGTGAGAAATAAGCTTTAAATATAAGCAACTTGGTTTAGCTAAGTAACATGGTTCCAACACAATAGCTTCCCATAGGAGCATTTAGGTAAGCAAGCATTTACTGAACTGTGAAACATGATATCTTATCAAATTATTCTAAATTTATTTTTTAATGTGCATTCCTGGGTTAATTTCCAGTTCTCCAAATTAAAATATTACAGATTTAAAGAGATGTTCCATTTTTAATTATAGAGATGGAGCCATGTTAATTTGGAAAAAAAATAACATCAAGGTATCAGTGGTAGTAGTTGTGTTTGAAAACATTCATTACTTAGAAGAGAACAAAAAGTAAGGAATGTTGGTAAAATTTTATTCCAAAAAAACTCATTCTGCATTCTAATTTCCTTTGCTTAGAGAAGTAGTGTAATAGCAAGAAAATAGCTATATTTTTTGACTAACAAAATGTAAGAAGAAAGTAGTTTTTCTCTCTTTTTCCATAATTACTATCTTCCCTTTCATAAGTTATAATCAATTAAGATTTAATGGGGATTTATGATCTTAGTTATAATCTGTTTCTGCTTTATTCATCTACTTTCTGAGATTTGCTTTGTAGCTTAATGTTATTTTTTTATACATTAAACTCACTGTAAAATGATTTATAGGGCACATTTGGCCTCATAGTTTACTCTAAGCAGAGAATAACCTATGACTTATCAAATAATGATTGGTATCTTTGAAGATAAGCATTTCTTACCTTTACAAAATCAGGTAAACCTATGTGAAGTTCTATATCCCAGGCTTGGCTTTATTTCTTGGCTTTATTCACACGTGGAAAAATTTGTTACGTACTATCTATTTAAAAAAGAGAATCAGGCACTCCTTTAATTTATTCATCCAAAAAAATCGTTAAATACCTATAATTTGCCAAGTACGCTTTAGGGTATGAGAACAATGAATAAATTAGATAAAATTCATGTTCTCATGATGCTTATAATATAGTGAGGAAAATAGGATTGATCAATAAACATGCAAATGTGTAAAAGATAGTTAGCTAATGATAAGCAGTAGTGGTTTTGGTAGTGTTTAGAGAAGGCATTTGGAGCAGAATCTTGAATGAACTGAAAGTGTAAAGCCTTCAGAGGGGTTGGGATGACAAGTGCCCAAGGCACTAGAATGCTTAGTGTCCACTCGGAACTGCAACACCAGCACTGCTGGAGGAGAGTGAGCAAGTGCCAACGCAGTAAGAAATGAGATCGGACAATGTTCCGAAAGGTAGTTTATTTAGAGTCTTTCTAGGGAGAAATGACATGGTGAATCATGTTTTACAAGGCGGACCGTGGAAACTTGGATATTGTGATAGCTTTGGGTGTGCAAAGAAAATCTAATTTGGGAATCACTTTTAAAGCAGAACCAACTGCATTTGCTCATAGATTGGATATGAGCATTGAGAGAAGGATCATTTTCTCTGCTGATTTCTAGGGTTTAGGACAGAACAACTCCCAGGGTAAATGAAGGTATCAGGTCAGGTGGAAGGAGTAGTAGGAAATCAAGAGTCCTATGTTGGTTGGTTACATTTTGATTTTTTTAAAAATATATAGTTGAAATAGAATAGGTAGCCAATTGGGTGTGGAAGCCAGGGAGACATTTTTAAGAGAAAAACTGTGCCAGATAAAGTTTAAAAAGCAAGGAAGACTTTCTTTAAGACATACAATAAGGGACTATTAAAACAAAAGTGGAAGAATTTTTAAACACTGGAGTGAACTACTTGAAAATTACTAGACATTAGTGGAGATGTTGGTCAATGTGATTAGGCCATCTGTGTTTGCTAATTGGAAATAAGTCTCCTATCTCCCCACAGAGACTGGGAGGTAAGGGACCTTATCTTTTTTTTATGATTTCACTCATATGTGGGAAATAAAACTGAAGGCAACAAATAAGCAAGACAAACAGAGACTCATAGACGCAGACAGCAGTTTAATGGTTACCAGAGGGAAAGGGGAGGTAGATAATGGTAAAGGGGTCAAATATATGGTGACAGAAGGTAACAACTTTGAGTGGTGAACACACAATATAATATACATGTGACGTATTATTAAACTGTATACTTGAAACCTGTATAATTTTATTAAACAATGTCACTCCAATAAATTTAATAACAAACAAACAAACAGAAAAGGTTCAAAAGAATGATGCCCAGGTCTTTGAGAAAGAGGTTCCTAACTAGTAAAACTGAAGAGAAGCCAGGAGAAGATTTACATCTCAAAGAAGCAAAGAAAGAATTTACAATTGCAAGTGACCTAAAATAAATACTCTAAGAAAAGGAAGGTCAGAGGCTTCGAGGAAGGAAGAAACCTAACTAAACTTAAATTGAGAGAAACCTTAGGGCCACCTTAATCACATCCCAATATTATAGTATAACCTATTGTGACAATTTTTTGCTATTTTGTGGTCCATTCGATTAAAAAAAAAAAAAACTACAAAGTCCAAAGAAAGGGAAATATTCACCAGATGAATTTTAATTATAGGCATCTCTAAAACCTTTTCTTAACCATGTTTTCTATTCAGCTACCACTCCACATCTCACTCCTCTATCCATCTATACCAGCTCTTTCTAATTTCTCTTCTATCATCTTACAAACATACTTCCATCACACTTATGCACACTCTACCGTCGAAACTAATTTTTCTAAGTTATCAGTGTTTGTCATTAAATCCAGTAATCAATTTGCAGTCCTCATTTTAATTACCTGCAATATTCGCACCGATTGGTCTCTTCCTCCTTTGTATCCTCACTTTTTTAAATTGACATCCATAATCTACTCTTTTCCAGTTTTCCTCTGCCTAACTGGTCTCCTTTTTTCGTCACCTTTGCTTGTTTCCCCTCAGTTCTCTAACCTCTTAATACTGGAGTGCTCTTGACTTAAACTGATCCTGAGATGCACTTCAGTCTCAGTTTTAAATACCATCATATACTGATAAATCTGACATTTGTGATGCCAGTCATGACCCCAAAATGTCAAGCTCAAATGTCTGCCTATTTCAAATCTCCACATACCTGCTTTAAATCTAAACTTTTAAAGTCCTAAAATGAACTTCTGAGCTATATTCTCGAAACTTGGTCTTCTCAGATCAATTTTAATAAAGGTAACTATATCCTACTGCTTGCTTAGATTAAAAAAAAAATTCTTAAAGTCATCCAAGACTTTGTCATTTTCTGTCTTATACTAAAATACTATAATGCTTTAAAAATCTCATCCAGAATCTAATTATTTCCCAAACCTCCACTACTAATTTTCTTATCCAATTTTCTCTCCTTCCTGAATAAAAAAGTAGCCTCTTAACTGTTTTTTTTTTCATCCTTTTTCTCATAATTACATGACCACATGATGACCAGAACAAACTTTGTAAAATGTACGTCACATCTCAGTCATCTACTTAAATCCCCCAATGGCTTCACTTTTCGCTTTGAGTAAAAGCCAAATTCATAAAATGCATGCGAACCATAAATGACTTGCTTTCTGACCTTTTCTCATAATATCCTCTCTTTATATCTTAATATTTTGCCATAGGAACTTCCTAGTTGTTACTCAAGCAAGCCAAGTACTCTCCTAACTTGGAATTTTCAGACCTGCCATTCTACTGTTTCACTTACAGCTATCCATATAGCTTTCTCTCCTCCTTCAAGACTCTCCTCCAAGGAGTCTTTAAATGGGATTCTCCTTGGCACCTAGATATACGAGGAATTCCCACATGATTCCGGAACACTTTTTCTTCCTTCAACACTTTATTTTTTCCATAATACTTTCACCACCAGATAAATATTTATTCTGCTTATTTATTCATTGTCTATCTCCTACTCTTCATCTTTCCACTAGAGTATATGATCCATGAAGGCAAAAAATATGAATTTTATTCATTATAGTCTCACCAGTACTTAAAATAGCACAGTATATAATGAATGCTTGAAAAGTGCTTGTGGAATGACTGAAGAGAATCATAAGGCTGAGCTTTATGTTTGATGAATAATATTTTTTATTATCTTACATTCATTATTGTTTTTTATTGTCTTCGTTTCTTCACTTCTTCTATAAGGAATTGTATCCAAACCCTAGCTCAAATGTTTACTATGTCATTTAAGAATGACAGATTATCTTTTTAGACCAACAAGTATTTCAGCCTACCAACCAACTGACTAGTATATACTGTGCAGGTGTTGCATAACTGGTACTGTTGGTAAACAGAGTTTTATTGATAAGTCATTTACAAATAATTGAAAGCAAACGTCATAAATCTATTTAAAATTCTGCAATTCTGTCATATAATGTTGAATAAAACATCCAGATATATGGTCACATCAACATATTAAATGGCTTCTCGCAGTCTACTGGAAAGCTGTATGATATGTTCCCTGGACTCCCCATTTATGCTCTTCTTTTCTATTCCTTCACCCTCTCCTAAGGCCGATTTCAGGTGGTCTGACCTATACAGTCTCACTGAACCAAACGTTTAGAAGGTCCTATGTTTAGTTTAATGCTCTGCTATTACTATATTGAAACTCTTAATAATTTTTCAAGAAGAGGTCCTCATTTTCATTTTTCATCGGGCCTTGAAAATTATGTAGCTATCCCTGCTCTCTGCTCTCACTTAGAGAATCTCCAGGAACAATAACGTATGTAAATGATTCAGTTAAAAAAGAGTGACTTTCAATTTAGGAAGCCCAGAAAAATTATGAAGCCATTATTTAAGGAAAAATTTTATGCACATAAATATAATTAGAGCAGGAGAATAATGAGCTAATACACTTAGTTTATTTTGTGAAGAGATTAACTGAGATGAGTGGAATTTCTCAAATTTTAAAGTAACATTGTGTTATTAATCTTCATAAATATCACATCCTGAGTTCCCATTAAGTGGGGAGGAAAGCATTTACAGATGATTAAAATGCATGGCGCAAATGTATTATAAACTTTCCAAGGAAGCACCAACTCAAAGGTTTTAAACTAAGAAAGGGCAAATAGAAATAAAGAGAAATTTTGTTCTTTAAACTTCAAGATATAATTCAATATTTACTAACTTCACATTTTTCTCAGATTAAAGCCTATCTGTTTCTTTATGAATTATAGCTTTTATAAACATATTTTTATATAATAGATTCACTAATATGTGTTGATTTTGAATTTAAAGACATACCAAACATTTCAAAATGTGGCCTCAGGTAACATGATTTTTTTTTCTTCTTATTGGTGCTATGTAGTAATATTACATTGCCATGCTACATGTAATCACTATAATGTGATGATATTAATATTAAGTTGTGTTTGTTTTTAAAAACTTCTCTCTACAGCTATGAAATCAATGCATTTGAGTATTCTTTAATATTAAAATTAAGTCATCTTTTAAAAGGTACAATATTTATATTTCAAGATGAGAAAGTAAGATTAATAAAAATATTATTGTTAAAATAACAAGAAAAATAATAAAATAGGAATACCAAATTGTGAATAATTATTGTGAATATTTTTCAGAAGAGACCACTGTGTCAATATTTAAAATATTTAACCAGAGTTTCTATTACCTCCGATTGTTCATATGACAAAAAGTGAATTATTAGAAAGATCACTTTAAAAAAAGTACCCCTACTTCTGCCCACTCTTCAAAAGAGGAGAGAGAGATTAAAAAAAAAAATTAATACAAGTAACTTATTGGATGTTATGGTAAAGAAAAAGTGTTTTATTCATGTAACAGGCTGCTCTTTCTTAGAGATGCAGATAAAACTGCATGTGAACTAGCAGCTGCTGTTAGAGCACTGCATGTCCGCAGTCTGCTAAGGGAATTCAGCTGCAGAAATGCACAGAGCATTTTCATCCTTAAATCAAGCGCAAACTAGGAAGACATTTAATACTACATATGTAATACCATTACCATTGACAAAGTTAAGTTTCTGTTCTTTCTCCTTTTTCTGTACCTATTTTAAGTTAAGCCTCCATGATTCTTAGAGAGAAGCTTATAAAATACATAACTATTTTATGGTATTTAATTGTGAATTTTTTGTGATTCAAATTTTTATTTTGTTCATTCTATTCTTTTTCTTATCCTTCCTCTTTTTGTTACTGATAGTACCTGTCAAGTTCTAGATATTGTTCTAGAACTGTTCTAGATATTGGGGAAAATGTGGTGAACAGTTGAGGTCGCTTCCCTCATTAAGCTAAGCATCTAGTGGGCAAAAGCTTTATCTTTAAAGCCCATAATAACATCTATAAACTGACATTTTAATGACGGACATAAACATTCATAATATGAAAAAATTGCAGCATGAAATGGAGGAGAAGAGGAGAGGGGCAAAGAGTGGATGAGGGAAGAAGAGAGGGGTAGGGGAGGGAGAAAACAAGTTTATTTTACCTTTCTTAGATATTTTGGAGAGACAAAGAAATTCGTGGAATTCCTTGCTAAGAGCACTATTATCATGGCATTTTAATGATTTAAAAATCCCATTACCAAATCTTTTTTTTGTGATCCATTCTACTATTTATATAATTTAGGATCCACAGTCCTCAGAAAGTCACCTCTCAACAAGTGTTTCCTTGATAGCTATAGTTAGTACCTGGCACCATGGACGTTTTCCAGAGATCTTAACTCTAAATAGACTAACTCACTTTAAGAAGAAAAATACTGACCTTTTCTACCTCTGAATATTTTAGAACTATTTATATAGTTGTGAAATAGTTCCATTTGAAAATTTGCCAGATTTTATGTGTTTCAATCTAGGTATAATTCAAAAGTAGTAAATATTATAAAGAGATTAACCTAAAGCAATATGAGAAATTCCAAGAGTTACAGTGGTTTATAATTCAAGAAGGAAGCAGGGAAAACACAATCTCAGAGAGAGAAAGAAAGAACTTTCTAAAACACCTGTGAAAAAAACATTCAGTTCAACCTTACCTAACCAACCCTGCATATTATAGCTCGTGATTATGAATACAGGATTATTTTCAGCTAGAGAGTAGCTTTAATTATTTCATCTCATTTATAAGTTATATTTGGTACCTGAAAATAAGAGGAGTTAGCAGTCAGGGCCAAAAACAAAAAATGATTTGAATTAGTTTATTGAAAGTCTTTGGAAAATAGAAGAGATAGAGCTTAACCAGTCCTCCAGGTTTACCTTGGTTAGGATCACAGACTTGAATATTAAAATATAATGTAAGGCTGCTTTTCTGTGGATAACATACTAATAGCTTTTTAAAGAAATAAAAAATGACATTGAAACAAAATTTTAAAGAGCAACCTAAAAGCATTCTCACACATTGTTTTTAAGTAATTATCTCTTGCTTCTTATTATCCCAAGAGATAAAATATACATTTCTTAACTCTTACTTCTGTTGGAAACCATTAATGTTTTCTGTCAGAATGCAAAGAGCTAACTTTACTTGAGAACTACATTTCTATATAGAAATCCAGTGCAACATTGCACGTAATGTCTACTTTTTTGTAGGTCCAGTCAAAGTTTTGTTTTCTCTCATTAAAGATCTGTCTGAAGAAGAAAAAGTTTTGTAATATTTAGGCTGAAAAGATAGAATGAATGCTAAGATAATTTGAAAGTAAAAATCCCATTTCTCAGAAATGACAAAACTAATTAAGTTATAGACTAGGCTAGCACCCACGGAATGGGGCACAGCTTACTATAGCCACACTTTCAGAGAGCAATATGTGCCAGAGTTCAATAGTTCTTTCAGGTATTTCTATCATGAAAGCCACTAGTAGCATTATTTTTCTTATGAAACATGGCATTGCTATTAACTGACCACAAAATCTTCAGGGTTTGTGTCAAATTAATAAAATATATATGTAGTATCTGGCATTGAATATTTTCACCAAATATCTGTACTCAGTATCACACACTTTGATTAAGACTTGTGCATACTAACTTCCCTCTATGGAGAGTTGTAGCCATGTGATGTTAGAGGGAGCACAGTTCACATAAGACCAATCTTACTTCTGACACCAACTGCAAATTCAGATATTCCCCAAACCACCCTCAGCTTTGGTAATTTGCTAGAAGGACTCACAAAATCACTGAAAGCTGTTATACTCGTGGTTTTTAAACTTATCATTTATTACAAGGAAATGATACACATTAAATTCCATCAAGGGATGAGGCTCATAGTGCTGAGTGTAAGAAAGTACCACACACAGAGCATCTCGACAAAAGTCTTCTCTCCATAGAGTCAGGATAGCCTACTTTCTTGGTGTTGATGTGAGACAGTATACTTAGAGTATTGCTGTCCAGGATTTTTATTGGAGCTTCATTATGGAAGCATGGCAGATTGTCCCTGTACTGATCTTAGATTTAGCTACATGGACCAAAGCCCTAGCCCTAAACAATATTGTCTTTCTGCTGTGGTCAGCCTCTACCCTAAATACTATCTGCTATGGCCAACCCTCACTATAAATCACATTGTTAACCTATCCAGCATGGCCATGACACCAGGAAATCAAAGACCTTCTAGTCAGTCATCATTTTCCAAATCTAGCAATCACTTCCACTAGCTGAGGGCAAAGGCCAGATCTCACTTTGCAAAAGACTGCATTAATTGAAGTAATGTTCACTCTATTCCGATTGACAAGACCCTATCTGGAATTATAATTGTCACACATTGAGAAAAGAAAAAAAAAAAAAAAAAAAAAAGGAATCGAAGAGTCTGAATTTATGCATTTATTTATTTATTTATTTTATATTGAGTTCACAAACATTTTGGGGGGCAAGTACTTCATGTCAAGCCCTCTGTATATTGTGATTGATATTGGGCATAGACAACCAACTAGTCATAGGATATCATGATTGGTCCTCTAATGGCAATAAGGACAAGATACCTATCCAAGATGAGTGATCGACTCTGCCTGGAAGGCTTGACTTCACAGAGGGGAAACAAACCCTTTGAGCTGCTCCGAAGGAATGTCTACAGTCTTCTGGGTTACCACGGTGTGGGGAGGTGTGCAGGGCTGTCGAGGCAGGGGAACAGCATAGGGAAAGAAGAATGAAGCAACATAACACATTTTCAGAAACATTTTACAACAAAGCCAATTTAGACAGATAAAGAGAAAACTCAAAGGCCAAAAAAAGGATTAGTAGTTTTCAAATATATAAAGCAATAATATGCGCAGGGCAGTCAGTCTGTCTTGTGTTGTTTCAGAGTTGTTTGTACTTAAACTCTACATGTCAACACGGTATTTTTCTAAAACCAAGCTTTGGTGCCACAAAGTTGAGGGATTAAAAACTCAGAATAGTAGTAAACAAGCCAGCAATAGTAATAACCCGATCACTGGCACACAGTGCAGCAATATTTCACTCTGCCTGGGAAAGCTTTCACAGTTGCCGTGTTGCTCATTGAGCATGACTTTTATAATATATGGCTATTGGGCTCGAACTGTTTTCTGTCCTAACTATGCTCTCTTATATACTCACCAAACATGTCTCGGGAAATGTGTGACCTTTATTTATTGCAGGTTTGACATTACATTACATTTCTCATTTTTTCCCTGGGCAAACTCTAACGCACTGAATACCAAGGTACATATCTCAGTCCAATGTTTCAACAGAAAAGATCACCAGAGCCCTGCATGCACAGTATATTAAACACACTCTACTTAGAGCATGATGAAAAATGTATCTTTATTCTGATTTCAGAGTCTCTCTGTAAGAGTTATTCAGTGGAGGGCATCTTTCCCTGCTCTTTCATGAAAACATGACAGGTCCCATGTCTTTTCAGTTTATTCTTAGATAGTATACGTTCTTGCAGTCATTTTAGGAACCAAAATAGTTGCCACTCATTAAAAAGCAAAATTTCTGGTGCAAGACTAGATCAAAAAATCCTAACTAGATATAATACAAAATATGTATGTTCTCTTCAGCGCAGCTCTGCGTGTGAAGGGAGGCTGAGCTTTCTCCAC
Source organism: Eonycteris spelaea (assembly GCA_003508835.1). NCBI lineage: Eukaryota > Metazoa > Chordata > Mammalia > Chiroptera > Pteropodidae > Eonycteris > Eonycteris spelaea. The sequence continues at coordinate 5,896,337 of PUFA01000074.1, read as the reverse complement.
TCTTTTCATTCTCATCTCTTTGGGTCTCCCAGAATTGGGGTTGAGGCAGTGGAGGACAGAATATAAAAGTTACTTGAACTAGTTTTCATAATTTGGTTTAATCACTGTATTATTTATTTAACTTTTATGTAACAGTTTATTCCCATATTTAGCAGATTCAAACAAATGTTAATTATCTCATAGTTTCAGCAAACTGGGCCTAGCTTCACTTGGTCCTTTAGCTCAGGATCTCTCACAAGTCTGCAATCAAGGTATTGACTAGACGGCTGTCATTTCAAGACCCGACATGAAGAAGGATTCACCTCCATGCTCATTGCCATGGCTCTTGGCAGGCCTCAAATACTTGCTCACCGAAACAGAAAAATCAGGTCCTTGCCACATAGTGCCCTTCCATAGAGCAGCTCAAAAAATGGCTTCTGGCTTCTCTCACAGCAAGCAAATGAAAGAGGGGAGCCCAAAACAGAAGCCTTGGTCTCGTGATTTAACCTCGAGAGTGACATTCCATCACTCAGCAGTATTCATCAAAAATGATTTATTAGGTTGAGCATATTCTCAAGGGATGGAGATAACACAAGAGCATGAATACTAGGAAATGAGGAGAATCGAGGCCCAACTTAGAGGTTATTCATCACAATGCCTCCGATATTAGAAGCATTTAAAAGATGATTCTTTGCCTGCTTATGTACCTTTGTGGGCCTTTGGGAGATTCCTGTCACTAGGGACCTCTCTCCTGTGATTACCTTGACCAAGCAATGAATCTGTATTTCAGGTGACTATGTAGATTCCTCCCTTAGCCTCTTAGCCAAGATTTGCTTAATAGCTTTCTTGGAATCTAAGACACCATCTCTTCTCTTAGTAATATATATCTGGTGCACCAAAAAAAAAAAAAAAAAAAAAAAAAAAAAAAATCGTCTCTCTCTCTCTCTTATTTCTACAAGTGTTAGGAGTGCACATGATTCCAGCAAAGTAACTCTCTACCACATGTGCTATTAAAATGCACATTTACATACCGTGATTTATAATTTAGTGTGGGTCTCCTACTCACCTGTCACCCCTGTGCACTCTCTACTCTTATATCTGTTAATATAACCCCATATTAAAAAATAATAATAATAACATGTTTTAGTATAAAAACAAATACCCAAGAAAATTCAGTAATATACGTATGTTAATGGAAATCAAAATCAGTTTATATATTATCATTGTTTTCAAGGAATAAAATGTTTTCTTTATTATTTTCTAATAGTCATAGATAAGGAAATTAGCCAGTTAAGCCAAATCAGCCAAAATATATAGCACAGCTTTTAAATGCCTTTAGCTGTCACCAAAATCAAGTAACATTTACCTTTTTTATTACTAATGCTTATTATATATTTCTCTATGGTCTGAAACTATTGAAAAATTTCTGTATTCCTTTAAGCTGTCATTTTTGTGTAGCAGTGTTGTGATTTAACACATTTATAGTATGGGCATGAAATTGTTCTAAATAATAATAGAAAATGGAAAGTATAAAACTAAAAATTATACTAAATAATGGGAGAAAACTATAAGAAAATAAACAATGTCTCTTCTGTTTTATCTAAACAGTTGATAACATGAGATAAATTTTACCAATTTAATTAACTAAAGGTAGTAATGAGTAAATGATTCACAGTAGGACAGGTCCAAAGAACTGTATTTACAGATTGTTGGCCCTAAGCTATATATCTCTTCTAGTTATTGTGTAACTTTTGAGTATTTCTTAGTTTTTCAGCACAGTTGATAAAGAGAAGAGATACTCAAATAAAATTATGTTCTTATTTTAATTTGAAGGCAGCACTTATTTCAGGATCTATAAAACACCAAATTTCTGTATGACTTAATTTCCCTATTTACATAAGGGGAAGATAGAATTTGATGACCTCTCAAGTCTTTACTACCCCTAGAATTCCATAATTGTATTAATTGTGCTGGAAAAGTTCTTAGAAAGAGAGAAAGAATAAAAGAAGTACACTTATGAACTCTTTTCATAAAGGTTATTCAGGCATTGAAGAAAAGATCACTAACAATGAAAGCAGTAACTAATAATTATAAGGGATTTTAATGGTTCAGCCTAAAATTTGAAAGGTAATAATGGGCCAGATAGTGACAGCAAATTCGAGATGTGAATTTGGCCTTGAAGTTTGGTAAGATTCTAATAAAACACATTAGAAATAGTATTGTTTTCCTATTCTTCTCGTTCACACTGTATCAACATAAGGAGTATGCAATTATTAACAGCTAGAACAATTAAACCCAAACTCATTAGAATGTGTATAGTTTTAACTCTGTTCTGGTTAACTATGATAATGTATTTTCACTTGATTGACTACCCAATTTTTGTATTTTAACAACAAAAATTCAGAGCACTGTTATTCTGAGAATGAGCACTTTTGAAATATTACATGTATAAAATTTTTATGATTGTTAAGTTCAATACTTTATTTCTTTTTTAGAAAGTTTCAGTTATGAAATTTTAAGTAATTTTTGAGGTTGGTATAGTTATAAGTAGCAGTATGGTTGGTATCTTTGTGATTTCTATTATCACATTATATTTTTCTGGTTATGTTTATTAGGATTTCCAACAGGGGTCAGAAACATTGTAAGAGATTATATTAAAAATCTGAAACAGTGAAATAAGGGTAGAAAACTAATGGTAGAGATTTCAAAATTCAGAACAAAAATCAGTCTTCACATAATAGAAGTTAAAAGTTTGAAATAATAGATAATTTTCATTTTTGAGTGAATGAGATATTATTAGTGAAGGGATATAAAAGTTTGACATTACCTTGATGAATTCAAGGTAGTTTAAATTAGCAATCTGATTTTGTCAGCATGCCGAAAGTGTGTCATTCAGTGGGAAACTCAAGTTAACTAAACTCTAAGAGAACTATGCATAAATCATAGTGTAGAAATGCTGTTTTGGATAACTTGTAGGACAACACTTAGGTATTTTCTCATGATTCATTTTTCAGAATGACAAGCTCTCACACATTTTTCAGAATGACAAACACACTTTTGACTGATATTCTTTCTTTGCATATGTGAATACCGTTAATTAGAATAATATCAAATGTCATTGGTTTAGAAGCCATTCTATCTCTAGAACTTGACTTTGCAGATTTCTGACTTAAATCATTGATTTCTAGTTTAACTTAAATAAGAGAAACTTTAACCCATTTCCCATTTAGAAAAAGAAAATGCAGCTTGCTGTCAGTGTTAATTTAATTTTACATAAACACACTCTTTGAGGATGAAGCACATCCGACTGGTTTTCAATATGAAAATAGAATTTAATAATGTTTAAATATTTTAATAATTTTTAATATTTTTATTAAATAGTTCTAATTTTTTAATGTGGTAAATTTCAAAGTATGGAACCACACAAAGCAGAACATCTGGGATTTGACATTTTCAGCGATTGAGAATTACTATATTTTGCACATGGAAATACCACCACTAAAACATGAATGTTTTAAATAGAATATCATTTGTTTCCAAGACTATCGATATATTAGAGTGATACAAAAATAATAATAAAAGCAACATCTATGGCCATGCCACCCTTAACAAGCCCGATCCCATCTGATCTCGGAAGCTAAGCAGGATCGAGCCTGGTTAGTACGTGGATGGGAGACCACTGAGGAAGACCAGGTGCAGTAAGTGTAAAAAATTAAAAAATAAGAAATAGTAAGCTGACAAGGTCCTTGCAATCTGTGATGTCAACCAAGTGTTGCTTCACCTGAAAAAAATAAATAAAAAATGATAGTAAAAGTAAGATGTTTCACGGGGTAAGGTTAGGACTGTAATTCTCGAGTTATCCCAAGGTAAATACTGTAGCCCCAGGTGCTGCCAGCAAATGTTTCTCAGGGCATATGGGAAATAGGTTAATTTATAAAAGGAACCTACCAGTTGCTATGTACAAATCTAATTCATGTTTTAAATGATGACAGTAATAATGTCATTTTTTTTCATAAAAAATGCTATTGTTTTGAAAACTCATGGAAAAGATTATATTTTCATGTAATTAGTAATGACATATCTGAATTGATATTTCTATTATCAAATATTCTAATGTGTTAAGAATTATGCTCAATAGACCAAAGTAACTGTATGGAATTATGGAATTTATTTAGAGAAACTCTATCATTATATATGTTTAATAATTTAAAAATCTTGATTTATCTAACTCTACTACATGTCTAAAATTATTTTCATATTTAAAATATAATTAACATTAAAGTGAAAAAAAATTCTGTTTCCCAAATCTGATAATGATTTCAATTTGAAACCTAAAAGGAAAGATTCTGAAAATTCATCAAGAAAAAATATATCCAGTAAATAAGATAAAGTTTAAATAGATGCTGGGGACAATAATATGTTCAAGAGAAAGTAATAACATGCATTCAAGAGACTTACAAGTGTAAATAAGATATAAATGATAGTTAATTAAAAGGAATCTCTATTTCTTCAGAAGAGAAATGATGTATGAAATTATTTGTGTTTATAACTTTCTTCCTTTTAGCTGAATATTTTCTGTACCTCATTCTCCTTTTGGACATATAAAATAAGTTTACAAAATTTTTATCATATATAGAAATATATTTGATCAATTTTTTTAAGGAAAACATGATACCTGTTTAACAAGTCATTTGCAATGGTTCACATGATTTTGTCATGAGGAAATAGTACATACATATAAAGTAAGCAAAATCACATTTTTAGCAATTATTTTTTAGCCCATCAATGTTCTTTTGTCAACAAACCATTTATTTTTCCCCCCATGAAAGAGAGTATGACATGACCTCACATTTATCCGCAAACTACACTAGACGTTAGGCCAAGTAGCTACTTTGGCAGAAGAGCAAGTAGACAACAGAGGCCATTCTTACTAATTGCTGCAATGATACAGGTATGGGATTATGAGAGTCTGTTTTAGCTGCCAATTAGAAAGGAAAGAACATACCTTACAGGAGTGAGAAATGAAACGATGATAATGAGTGTCTGATAATAAGTGATAATAATAAGCACCCATCCCAGCAAACGATCCCTTTCTCTTTTTCAGAGACTGTTAATGAATAATGTTAGTTGGAGTTATATATTTAGGTACAATGACTAATGTTCTCTTACATGAACTTATTGTAAATAAATTAAAGATTTGAAAATTAGGTGTCTTTTAGTGCCTTTCAAGATCATTTAAATATCAAATTACAGTATTTGTAGCTCAGAGTTAAGTGATTTTTAAAATTTAGTATTTACTTATTGAACTTCTAACATGTGCTGAGTACAGTTAACATATATAGATTGAAGACAATCTGTGTCCTCAGTAAACTTACAGTTCATAAGAAAGAGAGAGACAGACACAGAGATGGTGCAATCATCATATAAAAGCATTGCACAAAAGGTGAAAAGGTAGCAAAGAGTTGGGAGCTATATAAGCAATCCTGAGAGGAAAGGGCAGGCTTCAGACTATGCATGAGCCCTCCTAAAAAAAAATGTAAACTTACCTCTCATATAAAAGGTGGAAGAGCATTAATTCCAGGAAAGGTAGCAACAAGTTCATAGAACACATAAAAGGCTCACATAAAAGAGCATGGTTTACTTTGTTGGAGATGAAGTTTAAAATGAGGAATGATGTGAAAAAAGGCCAGACATGTAATTGGAATCTGCTCATCATATGTGTGTGAGTGAAAGAAAGACTACTGTCACTATTCTTCAGTAACTCATAGTTTATAAGAAAAGAAAACTTCACATGAAAAAAGTGATGGAATGAAAGGAGTATTCTTTTCAGTGTTATTTAGGTAACATAGGAAACCAGTAGGTATTTCCCCCTCTTAAACCTTAGTCCTCAAAACTTGCCTCCCAAAATGAGCCTCTTATATTTGCATGGAAAAAGCTTTGTCGAGTTCAGATAAAATGACTGAACTTGGCCTCTTTAGTATCTTTATTAGACGTTGTACAATTTTCAAGACTAGAAACTTAGAAACAAACATTGGTATAACTTTGATTAATATCAAGTAACTGGTGTATTATATTTGAAAGAAAGGGTCTATAGCTGAGATAAAATCTTTTTAGTTAAATCGTTTTTCTTACCAAAAATACTTAGCTAAAAGTCCTTATTGTCCTTTAGGTTTGGAAAAGAGACCTTTCAGAACCTCTTTCAACTAAAGGAAAGAAGAAATCTTTTGAAAAACATGTAGAATAGGCATTATAAAGAATACATGCTCAAATTGATCTATGGTGAATCTACAGTGATATTTGATTTTGTATCTATATTAATGTTGAAAAATCAAAGAGAAAAATTGGAAGATCTGTTGTCCTTGTTGCTTAAGCATATTTGATCATCCTGATTAATTAACAAAGCTCCATTGTATCACAGTAGTTCAAAAGTTCTGTTTATTAACTTCACTTTGTATTGAGAATCTTCTACTGTGCACTGTACACTGTCCTGGGTCTTTCTCATTACTCACTCCATCCTTACAGAACAAGAGAACATTCTACAAATGGTTTCTGCCTACCAGTTTCTCATACATACCTTGTATACCATTGTTTCTTGTATATATTTCATTTTCTGAAAATAGGTTGGGTCTTTTTAAAAGGTGCATTACTGATTATGTATTCAAGCACTAATCATGTTGATGATAACCTTGCGTGTGCCCCAGGGCATTCCTTATCACAGCAAGGTATTACTAGCTTCATGAAAAGTTAGAATATGCAGCATATTTCTTAAAGATTCACATTAGTAGCTTCCTGAGCCCCAGTTGTGTTATGTCTTCAGGACACTCGTCAAATAATTTTAAGGAGATGCTAATGAAAATGGCAAGAAAATAGCTAATAACTTAAGCACGTGCACTTTCTTACTTTATAGTTATTGAGAGGCAGTATTTGTTGCTGCCAGTTTCCTGGGTAATACTTTTCTGTGGGCCACGAAAGTGGTACAGTAGTGATATTTTTGCAATGCTGCTGCTCATAAGACACTATACACAGCGAAGAGACAGATTGCAGATTTGATTATGTCTAATTTTTATGTGTGTTCACAGATATTTGTCATAACTGTAAGGCCTCACACACAGTCCCACAGAAATATCTAAAACTAATAAGGTGATTATAATGCTTCACACTAGTGTCTAGTTGGCCTTTGTCCATGTGCCCTCCTTACTTTGGCTTCACCTTTTTCCTCCTAGCACCTCTAGCTTTAGCATCCCTATTACATCTGCTCCTATGCTGTCTGTTTGTTTTCTCCAGTTCGTGGCTTTACTCCTTCATATGTAACAATGGTTCAAAATTCTATTTATTAACTCGCTTTGGACTTAGAATCTTCTACTGTGTACTATTGACTGTCCTGGTTCTTTCTCATTTTCACTTCAGCTTACAGATCAGGAGACCATTCTACAAATGGTTTCCACCTACCAATTTACTATCTGAAACATTATTCTTATGTTTGTTTTTTCTCACTTTCAATGTGTATGTATTTATGTAGACTTTCTGAGGAAATGAAGACCATTAAAATAACTCCATGCCATGAGTAGTTATTTCCTAAGCCAAGAATTTCTTAATGTCCTAATGTTTTAGATTTAGTATGATACCAGTAAAATAAAAGAACCGAGCAAGCTTAACTTCTCAGTCTTAGAAAAATATGTTTTAATTGATAAAAAATGACAGTGAAAGTTACAAACACATGGAGAATGCTCGGAAGTCTTATAAAATATAAGGTAGATAGTAGAAAAGGCACTGCATGTTTGTTGCATATTTGAATCTATGTAATAAACAATCATTGTCACAAACTTTATATAAGTAAATAACATTTTCCTATAACTGTCAAAAACTCTTCTAATATTTGCAGTTTCGTACATTTTTTCTCTTTCTTTCTCTCATGATATTACATCTTTTCCACATGAAGCCATGACCAATGATGACTAATACAATCTCTGCCAGTCATTCTTTACGTATCTAGCTTTTGTAATAAAAATGCTAGGGTTCCCCACTGAATTTTTTTTTAAGTTCAGATTTTTCTTTACCTAAAGGACAATACAGAGTGAGAGAAATAATGAAAGATTCCAAGGTAAAAAACAAAATGAGTGCTGAAGGAATCTCAACAGATGATACTCATTACCATCTTAGGGCTTAGAAAGTTTATAGAAACAGATTTAAATATTTACAATAATTATATAAATTGTGTGCAAGATCCTTTTTAGTTTCTGAAAGAGTATTCTGAGGAATTGCCCTATTTAGTATTTTAATCAGAGTAGCATTCAATAAGAACAATCTATTGATTTCTCCACTTTTTCTATGAGGAACACCTCCTCATCTCAAGGTTCATCCCTCATTGACAGGTGATATTTCTGAATCAGATTTATTTAGAATACACCATGATATTATTTTCACACTATATTAAGTCATTTTGCTTTGCCTATTTGCCTTAAACTTGTAATGGAATCTGTTAAAAATTGATTGTCTAAGTATAAAATAAATACCTATGAGCCCATACTGATATAAATAAATGACTAAATAAATTAATCAATGGGAGAGAAGAGACAAATTTCCCAAATACTTTCATTGCTACTTAACCTTCAGGCAGTGAAAGAGCGTAACTCCTCACACCTGTGTGCTGCACATAGTGTCTGCCTTTCAAATTCTAAAGTAGAGAAAAGAATAACTTTATAGTAGAGAAATTTAGCAAACATTATCTCAGGCAGGTGATCAACGCAGATATCAATGGTCATAAATCATGTTAGCAGGATATACACTTGATAGCATGATATGAAGTGATGAAAATGGCACTTCACCTCTGAGGCCTTCCTTTCAATTACCAATAACCAAGAAGGCTTACCATGAGAAAAACAACAGAGAAATTCCAGTAGTTAGGTATTCTACAAAATACATGACTAGTATTCTTCAAATCTGTCATAGTTATCCAAAATAAGGATTGCCTGGGAACTGTCACAGTTTAGAGAAGCCTAAAGAGACATGGCAACTAGTTTGGTACCCTGGTGGAAATCCTGAAACACAAAAGGGACATTAAGTAAAAACTAAGGAAATCTAAATAAACTGTTTAGTTAAAAATAATGGGTCAATATTGGTTCATTAATCATTGGAACAAATGTATCATACTAATGTAAGATGTTAATAATAGGGTAAACTGAGTGTGGGATATGTGAGAACCCTCTATACTAGCTCCTTAAAATTTCTGTGTATCTAAGGCTGTTCGTAAAAATGATTTTTTTTAAGACAAAATAATACGTTACATATATATCATTAGATTTGGATTACAGCATTTTTGTGCCATCCAGTTAGTGTACTCTTACGAGGAACAATGACAGCAGTAATTCATGAAATCTACCCCCAACCTCAAAACAATTAAAATTGTTATGCTTGATATAGAGTTATAGCAAAAAACTTAATCATTGTAAACAATATTTAACAGTAGTTAAGTGTTGTTACAGGAAAAAAAAAATTACTTTTTCCCCAGTAGTTAAGTCCCTCTTTAAATCATCCAGATGACTGCAGAAACCATAATTTATGATGATTTCTAATGCCAAGCAAACTTTATGGGGAATCCCAGTTGGCTATTCCACGTTCTCTCTTAGGACATGCAGATGTACCATTAAAAAATAGAAATAAAAAACTCTGATTGGTCGTAAGGAGAAAATAAGACTCTGGAACCAAAGATTTTTCTAATCCAATTCAGAGGAGAAGCTCTGGAAGTTGAAGCTCCAATAAAAGAAAAGGAGTAAAAATTTTTAAACTGGAAGTCAAAGCTTTGAAATATGCTAAGGATACCTAGGCTTTTCTGTAAGGGGTCTTTGCTCGATATGTTAGGTGCCTCACTCAGGATGATGGTGTCGCTGTCATTTCCAGTAGGTCATGAGTGCACCACTCAGTTGCCTATAAGCTCAGGTCAAGATTCAATATCTGAGTTCCAGATAATCTCTTTTCTAAATTTTTGGCTTATATAAGAAGCACTTGCCTTCATTTCATAAGCAGGAAAGAAATTTCTATCCTTCCTTTTGCACCTAATACTTTTCTGCTTTCTAACATACCTGTCTCTCAAGTTTCTACAGTATTCCCTCTGTTTTTCTGTGAGTCTACTAGTCGGCCTGGAGTATAGGTATCTAAGTTGGGTATCAGTCTCTTTTCTATAGGACTTTCTGAACAAATTCTTATTTGTGACAAGCCACTGGCTTCTGGAAATCATGGTTGGTTGACATGATGCTTAAAAGTGAAAGGTGACCCCTTTCAGAAATGCCTCTCCTGTCACCAAAACTATGGTCTATGTGAAAATCTGTAGAAAATTTTCTTGGCCACTTATAAACCTTTGCAACTCAGAGAGACACAGGAGAGAGGAATTACAATTTACAGCAAGATAAGCAGAAGAAGAGAAAGCAAAGCCTTTAGATGAGACATAGTCTGCATTTGATTATGGAGAAACATAGTCAGGGATCTGAGATTTAGGCAGCCTTGAAATTTCCTTATCTGGAGTGTATTTTTATCTGAATACAGTTAAGAAGAAATAGGAAGAAAATTTTGATCCACCAGCATCTGGTATGATGGGAAAACCCAAACTTATTGAGAGACCTGTTAAATATGGTCTGTGAGTTTATTAAAAGGCCTCGATCTCCTTAGAGGATGCTGGTTTCAGAAACAGCTCTAGCATTCTAAAGCAGAACACATCTAATTGAAGATCTCATATTACAAGACAAATTAAACAGAGCAACATCTCTAATAATAATTTTGAAAACACTAAAATGGTGGGATTAAATGCTCTACAAAACTATTGTGGGATGAGTTCTTTTTAATTCTGCGTTAAATTAGCAAAGTACATAAAATTATTGTTCTATTTTTAAAATCAGTGATATTTTTCTTAAAGTAGAAAACACAAATAGTGTGGTTTTGCCACCTAAAAACAGCCTCATTTATTTAACAAATAAAAAAACTCAAAAATAAATATTAAATTATCTAGTTTATATATGCTTAATTCCAAAATAATAAGAGATCACAATTTTTATATATTTTATTTTGAGTCCCTGATTTCCTTACTCTTTCATCAATTGCAGTTCAAAATATTTGTTTCATTGATTTGTACTTTATTAGTATAAAATTAACAAATGAGAATCTGAAAATACTCTAAAAAAGATCAACATGTCAATTAACATTTTGAACACAAAACCTGTCCAGAGACAAAAGTCCTCAGTAAAATAATTAACTATGTATTTATTACAAAGAAAATGAAACATTTATCTTTTTGTAATTATCTCAAGGTAACATGGGAAATGACAAATATTTATGACATTAAATCGTAAAACTAAAAAATATTTTTGATTCAATATTTCTTTGCTCACTAATATAAAGATTTGCAGTTCTTTTACATTTTATTTTGTATCACATTTATTGAGGTGACATTGGTTAATAAAATTATACAGATCTCACATGCATAATTCCAAAATGCATCATCTGTATCTGGCATTGTGCATTCACCACTCAAAGGCAAATTTCCTTCCACCACCACGTATTTGACCCCCTTTACTCTCATCTACTCTTTACTCCGTCCTCTGTAGTAACCACTAAACTGTTGTCTGTGTCTATGAGTTTTGGTTTGTTTATCCTGTTTGTGCTTTCAGTTTTATATCCCACATATGAGTGAATCATATACGGTTCTCAACTTTTTCTGACTTATTTAACAAGATTATCTCAAGATTGACTCATGTGGCAAATGACAGTAGTTCATATTTTCATATGTAAGATGGCTGTTTCAACAAGACAAGTAAAAACAAGTATCGGAGAGATTGTGTGGAAAAAGAAATCTCCACGCACTGCTGGTGGGAATGTAAATTGGTAGAGCCACTATAAAAACAGTATGGAGGTTACCCCCCAAAAAATGAAAATAGAATTACCATATGACCCAGCAATCCCTCTTCTGAGTATCTACCCCCAAAACGTGAAAGCATTTATCCAAAAAGATATATGCACCTGATATTCATTATTATTTTCTTAAGTAATAGGACAAACACATGCCCAAAGGTAGTATTTCAAAACTGTACAGCCTTACTTGGTAAAGTTCTCCATTTCCACAGAGTTCTCGTCTTTTTGTTTTATATTCTGGTTATCATTAATAACAACTGTATTATCTCTTCCTATATTACAATTGGTAGAATAAATTTCTATGAACATAAAAAAGCCAAGGGTAAGTGACATTTATATCAAAGTGCATCTTTTCTAAAAGTACATGTGCGTGATTTCAACAAATTATACTGCACTAAGTAATTTTGTTCTTTTATCTTAATCTGGTCCTAGAATAGAAATATGCATTTATTATTTTCTGAAAGCAAAGAGACTTCTACTAGAAAACAAAAATTGTCTATATGGTCTTTGTAACTAATGTGTACAGCCTTGCAAATTGCAGAAGTTCAAGATGGTAGTGGTGTCTTCATTTAATATTCTTGCAATAACCAGTGAACCATTAAATACATGTTTCTGAAATCCTGATATCTCCTCTTATTCTTTTATTTTTAATTAAAGCTGCAGAGAAGCATTGATTGAAATGTCTTTTATCCTTGTACTGCTTTTAAAAAATTTTTTACCTCAGCCTTCTATACTCCTCCTTAATCATGAATGCAAATAAAATTCAAAGTGTAATCAGCAGCTGCTGAAAGAGAGCACTGAGCAAACTGGGTTGCCATGGGAACTGTGAAGTCAGTCCTTGACCAGACAAAGAATAATACCTGATGTGTGTGTATGGAGTGTGTGTGTGTGAGTGTGTGTGTGTGTGTGTGTGTGTGTGTGTGCAGATGCTTAACAACGATTTACAAAGAATAACTGAAATATGTCAAGGTTTTTTTCCCCCAACTAAATTGTTCATTTTTAGATATTTAGGTTAAAGGTGAATGAATAAATTCAGTTATTGTGTTAAATTAGTAGGAGATTGCTTCTCATTTGAGACTAGATAGTCCTATACTGGATGAAGCTACAGGTATGAAAATATTAGACCAGAACTGGACACCATAAATATTGAATGTCTTCTTTGCAAATGAAATAAACAATTAAGGTAATTATTTGGCCTATTATTTCTGTCATTATACTTGGCCTTCACTTCTTCAACAGCATTGCAAACATTTTAATTTTATTTTCTCTTGGGAAAGAATTATCTCCTACTCTAAGCTGCCAGGGAAGTGTTGTTAAGCTTTAAAATGTTGAATATAAAGGTCATACCACTGAGGGATTTTAAGCTATGAGTAAACATATTTCTGAAGAAATGGTACTCCACATCACTCTTAAGCACAAAATGTAGTTTTATACTGATGCCATAGTGGTCTTTGAGTATCTTAATATGATGTTAGTAAATGGCCATTTCTGGGCAATAAATATACATTAGAATCTGTTAAAGACTTTATGTAAACTTACCTAATAATATGTGTAAAAATATACTTGAATTCTATGGATATTACGGCTGTACTATGTTGTCAATACTCAGGAGGAGGAAAAATTTCTTGATAATTAAGAAATGAAAGCAGTTGATCATTACTGAGTTTAAGTTTGGGACACCTGGACGGATCTTATATACCGTTGCCAAAGCATAGGAAAAGTTTGTCGTTTCCTGTCCTATCCCTCGCCAAAGAGACAAAGCAATCTACCATTCTTTTCGTACATAATTACTTCTCCTGCCTGGAAAGTGTCCCTTTTTTCGGGGTGTCTCTTCATCAACGTGCAAGATAGGTCATTGTGATTCTCTCAGCTTTGTAGTCGAATAGATAACGGATAAGAGATTATCTGTCTAAGATGCTGTAACTATTAAGTTGCTGAACCATGTTATGAGGGGAGAAATTGAATTTACTTCTGAATGGTTGAGTTCTATTACGTTTTTTTTCTTCCTGACTTGATAATTGGACTTAGGAATAAGCATTAGCAAGAAGTTATAGATAATAGAAATGGCATTCCTATAAAGATATAATCAGAAATGCTTCATTAAAATCATTGTTTCTGTCTGAAACTAAGAAAACAGTGATGTGGTTAGCAACTGATTTACCCTTTTTTTTCCTGAGCTTTTTATCATCCTTTTTCTTTTCTGTCATTTTGCAATGTCTTTTTGTTACATCCGTCACTTTCCTGGATCTTGTTTCAAAGCAATTATTGCATGCACTTTGTTCTAATTGTTTCAACCTGGCAATGGTATTAAAGATGGCAGAATTGTTCTTACCTAGAAAATAAATATTTTATTTCATCGGAGTCTTTAACAAATATACTTATTTTTGATGTCTTAATTTACAGGATAGTTTAATTTCTGTGGAATTGTATTTATATTAAGAACACTTTTAAATATTTAAAATAGTTTTAAAATTATTATGATGATGGAACTTAAATAAGTTAGGGCAAGTTTCTCATCTCGGTACACTCTTACTCTATTCATCACTGCATCTGCTCCATGCAGAGTATAACTGTTGATAGTGCAGTTACATATTAATTGATATATATTGCAATATAGAATTACATTTCTTTTAATGTTCAAATTAATATGATTCTGAGCCTGATCCTCTGAATTATAAAATCGGTTTTTCTCCTGGGCTTCTCCTCATGAGATATTCCAGAGGAACTCCAGGATCATTTCTTCATTCCAAAGGAATTAGTCTCAGTTTCTATCCTAGAATGTCTCATTGGTCAGCCTACGTATTCCATTCTTCCCCACTGTTGCTGCAGTTAATCAGCACTGACTTCGTAGGGTCACTCATTAAATCCAGGGCTGTTTTGGAAGTGTGGAAATAATGCCCATTAACCTTTCTATTTCCACTTCCTTAAGCAGTATCTCACATTTTTGGTTCAAAGGAAGTAGCATCAGCTATCATTGGTGGAAGGAAAGAGCCTTCCCTTCCAAAATTCTATAGGGAGCAACATAAGCTCCTCCCACTGTAGTATCACAAAAGGTGAATTATACAGCAATAGGCATGTTGAATAGAATCTAATTGTTATCACTGCTCAACTGGCCCTCAAGGCTAATTTCGGCTATAGATATAATTTTGTTATTATCTCTTTTCTGCTTTTGCTGGGCCTTATTCAATACTAGCTGATCTAATTTATCATTAAGAGAATGTTTTAGAGAAAAAATACATTTTGAATATGATAGTCTAATTTGTCACATTTGTTGAAACTAGAAATGCAGTAAAAAAAAATTAAATTGTTTTAAAAAACAAAAGAAAATAAAGTTTAAAACCCAGAAACATAGTAAGACAAAAATAAAGTTTTGATTTTGCAACCAAAAATTTCTAGTTTTTTAAAATAAAACGTCACATTTTTTTCTTCGCTTTCACATTTTTAGCCTCTTTTACACACATTTAGATGAGTACTATGTTTTGTTTTTCTTTTTTAGCTTTTCAGTATTTCCCAAGAACAGAGTTCAGCATTCTTTATTTAGTTGTTAATTTCAGTTTTTGTCGAGGTATAACTGACATAAAATTATAAGATGTTTAAAGTATGCGTTGTGGTGACTTGCTGTACATGTGCATGGTAAAAGTGTTACTGTTGGGGCGATCTGAAATCCGTCATTGCCCCAGTAGCACTGAGGGGTCATGGGTTCTTTTCGCTGACACAGTAAAGAATTACAGATCAGTGAGATTTAGAAAAAGTAAGATTTATTCAAAGTACATTTCAAGAAAGGAGTGGTCACACTCAAGAGGGCTATAACCACGTGGAAACAAAAGGTATGATTAAAGTCCGCTCCAAGGGAGGGGTGGGTTACAGTGAAGAGGGCTGTAGGAGCATAGAAGTGGGAGGTCTGTATTATATTTGGGCCATGATGGCCAGTTACAAGGATGGTGCTAAATGATTGGCACATCAGGTCATTTTGATTGACATTTGGCTGTTATATAACCCTTTGCCTATTGTACATGTGGTTACCCAGAATTTAATCTGTTATAATTAGGTTCATGAACTTCCAGGCATAGGCATGATATTATTATGACAGTATAATGAGGCTAGGTCCTGGGGAGGTTACTGTAGGATTTATTGCACATGAAGTTGCACCCATATTAAACCAGCCACTTAGTTTATGATGTCTTACGCATTGTGTCTTAGGATGTACAGGTAATTTATAATGATACAATGGGAGTTCTATGGAGGCCCTAAGGGAGGTCTTTGGGAGGGGTCTTCATTCCTTTGTTCCTCAAAGCTCAAGTCTACCTAACTACCTAGCAAAAGGATACCCTCATCTAGTTAATTAACACATCCATCACTCCATATATTTACTTTTGTGTGTGTGTGTGAAAATATTTGTTTTACTCTCTTAGCAAATTTTATTTTATTTTGTTTTATTTATTATTTTTTTATGATTTGTTTTTTTATGGTGACATTGGTTAATGAAATCCAGTAAGTTTCAGATGTACAATTTAACAGTGAGGCATATATATATATATTGCATTGTGTGTTCACCTCCCAAAGTTATATTTCTTTTTGTCACCACATATTTGACCGCTTTTACCTCACCTATCTCCCTCCTCTCCCCTCCTCCCTACCCTCTGGTAACCACTAGTCTATTATCCATTTAATGAATCTCTGTCCTGTTTGTTTGTTGCTTTTAGGCTTATATACCACATTTAAGTGATATGTGGTTTTCAACTTTTTCTGTCTGGCTTATTTCGCTTAGCATGATTATCTCTAAGATCAAGAACAAGACAAAGCTGTCTGCTGTCAACACTGTTATTCAACACTGGAGGTCTAAGCAAGTGCAGTCACACAAGAGAAAGGTATAAAAGGCATCCAAATAGGAAATGAAGAAGTCAAACTGTCACTATTTGTGGATGACATGATTCTTTATATATATTAAAAAAAAAAAAAACCTTAAAGATCCCACAAGAAACAATAAGCAAATAAAGTTAAGTTTCTGGATACAAAATAAATGTTTTAAAAATTCAAAGTATTCCTATACTCTAATAATGAATTGCCAGAAAAAGAAGAGGAAAAATAATTCCTTTTGCAATTGCAACAAAAAGAATAAAACACCTAGGAATAACTAACAAATTTTAAATAGACCATGCAGTATTATACACTATAGTCACCCTGTTTTACATTGGGTCCTCAGACATTATTCATCTTATACTTGAAAGTTTGTACTGTTTTACCAACTTCTCTCTATTTCTCCCAACCCAGTCCTGGAAACCACTTTTTTACTCTCTACTTTCATAAGTTTGACTTTTTGTTTTTTAAGATTCCACGTGTACGTGATACCATGTGGTATTTCAGTATTGTTTTTCCCTGTCTGGTTTATCTCACTTAGCATAATGCCCTCAAGGTCCATCCGCATTGTCACAAATGACAGTGTTTCCTTCTTTCTCCTGGCTGGTGAACATTCTATTGTATGTATATACACCACATCTTCTGCATGCAGTCATCTTTGAAGGATACTTAGGTTGTTTCCATATCTTGGCTATTGTGACTAATGCTGCTATGAACATGGGAATACAGATATTGCTCTTATATTCTTTTTTCATTTTTTGGAAGTATATTCACAAATGGAATTGCTGGACCTTATGGAAGTTATATTTTTAATTTTTTTGTGCAAAAAACCTGTTTTCTATAGTGACCGCACCAGTTTACATTACCATCAACAGTGCATAAAGGTTCCCTTTTCTTCACATTCTCACCGACACCCTCTTTTGTCTTTTGCATGATGGCCATTCTAACAGGTATGAGGTAATATGTTATCATGGTATTTGTTTGCATTTCCCTGATGGTTAATGATGTCAAGCACCATTTCTTGTACCTGTTATCATTTATGTATCTTCTTTGGAAGCATATCTATTCAAATCCTCTGCCCGTTTTGTAATCAGATGGGTGTAAACACTGCACTGAGACCTGCGGAGATAGCCATGGTGAGTTCTTGAGAGCACAGTAAGAACTGTTTATTCGTTTGCTATATTCTTGTGGGCTTGGGGACACAAGCTTCGTTGACTTTCAGAGCTAGATGTTTTGTGTGCCACTCTCAGGTAGAAATAAAAGGTTTGGGTACTAGATGTTGGGTTCTAAACCTTTCTCCTCAGGGAAAAGCTGAGAATTGTGAATTCCCTCCCAATTGTAAATCACACCAGGGGAGGTGTGTATGGCAAGAGTGTCTCAGCCTCCCTACCCAAACAAAGATATTCTTTGGGATAATGTTATATGTATTCACTGACATTTCTCGCATTATGTAGCTTACAGGCTGCCCTTGTAACTCATTTGCAGTGTAAATTCCTTCAAGTAGGATTATGGAAGAACCCCTTTTTGCTGCCCTCATCTACAATAATCATCTTTTGAATTCCTACTCTTAATTTGCAATATGCTGCTTTTTTTAATTCTTTGCTACTATTATGATGCCATCATCTTCTGAACTCATTAAGGTCCCACATAGGTTTATATTTGTTGCTGTGACATCTTTATCTTTCAGAGCAGTTTGGAAACCTGCAGGGGTGTAGAATTGCTACAGATGGACCGTTATGCAAAACTGAGTATATCAAGCCTCCCAAACTGAAAAAGGAAAGTATTCTGGAATGTAAAAAAGACATATGCTCCAGCTATAGATGTTGTTTTATGGAGGTCAGATCTGCATATGTATTGTTTTCTATTAGCAGCTTAGAAGTAGCTGACCATAAGGATTTATTTATGACTTTAAGAGGTCTGGAAGAAGTACCATTGCTGATAATTTACTTGATTATAAACCTTCTTTTCTCAAAGGAGATAACAAAGAGGTCAGAATCAGCCAATGCTTGATTAAAATAGGGATATAAATGAAGGAAAATAGATTATTATAATGGTGGGTGAACTGAAAAATAAGCAAACAAACAAACGAATAAATAAATATGAGTAGCATTTCCAAAGATTTCCACTGAACCTGAATCAAGAGCTTCAAATTCAATAATCTGAGCTTTCGAAGTAAACAATGTAGGGAGTCACCTAGATTTCACCATCCTCAATTTCCAAATACTGTTTCCAATATAAATACCTTTTTATTTTTAATATAGTATTCATTAAAAACAGTTTATTCATTTTCAGAAGTTCTAACTTATAGAATGAACTGAATTGAGAACTGAGAAAAGCCAGTTTTTCATCCATGATTAGTACATATGAAGACTCAAGTATATAAACAGCTCAAAAGTCCTCTAAATTCAGGGGAAAATGCAGGTAGATAAAGAGGATGGGGTTTCTTGGCTCTATACTAGCAGTTTTCACCTTGTAGTTAAAACTAAGGTAATTAGAGTAAGCTAGTAATAAACACTCTTTTTGTTATAATTTACCACATTTATTTAAAAAAAAACATAGTATAGCAAACAAAGAACACAGAATAAGTATGCATAGGAATCTGAAAAGAAGGTATTTTCAATTTCATAAAAACTACTTATGATGAATACATATTTGTCATTGATCTCTCACTATTGGGTAAATTACTTTTCTAGGGTCAAGTAAGGATATAGTTAAGGAAGCAAAGAATGTATTGCTCTCAACTTTCCCATCTGCTGTCTAGCTACTGAATCTTGCTGTGTGTACAATAGTTTAAATTCAATTATTCTAAAATGTAATAATTAGAATCATAACATTTATTTTTGTTTTTTAATTCTGTCAATTAAACACAAGTATCTGCCACCAAGATTAATCATTGTAATAGAAAGTTATTCTGGATTTCACATATTTATAATAATTTTTTAAATCCTACAAAACCCTAAGAAAAATCAGTTTTCGTTTTATGAAATATTGGTAGCAAGATTAAGAATGTAAATGAAAATAAAACTGATTTAGAGTAAGTGCAGTTTATGTATATAATTCAAGAGAATCTTGGGGAGATGACAAAGGAAACTGAAAAAGTGAGTGGATCTGGCAAGAAGTGTGTGTGTGTGTGTGTGTGTGTGTGTGTGTGTGTGTGTGTGTTGGAGAGAAAGCATATTTGGTCAGCGAGAATTATTGCGTCCTAATACGTGAATAGGGTTATTTATGCTTAATAGATTCACATTTCAGTGTTTCTGTCTCAAATAGGAAAGCTTTTGACAACGAGAAACAGAACACTTGGCCTATAATGACATAAAATGTAAGCATGTATATTACTTAAATCAAAAAGTCTCAAGACACTTGATCTCAGAATTTGCTTGAATTTTCTTGTTCTTCCTCTCATGGTCACAGTGTGGCTTCTGCAGCATCAGACCTCACATCTCACATGATCATGTTTCAATGCAATGAGGATAGCTTAGGGAACAGAAAGAGAGATAAAGAAAAACATCTTTATGAATGCCTTGTTTATTTTATCAGGGCCACCAACCTTCCAGAAGGCTTCATTCAGTATCGTTGACTCGAATTATGACTGTGAGCTCCCCTATCTTGAACATAGTAGAAGAGGTATATCTTTGTTTAGCCTTGAGGGTGATAGATGGATAAGGAGTAGTAGGGAAGGCTTCATGGTACCTGCATTTAATATTAGTTTTATATGTCTCTTATGTCAGACATACTTATTCAGAGTTAAGTTTTATTCAAGTTCAAGTCACTTTTTTTTTTTATTTGTAGGAAATAAAATTGCACTAAAAGTGGATGTATATAACTATGTTGCAAAATTTTGATTTTTGTTATTTTTTCCTTCTCTTTGATTTTGCAGGATTCTACCTTCAGTTTTATTTTTTTAGAGTATTTTGTACCAAAATAAAGGTTGTTAGTGTGCTGTAGTAAAGATAATGCATTGAGTATTCAGATGATGTGTCCTCAAAATTTACTTGAAATCCTATGTGAAATTTCAAATTTAATAATATTAATAACTAGAGTAATAAGATAACAACAAAAGATAGATTTAAGTTGATCTCTTCTAAAGCACTCTTAATACAAGGCACATTATTAATAAAATATGTCTTCACGATCAAAAGACATTTTAAAAGCATTTATTGACCAGTGTGTGAATAAATTACTGGGGGTCATCTCTATACTTCACAGTAAAGTGAGTACATTTATTATAATTTTCTCAGCAATAATTTTCATGGAAATATTTTACATTAATTTTTCCTACTCATTCATTATTCGCCATTTTCTTACTCATTTACCTTTAAAATTGGGGAATGTCTATATTCATCAACATTTGTTTTTATTTGAACTTAGAATATTTTAACTACTGAGAGGCAGTGGTTGCCAACAAAATCTTGGCTCTTTTTTTTTGAAGAGCTGTTCTTCAATTCTGTTTGGAGTTGGTAACCCAGAAGCCCTCTGCTTTGTATGCCATTATTGCTTAAATAATGATCTAAGGAAGAATTCTTGTTCTACTTGAGGAAATAGAAAAGTCCCCCAAACCTCTCAATTTCTATATTGTACAAATTTTTTCATGCTAGTACTCACTGGGTTTTCTTGAAGGCTATTATATATGTACATTTTAATATCTACAATGATTTAAAATATTCTAAATCAAAGTATTTTTTATTTGGCTCATTGCTAAATACGGGCTTTTTTTTTTTTTTACTCAATGGTTTTAATGGAAGTTCAATATATTAAAATAATTGTGTTATAAAAGAGATTGATATTGCTCAGTAGACTTTGGTATCAGAACGTCAGCAATATTCATTGTAGCTAAATGGCAATGTATTCAGTCTGTTCTGACACTATATAATCATTTGCATTGCACTTGATCACATAGTCGAAAGACAGTTATCTTGCAAAATTTCTTCAAAAAGAACATTCTATCTCTAAAAACACCAGGAGCTCTCAGTAATTTGAGCTTGCTGAGGAGCAAGTACATATAATGTAAATATATCAGTTTCATGCAAGGAGATTTCTTCCATTTGGTAACATTTTAAATACTTGTCTGAAATGCAGGAGCATGTTAATATTCCAGTCTAGAATAGAAAGAGTTTTGCATATTTCTCCAACTTTTTCTAATGACTGAAATGCAAATCAGATTGAACAAATGAGTTGTTTCATTTCAGGCTAAGATGGGGTTCCTTAAAATCAACACAATTCATGTTTTGGACTGGATGCTTCTTGGTTGCAGCAGGGGAGCATCCTTTGCATTATATGATCTTTAACAGCATCTCTGGCATATTCACTAGTTGCTAGTAGCAGTCCCCCAGTCCTGATATTAACAAATGTCAGTAGACATCACCAAATGCTCTTAGGTAAGAACCACTGACTGATAGAATCAAATTATTTTAATTTTATGTTGGTCAGTGGTCGCTATAAACACTTGGATGTTATGGAACATGTTAAAATAATATGTTTGGGTACTATGGATATGGCAAATACTAGTTTTGTTAACATTTGTCTGTCAAGAAAAAAAATTAATTACATGCACATTTTATACCACCTACAAAGATAAATGAGAGAAATAGTTCTATTACTCATGAAGTTCTTAAACTTTTATCATTCTGTTTTCCAAATAGAATAATTAAAAAAGCTTTCTTAGAAGTTTGTTCGTAAGCTATTTTTTT
Source organism: Eonycteris spelaea (assembly GCA_003508835.1). Taxonomy (NCBI): domain Eukaryota; kingdom Metazoa; phylum Chordata; class Mammalia; order Chiroptera; family Pteropodidae; genus Eonycteris; species Eonycteris spelaea. The sequence continues at coordinate 5,873,916 of PUFA01000074.1, read as the reverse complement.
TTATCAATACTGGAAAAAATAAGATCACAATTATATAAGTATGATACTTCTACCTATTATATTGGGACCTCCTTTTTGCAAACAATTTAGACCACTGTCATCTTTAATATTTTTCACATAGAGGTCAAAGTATCCCCCCAAAAATGTTATTTTTTTAAATTTACTCTTTTCTCAAGTATCTGTTACTTTGTCTGCTCATAGTTTAAAATAAGACCAATAGGAAGTCTATGTTTAGTCAAAGCACAGCTAGATGTTTTGATGGAGCGAGTTTGCTTTGGCATGAAATGCTGATGTTTATTTGTAAACCTTACTGTGTCTGTAATTTGACAGCATTTTAGGCTCCCCAGTTAATGAGGTTAGCAGCAGCCTGTATCCCCTGGGCCTAGTCAATTTGATACCATTTCCATGTAGGTTGTCATGGCTGTGTTGACTTCATTTGCTATATCGGGAAAATAAAAATCAGATTCTTCAAGTTGTAGGGAAATATTTTTTTTTTTTGCTTATCTTCCTCTGCCTTCTCTGCCCATACAAATCCATACAAATAATAGATTTCTGACTACTTGCTGCATCTCTACAAAATAGAATGCTGAGTAGTTTGAAATATAAATAGGTATTTCCTTTTCAATGATCTAAATATTTGGATATACATATTTCTCTCCAAAGTCACATATTTTAATGCTAGTATCAACCTCATAGAAAAGCATAATTATATAATGAAATGGAACAGTATTTATGTTAACTCGATGCTCATTTTAATTGCACCAGATTGTTAAGTCCTCATTGATGAACTACAAGAAACAGGAAGGATTAGTTCATTGCAAATTGTACCATATATTTTTTTTCAATAGATATATTTTTACCCATGTCATCATTTTTTTAACATCTTTGTTTAGTTTCTTTGTTCAAAAGTAAATTTACAGAACTTTATAGAAGCCACTTTGGCTAGTTAATTTCAATGCAAATTTGAAGTTGTCATGTTATGCTACAGATAAAGTGAAATGCCATTTTAGAAATATCTCTTTTAATGCTATGTATTTGTCAATTTTCTCCTATTTTTGATGACATCAAACAAATACCTCATAATTTCAGGGGCTTACAAAAAAAACTTTTTTACTCAGGTCTGTGAGTGGACAGGTGTTCTGATCCAGGCTGTAGTCATGCTCTCTTCATGATAGATACCAGAAGCACCAAAGACCAAGCCATATCATGGCTACTAGCATTGCATTGGCCATAACAAGTAACATGGCCAAGTCCAAATCAAATGGCAGGGAAATAAATCCTGGAAATTTCAGTGATCACCATTACAATATTAATGATGTGGATGTACAAGTCTCTTAAGGAAGAGTGTGCAGACTTGGGAATTGCTTGGACCACAAAGGGATGAATTGTCAAAGCAGACTTACCAACTCACAAATACTACCCAACATCCATCTTTATTAATGACTGGCAAAGAATACAAGCAAAAAGTAGGAATAGCAATCCTCACTGCAATGGTCACCCCAACCTGTCATATGCAACCTCTGAAACTACCTTTTTCTATACTGGAACACATTTCTGTTTTGAAGTAAAAGCTAAGCACCCACATACTCATGGCTTCTTAGATGCTTAAATACTACACTAAGGTAGACAGAGATTATCTGGAAATTTAGGTTATTGATTTTAGGTTTCTATTCTTTCTAAAATATGCATTCAATACTGTAATTTTCCTTCTATGCACAGATTTCACTCCATTTTACAAATGTTGATAAGTTCCGCTTTTATTTTCATTTAGTTCAAAATATTTTTAAATTTCTCTTGAGATTTCTTCTTTGACTCACATGCTATTTAGGAGGATGATGCTTAATCTCCATATATTTTGGAATGTTCAAGTTACCTTTCTATTATTGATTTCTATTTTAATTTGATTGTCTGAGAGCAACATTGTATGATTTCTATTCTTTTAAATTTGTTAATACGTGTCTGTAGGCTCAGAATGCTCTCTGTCTTGTTGATTGTTCCATGTGAACATAAGAATGTGTATTCTACTGTTGGATGTAATAGTCTATAGATGTCAGTTATATCCAATTGGTTGATGGTGATGTTGAATTCGACTGTATTTTTTACTGATTTTCTGCATGCTGGATCTGTTCGTTTCCGTGAGAGGTATTTTGAGGTCTACAGCTATGATAGTGCATTCTTCTATTTCTCCTTGTCGTGCTCTCAGTCTTTGTCTCATATAGTTGGCACCCTGTTGGTAGGTACCTACATATTAAAGAGTATTATAACTTCTTAGAGAATTGACCCGTTTATCGTTGTGTACTGTCTATCTTTATCCTTGAAATTTCCCTTATTTTGAAGTCTGATTTATTTAAAATTGATATAGTTATTCCTGCTTTATTTAATTAGTGTTAGCATGGTATCATTCTCTCCGTCCATTTACTTTTCGTCTATATGTGTCATTATACTTAAAGTGGGTTTCCTGTATACAACATATATGTGGGTACTGTTTTTTGAACCATTCTGAAAATCTCCATTAATTTAGGCCATTGACATTCAGAGTGCTTATTGACATTGTTGGATTGATATCTACTAACAAATAGCATTTGTTACTGTTTTCTATTTGTTGCCCTGATTCTTTATTCCAACTTTTTGTCTTCCACTTTTTTCCTGCCTTTTGTGGTTTCCATTGAGCATTTTATATAATTCCATATTTGCTCCTTCCTTATGAGATCAGTTATACTTATTATTGTTTTTATCATCATCATCAGCAGCAGCAGCAGCAGCAGAAGCAGCATCATCATCATCATTTTCTTTGGTGGTTGCCCTAGATTTTGCAATCCAAATTCATTTTCAGAAAACACTGTATCACTTCATAGGTAGTGGTATTACTTATAATACCAAACAATCTGTATTCCTCCCTCTTGTCCCTTGTATTATTACTGTCATTTATTTTACTTGTACATAAGTATTCATAAGCACATATATGCATATTTACACATAAGATAAATACACAAGCACATGTAATCGAATACTGTTGCTATTATTATTTTGAACAAACTATTATCTGTTAGATCAATTAAGACTAAGAAAAATAAAAGTTTTGTTTTACCTTACTTATTTCTTCTTTGATGCCCTTTCTTTATATGGATCTGTTTCTGACCTATTTTTTGTGTCTCTAAAAAACTTTTTTTTAAAGATTTCTTTCCAGATAGAACTATTTGCAATAAATACAATTTTTGTTTGTCTAAGAAAGTATTTCTTCTTCACTTTTGAAGAATAGTTCTTAGGGTACAGAATTCTACGTGTGTGTGTGTGTGTGTGTGTGTGTGTGTGTGTGTGTGTGTGTATTTCTCACAACACATTAAATATTTCACTTTACTCTCTCCTGGCTTGGGTGGTTTCTGAGAAGTCAGATATAATTCTTATCTTTATTCCTCTACAGGTAAGGTGTTTTTCCCCTTTTTGGTTTCTTTTATTTTTTTTCTGTATCTTCAATTTTATGTAATTTGAAAATGATATGTCTAGGTATAGTGTTTTTAGCGTTTTTCCTCTTTGATATTCATAAGCTTCCTGGATCTGGGTTTGCTCTCCGACATTAATTTGGCAAACTTCAGTTTTTTATTATTTAAAATTGTTCTTCTATTCTTTTCTTTCTTCCTCTCCTACTCTTCTGATACACCATTTGCAGTTGCCCTACTGTCCTTAGATGTTTCCTCCTGGGTTTTTTGGGTTTTTTTTTTTCAAATTTTGTTTCCTCTCTCTCTCTCTCTCTCTCTCTCTCTCTCTCTCTCTCTCTCTCTCTCATACACACATACAGATATTTTCTCATCCATGTCCAGTCTATTAATAAGCCCATCAAAATTGTTCTTCATTTTGGTTACAGTGTTTTTTATGTCCAGCATTTCATTTAGTTTCTTTCTTAGGATTTCCATCTGTATGCTTACCTGCCGATCTGTCCTTGCCCACTGTGTTCTTTGCTCACTAGAGCCCTTAGCATATTAATTATAGATTTTTTAGTTCCTAGTGTGATAATTCTAACATCTTTGCCATGATTTATTCCGATCCTTACTCTGTCTCTTCAAATTGTATTTCTGCCTTTTGCTATGCCTTGACATTGTTTCTTGATAGCTGGATGTGATGTACCAGGATAAAGGAACTCGTATAAAAAATCCTTTAGTAATATGGTGTCGAGGTGTTGGGAGAGGGAAGCCTTTTATAGTCCTATGATTAGGACTCATTTTTTTAGTGAGCCTATACCCCTGGACTGTAAAATTCACAAGTCTTATTTTTTCCTTTCCCTTCAGTGGAAAGAATGGCTAACATGAACTGGAGTTAGGTATTTCCCTTCCTCAGGTCAGTTAGGCTATGATAATACTCCAGCAAGTTAAGCTCTAGTTAAATAATGTTCCCTGATGGCAGGCCTTTTAAGAGGAATACAGTGCTCATATGTATTTTGACATTGTCAAGCTCCTGGAGGTAAATCTTACAGTATTGTGGTCTTCCAACCCCATGACTGGTCTCCCTGAAACTTTTAACTCTCAGAGTTCTCTGCATTGACCTTCCAGCAAATCATTAATTACATTTCAGTTTTTCCTACCCTGGCACTGGTTCCTCTAGTGGTTTTCACTTGTGAGTCTCTGCTCTGATAACCTGGTAAGGCATGATTCGTATGTGCCTGCTTTTCTCTTTAATATTGGGGACAGTGGTTTCTTCTGTGTCCTCCTTACTTAGGGATCAAAGAAGAGTTGTTGGTTTTTTCGTCTGTTCAGCTTTTTACTTGTTCTTAAGACATCATGGTGACTTCCAAAACATTTATATGCAGAACCAGAGATCGGAAGTCTAATACTATATATAATGGGGTTTTGACTTATGTTTCTCCCATCAATATAACATCCAAATATTACACACCTATATAAAAAATGCATACTATCTTTAATTTAGGAATACATGAATAATATGTTCAGTTAGTGGTAATAATTGGGGTGATTTTATTTTCACATTTTGTATTTACCAAAAGAAAAGGAAGGAGGAAGAAAAAAAGGTGGAGAAATGATCTATCAGTTATAGAAAACGTTATCCTCAAACCCATACACAGATCTAAAAAATATTAAATAGTCCTACTTCTTGTGCAATGTATTTCTGGCTAAATACAGATAAATATAAGATGTTCTCCAGTAGTTACATTTTCTCTGATGGTGTACATACAAAATAAACACAAATATCATCTATCTTTTCTGACTCTAGTTCCTCCTGATAGTGTACTCACTGGTTTAATTCCTTCATTCACAGGCTTCAGAGAGTTGCAACTATAAACTGTCAAAGTCATGTCAGGGCTAAAAAAAGAGAGAGATTTTGCATTCCATGTTTTTTGAAATAAACTTTTATGTAGTTTCATTGTCAGTTCAACATTATTGAACTTTTACAAGGGAACAAACATAGTCTTTATAAAAATATTTTGCTTACTCAGAAAAGGAGACAGTTTCTATATCAGTGCTACATTTTAATAGTAGTTGTTTCTGATTTATGTTATTTGCATGGAGATCATCACTATTTTTAAAAGAGCAAATTACAATTCCATTATCTATCAATGAAACAGTTTCCTGGAATACTTTATCCTAATACAACATTACCAATTGTGTTGAAGACATTATTATTCAGAATGAACAAACTTCAAAGTTATTTTAGTAAGATGACTACATTCTATTTCAAGGCTCTAATCTGGCAGCCGTAATGTTTTGGCATTCCGACATTCCTTTCACTTTGAAATAAAAAGTTGTTTTTTTATATATGACAATAGAAATTGAAAAGATAGTACTATAAAATTTAACACATGAGAAGCATTTGCAGTTAGGAATTATGAGGATCTCATTTTATCCTTAATTAAAAGAATTAGATACCAAAAAGTTTTTAGGTTTTCACTTACATCTGATAATACTATATTTCAAGGATTCTCTTTTCAGTGCACAGTATGATACATGGTAATATATACATATATATGAGATGTATTTTATGTATAATATATTAAATATAACTGTATATAGTATCTAACAGTATCTTAAACACTTATAATATTAAAATAGTATAATACTATCTATATATGTCTTACATTTTTCCCATCACCACTTACAGAAAATAAAATAAAGAATAACATTTTCTGTGTAATTCTCCTCTATTCATTTTCATTTTCTGCTTTGAAATAGTAATGTAAGATGACACCATAAAGCTTCGGGCTTTGGAGATATAAGCTAATTTTATAAACCATGATGACAAAATTAGAATTTCAGCAATATAAGTTAATTTCCTATTGGCGTTCACAGCTTCTTGCCAGGTCTTATACTAGTTAAGCTGCCACACACGATGGATTCTTATATTTCTCTCTGGACACCCTACTACCTTTGTCTATGCTCTTCCTTCCAAGTCTAGTCCCCTGACTAATAAGCAAAAACGAAGCCCGGATAAAGTAACTGACACGACTCTGGTTTGATCAAGGTAGAAGGTACCCCTTAGAATCATTAATTAAAGATTAGGTTTATCCAAACTTCCAGATCTTTTTTCTCCAAACCAAACATTTTTATTCCTCACATCCTAAATAAAAAAGAAATGAAATAAACATCATATCCAAAACATTTTCTACTGTATCCTCATCTTTGCTGTCTCTTTTCTAAATATATTAGCATACATTTAAAGACATATCATTTTAATGATTTAGCTGTTTGTTTTTAGTCATTGTTTTAAAATTTTCTATAATGAATCAATAGAAGAATAAGCTTATTCAAGTTGATTTTGCTACTTATGTATATTATAGATTGGCAAATCATTCTGTTCCTTGTTTTATAAATGAAACATTAATCCTTAAAGCTAATTTAATGTTTTAAGAATAGTAATTGAATAAAAACAGATAATCACATATTTGTGTTTTTCAATACAAAGTGGAAAAAGGGGGAATATGGACAAGAAAAAATGTGTTAACCTTTTAAAAACATATTTTAAGATAATAATAAATTTTATTTGTATTATTTACCTAACTGATAAGTAGAGAAAGAACGCAATGAGTTCTAAGAATCATGAAAGAATCTGAACCGAGCTTTTAAATGCCAGTCACCAAGAGATCATGTTTAAAAGGAGATCTCACTTCAATTCTATTAAAAAACAACTTGTCATTGTGGGCCATTGACATTGGTTTCTTTTCAGTGCGATTACACTATCTTAGCAAGATGTTTCAGGGACATACGCAGTCTGTACAAGTTTATTTACTCACAATGAGAGAGAACATTTCAAGCTGATAGCTTCAATTATCTTAGCTGATTCCTGTGATTGCTTTCATGGAAGGGCCAAAAGAGGTGCCATCTCTGGTTAATCACTCCCAGTCACAACTTACATGTAACTGAGGTATGACAGCTTGGAAAACTAGTTTGATCTCCTTCAGAAAATGCTAGTAAAAGAAGACAAGTAAGAAATATAAGTTGTGATCATTTCGAGAATAGTTAAAAACCTAAAATTCAGAACTATAGCTTAAGGTGCAAGAAGGAATTTTCATGGAATTCATAATATTCTTGAATTATAACATCAAAAGCAGATTTTCATATAATAGGTATCCAGTAGTCACGTGTTTCGTGACTAGTGAGTCAAAATTTCCTCTTACAATCTTAACTATTCATTTTACTCATGGTTTTTAAAGTCCTCATCTAGCTGTATTCCAACTGCCATTCCTAATAGACTAATTTATAGCCTCCCTTTTTGGAGTTTATTCTGTTAAAAATTCAAATTTAAAAATAATAGTTAACTTTAACAGAGCATTTACTGTATATCAGGCACTGCCTGAAAATGTATTAACTCAGTTAACTCACTTCAGTGTATAATTATGTCATTTGCACTTCAGTAATGAGAAAATAAGACCCATACAGGTTAAATACTTTCCTAAAGTCATATAGCTAAAAAGCATAGAAACTGAAATGAAAATCCTGGCACTCTAGTTTCAGAGCACACACACGTAACCAGCACACTAGAATTCATTTTATCCTCGACATCTTTGAAATAGTATTTGTTTTTCCTCTTTGTATTATAGATACCATAAAAAATCAAGATGTGATGGTACCAAGATACATGGAGAAGAGTAACATAGTAACTTGACTACATTTGTTTCATCTCATTACTATTAAACCTTTACTTAGTAAACATGTAATTATTTGAAGAGGATCAGAGTGATTGTAATCACTATTCCTGGGTAAACATGTGCCTGGAAAAAAATGTTACTTAATCAGCAGTTCTCTCTGCCTGACACATAAATGACTACTCTCCTATGCCATTTATAATTCCTCGTACTCTCTAAAATTTCTCTTCTTAAGCTAGCACTGACAAGCTATTTTCTGATTGCTGTACTATAAGTTGAACTATTCTCAATTAGGTTCCCAGGAGTCTAGAGACAGTATACATTTTTTTTTTTTAATTAGAGTTCTGTGAGTTCTTATCTCTTTTGACAAGTTATAACAGAAGCCCTATTTTGGCTCAAACCAAACAAGAGCAAGGTAGTCTCACAGTGACCTGTTTTTTCTATTGTATTTCCCCAAAGGAAGAAGAGTTCATTATGTAAGCTTTCCTCCACATTCCAGGGTATCTTTTATCTCCCTCCTTGGTTATCAAAATCAAGCTTTTTTTCAAGATCCACCTTATTTGGGTCATCATATATTGCTTAAGCACAGACTCTGTGCCAATAAAAACTGAATAAGAATGGTACCTTTTTAAAAGGGACTTAAGAGTTAATATGCTTCTTAAGCAAAAAAATACACCAACTAGGTCAGGCCATATTGATCCAACTCACCTTAAAATGTGTGCCCTACTCTAACCCAAATAATATTTGCATACTCAGTCATACACTTTCTTTTAAATAAATATCTTGCCTATATTTCATTAATGTTGGGTGGCATAGACTAGTCAAGGCAACTATAAGTTTCTAAAGAGACACCTTGTATAACACTGCTTTGTATGCCTTTGGGCATGTATAATATTTGATTGAATCAATTATAATAGACTTTTAATCTCTTAAATGATTATAATCTTTAGTCATCAATTAGCTCAAACTACTGGCTCCTTTAAGTAAAAGAGCAGAGTCAGGTTGAATAAGGGTAATACAAATTATAGTAAAGTATAACGTAGCTGGTGAAAAAGCACTTTTACATGCATGTTTTCATTTGTGATTAGCAAAAACTCTATGAAGGGAATAGGATATAATGATCACTGCTTCATAGGTATTTGTGGTGGTAAAGGAGATAAAAAGGGCCTTGACATGAAATCTCTAAAATTATGGAAAGTATCATTATGTTATTACTTCCGTGGATAAAACATCTCTTTGCATTTGGAGCAACTAACTGTCATTAAAACAATTTCCATGGATACCATTTGTGGGAAGAGTTCAAGGCGTATGACATAGAGGGTGCTATGAAATATAAAACATTACAGTGGTTCATGGAAAGACACAGAGACAGGAATGTCATCATAAGAAATATTATTTTTACAGATTGTTTCTTTGACATAAATCCAATTTGTCCGTCTTGTCACTAAAAAAGGAAAAATGCTCAGTAATCAGAATATTATCTTAGAGCTCTTCCCTTTCTTCTATTTTATTTATATAGTGACTGCATATATATATATCTATGTACATACATATATCTATATATATATATGTATATATATATATGTATATATATATATGTAGTCACTATATATGTGTGCATACATTCATATGTATATTTATATATATGTACATATATATATATAATCACATTTAGAAGAAAATCGTTTTGTTACACATAGATAAACCTTTATTTGTAAAGACCATAAGATCTCACACTGAAAAAAGAAAATTTAAATGTCAGAGCATTTTAAAACAGGTATATTATAAATAAAATCCGTCATGTTCATTGTTAGCTTGCAAAAGTACTGATTCACCAAACACCCAACCTCGACATGGAAACAAGAAAATAAAAATATCCTTACAATGAAACAAAACAGTGGTATGTAAAGCCACCTTAAAGAAATAGAAAACCTTTTCCTATTTCTAAGCTAAAAATTTAACTAATTAAGTTCGAGTGTGCCAAATAGAGTAAAGATTGGTTAGTAATAGAAACAAGAAGAAAAAGAGAAAAATATTAGTATGCTATGCCCTGGGAAACCATCTAATCACCACCATTAATACATGAAGAAGCTAAAACTCAAAGAGAAAAACTCATTCTTGCCTAAGGCCCGACACTGATTTACATCTGAAATAAAACTAAAAAGCAGGATTCTTTACATATACTCTGAATCTCTAGATTGTAGAATCAACACATTTCCCGTGTTTTTTCTCTGAAAGCAGCAGTTTCTAGGCAATAGCTGGAATAGAGGAGTTTTAGTAATTTTTTTCAGGCTGGTATCAATCGTTAGGAAGATTGTCAGGTCAGCCTAGTGTTTTGATTTTATATATTCCCTTGGAAGAAACAATATCTTTGTATGTTTAACTGATTGCACACATAGAGAATTAATGTCAAAAATTTAAATACAGGCCTTTTCAACAACTTGCACAATGATGCTTAAAAAGCATATAAGAGAGAGGAGTCCGTGTAACTTAGTGAAAAGCTGTCTTTTGAAAAAGTTGTCACAAATTTTATGCAGTCCTTTTCAGGAATTATCTCCTTTCGCTTCATAGTTGTTGCTAGCAATGGCCAAACTATTAAATGGTGTTTCTGATCTTATTCATTGCTCCATAGCTCTGTAAAGTATGTAAACTATTTTTTTCTTCAAGAAATAGAAATGTTCCTGATACTATGTCGAAAGGCATTATTAGTAGTAAAATTAAAAATATGACAACAAACTACAGATGGTCAAAGATTACTTCCTGGTACAGAATAAATCCAAGTGCATTTTATGCCGAGTGAAACTGATTATCCTTAAATTGTGATGCTGGTGATTGATTCATGAATGGATAACTGTGATCTAGCTCCTGCTGCCAGTTATATGTCTTAATCAGATCAAGATAAAATCACAGTTTAAAGACTGAGAAAAAAAAATTAAAAGCATCTTACAATGAATTGGAAAACCATATGAGCTTTCATAGTTGCTATAATGTTATACAGATAGCCATTTTAGTTCATTTAAAAACAAAAATGAATTCTGCTTAGCTTAAAATCATCTAAAATATTCATAGTATTAAAAGATTATTTTAATCGAATTAAATTTCAAGTACTTTTAAAATGAATGTTTACAGACTAAAGAGATAACGGATTGTTTTTGATATAATTAGTACTGCAAAAGCATCCATGGATAATACTGTTTCTAAAGATGATGTTCTAATATTATACATTATATTGTATTAACACTTTTTAAGATATATTACTAAGGTCACCTATATGCCAAGAACATCCGAGTTCAAAAATACATCTCTGGTTTCTTGAAGCTTACATATGTTAGTCCTATTTAATATCAATATTTCTAAATGGTGCATAGGAAATGCTAAACAACACTTTTGTTAGGAAGGGCAGATTCTTCTTACTTTGCCCCTCTTACTATTGTCAACTCCATTTAGGATTCTTCTTTATCAGCAGGAATAGGCTAGTTCTGTGACACAAGCAAACTGAGTATCATTAAAGGAAACTACTAAAGCTGATAGACCATTTATAATGTAACTAAACTACCTTATACCCTGTCCACTTTAGAGATTAGACTGCTACTATACTGTTTGTTCAATTATCCATTCATTCATCATATATTCATTGAATGCTTACAATAAGCCAGTTCCTCTTTTCTGGGTTTTGAGCATAAAACATTGAGCAAACAGACAATACTCCTGCTCTGATATAACTTATATTTTAATGGAGAAGATAGAGTAAGAATAGACACAAATAGATATGTAAAATATAGTCAGATGATGATACATGGTAAGGAAAAATATAATAGGGTCATGAGATAGATAGTAACAGGGATGTTATTGAGAGAGGGGTTGCAAGAGCTGAGGCCTGGTATGAGATAACAAAATGAAGGAGTACATGGATAAAAGACACTTAGGCAGGAGGAATACAGAGAAAAGAGGATGCATGGAAAAGCAATAGTACCAGTGTGGCTAAAGTAGAATGAGTGAGGCTGAGAGTAATAGTTTAGGTCAGCGTTGCAGACAGGCATGTATTTAGAGGGCCTATTGACCATGATAAGAAGAGTTATTTCTCTTCAAATAATGCTTGTGTCTGGATAACATTGCTGTGAAGGAATAAGATATTAGTAATAGAAATAAAATTATTCACAATGATATTCAGAAATAGTGTACTCTTTCTAATCAAAAGTACTTAAGTCTGTCTAAATGTAATCAACAAACTGTGATTGAACTTTAAGGTTCAAGGTACCAAGCTTCAAACAAGCATGGAGAGGCCTGTCTAATCCAGAAGATGGGCATATAAACAAGTAATTACAATACAATAGGCACAAATTGTTATAGGAATAATCTAGGAGTGGCTGAACTTCCTTCTACCTCTGCTTAGAAAGTAAAAAGGTACAAAGAAAGGTGTTCCCATCCTAAAAATGTTTTCTAAATCATAATTTTTTATGCCATCACTTTTCTCAAAATAGCCAAGGAAACCAAAATCCAAAGAGGGACAGCTCTTCAAGGAGAGTCAAAAGACATAAACAGTCTGACCTTTGATGGAATGTGGGAGGAAAAGGTGACTGATTTCCCCACAGGCTAGAAGGAATCACTTAGAATTTTTTATGATTTTGTAAAGGCTGAGTGTGAGCTACCATGTTTGTTGGAATAACAGGTGACCCCAGAATCAAGGGGAGTTGAAACTCACCTGTAAGGTATCGCCATGGTCCTCTATTGAGTGCTCACAAAAAAGTTGGGTTAGCAGAATGTCAAATAGTCCTCCTCTCAGTAGTGCAGCCTGACTATAGGTGCTGGATGACTATGGGGAAACAGACACAATACTTCACCCACTTATCATCTACAATGTGATAAAGTGTTGGAAGAGGGGCAAAAATAACCCTCTTACTAATGAGGTGCTTGCTAAGGTCCATTGCTGCTGGTGAAAGGGTCAAAGTAAAAGTCTCTACCCCTGGAGGAGAAGTAGCAAACCATCTCAGGTCAAAGATTTTTCACAAATATCAAATAGAGGTCTACTAATCCAGAGAGGCAGGAATGTACTCATCGACCACCAAAGATAAAAAGTGATGTTTGGCTATCACAGAGATGAGGGGCAGAAATATTGAGAAACGGTCATCCTTAAGGCCCAGGTGCATAGTCCCTGCCTGAGACTGAGGCTAGACCTAGAGACAGCAGCCTACCACCGTGGGTGGCTCCAACACACAGTGGGATCTTCACTGTGGTGTAACTAGGAGGGCAGCTGAAAACCAAGGGAGGAGGAAGAACACTGAAGAAAAACCTTCTGGTAATCCAGGCCTCATTCTCAGTACAAAGTAACGGCAGCCTACTGCTAGAGGAATTTGAAACTTGTGGGGCACTATGCATAGCAGTGACAGCAACAGCAAAAAGACGTATATCCAGATCAGTTCATGACTAGACTGACTCACTCACACACTAACAGCTTGATAAGAAGAGAAACGTGTTGATATATCCTATTTACTTAAGTCTCTGCTGTCCAGCAATCTATCTAGAGTTATGAGACACACACAAAAATGCAAGAAAAAAAATCCATTTTCAAAAAGTACAGTAAGGAACAGAAGTAGACTGAGCTATATTCCCAGATGTTGGAACTGTCAAACAAAAACTACAAAAATAATTATGATTAAATATGTTAGCAGGAAAAGTGGATCACATAAATGAAAAAAATGTTAAAATTTAATTTAGCAGGACTACCTATATTAGTAAAAAAGAAAGGTCAATAATTGATAACAGCTCCACCGTAGAAAAAGAAGAGCAAGCTAAACTCAAAATAAGCCAAAGGAAGGAAATTATAAAGACTGTAGTGATATCAATGAAATATAAAACAAAAAAGCAATAAAAAATCAATGAAAATAAACTCTGATTCTTTGAGAAAATTAATGAAATTGATAAACCTCTAGCCAGACTGGTCAGGAAAAAGAGCAAGATGATCCAAATTACCAGCATTAGGAATTTGAGAGGCAACATTACTACAAATTCTACAGGTATTAAAATGGTTACAAGGGATTGTTATGAACACATTTATGCCAATAAATTTGACAACTTAGATGACAAAGACAAATTCCTGGAAAGACACAAACTACCAAAATTCAATCAACAGGAAAGAAATAAGTTGCATATCTCAATGTTTATTTTTAAAAATGATTTTATAATTAAAAACTTTCTAACAAATGAAACTCTCCTCCCAGAAAGTTTTAGTGGTGAATTCTACCAAACATTTAAGGGAGGAATAACACTAATTATGCACAAACTCTTCCAGAAAACAATAGATGTGACTACATTCCAAGTCATTTATTAAAGCGTCCTTGTAAGGGCACTTTGACATTCAGAAATCAATCAAAGTAATTATCCATATTATGAGACTAAGAAAATAAAAACCCATGTGATCATCTCAGTAGATGCAGAAAGAGCTCTTGACAAAAATCCCAAATCCTTCCTTGTTTTAAAAACAAAACAAAACAACAAACAAGAACTCTCAGGAAACTAAGAAGAAAGGAACTTCCTCAACTTCATAGAGAGCCGGTCAAAAAAAAAAAAAAAATCTTACGGATCATGTCATTTAATTGTCAAAGACTAATGTTTTTCCCCTTAGATCAGGAACAAGGGAAGGATGGCTGTATAGCCAACATCGGACTGGTACTAACCAGTGCAATAAGGCATGAAAAGAAAATAAAAGGCACAGAAGGGAAAGAAAGGAATGCAACTGCCTTTATGTGAAGATAATATAATTGTCTATGTAAGAAATTCTATAAATCTACAAAAAAGGAAACTAGAAAAGTGAGTTGAATAAGATCATGATAAAATCAATATGCAACGATTTGATGTATTTCTACTCTAGCAATGAAAAATTGGAAATTAAAGTAAAATACTATTTACAATAGAATATATATATAATAATACTAGTAATAGATATGACAAAAGAAGTACAAGGCCTATTCACTGAATGCTACAAAATATTGCTTAGAAAATTTTTAAAAGACCGAATTAAATAAAGATATATGTCATGCTCATGAGTCAAAGACTTAGTATTATTAAGTCGTCAAATACAAAACTTGTAAAAGCACCTAGGCTGCTGAAAAATAATATGCTAAAATATTAATATAATGGTGGTAGGATAGTATATGATGGCAAGGAATAGGAGCTCGAGGTAAGCATGAAAACAAAAATTGGGGCCAGCTCATGAAGGGCTTTGTGTGCCATGCTAAGAGTTTAGGCTTTTTCTTTCTTGCCAGTTTTATCTCTTTTTAACTTTTAATTTTGAAGTAGTTTTAGATTTATCAAACAATTGCAACAATAGTACAGACTTTTCTTATATTCTTCACTCCAATTCCCCGAATATTAACATTTACATAACCATAGTACAATTATCAAGAACAGTCAATTAGCATTGGCACATTATTATCAACTGAACTACAAACCTTATTTAACGTTCACCAATTTCTTTAACAACTTATTTCTGTTCCAGGATTTTATCCAAGATCCCGTATTGCATGTAGTTGTAACGTCTCCTTATTTTCTCCAATGTGTAATAGTTTCTCACTCTTTTATTGATGGCTTTTGAACACAGAAATGATGTAATGAGATTTAATATATATATATATATATCCTTATTTAGAATGTAGATTATTGGAGAAAGGTTAAACTCAGGGCTGTGGAATTGTACCACCTTGGGGACAGTTTTAGTCATTGAGTTAGTGGTGATATTGATTGAACTAAGGGACTAGCAGGTAATATTTCAAGAAGAGAATAGTTTTGTGAAATATTTAGGAGGTAGAATTAACATTATGGGTTAATCAAGGTTGATTTGAAAGAGTATGAGGAATAAGAGAGAGAAAATAATTGAAGATGACTTATGAGTTTTGTCTTTGATACTCTAGATAAATGGCAATAACTGAGAGAGAAATGTAAAATATTATTTTTTTGCCATTCTGTTTTCCTCTTACACAAACATAAAGTTTCTCATATCTTTTTATCAAGATCTTATTTTTATTTTTGCAAGATATAATTTGTTGGAATATATTAAATATTCTGTCACTCATCTTGAAAGAATCAGTTCTAAATCCAGGATGTGCTATATTACAAAAGAATAATAATTTTAGTAACAGGAATTTCTATAAAATGATGGGAGAAGTTTTGAAGACAAACATTTAATATGATATGGTTATCATTCTTGTCACAATTATGCTTAATTCTAACTTTTTGTGGATTCAGATTATGCAAATAAAGAGCAGATTTTACCTATATTGATGAAATATAACATTCTGCAGTCATCTTGTTTCCTACATTTCTATTGCTAAATTTTTCATCAGCTGATATCAGCTATTGGCTATAGGATAGGGAAGATGTTATTTTAGATAAGCTGATCATTTTATAAGCCTGTAAACCGTGAGAAGAAGGCCTTTCTAAACATTGTAGGAAGCAAAATGTTTCTTGAAAGTAAAGGTGAACATATTTGATTATATAATAACTTTTGAACTTCTAAAGAACCATATAAATTATGTATAAATTTAAAATACAGGAAGAATAAAGGCAGGTATTTAACATATAGATAGCAAATAAAAGGTTAATATTGAAGCTCTTCTTCAAATTAACAACAAAGACAAACAGAACAAACCTACTCAATGATCATATTTTTTGAATCCCTCTCATCTTTACTTTGCTCCACTCTCTAGCACTTCTCTGCAGTCCTGCTGGCTTTTCTTTCTTTAAGGTAGTCCATGATCTTTCTGCCACAGGATCTTTGAAAATTCTATTTCTCCTGTTTGGAAATATTTAATTCACCCTTTTTCATCAAGATAACTTCTCTTCACTTAATTAGTGCTTACTTATCTTTTAGATTGCCACCCGAGATTCACTTAGGCATAAAAGTCTTCCCTAACTCCCAGTCCAGAAAAAAAATGCTTCAGGGATGTCATATAATAATGGCCCTTAGGGGCCTAGCACCTACTCAGCACATCATTATACATTTATGTGAATATCTTCTGTCTCTCCCATTATATACTTGCTATTTTTGACCACCTTGATTCCTGAGTAGCTTGCCTGTTTTAGTATATACATGTTACCTATGTAACTCACAGAGATATATATGCACATAAGAATTGTTACTAGTGTTAAAAGGGAAGAAACTGATCTGAATTTCCATCAATAGGAGGCTATGATAATATATAATTCAAAGGTTGTAAATATCATAAAATCTGTGTTCCAGCCTTGTCTTCAATACTTATTTGAAATGTAAAAATGAACCTTAATTTAGTGTTCTACAAATGAGGATAAGAATTTATCCAATACAGCGATGCTGATAAAATACATACAAAAACATTTTGTAAATTCCAAACTGTTATATAAAGATGCACTAACATTTAGTCATTATTTTTATTATTTTTATCATATCATTATTGATAGAGCCACCTGTAGGGCTTGATTGAATGTATACTCAGTACTTTTAAGATTATCTTAATGGCTTTTTTCATGTTTGTTAAAATTTTCTGTGTTTATTATTTATATTTGGAGCTGAAACTACACAAAAGTCATGCCCTAATCCCAAGCCCAAAAGAAAAAAAAAATGGTATCAAAATCACTATTATTGTTTTCTCTTTCACATCTAGGAGGCTGAGATTTTATGAATCTTATCGTAAGAGAGAGTTAAGTGACTTCCAGTTGTTATATGAGCCTCTATGCTTAAAATCAGTGATTTTATAGTTCTCTATAGCCCAGTAACTGAATACTGTGCCAAATTTAATTCCCAACTCTGCCATTTACTAATGATACGAATTTGGAAAAATGCATTTAAATTCACAAAGCTAGCTTTCTTACTCGAAAGTGAGGATAATAGCTTTTCTGCACAGGGTTGCTATGAAATGTAAATGGAAAAATAAAATGACTTATAATAGGTGATAGGTTAAATGTTTAGCCTATCTCAGGCTTAGATCACAAATTATAATGAAAGGTTCATGCTGGCTCTTTTAGATGACTGAGAAGTAGTCAACTGAAAATTATTCAGTGAGTTGATTTGATGTCTGGTAATCAACCATTTTAGCCATTCATAGTCTTTGGAAGAAGAAATTAGTCTTAACACTTTTTAATTATAGTTAAATGAATATTTTTCAGTGTTCTCACTTCCTAAGTAGATAATTATGATTAAATTGAACTTTGTAACACTATCTATATGTAAAGACCATTTTATTTAGAAGAATTTGTCCCAAATGATTATATTTTTGGCAGACTACATTGATAATATGTCAAATCAATCCTACCTTTTATATCCTACCTCTCAGTTCATTGCAAAAAGATCATATTTGCAAAAAACACAAACATTTGTAGCCTTACAAATGTTTTGTGTTACTATATTCTTAGACGTATCAAAGTAAAAATCAGGTGGATGAAGAAGGGGGAAAAAAAAGCAGTTACAAATACTATGCTTGCAATTCATTAATGAAATAGGAAAAAAGAAGTTAAATTAAATCCAACTTTTATAGAAAGAGTACAAATCTTTCCCATCAGCCATGGAAGCATACATTATTTTCTCATTTATAAGAGCTCACTGATCATAAACTTTGCTATCAACTAATGAATTCTTCAAAAAAATAATCCATTTTATTAAATGTATTGATCAATTCAAAAATACTTCCCAGTTTCATGTATGATAAAGTATAAAAACTACATATGTTATAGAATTGTGGAAATACAATATTTATAACATCTGAGTTGGAGAAACTTGAAAGAATAAAGTCTTATTAGTTTATTTTTGGAAATAAAAAGAAAATAAGGATCACCTTTTGGGGTACTATGATTCTTATTAATTCTATGTATCTTCTTTTCCTATCCCTCACCTCCACTCACAAACTAAGAGAGTTAGAAAAATAGGGAAGTTCAATATGACCCCATTATGGTCATGTTGTCAATAATATTATTGAAAAAAAAAAGAAAGGAAAATCAACAAGTATTCGATGTTCAGCAACAAGTACATCAAAAAGCACTGCAGTTAACTTCTACAGACTAAAGTTTTCCAGATAGGTTTACACATCAGAACTACTCAGACTACATATCATTTTGCAAATACATGACCATTACCATGGTATGAATAAAGTAGAACCTCTAGGAATAGACTTAGTCATCTGTATTTTTTTAAATCTCCACTTCGAATTCTGATTCAGGGAAATTTTGGAAATGTGATGATGAGGAGATTAGGAGATCTCGAGGACAAGCCTTGTCATATTCATTCTCTGATCTCCAAACAAGTTCCTGGTATATGGTTGAAAGTTGATAAATGTGTGTTGAAGAAAAAGTGTATGAATGAAGTGTGCTGAGGTCCTGATGTGTCTTAAAATTATTGAGAGAGGTTAAATCAGGACAAATTGGTCAATATAAATGTCAGAAAAAAAAATAACACAGAGAATTAGTATATTCGAGAAGCATGGTGCTATCCAAAATATTTCACAGAGTTCTCATTAAGTGCTCAGTAACAGGTAATCAATTTCAAGACCCTTTATAGATTTTCTTTTAAATCTCATTTTACTTAAGGAATTCTCAAACTGATTAGTTTCAGAAATGAAAAAGATAGTGTACATGAACATCATTTAACTTAAATCTATACATTTATGCAGGGAACTTCATTTCCATAAGTGCTGATCTCAAAAAGGGTGAAAGTGTTGATAATTGTAGTTTAGGGAAAAAAGGAAGGACGGAGGGAAGGAGGGAGGAGGGAGGGAGGGAAAAAAGGAGGGAGTAAGAAGTGTTTTCAACAATTAGTGCATATTTGATAGTGTTAAAATCTCAAACAGCTGAAGTCATAAAACCAGCCACTGTTCAATATGTTCTATATGTTTGGAGGTGTGTCTGTACGTGCATAAATATATCACAGGGCTTGAAATAATAGTGTGAAAGAAATATGCCATTGAGAAGTCCTGACTTAGATTCTTAAAATAAAAACGTGGTGGTTACTCATAAAAACACACTGTGGTCTTCCAAATTCAGTTTTGCACTATATTTAATGAAATAAAGTATGCATTGTGTAAAACTAAATAAATAATGTAGTCTTCTAACAGTTAAAACATGGAATTCTTGTAGCAAAAGGTAGATTGCTTCACTAAGTTTTGTTTCTTTTCTTACTGTTGCTCTTTATTTTCTGAAATCTCTCTTTTGCTGTCATGAGTTATATAGTCTCTTTTTTAAACTAAACTTTATATAGGGCCCAATGAAAGGCCAGTGTCCCGAGCAAATAAATTTGTATCTTCTCTGCTTCGACCAACATTTTATATTGGTAAAAGGAGGCAAAAATGGAAATCAAATATGGATAGCCTTGCTAGGTTGTCTTGAAGAACCGTTCTTATATTTGCCTAACTGGGATTATGTTTCGAATCAACCAGTCCCAATCTATTTTAGATGTGTGAGATCTTTTCTCTTTAGTGGAACTGCCTATTTTTACCAAACGTGAAAATAGACCATCTCTAATTGAGCTTTTCCCTGTGGAGAGCTCTGTCTGTCTTTTCTTTGCACAACTTTAAGGTTACTAATATCATTTGCTTGCTGTGGTGAAAAGGATATTGAACAATGATTTAAAGACCTGAGTGTTCTATTTTTTTTTTTTTTTTAAGAGGAAGTATATACCTTCTTGACAAATGTGAACAAAAGGAGGTTAGGAACTTTAAGAGGGATGCATATCTATGACTTGGAGGCTATTACTCCCTCAGTCTCTTCTCATGAGAAACATAACATAATGATTTTAACACTCTTTCTTATTGAGTCTCAGAATCTTTCTTAAAATATTATTCCAGGATACAATTGGCATAGCAGTTAAAGATGATTTTGCATCCTTTGACTACATGATCTCAAAATTGCATTTTAAGATCTATTACACTTTTTTCTGATTATAATTTTTGATGATTCCTATTTCAATTTTAGAAGAAATTTTAGTTATTCTTGCTAATATATGTAGCAGGGTGGATAATGTCAAAAAGTGGATAACCTAAAAAAACACATTTGCTTATATAATAACCTTTTTTGTATTTACTTAATTTGTGTTCGTATTAATAAGAATTAACAGAATTAGAGGAAATCATAAAGTATATACTACAGCAAATTTATCTGCTAAATGATAATTAATATATGATTCTTCAGAGATTATTTTTCTGATTTTAGATTAAAATAGATTTTCATGTATTTTTATATGTGATAGAATATATATCGTCACTTCTAATGCTCTTTCACATTAATCTGAAACCATATTCTTTCATCCTTGAAAATTATATTCCTAATAATTATTCATTTATTTTGTATGTATTAGTTGACTTAACATTAATCATAATAAATGTATTCGCTGTTTAGATGCATGTCATTAGTATACTACTTCCAAAATTACACTTTGTCAGTTTTCATTAACTGGCCAAGTAATCACATTTAGGTACTTATCTTAGTTTCCCTTTGAATTTTCAAGAATTGTGTAAAATAATCTATAATAAAGTCTAAATAGTGAGAGTGTTATACCTGGATTCCCTATAATCTTTAAAAAAAAAAAAAAGACTGGGCCATTAATAATAACTGACCTTCTGAAATGGATTTATTTTGCCTTATTCCTTCTGAATTTGATTTGAATTTGATTTTTATTTTATTTTTATTATTTTCTTTGAAGATTATCATATTTCAATGATAATTTCTGAGATATTATTCTTAACTCTTTTCCTATATATGTTGTGTCTTTGTATTTATTAATAATTTATATTTGATCTAGTTTTAAATATGTTTTGAAGTAAACAAATATACATGCATAGTATAGTTAAAATGACATTAAAACAGCGATCACAAATCACATAGTAGAAATTAGAAATTGTTCAGCTGGAAACCAGAATGAGATAGTATTTAGTGTTTGATTTGACCATGAGTTTTCTGATTTGCCAAGGAAAAGAACAAAAATGTTTTCATTTTTCCAGTTTAGTTAGAAATACAAAGTGTTATCAGAGTATTAGATACCAGTTTGCTTTGTTTTCTGTGGCCAGAAATGCCTTACTCAAGCCATTCATCCTCCCCACCCCTCATTTCACCAGTTTACATATTACCTCCTTTTTGAAAACCTTGTATCATATACTCAGTAAGGGATTGGATTATATTTTTTCTGAATTATATGTTGATAGTTATAAAAGTATAGCTATCACTAATTGAATGCCTATCATCTGACAGGCAAACAACAAGACAATGAATTATCTCTAGTCCTCATAATAATCCTGAAGATTCATGCTATTTAACTTTCTTTATAGGTGATGAAACCAAGACCAGGAAAAGCTAAGTAATTTGTACAAGGTCATATAGCTAAAAGCACAGAATTTTTTAACTGAGTTTCAACAGCATTTTGTAATATGAGGATCCCTCAGGTAGAATGTTCCTTTAAAAAATTTTTTTCATAGTTGTGTAATAGCTCCCTAAGCCTTATTCACTGTTCCTCAAAAAAGAGAAAAGATATGAAACTCACTGATGTTTGAACATTACTGTGCTTTCTTCCAGCCTGTGAACTTATGAATCAAGGCATTTTAGCCCTGGTCAGCTCCATTGGCTGCACGTCAGCAGGGTCCCTCCAGTCTTTGGCAGATGCCATGCACATCCCCCACCTCTTCATTCAGCGTGCAACAGCTGGCACCCCAAGGAGCGGCTGTGGACTCACCCGGAGCAACCGGAATGATGACTACACGCTCTCTGTTCGCCCACCTGTCTACTTAAATGATGTTATCCTGAGAGTGGTCACAGAGTATGCCTGGCAGAAATTCATTATATTCTATGATAGTGAATATGGTAAGTATTTCTGATTTCTGTGAGTTTTATAATATGATATTTGCATGGCAAGGAACTTCATTAAACCTTGAAACATCTTCAAGGAGGTTACTCATTGTTATTGGTGGTTTCCTTATCCTGACATAGTCTCCTTATAAATCTAGCAGCAACAACAAAAATTTTAAGATAAAGTTCAATCTTTTGCATTAAATTGCTCTGAAGTCAAATTAAAAAATAAACACCTATACCAAATGCTCAATCTATATTTCTAAAGACAATCTGTCTCCAATATTCTGTTATTTTTCAAATAATGGAAAGTCATAAAGACAATACTTTTTCCCCTTTCAAAAACATTTATATCTCTATATAATAATAAAAATTTTAAACAGCTACTGGAACACTGACAATATTGCTTATTTCTATTTATAGGTTCAAAAATATCTGATATATCTTGCTTACATCCTTGTGAAGACTTTAATATTTACTTAATACTTAACTCTTTTTCTCACTGAAATTATATTACTTTATAGTTAGCATGGCATATTGTCTACAATATGAAATCTCAGAGAGATTCTGAGTGGTTTAAACACTTCATTTATTTAACTTCCTAAGGGAAAACACAAAGCATTTTCCCTAAGTTTACCATAATTTGCGAAAACACTGTTTCAATAATTTTACATTAAGAAAAATAAGTAAAATTATTTTTATATTTAAATGTTCTTTCCTGAATTTATATGCTTATTTTCTAACTGACTAATCCCAGAGATATGGAAGTATCATTTCTCTTTTATTTTTGTCACTGGGGGAGTAGAGATGGATATATTCAAATGAGAGAAAATAACAGAACTTGATAAAGAATATGTATTTTGAAACATGTTTCCTCAGAGATTTGGCTTAAGAAGGAATCTCAGAAAAAGAAAATTTCCATTCACAATGGATGGGTCTAGTTTTTACAGTTTTATTTATTTATTTTTAATCAAGATTTTACCCTCATAGTGTAATTTATTTTTCTTAGCAAATAAATAAATAAGCATTTAAAAAATAATGGTTTTTTTGTCATACTCTGCCCAGCCTTCTGAATAATATTGGAAAACAGTACACAAGAGTGGGCCAAAAAGTGGCATCAATAGAACTGAGCACAAACAGGTTGGCAGAAATCTGGGAAGCAACAAATAAAATCCCCTGTGGACTCCCAGCAAGAGAGAGCAAGTGGTAGTTACATTTAGCCCTAAATATTCAAAGGTCGCCTGGGGCTTTGGCAGCCAGAGTCACATTAAACTTGATGGGTAGATTTCAGCCAAAGTTTTGTGGCACTCTGTAGAAGCACACTCTTCTGTTTCCAGGACGGAAATCCTTATTTTTGTTGCTTAATTCATATTATTTAGGGGTCAGAGAACAAAGACCAAGAAACTGAAATGAATGAAATAAGCAAAGAGAAAATAAAAAATTATTGGCTCATCAATAAAAATAAGGATTGAACACAAATCTGAGGTTCACTGATAGAATAGTGAACTCTACCAATGGAATCAACATGCTGAATACGGATTTGTCAGCTTTCTTCCAGTCAGATTATCTATGGTTTTTATAACCTTAAATGGCATTCTTGTGACCTCTGCTGAAACATAACTTAAAATAATGAATTTTTAAATCCTACATCTTTCCTGAAGGGAGAAAACAATTTTTGAATGAGTCCTATCAAAATAGTCCTATAAAATAAAGAACGGAGAAGTGTTTTGGAAGAAGACATTTTCACAACATTAAAATGAAAATTTTACTCTTTAATATAGATGTCCATGAAGAAAGAAAATTCTTTGTTATCTTGTTTCAAAGTCCTACATTGATTACAGTTAGGAAATTGTTTTGACATTTTTATTATTGATGAGGCAAATATTTTTGAAAATGGTTTATAAATTCGTAGTAACATAAAATAATTTACATTTATTTGAAATTCCTCATTCTTTTTTCTTCTGTTTTCCTTTGGGTGAATAAGATGCTATAATCACAATATATAACTGGCTCCTCTTTTAGAAGCAGGGTTTGTTTTAGGAATAGTAAAAATCATTTTCCTTTACTTTGATGATAAATTTGCTTTGACTTATTATTTAATAATTCATGAAATATTACCTTACTTGTATCATTAAAATCATTTCCAGTAATACTCTTGTTTAGTGAAAGAGAATTTTCCTTTGATACTTAGAATAAATCTTGCTAGTAAAAAACTGGGCCTGAGTCCAAAATAAACATCAAGCTATCCAAATACCTTGTACCTTGAAGAGGCCTACATGTATTTACATATCTATTCATCAATGTCATCATTTTAAGTTCAAATGTTAGTAGTATACTTGACTTCTATCCTTGGTTATCAGGAATTGCTTTCATTAAGAAATGGATTAAGTATCATCTATGGATGGAATGAGGCAGCCTACTGGTGCCAAATGTTACTGAAAATGTGTTTCACTTAGAGAAATATACTTTAAAAAAAAAAAAGATTAAGCTTCTATATCCAGTTAATTAGAGAAACAATTTTTCAAAAGCAGTTAATTATAATTAAGGGCACAGTATAAAAGTCTACTTTAAATTCCCTAACAAAGAAAATTCAAGTCTTTGATTCTAAGTAAATGGATAAAAAAAGAAAAATAATGTGGAGACTCTATTTGAATGGATTGATTCAAAACATTTTTTAAAAGACTTGAAAGGATTTAGGAAGTGTTGAGCTTTTAAAAATGTGTCATTCGGGAAATGTTCATTGCTCACTTGCTTAGTGCAATGCTAAATGTGAGATAAAAAGTTTTATGGAATGTAGTCTTGGCCATTAAGAAGCTTACAATTAACAAAAGCGATAAAAAAAAATATATGTGACTCTCTTAATAGAAAAAATAATGTGTCATGAATGATGCAAACTGAATGCTAGTAGGTTATAATAAAGAGTGTTTAATTTCAGCAGCAGTGATCAAAGAAGGGTGTGTGGATGGACTTTGATCTTGATTGTTACCTCTTAGAATCCTACTTTTCATACTGTGTGGCAGATGGCTGCAGTAATAAAGTATGAACAAGTCTTGCAGCAATAAAAATATTAAAAATAATATATCTGAGCATTTTTTATTTGCCAGGAACTAGAATGAGTATTTTATATTATATCATTTAATCTCCTAAACTGCTCTGATATTATTATCACAGTTTTACAACTGGAAACAGAAGCAACTGATGGGGAAATCATTCACAAAACATAGCTAAGAATTGTCAAAGCTGAGAAGTAAAGTCTGACCAGAGCCTATACTCCTAACCATGTATAATGAGTATAAGGAGGTTGCAGTAAACTCTTGCCCAAGAATATACAAAAGGGCTAACCTTATAGAGCATTTATTAAGTCCAGGCTCTGTTCTAAGTACTTTACATGTATCATCTTATTTAATCCTCACAATAGCCCTCTCAGGTAGATGATGATGATGATGATGATGATGATGATGATGATGATTTTTACAAATTAAAAAAAAAAAAAAACGACAAGGTAATAAGAGGTTAGGTAACAAACTCAAAAGTACGTCAAGAAGCCTGAATTCAAACACTGATCGTCTCATCAATGGTCCTTACTTTCAACACGAGAACTTTGATGCTATAGAAATAAGAAGAAAACTAGTTTCTGACAAACTGTAAAACAGAAATAAAGTTTACAAGTGGAATGTATAGAATCATCTTTATTAAAGAGAGACAATGACTTCAAGCTTGCAGATCTTCAACCTATCAACATCATTCAAGGAAAACTACTGTTTGTCAATCCGGAAGTTTTGGTTATCCTTGGAAGCATGAAAAATGTAATCATTGGGCCAAAGTACTCTGACTCAGCAGAAATAGCCTCTTGACTATGCAATAACCATTCTTCCTTTAAAATTTGCTAGCAAAATGCCAAACTTATTTGAGAAAGCATACTTCCAATTGAAAAACTGCATTCTCCAGGATCTCTTATACATAGGGATTGTGATATAATATTGTCAAGAACTGTAAAGGGTCTGAGATTTTACCCTACTTGCAGACTAATTAATTAGCTTGCATCAATTCATGGATACTGGGGAAAAAGACTATGTTCCTGGATTATAAAGAGTGAGAATTTTAATATCCATGGCACAGCAAGCAACACAAGCCTCATATTAATGTTTGTTCCTCTTGGCCTCAAGTCCCACAGGCTATATGGAGCCACTAAGTGAATGCTGTATATATAGTGGGCATGTATGATAGCTAAGGAGCCCTGGCTTAGGCAACCTATATCTTTTATAAAGGGCTTCTAGTAAAGCTGCTAGACATGTGTCCTGGAATTTGATACTACATTTATCCTAAATAAGTATCTCCTCTTCTCTAAGGAGAGCTTCTGCTTGCAAAATGTGCTGTAACTCAAGAGACCTATAGAGAATTGTCTCCTAAAATAGTCATTCTTTGTTTCTACCAAATTGTTGGCTTCTAGAAAACTTCCTCATGAATGTGCTAGTCCTCAGACCACTCTGGTTAATCTGACTGACAAAGACTGGGATCAAATCTTTTCAATTTATCTCCTCTGTGAGACAAATTATTTAAGGATACTATAAACAAGATGTTAATGGACAGGATTGATCTCAGCCACATGCCCAACGGAGTCCTAGATTTAGCCAGCTGAACAAATCTTACAAATCATCAAGAGTCTACTTTAACAAATCAGGGAACTTTCTATTTAAATTTCTACATAAACCTCCCTACATGGTCTGGGGCATTACTCCAGGCACAATAGGGTTTATTTTATAATTTCCAAGATTACACCTCATAAAGAGAAAGTCTGTCATCATTATCAGCCTTGGCTAGTGTGTTGAGGCTGACCTGAACGATTTGGCTAACGTGGTGCCATTGATCACTTTGGTGAAATTCAGAGAAAAAATTACTAATTGGATGATTTACATCATAGGGAAAACTACCTGCAGGATGCACATAACTAACAAGTCAAATAATGCTCCATGTGGCTTCCCCAAGTAAATAAGGGTAGCCTCACTTTAGATAAATCCCAACAGAGCACTACATTATCTGCTGCTGTTATTTAGTTAAACATTTGAAGGTCTCTTATAGCAAATCCTAACATACAATCATGTGTGTCTTTGGGAGGAAGGTAACTTCCACATAGAGCTATAGTTCTGGAAGTGTATATGCTGTTCCTGGTCAGGCAGATGAAGAGAGGAGGAGGGTTAGTTACAAGCCATGGGAACACCTGAGTGAGACACAGATCAATAGGGCCTCCGATATGACCTCCTTGCCAGCTGGTAGAGCTAAGAGTTCTCAATTCAAAAAGCACTAATCAAAAAAGCAAACAGGTTTTTTTGTTGTTTTTTGTTTTTTATTGTTGTTGTTTGTTTGTTTGTTTTTGTGGAGTCTTCAGAGTTTTCTATATAGAGAATCATGTCATCTGTAAAAAGTGACAATTTGACTTCTTTATTCCTAATTTGGATGCCTTTTATTTCTTTCTCTTGCCTGATTGCTGTAGCTAGGACTTCCAATACTATATTGAATAAAAATGAGGAGAGTGGGCAACCTTGTTTTGTTCCTGATCTTAGAGGCAAAGAATTTAGTGTTTCACCATTAAGTATGTTATTAGCTGAGGGTTTGTTGTATATGGCCTTTATTATGTTGAGGTACTTTTTTTCTATAGCCATTTTATTAAGTGTTTTATTCATAAATGGATGCTGTATTTTGCCAAAAGCTTTTTCTGTATCTATTGATATGATCATATAATTATCCTTTATTTTGTTTATGTGGTATATCACATTGATTGATTTTCATATATTGAACTATCCTTGTGCTTCTGGAATGAACTCCACTTGATCATGATGTATAACCTTTTTAATGTGTTTTTAGAAATAATAAACAAATACAGTAAAGCGGGATACAAAATCAATGTACAAGAATCCATTTCCTTCCAAACACTAACAATGAAATTTCAGAAAAAGAAATGAAAAAAATAATTCCTTTTGCAATTGCAACAAGAAGAATAAAATACCTAGGAAAAAACTTAACAAAGCTTGTGAAGAAGCTATACACTGAAAATTACAAGGCATTCGAAAAATAAGTTAAAGAAGACACAAAGAAATGGAAGATATTTTGTGTTCATGGATTGGAAGAATCAACATAGTTAAAATGGCCATATTACCCAAAGCAATATACAGATTTAATGTGCTCTCCATCAAAATCCCAATGGCATTTTTTTAAGAGATTGAACAAAAAAATATCAGATTTGTATGGAATCACAAAAGACCTTGAATAGCCATAGAAATACTGAGAAAAAAGAACAATGCTGAAGGTATCACACTGCCTGACTTCAAATTATACTACAAGTGAGAATAATCAAAACATCACAGTATTGACAGAAAAACAAGCACACAGACCAATGGAACAGAATTGACAGCCCAGAAATACACCCTCGTTTGTATGCACAATTAAATTTTGGCAGAGGAGCCAAAACTATACAATGGAGCAAAGAAAGCCTTTTCAATAAGTAGTGCTGGAAAAATTGGAAAGCCACCTACAAAAGAATGAACTAGACCACTGTATACCCAAGTTAACTCAAAACGGATCAAAGATCTAAATATAAGACCTGGAAAAATTAATTGTATAGGAGAAAACATAAATACTAAACTCATGGATTTAGAGAGGATTTATGAATTGGACCTCAAAGACAAGGGAAATAAAAGCAAAAGCAAACTGAATGGGACTATATCAAACTAAAAAACTAAATGACAAAAGGAACCATCAACAAAACAAAGAGGCAACTAAAATGGAGGAAGATGTTTGCAAACAACACTTTCAATAAGGAGCTAATATCCAAAATATATAAGAATTTATCTAACTCAACAACAACAACAAAAAAAGCAATCCAATTAAAAAATGGGCAGAGGACCTAAACAGATACTTCTCCCTAGAAGACATATGCAAATAGCCAACAAACATATGAAAAGAGGCTCAACTTCACTAGCTATTAGGGAAATGCAAATCAAAACCACACTGAGATACCACCTCACACCTGTTAGAAGGACTATCATCAACAGTATAAGTAACAACAAATGTTGGAGAGGTTGTGGGGAAAAGGACTTTTCCTCATACACTGCTAAAAGGAATGCAAATTGGTATGTTCACTATGGAGAACAGTATGGAGGGTTCTCAAAAAACTAATAATTGATCTACCACATAACCCAGGGTATCTACCTCTAAAATTTGAATACATTTCATCCATAAACATATATGCACCCCAATATTTATTGCAGCATTATTTACAGTGGCCAAGACATGGAAACAATCAAAGTGTCCTTCAATAGATGATTGGATAAAGAAGATGTTCGTTGTCTTATATACAATGTAATACTAATCAGCCATAAGAAAAGATGAAATACTGCCATTTGTAATAACATAGATCTTGAGATAATCATGCTAAATGAAATAAGTCAGACAGAAGTCAAGAACCATGTGATTTCACTCAAATGTGAAATATAAAACCGAAAGCAACAAACAAGGCAAACAGACAAAAACTCATAGACACAGTCAACAGTTTAGTGGTTACCAAAGGGAAATGGAACAAGGTAGTTAAAGATAAAGGGGGTCAAATATATGGTGAAGGAAGGAAACTTAACTTTGGGCAGTGAACACACAATGCAATATACAGATGATGTGTTATTGAATTGTACACTTGAAACCTGTTTAATTTTATTAATCAATGTCACCCTAATAAATTTAATTTTTTAAAAAAGAGATGGTAATTTGGATTTCATCAAAATGAAAAATTTCTGCTCATTAACAAATACCATTAAGAAAATCAATAGGCAACTACAAACTGGGAATAAATCCAGTATATAGATCTGAAAAATTTATAGAAATACACAGAATATATAAAGAACTCAGAGAATTAAAAACAAACAAATAAATCAACAATATGAGACCAACAAAAACACATAATTAAAAATGGGCAAAGGTTTATGCAGATAGTTCGTATAAGAAGATATATAAATGGCCAGTAGACACAAGAAATGTTCAACATTTTTAGCACCCAGATAAACGCAAAGTAAAATGAGCTACCAATTTGTTTCTAATATATTGGCTGAAAGTCATTACTATATGTAAACAATAAGATAGCACAATTGGAACTCTCATACTTTGTTGGTTGGATGTAAACATACACAACCACTTTGGAAAGCTGTTTGGCAGTTTATTACAAAATGATACATCTACCATAGGACTTATCCATTTTACTCCCAAATATTTTCCAAGAAAAATGAGAATGTAGAGCAACAGAAATTTCAGCATTATTCATTATATTCCAAACTAGAAACAATGTAAATACTCATCATTTTGAAAATGGTTAAAATGTGGTGTATCCATACACAAAATACTATTTATCAATGAGAAATGAATCACTGAAATATGCAATAACATTATTGAGTTAAAGAGGTGTGAAATAAAGAGAGATGTGATTGTATTTATATGAAGTCCAAAAACATGCAAAAATAATATTGGCAGTATATATCAGAAAGTGGTTTCATCTCTGGATAGAGGGTAGATTGTCTGAAAAAGGAAGGGCACAGAATAGAAATATTTAATGTCTCGTTTTGAGTAGTATTTATAGTGGAATACAATAAATACTCTTTGAACTGTGTCGTGTTTATTTATTATATGTAAATTACACTCAATAAAAAAATTAGAAGACAGAACAACCTGCCAGTTGAAGACAAAAAAAAAAAAGTAAAAAAAAAAATGGGGGAGAATCAATTAGCCTATATGAATTTTAAACTAAAAAGCGTAATTGAATCATGATCACTTAGAGATTAAAAGTCATTGACAAAAGGTTAGAAATGAATATAGTGGACACCTAGAACCCAAATTTGGAAGCAGATCAGAATGACTAGAAGAGCTTTTTAATCATCGTAATACCTGGATCTCATCCCAGACCCCTAGAATCAGAATTTTTGCACAGTGGATGACATATATATTTTAATAGTCTCAGGTGATTTTGATACAGCCAGCTTTGTTCCTTCATGAGGCATTTGAAACAAATTTCAGTAGGTCACTTCTTCAATGTCTTTGATTGGTAGCATTGTTTCTGTGTCAGAATACTTCCAGGGAGAGAGAACATCATCATAATATTTTGAAGGAGCCTTTTCCACAATGGACCTTGGACATCTCTAGTTGTTAGAAAGTTTGTTATATGAAACTTAAAACACTTACATCGAACAAATGATCCATTTTTGGGAAGAATATAAAATAAGTGATCTTTTTTGCTTATGATTATACCCCAGAACCCTCCTTAGTCTTCTACTACCTAAGTACAAAGAGCAATTTCCCATTTTTAATACAATGTGCTTTCAGATAGTCTACCTTTATAAATACCTTTATCCCTATCCTAGTTTTCCAGTAACTCTGTATGTGATCTGACATATTTATTGCTTACACAATATGCCACATGCTATATCTTATTGCCTTAGGTAGAGGTGAGACCATTATCACTTTTTAGCAAATAAAAACACTTGTACCTTGTTGTGTTTGCTCATAATTTCTACATTTAAAAAAATTGTTAAATATTAATTGTATCACTCATTACACTGCCCTACCCTTCTAATTTTGCATCAGTCTCAATTTTTAAGCTTTCAACCAAATTTCTGAGAAGAAGTTTGGACAGTTAGGTGGGATTGATATCAAGGAAAGCTTATTAAAAGCAGTTGGCAGGCTCACTATCAGAGAAGCAATATCAGCAAGGAATCAGTTAAATGTGCTAGTGAATGGCTAGATTTCAGATCAAGGAACTGACAATACAAAGAAACCAGAAAATTAAAGGAATAGATGGTTCTTAAAATAGAATAAAAACACATATGTAGGTTTAAAAAATAGAATAAAAACATATAGCTTGCTTTACTGGGAGAATTTTATTCTAAGAGTATTGATGAGCGTATTGAATCTCAGGGCTATGAGGTCTAAATAGAACTGATTTATTAGAATGATATAAGCAGTGAGATTGAAATGTTCTTCATCAAATGAACTAGCTACCTGGGTTCTTTAATTTCCTTTTCCTGAAACAATATTGCTCCCATAGCATATATGGGGATAGATATATTGGATGGACCCAGCTATGGAGACTGGAGGGACAATATGATATCAAGGATCTAAGCAGCTTGTTATGTTAATGACATGGAGACAAGAACTTATTGAACATAGTGAGATGTCCTCATATATATTCTCATCTCTACTTCAGTTCAGTATTGCCTTCATTCTTAGGCAAGACAGAGGGCACTGGTGACTCAAAGCATATCCTTACAAATTGTTATAATACAGAAAGACCCTTACCCTTCTGTCCTTAATCAAATATCATATATATATATATATATATGGATATAAAGATACACATCAAATTTCAGGTTCTGTTCAGGCCCTGTGCTAATCCCTGAACCAAATAATTTGGTCAAGTGCATGGCATGCTCTCAAGTCACCAACCTGAATTACTCATTGGCCGTCTGAGTGAAGGTTAGGCATATGTGGACACCTGTGCTTCCCTTTCCAATTGAAAGGGAACCTTACTTAGAGGAAAATATTATTTAAATATTAGATTTCTCTGATTAAATTAATTTATTTTAAAATTTAATGCTAAATTGAATTATCTTACACATTTAATATTAAATATTTAAAATTATAGATATTTGTCTTTATAATTCAACCTTTAAAATTGTTTTAAAACATACAGTTTTTCAGGTTAGTTCGAATTTGTTTGATTTTGTTTGTTTGGGTCAGCTTAAACTTGACATTTTTCTTACAGTTTTAGGATAGTCTGTTTTACAAGATTTTTGGTCATATGAAAATCTCTATTATAATTTGTTCAACTAAGTATTTCTGAAAATTAGATACCCAAAAGTGCATAATAGATGTTGATTAAATAAAATAGCCTAGCATGAAAATTACATAGGAGTGTATACTTTATGACACTCATATGCACACATACACACACACACACACACACACAAACAAAGAAATTCAACTTTAAGGAATACTAAATGGGTTATTTATGGGCTTCCCTGTATTCTGAAAACTAATTTAATGATCCCAAATTAAGGATCAATGCATAGTTGAGTGACTTGAAGTACATAAGCCCTACCCTGAAGTAGCTCAGTATATCATCCTTCTGATTAAATTTCCATATCGTGGTCCCTTCAAAATGAACATTGGATGACCATCCTCATAAATGCATTCTTAGGAATCATAATGTATATTTTATGCAGTTTTGATTTAGATCTAATCAAGGCCGATAATAAAATGGACAGATTTCTCTTAATTAATTGCAAATGTTTATAATTACCCTGAGGGTGTTTTCAAATGTCTGATGACTATAATATTATTAACTGTCTCTCTAGACAGTCTTAAAACTGTTTATTATACATCTGGCCACTTTCCAACTTTCAGTTCTCATTTATTTCAATATGCATCAATAAACATATAATTAAACATCTTACTGAACTATTTCTTTTGCATAGTATATATTATATCAATCAGGTAAAATGATATATTCTACTAGTTTGAATTTGTTCATCAGTAAAATGTCCTTAAAAATATTGATCAGCATTAATGTAAAGATAACTATCATGCTGACACACTATGGTCTAATATTAAAATCACAAGTTCTTATCAAATAGAATATCTCAGTGATGGACCATGTTGCTGTATCACCTCAAAAATCTAATGTAGTTTTATTATTTTTATTTCTCAATAAACTACAAATGGTAAGAAATATTCAATAAAGACTCAAATTCCCTTTATAGTAAGGATTCTTCTAAACAAAGATTATTAAATTGCTCAATATTTAAAGGGCTTATTTTCTCAGGAAATGACATTTATTGAGTATGCTTTGCTATTTATATGTTGGGAAAATTCATTCATCTCAATGATGTATTTCATGTACCTGGCAGTATAACATGTTCTTTTTTATCTTAAAAAAAAAAAAATCGCAAGATTCTAAATATTAATTTTAAAGCTCAGCATTCTGTCCTAACTGCAAACACAAAATTGGTTGAACGCAGTACTAAAGTCTCCTGCTCCAAATGAGGTCTCCGGTGCACTATGATCAAAATGATTAAATGTGCCCAATCAACTCAAATGAGAGAGGGAGAGAGATGAGTAGAGGTGGGCGGGGGGAGCAGACTTAATGAAATCTTACTGACAAATATCTTTTCCTACCGAATTCAATATTTCGAAGGTGATATTTGAATATAATCGTCAGACTAAGAATTACTGTTTGATATATTCCTGAGAATTCCATTAAACTTAGTTAAACTGCAACCACAGTTTGGACAAGATTACAAGATTCTGCTGTCTGCAGTGGGGTCTGTGTTAGCAGGAGGGGGTGCAGATAACAAGCTCTTGGAGAGCAGGGATTGTTTTTGTCTCACTGAACATTCTCTTCCAAGTACCTCTTCCAGTAATTGGTACATTGGACTAGAGACTGAATTCCAAAAGGGTCTATTTGGATGCTGACCATTGATTTTCAGTGAACAATAGGATGGCATTTTTCTGCTTTTGGGGTCAGTTTTGAAATGTTTTTATATATTAGGTTCTAATATAGCCTGGGATTTTTCTACCCTAATCTAGTTTAACGTAAACCATTTTTCATATAGAAGTTAAATTTAATCTTATATTACTGACAATAATAAAGTAATTATTTCATATAATTTAATAAAGTAAATCATTGAGCATCAATCAACCACTCTCTATTGGAGAGCTGTCATGGGAAATGGTCTAGATAAGTTAATTCACATGTGAGAGAAATTCATAGTTGCTAGAATGTCAAGTTGTGAGGATGTTGCCCAGATTAACTTTTAGTCTTTATCAAGAATTTTCTTGTGTTTTCTATATTTTCAATAGAAAAAGGCAATGGAAGAAAAATAAGAAAAAATTGGATTTTTGACTAGGTTAATAAAGTCTTGATAAAATGTACATTGTTTAGAAATTTGCACTGTACAAACTGCTTTAATATTTCACATATTTTCTTTCATCAGAACAACCCAGTAATTAGGTTAAATACTTTTCCTTTTGGTTTGATAAGGTGATATTAGCTTCTACTTATCCTATGCTTTCATTCCTTTATTTCATTTTTATTGGCATTAATCACATTAAAACATAATTACCAAGTTGTCATCCCCTCCACTAAACTGGACTTACCTCAAGGATAGGAACTGTGACTTCGCTTTCATCACCAAACTTATTAGATATTTATCAAAAGGCCTATATTAATCAATACCCTTAGTCTTGCAAGTTACAATACCTCATTTCAAACTAAATAATCACATACACATTTTTTGTATTCATGTAGTTGGGAAGTCTAAGGAAGAACCAGTTTACCTGTTTTCCTTCATAGATGGGCTTCATTTTCAGTTTCTCTCTAAATGCTCTGGCTCTTGCAATCCCAAAACTACAGAATTACATCTTATCAAACAAAAGAGATCATCTCTTTTTTCTTATCCATATATCAAATTTTAATCCCTGTTTGAGTTCTCTGACTATCCTTGAACTAATTACTTAGACCAAGAACATAGAGAGCTCAAATTGACCATCCTGGGACACACGACCATCCAGTAATATAGCATGTGGAACACAATATTATATGGGACAAAAAGGATGGGTCCAGGTTTGTTTCTTAAATGATAAATGATGTCTTGTTTTTTGAAGAAAGAAGAAATATGAAAAAGGTAAAAGTAATAGATATCAACTATGAAATTAATTCCAGGTTCACAGGGCTTTATGAGTAGCAAAGTAAGGGTCCAAATCTGGTTTTTTGACATTAAGTATAGTGTGTTTTCCCTTAGATAAAAAGTTGTTTCAAAAAAGGGAGCTGCAGTGTTGACTAGTGGCTTTTCATGTCAAATGACCCTGAAAACCAAAACAATAACTTTCAACTCCATAAATGCAAGGACAGTTCCCAATACATTCTGGGTTGTAGCACCCAAATCCCCCTTCAAAACTGAAGCAGTTATTTCCTCAGCTGCTGAGAGTTCTGGCAGCTAACTGCCCTCCCCAGAATTGTCCTCAGCTGAGTAAAACCAACAAACCAACGTCCGGGCAGGATATAAGGCCTTCCTTCCCCAGCCCCAATTAGGATAACTGAAAGCCTCGGCTTCAGAAGTCTGTGCCGGCCTCTGTTGAGACTGCATTGCAGCTCTCCCTCTGCTGAGTCTTTTCTCTCCTTTTGGCGTAAGTGTTATTCCTAAGGGCAGTCCTAGTAAACCTTCTGTTCTCCTATCTGAATCTCAGAGTCTGCTTCCCTGGGAACCCAGTCTTCTACAGTTCAGGTCTTTCTTGGGACTTAAGGATAACTACAGTTAGACTAAATCATAACTGAAAACAATTGAGAGTTAGTGGGAAAAATATTTAGATATCTGTTTCTTACAGTTTATTAAAAATGTTCCTTACTTCATTTATCGTTTTCATTATGTTCCTGCATTTATTTGTTTTTAATTAAATTTATTGGAACATTAGTTAATAACATATAAGTTTCAGGTGTACAGCCCTATCTTCAAAGCCAGCAACATTGCCTTTCTCCGAAGTTGCCTTTCTCCCCACTAACTGGGTTTCACCTTCAAGCATTCTTTAGTAGTCAGACCTTTCTTTAACTCTCTTCGGCTTTCCACTTCTAATTTTAAGGACCTGTGATCACACTAGACCCACTCAAATAATATGAGATCTCTCCCGCATCTTAAAGTCTAATAATTAGGAGCCTTAATGCAATCTGGAGCATTGGTTTCTCTTTGCCAGGTAACCTAGCATTTCAAGGATGAGGCCTTGGGCATCTTTAGAAATCATTATTTTGGCTACCACGGTTCCTTTATAGTGCCCAGAAAAATATCTTTTTTGTTTTTTCCTTTGATTTTACGTTTAATAACTTAGTTAATGAGCCTTCAGCTGCTTGCTGTTATATAATTATCTGGTCAGTAGAATTGATAATTACTGGGAACTACTGAACTAAAACTATTTAACTTTTTGTTATTAGTAAATAGCACTTAGTCACAACCACAGGCCTGGAAACTCCTTGAGGTCAGGCACCATGTCTTATCTTTTTTTTTTTTTAATTTCTGTAATCTTTATTTTCATTTCCTGCTAACTAATAGGCATACAGATAATGTAGCTAAATAATTGCAATGGCTGATTATGTTTATGAATTAAAACCAAAGGTGCAATTTCTTTGAATCACTCTTCCACAGAGCAGCCAATAGACGTTCTAATTCAGATTATTCTCACATCAAACGTACCAATTGCCACATATCATGTGAGTTTAGTGTTATTCTCAAACAAGCAAAGCTATTATTATTTAAGTCCTGCATTCTAAGAGTCTAAAACATTATGCTTGTTATTTTGGGTAGCTAGCCATCAGTAAATTTCAGGCAATTCTGCCCTATTGGTGGGGAAAGTTTACTCTTAACAAGTAATTATGTACTATTATTAGTAATAGTAGTAACTACTATGTGTTAGACCGTACACTGGATTTTAGCGTGTGTGCTCCCCCCCCACACACACACACACACCCTCACTAATCTAATCTTAAACAACATCTATGAAATAAACATTTCTTCATTTACAGATTAGAAAAATTTTTGAAAATTTTACAATCACATATCTAGGCAGTGATAATGATAATTACAGACTAAGGAAGCAAAAGGATGCCAGTAATCATTTAGCACGGCATTTTTCTAGCCAAATAACTACACACACGCGCACGTGCATACACATATGTATGTACAACTTCAGTTCAAAATGAAACGCTAAAAAATATCAGACTTTTAAATCAAGAGGAAATTATTTAGAAGCTCAATATGAAGCACACTAAAGCCACTCTCACTCTGCACACATAGCCTGTCGTCTTCTTAGATCCTCTACTTAAAACTTTCAATAAGTTAAAATTGTATCTAGAATCAAAACCTTTTGATGTCTCAGCAGGGTCCACATAATCCGACCCTCCCTCTCCCTGCAGCCTCACCTATGTGCTCCCCTCACTAACCGGGCTGCACCTACATGCAAATCCTTTAGGCACTTAAAACACAAGCTCCTTGCTGCCTGGCACATTTCTCCACGCTGTTGTTTTCACTCCTTACCTCTTTGCCTGGGTAATGTCTTCCATCCTTTAGATCAGTTTAAATCAGTTTTCCAGAGAAACTGTATTTCAACTAAAATAAATCTCCCTCCCCACCCTGTCATTATCTCTTGGCACCCTTACTGTTTCCTTCCAAGCACTTCGTGTGATTTGTATGCATTTGTTTACTTATGTTCTGTCTCATTGTGGAGAAGGGTATTCACTGTTGTGTTCCTCATACACAGCATGTGTCCAGTATTCAATAGATATTTTTGGAATATTTTTTTTTCCTCAAGGTTAAGATATGGAATTATACTGGTATTATTTCTGTGAACAGATCATTTCCTAGAACATAAAGGATCTGGAGCTTTATGTTCTGGTCACTCTGTGTTTTCTGAACAGCCTTATTTATTTTAATGTATTTTTGGTTTTGTTTGTCTTACATACAGATTCACATTTAAGTCATTCAAATAAAAGAAACAACTCATTCAAAATCAAAGATTTGCTGGATACATATTTTAAAGGCATGTTGGTTCTGGGGTGAGACCCAGGCTTCTGGATTGTTAGTAAGATTTCTAAGTGGTTCTGATTCACACAAAAGTTTGAGAATACCTCCTTGAGTGTATACATAGTCTTATCAAACAACCATCTATATCTGCTAAATTGTGTAATATCTAGCTTTAGATATTTTCTAACTTGAATAATGAATACATAATACCTTTCTTATTCCAGCTCTTTTATCTCTGTTTCTGCTCTAGATGAGACTTTATTCTTTTAAGCTGCTATAATGCTGGCATCTCGTTTATAATGTGGATATAATGTGGATATAGGAATAAGGAATATAAAGTAGAATTTATACAGTTATCCTGAAGAGTTTGAGAGTCATCAGATGACTGGACATATAATATAGTAATTGATTTTAAAAACTAATAAATCAGTTTTGTTCATTAATTTGTAATTTTTCAAATATATACTTTTATGTTAATTGCAAAATTTGTGGCTATTTGTTTTCTCGTTTATAGCTTACATATTACTTTTAATTGTTAATGTACTGAAAAACACAAACTAATTATTGCCCTTGAGAGGCAAATTTTACATGCATACATTCACACACAATTAGTAATTTTGAGATATAGTCCATTCATGATAAACAATCCACATTCTTATCCTTCACTAGTGTTTTTTCCCCTCCTTTAACATTTTTATGTCATGAACATATAGAAAAAATGTAGATTATATAGTAAAAGCAAATTTGTTATATTACAATTATATTTTGCCGGACACATCTTCTAATTATATTTATATATATTCAAATCTCTTCTTTTATAAACAGCCAATGTGGTAACAGGAAAAAATATTTAACATTTCAGACACTTATTTTTACTTAAATATAAATTAAGATACAAATTTGTAAACACTTTTCTTAGATTGGATTTTACTCTCCTTATTTAAATGTGAAATGGTCACAAATTTTATTTGATAATCTTTCAGAACTTGCTTATTTTGGAATGGGTGAGTGAATATTTTGTTAAAATCTGTTTTACATACAAAACATATCCCCTATACTCCTAATAAGAAAACTATCCCCTACCGAGTTTGCCAGATTTGAGCGAATGAGGAGGTATTTATAAAATAGACAAAATCATAACTATTTTAGTTGTGTCTAAGTGACCAGAGACCCTTTGAAGATAACATCTCAAAACCCTCTTCTGTTTAGATTGTAAATGTCAAGTTTAATGACATAGTTGCTTTATTTAATAAACGTTAATAATCTTGATTCAGATTTAACTGCCATTAATGATATTCATGTTTTACTTGAGGTTTGTATCATTTCTTTAATGCTGAGGAACATAAAAAATATAATTTTCTTATTTAACGTTTGCTTTAGGGAAGTAAGGATCCTGTCCTAACACTTTCCCATAGATGAGATAATTTAGAGAGCTCTTAGGAGGAAAAGAAATTCAATTTAAAAATAATAATTCCTAGATTTTTCATGTAAACATATTAAATTGTGTTACCTGTAAACATATTTGAGAGTTCCACCAGCTACTCAATTAGTGGTTTTAGAGAGCCTACAATGTTGAACAATAGACTATTCTGATGTAAGTGAAATAGCTTTTATCTCTCTTCTGTACTCTAACTCACACTTTGATGGGCTTTTGATGTTCTTAGATATCCGTGGAATACAGGAGTTTTTGGACAAAGTGTCTCAGCAAGGGATGGATGTTGCACTTCAGAAGGTAGAAAACAACATCAATAAAATGATCACTACTCTTTTTGATACCATGAGAATAGAGGAATTGAATCGCTATCGAGACACTCTTAGGCGAGCCATTCTTGTTATGAATCCTGCCACAGCCAAATCCTTCATTACTGAGGTAAGTAACAATTGTCAGGGGGTGAAGGTAAGGTGTAAAAATTAAATGCATTGGACTAAATCCCACAGAGGAGTTAAAAATTAAGAGCAGTAAGAGAGATTTAACTATAAAACTCTCAGCACTAATGGAGACAGCACAGTGAATTCCTGGCTCATCACATTTACCCATACTGTCCAGTTAATCGCTGAGAATGTTTGTATTTATATATATTTAGGCACATAGCCAGAATGATTTTAAGAAATCTTATGGGGGTTTAAAAGTGCTGTTGACCTGAATGAATCTAACAAGTTCAAGACTTAATTTGAAAGTATACAGTTCTCTAACTAATCCCTAAGTTTGTTTTGCGAGTTAAAATTTTACTTATGAATGAAGATTTACTCAAATCAGCCTATTGTTGCCTGAACATGATTACTTTTGGAAAAATATATACCAAATTTAGTTCTGCTCTGTAACTCTGTATCAAGACAAATAATTAAATAAAACTGGTGAAACTTTGCAAAGTGATGATCACTACACATTTTATGATACTTTATCCTCAAATTTTTAATTATATTTCATTTGGCTAGAAGCTCTGAAACTTTTTAAAATTTAAGACTTGTAATAATTGGTGTAAAGTTTCTATGTTCTAAAATGCTTTCTTACTGCCTTGCAAAGGATTGTTGTCAGGTCATTTTTGCCTTACTTCAAATTTTTTTATTTTATATAGTGCTAGAACTGGCCATGATATTACATACTTTCACATGGGTTTTATTATTAGTGCTTTTAATTTTGGTGACTTTATTTGACTAATACTTTTTTTTTTCTCACTTTTCCATTATGCTTTCTTGAGCTCCCAAAGTACTGCTATAAAGCCTCTAAATTAAGAATGTGTTAGAAGTTTTATGACACTCTATAATATAATTGGTATCAAGTAACTGAAGCAGAATATAAATCACCAAGAAGAATAAAGCCTTAGGGAAAATATCAATAATACCATTTTAATTTTAAAGGAGAACTTTGTTACGCAGTTTAAGGACAAATATACAACTTTGATCTTTTCTAGTCTAGCAAATGACTCAGAGTCTCATTGAACAACTAGATTTTTTCACAATTGAAAGAATATTTCCAATTTTACAGGAGTTGGTTCTTTTCTTTGAGAAAATCTTCGAGAAGATTGAAGGGAAATACATAAAGACATGTAATATAAATTGGAATCTTAAAATTATAATAAGAAGTTGAAGCATTGAGAAGGCACATTTGAACTGGACTTAGTGTCATGAATAGGAATTTACAAAAGAAATGTGGTATATACCAGATAACTACAAGTCTGTCTCAGCCACTTTCGGGCCATATGGTGTTAGCAAATTACTAAACATTTCTGAGCCTGCATTTTGTCCTTAGCAAAATAGGAGTACTATATTGATTTCAATATATTCAATTTGTAATGTAGATTAATGAGATATCATATAATATGTTCTAAAACGGGTAAGGCAGGGCCTTATACTGAGGCAAGGAGAGGAATATGTGGAGGAGAGGAAACACATGAGGAAGAGGAGGTCTGGGGAAAAGGTGAAGACATCTGCGTTGGACATGTTGAGCATATGCCATTTAAGTCAACAGGTTCTTTAATCCTTAGAGTTTTTCCTCATGCTCAAGTAAATAGATATTCAGTGAACAGCTGGATGCATGATTTGAATCCTCACAAGAACTCAAGTCTTTAGACAGATATATATGTTTAAAGCGCTACAGTGTATAAAGAAATAGTAGGTTAAGTAAGGGAAAGGACAGAACTGAAGACGGCACCAGGCAGAGAAATAAGAT
The DNA here is from genome assembly GCA_003508835.1 of Eonycteris spelaea. Classification (NCBI taxonomy): domain Eukaryota; kingdom Metazoa; phylum Chordata; class Mammalia; order Chiroptera; family Pteropodidae; genus Eonycteris; species Eonycteris spelaea. The sequence goes on along the minus strand of PUFA01000074.1, from coordinate 5,830,766 downwards.
CTAGCAAAGGAAATAAAGAAAAGCATAAGCTAACTTGAAAAGCAAAATAGAAAAAAAAAAAAAAACTACAAAAGAAAAAAAAAAAGCAAAGGGAGAATATACCAACATGATATTGCTGAAAAAAAATGTCAAATAAAAAAAGTTTCAAAAATCTGGAAGTCTAGTTATTTAGCAATACCAAGTTAATTTGTGATTTAGATGAGAAGCCAGATGTCTGTGTTGAGTGGTGACTGTGGTGAGAAAAAGAAAACAATGAATATCGATCAAAAAATTGGATGAAAATTGCCAGAAAGAGCTAAGGTAATAGAAAAAACTGTAGATGAGAGGTTGTTTGGCACTGAGACGCCTTTAAAACCTTGCACATGGAAGAAATCTCTGAAAGGGAACTTATAAAGAATGAAGTAGAAAGGACTAGAATTTAAATCTCAGAGACGCTCTATTAAGTTTACAAAGTATGAAAAACTATGCAGGCAAGAGATTAAAGATAGTCTAAAAGATAGTGGGAGAACCCAGATAGTGGTATGTTGTGGGTCTTAATTGTCTAGAAAAAAGTAACTAGTAGAAGTAAACTTTAGGATAAGAACTCAAAAAAGATATTTGTATCAGGAGCCAAAAACTTCCTAAGAATGGCAGAGAATGGAGCAAGATTGCAAAGGTCATGAAAAGAATTAATGGAGGTGAGTATGTTGACTACTTGAGAAGTTTGGTGATGAAAGTAAAAATAAAATATGGGTAAAATATTTTTTAAAAGTTGATGGATATCAGAAACAGGAAAATCTGTTTCATTTTTGAGATACAAGCTAAAGCTTTTCTACACAGGTCTTAGGAGAACAACCAGTGAAAAAGAAGAGATTGTAGTTTAGAGAGGGAATAATTGATGAGATAAGAATCCAGAATGTTAGAACTCATGAAGCTATATCAGGGAAGGACTACTCATGATCAGTAACTTAAAATTGCTGTTTCAGGACAGATAAGTTAGTTCAGACTTTGTTAAAGAAGCTTTCTTTGACCATCATTGTGTAACCAATGTCAACTAATATGATCTTGGTTTGTGTTTTGACCGTGGCCCCTGTCCTTGACTCTGAACTTTGATACTTGTAAAAATCTACTTCTTCCACTTTTGTTCCCAAACCCATAAAATCTATGTTTGTGATTTTCCTGCGAGACTTCACTCCCTTCTCTATACAGCTACTATTTTTCCTCCACTTGCTTGTCTTTCACATTCACTGATTTTATGTCTCCAAATTGCAGACTAAATTTATTCTACAGTCCCAAGAAGTGATGTAGGAATAACAGAATGTGAACCCACCCTCTTTCCTCATCCTAAGCTGGCTATACTGTTCTCTGACCTCTATAGTGGTTCCTGTTTCTCAATTAGCTGTTCTCAATCTCCTCTTATGCATTCTAGGAGCATTTCCACACTCAGGGAATAGACTGACCCCTTTAGTACTAGAAGGCATTCATTCAAAAAGCAGTGTGGAATTCAAAAGGCTGGCATTGCTGAAGGTCTGGAGATACAAAGAGTAGTTCCTGACTTGAAAGGTCACTTAGTCTTGTGGAGGAGGCAGGCATGTAACTAAATAATAAAATTGGAAAGAAAAATGCTGTAGTTGTGATAGGTAAATAGTGCTCTAGAATTGCATAGAACTGACTGACTAAACATGCAGAAAGCTTGTTTCACAGAGAAATTGCTTTCGCAGAATCTTGCAAAATAAATAAAAATTCATTAGACGGACAATAATAGGCAAACAATTTGATGTGTGTGTGTGCGCGTGTGTGTCAGTGTGTGTACATGCATCTGTATGTGTGGAGAGGGAGAGATTAAAAAACAAATACAGCTGAGGGTTTCATAATAGAAAAACAAGTCTCTTCGTCTATACTTTTCTACCTCCGGTTATTTTCAGAAGGAATTACTTACTTTTAATTTTTAAAATTTAATTTTTATTTACTTCTGGAATTCTCTATACACTCACATGGTTCAAGCTTTTAAAAGTTCAAAAGGGTAATCTCCTGCCGTGTTTCCCAAGCACCTGACTTTCTTCTCACTAGGCAAACAATGCGTCTTGTGTGGCATTCCAGGTATGTATATATACATATCTATACATGCGCGCGCGCACACACACACACACACACACCACACACACACACACACACACACTTTTTCTTTCTTACACAAAGCAATGTACTAACTACACGCTCTGTGCCTGAATTTTTGTTACTTAGTAACACCTAGGAGTTCATGACATTGAGATATATAAAGTGCTCATCATAATTTTAATGGCTGTATAATATTCCATTGAGAGATGGATTTACTCTTAGCTCTTTAATTTTTTCCTATTTCTACTTACTTCGATGAGTATTATTCATTGATTTATTATTTTATCTCCTACTGATTTCCTTTCTGGTATAATAAAATGAAGATTTATTTCATTTGCTTCACCAATACTCACACCTCTTTTCAATGTAACACAATTTTAAGTAACTTTATATAGCAAACTGTGCTTTAACTCCTATACCACTACTATAGAGAGTACAGTTTCTATAAGGGCTCTCTCACTACTTTTTCATTCTCCTACCTCCCAACTTCCATGATCCACAGTTTTACTTTTATATTCGATGTGTTAGAAGCATATATTTTCTAATCAGTAACCATAAATATCTTTCATGGTTGGCAGTCAGCTGTTGAGAAATTCAGGGTATGTCTGATCCTCATTTATTTGAAAGTGGCTTGTTTTTTTGCACCTTGAAACCTTTTGAGAACTTTAATATTTTCAAATTTCACAATAATTTACCTAAGTGGGTTTTTTATCATCCACTTTATGCTTGCTAAGACTTTTCTTTTCTTCTACCATATAAAATATTTTCTTTGATTTCTCAAAAGTTACTAAGAATTTTTAAGTCCTCTCACTTTTTCAAATTCTCTCTCTTTTATAAGGTATTTTTTCTTGTTTTATTTTGATCTTTTTTTTATATTGTAGTTTTCTTCAAATGTCTTGTGATCCTTGTTTGACATTCATACTTTATAATGAATTAATAATAAGTTGATCGAAAGCTGTGCATATGAAGAAGGGCATTTAGCTTGTCCATTGGCAAGCTTCCATTTAGATTGAGAAAATGGAGCAATGCCATTTATTGGAGGGAATGCTAGAGTTCATATGTCCATTTATGTGTGTCTTTGCTCTAGGATAGCAATGCCAAAGTAATTGTCCCATTTTACCTCAGAAAGTCCACTTGTTTTCTCAGAAGAGAATCCTTTTTTTTTTTTTTTTTTAAACAAGGATGAAAGTCAGCTTTTGAGGACATTATTCATGAGACCGTGTGTGAGAAAGCTCCTGTGAAAATCACCATACAATTAAGTGGAGTCGATGCTACTTATCCACTGATTGTGTATTTGCAAATCCACCTCCTCACTAAATTTATTTGTAACTCCAAAATCAGTACTAGAAATGCTTTCATACTCATTCACAGAAATGTGCAGAACAGTGAAAAATTCAAGTTGCCCAATGGCTGGTAGTCTCAGCTAAGGTCAAACAAAGCCATGCTCTGCATTCTTGTTGCAGCTCTCGTAGTGTAAACAAGTGTCTTTCTTGGCAGTCTAGTTAGTGTTGTTTTTTTCATTTCTTTGTGTGTGTCTTTTGTTGGTGATCTTGCTCTTTAAAATGGCCTCTAAGTGTAGTGCTGAAGTGGCATTCAGGATACCTACACATAAGAAGGCTGTGCTATATCTTACTGAGAAAATACTTGTGTTAGATAAGATTCATTTGGGCATCAGTTATAGTGTCATTGGCTATGAGTTCAATGTTAATGAATCATCATGCTCTTGTTTGAATGTTTATACCCCCCTAAAATTCATATATTGAAATATTTTGCCCGATATGATGGTATTGGATGTGGGGCCCTCATAGATAGGATTAGTGCTATTACAAATGGGAAAGAGACTCCACAGAGCTCCCCAGCTCCTTCCACCATGTAAAAGTACAATGAGAATTGTGCAACCAGAATTGTGCAACCAGAAGAGGGCCTTCACCCAACCACGCTGGCACTTTGATTTTAGACTTCTAGCCTCCAGAACCGTGAGAAAGAAGTTTTTGTTGTTTTCAACTACTCAGTCTGTGGTACTTTGTTACAGCAGCCCAAATGGACTGAGACGCACATACATATGTTATAATCTATATGTTATATATGTCATGTATGTGTGTATATGTATGTATGTAAAATAAAGTATCTTTCGATAGAAATCTAAGATCCAGAGGTTTGCGGAAACTAAACCCCGTACTTCCTCTAGAGGCAGGATTCACAGGAAATTTATAGAACATAACTGCTACGAATGACAAGAATCAGTTGTACTCCCATGCTTTTCAGCCCTCTCACTCCTGCCTTCATTTGGCATTTCTAAGCATCAAAATTTCTAGGGCTCGGCATGCTAGAAGGCTCTCTGCTGATGAAAGGTCTATGGCTCCTCTGACCAGATATCAAATATTGCTACTTCAACCACTTTTCTTTTTTCAGTAATTTATTTAAAAATACTTTTCCAATGACCTTTTGCCCCTTTTCCTCATGGTTGTTGGTTTATATACCTATCAATCCCTTATATTTTGTTGAGATTTTCAGAGTGAACCTCTTCAACTTTCCTGATTTGAAAGTTTCAGAATGTTCATTCAGATTTTTAGAGATTAGAACTAAACAAACGTCCAGTACTATTAAAAACCATTGTTATTACTTTTAGGAAATAATAAATCGAATTATGATGTTTTATATTGGAAACTATAGCATGTAACATTTTGTTCAAATTCCAGATTTACCATTATAAAAAGTGAAGTCCTCCCCTAGATGTAAGCAATATCGCTCTCTAACTTTCTGCGGTCGTGTTCAACTCCTTTGCAGCTAATGCTGATAGAGGATGTTAGGGGACACGCACAGTTTGAAAATGGTGAAGTAACTTTTCAGCAGGTTGAAGGGGTACAACATTGCCGGATCCTAAGAGAGGTATTTGTAGAAATGACTTACCTTAGATTATATGATAGATAGAAAGGCAGATGGAGCTAGAAAGAAACTGATGGATTGAGATAATAGGAAGGCTAGAGGAACCAAAGATTATGAAAGCAGAGACGGTCAGGTTTAGTGAGCACCTAAGAGAGGAAATTTTGGAGAGACAAATTTTGTTCAGAAAGAGGGAATAGTAGAACTCCCACCCTTACGACTTCCTCTTTATAAAGTTCTCGTGGAAAGTTGTTGAAATATTCAAGGGATATATTAACTAAAAAGTCAAAAGTTTGAGTTTAAAAAAAGAAATTGCTCACTTAGCATTGTCATTTAATTGCTAAGAGGGAAAATGGGCATATCATTTCAGTTTGCATCTTTTTTTCTGTCCCTGGGGCAATTATGTAGCATTGAGTTAATTATGTTCCCTTTGAAGTCTCAGAAATTTAATACGTTACATGTCTACAGTTAGTGCTCCACCTCTCATTCAAGAGTTTCAAAGGTTTAAGAAAAATACTGCAGTTATGTGCAGCTGAGTAAATCAGCCTGCTGTGATATTGGTAGAAAATTGTTAACACAGTGTACCTGTAAGTGTCCTTGAAATGAATGTGGTGAAACAGGAGTGTTCATGTGGTTTGATTTAAATATGTACTGGGATGACATTTTGAAAAACAATATATATTTTTTTTTATGTAGGAAAAATATTGCATTGGATGCTACATAAATTATACCGTTTCGAGAAAGGATACAAAATTCTATATAAATTAGAACTTTTGGTCACTGCTTTTAGTTTTTAGGTTTGAAATAAAATCAATCGTTTGAAAACAAGAAGTTTTATTACTTATATGGTAATGGATATCATTTTCTTTGCATCTTTTCAATTTTTCAGAAAGGAACTCTACGATTACGCGAAATTCTTCTATTCTTCAATAAGAAAAGTGTATTAGCTCTTATTTCTTCAACATAATTTATAAAATACTTTTCTTTCCATTGTACTATAGCCCAGAGAAACTTAATCTTGTAAAACAACAAAAAGGCAAAGTTACTTACTTCAAATATGTAAGCAGCTTGACAAAAATAAGCCTTTAGAAAGGTTTAGGAAATGATGACTGTATCTTGCCTCAATGGAAAAAAAAAAAGGTTCCTAGTCATTGAAATGGTACCCTGAATATTCAAATTACTGATAATTATATAATAGCTATTTAAATAACTCAATATTTACCAAAAAGAAATTATTTGGAGACATTATGCAATATATGGTCTTTAATACAATTCTAGTGTAATGATATTTTAAAACAAAACATATGACAGTAATTTTTTCCTAAAATATAGTCCATTGCATGAAAGTATCTCTAATAATAGTGTTTGTAAAGACTGGTATGCATTTTTTAAAGTAAACATTTTATTGAAATATACATATGAATAGTGCAGATATTATAAATGTACAATTCAACTAATTTCCATTCAATCAGCATCCACATCAAGAGACAAAACATAACCAACACTCCCAAATTCTCCTCCCATGCATCGCCCAGTTATAATCCCTCAATAAACTAGTTGTGATTGATTTAAATCTGTATTTAAATAGAATCATACTTTATACACTGTTTTGTCTGTTCTCTTTTGCTCGACATTATGTTTATTAGATTCACCCATGTTAAAATATGTAGGAAAAGTTCATTTATTTTGATTGCTTCAAAATATTTCATTGTATGATAAGCCACATTTTATATAACTACATTAATGATTTGTCTTTTCGGTTTTGCCAATTATAAATAGTGGTTCTATGCAACTCTTTTTGTTTATGTATGTATTTTTGATGGGTATATACCTGATAATGGACTTGCTAACTCTAGAGGTATGCATAAGGTATATCATTTATGAATGCTAGCTGATACAACCAGTTTTCCAAAGTATTTATACCAACTTGGACTCCTGGTAGTAGCAAGTAGAAGCATTTCAATTTCTATTACCTCACCAAACCATATTATTTACCATCTTCTTCATTTTATTTATTCCAGTGGGTATGCAATAAATTCATATGTTTTAAATTTTACTTTTCCTGATGGATGATTTTTTTTATGTTTATTTATTTTTTTGATATTTTCTTTTATGGAGTACCTGTTCAAGTCATTTTTTTTTTCCTCATGGTTTGTAGATGTTCCATATATAGTAATGATGAGTTCATTGCTGAATACGTATATTTTAAATACCTTCTCCCATTGCTTGTCTTTTTACTCTATAAATGGTGAATTTTGATGAACATAAATTCTTATCTGTAATGTAGTCCAAGTTATTGATTTGTCTTTTGTATAGTTAGCCCTTTTTGTCTTTTTTTAAAAGAAAACTTCCTGTTCCAAGATCATGAAGACGTATTCTGTGTTTTTTCTAGAACTTTGTCCTATTGTTTAAATTTAAATCTGAAGATTATTGGAAATGGATTATTTTATATGGTAGGTGTTAGAGGAAGAGATACATTTATTTTCCATATGGTTTCTGCTATTCATTTCAACACAGGACCAGTGTTCCTGAATGGAAAAGGATGTTAAAAGTTTCCACCACTAGTGCATAAAATAGGAATTAATTGGTGGATTTGAAAGTATAGCATTATTATTCCCATACAGCATCTTGTGTCTATAACTTTTTTTTTCTAATATGACGCACATGACTTTAAGAAAGAATGAAAGATTATATTGATGATTTTGTTGGAATAAGAATCTTCCTATGATCCTGATAACAAATGTTAATAGTGCTGGATTCTGTAATAAAAGTTGTAACTCTTTCCAAATGCCTAGTAGTCATGGGTCATTAAGTAACAACTCATAGCTAATCTCTCAAAAATTCAACTGCTTTATGTGGATGTGGTTTCACAGTGGCATGGAATTCTATTAGAAAAAAAAATCATTTCATTTCAACCGGACTTGGGGGACAGAAAAACACCTCTAACAAGCAATGCTTCATTCTTGGCTTAATTGAAGTTTTCTTATGCCACAGTTATTAATTATTATTGAACTCTCAAATTCGACTTTTTGCTTTAGCTCAGTATTGTTCTGAATTTGAAAGGAGGCTCTGTTACTAGCCATCGCACAGCTTTGGAATTTTTTTTTTTTTTTTTTTTTTTTTTTTTTTTGTGAAAAAGTCTCAAATTTCTTTTCCTTTCTACTTGGCCAAAATCATTTATGAAAACTCTTGCTTCTGTTAATGAGGCGTGAAAGAACATCAGGCTTTGCTTTTCTGATCAAGCTCTGTTTAGCCCTCTCAAAATTCCCTTGAAGATGAGAACTCAACAGAGAACTAGGCTCCAGTGAGTCCAAATTTCCAAGTAGGACACATTCAGATTCAACTCACCTCTTTCCTGTGACCACTGACTTAGGACACTGATATTGTTGGACAGCTTGCTTCTAACTAATCCTTATAGTCTAAAGGTCACTTAACAATTCTTTGTCTTTACAGCATGTAATTTAATAGTTTTTCTTTTCTATTAGGTTTTTGAGTGAGTTCAACATTTTCATTTGATTCTATTTATTAAAGCAAAGTTAAACAAAAAAATATCGAATATAAGTGACAATTGCATTCTTATTTGAAATGTAAAATCACAATTGCTTCAACATTTAAGACAAGGAAATAGAAATCCTTCTCTAATCCATTATTCATTTATTCATTTGCTCAGACAGTATGTTTAAAGCTATTTTGTGGAAGGCAATGTGAAAGTGTTGCTAGGAATACAATCATGAATGATATTTGGTTATAGCCTCCGAAGAACATATAGACTAATAAAGAAAATGTTGTAAACATATAATGTACAAAATAATAAACCACAAGGAATGAAACAGTTAAGTTATTGTCTTCAGCTCCTAAAGGGAATTGAAAATAAAGAAAACAAAGTTGGTATCTAAAACCTAATCAAATTTTGTAGATAATGTGTAAGATTACCCATATCTAAACCATTTGTTATGGGGTAATAGAGAAGTCTTGGCTACTTCAAAAATTTCCTATCATAATTTTTTATAGTCTTATCAAAGCAAGTCTAGAATATGAATGAATCAAAAGTGATTAAATTTATACTGGATTTTTTTCCCTCTGTGAAGTTAAATGGACATAATAAAAACAAAGAGATTAATTATAACAAATCTAAAAATGAATTTGTAGATTAAAAGTTGGCTTTGTCTATTACTGCCTAGAGAGAAGGGCATGAAACATAGAAGGCAATACTAGCATAGAAAATATTCTCCATAGTATGCCAGGCACAACTTATCAGACTTTACCGTGGTCCATGTGAAATAATTTTCAAAATTATGAATTTCCTTGTTTCTGTTCCCATTCTCAACATCATCTTTTGAAGCTAAGAGAATAGTGAACACCTGTATTTTAAGCACTTGGGAGACATGTCTGCTGCAAACAAAAATGTTAACATTTAATTAATATGCCAGTTTCCAGTAAATTCGATTAGTATGTAAATGGCAAATACACACTACAGGTGCTATTATTTTTCATTTCCCAACCAAAACATACACTACTGGCCTCTTCCCTTCTGTTCTAAGATCCATGGCAAATGGATCTTAGCAGCGGAGTCTAAATCTATTTGTCAGCGTGGGTTCGTATGAATCGGTCTCCCAGAAGTAATCAGTTCCTGAAATGGTTACTGACAAAATCAATATTTTATATTTGTAGAGGACCAGATTTTAAGGTACAGACACCCCATGAAGCTTTGTTGAAAAAAAATCTGATACCCATAGGTTACAATTTTATTCACAATTTTTATCACTGTAACACAGATAAATAGGAAAGAGAAATAAACTGTTTAGGTAGAGAAAATTAAGAAAGCTCATTTGATTTTTCTATCAAACCTTATTTCTAATAGAATAAACAAAACTGAAGAATAAGAGGATTAAATGAGTAAACTTATATGTGTCCACCCCACACTAAAATTATATGATCATACAGATTCATTAACTTAAATACTAATTACTTTAAGTATACATATTGCTCAGTGAGGCAACATTTAAGTTGATACCTGAAACTCATATTTAGGATTTGGATTTAAGGCAATATTCCCTTCCCTGAATGAAAGGAAGCATGAATAAAGATCCTGAGCTGGAAACTCATGAGGAGCACAATGGAACAGGGAACACAGGCTATATGAAGTAGAATTTTAGGATGCAAAACCAGGAAGTAAGGCCATACTAGACTGGGAAGTGAAAAACTTTTAATGTCATACAAGAGTAGAACTTGGATTCAGTTTCTGCCTAACTAGCTGTGTAAGCCACTTAAAATCATTCAGCTTTATTTTCCTCATCTAGAAAATGGAATAAGTCCTGGATTACAGAGTTATTTTGAAGACTATATTTGGTAGTATATATACAATCTGTAGAATAATGTTCACACCTAGTAAAAGTTTTAGTTGTACAATTCTTCAGAATGGCAGTGTAGGATAAAGAAGAAAATATAAATGATGTTTAAATTAATAGACGAGAATTGATTGGATGTGTGAAATAAGGTTGAGAGGTAAGTGGGTAAGAGAGATGGATCCTTTGTTTGAGTTTGGGTTTCAGAGAACATTTAGATTGAGAAATGCACTAGACTGGTAGAAACAAAGGAATAGAACCCAAAAGTTCTAAGGAAAAGTTATTTTATTTGTTAATGAGAAGATCATTGGTGATCTTTGAAAAACATTTTGATTAAAATAGTGTGAGAGGGAAAAAGACGTCAAAGAAATAAATAATGAAGATGTTATCAAATAAACATATTAAGAATAGGCAACTCTTTTAAGTTTAGAAGCAAAAAGAAGGGTCATTTTCTAAATAAGGAAGATCAGGTAGAAAGGGGGAAATTGGAGGTGCAACATACAGAAAAATAACATAAAATCATTGAAAGGAAGTAAGATCAGTTTTATAAATAGATTATATTTTAATATATAATTTAATATATGTAATTTAATAAATATGTATTTAAATATATTTTAATGGGAGAGAGGCAGAGGATCAGATAAAAGGATAAAAATACAGAAAATTTGAGGACTTAACTTCACTTTGATGGAATGTATTTATAGTAACATCGTGAATTCTAGCTCATTTGTTTGTTTGTTTTTTGTTAAGTGCTTAATATACTGCATGCAGAGGCAGAAAAAAAAATGAAATAAAATATGGCTCATTCAGGGAGGGATACTAGCCAAAAAAGCAACTACAGAGAGACCAGGCTGCCTCTGGGGATGGTAACACAGATGACATAAGACATGTTGAAAAACAACTAATTTCCAGCAAGAAACCTACTTCCTAATGTGTGTTACATTTTTAAAGGAAAAAAATTTACTAAACTTGTTTACATTTTATTTCTATTTACACGATAGGTCTAGACTAGAGTTGAAAATAAAATATATTAACTTTATTAATACTTCAGACATAAACAAAAATATGTTTACCTAGAACAAAATTTCTCAGCTTTGGCAATACTGACAATTTGGACCAAACAAGTCTTTGATGTGGAAAACTGTATTGTGCATTATAATATGTTTAGCAGAATTCCTGTCTTTACCTATTAGATACCAGTGAACATCAATTATGACAATCAAAAAAGTACCAGATAGTATCATATGTTTCCATCAGTGCTGCTGGTGGTGGTGATATATTAAAATCATCAGTTGATAATCACCAATTTACAACTATTAAATGGTTGAAACACTGAAAATTGTTCTCATGAGATTTTTATTGCTGACCTATGACTACTGCATTTCACTTTTCTCTTAATAATAGCTAGTCAACATTTACTGGGCTCTTTTCAAGTGTCTGACATGGTGCTAATCATTCTATGTTATATGTTGTATAATCCTCAAAATATCCAATGAGATAGTACAATAATATCTTCTACAGATTAAAAAATTAAAAGAATGATGCATATGCATTTGTCCAGATTTTGTCCTAGATTAAATAGATTCTTTCCATCTTATTTTCTGTTAACTTAATCACCACTTTCCTTGTGTATGTGTTTCTATTTTCTAACAATGTTCATCATCAATTTCTTTTTTTGGGAAGAGTATAATTGGTTTCCCAGTTATATTTACCTCTCTAGCTTTTAACTGGTGAATTTATGTTATGGTCTTTGAACATTGCCATCTGAAGGGCAAATTGATCTGCCTGAGATATTTAACCCAAAATAAATGGAAAAGCAAAACAAAAATCAATTAACTATATAAACTGATAAGGCATAACTAATCAGTGGCAAGAAATCTGAGTTGATTCTGAAAACTGTAAAGTAGTTGCCATAGGCAATAACTAACATTATTGAGTTTTTCTTATGTACCAGACATTAAGCAAGTTTTACATATTAACATGTTAAATTCTCGCACCAAATCTGTGAAGTAGATGCAGTATTTGACCCCATTTTACAAAAAAAAAAAAGGAAAATGGGACACAAAAAGGTTGTGAAATTAGCCTCAAGTCAGACAGGAAGTAAAAAGCAAAATCAAGTCTAGATCATTCTTAATGGGTGTGCTATGCTGTACTACCTTTCCAGGTATAAATTTGAAAAAAAGTAAAAAAAAAAAAAAAAACCATCTTAACTTTTTATTCATGACAAAGAAGTAGTTCATATGCCTAATTCCCATTCAATTGTTTTTAAGGAGAATTTGCACTGGAGTGAGCTCGTGGAAAATTACTAGAGGACATAATTGGAGAGGCTGGCCAATGTGATTAAGCCATCTGTGTTTGGTAATTAGTATTTATCAAAGTTAGGCTCCCGCCCAACCACAGAGATCTGGAGTTAGAGCCTCTATCTTCTGTATTTATTACATTTCAAAGTGATAGCTCCCAGGTCTTTGAGAAAGACATTCCTGGACTGTAAAACTGGTGAGAAGCAGGGAGAAGATTTACATCTCAAAAGAGCAGAGAAAAAATTTACAATTGCAAGTGTTCTAAAGCAAATAATCTGAGAAAAGGGAAGTCAAAGGCCTAGAGTCAAAAAAGAAACCTACCTAGTATAGATCCCATCCCAGAACCTTAAATCATAACTCCTGAAGTGGAGTGCAGTCACTGGTATTTTTTTTAAAAAATCTTTTTAAAACAAACAAACAAATAAATAAATAACATATTTGTCAGGCGACTGACAAAAAAGGTCCAGGCAAATTTGAGAACCACTGGTCTAGACTACTGCTTCTCAAGCTTGAATGTGAATACTAATATCCTGGGAATTTTGTTAAAATGCAATTTCTGATTTTATATGTGTTAGCTTGAGCTTTTATATTTCTGAAAAGCTCCTAGATAACATTGGACAGAACATACATGGGGAATTTTCATCATCACAGAAAGTTGTATTGGTCAGCACTGCTCTGTCCCTTGAAAAACCTTGGTATATAGGATATAAGATTTGAGACATCCCTTTTTCATGTCTGAACAAGTAATCCTTCTTTTGTTCCAAGGTGGAGGAAAAAAATTTTTTCCCTTTACCTACCTTGGTTCAATAACTGGGGCCCCTGAGTATCAAACTGATGAAAGAGGGATTAGCAAGAGATAAGAACAAATTTAATTACAAACTCCAGGGGAAGAAAAAATACATATATTTTCTTCTGATGTTGTAAGTTCTCAGTAGGAGCCCTGTGAGGAAAGACAGATTAACAAGAGGAAAAAAAACAGAAGTTTATTAATATGTATATCTCATGTATACATGGGAGAAATGCAGAAATGAGTAACTCAAAGAATTGGCTAGAACTTCTGCTTAAATACTGTCTTCACCTAAAAGGAGGAAGAGAGTGTGGAGGACAAAAATTATGGGAAGGTGACCAGAAAAACTATAAGGGTAAACAAGGGTAAAGTTGTTATACAGACTTAAGTTGGTACCTTCTAGTGATAAGCATCTCTTGTGGTTTATAGCCATTCTTCTCTTTGTTGGTACAGAGATGTGACTTCAGGAGAATTTTAGGACTTACTTACATACTATCCCAAAGATGACAGATTGTGGAGAAGAGGCTAAACAGAGGAAATGTATTTGGGGCTTCTAGAAGGGTAGATGTGGGCAAGTGACTAGGTTAGTTTTGCAAATTCAAGTTAGAACCTTCTTTATTGATAAGACTTCTTAAGTATCAGTCATCTTCATCTTTCTGGTACAAGAAAGCCATCCTCACAAATGCAGATTTCCTTTATAAATTTCCTTGACAAAAGAGAAACTTATGCTCTCTTGTTAAGCCTTTTCTACATCTACTGCTCCTTAATTGCCTTCAACTCTAAATAATCCTTATGCCAAAGTGGCATATTTGGGGATGGCATATTCTGTTCCTCTTCAGTCCTTTTTTCTACTTGTGCAACTAGCATTGTAGAACTGCAGTCTAGGTATACCAGTTGTTTGTTTGGACAGGGCCTCCTAGAATGGCATTGTTTGATATTGTTATATGTATCTATCTAATTTGGACACTTGCTCTTTAGTTATTTATATCTTCCTCATTGTATAAGCAAAAAAAAAATAATAAACAAATGTAAACTGCTAAAATTAACTGGAATCTAATGTAATTTAAATATCGGACTAAGGAAAGAATAAATTATATTGGAAGGTTAAAGTTTAGGAGAGAAATTACCATATCAAAATGCAGGTCATGATGTTGCATTATTTCCCCTCCCCACCAATAATAAACTCCTTGAGGTCAGGAACTATCATAAATTTCACATTCTCATCAGTATTTGACACAGCACCTACATACAATTGATGCTCAATAAATACTTGATGGTTTGTTTTATGTCATTTATTTGTACAAAAAGTAGAGCAGGGGGGAAAAAAAATTATTGCTTTACATCTCATGAAAACATTTTTTTTTTTTTTTTTTTTTTTTTTGCTGATGAGCACCTGCCCAAATGAGAACCTTGACACAATCATAAAGAGCTAGGAAATTGAACCACCCTCAGATTACTTCCCCTCCTGGTCAATTTTAAATACCTGGAGGAATAAACCATTGAAAATCCTTTGTGGTGCCCACAATTAAGTTTGGGCACAGTCTCACAGCTCTCAGCATGGACACTAATTTCCAAAACTTAACTTGAACCTTGAGGAATGAAATTGCTTAACTGATATTTCTTTGGAAGAAATGAACTTCAATCTGACATATATTCATTAATTATTATTATTTCTTAATTCTCTTAAAACATAAAAGATGAAAGGCTAAAACATAATTCTAATTGGCAAAGGAATTTCATACAGGGAAGGCACCTCTTGATTAGCAGCTGTGTAGGCAGAGGGAGGGTTGGGGGTATGGAAATTTGGCTAAGAATTCACACAGAAAAGTGCTCATTGTGCTTCGAAATAGCTCAATCAGTACTCAACGTGCTGTGAAAGCGCTCAACTGGTGCTCAACTTCCAGCACATTTAAATGAGTTGAAAGCTTACTTTTTTAAAAAGTGCTCAATTGGGAGTGCTCAAGTTGTGGTGCCTATTAGTTGAATGCTAATTAACTTTTCCTTTTCCTATGGTTCACTTCTCAATTAAGCAGACAGTTTTGCTGTTTACGTTTTCAGGTAGAACTGGACTTTCCATGAGACGCTGAAAGATGTGTGTGTGTGTGTGTGTGTGTGTGTGTGTGTGTGTGTGTGTGTGTGTGTGTGTGTATTTTTTTTTTTGAGGAAACAAATATTCTACCAACCATTCTCAATACTTTTTTTCTTTCGTTCATTCTCTCTCCCTCTCCCCATATCCCTTCTCTCTGCTCTTTCTCTCTGGCTCATGTTTTCACATTATCCTCTTATTTTTGAGCTTTATTGTCCCGTTTGAAGCTATTTTGAGAAGACTAGAATAGTCTTCTCAAAATAAGACTGCTGTGTTATTTGATTTGATATCTTTTTTATTCCTGATACATAGGTTTAGTTTTTCCCAAGTGCCTTTTCAATCATTTTGATAACATTGCTCCTCAGAAATGGTTTTGAGCTTTATTTTGAGCTTAAGAAACTGTATAGCTTTGTGTTATGTTCGATAATGAGTTAACCTTCAGTTAGTATCTCGCTTTTTAAGTAAGAAAGATGAGTTCCATAATGTGTTACATAATAAATAAACTAATTTTTAAAGATCAAATTTGAGCTATATATTTTGAGAATGCAGCTTGAGAAAATATACCATGTCTTTGAATTATATCACTATTGCTATAATTGAGAAAATTTAAATGGAATTCTGTTTTCTGTAATAACTTCAAAATCTCATAGGAAGATGCATTGATGTGTGAGTGCATTTTTAAACATGCTCAACTGATGTCATGTATTCCTTTTGCAAATTCTTCATTATGCATTACAAAAATGAAGTGTAAGCATTTATGTGATAATTAGCCCACAACTGCTCACCAAAGTCTGTTGTTCAGTGTCTTATAATGCACTGGAAATGACCTGGCAGTTGGTTCCTATTTCCCCTGATTGCCAATACAATGTCTATACCAGCTAAAGGAAGTCTTCAAGAACATTCTTTTAAAATAGAGAAAAAGCAAGCCAAATCTTTACCTGTCAAAATGCAAAGTTTCAAAGCCTTTATTTCAGTTAGATTCTTTATCTTCTATGATGGTGTGACAACTTGTTCCAAGTAAAGGTTAAGGAATTTTAGGTAAATAGAAAGGTAAGATTTTGTGTACTTCATACAGCAACTGAAGAAGGAGAATGCAGTCTTCATTTTAAGGAGAGTAAAATAACACTCTAATTAGCATCTAATCCAGGATTAATACATTAGCCTCCTAACTCATCTCCCAGGCAACCACTTCCCTAGGCAAAACTTCCAGTCTATAAATGTCATTAGAAAGGCCATGGGTTTTTGTGGTGATACCTATCAGGACTTCTTAGGCTGCAGTGATTAAAAATATGATCATCTAACTCCCATATTCTGATTTTGGTTCTTCAAGCAACCTTTTGATTGTAATGGACTTCCTTATCAGTGTACAGTAAAGAAAGACTAAGTTGGTCAGACGAATAAATTATTTAGAAAATAAGTTAGTCAATTTAATGTTATAGGTCAATTATACCTTGATTTTTTAAAGAAAGAACATAAGTTATTTTCCAGTATATGTGAAAGAAGCAAGAACCTCCCTGGAAGTTAATAAATTTGCATCAGGGATTTCTGTCACAATCTGAATTTTTCCAGAGTGACTGCACCTGACTGTTGGGATGGTGCATAATATTTTCATAATAGCAACTTTCAGAGTCCACAGCATTAATGGCCTGGCCTCGGTTAGTGGTGAATTCACTAAAGTAGTATTAGACGATCACACCTGAAGCCTTGTTTGACAGAACTTGCTGAATATCAAAATCACATTTTAAAAAATTTTTCTTTGAATTTCTATTTATGTAGTGTTTCCACAATAATACCAGGCTTAATTTTGTTAATACAATGAATATTCTTTTCTTACCTTTATGCTGATAATCAAAATTATAAAACTATAGGCATTTAAGTGAACATTGAAATTTGATATTTTTAGCAATCTGGGGTAGATTATAGTGATAATATCCGATTAGAAATATCTTTTTTATAGAATAAAATGACGGAGGTCATTTGGATAGCAGAGATTTCTTCACAAATTCTATCCAGTGGCTATAAGAGGCAGTACCATGTTATTGCTTTGCTGTAAAATGAAGATAGAAATGTATGCTCCGTTGCCCCTCACTGTTAGGCATATTGCAACTTTTCTATTCAATTACCCTTTACATAGTTTCACCATGTTCTCTCTCAAAAAATAAAAACTAATTCAGCTTTCTTATCTTTGTGATACAAAAATAATAATACCTAGAATGGAAGTTTATCATGCAATCATACATTCAAATGATGTATTTATTTTACTAAACCGAGAAGGTATTTAGGTTGTTAGCATCAATTTTAAACAATTATCTTTTTGTATTTACTTGACCTTGTTAGATAATGCTGTGCAAACTGATTTGATTCAACAACGCCTTAGTAAAAAGGTTCAGTGAAGTCTTAAAACAACTGCTTTTAATATTCTTGAACAATAGGAGGCTAGGAGTTTAGCCTCCTGTTAGGTGTGTGATGCTTGTTTGCAGTCAGCTCTGATATTTTCATATATTTTCACTACAAAGGAGTTCTATTTTGAAAACATTTATTAGAGAGCAGCTGAATGTGTGTCTGTTGAGCGCTGCTCCTTTTTTGTTCTTGTTTTTATTTTCAGTTGTTAGTAGCCAAGATTAAGAATTGATTGAGAAAGCATCAGTGTATATCATTTAACTGCTATACAAGATAATATTTTTTTTTACTTTTTAATCTTATCTTTTCCAAATTAGGATTTTTGTAATATCTCATTGATATGCAAATGCTTGTTATGACTGTGATTTTCCTTTACTGTATGATCTGCTTTCCAATTGAAAATTAATAAAGGCTCTCAATTGGTCCTAAAGTTTTCATCAATATGAGCAGATGTTGCTATTGTTTGTTTGGCCGAAACATTTACTTTGAAAGATACCATCTGAGCTTGAAAATAAACCAAGCCCTAGTCCTGTCTTTGTATAGTAGTGTCAGGAAAATATTTTGTTTTGTTTTTATTTCAGTGGGAAACCAATGGCAGTTATCTGGTCATTTTTAGGATGTACATTTTAGAGAGAAGTCATGCTTATTTTTTTTTTAATTATATTCGTATATCAAAGTTCAGTCAATAATAATAAAACACTTGTTATATGGGGGTCAAATGACAATGAACCTATAACAGTATCTGTTATAAACTATGTGATATGCTAAAATATCAGTAATTTATTTACTTTTAAAAAAATTAGCAAACACATAATGCCAATCATGTGCCATTGTTCAAACCAATTACAAGTTTTTTTTAAACTTCATAATACCCATATTGGATAGATACTATTCCCATTCCCATTTTATAGATGGAGAAGCTAAGGTACATAGCCTTCCCAAAGTCACACTGTGAATTGTAATCAGGCAGCCTGCTCCAAAGGCTGTGCTTGTATCCTCTATACTGTGCTGTGGAAAAAAATTCCACACGTTTCCATTATTCCTATATAAATTCCAGCCTTTGGACGTTTATGAATAAGTCTTTTCTTTGATGGTAAGACAGTTGACTTTCTAATAGTGATATTGTTATTCTGTGACTGAAAATGTAGTCAAAGCTTCTGAGGGACATGCATTCAAAAGAGAGGAAAGAAGGAGAGAAATTTTCACATATGACCTAAAGTCATACCAATCCTGAAGATCAATGGGATGAAAGCGTCATACCAGCCCATTTAACTTATTTAGTCTTAAAGCTTAAAACTTTAAATGAAAAAGAATCATTTAAAAATATTAACAATGTCATAAATACAGATTGTAATAGTCTTGTTTATTATCTTACACATAGTAGACTTAATTATTTGAATGGATTATGTGTAAAAGCTATATATTTTTCATAAATTCAAGAAAATGGAATTCTAAAGGAGAAAGTGTAAAAGAATCTGTTTGTTTTTGAGACAAATTTACCTCTTCAGATACTTTATTGTTCTAGAACCAACTATAATATTAAGACTTCACTGAATTTGTAAAAGGATTCCATCAACTGATTCCATCAAGACATCTGGAAAGTTAAAGGACCTTCCTTTATCACATCACCTAAAATATTAATTTCTTATTTTCCTTTAAAAATATGTTGATAGAAAAAGGAGGATATGGCCTCTTCCATTGAGTAGTTTACAATCTAAGGCTGCTGATTATGGCACAGACAAAAATTTATAAAAATGTAAATACATGCATAGAAAATGAAATGCATAATTGTTTCAAATCTTGGCCTATATGTCATTATTTCAAATTTTAAATGATGAGACTTGGCTTATAAGTGTTACCATTTCAGCCGGTTGATATTTGACAGTCATGCTCAACCTTTCTCACATTTCAGGAGGGAATCAACATTCTGGAATTTGCTCATCTTAGGCATATGGTTATAACAAAACACCAGCCTGAGTTTACTTGCCCTTTGAACTCCTGGGGGGAAAAATAAATGCGAAGTAAAATAAACCTTTGAATTATTTTAGATTTTTTGTAGGCATTATGATGATTGCTATGGGGAATGATGCCTTGCCCTTGAGAAATTTGCATTTCACATTAAACAGACTGCCAATTTATACTACTGTCACCTGAGGTGACACAAATACACTACAGGCATCTTATCCTTTAGGGTCAGAAGGAACCCAGAAAACTGCTCTGTGAATATCATTCATGCAAGTGACAAATAGTGTCAAACTTATTTAGTGAAGCAAGTAAACAGAATGAACAGGGTTCACGATAAAAAGAAATAATGTATGGATGCACGATAAAGAGTAGATATGGTTTGAGATGACAGTGAGAATAGCAATTTAGGTTATTTTGCTTTGTTTTGTATCTTATCTAATAATGAAATATACCTGAAACAAATGAGTTTCATCTCTATGAGATAAAATATCATGGGGATATTTTAATTATATCATGTTTAATAGCTTTGTATCATGAAACCAAAACATGTGGAACCACTGAAAAAGTCTATATTTTATACTTATCTACTCTGAGTAGCATTTTAAAAATTAAAACATGAATTTAATATAATTAGAAGGATAAGTGCTCTTTGTGAAACTATTCACCTGTTTTATAACCCACACAACTGAGCTTTTTGATATTAAATGTAGAAGTGGACCAAGAATTTTAATTTCTTTTTAGCATATGAGGGCATTTACATTTTTCGTAACTTATTTATATTATACTCCACACACCCAAAATATTTTGGCTAGATGAAGGATATTTATGAAAAATAATCATGTACATATCATTGACTAATTTGAGGGATAGGTAGAATGAACTCAAAATTGGAAGAACATTAACAGTAGTGGCCATGAAAATTTGCAGGAAAGACAAGGAGGAGAGGAATGAAAGGAAACTGTAAGAGATAGTTATTATGATTTCCCTTTGACCAGAATAAGAATCTAAGCTCAGAGAGGTCGGTGATTAACCGAAAATCACATGACTAATAATAATGAACAACCACTTCAAATTATATCTGATTTAATATACATATAATGAATGAATATATAGACACATATACTGACTGATATAAATATGTATATATGTGTACACACACACACACACACTCACACTCTCTCTCTCTCTCTCTCACACGCACACACTCATAGTTTGTGCCTGACATTGTTCAGCATTGAGGATATTACAACAGTAAAGAAGAGAGACTTTATCCTTCAATTTATTTTCAAATTCGTGAAAGCAGATATAAACATATTAACAAAATATTTTGATATCTGTAAATACCGTAATGAAATAAGATAATGGGGAATTTCTTTCAAAAAGGTGGTATATTTTTATAACCCAATAAATACTCCTACAAAGTTCCTCTTTTCTATTAAGAACACCTCACAGAATTAGGCCCTGTGCAGTTTATGGCTCTGTAGTCAGCTTCCTGGGTTCTACATGCATTTTCTGTGTAACCTTAAGCCCATCTGAGTCTTAATTTCCTCACTAGCAAATAAGGTTAATAATAATACTTACCAACATCTTAAAACTGGTACAGAATAAAAGAATTAAATTTATGTAAAACACCTAAAATAGTATCTGACACCTAGTAAAAACTCAAATATTTGTTTTTTTCCCCTATTTTCAGTTATGATTATTATTAACCATGGCCCAAAATACTGTTATGCCATAATAGGCTTTTGTTTTCTTTGGTGCAGTATCACAAACGCTAGGTAATTAAATTAGAGTTTAGTACTTCTAAGACTATCCCAAGTAAACTTATTTACTGTAACTGAAAGTTCTCTCTAAACATAATATGCTTGAACTTTCATGGACAACACCTTTGTACATCTTAGGTCTTCTCTTATTTGATCTTCTGCAAACTCACTGATATATTATGCCCTTCATGCTCTATTACCTATGTTTACTATTTCTAATTGAACCACTAATCAGTAATCCTTCTTCAAATCTCTATATGGCTACAGTACAGTATATTCAGCCAAAATATTTAATACATTAATTGTCTCATATCCTAACCTAAATGCTATTCTGACTTGTTACTGTCAAATTTACTCATGAATCTTCACTTCAGATGCTATTCTAACTACTCCCTCAGTTAATTACACCTCTGTCCACTCAGTTATTGAAGCTAAACTAAGAGCCACCTTCCTCTCACACTCAGGCTACCTCCCATTTTTCCCCATTCTCTGCCTCTCTCTTCATCCCCATTGCCATCACCCTTGTGAGGGAATCTGTTAACGCTCAGTTTCTCTTGCCCAGGTTATTTAGGTTGTTACCTGCTCTAATTCTAACTTCCCTACAAAACCCTTTCTAAGTAATGCCCAAGTAATCTTTCTAAAATGCAAACAGGATTATATTACAGCTTTACCTGAAATCTTTTACTAGTCTTTTATTATCATTATAATATTCTTCATACTCTTCATAGATGCATACATACCCCTTCTACCTTCATCTCCCGCTATTGTCTTTTACTTACCCAATACTTGTTATAATTTCTGAGAAATGTTTTTGCGTTCCTACTTATCCTTCAAGACTCAAGTTATGTGAATCAGACAAGCTTCCAACTAGAAAGAGATTCCATACTCAAATTATTTAAATAGCTCAAGAAGGGTATATTACAGTGGGTCTATTTTAAAAAGTTTGGGCAGAATGTAGCAATAATTGATAGGAATATTTGGGTTAATAAAAGAGTACAAGTATTATAATTCCAGGCCTAAAATGGTGAGGGGACAGAGTGGTTAATCTGAAACTGGAAGAAAAAAGAGTTATATAGAAAAGGCTGACTAGAGAGGACCAGTGCCTGTAGGACATAGCAGTTTGCAGGGAGGGAGCCAGGAAAATAAATACACTGAATACATTTTTCTCTCTTGCTTCACTCCAGCACTAGGGCTTCCTACTGGCTGAACCTCTTCTAGGAAGAATCTTGGGAGCCATTCACACAGTCCATAATTTGCCAGGTCAGAAAGCTAATGGGAGAAAAGTGGAAGTAGATTTGGAGAGCCAAATGGAAGAGTCCTAAAACAAGGCTTTTCCGGATTCTTTCCTTGTCTAGTTAGATGACAGCTCTCTTGAGTTTCCAGAGTCCATATTCTCCTATCATAGGAGAACGTGGCTTGCATTGTATTCATCTTTAGCTGGTCTATGTCCTATTAGATCATGATGCCCTAAGGCCCCTAGCAGACTCTTCTTCTTTATAAATTCCATTACCTTCTCTTCACAATAAACTTAAATCAGCATCAACATTTTAAATAGATTTTATTATATTGTCTTTATTTTTCTACTGAGAAACTAAACCAATCTTTTGGAAAACACACACACACACACACACACACACACACACGGGGTGGGAGAGAGAGATAGAGAGGAGAATATCACAGTTCTAAATTTGTTAAAGTCATACAAAAGATAAAATTTCACATATCTTTTATATGATGGAAAGCCAAGCATTATGAGAAAACAGTTAATATTATGAAAATGGAAGTATAGAATATGTCTATACTTTATTGGGCAAACAAGAATGAGTATAATAATATTCTAATTCCATACTGATTATAAAGGAGGAAAGCTAAGCAACAGATTCTTGCTGTCTAATAAAGTATAAATTTGAACCATATATATACAGACAAAAGTTATGAAACAGAAGTTACAACAAAAAAGGTCAAGTGGATGCTTGATGGACTCTACTATTTGTTAATCTCCATAAGAATACATATTTTATATGAACAAATGACATTTGTTCAATTTTATGTAGCTACAATTGTAAAAAAAAAAAATTTAAAAGCCTTATATATTTCTCCAACCCATGTGCCACTCCTTACCTCCATGTACCCTCTGTCGTGGAAATTCTGAAGCTGCCATGAGATATAGAACTAATACATTCCAAAAAAAAAGAAAAAAGCCAGGGATACAATGAAGGTAAATAGACTAGAATTTTGTATAACCATGTTAACTTGGTATTATAAAGATGTCTTTTCTGAGCCTAACTTTCTAGTACTTGAAGCAAAGTTCAAAATATTGAAATTAAAAGGCTTAGGTCAATTAATTATTTTATTAAATAGAGTAGGATTATGCTCTAGTTTCAAGTAGATAAAACTTTATGGCTAGAAATTTTAGAAAGTATTAAGGTGTGTTACTTTTGCACTACACACTCTTCCTGCTCCTTAAGACTGAGTGTTTCACTAAGGTTGCAGAGAAACCTCATAGCAAATATATAATTATATCCATGTGACATTTGGACAAGTTGCTTTAGCCTCTAGAGAATTGTCTGCTCGCTTTATTTATAAAATTTCAGTACTTCTGCTGGAGAATTGCATTTAAATTTTCCCATTTTTTACAATTTAGTTTATTTGACGTAAAGTTTTACTTTCTATTCAAATTCCTGTATTGACATGTTTCTGTTATTTCTTACTGTTTTGTAGTGTTATTTATTTTCTATTGTTATTTCTTCCATTGCATTTTTAAATTTATTTTCAATTCCATTTTAATTAATAGGTACCTGAGACATATAGTGTTTTCATTTCTTTTTTAATCTTAAGATAAAATTTATTTAAACAAGTTGCGCATGAGCTACTTCTGAACGAAAGACCTTTAGTTCCGTGCTATGGTTTGGAAGCCAGTTGCAGTAGGTTTTAGATACTGATATCCTGACAGTTTTTTTTTTTTTATTCAAAAAGTGGGGAAATATGACCAACCCTAATTTTAAGACCCAAAAGTATCTTCATGAAAGAATTGAAAGCAATGCTATTTGCAGACATAAAATAGAAAACTAGGGTACTGAAGAGATTCTTAAACGTTTATTTTTGTTTTTGTTTTTTGCAAGCAAGTGATTTATCTTTATTTTGAAATATATGTTTAAATTATTACAAAAATATCTATACACCATATAGAAGGCTGTCACATTAACACATGACTGGTTGAAACAAAACAAAACTTCTGATCTAGGATATTAATCCAGGGAAGTACGTTTCTGCCAGACGCATGTGCCACACTCAAATAACTGACAGCTGTGGCTTTGGAATAACTGCTTATGAATGTTCTCATCATGGCAGAATTTCTGCACATTGCAGCTCTAACAGGTTTTATGTTGTCTTGTGCTATATCATGAAAAGCGTTAGCGTTTATTACAAGTTTCAGAAAGACTTGTTTGAATTTTATGGTGTAACAAGGAATTTAGACAGTTGGTAAGTACTATTTGTGATTCAGTGTTTAAAAAATAATACCTACTGTTTCGTTTTTCAATCTTCCCTATTAGTTCTTTGAGAGATTTTTAAATTGCCATGTGAGCTATTAAAATACAGTCACCGCTAGCAGATAAGTACCTGTGTAAACCAGATTGTTTTTTGTTATATCTGCAACTACATCAGAATACAGAAACAGATGGAAAGAGTTGTGAGACTCAACTCTAACTGTGCTTGTCACATGTGTATCGAGAACTGCGAAGGGTCTGCATGCAAGCTGAAAAGTTAGTCTGATACTGGACCAGAGACAAGGGATTTTATTATTCACAGCAATGGCAATAGCAATAGCCGTAGTAGTATCATTTGCATTGGTTTCCAGTGTCCCCCAGATTACAAAGGGCCTGTGGATACTATACTCCCAACAGGTTTGCATCACAGCTGAAGAATCCATGCTTAGGAAACCCAAATCTTTTATAATAGGTTGCAAGAAAACAGTGCTTTTCGCCCTAGAGGGAGACATTATCTTTGTTATATTGACAGTAGAAAAATCTGCCCTTTGCTCTAGAGGGAGACATCACCTCTGTCTTCCAAGGCTGATTGTTACACAAACATCTTCGCAGAGATAGTTTGAAACAAAAGGACAGTCAGTGCCTTGCTTACAAGATGCGCAAAAACACAAGCAACCCATAGAAGATTGTTTCTGACAATGTGATATAGTCATGCATCACTTAATAGCATGATTGGGATACATTCTCTAAGAAATGAATTGTTAGGCAATTTTGTCATTGTGAGAACATTATAGAGTGCACTTAAACAAACGTAGATAGTATAACCTATTACACACCTAGGCTATGTGGTATAGCCTATTGCTCCTAAGCTACAAACGTGAACAGCATGTTACTGTACAAAACAAAATGAGATTAAATCAAGCACAAGATAAAATGGTGCAATCAATAGATGTGGTAAATACTAGATGTATAGGCTGCTGCCAACATAATGCAGCTTAATGTTTTATAGCAAACTTATTTTATAAGTAGAAAGAGTACACTCTAAAATAACAATATAAAGTGTAGTATAGTAAATACATAAACCAGTAACATAGTCGTTTATGATCATTATCAAGTGCTGTAT
This sequence comes from Eonycteris spelaea, assembly GCA_003508835.1. Taxonomy (NCBI): domain Eukaryota; kingdom Metazoa; phylum Chordata; class Mammalia; order Chiroptera; family Pteropodidae; genus Eonycteris; species Eonycteris spelaea. The sequence goes on along the minus strand of PUFA01000074.1, from coordinate 5,804,529 downwards.
ACTCTACATAATTGTATTTGCTATACTTTTATACTACTGATAGCACAATGGGTTTGTTTATATCAGTGTCACCACAAAAATGTGAATAATGTGTTGTTCCATGACATTATGAAGGCAATGACATCACTAGGTGATAGGAATTTTTCAACTCTATTATAATTTTATGGAACAACTGTCATATATATGGTCCATCATTGACTAAAATGTCATTATGTGGCACATGACTGTATTCAATTTCAACTTTTTCAGTTTTATCCAAAGAAACGTGATTCCCTTTGAATTTAAAGTAAGTATAGGTATACAATTGAACTGTAAGTGAAATAAATTTATGTTAGTATTGGTTGAATCGGTCATATTTTTTGTTCTTTATGAGATGGAATTAGAAAAAAATGTTCTTCTGCATATATATATGTGTGTATACACACACACACACACACACACACACACATATGTTAAAACCACTGGTTTAGAACAGGACATTAGGACAAAGTACTTAGATCAATTTATCCTGCATCACTACTGCATGTTTTATTCTTAATCGGCACATCCTCTGTTAATTATTTCATAACATACCAGAGTTTGCAAAATAGTAAAACATATAGTGATAGTCCTGGATATGAATATATTTTGTTTATGCAGCTTATGTTACTATCCTTATATAAGAAGACAATACTGCAAAGAATAGAGAACATATACTACATATATTAAGTGGAAGTTTTAAAAAATTTCTACCGTATTTCATGTATATCTTAGCTGCCTATTCAGCCAAAAGGTTAGAATTTTAATAAAGATGACAATTTGTCATAATAATTAATATTGCATGACACTTTAAAGTGGTAATTTAATTGTTGGTTACAACTAGAATTATTTCTGAGGGAAAAAAAGAATTTTGTTTGCCTGCCTTTTATTTGCATTGATGTTGTCTAGGAAGTTTTCTTTTTGTTTTTGTTTTATTTTTCTTTTAAAGGATATTGTAGATTTCTAAGCTACTCATTCCAGCACATCTGAGGAAGTTAATTATAAACAACTAGGGATAAACATAATATATAGTAATATATTTCATCTAATGCAACATTAGCATGTGCCTGAATAGCCAAGAGGGTTTGGCAAAACAGATTTCTGGGCCCTAGGGATTCTGACTCAATAATGCTAGAGAATTTGAATTTTTAAAAAATTTGCCAAGAGACACACATTAATGGTCCAGGGATCACACTTTGAAAATCATTGCTCAAAGGAAAAGGTACTCAGATGATGAAAATGAAGATTATGAAGATGAGGGTAGCCGGTAATGCATACAGCGTGCTGTTCTGGTACTTGCAATCTATTAACTTTTTTACATACATAAACTCATTATGTCTCATGATTATTTTTCTTTAATGTGAAATCTAAAGCTTAAAGAGGTTAAATGAACTGCCCAAAATCACAACATTGAAATGTGCAGTAGCAGGTCATTATATCAGGCAGGCATTTCTTACTCTAAATCTTTTTTACTCTTTGACTCTTTACTTCACAAAGCACAGAAAAAAAAAAATCTACAGAATAGAAAGAAATTGTCACACAGGAAGGGGAATAACTGTACAGTTTGTGAAGACCTTTGACTCTAAAAGAGCAGATGAGAGAGAGGAGCTGTGCTTCAGGAGAGCCAGGTATAACCTGTGGCTGCTAGTAATGAGAAGTTTCCTGTGTGGGAATTAGCACTGGGAATCTAAATCCTTTAATGAGTCAAGAGACATTTCAAAGTCCTGAAAAGCCCAGAAACAACCAATAAATGACAAGAGTAAAGATAAATACCAAATCAGGTCAAACTCAGGTTTCATCATAGTTTTCTATTTAAAAATAAATGGCTTCTGTTGCTTAGAGTAAATAACAATATTTCTTCATCAAAATACTGGAGACTGAAATGGAATACTCTCTGTGCTTCGTGCCCGATAAAAGTCTAAAATGATGTATTTGCTCGAGTACCCATAAAAAGCACCATTAATCATCTGTTTTTAGTGACAAGGGCAAAGACAAAGTATCAGGGGGAAATGGGAATTTGGTGGATAAGTCTTAAAATCTGAATCGTGGACCAAAACAAAAATATCAGAGTCTCACCTACCTTTACCCTTACTGATCTTATTTCTGTTCATTGAACAGACCAAACTTGATTCTCACAGACATTGCAATAGCTGTTTCATATCCGCAGAATGCTTTTTTATTCTGATTTACACATGGCAGATCTCAAATGTTACAACCTCGGTGAGACTCATCTCTGATCACCGACACCCCATAGTACCACCATATTTTGCAGCATATATTTTAGTTATTTATTTGTTAATTATATATTTTTTTCTCCAACTGCTATAATAAAAAACTTTGTTATATAAAAAGGAATTATTGCTTGGTTTTTACTACTATGTTTCTAGCATATAAATAGTATCTAGTACATATTAGCTTTTCAGTAATTATTATTTCTTGAATAAATGAATGAAAGATCGAAGGAAGAAAGCAAGGAATAAAAAAAAAGAAGTATAGAAATCACAGTACTTGAACTCTGAGGGATTAGCCAGAGGATTTCCATGATGTACATCTGCACTACGTTTCTAGGCTAGTAGCTCTTCACACACACATTATTCCTTTTACAGTGTTCTGTCTGCAGTGATGACCTAATGTAGTGTAGTTATATAATTATAATCTCTTTGATTTTTTCCTCCCCCTTTTTCTCCCAATATTCAAGATAGGCAAAGGGGTGTACATATTCACAATAATTTTGAAAACTCTAAACAAATTCCTGGTTCAAAATTTGGCCAGATTTTTAATTACGTTGAATCACTTGAAAGATAATTCACTCAGCTTCAGAAATGCTATGAATTATGTAGGAGACCCAAAACTAAATTTTAATTCTGCTTTTCTACTCTGTCAAGAAAAGCCCTTAGAAGCCCAACCACGTGTTTATATTCTTGTAATCGATTGCAACTGTTTTTCTTTTCTTTTTCTTTTTTTCTTTTTTTTTTTTTTTTTGTCATGAAGTCATATTTATATTTTGTCATGAAGTTAACTCTGTTTGGTAATGTATTTGGATTTTCATTTGGGTAGAATTTGTACCAAGGGATTTAGAAATAAAATGAAGAACAATTCAATTATGATAAAAATCGAGTCAATGATGAAAGCAGCATCCTGTAAGCTCTAATGTAAACCCTGTCTTTGAAAAATAACATGCATAGTACTTGGAGGTGCTCTGAAGAATGAAAGCTTTTCATGTGTGATCTTCTTAAAACATAATTCATGTTCAAATTGTATGGATCCCTGTGCACAAAGGGCTGTGATGCATCCCAAGGGTATTGCTGGAGTTACCAGAATGACAGAGAGGTTCAGAGTGAGAACTACCAAGTAAAGTGCCACGACACATACCTAAGAGATGGTGTCTTTCAAGAAAAGGTTGTTGTAATTTTTAAATATTATGCTTCAGACTTACTATATGAATAGAAAGTTTTGTCAAGCTTGTTTAGGTCGTATGATTTCTCATTGGTATGAAGTAGGAATAATACATTTCATTTTGTGGCTTTTAACTCATTCACTCACTTTTAATATATGTATTGAGTAACTACTATTTGTTAGTCCTATTCTGGATGTTGGAAATGCAGCAAAAAAAAACGCATTTAGTTTCTTAACTCACATAATTTCCTAAACTGAAAATAAGAGCAGTTGGTTCTTGGATGTAGAATGGTTGAAAATATGATGAGATTGAATATGAATGTATTCTGTAAAGGTCTATGCCATATTTTTCCAGTTTATTTATTATATTATAATGAAATTTGATGACTTTCAAAAAAGATAAGAGAATCAAGTGGAAACTTTTTTGATAATTGTTAAAAGCAGTCATAGGCTAGAGAATACAGTTATAAGAAAAATGACCAGTGGCTAGTACATTTATATTGAGACCTATAGGTGTTATCGTTATGACATAAAATGACATTTAAACTTCCATAACGAGATGTATTGCTAGGAACATACTTTTGATTCACCGTAAAAAATTATCTAAAAGTGAGTTGTAGATCTAAGTCCTATCATTCTAGAAAATAGTTAATCGATATTATATACAGTGTTAAGAAAACTTTCTTCTCATGTGTATATTTTTAAAGGTTACCTATGGAGTAATTTACGCTCATCGAATATTTCCTCTTTGACCTACGTAATACTTGACACTTTATATGAGAAAATGTTGTAGCCAGATCAAATATAATATATTCCTTTTAGTGTCTGTCTGTCTTTTGGAAAGGAAAATATAATTTCTGTGGCAATTTATACTCGTGGAAAAAGAGAAACAGTGAAACTAGAAATGCAAGACACAACTCTGATCACTTCTTGAGGTGCTGCCCTAGGACTGTGGAGAGAGAAGAGAGGACATTAAGTCTGGCTGCTTCATGCTGAGAGCCATTAGCTGACTGCTCCAGGCTCTGCTACCAACAGTGGAACAGAAGGGGAAGTGGGCCGGATTCAGGGGAGGAGAGAGAAAACCCAGATTTATTGTCTTCTTCATAGGATCTTATTTCCATTCTACTCTAGTGCTCTTTTAGAAGACATTAAGTATGTTTCTTAACCCTTTACTCTTTGCATTCTTTGCACCCTGAAACAATAAGGAGGTATGTTTTGGCTTAAATTTTAAAACGTTTGACTTTTAAATGTTTAGCACTTTATACATATACATTTTAAGTATAGCTTCCTAAAGACAAAGTTCTGGAAACTGGATTTCTCTAAAGAGTGATTTTATGAGTTTGGTTTTCTGTGTGCATTTCTAGTGCTTAGAATAACGCTTGGCACATGGTAAGTGCTCAACAGATGTTGTTACCTGAATGAATGAATTGTTGTTATCTTTTGTTTGTGACAAATTTAAATAATATGGAAGGATAGAAGCTATGATATGCATAATATCTTGCAGAGTACGAAGTGAAGAGTATAATTGCCTAGAGCCCAGATGCTCAACTCGTACAGACCATGGTTTAAAACCCAGCTCTGATGCTTGTCATGTGCCTCTGAATAAGTGAGTTAGCCTCTATAAATATAAATTTCTACTGTTAAAAAATGGAAATAACACTACTAACAACTTCACAAATTACACATAAAATAATTCCAGTCACATAGTAAGCTCTCAATATGTGTCTTGTTTCCCAGTATCATTATTTTGAGTGATTTAATACACATACATAGAAAAGCAAAAACAAAATGAAAGTGGAAGAGATCTTGTAGGAAGGAAAAGATTCAAAATGCTTAGTGTTAATAATTAATGTATAAAACATTCTCCTTTATACATTTTATAAAAGTGAATTCTGCATTGTCAATTATAGCATATTAATATTTTTCCAGATTCAGTATATTTATTGAAGTATGACTTTAAGTGAAGATTGTTTAAAATGTACTTTAACTGGAAATTGTTTAAAGAGGCATTACTTTAAGTGCTTATTGACCTAATGTGAAATGAAATAGGCAAGTTTTATTTGTAAATATCTGTAGATATAAGTAAAGTTACATATGATGCCAATTCAGTGCTAGAATGTAAGCTCCTATAGGGCAGGGATTTTTGTCTGTTTTGTTCATTGATAGTTACCTAGTTTCTAGAGTTCATCTAAATATGGTAAATGTGAAATAAATATTTAATGACTAATGCAATGAATGTGGCAGCTTTATGTATATTAAGATTGTTTGAAAGAATTTTGACATTGCTAGTATAAATCAGTAAAGAAAACTGTTAGGGGAAAAAAATCGATTCATTTGAAATTTGGTGTTGAAGGCAAGCTCTACAGAAACCATAGACCACAAGGTAGACAAACAGGTGGGTCCTAGAGCATATTAAGCCTGAAACATTGCTGGTGGCAAAAATGACAAAACTGAAGCTGTTCTACTCCAGGCACATCAGTAGAAGTCAGAGTTCTTTGGAAAATAAAATAATGCTGGGAAAAATAGAAGGCAACAGGAAAGGAAGAAGACCAAATATGAGATACATTGACTCCATTAAAGAAGCAATAGGCATGAATCTCCAGATGCTGAGCCGGGCTGTTGGGGACTGGACATTGGGGACATCTCTCATTCATAGAGTCTTCAGGAATCAGAGCAGACCGAATGGCATTAACATCCACAGTATAAATCAATCTCGTGCAAACCCCTGACAAAAAAAAAAGTTCAGTTCCCATATCTTTGACTCGGGCTAATGGCATCATCAATTTACGTCTTAATAACAAGGAGAGGAAGTAGTTGTTCTTTTCAGTGCCTCATTCCCTTGGCTGCCAATTTTATACAGTCCTGAGGAAATGATGCCACTAGCTTGCAGCCCCTCACTATAGCTCCTGCATGCCATTCCTGTGCACAGAGAGGAATATACACATTATACTTATGTGGAGCTTTTGGATCAACAATGTATATAAAATTCAAAACCTTCATTTCCTCCTAAAGATGCACAATAACCACAGGGGAAACTGGGATACCAAAGAACCTGAAAATTGTCTTATAAGTAACAATCTGCATATTTAGCTCAGAGAAGAGCTTTGATATCCATAATAATATCTTCAGGTATTTAATTTCTGTTAAGAGAAATATCAGTTAGATAATTTTGTACTGCTACCCAGGGCAGAATAGGATTACAGGTAAAATTTCCAAAGAAGCAATTTTCAATTCAATGCCAGAAGAGTATTTTTAAGAGCTTGGGTTGCCCCTAAATTAAATAACCTACTCGATCTGTGAATGTTCTGAATAATTCTCTTATGTAGAAGTTTTCAGGGACAGACTAATTGGACATATTCAAATGTTTTGGAGTGTTTTAGTGGAAAATTGAAGGAGTTAACTAAAGATTACTTTTTTCAAAAGCAATGTAGTATCTGTCAATAGTAAAGAGCAACATTAACTTAAAAGTTGTGAACATTTTCACATCATACTTAAATACACAAAACAGAGGCAATAATTATATAATTAATGTAATATTCCTAGCAGTAACATAACATGTAGGGAGGGGAGTAGGGAAAAGAGGAAGTGTGAGTATCTCTTTAAATTTGTCATTACATCTCTTCTATTTTAAGCAGTCTTGTCCTAATCAATCTTTACCACTACCCCAACTGTTCGGCAAGGTACCATTTAGAGACGGGGGCTCACTCTCCTTTTTGGAGAGTTGAGGAGAGCTAAAGGGCCAGAGGTCTAGCCCACTCTACATGTCAAGATGACAGATACTCAAGGATTCCACTTGATTTTTTCCTGGTGTTTGTCTTGCATCCAATCTGAAGTTTCTGCTCATCTGCCTTATTAGGGATGTTCCTGTAAAGGGTGGTCTCTTTGTCCTGAATATTGGGTCTCTAGCTTTCTAAGAAGCTTTGTGTACTGCTACAGGGCATATAGAAATGTTCAAACCCCTGCACATCACCTATGTGCAGAAGTGTTGCCTCAGGCTCATGCCTCCTTCTGCCTTCTGTGCCACCATAGCCTTACTTGTTATTTAAGAGGTGGATGTAAAGCTTCCTAGAGGCTTGAATCTGAGATTTAGTATGCCTGGAAAAAGTACCTTGAGAATCTCAAAATCCATATACTCTTACAGATGTTTCTGTCAGTCTCCCAATCCTTTCCCACCTTCTTAGCCTCAGGAGTCCACTTCAAGAGGGGAACATAAAGATATATAACTTTGATATCACCTACTACAATGGTCAGCAACCAAAGGAAAAACTAAGCACTGCCTTCTTTATGTTGAAACTCTGTGATCAAGGCAGCCAGGTTCTTGATAAGGATTTAAAAAAAAAAAAAAACTGTATTAAACAGAGTACCCCAAAATATTACAGTTATGAATAGAATGAAAGGTTAGAACAAGTGTGATATAAACAAATACAATTTTGTAATCTGAGACATACAAAATATAGCACTGTTAAAAAATGAAGGAACATCTCACTTTTCCTAATGCATGTGAAAACCACTTTTGTATTTTGAAACAGCAATGCCAGGGGACAATATTAGTTCTAGAGAAAGAATAATTTTCCTCTCTCAAGATGATATTTTAATCCAATAATGGCATTCAATGGACTTGTTTTATGTGCCTCAATGCACAGTAAAATAAAAATATGTGTCTTTGGGTTCTGAAACTCTTGATTTAAATTTGATAAAGTATGCATCAAATTTAATAGCTATGAATCAGCTTCAATGTAACAGACTTCATATAGAATGCAAGCTGTTTAATTTATTTTGGAATGCTCTACTTTCACTTGGTAAAATATACAGATGAATACTAATCTCCAAAGTGTAAAAGGAACAATAGTTCAAGGAATAGCACAAAGGACTTCAAAAAAGCAATCTAATTCTCTTCGTTTCAGTTTATAGATTTGGAGTGAAAATTCATCCAAAATACCGGATAATTAAGTCCTCACAATTTAATCTTAAAACCTACGATACTATCTTTAAACCTGAGCATTTTCCTTGTGAACTATCAAATTCTTTGTTTGCCAATTTTAAAGTAGACTTTCATCAGGTATTTTGCTTTGTGAACTAGACTGGAAAAATAAGTAAGAACAAAAAGAAAAAGAGAAAAAAAATCTACTAAAAAACCACTTGGAGATTATAAGAAAAGGTGGTTTACTTTTGATTAAAAAAACATGAAGACAAAAATTACAGAATTGCCTTTACAAGAAAAGCATGAGATGAAACAGACTTGAGATATTTCACTAGAAATGAAAGAAGGTCAAATATTTATAATTAGCCACAGTTTGATTGAGCCTCTGAATACATACTGGTTGGCATGTGAACTCATTTTGTAATTTAAGTTTGCTAAATGATTTATTGCTGCTCCAGGCCTGAGTCTAGAACTAAATGTTGTTTTGTACCAACTCTCTGTTGTCACCAGCCATGATTGCAATAGATTGAACTCCCTTTATGGCTTTTTCTAGTAGATAAAATGTTGCCTCAAAATTAATAATAGTAAAGACCTAATCAGATGTGATACTTATAGTTTAGAAAATATTTTAGTTGTTTTATAGAAGGGGAAGGAAGAGTTTATGGCCAGAGAGTAAATGGCTCAAGAGTGTTGGACAGTTATAAAACATAACTCTGAAAGTATAGTTGCAAAAATTCTGATGAAGATAAAAAGAATAACGTAACCAGTGTAACCAACATAGTTGTTCTTTTTTTTTTTTTTTTTTTTTTTTTTCTCAATGTTTAGCTGGGGTGAGGATGCTGGGAAATGCTGTTTCATGTGCAGTCTTTCAGCCCCCGTCTTGGTCACATAAGAATGGGACTTGGGCCTGGAACACTTCTTCACCAAGAGATAGAGAGCCCACGCAACCTGTGCCAAGCTCATTGCTTTGTGTGGGAATTTTTTCCCCTGTTGCAAACTCAGGTGTGCTTCTTTGTTCTACTTAAGCATATGTGTCAGCGGTCCTCAGGCCTCTAGCTTTCAATATTTCAGACTCCACAGGTTGGAGTTCTTCTTATACAGCATAAGAGGTGTGCATACTGACCAATTTCCCAGTGTTAGCTGTGGGGAGGGGTGGGACGAGGGACCCATTGGCCATGGGAAACCAACACAGACTATTGGAGTTGACCTTGCTCTGTCTGTTCTGTATGTGAGTGAAAGCTTTGTTCCTTGCAGTTTGACTGCATTGTGTCTTCCTTGACAATTCCAATACCTAAATTCGGTGGGCAGAAGTGTTTGGTCTTCTGTTCCTTGTGGTTGGTACAGGGATGTTCTTTGCACTCCTCCATATATTTGAAGTCTTCCCCTGGCATTGGGATGCAGTGCATGATGTCCTGCTCCACAAAGGCCCATAATGGTACTTTGTTCTGAATCTGTCCTGCTGAACATTAATAACTTCAATAAAGACAAAGAAAGCCTAAATATGAAATTAGGAAATGGTGCCTGAAAGTGATTGAATGTACTTTAATTAGTAATCAATGCTTAATTTATTTAGATTGGAGTTAAAGACTCAAAAAAACTAGAGGTAAAATGAACAAAAATACATATAAAATTCTGGCTTCCTGTTTCCTACAGCATGACGTGCCAAGTAACTGGGTGATCATCCATTTATGGTAACTAAAACTCATATATAAATTCTTAGAAATATCTTCATAAATGCTTCCATAAGCTGGCAAAAACATCCAGGCCAAAATCAGATGGAGCACTGAATCTAGCTTTCATTTTGAGGGCATTTGCCAAACTAGGTAAAACTGAGCATTGGTTTTTGCAGTACTCAGGAGACAGAGAAAATAGCCCAGGGCCTGCTCTTCCTACCAGAGGAGTGGCAGAGCCTAGCTATTTGCTCACCAATTTCATTTTCTTTTCTTAAGCATAACGGAAGACAATATATCCTTACCTCTCCTGAGTTAGGTAAGGGTCATGCATGAAATCTGGCCAATGTGTGTGATGTGAATGAAAGTGTCATATGCTTATTTTGGTCCAGGTTGTAAAATGTTTCCTCTCTTTTCAATTGACACGGCAATCATGTGTTGAAGATGGCAGTGTCCCAATTTAGAAACAAACTGGATCATTGACTCAATGTATGGGAAAGAGCCACCACCCAGAGGAGTTGCGATTCTCCTTAATACGTCCTTAAATATTTCTGATTTTAATTTTCTCACTTTTCATGTGTAATAATTGAGATTCAGGTCCCTTAAGATTCTTCTAGACCTAAAGTTATATGATTTTTTCCTGAGCGCATTATGAATTACTTGAAGATACAAATGATGTTTTGTTTCATGTTAATGCATATACTACTTTGCATAATTTCTGGCATAAAAGAAGCAGTTAGTATATTTTAAATGAATGAGTGAACAGGTGATTCAAAAACTAGTTTACCTGTAAAAATGTCCCCTGTGGCAACTATCCTTACTCTTACTCAAAATTCTGTTTCTTCTGTGTCACCATCTTATTAATGCACATGTTTTTTAGGAAAATAACCATTGAACAAATTCAATCTTGAATAATGGTGTAAACTCTACAGGCTGTTAAAATATTGAAATGTTCTCAAAACATTTTATAAAGTGTTGTACCTTTAAACTTTCCGGCATTCCTACCCCCACGACCTATTGACCAGGGTTTTACAGGTGTCTAAACTGTCATCATTCTCACTTTTCATTATTTGTCAATACCTGTGTGATCTCAGTGATTGGCCTAATGATCCACCTTTTGGATGAAACTCGAAATTATATATTCATGACCAAATCCTTTTCACTCTTACTTCCTTTATGTGTTCACCAAATGCTCTTAATTCTACTTCTTAAATATCTGTTTCTTTTTTTTTCTCCTTAAGCTAAGACAGCAGAAGAGGTAATTTATTATACATGTTATGTTCAGCCACAACTGAGAACAGTACTAGTTCAGAATGTCACAGGTCCAGAGCAAAGGACCATAGGGAACTGTTATTTTTATATGAGCAAGGTGGGTCTCTCAAAAGGTGGCTACAGAAATCAGATGGTTATGGATGTTTTAGATCCATTGAAAAGTTCTAGACAGCAGGCAGGCAGCCCAGCAATTTGTACCAGCGTCCCTGGCCTCTGGCTTTCCTCATTTCTGCTGTGGCTTCCACGGTGCACAAACTCGCAGTTTCCTTGGACCTCTGCCTCATCTTTCTTCTTCTGTGCTTCAGCAGGCACGCTCACTTCTCTCTTCACTTGGCTCTCATGGCACAGAGGTTTCTAAGAAAATGGCTCTAAGGCCAAGAGAGTAAATCTCTTGAATTGGTTCTCTTTCTTAATTTCCACTGCCACACACAGGATGATTCAGTTGTTCCGAACTATATGAAATTCCCCCAACAAGCCCTGTTTTCTTTTGCCTATGCATATTCTATTTCTCTGCAGAGAATGCCTTTCGGCCTCAATACTTTTCTGTCTTGCAGACGCTTCCTAGTTATCCTTTTATACTTAATCGGTCACCATTTTATAAATCTGTCCTCACTCCTGCTTTCCCCTGGATATTGCACTTAACACATTTAACTGTAATAAATTGTGAACCATGTCAAGATATTCTAGGCTGCAAGGCTGTTTATCAAGAAGGTTTAATGTAAGAGAGTGGAATGAAACTATTTGCCAACAATTTATTCAGGTGTTCTAATAGCCCCGTAAGTGGCAAAGCCTGAAAAATGGCAGCTGGAAAAACACTGGAGATGTGTGTACAAACAATGGAGAAGAGAGAAGAAAGTTTAGGAAATTTAAGTCGCTTCACTTGGCTAGAGTATAGGATGCAAAAGGGAAAGGCAAGACATAAGTGTGGAGCAAAACACGGAGGCTTCACTTGAAGATGCTTAAAAGAAAAATTAGAGACACTGGACTTTGTGTCTGAGAGTGATAAGGAATTATTAATATGTGTTATTATCAGGGAAGTTATCTAATTTGCCCTCTAAAAATAGTGCTCAGATATCAATTTATTGGGATAAATTGGAGGGACATAATAAAAGCAAAGAACAATAATCCAGGGCAGACAGATGGGTATGTGCTCAAAAATCATGGAGGATAGAGAGAAAAGGGAAGATCCAAAGGATTTAGGAGGTAATATTGATAGCACATGGTATTTGATTGAATGTGGAGAGTGAAATAGTGAGAGGAATTTAGGATAAGCCTGAGATTCTGGCTTGGCTGACTGGATGCAGTAGAGCTATTAACTAAAATGAGAAAAGCAGAAAAGGATCCTTTGACAAGGCTGGGGGTGGGTGGGTAGTGATTTTGCTTTAGACCTATTCATTTTAAAGGGTATATAGAGGATACAAGGGGAGATGTCTAGTAGGTTATTGAATATTGAATTTAAAGCATAGGAGAGAGTTCATGTCTGGGTAGACAGATTTGAAGCTCATCAGCCTATCAGTGTTTCTTAAAGCAACAATCTCTACCTTCACCTCACTGATTAGTTAGTATGAATGAAAGGAAAAGGAACTATGGTCACCTTACTTACTCTTTATTTCTATGTCATAATTTTCAGCATACATAGTTGGCTAATAGAAGGAAGTAGCACAATTTCAAAAAGATAGGATAGGGTTTCTCAGTCATTTATGTTTCTTAGAATGCTTTCTATCTGCCTTTTAAGAAAATTCTGGTTCAAATTGAAAGTCTCTTGGAGCTGTCAGTGCTTATTCAGTTGTAATGTAATACACTTTATTATACTCACTTTGGGACTCACTGAATTCCCAATAACCATGGGTACACCGGAATTTCATGCTCAGGGGACATGGCAAATGCCATATGAGAATGGAGCAATAAGGAATCATGGACACACCTATTACACATCTCCTTTGCTCATGCTCATTTCATTGTCTCCTCACAGTTCACTTAGAAACCCAAGTTACAGTTTTAAAATTGTTGAAATGTCAAGATAGCAATAGTAGAGCATTAAACTAAGCATTAGGCCTTTCTGAGTTCTGGGTCCTGAGTGACTACATAGGTTGTACCTCCACAAAGCTGGCCCCGTATGTAATCTTTTATCACATGACTTCTTCCTATAACACAGTGCCCCAGCCTGGAGGTGATTTGGTTCACCAATGTTTGCCGTTTGGAAAAATGACGGTAATTATAAGATTATGATAATAGTGTGGGAAAATAATGTTGCCTCTTGTACTTGTCTCTTCAGTTGTGTACTTGAAACTTGGTGTTCTCTTTGGTCATAAAGAAAACTGTATGTTAACATAAATAAGAAATAGCCATCTTCTGTTCACACCTTTATCATCCACCAATCATTTTCTTTAACATGCCATCAAAGGATTCTAGTTTCATTTTGTTTTGTTTTTCCACCGTTTATTCACCCTTTGTGAGTTGTGTTCTTTCTGTAGGCTTTTCTGTCCCTGGAGGGAAAAATAATCTGTGTTCTGCTGCAACTCATTATACAGGGGCCAGTGAGAGATAGAGAAAATGTATTGTTTGTATAGAGAGATGAAGAACACATGCTCCTTCATGAGAAGTTTTATCATTTTAGATTTATCCTTGATAAATCTTTTTATATGTGGATTTTTTAAAAAAAATAGATGATGGCTCCAATAGCACTATTATCTAAATCTATATTTGCTTCTGTTATTATCACATAATCATTTTTCATTTACTGGGATGTTAAGGAAATAAAAAGGAGAAGGTTGAATCAATTTGTTAGGGCTAGATGCATATGTAGCTCTTATAAATCTTTCAGAATCCCTACTGTACTATCTTACCTTACAGAAAATGTATTTCCATACCTAAGTTATATTTACATTTTTTTGTAATCCTGAACTTCTACTCTCTTGTTTAATAAATGATTTTAAATACACAAGAAAATCTGCATCTATGAATACAACCATCTATTCTGTAGCAGCTCTGGAGTTTTTGTTTGGCAAACAAATATTTTTTTCCCCCAACTATTTTGGCAGAATATAGGGATATAGGTAGTTTATTTTATGAAGTGTAAAAATTTATTACTCAATGTCTTAGGCTAGACATAATCTGTATATAAACTGAATAAAGTTTAAACCACCAGATGTGCCAACCAACACATGACTTGAAAAGACTGTGCTATGATGAATTAAAATTAAGATTTGAATATAAGCAATTTAAAACTATCAATACAATAGTAGTGAATGAGAGCTCAATACATGTCTTTGAACAATGTCATTAGATGTTTTCTTTTTTTATTCTCCAAATCATAAAGCCTTATTCTTTAATATTGCAATTTTCTCATTTCATGTTATATAGTAACTATTTGTTTTATAATTAGTGTAAATATAGATGAGTATACAAACATACAGACAGACTTACATATTTTTGTGTGTGCGACCTTCTGGAAACATTAAAACAAAAGTAGGTACTTTAAATGATAATTGCAAGTATCTTTCATTCTAAGATGTTTTAACCAGAATTATTTTTTTCTGAAATTGGAATAAATCTTATGTACCTGTATATATTGAAGAGAGTATATTTTCTTGAAAAGCTTTTTTTTTAATGGATAATGTATTTTTACAAGCAAGAATTTCTTAAATTTGAGTGAATAAAATACTAAATAAGACCTAAAAGTGAGTTTACATGATCTGGGTATTGTGTATACTTTTCAGAAATTATCTTATTTGATTTTCACCTATTATGAGATAGGAATTATTTTTACTGCCACTTTGATTATGAGAAAACTGAGATGGGGTGCCAAGATAATAATGCTATTAAGTTGAGATTTGACATCATTGTAGACTGACTTCAAATGTTGCATTCAAAAATACTCTCCTATTTTGCTTTGGTACAAAGATTGATTGGCCATTATTTGCTCCTGAAAGATTGATCTATATATAATTACTTGGCAACAATATTTTAATGATACCATCTGTGTGTGTGTGTGTGTGTGTGTGTGTGTTTCCATGCTAGTGACTGAGTCCATGTCTACATAAAAATCACTCCTTGCAAGCTGTGTTTCATTTCTTAGCAGTTGCTTGGTTTCCACCTACACAGTGGAAAAGTATGAAATGGCTTGAGGAAATAGATGATTGCACTTGAACTTGTCAAATTACTAAGGAATCAATAAGGCTGTCTCTGTAACATTATTAACTGAGAGGTTCTTCTGAGCCCATAACTTTACTTCTAGTCAGTGTTTCAAGGAATGCTAGATGTGGGACTATCTACAGAACCAATGGGTTTATGTAGCTCTGAAGAAAGCAACACAGAATTATTCTATCATAATCAATGGAGTGTTTTTGAACCTTCTGGTCATTTTCATTGTATTATAGGTATGATGTTCCTTTATTATGCCTTTTTTGTCTCTACAGCTTTTGGAAAGGAATTCAGTATGTACAATCTGTCCTTTTCTGGGAAACAATTAATCTTATCTCTTTTTTAGTAGGTTGACATAGTAAAAAGATTAATACAAAAGAGACAGCCAGTTTACTTATTTTTAATCCTTGCCCCCCTTCTACCCCTGACCTATGGATGTTGCCATCTCTCCTAAGAACTAGATCTCTGAAGTCAGGTGTCTCCTATGAGCCAAGCCCTGAGCAGGTGGGTCTGGTGCGCCTGGGATATGGTATGGTCCATGGCTCTGCTGGGGCTCTGCTGGGGCTCGAACCCAGGACCTTCTGCACCCAGGACCTTCTGCAAGTAAAGCATATATGCTAACCAATATTCTATGGAACCACCCCTGGGACATAGCCACTTTAAAACTTGGAGAAAACTAATTATTTAATTGAATTCTTTTACTCTAAACACTTAAAACAAGATAGATAAGAAATTTCCACATTTGTGTTTTGTACTGTTTTGTTTTCTATGTTTTAACGCATTACCTTGGGATTATGTTCTTAGCATAGACATTTTTTATTTGACATTGCAGTACAAATAACTTTGAGCATCTGATAAAATTGAATTTTGAGTTACAAAAACAAAATGATATCGGGGAATAGAGTAATTGTACTAAAATAACTGTACTCAGTCCTATTATTATTTTAAATAATATAGTGATTTAAATAATATAATGAATTTCTATAACCATTTTATTAGTAAAAAGTCAAAGAATTGTAAAATGATATTCTCATTCCCATGCAAGTTAGTCACACCTCAGTTGTTATCCCAGGCAATAGAATGTATTTGAATTTAGTTATTCAGTATAGAATAAGGATAGAATGAGTTTTCCGTATCTAAGAGGATATATAGGTAATCTTTAGCACTATTGCCAAAGTTAATCACTGCCAGATAAAATACATATTCTTCTTCCACCTAGGAAATCTGTATGATCATAACCATTTAGATTGGCAAGTAAGGAAACAAATTATGATATTTAAGCCTAAAATTTTGTTCAATAATTAATATTTATGAGGTTAACATCATTGAATAATGCAAAATTAAATTTGAAAAACCCTAGGTGAAAAATACAAAAGAAAGTTCTTTAGGTTATTGTTAAGTCTTAAAAACAGTTTATTTACTACAAAAGATAAAAGAAACAGTAGCTGAGGCTCCTATAATTTTGTTAGTATTCTCTTTACTAGCCTGTATCCAATTTCTCCGAATGATGACAATGCCAGAAAATTGTGTCGTCAGTAAAATTAGTGTTTTGTGACCTCCAACTTTCCTTTTTACTCCTGCTTTTTGGCAAGGTCTGTTCCACCTCTCCTCCAGGAATCCACAGCCCTCATAAAGATTTTGGAGCAGCCCCTTTAGAAGAGGCATTCTCCTGTCTCCAATGAGGACATTTATCAGCCCTCTTTAATGGAATAAAATATCACAGCCTTTTCTGGATCCTATAGGAATCTCTTCTATGATAGAAGCTGTTATTAGTAAACTGTGTGCTCAGAAGTGAATGAGCATTAGGGTAGGGTGGGCATGGAGCAGCGTATCAGCCTTACCTGGGAGTTAGGTAAGGCTAACTTTGGGCTCCAGCTCAATCTACTGAACCTGAACCTGCATTTTAACAAGATACCCAAGTGATCCCCATACAACTTGAGTTTTGAGAAACCCTATTGAGCTACACCAAAATAACACTCCTGAATTATGGCCAAAAAGAAAATTCCTCAGCTGTAAAAATGTCTCATTCTAAAGAAAGGATTTATTTGGTAGCAGTGCCGGGCTCCTCATCAGGGTAGCTTGCAGGGTAAATATTTTGGAGAAGGTAAGGCTAACAGCTCTTTTAGAAATTGCAACACTAGTATATTAAATAGACATCAGTTTTATTTAAACTTTGACAAAAATCCCTTATTTTTTCGAGAAAACGTCACATGGCAATGCAAATTTTAATAAAAGTTCAAAGTTGTACTAACATTTTGCAATGTGGGGAGAAGGACAGGGAGAGGGACACAGAGAAAAGAGGGGAGATGAACTTTTGTGTCAGCATTAGCAGAACTTTTGACTCTCTCAAATCACACAATAGAATGGCTTTGCCTTTAACTTCTGAGGTTAGAGCAGAAACCTAGTTTCCCAACCTTTAATATATGACTTTTTCTGAATTTCTTCACATCTTCTTCATTACTGGAATTTAGAATTGAGGGAAGGTTTGGATCAATATTTGTTTGTCATAATGGAAAAAAAAATTTGAGTTTCTATTACCACATTTGTTTATGCTTTATTGGTTTTTATTATAGTTTTTTTTAAACATTGTTAAATAATTAGCTATGCATGGGAATGTATAGGTTTAACAAGCTTTCCAGGTGATTATGATTCATATGGTCTTTGAACCACATTTTGAAAGACTGGCTGCTAATCTCTAGATTCGTCACTAAAGTTTTGGGGTAAAAAACAAAAATTAAAAAATGTGTAAATTATGTTTTTCATGTGTCAGAAGTTTTATTGTCTATCTTCAATTCCAGTTTACTTTGTAGGCTTTATTTTTAAAGTTGTAATATTTTACTCCTTTTTGCAGTTTTAGAAGGGTAAATTATACCATTTAGATTCAAAAATGTTTTAAGTCTTTACCAATTTTTCCTTAAAATATTTCTGTTTTGACTATGGTAGTAATTTAATCAACATGTAATAATCTTCCTCACATTTCTAGGGAAGACTTACAATACTAAAGATTTCTTTGAAACAGGCCTGTTAGGGTTATTTCTCTTGATGACCATGTTAGGATCCTCATAGTAGAAAACTTCCCATTTCAGGTAAGCCCTCCTCATTTTTTGTTAATTTTAAAAATTCAATCACTAAATACTCTAGAATAGAAAAATAAAAACTCTTAGGCAGATTTATAAAGTAACAATTTTATCAGAATCATAAAGTAACCATTTTACTCTGAATAAACACTGAATATAAAAATGGTGTTTCATAAAATTATATATTTACAGATATTTTTATGGAAGTATTGCTTAACTAAATCAGTAATAACTAGTTTCTTTCTCTTGTGACATAGAAGCTCCTTTAACTATAATAAATATGCCAGCTCACCAAAGAGTAGTTTCTTCAACTTCTTGAGATTTAAATAAAGACAACACATGTTAGCATAGAAATCCTGTGCTTCAGCCTATAAACTCCCCGCTTGTTTTTACTTTAAATGGTTGTGTGTTTGTATATTCCTTTTAACTTAATCTTATGGTCTTTTAAAATATTGCTTATAGACTTAGAAACCCATAATTTATCATTACGCAATTGGACTAATGAGTTTATCAACCTTGTATCATTTTTGTCTGTTATACATAAAACTTGCCTTTAGAAATCCTTGAAATGTTAAAATTTAGTGTCTGGAAAAGGCTACACTAGAAAGAATGATGATGTTACCATAGGAAGGAGCAAGAATTTTGAAGGAAATATAGGGAGTTCCATCTTTATCATGGTCAGATAAGAAAGCTGATGGAACATCCAAGAGTCAATACGAGGCAGCTCAAGACAATATTGAGTGCTGTGCAAAGATTAAACAAAGCGAAAAGAGAATGGGATTCATTCACACTGGCCCACACAGGGATAACACTACTTATTGCATTCTCCAAAATACAAGGAATTTAGCAACTCTTTTGAAGCTGCTGCTTTCTGTTTTATAAGTTCACTTTAAAATACATCTGGAAAGTATTTTGCTAAGTATTATGCTAAGTGAAATAAGTCAGACAGAGAAAGACAAATAATGTATGATTTCACTTATACAATAAAAGAATAAATGAAACAAAACAAAAACAAACCCGTAGATACGGAGAACAAGCTCATGGTTGCCAAAGGGGAAGAGGGTAGGGAGATGAGGAAAGTACCATTCAAGTCAGTTAAACTCACAGCTAAAATATGATCTCTTTTTTAAAAGTGTATGCATGCATTCAAGCACATATACCAAACACATAAGAGCAGGGTCATTATCTTTCTCATTCATGGTTTTGCCCCCACCACCTTCTTCAGGGGATATCCGGTCATATTTGTAGGCATTTTGGGTTGGGAGGGAGGGTAATTGGGAAAGGAGGGTAATTTAGAAAAAAAAAAAATGGGGAAAAAATTAGATGGTATGGATGACTCAACAAAAATTATGGAGAGGCAGCATACATACTTTTAATGGCATGTATTTTGGACTAAGATAACCCTGGTATGTTTCTACACCTCATGAGAATTAAGAGCAAATCTAATTGGTTAAAGTGACTAAGAATTGCAGCATCGGTAGTGATGTGAGAAAAGTCTTTAAGCTTTATTACAAGACAAATTAAGCTTAGAATATAACAAGTCTTATTCTTAGGAATAATTTTTTAATATACAACTGAGATATAAAATATGGAGTTTTTGAAAAAATTAGGAAAACTGGAGCTTTAAAAATTTATGCTTCTCTGATTTTGCCCTTACTAAATTAATCTAGGAATAAGGTTAGTGAGAAGCCAGATTTTATTATGCTTTATGTTGACTTTAATAATGTCAAAAGGAATTTAGGGGGAAAAAAGAAAACATTGGTTATCCTTGATTGAGAAAAGTGATGAAAAACTGCTTTATTTTTCCCATTGAATTTTCAGTTTTACTTTTAGAAAAACACTTAGAAAAGACTGATAGTGGGTTTTATTTCTATTGTCAGAGCACAAAGATAATGTAACAATTGGAGTAAATAAAGGTAGCTTTGACTGCTGTGCTCTAATTCCCATGTGCTGCTGATATTGATGTGTTTAGGAAAGTAACATATCTGGAAAGAAAATGTAGACCCCTTTTACACAGAGGCAAAATGTTGTAAGATTTGGAAGTGTGGGCAGTGTTCTTTCACACACCAGTGTTTAATTTCTTACTTAGCAGGAAGACCTGGATAAGTTTTTCAACGTCTCTGAAGGTTGTTTCTTCATCTGGAAAATGGAGATAACTCTCATATAATTGTTAGGATGATTAAATGAGGTAACATAGTACCTGATACACAGTAAGTGCAAAGCCATGTAAGCTATTTTGTTTTGCCTTTTCTTTTTATTCTTCTTTTTTAATTTAAGAATATACTGATCATGCAGGTCTGGATCAACTGTTAGTTCTAGGACGTGGTAACTTAACTGCAGTCAGAGGGAGCAGAGGAAGAACCGAGAAGACCATATCTTACTAGCTAATTGTCTTCTCCTGTAAGATCTCACTGCAAAGAAAAGACCAGGAACATGTGAAGAAGCACTTGAATGTAGTCAATGGCAAGGTTTTTAAGTACAGTGAAGGATTGCTGGGGACTATGATAGATAAATCTATGACTAAGGGGAGGAGAGATTCTGGAATCCTCTTCCTCATTTGCCTTTCCCCACCTTTCTTTTGGTGTCTTATAGGGGAGAGTAAATGACAAAAAGCAGCTGTTGATGACAGAGAAAGAGAATTGGGACAGGTGGTGTGTCTGTTATATGATTTCCAAAAAGCTTGCCTAAGAGCACAGCCCTGAAGGAGAAGGCCTGAAGCAGATTATCTTAGTTTTGAGCAAACCCCTCTTGCCCAGTGTTGTTCTTACCTGTCAGAGCTGAACCCTATTAACAATGGTAGTAGCATAACATGGGTAACCATTCTGCAAATGAAATGCCTCTTTTTAATTAGAAGTACTGGATAGATAGGAGGCAGTTTTAAAACTTGAAAGATTAATGGATTACTCAGAACTACCTATTGGACTCACAAATAGAGAACAGAACTCTAAACACTTAAAATTAGAGGAATGTCATTTGCATTTGCTCAACAAAGATTGCATTGACTGTCTATACTGTTATAATACTAAGAGTGTAGCATACTAGGAAATTAAAGGTGCTTTTATCTTAAAGTGATAAAGCATATGGTACAGGCAATTACAAAATAGGACAATGTGCAGTAAAATGCTAATTGTATCTTTTAGGTGAAATGAAAGGTGAGTGAGATGCTATTGTTTTCATGATTGTCCACATTGAAGGAGATAGAATTGGTGCTAGGATTTAAACACTGACATAAATGATTAAAGATAAACTAAAAAAAAAATTATAGTGGAGCAGAATTTGTTAGATAAATATTTAAGTGTCTATCTACTGTGTTCCTTATGTGGCAGACTCTAAAGCTAAAAATACACATTTTCCCCAACTCCCTACAGCTAAAGTTGGAGGAGTTAAAGCAGCTGGTCTGCTATCCTTTAGCTCCCTTCCCAAGAACACACCTGGGAGAAAAAAAGACAGGTGACCCAGGTGTATTCTACTTGTCAACTAGGCATGCAGCTAACCAGATTAAGGATATATAGTAGGAGAAAGAGACCTGACTTCTGAAATGCTCTCTGTATGATGGCCTGGCTAAGGATCCTATAACTGATAGGTATAACCCTACATCTTTAAGGTATGACAATCTGTAAGGAATGTCACGTAAATTATAGGACTATCTGTGGTATAAAATGAAGATTTTCGAATTCATATACCCAGTGCTGTAGGAAGAACCCCACAAGCCTTATCTATTCTGGCTAGAGGTGCTTGTCTGACATGGGAAGAAAGGACCTGGGGATCTGCTTTTGATGTTGTTTTCTTTCTGTTTGGTCTGAGGCTTTTCATTGCGTGTATCCTTGGAATTATTACTAGTTTACTACTAAGTTCTCTGATTCATGTGTGTCTGATTTGACAATAGAATCCAGTGCATTAGCTCATAGGGTTCTAGATAAGTTGGATTCTACTAAACACATGCTCTTTCATGAGACTTAAATTTGAAATTCAAATAATTTGAGAGAGAGGCAGAGCATTGACAACCATTTTACTAATCATTTATCACTACAACTAACGTGAGCAAGGTGTGTATATGTGTGTTGGGGACAGAGGAGCACAAATAATGGATACATTTCATAGGAAGTACAATCAAAGTGAGAGCAAGAAGAGAAAATAACATTAAGAAGGGAACATAAAGTTTGCCTGAATTCTAGCTTTTTTCTGACACAGTCAGCAAATATTGTTTTTATTATTTTAAAAGAAATTCTGTAATTTTAAGTTATACTCGAATTGCTTCAATGACAAAGATTCATACTCTAGAGGCACCCGATTCTTCTTTTGATGGCTCTAATTGTTAAACAGTTATATAATATAAAACTGTTTCCAATCTGATTTCATCCATCAGCCTACTCTTTTATACTAATTTTTATTTTGACTATAAAGTGTTTGAAGACAGCCGTAAAATCCATATGAGTCTGCTGGTCTCTTGGTGTTTTCTTGTCTTTTAGCTGTTCTCCATAACATTGTTTAGAGTCTATTTTCCATCCTGAGTACTCTTCTGAATGTGCACAATTTTGTATAAGCTTCTCTTTTGAAAATAGACCCAAGGTTTTTCTTTTTTCTTTTTTTTTCTTTTTCTTTTTCTTTTTTTTTTTTTTTTTGGTAACATCACCACTAACAATACTAAATGCAAGGAAAGAGAATAAACCAAAGAGAAATGGAGTGCAAACCTATAGATTTAAACAGTTAAAAAAAAAAAATTCTAACACATGGAAAAGCATCTGTCTTATTTGGGTAATGATTCAAACAAATAAACTGCAAAAATTAATGAATACGAGGTATGAGTTTTCTGAAGATTTGGACATTTACTAAAGATTTTATATGAAGGAAGTATTGTTAATTATTTTAGGTATGATTTCAGCATTGGGATTGTGTTTTAAAAGTTCTTATTTTTTAGAGACGCATTTTGAAAATTTATGGATGAAATGATATTATGTCTGGGGTTTGCTTCAAAGTAATTAATGGTGGTGAGTTGGAGAATATGCACGTGGTCAAGATTTCCATGAGTAGATATTTGCTGAAGCCAAGTGAGGTACATATGGGTATTCAGTTAACATTCAGTTAATTTTTGTAAATGTTTGAAATTCACCAGAATAAAAAGCATCATTCAGAAATTTTAGTTTAAATTTAGTTCTCTATGGATGCTTTGCTTCAGTTAATTTCATTAGTATTAGCTATAAGAAACATGTGAACACTACGACCAGAATGCACAATTGATGGTGGATCATGTGATTCAGCAAGTTAATTTATTTGGTGTATAAATAACATATGACTAAAATCTCTTTTAAAAGTAATCTTCAATACAGGCAATTACAGTGACTCTTTTGACAATTTATTTTTGCTATTTGTAAGGAAAAATAGATTTGACTTAAACTTGGGGCCTTACAGAGAAAGAGAGTGAGGAGAAGGAGAGAAAGATATGACTTGATATACTCATTTTAAGAAATCAAATTTTATATGAATGCTGTTACAAACATGATCGCCAGTGTTATTTCTTAAATCACACATTTTATGTTAAAATGTGGTCTGTTGTACTCTGTGAAAACTGCTTTCAATTGTCTGAGTAAAAGGACATCGAAGGGTAACAGTGAAGAAGATAAGAAGCCAATATTTTATTTATCTTTTTAGTTCTGTTACTTTTCAAACTATAAAAACAGCATCACTTAAATATTCCTGAAGAAGACTAGGGAAAAATTCAGTGGCTCAAATACTATTTGCTGAAAACTATCCAAGTGAATAAAAAGAACACATATTTATTCTTTGAAAGTAATATCATTTTTCCAAGTGGTTTTCTTTATTACAGGAAGAAATACACACAATATACACACCCCTAAAATTTGTTAAATTTGTAAAAACTGTAGAAAAGATTTTATTCTCTTCTATATGTTTTTATTATTCTTTTTCCCAGTTGAAATATTTTAAGTTATTTTGAAAAGCAGTATTAATATCAACAATATTCCTCTGAAATGCATGTAAAGATAGTTCTATATAACTTCACAATTGGACAAATGGGCTTGTAAACGTGATAGTCACAGTTTTATCAAGATTTTATTTTAGTGTCAAATTATTTTCTAATTTTCCTGTTTATATAATAAATTACCTCTAATATATCTGGTATTTAATTGCTGTGTACTTTCTTAAAAAGAATCATATATAGGCAAATGCGAAATTTAGGAATATTATAGACTATAGCACTCTAAAATGTAATGTTATTTCAGTTGATAAAATGTTTCAATAGACTTTTAAGTAACTAATATAACTTTTTTCAACTTATACCTCCAGTATACTTTATATTCAATTTATGCCCACAGGATACTTTATAAATATGGATATATTGTATATATAAAGAGCAAGCCTCTCTTAAGGCATTTTGTATATCACAGAAGTACAGAGAGTTATTTTTAAGTGGTTGCATGTAGAGTCAATAAATTACATGATTTAATTTGATAAAATCTTTTGTATGCTAAAGCTCAATGTGCCCACTTGTACTCAATAGTTTGTGGCTTGAACCTCTCAGACATTTTCAGAGGAAAATGGATTTCATTACCCTGCTGTAAAGGAAAATTTCATCTAAATATAATTACAAGGATCAAGAAAACAATCCAAACTGTTAGCTATCTGTAAAAAAATTCTCATTGAAGGAATCAAATGATTTTGAATGTTTTTTTTGTAAATATATAGTATCTCATCATATTCAAGTATGTTTAAAGCTGTATTATAGCATAGGTTTAACCTAAAAAGGAAAACAGTGTCTATTATTTAAATATTATATGCAATCCTGGAAGCCAGTTTTACTTCTTGGCACTTTTCAACTACTTGAAATACTATAATACATTATAATATCATGGTACTTAAATGTTTATTGTTTCTAACATGCATTATCTAATTTCATCTTTATGGCAACCTTGTATAGTACTATGTTTATCTGCAATAATTTGGCTTAAAGGAAAGAAACCTCACATAACTTATTTATTGTAATGGATCATAGAATCTACAAGAATATCAGTCAGACCACTGGTCATCTAGTATTCCTCTAGGCTTGGATGCACAACATAGCTGTGTCTTTGTTTTATTCTTTTTTCTATTGCTATATAAATAAGTTTCCCTGTAAGAAGTTCCTGCTTCGCCACAATAGCAGTTTCATTTTAGTTTTGTGTTTTGGAGGCACCGATTCCAACCCAAACTCTCTATGTCAAACTCTGGTGTCAACTGGGATCAATTCCTGTGTCATAAATCTGTTCCCAGAAGAGAGAATCTGATTGCCTCAATTTGGGGCAATTATTTTCAGCTCACATTCCTCTTCCTAATTATAGTCTCATATATCCAATTGCTTATTGCATACTTCCACTTAGATGTTTAATAGGTTTTAAAGTGTAAAATGTCCAAACTTGAATACCTGAGTTTCTTTGGAGTCGTGTTTGATTCATCTTCTTACATGCCCATATCAAATTGAATAACAAATCCACTTAGGTTTACTTTATAGTAACATTCAGAATATCATGACTGCTCCATCTATCAATCACTACCACCCAAATCCAAGTACCATGTTCTCGTGCCTGGATTATTCATCTCTTGAGATCTGCCCATTCTCGATAGCGTCTACTCTCAGTACAGAAAGTCAAATTGTCTTTTTGAAATTTAGGTCCTATCATGTCACTTTTCTGGTCAGATTTCCTATCTTGCTTCTGGTACAATCAAATTTCTTAACAATGTTCTGTGGGTTCTGTCTTACTTGTACCCCACCCAATACCTTTGTCATCACATAACCTTTTACTTTTTATCTTGTTCTTTTGGCTCCAGCCACATTAACCTTTTGCTGTTCCTCACACATACCAGGTATACTCTTAGTTGTGTGGTTCTTCCTCCTGTCTTAAATGTTCTTCCCTGGAATGTCTGTGTGGTTCACTCTCCTATTTCTTTCAGATATTTGGTTAAATGTTGTCTTCTTAGCGAAGCCTTCCCTGACTACCATATTTAAAATTTCAGTTTCTCTCCCAATTTTCCCAAAGCTTGCGCCAGGGTTTAAATTTTCCGTAGCACTTAACTTCATGTGACATTCTATATATTTTTCTATTTGTTTATTATTTTATCTCTATCCTGTTGGCACCTCACTAAAATGTAAGTTCCATGAACACATGGATTTTTATTGGTTTTGTCCTGAAACACTAATGCAGATCCAATCAACCAAGGCCTATGAAGAGATAATCCATGGGGAGAGCTGGTTTCACATGCAGGGGATGTCAGGGAAGGAGCAAATATTATCTATTGTATAAGCATATAGTGTTACCTGTTTTCAAAATAGAAGAAGCAATGCTCAATACCACTCAGTGACTTGCTCAGGGTTATATAACTAATTAGTGATAGGATGAGAAGTACTGCACAATCGAGTTCATAGTTCTTTCAGTGGTCACGTAGCCATAGCTTCACTTGACCTGAGGTGTGTTAAGAAAGAGATTCTAAATTATCTCATTCCATATAGTTCTGAAACTGACTTCTTAATTGGAAAATTACTAGATTCTCATTTAATTACATTCTAGTGACTTACCTCTCAGCAGACTATTTAAGGTCATGTATGTTGTCTGTCTACTTAATGATATTATTATACAAATTTGAGCCAAATTGAGCCATGATGTCTCTTCGTAAACTCAGATCAATAGCTTTTCTCTTCCATTTAGAAGTTGAAAAACATACCACAAGAGCTTTCAATTTATATTCTCATGAAGTTTAATTTGCAGTTGCCATGATTTTAAACAGTGTGATATTCAAAGAGCCTGTTTAATGTCTGATGCTGTATTGTCAGTGATGTTGATAGGGTGAAGCTGTCAGCTTTGGGATATTTATCATCATTTTTGATGAAAATAATGAGAGTTGCTTTTGGAAAAGT
Organism: Eonycteris spelaea; assembly: GCA_003508835.1. NCBI lineage: Eukaryota > Metazoa > Chordata > Mammalia > Chiroptera > Pteropodidae > Eonycteris > Eonycteris spelaea. Next base: position 5,777,127 of record PUFA01000074.1, on the reverse strand, counting down.
ATATCTAATAAAAAATCTGTAACAGATTCATATATTTGGGAATGGATTCATCTCAAAACAAATTAAAAAAATATATATTTGTATCTGTGCTGCAGAAAGATTGCCACTTTTAAGATAAAGGGAAATGTTAATTGTGCCAGTACCAAATGAGTCTCAGGAGAATTGATCCAAACCGCTCAAGTTTAGGGGGAAAAGTTAACTAAAAATTAGATTGAATGTTTGAATTACATATTAAAAAAATACATTGCCTTTTGCTTCTGCTTATTTTCAGTTCGGTGATTCACTATCGTCCTGCCAAATTTCTCTCTCTTAGGAAAACATCACTAATTAGACATGAGGCATATTTTATGCAGAAAATATAATTTTTCTATTCTTAAAAACATTTCAATTTTTATATCAGAGTTATAAGGAAAATTATATTGTGCTAATATTTATAGTTTTCTTATTTGTATAGATTGACAGGCAGATGAGCCAGTGATTTTCTTTATGTATTTGAGAAACTACTTATAAAATTAATCCAGTAGATTTATTTTACCAGTGTCAAGGTCAAATTCAACATATGCCTGTCAGTTTAAATTATAGCAAAAATATGTGTCTTTTTCTAATTGTTAAGCACTCACTATGTACACAAAACTGAGAATTTATTATAGAGCATATTGGGACTATAGTAGATTAAAAGTTATCAGGTCTTTCTCCTCCTAACACATAAATGTTAAAATTTAATTTAATTTCCAAGCTTATTTTATCTATATTTCTACCAAGGAAGGAAAGACAGGAAGGGAATAAGGAAAAAGGACGGACGGACGGACGGATGGACGGAAGAAGGAAGGAAGAAAGGAAGGAAGGAAGGAAGGAAGGAAGGAAGGAAGGAAGGAAGGAAGGAAGGAAGGAAGGGAGAGAAGGAGGGAGGAAGGGAGGGAGGAAAGAAATCAAGAAAGGCAGAGCCCATTCTTGCTATAGATTTTAATCTTTGAGAAGTTTGGAATTGATAAAATATAGCACTACCGTGTTAGTGTCTTACATAAAAAGCACAACCAACCTTGATTTATATAAAATTGGCCTTATTAGACTTTTTCTAGGATTTTTTGAATAAAATTTTTATTCTGAGATAATTGTATATTTACATATGATTGTAAGATATAATACAGAGTAATTCAGCATACTCAGCAATAGTAACATCTTGCACAGCTATGCTACAGTATCTATCACAACTACAAAATTGATATCAATACAATCCATCAGCCTTATTCAGATTTCACCATTTCACATGTGCTCATTCATCTGTGTATATGTCTACATTTAGTTCAATATAATTTTGGCACATGTGTAGTTTCATGTGGCCACCATGATAATCAAGCAAAAACAGTTCTTTCAAAAGGATCCTTTGTGCTACCCTGTTTTAACCAGACACTTCCCTCCTGTATACCATCCTAATCCCTAGCAACCACTAATTTGTTTTTCACCTCTATGATTTTGTCATTTTAAGAATTTTATATAAGTGGAATTATGCAGTATGCAATCTTTTGATATTGGCTTACTTTTCCACTCAATATACTTCTGTGAAGATCTATCCAAGTTGTTCTTTGACCAAGTAGAATCCATAGTGCTATGAACTGTATTCTCTCCCAAATTCATGACTGTATGTAGAGAGATGGCTTTTCAAAGATAATTAAGGTTAGTTTAAGTCATAAGTGTGGCCCCTAATTCAACAATTCAACAGGGCTGTGGCCTTGTGTGTGTGTGTGTGTGTGTGTGAGAGAGAGAGAGAGAGAGAGAGAGAGAGAGAGAGAGAGAGAGAGAGAGAGAAGAAAGGGAGGGAGGGAGGGAAAGAGAGAGAGAAAGAAAGGGAAAGAAAGAGGGAAGGAAGGGAGGAAGGGAAGAAGGGAGGGAGATTTTTTTTTCTCTCTTTCTCTCTGCCTGTGAGGACACAGTGAGAAGACAGCTAGGAAAAATGCTCACAACAGAACCCAACCATGCTGGCACCCTGATCTTAAATGTTCAACCTTCAGAACTGTGAAAAAATAAGTGTCATTTGTTTAAGCTATCCAGTCCATGGTATTTTGTTATAGCAGCTTGAGCTAATACACATAGTATGGATATATCAGTTTATTTAACAAATTTGTTTAACCCAGGGCCTCTGGGTTGCTTCCAGTTTGGGTTGTTATGAATAAAGTTGCTACTCAGATTCATGTACAGGTTTTTGTGTGACATAAGTTTCTATTACTCTGGTAAATGCTCAATAGTACAAATGCTGTGCCATATAGTAAATGCTTATTTTGTTTTGTGAGAATCTTCCTACACTTTTTCCAGCACAGCTATACAATTTGGCATTCTCATCAGCAACATATAAGCAATCCTGTTTCTTCACTTTCTCATTGGCATTCAGTGTTATCATTATTTTTTATTTAGACATTCTGATTCGTGTATGGTAATATCTCATTGTGGTTTTAATATGAATTTTTCTAATGGTTAAAATGTTGAACATCTTTTCATGTGGGATTTACTGTATTTTTAAAAATTTTATAGAACTATATTTTTAAAGTTCTGTGGATTTATTTTTCCCAAGACATGTACTCAACACCAAAATTTTGGTCAAGGGATTTATATTATAAGGCAAAAACAGTTTTACTCTTTAAAGCTCAATTTTTATTCATAAAGCTCCAAGAAAATAAAATCTAAATTTTTTTTTTTTTAGACTTATAGTAAAATAGATCTTTGAAATTGTGGATGTCACTAATCATTTTTGTCTTTGGAGTCACATTTTGTATGTTTTTGAAAATACATTTCAGTGTAACAATTTAGTCCAAACATTAGCCTTTCTGTAAAGTGTCATACTTTAGGAGGGGAAATTGCCCCAGCCCTGATTCTAATCCTGCGAATCTCTGTGAGAGGACAAATAGCTTCCTAGGCTAACATTTACATCTACATTAGGAGTGGACCTCTTCCTCAGAGAGCACCCAGAAATTTTGAATTATGACTTTGGCTTTTAAATGTCTTCCTAGTTACCTGCAATAACAGCCACAATAATGAGTTTCATAGAAATAAACTGTAATTGCTTATTAAATAATCAATGGTAGAAAATGAGTATTTAAGTAGAATATGTTCTGCCATAAGGAAAATTGATGACCACAACCTTAGGTAAAGAGAATAATCTAAACACTGTCTATTAACTTGAAATATTTTCCAAATAAGCTGCAAATTGGATAATTAGTTGATAGATAAGAAATTTTCTCTCACATACTTCATTTTATTTACCTGCTTAATGTGTTAAACCTAAATAAAACAATGTCCCAAAGCATAAATATGAATTGTACTCTTAGTTTTTTCGGTAATGCTAGTTCATTCTTACTCACCAGCAAAAGTATCATCAAAGAAAAATAAAACATAAAAGATAAATTTAAAATTTGCCATCTCATATTTCTGAGAGTAACATGGGAGAATGGTGTGTGTTTTTTCTACCAATATAAACTTCTAGAGGCAGGAACTAGGACAGCAAGTCCATCAAAGCTCCTGGTACAATCAGGGTATAACCAAAATCTGTCTAGCAAAGTAACTAATATTCTGACAGTAACATTTTCATAGAAAAAAATCAGTTTTCTGAGCATTGTTTTTAGTATTTGAGAGAGTAGTACATTTAAAAAAATATTAGTCCTTTTTTTGTTGTTTGTAGGCTCTCTTGACAGAAGTGAAATCTAACTCAGAATTCCCCCATTGCATTTTAATTTTGCATCTATGTTAATGTTGGCTCTGAATTAGAAATATCTCCTTTGTGTGTAAATTAACGAAACAACCACCACCACAACAAAAATAACTAATAACGTATAAATTGGCATGTGATTCTGGGGTCTGCTTTTAGTCTTTTTCATGGGGTTGATTAATCCTTTCATCTTCACAACTGTCTCTAAGAAATATTCTATCATTATCTTTATTTCATGGATAAAGAAATTGAGACTTAGAATCATTGCTGAAAGTCATAGAGTGAAGATGTCAAGATTTAAACTTATCTGACCAGAACGAAGGTATTCTCCATTATGTCCTAATAAAGTTTTTCATGGTACTTCAGAAACAATACTCAAGATTAAACATTAATAGAGAAGCATTCATTGAGTACCATAGATTCAGCAAATAAATAACCTTAGGGAAAGATTAATTCTAAAGCATATTTCACCACCAACTAGCAAGTACAAAGAATCTGTCAAGTTGAAATTAGCTGGTCGAGTTATTTTTCTTTGAAAACTTTATCACATTATCCATTTAAAATTGTTCTTGGTGCTTTATAATAATAATAAAAAAAGAGCTTTTTTCTAAACAACAATTAACTAGTAGTTTAGCAACTACCAACACTTTTAATATCCAGCTTTTTGCAGTAATTTATTAATTTTTTACAAATGACTGTTACAGCAATCATTTATCCTTAATGTTTATGAAAAGCCATACTTTTATTAAAAATATTTTTTGGTATTTAAAGTACCAAATTTTATATCTTAATGTCATTTAACGAAGGCAATCCATTCTCAATCAATTCAGTACACTCTTTTGACTTAGGTTTTAAAACCAAAGGATTCCTTTTAAGTCTTCTATTCTTTTGCCAAAAAAAAAAAAAAAAAAAAAAAAAAAAAAAAAAGTTATGTGTTTTTTGTGTTTGGTTAATAGCTTTTTGCCAATCTTCTATAGAAGAAGCCTCAAGATATAAAGTTTACTACTACTCATTTTAAAATTTTGGTTAGCTCAATTTCATTCTCAGCTTTAATTTTTGCCTATTAGTTTCTTTTGGTCTATAGAAATACTCAAATTTTGCTCATCTTGAAAACTAAAAATAAACAAATGAATAATACTGTCTTAAAGCTGTGCTTTCCAATGCTTTTGTCATAGCTCCCTTCTTGGTAATCATCCTTAAAGAGAAGTCTACTATTTCCCCTTTGTCTCTCCCCAGTCAACCTACCACACTTTGGCTTAGCTCCGCCGCCCCCAGGCCCGCTTAACATTGCCATGTTCAGTGAACAGTTTAAGCCTTCATCTTACCTAACATTCTCTGGTATTCAAACCTGAGGATCATTGTCTTTAGTTGATACTGCATTGTTTTTCTTTTAAAATTTTCAAGATAAAAACTTATTTTAACTGTGATGAGAGAGAGAAAGAGATTGAGAGAGATTAAGATTGTGTGTGTGTGTATTGAGGTCATATTAAGGAAAACTTTTTTTTTTTTAATCTTCATGTTATTAACTGGTAAACACTACCTGCCTAGGACTTTATTACATCATTTTTTTATTTTTTAAATCCTTATTTCTATAAATTCTTGTGAGGATTTATGAGATAACCTAAAGTAGCAAATATTCTAAGAGTACTGAATACCTCTTGATGTGTAAGTCAGAATTACTGGTCCTTTATTTGAAACTATGTCAATAGTTTTGTTTTCTAGATATATAGAACTTTATAGATACCCCATAAAACGGAACAGAGAAAAACTGAGGGGTTTAGTAAAATTTAGCATTTTAACAAGGGCTTGGGAAGAACTTGATCTGAGATAGGAATTCCATTGAGGCAAAGTGTAAAGAGGAAACAAATTATTTCTTCAATTTTAAATTCTTGGGTTTGTAACACACTTTTGTCTAGCATAAATCATTTCAATGTCTCATTCACAGACACCATTGGACAGCATAGCAATTGAAGCCAAGGTAGATGAAAGTTAAACCTAGTATTACTTTCCTTCTTTATAGTAATTGTATCTTTTCTACAAAGGTCAATAATAAGAATTTCATTTTGGGACCATGATATAGAAGGTAAAAAAATCAAATGGAATTTACCAATGTCACTTGCCTTGTTCATATTTATCCTCAAAGACTTGGAAAGTAAAACCTAGTATGGCTTTTGAAAATCATTTGTATGATTATGGACTAATGGTGTCTAGTATATTTGAGCACCCACTGGTGAATTATTTATCTCAAAGAAAATCATTTATAGAACTTCAATACATGAAATAAATATATTAACTAAGTTTGATTAAATGCTTACAATGAGCCAGGCATGGCGCTAAGTACTTTGTATGTATTATCTTATTTAATCATCAAAACAGCCCAATAAAATAACTATTATGGTGCCTAACAGACTAAGAATTTGAAACTTAGAGAAATTAGTAATAACTAGAGTGCTATATAGTACATAGTAGATTTAGGTTTAATTCTAAACAAAACTGCTAATGTAAACAGATAAATATATAGATCCTTACAATGATGAGGGAACTGAAACATGACCTTGGAGTGACACTGGCTAGGTCTTTCTTTTAATCCTCATAATATTTTCTAAGGGCATTTCAAGGACACTCAGCTCTAACATATATATTTTTTAAATCAGAATTTTTCATTCCAAGTGGTTGACTAAATACTGTTCGAACTCCTGTCTTTACTGAGTGAGCATCAACTAAAATTATTTTAAAGAAATACAAAAGGTATAAACACACCACAGTCATCATTCATCAAGTTGCTCATGCCACAACCTAAGAGCATCTTTGATGCTCTTCTTGTTTTCACACTGTCAAATCTAATCTATCAACAAGTTCAATTTTTTATCATCAAATATATCATTATCACTGTTTATAATATTCCCCTTACCACCTCAGTCTAAACCACAGTATCTTTTCCCCAGAATGTTTCAATGCCTCCTAAATAGTATTCCTACTTTCACTCTTGATCCCTCTCATTAACTCTCCAGAGTGACTTTTTAAAAATTTAAGTTTTATAATTTCTGTCTGCTGCTTACAACAGTGAGGGTAAAATTTTTCACAGTCTCTACATGATCTGACACCAACTTGACCTCACTTTTCTTCTCACTTTTATTTGCTTTACTGCAAGTACCGGGTCCCTTCTCTGTTCCTCAAAGAATACAAGCCCATCCCTTCCTCAAGACCTTAACATTTGACATTCTTTCTTCCTTTAACATCTACATTGCTCACTTCCTCATTTTTAAGGCCCCAGATCAATTATAGCCTCTTCATAGAGGTTTTACTTGATTTTTTTTTTTTTTATCTAACATAACTCAGCTCCCTCCTAACTCTCTCTCTCTTTCCATTTTTTCAATAGCACTTCTATACTAGTAATTTTCTTTGTTCTTTCCTTCCCTAAGTCCATTCTCCAATTTCTTCTGTTGGTTTTGTGCCCCTTGAGGCTGATCTCCTCCAGGTTTTATTGCCCCTTGGCTACTGGTTTGGATTGGAGTGCTGGCAGGAGATCAGAGGGCAGAAAAAGAGGTTGATCAGGGCATTAATCATCCCCTCACTTTCTTACTGTCTTGAGTCTGTTCGAGTAGTGGTGGCCTTCTGTAAGGTCATAGCTTCTACCTGGTGTACTTTTTGATCAGCCCCACTTCTTGTTTCTTTCTAGTGACATAGTTCTCTTTTCTTGTCTATCAGACTTAGACTGGTTACAGCCTTCCATTGTTACTGGTCCCTGGGCACTTTATCATCCTCTCTTGGTTTGTTTAACCTCATTCCTATCTCTGTTTAAAAGTCTATATCCAGCCACAAATCCAGATGATTCAACTTCTCTTTCCATTACTTGAAATTTCACTTTTTTTTTTTTTTAATTGTCTAACTTCACCACCAGAATGTAAGTTTTATCAGGTATGGTAAGCAGAATGATGCTTCTAATCCCCACCAAACTGTACACATCCTAACCCTGTGACTATGTTACCTTTATGACAGGACAGCTTTGCAGATGTGATTAAGGAGATAGGGAGATTATCCTGGATAGTCTGGATGCGCACAATCTAATCATCTGAGGCCTTAAAAGCGGAGAAAATTTCCTGGCTCTGTCAAAGAGATACGGCAGAAAAAGACAGGAGAGTTGGAAAGTAGAAAAACAGCGATGGCAATTTGCCATTGCTGACTTTGAAAATGGGTGAAGGAAGCTACGGTCAGGGAATACAGTCAATCTGTAGAAGCTGGGAATGTAGTCAGCTGACAGCTACCAGGAAACAAGTTTTAAAACCACAAGGAAATGAATTTTGCCAATTACCTGAAGGAGAAAGAAACACCCTCCCTAGCACCCTACCAGCTTCTTGGTTTCAATCTTATGAGAAATGTGTTGAATTTCTGGTCTACAGAACTATAAGATTTCTGTCACTTAAGCCATTAAATCTGTGATAATTTGTTAGGACAGCAATAGAAAACTAACACAGCAGTTTGGGATTTTTCTGAAACTTTTTGTATATACAGTGCCTGGAACAGTGCCTGTGTGTGTATAGATGATCAATGAATGATGAATGGATGAACTGATTTGTCAATATAATTTAAGAAATCTCTGTTCATGTTAAAAAAACACATATAACAGAACATAGTTATTTCCATAATAGACATACCTTGAAGACCACCCTGAGAAAGCAAGTATTACAATAAAGCAAGTCGTAATATTTTTGCTGGTGGAGGATCTTGCCTTTAATTTGTAAAAAGCACAGCACTTATAAAGCACAATAAAGCAGAGTTGAATAAAATGAGGTATGCCTGTGTTTATAAAATATGGTAGTCCGTGAGATTATCAAGAAATAAGCTTAGAAAAAAGGGTTTAATGATCTGTCATTTTAGATTAAATGGCAAATCAATGTCCATTCAAGTTCAAAGTGAGCTTTACATTTCTAGTATTTAAGATGTAGTGTACTATAATGTGGTCTTTAAAAAATATGGATTCATTAAACCTCCTCAAGGGCTTATTTAGATTCCTCCTAAATTGTCAAAATCTATTTTTAATTGAACTCATTGTGTAGATCACTTTAACAGCTTTTTTTTTTCTGAAAATATCTAGTGATGTTGTGCCTCTATAGCACACCCCAAGAACTTAAAAAATCTAATTTAAAACTCTAATGATTTTTATGTGTGTGTGAAAAGATTCTTACTTAGGCAAACTATATTCTATTATCCCTAAAATAGACTGCATTGTCAATTCAAATGTATAACTGATCAAATTAGAAGGCAATTAAAAATAGTCATCCAGGCAACTATTAATTAGTTTTAAATTTAACTTTTCTTTACTCCACTTATGAAGAAAGATACAGGAGTTTGAAGCAAATGCTACATTATCAGAAGTCAAAACAGTTTTTAAAATATTCCTGAAGGAGTATTTTTCAAGTTTACTTTAGTCTGAGTATTCTAAGGAGATGGTTACTCCAATCTAGATCTTCAAATATTTGAATTATCAGAAACTCCTCCAAGTTTCTCCTACTAGACATCATTGTCCTTAAAAAGTTTCACACTTTAGAATCATTGCTAAAATGAAAAGAAAAACTCTAAGTGCCCCTTAAAGAAGAGGGTTTGCTTATATCTTTATTTTTTCCTTTATCTTTTATCAAAGTGGTTCTCAAAGTGTGGTCCCTTAATCAGCAGCATGAGCACCTCTGGAAAAGTGTTTAAAATGGAAATTCTTGGACCCCATCTCAGCTCTACTGAATCAAATTCTGGAGATGGAGGCTTAGATTTGTGTTTGCTAAGTCCTCTAGGTGATTCTTACGCAATGCTCAAGTTTGTGGAGCACTACAATAGCCCTGTGAATTGTCACATTTTCATAGGTTCTTCTACTCATTAATTGAGCAACATTAAACTGAAATGAGAAATGAGGAAAATAAGGTAAACTAGGTGCTTTATACAAAGAACATGAATTTCTGAAAGTGATTTGCCTGAATATAGCTGTATATATACATAATGTCTCAATTTCCACAGATTTCCAATTCACCAAGAAGAAAACTGGATAATGAGGTGCTCCATCTGGGGAGAATTAATAAAGGAGAATTTCTTATCTTACAAAACATTTGTGCTTTCAGTCATGGTTTTGTTTTTCCCTTTCATTTGTGCCTGTCGAGTTTATAAATTAAATATTATACCAAACAACTTATTATGGGGTCAAATAATGATTTTTATTGCCCCCTTTAAAAGACATAAACATGTTTTCCTCAATGCTGAAAACTGACAGAACTGACCCTCAATCAACAGACTTTTACCTTGTGATGGGTTTGTTCTAATTCATCTAAAGAGTCCCTATAGCTGCTGAGAGCATACAATGGGGGGCTAATGAGGGATTCCTCATGGCACCCAGGTGATACACTCGTTCCAAAAACACTTAGTGCCCACAAGGTACTTAATTACTACCAGACACCGAACTGGATACAAAGTAAAATAAGGTAATTCTCTGTCGTTTAGGATTTTATAATTTAGCCAGGAACTCAAAGGAAAAGTTCCAAAGATTTGCCTCATACTGTCATGTGTTAGGCACTGAGCAGGGCAAGAGAAATAAATTGTATCAGTTAGTCCATGTAGTCTCTCAGGGCAGTTTATATTGTTACCAGTTCACAAAGAAAGGACTAGCTGAGAATTTCTTTAAATTCATCAGAGAAGGAAGTGATGGAACTAAAATCTAAAATCAAAACAGTCCTTGTAGTTTTTATTATACCACTTCTCATATAAGACATATGTAGAAATTCTTAGACTTATATAATACGTGCCTAAATACATGATATACATTGCTTGCCAGGAGATTAGAAAAGGCTCAGGAACTGTGGATAGGGAAGTGAAGACTTCCAGTAAAAGTTCAAACAGGATCTTTGATATCTTTTTGCTGTGCAGAAGCTTTTTAGTTTGATATAGTCCCATTCATTTATTTTTGCTTTTACTCCCCTTGACTTTGAGGTCAAATTCATAAAATCCTTTCTAAATCCGAGGTCCATGGGCTTAGTACCTATGTTTCCTTCTGTGCAATTTATTGTTTCAGGTCTTATATTTAGGTCTCTGATCTAGTTTGAGTTAATTTTGGTTTATGGTGACAGATAGCAGTCTAGTGTCATTCTTTGGCATGTGGCTTTCCAGTTTTCCCAGGCTTTCTTTTCTCAATTATAAATTTTGGTTTCTTCAATGAAAATTATTTGCTCATATTCACAGGGGTGTTATTTCATTGAAAGAAAAATAATTAATTATGGCTTTTATAGGAGAAAAAATGGTTAAAAGTATTCCAGATGGGAGTCATTGTTAAAAGAAATGTCCAGTTGGGAATGAGAAAGACAAGTTCCAGTAGAATGATGAAATCAACCTAGTACATTTTAGGTGCCCAACAAATGATTTAGAACGGCTTTGGTTGACTCTGGCTAGCCACATAGGCACACTTCAACAATTAAAGGACAGTAGTAAACAGCACTATTGAGCTTCACTTAAGTCATATTGGCTGGCTATGTCCTTGTACATTCAGCCAAGGGTTTGAGGTCCCTATTTTTTGGCTTTAAATTTGGATATGCATTATCTTTCCTCACGTAGTGATAGTTCTGTTCCTCTCTGTAGCCAACAAGATTCATTCACTTCAGCCATATTATCTCTCAAAGAAAATCTTACAGGTACATTTTCATAAATTTCTCAAGTCCTTAGAGCTGAACAAATTCCTAGGAATATCAAATCTCCTAGGGACATGTTTTCAGATACTATAATGTGCCAGAAAAACACAGTTTTACCTTGAGTAATCCAGTTTTCATTCAACTGAGTATTGAGGAAGTATTCATAGATAATTATTGTAAGTAAAGCATGTCTGAAGAAAAGATGCACTTGATTGGTCTAGCCTGTTAACTTCAGTAGATTTTGATATGCCTCTGTATTTATTTTGAATCAAAGTCCCCATATAGAGGTAGAGAAGATTGCAAGGAGAAATTTCAAAAATGCCTTTGCTTTGCTCTCTTATTAAAGCCCTCTCTGTAGTAAGAGATTTTTATCATTCGGTCACTGTGAATTTCAAAAGGATCTTCTGTGATAGAAAAGTCATTCCTCAAAGATCTTTGATCTACTGTGGGGAATGTCATTGTTCTCCAAGAAGATAATAAAAGCAAAAAGAAAATAATAAACATTCTCTATAGGATAGCACAGTTTTAATTGACTACGGACACTGAAATTGATTTTTTAGTCTACAGACGCATGACAAGGTCAGCAACAGAGAAGCCGATACTGCTTTAGTTTCATACTGTGAGGGATATATTTAAGATTTGGAATAAAAACATAAATGAAATATGGTACTTTGAAAAGATGACAGGCTTTAAAATTGTGGATATTAATTACACTTTAATGTGATTTTGAAGCAAAGTATAACAAAAATTATTTAGAAAAATATTTTGCTTAGGTCATTTTTATATAGATTCTTTTAAAACACAGTTCTTTTTAAAAATTATCTGGGAAAAGACTGCCAATTTTTTAAAATAAATTTTATTTTTATCATAATTTTACCTGCACCTAATATACATTTTTAAAAAACTATTTATATAACTAGTAACGAACAGCAGGAGTTGCTTCCCCACTCTTCCCTACACCTCTTCCCACTTCTCCGTATTCTCTCATCCTACTCGGTAAAGGCAGACTTCAAATTTTATTTTATTTTAGCTACTTCTGGTATTTTCCAAATATTTTAAATAATAAGTTTACACTGCTTTGTTCTCATTTTTTCATATATTGATATTATCTATTGAAAGCATAACATGGAAGTTGAGAATTAGCTTATATGTATTATCTCACACAAAGTTACACTTCCTTCCCTCTCAAAATCGTTTTAACACATTTATAACTAAGTCCTCAGTCTGTATTATCATAAATATAACCATGTAAATATTTTTTCCTGGTTCCAGGGAAACTCTGACTTCATTCAATGTGTACTTTCTCTGAATCACTTTACTTTTCTGTTCAATACCTCACCAAATCACCCATATATCTATTAGTTATATATACATATAATATCTTTTTTTAAATATATATATATATATATATATATATATATATATATATATCTTAAAGAAAATATATATATATATATATATATATCTTAAAGAAAAATTTTACACTAAGATCTTGTTGCCTCTGCTCCAAATGTTTTTACCTTCTGATTCAGTCACAAAAAGTGAAATGTTGCGAGCATACATAAATTGCAATCATGTTAAGAATTGAAATTTTATTTAGAAATTTTTAATATTGCTACTTATTGCCAATCTTTAGAACCTATGTAAATATTTCCATTATTGGTGGCTAAAAAGCAGTACCTTTTGAAAAATGAATTTTTAACGGGATAGAAAGCCTAAAATAGACCACAATTGTTGCATCCTCGTGCGGTGATATGGTTTATCCTTGAACTCTGAGAATGACACCAGTCTGAGTGTTGGTTTTTGTTGCTCTCTTTGTATAAGCATATGTATAACCCCTAAAGTTCAAATATGTCAAATTGGCTTTGCATCTACCTTTTGTATTATAAACTGACATAGTTTAGAGATTTCATTGGTTTTATTCTCTTTATTTATGTCATAATTTGTCCCCCCAAATAAAATGTCTTAAGAAAGGGAATAGTCTAGCACTTCTGTTTCCCTTTTGTTAAAACAACATTTTGTTTATATCCTTGACATTTTTGGGATTTAATATAGATGTCTATATTTTATTAAACTACATTTTAAAGGCCACTATTGATTTTTATAAGTTAGAACAGCCATTGACTTAATAAGAGGACTTAATTCCACTCTCAAGGAAAAAGTAATTCTTTATTCAATATTTACTGTCTCCACCACTCCATTCAGAAATTTGGCAGATTGAATGGCCCTTGACATTCTGGTGAACACCTGAAAATTTCAATCATAGTTTGGATTTCAAACAACAAATATTTGGGATGTTCCATGTTTTAAATCATATCCAATCTCAACCTTAAAAATGTTCTTTATTTGGCACTTAAGAACACTTCTCCATTGAAATGTATTCCTTTCTTAAAGTCATAGTTAATGTTAAAGAGAGGAATTTTCCCCATAGTGTAGATATTTTAAGTTGACATAATTCTTTTCTTTGAATTTGCAGAGTACTTTTCTCACAAAATAAGTTTCAGTAAAAGAAGTTAAAATATAATTTTCAAAGATGTACACTATATAATTTTTATCGAGGTAAATCAGAAAATTTGCAGAATTATTTGAAGAATATTTATTTGGACATTATCTTAGTGAGATTTTATTAGCTCTGCAAAGGATGTGGTATAGCTCCAAGTATCAAAAATCGAAAATAAAGATAATTAACTATGTATCTTTAACTATATATCTGCTAACTAAAATGTAAGAAAATTAGGATAAAAGAATACATATTTTCACATGGAGCTTTTATACTTTATTATTTTTTTTAAGAAAAAAAGTTGAATCTGAAGCGTTTTCAAAGAACCTTTACATAAAGATATTATTCTGTGACAAAAACATGCCTAGAAAGAATTCAGCCCTAGCAAAGGATCAGTAGGTAAGTAATACTGTCTATCTGCTTCTTTCCACCCTGCACCCAGAATCGTAAGTGCAGCAGCAAGCTGTCTTCCTGTTAGCCTGCATGCCCACATCTAGTATGTTGTGAGGGATTATTTTACTGTGGCCTTTATAATTGGAAACATTAATTTGTTGAATATAACTAAACCCGTTTGATGCTTTTTAAATGACATGGAATTTTCAATTTTTAACAAATTTTCTTTAAATATAATTACAAATATTTTTACAAATCATAATTTAAACATGTAGTGATAAATTGTCCACCTTTCATTACTAAAGATTGTTTTAAAACTTTTAGCAATAACTGTAAAAAGTATTGTTTGGATTTTTCTTTTGATCATATCCAGATTTGGCTAGTATTCTCTCTGTGTCCCCAACTATCATTGTCTAAGCCCAGTCTGCTCTGGTATATAAAGGAATATGTAAATATTTGCATCAAAGTGTCAGTCTCAGCTTTCCATTTATTCAAAAATCATTTTAAGTATCTTTTATTTATCAATTATATTTGAAAAAAGGTTTATCTCTCCAATATGTTCTAGAAAATGCCAACCAGAAATTGTTCATTATACTCAAAATGTCCTCTGTTAATTTCTGCATGACCATTCAGCACTCTTTTTATGCTTTTCCAATATCTCTCTATAGCATTAATATTCTGCCCTTTATATTCTGCATTTGAAGACTCAATGGTGAAATGTTAATGTTCAGTTATTTTTCATTGGATTAGTGTCTTAGAGAAAGAACCCGATTTTGGAGAGAGGAATAAGCAAATTAATGTTTCCAATTATAAAGGCCACAGTAAAAGAGGAATTCAGAAGCTGAATCCATAACTTTAGTTGCGTTTTTGCTTTTAAACAAAATAATGCAACCGACCACAATAAAAGATGCGTTTAAAAATAATTTTACTTAACTTGAAAAATTAAAAAAAAAATCTTATTACAGATTAAAACTCATCTTTAGGAATAGTTGGCCTCCTCTATTTTAAATTGTTCAATTAGACGCATGATTGATAAACACTTCAGTGAATTGCTTAGAACATAAACTGTAAGTTGCAAGTTAGTGTATCTTTGATTTTCTTAATTTTGTACCAAAAAATACAAGGGATGAGTAGGTCTTATGAAAGGAGTTTTCTATTGATGTGAAAACTATCCTGAACTAATCATATTGTAAATCATACTGCAAATCAGAGTGAAATGTACAAGCACACTAAACTACTGTAGGCCCTTACTTCATTAGACAAAATGACGTAGTCAGTAGTGGAGTGTGTGTGTGTGTGTGTGTGTGTGTGTGTGTGTGTGTGTGTGTGCTCTCTGTTACACCAATGAGTCTGTAAAAGACACAAGACAATCAAACACCAGATCACTCCATTTCAACAATTGTGGTGATCAATCAGAAAATGATATTTACTTCAACTATGTCCTTGTCCTTAATTCTCACAATATTCAGTATCAGAATACTTTTAAAGTCTTCTAATACTCTGTCATCAAGCCATCTGGGAAAGTAGCCTTTTGAAGCTTGTCAACAGCCTGCATATTGTTTTCAGATTTCTCTAGAGAGGAAAACAGGTGGCCCTCAGAAACCACCATTAGGACATCTCTTTGGGTCTGAGGGAGAACAAGGGATTGTTATCTAATAGATCTTTTTTTGCTGTCTTATTTTTGTGTTCTGACCTGAGTATACTGTGAAATTAGACTAAATATAAAACTATTCTGTAAAAGAGTGCTAAGCATTTAAGTAAACTATGAAACATATGGGAGATTCAAAATCAGTATGTAACTCTTTAAAATGGACCAAGAAAGTCCTGTCATATATCCCCAAGTCACCCCTTGAATTATAAACCACAATTGTGCCATATAGAGTTTATGGCCTCAACTATAGTGAAAGAAACACACCTCAGTGTTTAATTATTTCCTAATAAAAATTAATTCTCAAAAAAATTGAATAAAAAGCAGAAACACCTATACTAATCCTCAAAATATGTTTTTTTCTTTCACCTTGATCTCCTGGAGTCAGTTAAAGCAAGCCTTGACACGTCATTTATTTAACTTAGTAGAACTGATTCTTACAGTTGAACCTGGAATGGCATATAAGAAATAAAGAGCAGGCAATCCCAATGATGCATTTCAGAATATAATTGGTAGCCTGTACTCAAGGCTGACCTTATCACTTGGAGATTAAAAAAAACAAACAAACATGATAGTAAAATCGATATGTTTATGTTTACAGATTGCAAAAATTCAATTCTTATAATCCCTCACTACAAATGGAAAATTGTGTGATCAAAATAATTTGTATAAAGGTATGATTTTTGAGGTAATGATTGGGGTATAAATAGCAACACTTTAATGTGTGTAAAGAGTTTTACTTCAAATAAGAAGCTACATTTAAATAGGCGTAAGTGACTATATTCTTTGTAAGACAGGCTTTTGTCTTTTTTCCTATGGAAAGGTGCATGTCAGTTACTTCTAAGATATTATAGGTACACTGGCAGACTCTCTTACACTTTTCACATTCCTAGTAAGCATTCAGTAGACTTAGACTGAAAGCTCTCCTAGAGAAAAGACAAATCTGCCTTGCTCAGTGAAGTGACTCCCAGCCTAACAGTGTGACCAGTATATATAAGGTGCTCAAAAAGTTGAATGGTTTTGTTAAATTAATTGAATGGATACAGCATCAATGCAAAGTAATCAAACTCACTCCCTGAGCAAGACTTTTTATAAAGCAGCAGATCTCAAAATGATTCACAAATCTGCAACACAGGCATCAACTAGAAACTTTTTAGAAATACAAATTTTCAGACTCCATGACAGACCTTCAAAATTAGAAACTACTGGGGTGGGCCCAGAATCTGTGTTTGAAAAGCCCTCCAGGTGATTCTAATTTGTGATAATATTGAGAATCAGCAATGTAAAGAATCCTCAAATACACCGACAGCGATAGCAAAGCTCTTTTGCATTTTAAGTCTTTCAACAGTCTATTATAAGAAGACAACTCCTATGGACAGATTGTGCATAATTTTGATTTCTCAAGAATGTTTCTACTCCTCAAGAATTTCTTCATTTTAACTAAAGGAACTATTTTCTATTCAAATGTAGTAAATTGTATATTTTGTGTGGGAAAGCTGGCTCAGTTTGAGTTACTCGTACAAATCCTGAAACAAGTGCTTAGATGCAGATGGTTTATTAGGGAGGTTGTCCCCAAAGGCACATGTGAGGAAGCGATCTACATGAGAGAATAAAGAGAAAAGCCGGTCAGAATGTGTTACCAAGAATGAATTACAAATGTGGGCCATGGGGGCTTAATCCTATGGGAAAACTTCTGAGAAACTATGGGGTATACCTCAGAAATACCCCACTGGAGGGTGAGAGACTAGAATATTTATTCACTTCCCTCACCCCGGTTGGTTGAGATGATGTTTACATACCAGTGAACATACCCTCACTTCTAGGTTATGTTTGCATGTGGCAAATAAGCTGGACCAAGTCTTTAGGTGGAGAAAATAAAAGACACAAGCTCTTAGGTGGGACCAGTCGATATACTGAAAACTGTTTACGCCTGCGTTACAAGCATCATGTAGGCCAATGGCCTAAGGGCAAGGTAACCTTCCAACATAATAGTTTTTATCCAGTTCACAATATTTATTTAATGTCTATGAGTCACATCCAGAGTTAGTTGTTGAGAATATAGAAATAGATGAAACACTATCCCTTCTTCATGACGTTTTTAACATGGTGGAGAATATACATAAGTACAAAGATAATTAAAATATAATTAAATATGTACTATGATAGTGATATATCCACATATCCACATTTATAAGAGAAATTATGGTGGAAGAGGGTGTGGTAATCATGGTGCACTTCTTGAGGTGACGATAATCGTGCCCAAGGGAAATCCTGAAAGACATTTAGAGACCAGGCAGATGCAGAAGAGAGAAGGTAGAATATTGAGATATGAATAGGAGGTGCAAAAAAGAGAGAAGGCAATCATAGGCATATTTGAGAAATCTGAGTCAGTTGAGAGATCATATGTTAGGTGGAAGGAAATGTATGGAGCATAAGTGGGAAATGGAGAGATGAGGAAAGCACAAGTGTCTATAGATAACGGTGCTGCAGATTCCCTTAGGAGGAAAGAAAGGGACCCAGAGCTCTACTGAAATGATTAGTCCCCTTTGGAAATAGTGCCTATTTCACTGTGAACAGAGGGGAGGAATGAAGTTAAGAATGTATGTATTCATTTGTAAAACGGGAAAATTACAGAAAATACCTTTAAAGCATTGTTATGAAATGTATAAGGACAGGCACTGTAATGTTTGCTATTGTTTCTCATAGGTAATACACACCCCAAAATGTTATCTAATATTATTCAAATAAAGATTTTTTTGCCTTGCTTTTGATTTTAGAAGGGGAGTAATTTGAGTGCTTGAAACCATTTCTACCAGTTTTCATCCATTCATTTTTTTGTTTAAATAGAAAACAAAGTTGCTTGTACAGTTTATTAGTAAACTGGGCTAGTGGAGTTGGTTGAAGATTGAATGTGACTGCCATAAAAATGGGGGGAAAGCAGATGGAAGAATTACTTGTTAGAATTAAGTATCCAGTTGGAAGCTATGATTTTGCAGTGACACTAAACCATACCGTTGTGTGATTCATTCTAAGAAAGGTGGAACTGTATATTATAAGACATGTAAATGGCATTCTGGGTAATTCATCATTTTGTGAAAACCATGCAATTATAAACACTGACAGATAAGCATGCATATCAATAAAAAAATTTAAGACTTTAAAAATATTATCAAGAGGTCTAAGATCATTGAAAACTCTAAAATATGCGATAACTGAATATTTTATATTATATGCTCATAACACAGGTTCCTTTGTCAAACTGTGTAATTCTGTTCTACAAATGACATTTTATTTGAGCAGTTAGCAGTTGGTGCCTCAGTTTCAACTGCTATTTTGTTACTAAACACAGTTCTAACACCATAAGGTGATTTGTCAGTGGTAAGTAAAAGAGGGTTTAGATTTTACTATAGTGAAGGAGCACAGACGGGAGAGTCGGTTGCTTGGCATTCTGGAAAGTGTCCATGCTCGTAAGCCAAACACCATCGAAAACATTTTTACAGTGGTCCGCAAGGTGTACTTTTTATCGGAGAAACTATGAAAGAAATTATAACCCCCAGAAAACTTGAAGGTCTTGTTTCTTGATTCTGTAAAAAAGAAGTTCAAGGATAATACCTCCAATGAGCTTAACTACCGTGAGAATGACCAACACAATAACTTTAGGAATATGGCCATGGAGGTTCACATTTTTGCTTTTCTTTATTTTCCTTTTAGGTACTTTGTGTGTGAAAATTAGTAGGACCTTTTAAATACTTTTATCCTCCTGTAGAGACTTTTGATTCTAGAATCATCAATATTTTGTACCACTATTGACAACTTAGATATTTTAGAGAGCAGAAATATTAGAAAAGCCTGTGTATACCAGAAATATTAAACTAGGAATGTCTTTTAATGGGTAATAATCAGCTTTCATGGTGGCTTCCTCAATAATGAGCCATTGATAACCCAGAATACAGCTGTTACACAAAGAATAGTAGTAAACTGATTTACCTACTAGATGCTAATTGCCTTATTGATAAAATATCTAAGAATCATTATCCATTTTATCTTCTAGAAGCTTTTGGCCCTTCATCCTATAGTAACAATCAAAAGTTTTGCTTTTATGAGAGAACAGGAAAAGATTTCTCTGGTTAAGCATCAGCTGCACATCTAATATACACAAATAAATGTTTAATAAGTGAATCATATAGCAAGTTGTTACATTCTGAAAAGAACATGAGAAATAAGACCTACTGTATAAGAAAAGCTAATTTTCTTATACCACTTCAAGAAAATGGTCATAGAGTAGAATGGTAGATGAAATCACCTGCATTTCTAAAATTCTTCAATGGTTCTATCTCAGGGTATATAGCAGACACAAAAGAAGATACACAATAGAGTTCAAATACATAGAATTCCAATTGATACCAATGTTCTACAACATTCAGTTTGACTATATTTTTATTTTGAAGAAAGCATAGTAGTTTACAAAACTTTAAGAAAGAGGGCTATGAGAACATTATGTATGAAGAATGTTTAATAGTTATTGATTCTGGCTTCCATCCCTGCCTGTATGATTTGGGTGCGTTACTTCAGTTTCTTTATACATAAGGTGGACATAAATATAGTGTTTGTATTATAAAGATATTGTGAGCATTAAATAATATATATGTAGATATAGATAGATAGATATAATATATAGATATATAGATATATATGCCTGGCACATATTAAGCACTCAGCAAGTATTAGCTTTTATTATTACTATTAATATACTATAAATAGCATTCAGTAGACATTTATGGAATTGAACAAATGCACTCATAGTCATTTGTGAGTACTGTCAAAAATACTGCAGCAAACTGAGTAAATAGGGGAAAGAAGGTTAACAGAGAAGACAGTAGCTTATAATGTTACAGGCACTTTAGATGCATTCATTTAATCTTCACTATGCACCTGTGAAAATAGCATTATTCGGATAATCAGGAACTGACAGAATAAGCAACATCTCTGACTGTCAATAAGGAGATCTGGCATTTGAACACAGCCCAGTTATTCAAATTTTATGTTCTTTCACTAACATCACATAGCCTCCAAATCCTGAGGTATTTGACTTTGAAGATTTTGAATATGCTTTTTTTTTACTTTATTACCACATAAATTATCAAGATCTCAGTTGAGAAAATATAATTGAGTAATTTTCTAGTTATTTATTATTTTTTTTGAAATTAAATTCTATCCAATGACTTCCTTTGCATGCAAGTTTATTAAATTATTTAGTCCTAGGTGAAGTGGGAATATACATAGATGTATAAACATTCATTGGAGCTATGTAGCCATTTATTTTTTCCAAACAGAAACATTCAGTGAAAACTTGCCTGTGCTTGGCAACAAATTTTATTGAAACTCTAAATATGACACAGATTATTTTTAAGGTACAGATTAGGATTAAAATGAAATTCTTCTGCGAAGCCAGTATACAGAAAGAAACAGTAAATAAATGTGTGTTTGTCTCATGTGGATAAATGCATGGAGAGCAAGGATGGGTGATCGTAAAAGATGCACCCGATGAAGTGACATTTATGCAGAGACCTAAATGAAATGAAGGAGGGGGCTCTGTGCACATCCCCAGTGGAAAAGCAATTCAAGAGGCAAAAGAAAGGCAGAGGTGTGACTATGCTGGAGCATCAGCAAGAAAGCCAGCTGAAACAGAGAAAATAAGGGAGATTAAAAATACAACATGGCCCTCACAGCCAGTTATATAATTACACACAATTTAATTAAGGCTGGAGTAAAGTTTGTTCAGTGTGTTAGAGGAGCATAAGAATTGGGACAATACTGCTTGGGCTTGGGAGGTAGGGCGGGAAAGGGTTTGACATTCGTTTCAGTCTTTGAATTTTGAGAAACACTTTGCTCAGGAGAAAGGACAAAGAAGAGATCAAAAGGAACAAAGAAACGGCATGAAAGTTCACATTTGTGAAGGGCCTATGCAGTGCATTTTGATGTGATCCGGAGACTTCTCTAAGAAGCTTTTTTTCTTTTATTTGCTATTAGATAGCAAGAAAGCCTATTTCATAAATCCTAGCAACTAAGTTCCAGTATGCCCCCAAATCATGATTTTAAATCCCCATCAAAATCCAAGCAAGAACTCATTCATTTGTCATTTATATTTACAATTAATTTACTCTGCCAGGGGTCATTGCGTCAGCAAAAATTAAATTAAAAATATATGTGTATATATAATTTTTTTTTACTATAATACCCCATTGTACAAAAAGTAACCATATTAGAATGTGCAAAACAAGCAAGACCTGGGATGAATTGTCCCTCCACAAACCCTGCTTTTCCTGATTGTTTTAGGATAATGTACCTTTAAATACAGCAGCACTACAGCAGATCTTAAAAAAAAAAAAAAATTGCAAGCTGAAATTCGCAAAGAATGGAAACAGTGACACAGTGGTTTTCTGCACTGGAAATAATTGTCAAATCTTTATTTATATCCTCATCAGGCAAAGTATTGAAATCTTGAATTCACTTATAATCGAGGTTCAATCTCTGTTCAGTAATATAGGACACGGTAAGGTGGGTCTATGCTGTATGATGAATGCACATTCTCTATTTGTCTACATCAGCGCCTATCTTTCTACATTAAGAAGCATGGCAGGTTGCATACTGTTGGCCAAATCCCAGTAGTAGTGGCATATTTCCATCTCCCAGGGGGTGTGGGAAGACCCAACTGCACAGCAGTAACAATAATTCTAGCATATCCGTTTATGAAATAACTTTGGCAGTAATGGCAAGAGGATTTGGATGAAAGTGTATTTGTGGTCTTCCAGCTGGAAGATCAGAGCAGAGATTCTAAAGCAAAAAGCACAGAGTGGGATGGCAGATAGAGGCTGCTTGGATAAGAACAGAAGAGAGTTGGGGATCCATGCTGAGCTCAAGGGGAAATGCAAACAAGACAGTTGTTTCAGATTATCCCCATACTGCCCAATATCTGCATGAGGGATTACTGATGCCATCTGCTGGATATACTTGGTATTTAAAAATGGAATCTACACAAATAAAACTCCAGTGTCTCCTTATACTGTGGCTTCAGGTCTTCTACTGAGAAGGAAAATGAAAACAAAATAAGCTAAACAACCCTAAAAAAAGCAATCAATGGAAATGAATCCCAGCTCACGTGATCTTTATTGTACCTTAGGAAGGCTGCTGGAGAGTTGTATTATCACTCTGCACTTCAGAGATGTATAGTATTTACTCGGTGGAGTACAGTTTAGCCATATATGATACTCAGGCAACTGGGTATAGAGTATGTACTGTAAATCTGTAAATCCCTTGCTAAAAATCTATGCATTATAAGCTGTACACATGATATACTTCCTTTCTGTATTTTATTGGAGAAGCGGATAATGGTTTGGTTTGGTTTTGTTTTGACTTATTTTGTATTATAAAGGAGGAAAAAGATTAAAAAGAAAGAAGTGTCACTATTTGGTCAGAACTATTACATATGCATTTTTTTTTTACATAAAATATAATTAAACTTTTGTTTTTATATTTGTTTTTATTTTGTGGAAAGTTTCTTCTATTAGTCGCACTCTGTAGGATATTGTAAGATCGTGATTTTAAAATTACAAAACTCCTCTCAGTGCTTCAATAAAATTATAGAACTTTTAGAAATGTGTGACTAAGTTAACATTGATTCTAGTCTACATTTCTTAAAATGTATTAATCCCATGAGGTTTGTAATGGGAAAAATGGTTTTCATGGTCAGATCCATTTGGGATATGCTACATTCCAAGTATCTTCTCCTATAGTTTCATAAAGGACATTTATTAATATGAGTAGTTGATATTTAGTGAAAATTTACAATGTAACATTATCACATTTAATCTTCACTATGATTTCTATTACCATAACGATAAGTAGGAAACTGAGGCCTACAAGGATAGTAATTTGTTAAAAGTCATACTGTAAGAAAATAGAAATATTGGCTCGCAGATTTTAGAGCTTGTGTTCATAAATCTGAAACCTTATGTCCCAAAATAATATATGAAATAATATTACATATTAATATTACTTTTATGTTAATTATATTTTGATATTAATGTCATTCTGTTAAAGATTTTATAGTAATGCAGTGATGACATCTATTTCACTTTGCTTAACCTGGAATTTCTAAATCTATTTGGCTACAGAATGCTTACAAATTATAGTAGAAGTAGTGTCCTCAAAATACAATTCTGGGTCTGCTGATATAAGGTATAATACTATATTTAGAAGCCAGGAAAGAAGTAGCCTTTAATATTTTTCTGGCCACTTGCGTCATAATAATGGTGGGTACCTTTCCCCAGGCATGACACACACAGGTTTCCCCCTGGCGATTTGAAATGGGCAGTAAGCAAACACCTGATATCATTGCTGTTCCAGGTACACAGAGCACTGTAACCCTTTGCATAAATGTGTAATATTTAGTACATCCTGCAAAGGGAGAAAGCTTAATTTAGTTAAGCTGCAAGGTTGAGTGAAAAACAGCATGTTGCTGTTATTGTTTAGTCAATTAAATTGTCCTCTGTGCTCGTAGGAACTGTTCCACATTTATTACCAGTGAGATACACACTCTGGCAGTTTCTTTGCTTTGGATTGTCTTATATTTAGCACATCTAAGGATTTGAGAACAAATGATGGAAGACATGGTGATAAATTGTCAGGCTTTTCTAAAGATTCAGAAGTTCTAAAGTTCCTGCCAATGACAGATGGTCTGTCTTTACTCATCACTTGTCTTTCCGACAGGACTTGATTTTTTTTTTTTCCTCTTTTTTGCTCAATTCCCTTAAAGTAAGCTCAACTTTTGGTAGTAGTTAGTTTTATTCGTTGTAATTATGTTACTATATACTGATGTGAGAGGAATTCTATGTGAACAGGCAGTGTGCTCAATTTCCATTACTCATGTACATACATGTAATAGAGAGAAGCATGGGGGAAGAGAGAGAGAGAAACATTACCAAGGAAAATCTATACTTCTTTGGTTATTTAGATAACCAAACATACTAGAGTCCTCAATGGAGAGTTTTGTTTTTTGTCTTACTGACTTGCTACTTTCTTTTGATAGCCAAAGCATAATGTGATTTCGTGGGCAGTGTTTCTTATCATAATGGTAATAAAATATAAAATACATTTAAGGACCTCCAAAATTTCATAGCAACCTTTTTTAAATTTTGTATTAAAAAGTACAATTACTGTTTAGTAACTTGCTAGATATTTTTTTTAAAATCCATAGAATGAGACCGAACAACTATAATAATGATGTACTTAGGCAAATAAATAAATAAATAATAAATAAATTTCCGCTGAAAAAAGGGAAAATTTCAAATTTCTTAATCCCTGTAATTGACTTTAAATATGTTTACTGCTGAAATAAGAGATGTGTTATTTAGGTAAAGAATATGAGGAAAGGAAACAATTTACTCTGCTTGAGTTCTAACATAACTATGGAAATAATTATATCGTTAAAAAACTCTAGGATGTCTTACAATCACTTCTTAATCCTTATCCAGAAGTAATTTAGTTCTTCAAATTAGTATTACCACTAGTTCAAAACAGCATTATTTGGCTAAAGAGTGCCAAGTAGAAAGGAATTAATATTACTAAAAAAATAAAAAATTATCAAATGTTTCAATCTGAGATTTACCATAGCTGGCTTTTGTTATCCACACAAGTAGTTGAAATTTATTTTTTTATGTAAATCTTTCCTAAGAAAGTTTATTATATTAGTTCAATTTGATAATATGTGAAAATAAGAAACATTATTGCTCTTGTCTCTTTTTTAACTCTACTATAATTTTACATCTTATGTGTGTGTGTGTGTGTGTGTGTGTAATCTCTAATAGTACATTTTATATAACATATATAACCAGTAGTATATTTTCTATATATACACAAATTTACTGTAGCGCGCGTGCACGCGCGCATGCTCACACACACACACACACACACACACACACATAAATGTACTCCTGTACCTACATTAATCATTTAAGTGAAGAAACTCAAAACCTACTGCATTTTCAAGGTATTAAACTCTCTGTCATCTTTGTATGGCCTTTACTAAATGTTCCTTTCATTATAGATATCAGTTACCTCTTTAATTAGTGGCTTTTTCACATTGCTCACTTTTAGTAACGTTCAATTATAAAAAATCAGAGAACTCAAATGCCAGCTCATTGGTTACGCATGAAGATGTTAACCTAGACTTAAGGAATTATATTTCCCTTTTAGTGGACTGTTCTTCAGATAAAGAATAGAAGCATTACATTTCTGTGTATAATATAGCAATACAAAGTTTTTGAAGCTTCTTTATAACATAGTGTCACACTAACACATGAATTTTAGCTGTGTATACGTGTACATTTTGGGATATAATTAGAAGGATGAGAGATCTAACTTTTCATTCTTAAGTACCTTTCTAGTCTAATTTGCTTTCCTTCCCAAAAGAAAAATTGGCTTGTAAAAAAGTTCTGACTCTTCATTATTTATGAAAAGGCCAACAAATATTGCATGGTTTTGAAATCATGCCTTTATAAAATCGCATATTTTAAAATCACTCCAATAAGTATGTTTATTAAATTTATTAATGTTAGAAAAAATGCATAGCTGAGATTAATAAAAAATTGTATTAGCTAAGGTAGGCTAAATTATTATAACAAGTAGACCCAAAATATGATAAAGCCTCAACAGAACAGAGGGTTATTTCAGGTTTAGCACAGTACCACATCACGGAGCAGTGGAGTGGGGTCTACTCTATGAGCATGAGCTATTTTGATAAATGATTTATTTCTTTATGGTAATAATGTGCTAATATTCTTTTCCTTGTTTAAAATTTATACTGATAAATGTCTCATATTTTAGTACTCATGAGTAAAACCAAAGACAGGAGATAGAGGAGATTATTTCCCTGCTGACTCTTAGCAAAGGAGGATGGTAGAGCAAGTAGAATGACCTTATATGAGATCTTTGCCTTTCTCTCTTACAAAAACACAGGATTGAACCTGTGACTCTATACTGCTTAATACTTTGTCTGAAAGTTTTTCAAGACAGAGATGTGAAAAATGAGTGAGTTTTATGGTCTAAACAAATTATCAATAATTTACCATCATAACTCTTCTACTTATTTCATAAATGCTATTGCACAAGGCAACTTTTCAATTTATTAAGTTCTACAGATTAATGCAGAGCTCCCATAGCCTGAATTTTGTTTAATCTGGCCACATGATACATATTACCTAAATAGAAACAATTTAAACTCAATTGAGTCATCCCTTCACTCTACTACTAATATTGTTTTAGAAGTACTTTCAGTCTGTATCTTGGATTTTACTTCTCTTTCTCTGAATTCTTTCTATGTCAGTATTTAGTCATATTTTTCCTCCATCTGTAACTGATTTCTCTTTATTTTATCCAGGTGACTACTTTTCTTATATTTGACTCTTTACTTTGTATCCCTTTAATTTTCATGTAATTTCCATTTATTCTCTAACACCATTTATTGCTAATAGATTACTGATGATTTGTCACTAAGAAAGTTAAAGAAAAAATATCATAAAATGAAAAATAAGAGCTGCAATTACTGGTATAAAGTGATTTTATTTTTTTAGCTAGAATCAAAAACTGCCAATGGTCATATTTTCTACATTAAGTTTCATATGAAAGTGAAACATGTATGTATTTCAATAAATGATAATAAAGATATAACTTTATTTATAGATGACATCCTCACTTCTATGTTAATGTATCATCTATACACCTCAGTAAGGTCATAGGTACCAATATAATGCATATTGAAATCACATAAAATTTATACTGAAATTTAAAAAAAAAATGAAGATTTTGCATTCTTTGAGAAAACACTGAATCACATAAGAAATATATTTCCATTTGTATTTCTCATGATTCAATACATATTTCAGTAGGCATTTCTTCATGGGACAAAGAATCACCACCAAATGCAATTCACACTGTGTAACAATTCTTTGCTCTTTATTAGAAAGCATCTTCATTTAAAAGCCAATCTTTGAGTATTATTGCAGAAAATAACAGAATAATTTCATAGAATAATCTCTTAGAAAAACAGCCTCACCTCTTATGTGCCTGTATGCCCCATGGCATGAATTTTAAGAACATGTCTTAGGATATATATGATAAGTAAGATTGAATAGAATGGAAACTTTCATGCAAAAGCTACCTTTACTACACACACACACACACACACACACACACACACACACACACGTGCTTACTTTTTTTGGCCTAAGCCCAGATCATTTAGAATCAATTTATCCAGTTAGCCAAAGTTATTACCTATATATTGTTTGCTTTTCCTTTTATATAAGTTTTATTTTATATTATTAACAATTTGAAAGCTACTGAAATTACTCATCCATAACTTAATGGTAATATATAATGTTTATGGCTTTTAGTCTTTACATTCACATAATTTAACAAATGTATCTTCTTAAAATACACAAAGCTTTTCAGAACACAGAGCAGTTTACTTTATCAAGACAATACCACAAGCATATACACAGGTAAGTATCAGAAGATATTGTTAAGTTAGAGAATGATTGTGGAAAGATAAGTACTTAGATAATTATTAGCTGGATAAGAGAACGCTATCAAAATTTATTTGGAATAGGAAATGTGATTTGAATACCACTCTCAGTTAAATTACTATCACTATACAGTATTATATTATATTTTTAATTTGAAACCTATGTTTTTCCAGACTTTTGATGAATTATATTTTCAAACTTAATTAGCAATCCTATAATGCCTCTACACATCAGACACAAATGCTTGTTTCTACAGTGTTTGGTTTCTATAGTGTTTTAAATAACAAAAATCTTTTTAATGTGATTCATTTATTTTTCCATTTACAAAGTGTATCCATTTAGTTTGGTTTGTTTTCCATAATTAATGCTGACTGATAGCTGTTTTTTCTTTTTCTATTCTAGGTTGTGGAGACTAATTTGGTTGCTTTTGATTGTCACTGGATCATTATAAATGAGGTAAAGCCAACTAAACCTTATCGTCAACTCTAGGACCTGTTTTTACATGTATACTCACAGCATTTCCAAAGGCCTCGAATTTCTAAAAGGAAACAGAACACAGAGTAAATGTTCAGCTTACTGAGTGGATCCTGT
The DNA here is from genome assembly GCA_003508835.1 of Eonycteris spelaea. Classification (NCBI taxonomy): domain Eukaryota; kingdom Metazoa; phylum Chordata; class Mammalia; order Chiroptera; family Pteropodidae; genus Eonycteris; species Eonycteris spelaea. The sequence goes on along the minus strand of PUFA01000074.1, from coordinate 5,748,053 downwards.
TAAATAAAAATAGAATAAGTAGTTTTTATAAATTATAAAGGGCTTTGTGTGAATAAAATAAATGGAGACTGTCTTTCCCACTGAGTATTCTTTTAGGCTTTTCCATTGGAACTCACTGCCTGTTTTGGGAGATCATCTTTATAAAAAGCACACTTCTTTGTAAGCAAAGTGAATTCCTCCCAGTGGAGTGCTTGTGTTCCATTTATATTTCAATGTTGTTTCTAGAACTTTTTATATCCACCCCCATAAGTAGTTGGCATAAGAATATGAAGAAAAAAGAACAGTTTTTTTTTCTTTTCATAAAGGAATACAACTGTTTAAAAATCCATCAACTTGTCAAAATCCTTGTGAAAGTTATTTTACTTTTGTAAGATAATACATAAGATTAAAAAAATACATTACAATATAAGAACCTTGTGAAATAAGTTTTCCATTAGCACCTGCCAGTCAGAATTGGAAAGGACAATGAGCAGATCAGTCATGGACAAATAATGAAATCACATGGATTTGTCCTCAGCAAAACCTAGTATTATCTATTACTTATAAATAAAAATAATGTATTATTAATAAATATTAAATTATGGAATGATAAATTTTGTTTAAGGGATAAAACAGTATTTTGGGTAAGAATTTTGGTTTTGCAGTTAATTTTGGCTATAAAGTTGGTTAGCTGTGTTATTTGGATATATAATATAATCATCCTGTTCTCTGATTTTTTATTTGTATGGTAACTATAATAACATTTACTTTATAAGTTTATAATAAAAATTAAATGAGATATTATCTAATACTCAACACAGGGCCTGAAAAATGACACTCGAAAAAAATGGTACTTCAATAATGATCATAGCACATTAAAGTTCAAAGATCACTTTTTCACACTTTATTTTGTTGAGTACTAAACATTATTTTATGAAGTACTGAGGAAATGAGGTTGATAGAGGGTAATTAATTTGCCTTTCTTTACGTAGAAAAATGAAAATGATTCCCAGTTTCAAGTTGTTTTTCCTGCACATGCTTTTAGATGGAATGGTTCTTTTTAGCTCAGTGAAAAGATACTAGAAACATCTTGCAAACCTGTTTTTGGTCGACCAAAGTTTAAGTCTATGTGATTTGTCATTATATTTCTTATTTCAAATCAAGATGTGTTTTTCTAAGATTCCCACAGGTATGCGTGAGATCTGCTTTTCAATGAAGTTTGATACCATCTAATTTTATAATACCTCTCAATTTCCATCTAGAATAAACATCAGGATAGAGAGAAGGGAAAGGGAAACTTGGCAAACCTCCAGGAAAACTTTTCAAATTAGATTTTTTTATTTCTATATTTTTTGCAAGGAATCGAAGGTTCAGAGAAATTAAAGATTTTCAAATATTACACAACTATTATGTAGTGATAATGGAATTTAAAAGTTTTTTTTCCAGTCTAAAGCTTTGGTTGTTTTTGCTATGTTCATTTTCTTTCTTTCTCTTTCTTTTCTTTTCTTTTCTTTTCTTTTTCTTTTCTTTTCTTTTCTTTCTTTCTTTCTTTCTTTTTTCTTTCTTTCTTTCTCTTTCTTTCTTTCTTTCTTTCTTTCTTTCTTTCTTTCTTTCTTTTTCTTCTTCCTTCCTTCCTTCCTTCCTTCCTTCCTTCCTTCCTTCCTTCCTTCCTTCTTTTTAAAATTTTTCTTATAGATTATATTTTCAAAATTTCCATACCTCACATTTAATCTTATGGGAGCCATTTATCCTATTAGTTTTTATCTTAAATTTCTTTTCTAGATTACTATTTTTTGAAATAGAGAATCCTCCTAATTCTCATTCTCTGTCTGTCTGTCTGTCTGTCTCACTTCAGCTTCTAATGGGGAATAGTCCACACTGATATTCTGATGTAAAATAAGTTGGAACCATTTTTACTTGTTCGTGTCAATAGAGTTGACTTTAAAGAAGAAAAGTGATTTATTGCCTCTTTAGAGACATGGATTATTCAAATCAATTAATACTTATAATCATTAAATGGAAATGATCGTTCTATTATATTCTTTGCTAAGATTGCAGAAGGGACCCCTGAATTATTTTTCCATACCCAATTGAACTTCTAAAACTTTACCTGAATCTTAAAAGTGTGAGCCATGTAGAGCTCCCCTGCCTATGTGTTAATTCATGCTGTGAAAGAAATGTCTCCTTCATATTATATAGAGGAAGTTTGACTAGTATGTATTTCATTGCTGGTGAATATCATGGAAAGAAAAATAACAGTTTACATTTTACTGTATTTTCATAAACATTGACTCATTTTGTTAAATTCATTAAATTTTATTTCATGAAAGATTAAGAGGCCAAATATTGTCTTTAAATGGATGTTCCATAGTTTCGCCCACTTCCTTCCCTTTTTCATCATTAAAATCCTTACCTCTTTTTTACCCATAATCCTCTTTCCTAATCCTTGAGGAGAGGTGCCATTTCTTTTGGACAGGTCAATACCACCTAGTCTTAGAAAGACCCAGTGTTCATAGCCTACGCTATTATAATTGTTTATTATTTTTTTAAATCTAAGCTAGGTTAAAACTCAGAGATAAAGCATGTTTTCTGTATTTTCATCCCTAAAATAAAAATAATTTTCAGTATACTTCTTTAAGCATACTTACTTCCACATAATTTCATTCAGCCACTTTATTTTATTTGAAATATGCCTCAGAAAACTTAACTCTCACTACCTGCACTTTATTTACAGGCTTGTGTGTACAAATTTATAATGGATGATGATAATTTACCCTAGTTTCCACTAAAGGGGAAACATGGATTTCTCAATTTTTCTAGGAAGCTAATAACTCTAAAAGTAGCAACAGCAAATGCCCATTTTGACTGAACATGGAAGACACGAATCTATCTAGTTTAGTTTGTGTAGCTACTATTTTATTACTAATTTTTGAATGTTTTGCAAACATTTATTTAATCTTATTGCATCAATAATTTTTCATAGAGAAACTGTAAATTAAAATTGGTATTGTGCATCATGATACAAATTGATGTAGAAAGTTCAAAACAATATATATATTTTTTTCATTTGCATTACCTGTGCTATAGTAATGAGAGGCTGTGTTAACTTATATGGTGTAATCAATCATATGTTAGTAGTTAGTAATGGTATTTATCTTCTCCCTACAATCAGTGAACCCAGCTCAGAACAGCCTTTCCATTTAAGTATTGCCATTCCTTCAGGGTCCTGAAGCAGGTGTCCTAGCATTTATTTAAGTTCTACAAAAGCTAGAAATCCAGATGGGAAGATAAATACCTTTTAAAACTGCAAGAGGTACAAATACAATGCTATATGCACCTTTTATTCTCTGATGATCCTGAACCTGACCTTTGGTGTCCTGATTTCTTACTTACATATTTAAAGTTATTATTCTTTATTAATCACTGCTTAGTTCTGCAGTTAAAGAGAAGTTGTTGTTGAAATTTTAAAAAGCCTATGTGTATAATGGATGTTTTCATTTTTTCTAGTTAAATTAATTGAACTTCTCACTACTATCTTTAAAACATTCCTTTTCTCCTTTCTTCCTGCTAGTGTGTAGCCTACAGTTGGTTTTGTTCCATATTTCATCATAAAGTTTGTGGAATTGTTTTATACTAATGTTCAATTTTATGGAAGCATCAGAGGGTCATCTTTGCTAAAGCATGGGAATATAAACATATTAACAAAAACAATAATAAACATAATCTTTTCAAACCATACCACATAGCTTAATATCATTGCTAGAATCTGCTTTACCCAGAATTGTTAAAGCATCCCAATGTCTAGACTTAAAATGTCAGGTATCCATCTTCAGAAGATAGTTTGGTGAAAACTTGCCATTCATTCATTCATTCAATCTTTTCTTTATCAACATTTACTAAATACCTACTATGAGCCAAAAACTTTGTTAGTTGAAAAGAGATAAGAGAATGGGGAACGGAGAGAGGGACCCCTTCTCTGAAATAGTTTATGTAGTAAAAGTTGACATCTATTTGAGAGTTTGTCCCTGGAATTCTTTTAATTTAAACCTAAAGCTGATATCCAATGAAGATTCAGGATTGATCCAAAATTTGTTCTGAGAAGTGGCTGTTTTGGGATAAAGTTGTATTTCTATAAGATATTTTAGTTTTCCCCTTTCTTTGCTCTTACACAGTTCAAGGTTCACGCTACATTAAGCCATCATAGAAATTAAATAACAATATTATCTTGGATATACTGATGTAATTCTTAATAATTTTTGACTATCCATGTAGATTATTCTTGGGAAAAAAAAAACTGTATGTCATCTTCCTGGAGAAGTAAAACAGAGAAAAACTAGGTATGTTAAAACATATTTGTTTATTTTTATTGAAATATTAATTCTTATTTCATAAAAATAAACTCATTCAAATAAATAATACAAAAGGACAAACAATTTTATAATTATCTTCTTTAAATGCTTTAAAACAGGAAATTTCTGCATATCTTTTTAATATGGTGATATTAGAGGTTTGGGAGAGTGGATGATGAATAGAAAAATCAAATAGTTAAACATTTTTAAAATTTAGAGCACTGGAACAATATTGATTCTAGTAGATTATACAGTAGCTTCATATTTTAATACAGAAGTTTACATATGTATTTTTTTATTTAAAAGGATCTCCTAATAGATTAAGTATTCACTTGATTTTCAGTGTTTACATAACATTATATCTACCACTTTTGAAATGCCCTTTTGAAATGCAGAAGTTAAGTTGTAAATATAAAATAGCTGCCTAATCAAGTTTTCATATCACTATCAAATGATTTTTGAAATCAGGTGTCAAAACTAAAACTGCAAGAGAATTTTTTGAGACAGACTGTCTGTTAGCTTCATTCAGAATGGCAGATTCTTTCCTCCCAGAAAATTACTTACTTTTCTCTTCCTCAATAATAATAGGCAAAATATATTCAATTCAAATAGTCATTTCCTCCCTATAGTCACTTAGAACTTAAGCCTTTGGAACCCATAAAAAGGAACCAACCCTTTTTTGTGGGTTTGAAATAATCCTGGTTAGCTCATGATAAATGACTTTATCATTCCTTATAGAATTCCCATCACTCATGCATATCAATCTAAATATTTTCTGTAAGGAAATATGGATTCTTGTGTAATTACAATGTATCATTTGATAACATAAATTCATACTATAAATAAAGTATTTTGAATGAAGAGCTTGGAATCTCCCAGTTCTTTATTTATAAAACAAGAATAATAGTATCTGAATCCATGTTGTTTTCAACAGAAAATTAGATAATAGGTTATCTTAATATTTTGCCTAACTTAAGTAGGCACTTATAAATGTAACTTTTTATTCTAATACAATGATTTGTAGTTCATCAGGGCTGCAGCCAGGTAGAGATGGTGCTATTTGATAAAATGTTGATAAAATTTAGTATTGGTAAAGAAAAACAACCACATATGTAACACAATTAAGAAGAATAGTATAATTGTCACTGCCTTTTAAATGAAAATGTCTATATGCACAATTTGGAATTAAGAAAGTGTAAAGATGTTGAATAGCAATATTAATTAATTTTAAAAGTTTCCTGATTTAGGTGAAGGCTAAAAATGGGGTTGACAGGACACTGTTTAATTCTGCTTCGTGAATAGGTGACAGAAAATTAAAAAATGACCTGCTTTTTGCCAGGCAGAGCTTTTGGTGGCCCGTGAAATGACATAGACTAAAGGAAAAAGATGGCCTTTTAAACTGAGAAAAGCATTTTTATGATACATTAAAGATTAATCAACCAGCAATCCATGATATCATGCTAGATAAAGCTGCTGGCAGGTGTTATTTTCAGAAAAAAAAAATATATATTTTATTTTCTATTTCATGAAGATCATAAATAAAAGGATGAATTTTAAAACTAATAAATGCTACACAAAAGAATAATATGTGATTAGCTTAGTAAGGTAAAGAAGAAAATTTACATCTGTAAATAGTCTTTTTGTCTTTTATTATTCTGTAATAATTCTTTGATTCGAAAATGAACAATACTCTCTGCAGTCCAAAATTTATCTTATGTCACATATTTAATTCTATTGTTATAAGAATCTGCTGAAACAAATAATATGTTCATTGCAAAGCCTCCCTTGGTTTAAAAAGTTCTAAATGGACACTAAGAAGCACAAACTCCTTACTAAAGACTATCCTAAATCTAAAATTTATTCTGATCATTTTATTCTGACTAATTCCAATTGGAACAGATGTATGTTATAAAAATATTTCATTTGTATTGCTTCTACATCCATGATTGAGTCAAATCATAAAATTTAAGTCTGGAGTTAGGAGGCAAGAAAGAAAAAGGTATAAAACATGTTTCTTTGAGTTTGGCAAACACAATTCAAAATAACAATTTGTGTATAAAGTACATTCACACATCCTTATTCACACTATATTAACCAATAAGAATTTTTCATCTTCATGTTATAATCACAATTATATACTAACTTATTCAACATTTAGTGAGCACTTTTAAAATCCATTTTGAACCAAGAGAAATGCATAGGTCAACACCAATAATTCTAAGTAATGACTGAGAAAAGTCTTAAAAAATAATGTCTCTTCTTGCTCCCTCTACTTACCTTATTTAACAGTTCATTTTTCATTGCTAAGAATATATGTATTATACTTGCTAAGAATAAATTGCAACTACATTCCTAGTTACTAGAAGTCCTTGAAATCCATTAAAAAATAAATTAAAATAACTTATTTTGTGACTTTTTTGATGTTTGGACATGTATATTTTTCTGAAATGTTTAATAAATTATAAACTTATTAATAAAATGTATTTAATTCAATCGCACCATTTGGAATTACTTAGGCATTAATGCATGTAATTTAAGCACAGACAGCAAATACAAATGAGTTGATCATTTTAATGAGCATGTGTTTTTGTTTTCATTTGAATGTGGGCTAAACATTAAGCGAATGTATTATAGTAACATAATCCCTTAGCATTTCTAGATAACAACTTAATGGTTTTGGTTTATGATATTGTATTAAATTATTTCTAATTCTTCCGTTTCTGGTCATATCTTATAGGAAATAAATGATGTGGACGTACAGGAACTTGTAAGAAGGTCAATTGGGAGGCTAACTATCATTCGGCAGACATTCCCAGTCCCCCAGAATATAAGTCAACGATGTTTCCGTGGCAACCATCGAATATCTTCAACATTGTGTGATCCAAAAGATCCATTTGCTCAGAATATGGAGGTACATTCTAGTGTCAGAGTATTTCTTACAATGGTGCTTTGTTGAGCAATTGTGGAAAGGAGTTTTTGTTACACTAGATTTAGAATTACGCATGTTTGCAACTTCTGAACTATTCTCCTCCTCCAGCAGTTTATTAAATCTGATAAGAATGGTGCTGAGAATCTGTCTTTGATTCTTTTAACCTCATTGTAACAAATATCTGCTTGTTTATAGTAATATAATAAGTAAAGGTTATTTCCCTCTCAGCAAGTAGGTAGATCTATACCATTTCTCATGGTATAATTTATGATTGATACTCCTTAATGCCAAGCTCCAAGTTATTAAGCTAATAAATTTACTTTACATTTTTGCATAATAAGGACATAGACTTTTATTTTTTAAAAGATTAGTCTCCAGTTTGAAAACTTCACCAAAACTATTTAGAAATGCAAAAAAAAAAAAAAAAAAAAAAAAAAGCTGTAATATTATATAGTTATCCAGCTCAGATGGGATGTAGCTGTAACCTTTGCTATTCAGAATACAACAAAAAATTTGAAAGTAAATAAAATCTCTTAGCAGCAAATTAGAGAAAGACCAATTTCCTGTATCTTACTCATGAAATTGTCCTTCGAATTATCACTAACCCCTATTTCTTTTTCTTAAGGAAAAATTTGTCATATTTTTAAATTTTACTCTTTTTTGCACTGGAGATCTCAATATTTCAATTTGAAGGGTGTATTACAAAAGGCAGGTGCATGGACAACAATAAAGAGCTATAAGGAGCACTCTGGCAAAGCAAGAGAACGGAAAAAAGAAATCAATCGAATGCACTAATTCAAATATCCTATGACTGAAGGACTTTTCATGTAAAAATAACTGTTATAAAGCAGTTCCTAAGGGTATCACTGTAGTATACTGCTAGCATATTAGTATTTAAACAGTAACTCTGCTTTATCAACAAAGATTAAAGTCTAGGTCAATTTCAGAAGTCAGAAAAATATATGACCTATTTTAGCAAACTAATCCTTCAAAGTATTTAATACTGAAAATTTAAGTACTTAGAGATGTTCAGTTTGAACATTTTGGAAATCTAACTCAATTCCAATAACACCACATAAATAAGGTGGTTTTGCAAAACTAATTCTTTTGAATGCTAACTCCCGAGTCTCCTATCTTTAGTCAGTTTTGAGTTTTTTAGATGAATTATTACTTATCTAATTATTTCTTCAAATGTATTACTATTGTAATGAGCAACATGTAGTTACCACGCAGCTGGTTTTGGGATTATTTCCCATAGAACTTTCTGTTTCCTACTAGATATGAATCTATTTTAGATTAAGTTCCTTCCAGGCCCTGGTATTATGAAATCCCATAAAGTACTAGTTTATCTTATTTCTCCCATTATATCTATCACAGTGCTTTGCACCTTTGTGAATATTTGTGGATTTGAATGTAGTTAAAGAGAAGGCAATGATCAAAATAAGCCACTCTGAAGCCTAAATAAGACTTGTTTAAATTTTAATGCCAATCTTATTAATTTACTTATAAAGACCTATCTTTTCATATCAATGGTCATTAGTATAATTGGTTTGGAAAGATAGACACCTAAATGGAGAAAAGCATGAATGAATTTTGATTTAGAAAATTTTGAAATATAAAGATCATTTTTGTGAAAAGAAGTAGCAGGAAATATACAAATTGGGAAAGCAGAAAGTAACTACACAGTATTTTAAAGTACAATTACCTAACATCATAATCCTTCTAATTCAATTAATTGATTTTTTTGAAATCAAAGAAAGATATTTTATTCCCAGACCTATCTGATGAATTAAGGATGTAGATAAAGCAACACCTCTCCTATCCCAAACCTTCATCTTACTCCCCTCAAACACACAGATGGAAGAAAACATGACAATTACTTTTTCTTCGAGCATTTATTACAGGTTAACTTCCTTATTATATGTACTGATATTTGACTAAATATTTAATATATAAAAAGAAAACTAACAGAAACTGTGATATGTGAAGATTTGTATAAATAAGAGTCTGAATGTAAGATTCCTAAATCTAAAATGTTCCACTAAAAGCAGAGCCATTGATATAGAGACTTACCTTGGTGAAAATTTTATCCCATTGGAGTTAAAGAAAGAGACAAGAAAATACTTACTGAAAATTTGGGAGTAGTTGGTTCCCTAGGAAGTAATCCTCTCATCTTGGAGTTCATAAAAACAATGAGGATAAATATGATCACAGACAGACTTATCAGCGTGGTACAATTAAAAATAACTCATAAAAAAAATCAAGGTTTGAAATATGACTCAAATAAGCTCTAAAAATAGAATCCCAATCATAAAATAATCATTAATATAGCAGAGAAGAAGAGGGTAAAGATCTCTGGGTTGTTACCTATTTTCATATACATGGAAAGTAAGATTTAGAAAGAACAAAAAACAAGTTTCCCAAATATTTAAATTAGTGCCAGAGACTGAAACGTTTCTGAAGTTGCAAAATAAATGGTAAAGAAATCTTTTGACTAGAAACAGAGCTTTTAGCAATATCTGAAGCAAGAGGGAAGGGAGCCACTTACTGCTTAGAGAAACTATTAACTTGCATGCTACTAGAGAGAAAATAGAAATGTTCAAACCTTTTTCCTTCTGTTTTATCCATCTAAGAAAAATTGTCTTTAAATAAGAAAGGTTAGAATAAAAGTCATTAAATGAAAAATAACCACTGGCTTAGAAGGAGCAGCAGTATGGAGATAGTAAGAGTATGCTTTACAGCTTTAAAACGAGGCTCAAAAAGTAATTTCTCAGAGCAATACATAAACCAATAGATATGATCACAATATTATAATTTAGAAATACTGGAGAAATACTTGGGGAGAGGATTCAAGTGCAAGACATTAGTATAGTGTCCCCATTTTAAAAAAAGAATATGAAAAGATTGCTACAATCAGAGTTTAATATACTAAAAATTAACATATATGTAAATTGTAGAATATATTATTATATGGTTAGGGGAATTTCAAATAAGCAATAGGAATTCCTAAAGAATAAGCACTGCTGAAATAAGTCCCACTCAATATTTTTTTTTAGTTTGTGAGAATGTAGAAAATCTTTTTATTGTATGTTGACTTTTATGCAGTGTTTGACAAGGTTATTTTTAATGCAATCATAATGGGAAAGACATTTAAAAAAAAGGTTTTTTTTTTTTCGAATTTTGAATTGTCAGTTTCAAACATTTTTATTCTGACAATTAGGGATACTTTTTTTTCCTAAGAACAGAAGATAAACACTCTATAAACACTCTGGCTTCAGATTTTTTTTTTAATTCAAAATAGGTTAAATCCTCATTATTAACTTTAACAATTACAACAGGTGATCACCTTTAAAATTAAAAGTGATCTTCAAATAATTCACTAGCTAAATGACTTAGTTGTGTTTTCTCCAATCTTCAAGCAAAGCTGATATATGCCTAGGACATGGCTCAGATATCTTCTGTAGCTTTGAATATTTCCTGTTTCTACAACTTGCCAACAGAGCTTCTATTACCCTCAGTTTGAGAAGTGGAACTAGAAAAATATTCTAACCACACTAATCAATATTCTGCTCTTGAAGTGCAAGGAACTCTCTGTGGTCATCTGGAAGATTCTATTCTTCGACCTAATATTTTCAAAATGTTCATCACTACCTGGATAAAAATTAGTAAAATATGCCTATCAAATTTGCAAATGACATAAAGTTAGGAGTGAAAGGTTATTTTGTGTAATGTAATCACTGACTAATAAGTCTAAAAGTGGAAACTCCACACAGATAAATTATAGGTTCAAAATCAATTACAGGAAGTCTAGATGGATGAGAACTGGTTTGATAACTGTTTCAGGTTGTTAGGATGAGGACAGATTTGATATGAAAATAGTACAAGTAATATGTGCTCGAAAGCCATTCTAATCTAATCTTGGTCTCTATGTCAGAAGTATTTTGCTAAATCAAGAGAGATAAACCTTATCTCTCTCCTAGTCAGGTCACATCTGCAATAATGTGTCAGTTCTGAGTATTAAACTTTGAACAGAAACATCGAAAGTAAGAGAACAGAGGAAGAAACTGAGGTGATGAAACAGCTAGAAATTATACTGATGATGAACAACTAAAGAAAAGAGGCTATTTCAGGGCAAGTAGAGGTGGTGTCAAATATTAGAAGGTTGTCATGTAGAGGAGGTTTCTTGCTGGTGGTTCAGCATGATCAGAAATCAAGTGTGGTGACAATAATCTGGGGCAAAATAATTGGTCAGATGGTGGGAAACTGGAGTTTAAGATGTTAGAGGAGGTGTGTGTTTGTGTCCAGTGAATAGTCACTTGTGTTGGTTGTGGCCAGAGTAAAAGTAAAGATTATCTGCGTAGAAACAAAGTGACCTTTTTAATGCGGGAGATAGTTTGGGGTTATGGTGAAGGAGAAGTCAAAGACCTCATGAATAAAAAGTAACCAAGAAGTTAGCAGAGGATGGCAGAAAGGGGATTTAAATGTGATATAGCAAAGAGCATGGACCTCAAAAAAGAACAGGCACCACCCTCTTTTGATTGAAGTTTGAAATGTGGGCCAGTTAGGAGAAGTAGTCATTTGTGAACACATCTGTCACATATTGAGTATGAAGCATTCACCTTTAAGGCCAGCATGGATGCTCAAAGTGCATGCTTCGCAAGGTGTGCCAAAGAGACTGTACACAGAAGTATCAGATGTGGGTGGAACCCAGCTTGTCAAGTTTGTCACATCTTCTGTCAAACCTACCTGATTTTAAACTTGACTTTCGTTATTTTTTGTCTTCTTTTATTTAACAACTATTTGTCAACAATGACAACAATAACAAATATGTGCTGGACTCTAGGCTAAGTCAAGGGGAAATAAACGATAAGGGAAACAAAAGTACAAAAAGGGGAAATTATGTACAACATGAGCCTCTGTACAGAAGGAACTCATATTCTAATGTGAAAAGCAAATTCAAAAGAAGTCTTAGCATTATGATATGTCTCCATAGAAGTATTATCTGAGTGTATGGGAGATAAAAAGAAGATTGCCCAATTAGTCCGGGAGGGTCCTGAGAAGTTGTCAGGGTCAGATTCAGCTAGCTTGATACCTAAGAATTGAGTATTAGAGGAAGTTAACTAGTTGGAGAAAGATAAAGAGACATCAAAGAATGTTTCCACAACAATTTCATATATACCAGTCAGAAGAAGAAGGAAAATAGAACTAGAAATATAAGAGCAAGCAAATTTGAAGCCATGGAGCCAGGAGAGGTTAGAAAAGGCCAGATTATTACATATTATTGAGAAATCATTGAACTATCTACCCTGGATTTTTGGATACAGCCCACTTATTCTTTACTTTTCTTCTAGGTTCTCCTTTATAGTCTCATAGTGTAATTCAAACTGAATTTTGATTCATTGACTACTTTTAACTCCAAGGCTCACTCTTCATTCATTGAATATTTTGGCCATTTTCTCAGCCCCCAGTCTCTCTAGTAATTATCTGGCTGAAGGAGAGATAGAAGGATGAGGGGGAGAATAACCTTCCCTCAAATTTCCTCATAAAGAATAAACTGGTGTTTCACATAGTGCATAAGGGTGTTTGATGTCTCTTTAAAGAAAGGTCTACCTCTCATAAGTATTATACATTTAAAATAATGTTTAACAAATACATATGATTAAAGATTTACTGAATAATGAAAGAAAACTCACAACACCATTAGGAATCACTTATGAACAGTTGTTCATGGCACCAAACTCTCATTATCTTAATGGTTGAACTTAGTACCATTCTGTGATGTGGGAAGACAATTTTATAAGATTCCTTCATGATTAATTATAAGCAAAGAGCAAACAACACACTATTCCTTTTGTTTTCAGGGGAAAAAAAACTGTTAAGATACTTTAAAATAACTGAGAAAATTTAAATGATTTAAGATGGACTTAATTTTCATAGTTACATTGATTTCTCATTTTTTATTTTACATCATTGGATTTTTCCTTCACAGGTTAAAATATAACATTTAACAGCTTTTATTGACCTTAGATACCTCTTAGTGTTCATATATTCTAAATAATTTCTAATTTATTTGAAAATAAACACCTTCAGTAGTTGATTGTATGCATAGTAGTTCTGGCAAGAGTTAAATGTAAGAGTGCAATGGCTCTTAGCAAACATTTCTATAATTTCTTTTTAATCTATATAGAAAGAAGATAACATGATTACCTTAGAAGAAAGCTTTAATATAAACGCACATTCAAAAAGTTAATTGTCTTTGATATATGTCATGGTAATGAATTACAATTCACATGTATACCTATATAATTTTCTATAGATTCTTGATCATGTTGATGTTTATGAATGGTGCTGTTTCCTCTCATTTTTTCATTACTGAATCCCCACAGACACAAACATACACACAGATGATTACTTCCTTTTTCTAATACCTATGACACTCATATGTAAGATCAAGTGAGTATTTCTCCATCTGAATAATCAGAATGCAAAAACTTGACATATTTGGAAAATGTATTATTCAATTTATTCTTGCAATCTTAAGCCCTTTGATTCTTACCTCCTCAAAAAGAAATAAAGTCCAGTAATTTTCTGAGGTCTGACACTAATAGCCTTGCCTCTGTCGAAACTCCTCTTTTTTATCTTCTCTTTCACACCTAAATAAGCTGAAAAAGCAATTGAAGCATACAATCAGACAAGACTTCATTCTCAATAGCAAAATTGCCAGGAAAATGAACAAAGAAACCTTCTGCTTAATAAATAACCCAGTAAGCCAACCATCTATGGCATGAACGGAAGCAGCCAAGCTGATGATTTTCCCCGCAGTTTTGATGGTTGGCATCAGTGATTCTAATTGTTATTGTCTAATGTCTTTTCAGATTTCAAACCTTTACATATATGACACAGTGCTTCTGCTTGCTAATGCTTTTCATAAGAAGCTGGAGGACCGGAAGTGGCATAGCATGGCAAGTTTATCATGTATCAGAAAGAACTCCAAGCCCTGGCAGGGAGGGCGTTCCATGCTGGAGACCATCAAGAAGGTAACGTCTAACTAGCATTTTACTCTTCCTAATTTTCAGTAAAGACAATACAATAAATCATTGTTTGATGAGATATTTTTTAGAAGGATTTTCTCTTCTAATATTGCTGCCATTTCAAAACACAAAGCAGTGTACTAGAGAAATGAAATATTAGAAGATCAGAAAGTCGCACACATATACAAAAGCAAGGAACCCTTCTTTATTTGTAAGGGAATTTTACTCAAGTAGAAAGTCAGTGGTTGAAATATTTTAAATCACCTTGATTGTACTATTAAAGTTAGAGATGCTCAAATTATTTTGGTACCTGTCGCAAAGTATAAGAAGTTTCTTTTTTTTTTCCTTTACACTACACCATCAGCTGAAAAAAATGAATTCTAGATGTAGCTGTTTTTCATTTAGATGGTACATAGTAAGACATCGGATGTCATGATCTTTAATTTATCTTATAGTAAAGGTATAATTAACAGTTAATATTTTGCAGTATTTATGACCTATTTGGGTACTTGATGGCATTAGTCTTGTTCACTGTCAGTATGGTGTTTAGCCTGGCTGTGACCTGCTTTGGCTTAGCTACCTGTTTTATTCCCAGGAGGTAGTTTATGTTGTTCATCTCCTCTCAACGGTATAAGCATTCTGCAGTTTATTAGCCTCTTGATCATGTCATCCTCGCTGGCATTCTCCATTTGTCTCACACAGCTTCTTGGATTTAAAATGAAATGATTAATGAAACAAACAAATCTCTCCTGTACCCTTTACACAAAGCAGACAGCCATTTAGAAGTTTATGTTATTTTACCTATCCTTTTCCTCTCTGCATGTGTTTGCCTTTCTCTTCTGAAAACAGGAGGAGAAATGGCTAGTCAAAAGAAATATGAAGTATTTAGAAAATCTAGGGGAAAAGCTAAAAATTTAGTATTAGAAGTGAAGTATATGTGCAAAAAAGCAGGAAGTGGAAAAGAGAAATGTTTCAAATGAGAACTAGCCTGGATCTTTCTCTCGGTACTGCTTCCTCTTTGCAAAAGAATCACTTTAATGAGAATTTAGGTTCTTATCAACACAAATACTTGAGAATTAAATGTATCAAATATATTGACAGAGGAAGATTTTTCAACTGAAAAATGGATTAGGCAGATTTAAACCCAAAGTGTTGCCAAAATCTGTTTATCTATGTAGAGAGTTGGCTGGTATAGATCCAAGGGAGGTTGTTGAACATGATTCTGATCTTGCCAATTTATTAATTCATAGTTTGGCTAGGATGAAGAACCTGAATATATTCATTTTCCTGAGGCTGGCTCCCAAAGACAGAATAATAGTTTGGGAAGTGGCTTAGGTGACACTTATTTAGTGAGAGTATCAGTAGTAGGGAAAGAGAGACACCGAAATATGAAGGTATTTCTCTTAGAGCAATCAATATGTAAAATGTTGTTGTTAGGAAAATTATAATAAAAACAATGATATAATACAGTAATTATGAAATTTTATTTTAGAGGAATGTTTGCATGTTTGTTCCTATAAGCTTTCAGCCCAGTGACACTCTTTAAAGGAATATATTCATTCTATGTATCTAAAGACTAAGTTTGAATTATATATGTGATTGCAGATGTTTTATTTATTTATTTATTTGTTTATTTATTTTTTGGTCTCGCATTTCAAAATGACCTTAAAAAATTTGAGTTTTTTTTTTTTTTTTTTTCCAATCACGCTATTTTTCTTGATAGTGGTGTTTTGGTCATCCCATTCAAATGTGAAGGCTAATAATATCCCATGTATACCAAGAGAATTTAAAAGAAAATATACTACTGATACATGGGCTCCCAGCAAATCCAGGCTGGCTTGGGCCAGCACTGGAGACGGGGCTGGGCCTTTGTAGTGGTTAGAGGGCGGAGCTGGAAAAAGTTCCCATTTACTTGGCGTGGAAATTTGTAAGACTTAAATTTCCCATGAATGTCAAAGAAGGAAGTGCAGGATGGGCTTTCTTAGTTAGCCTGTCCACATGTGGAGCCAAAGGGGGAAGAAAGAGAGGGCAAAGCTTAAAGAGAAATCAGCAGCCAAGAGAAATCAGCAGCCGAACATCACAAATGCGTCAAGCTCTTTATTACAATGGGAATGTTCTAGCGATAAAATGCTTTATTACGTTGGAGTAACCACTGAATGCCTGTGTTAAGAGTATGACATATAAACTTTACAAAGCCCAGGTGCTGCTGCAAGGACACAACAAAGTAAAAATGAATGTCTGTCATTTAATTATTTATATTTTAATTACAGGGATAAAACAAAGGAGTTACAAAGAAGTTAACATAAGTACTATACATGTCCAGTAAAATGGGAGGTTGCAGATTCCAGAGCACTCTTGTGTTAAAGCTTTATAATTTATTTTATGAATTGGTAGAATAGGTGCCTCCACATTTCTTTTTTAGAAAGTTAGAGATTAATTCTCAAATATTTATTTCTCCCATGTATTATCTATATGGATTTTGTTTCAACTTTATAGATTATTTTTGAGAAGATTGATAATTTCTAAAAAATTGAGTCTTTCCACCCATGAATATGGTGTATATTTATATAGTCTACTTTTTAGAGCCCTGAGATTATTTTCAAGAAAATTAATAATTTTTAAAATATTCAACCTTTCAATCCTTGGACAGTCTAATTTTATAGACTTTAATAAAAGTTTATACTGTTCTTCATACACATTTTTTTGTATTTATTCCCAAACTTTTATAGGGTTTTAATGTATCTCTTTCATGAATTGTTTTGCATGTTATATTTTTAAAAGAGTTATTGTAGGTACATAAGGAAGTTATTGATGTTTGATATATTTTGTGACTGATCTGATCAACTTTGGATATTTGACTCCTGATTCTTACTCCTCTCTTTGTAGTTTATGCCCTTGTGTTTTTCAAGCAGACATTGATACCATCCTCAAATAAAATTATCACTTAATTTTAATACTGTATATATTTTTAAAACTTCCAAAATCTTTTGGGGGCAGCTGGGAGCATGACTTTCCGGGTGCACTCCAGAGCCCTGCAGGCATAATCTGGAGGTGGCCAGTTTTCCTCCCTGTAAGTGAGGGTGTCACGCTATCTCGACCTCAGAGACATAGAGATGAGGATTCTACTTCTACAGAGAGCTGCAGCCAATACTGAGCTGGCCTGGAGCCGACCTGCAGAACCCTGCCACACGGGACATGGTATTTTACAGCTCTTCACGGTAGCATTCTTCAACTATTCCTCTTGTTTTGATGTCAGTTCACCACTGACATGTGGCTCTCCAGTTCTTGATAGAGGGAACCCCAAGCAGTGGTGTTAGGGGCACACCCACAAGGCAGAGGCCTGACCTGGGGTCTGTAACAGAAACAGCTGTAGGTAGATTTACAGTTTGGGCTAGCAACAGAAGACACGTTGGCCAGTGAGGCTAAAAACTTGTGAATTGTGGAACAGATGTAAATATGGCAAATGCAAAGAAAAATTTCAGAGGTTCTTTTAACATTTTATTGACTAAAGAAGAAGAATGCGTTGCCATAGATATCATCGGACCTCTGTACATGCAACTACTTGAGAAGATTAATATTATTGGGTAGCGATTTTAAAATGTAAACTATGAACACATAAAATCATTTGGCAAAAATCTCTACACACAGCTCATTTGCCACCCACAGGAAGTTCTCCCAACTCATGACATGGCTGTCAATGAAATCTTTTGTGACAGTAAACCTGGCTCAGTCTTAGAATATCATATTCAAGTAGGAACATTCAATGTGTTGAAGACTAAGAGTATGAGAAACCTGAATCCAGAAGACATTGACCAGCTCATTACCATCAGTGGCATGGTGATCAGTATGATTTCAGAGATGCATGGGGCCTTCTTCTATTGCCAGGAGTGCGATCACACAGCTATGGTGGAAATGGACCGTGGCCAAATCATTGAGCTCTGCATGTGTGAATGCTGCCACACCACCCACAGCATGACGCTGAACCATGACTACTCCTTGTTCTCTGATAAGCAGATGATCCAACTTTGAGTCTCTTGAAAATGTGCCTGTGGGGTAGATGCCTCACACTGTCATCCTTTTTGCTCATAATAATCTTGTTGACAAGGTTCAACTTGGAACAGAGTGAACGTTGCAAGCATTTATCGAGCTGTTTTTACTGAGTCAATCCAAGGGTGAGTAATGAGAAGTCTGTCTCCAGAACTTACATTGATGTCATTATTGGAAAATGGATGCAAAACATTTACATGAAGAAGCAGATAAAGAAGCAGAACAGAAACTTTTTTTTTCCAGAGAAGTGTGTGGAATTGCTTAAGAAACTTTCTAGAAAACCAGACATTTATGAGAGACTTGCTTCAGCCTGGGCTCCAAACTTGTAAGAACACAAAGATTTCAAAAAGAGAATCTTGCTTCGACTTTTCCAAGAAACAAGGAAGGATTTTAGTTACACAGGAAAGAGCAAACTGAGATCAGTATCCTGCTGTGTGGTGACCCTGGGACCAGCAAGTCCCAGCATCTCCAATGTATGTACAGTCTAGTTCCCTGGGACTAGTACACATCTGGGAAGGACTCCAGTGCAGTCATCCCAAGAGTACATGCAGAGTATGCAGAGAAAGATCCCCAGATGAGGCACCTGATCCTGCAGACCAGTGCCCTTGTCCTGGGTGACAGTGGTATCCACTGTATTTTAAGTTTGAGAGGATGAAAGTATAAGGTCAGTACTACATGAAGGCATAAAACAGCTAACTGTATTGCAAAGGCCGAGGTTGTCAGCTCAATGGATACACCCATGTCTTGGCAGCAGGAAATTCTAGTCTCAGTGGAATCAAAAAAAAAAAAAATCTACCATTGAAAATATCCGGCTATCTCACATGTTATTATGAAAGTTTGATTTGACCTTCCTCATGCTAGACCCTCAGGATGAAGCCTATTACAGGCATCTGGTTCACCACCTCATGATTCTACTACCAAGGCAAAGAGCAGGTAGGGGAGTTCGTGGACATGACAATGCTGAAGGCTGAGCCAAGAAACCAGCCAGGCTCTCAACGGAAGTTTATGTAGACATGAGGAAGATCCGAGGTAGTTGAGAGATGGTTTTGGCACTCACTTGACAGTTGGAATTGTTAATTGGCTTAACAGAAGCCCGTGCTAAAGTATGATTTTTAAAAATATTAAAGTTATTGATGTTGGAAAGGCAAATCACTTCCACTGAGAGGCTCTACAGCAGCCTGCTACTGACCCCTAAGCTCACATCATGGACATATGGACATATCTGTTCTTACTACAGGAATGAGTGCCGTCTCCTAAATGAAAAGAAGACTAAATAAAGCTTTGAAAAAACTTATTTCATCTAAGAGTAAAACACCAGCTCTAAAATACTCACAACTTCTGAAGATTTTAGGGACAATCTGACATAGCCATTACCAAAGATATGTTTGAAGAAACACTGTGTGCTTCGGCTGATGATGACTTTTTGACAGTCCCTGGAAAAACTGTCCACTTGCTTTGAAGATCTCGTGAACAATGCCGTGTGTTTCTGCTAATTTGCACTTGGGAGCTGCACTTGTTTTCACACATGTTTGCCATATGGGTCAATTAACCACCTTTGTTGTCATCAATGGAAGAAAATTTTTAGATTATTATTTAGATCTATAGAAACTTCTAACCTAGGTTCAATTTTCTTAGTAAAGTGTTTTACTTTTTTTTCACATTTAAAGTAAAAATACTGTATCAATTTACAAATATGCAATAAAATAATTTTCTTAAATTACCTTTTTTTTTTTTGGCACCAAGGCTTTTAATCTGTATGTATGTATAGATAACAGGGCATCAGTCTTTCTAGCAATCATGCATATGCTTGGGGTTTTGTAACGTGAGGTAACACATCGCCAGAGCCTTTAGCTGTTACAACACTCAAATGCAATCCCTTCTAGAAGCTTGGTCGCATGGCTACTATAAAATCAGAAATAAGAAGAAATGATCAGGTTCTAAGTTAACTTCTGCCACTTTATCCTAGTATGTAAAACTTTTTTCCTAAATAGATGATAGAGAAAATTTAAAAATAATAAAATGAAAATTTTCTTGCTGAGTGCTTTAGCTTTTTCATCCAAACATATATTTGGTGATAAACAGTATCTTGACTAATAAAAATGCCACAGGTGTTTTACTATTAAGTATATTACAGATATCATTTGAAAAGAGATTTAAAAAAAAAATTCTGTAAAGGATGTATCCTATTTTGGTTTTACTCTAAAATTATTTTAAATATTTAAAATAATAAAAATATTAGCAATCCATATAATTTTAGAGTAGTGAGGTAAAATAAATTTAATCTTACTTATTTCCTCTGATTTTAAGGCAGAGAAAACTGAGCCTCAGAAAAATTACATGACTTTTAAAGGGTTGGTCACACAGCAAATTAGTTTTAAATAACAAGTTTTATGGCTTCCAATTCTGTGTTCTGTGTACCATACTGTTTACCCTTTTTATTGTTCATAACAGAATTGTCAAAATCATTTGCTAAAAATCCACACACACAAGAAATCAGGGGTATAAATACCAGTGTTAATATTATGTAAAACATACCTTAGTCTTAATATGGCTTTTTCAAATGCTCTGAAGTTGGAATGTGCATTGAGAAGCTTCAAGAAGACTATATCAAAGACACAGACTACATTTTTAAAAGCTCTTGCAGCCAAAACTTTATTTGCACAGATATGCATTTTTTTTTAGGTTATTATGAGAAGCTACATTTAATTGTAATATGTATTTTGGTAAGGAGTTTTCATATTGTATAACAAATTCAATGACGTTACTTACATACCCTGTAACAAGGATTTAAGTTTTTTTAACTAAATAAGTAAAATGAATAACAGCTGAACTGCTTGAGAAGCGAGTAGGGGAGAGTCTCCATTGTTGCCACCACAATCGATTCCGAGAACCACAATTTGAAAACCACTTCCCTGGAACATTTAGAAATCAGTTTAGTCCATGCAGATCTACTGACTTTCTTACAGATTGTAAAATGGTATTATACCCGTGTGACATGGGCAGCCTATTTTTATTTACAGACTTGTTCTGCAATTGAATGGCAATCATTTTCTATTTCTTACTATTAATATTTAAATGGTTTCCAAGAGTACACTTCATTTATGTATTCAATACTCTTTCAACGATATTTATCAAATGCCTAGACTGGAATGTATTAGTCAAAGTTTTGCATAATTACCCAAAAAAGGACTTAGAGCCTAATAATGAATATTGGCGAAGTACACAAAAAGCTATACTCTAAGGTGAGAGATAGGCCCCAGATATGGTAAAAATAGAATCCCATTGAATTTTAGGAAAGGGGTAGCGCAGTGTGCCGTGGTCCACACTCAGAGCCCTGCTTCACGGAGGAGGTGCTCCTTTTCTGAAGGGCACGCTGCTGGGCCTCGGTCCAGTAGCTGCCCTGCGCAGAAGGGAGCTGTTCACTTCTCTTCTGGAAGAGCATGCACCCAACGACCGGCCATTGCAGAACTAGAAAGGTCTGAGTCCCGGCCTCCCTTTGGGATAACTCTGAAGAGTTACTGCCCAGACTAGCCCAGGCAATCACCTGAGCTGCCAATGGGTTTGCATGTCAGTTTCACGTCTCCCTGTGTTGTCACTCTTTTCTCACTCCCCCGCAGTACTTTCCTCAGGAGCACTTCAAGTAACCCTCCTACACACAAGCAAATTTTCATTTCAGAGCTGTTTCCTGGGGAACCTGACCCAAAACAGAGAAAATAGATTTGCAAGGAACTGATAGTATCTCAATGGAAACTTGAAAATTAACAGATTTGAGATATGTAAATATATGGAGAAGGGGATATTTTAGTTGGTGAGAGCACTCTAGCTCACATTTGTACTGTCATAAATCATGTAGACAATCAAAAAAATTGAGTGCACGGAACACATGGAGAGAATAGTTTGGACTGGAAAGAGACTGAGAAAAGGAATTTACTTTCAAAGTAAATGAAAGAATTTTTGAGCATGGGTATGACAAAACCTGAGCTGGGTTTTAGAAAGAATACATTTACATCTTTTGTTTAATTTTTTTTAACTTAAAAAAGACACTAAAAATATGTGGTTATCTATAAAAGTAGTGATATTTTCTTTGTATTCTATATAAAAGCCAATCAATATTTGCTAGCTCCTTAAATCAAATAATTCTTCATTGGCTTAATCAGCTAATGTCTGCTAAATTCTTTGTGATTATCATTTTCAATACCAAATGTGGAAAATCAACATTTGAGGCAGTATTTCAAATCTCTTAGTGATAATACATTTTCTCACATTGAAATGTGTTATATAATATATATATATAATAAATATTTCGATACATGTTGACATCTAAAAGAGTATTCTTTGAAATGAAGAAAATATTGAAATTAATTCTTACATGGTAATATATTCAACAAATATTTATTGAACACTACCATATTCTGTACTGTGAGATCACAGAATAAGGGGGAAAAAAAGAAATATCAAAAGTAATTATAAGTGTAATTAGTCCTAAAAAAGGGGAAATTCCAACTGCTCTGGAAATATGTGACTGAAGACCTACCTAGGCATAAGAGTGAGAGATAATTGGAAAATTTAAGGTGAATAGGCTACCGCGGGAAAAGAAAGGGAGGAGTGTTGACAAAGAACATTTTGTCCAAGGGAATAGAATATTAGCAGGCTTGCAAGAAGGACAGCGTGGGACATTTAAGCGTCTGAAATAGAACCAGGGTGGCTAAAATAGAGACAGAATAGGGCCGTAGTTCCTCATTAGCTAAAAGAGGTAAACAAGGGAAAGATTATGAAGGGTTTTGTAAACCATGTTAAAAGTTTCTAACTTCATTTGAGGGGTGAGGTTAAGTCACTTAGGTATATTAAATGAGGTGACAAAAATCATATTACTCAGTGACTTACAAGTAGATGATCCATTTTGCAACTGCCATTAGACCAGGACAGATTGGATAAGAAAATATCAATTAAGAGGCTGATCCTCCAATTTAAAGGAAGCTTAGGCAATGATGTGGATCATGGAGATGAATGGAAATAGATATCTTTGAGAGATGCTTAGGTGATTGAAATAAGACCTTGATTTAATACGAATGTGTGGAGAAGAAAAAGAAAATGGTGATTATAGGTGTCTGACTTGGACATAAATAACTAAAAAACATCAAGGGTGTTGTTTTTAAATTTGTGTACTTGCAGAATGGAAGCATATTACTTAGCTTTTTATATAAAGCACTATGTATCATTTAGAATTTATAAACCTGAAGGAGAGAGAGAATTTAGGAAAACAATCTGACTTACCAGAAAAAGTGTTGACTTGAGATATAAAATAGTCTTTTCACAAAATATGTGCAAATAAACTTGTTGCTAGAAGAGCTTTTAAAAAGTAGTCTATGCTGTTGGAATAATCCTTTTGTGGACTAATAGTGTATACTCCAACTTCAGGGCATTTGAATCATAAAGTGGGAAAATGGTATAAGTTTAATTTAATATAACTTACATTTCAACATACATTTTTTGAGGACTCCGCAATGATAAACATATGTTATGATGGACAGTTTACAACTGTCTAGAGGAAAATGTATGAGACACAAGGTGAAGGTTTTAGTTCCTGTTCCTCAAGGAACTAGTTGTCTCAACCTCAGTTTCTTTTTCTCTAAGATGTAGATCGCATGATCGATATGCCAGTAACCTCATATTTATTTTTCAATTTGTTTCAAGTATCTATTATGAATGAATATTTGAGTACATATGTACATATGGAAATACACAGGTACATATCTATATATGCACATATATCCACATATAAATGTTATATGGAAACTGAAATTTTCCTAAACGCTTAACAGAAATTGTTTTTTGTGTTTTTAATTTTTTTTTGTTTTTTTTTTTGTTTTTTTTGTTTTTTGGGTTTTTTTGGTTTTGGGGTTTTTTTTTTTTGCATCTTGTATCTTAGTATTTATCTACCCATTATATTTCTTTTCTGGATAGATTTGTAGCATTTTCCTTCTGGCAAAGATTTTTCTCTCTGAACTTATGAAACATCAGAGCATTGGGACATGCCACTGAAACTGGGATTTCTCAGTGTATTCAATGCCTTACTGGGCTCATGTTTATTTAACAGAGTGTCCTTGGTTCCAAGCATGTCTACAGGTTGCAAGGAACCTAGGAATGTGTATAGGAAATTACATGAGTGTCATAAATATTCTATGTTCCATATGATCTTTCAAAAGAATCTGTAAGTTACTTTGCAGATTCCTGCATAGGAAAAAATTCTTCCACCTCATAAATAGAGTAAAATAAATCCTTAATAAATGTTTTTTTTTCTCATTTTTTCTAACATTCTATTTGTAAGGGAAAAACAACTTTTTTTTTTCAACTTTTCAGAAACCAATTACTTAGTGGTAAATTATTCTGAACCTTTAAATCTACTCTTTTAATTTTTCTTTCTGCATTTGATGCCCACTGGCATTTCTATATAGAGTGGGTAGAATGAAATCCAAACCAATTTTACCGGGTATTTTAAAAAAGGTTTGTTTTGGCAGCAATATTTGCTGTCAATTTAAAGGACATTTAGAAGTTATTTGTATGTATTATTCATACCGTTAATATCCCATCAGCTTATTTTGTTTAGAATCTGCTATATCAACAAGAAATAAAAAAACACCACTGTGCATGCACAAAGACAACGTCTTTACAACTTGGCCAGCACACATTTTTACCAAGGTTCTGTTTTCAAGGTTGATCTAAGGATAAATGTAAAAAAAAAAAAAAAAAAAAAAAAAAAAAAAAGGCTCAAAAGCATGGGAATATTCTTTGGAAATCAAAAATCAGATAGGTTAAGCTAGGGTCAGATAACAAGGGGCTTCAGTTAAAGGGTTTATTTGCTTGAAGTACTAATCTCTCAAAGATCCCTTACATCTTCATGAGGGAAGGTTTTACTGATTACAAATGCTAATGACACATTAAGAATATAACATAAAGAAGATAAATTACAAAGTCAAAAAGGTGAGCAAAGTAAGCAGAGGGCACAGTAAACTAAATGCAGGTCCTCTGATTTATAGTTTTATACTGTGTGTAATGTAAGTGTACTATGCTCGGTACTAGATACAAGTTAGGGAGAAAGACATTAGCTCAGAATGGCAATATTAGTATTAATTGGGAATAATAATATAATACCAGACAGTCTAGTGTTCAAACGTTTAAAAGTTACCAGAGCATAGCATTTTTTTTTGCAATGAAACAATATCTTTCTTCAGTATCTTAATGCAATATCTTTTTTTTTTTCTCAAAAAAAGCACTACAACAGAGATTCAAGATTCTATTATAATTAGGGGTCATTACTGAGGTAGATATGTGATTGAGGACAAGATAGGCTCTTATAAAAAGGTTCCTGAATACTAGTGGTTTAAACTTCTATGTAGTAACATAAGCTATATTTGTTGGTCAAAATCCTATGATATTTGCCATTTGGGAATATTAATAATAAGATCACTGTACTTAACCCCAGTCTTTAAGTTTTTAAATGATAATTGAATTATTTGAAATATTAGTAGTAAGTGAACATATAGGATCAAATTGACTTGCAAGAATTGGATAATTTATCCCTATCAAAGATAGGGACAATCGAGAGGCACAAAGGAGAGAGAATATGGGACGATTCCTGCCTCCCCAAGTCCTTTCTTCTCAAATTAGACATGCTCTGATCTCCTTCCAAAGGAAAGTATTATAGATTTTCCTCAATAACAGGGAGTCATTTATTACAATATCTCATTTTTTACCACTAAGAAGTGAAAAGCTTCAGGACATTTTTCAGGAAGCCATGAGCCATTAATCTATAGATCCTAAGTTTATGACTACAAAATTGTTTAGCGTGGTTCATCCTGCTAAGGGCTTTTCTAAATAAGAACTATTCTTTGTAGTAAGTATTACTAGTTTAACTAAAGTTCTAGTTGACAAGGACATTGGGCAATTACCTCCTATCTTTTCTTTCTCCCCCTTGACTGTCCCACCTCATACACCAGTAAAAGAAGTGAATAGATCCTAAACCAGCTTCATTAACTCTTCTCTTCCCTAATACTAATCAATGAAATTTGAGTCTGAATTTGTAAAACATTTTCCGAACTATGTAAATATTCATGAAATTATGTTTGAAATCTTACTACCTCAATAACCATTAGTTGAAAAAAATCGGGAGCATGCCTACAATTTTAGCAGAATGAGAAATTCTCCAAAATTGGAGAATGAAAAAATCATGTAGGTAATGATGATGATGACAATGATAGTAATAAATTCCCACAATTTGTCAGACATTCTTTTATATTCTTTACATGTGATATAAGAGTCAAAATAATCTTCTGGGGTAGTTACTAATTATTTTATAATAATACCATTTAACAGATGTAGACATTGGGGCATAGAGAATTAAGTGACTTAGCCAGGTTTATACAGCTAGTAGATTTTGTTGCCATTGATCAAATCCAGGAAGTCTGACCCCAAAATCCATGCAATTGACTGCTAAATCATTTGTAAAAAGAGCATAGACGTATCAAATTCAACATATCATTTATTAATAAAACTGGATAACAAAAGAGAACTGGCTTATTAGGAAATAATTAGAGAGGAAAAGCTTTGTTGATTATAACTTATAAAAATGAAATAGGTTTAATATTGAAAGTAATGAGTAAGCGGTGGTTTTATTGAATGCCTGTTTTGAACTTAGTGTCACGCAATGGGCTAATAGACACACATGCAATGGGAGTTATAGCACAGCATAATACCTGCTGAAAAAGACTAAAAGTTGAGTTAGAGGTCATGGAAAATGAGATAGACATGCTCCTCGACTTATGATAAGGTTATGTCCTGATAAACCCATTGTAAATTAAAAAATACTGTTAGTTGAAAATGAATTTAATATACCTACACATACCATCCGCCATAGCTTAGCCTAGCCTACCTTAAACATGCTCCGAGCACATATCCAAAAACCACTGGCAGCACAGTACCCTGTGAAATACCGGTCGTTTACCCTTGTAATCATGGGGCTGATTGGGAGCTGCGCTCACTGCCGCTGCTCAGCATCACGGAGAGTATTATACACATCTATCACTAGCCCAGGGAGAAAAAAATCAAAATTCAAAATTCGAAGTACAGTGTCAACTGAATTCACCATTATAAGTTGAAAAATCATAAGTCAAACCATCATTAGTCAGGGACTGTTTGTATATTTAAGTACATCATAGACGTAGTACTTAAAGCAATTTACAAACTAAGATAACTTGTCCAAATAAATGTAAATATCAGGCCAAATTCAAAGTTAAAAATGCTATGGTATAGAAGTGACTCAAAATATGATTTTTATTTGTAAAATCCTAAATAATGTGAAGACTGGTAAACTAAACTGAGAAAAGAATGGTAAACAAAAAGAGAGAAGTATGACCTATATTGCCATCTGTTGGGGAAATGAAATCTGTCGTGTTGAATGAGAGACGAAGCTTGGAAATTCCCAACGAATCTCAACAGCCAACACTGCTGTTTAAGAGCAAAAGCAGATTTCAAGCCTAATTTAGCTTTCTTTTTTTATTTATAAAAGATATTTAAAGAAAGAGGGAAAATAAACCTCTAATAAGTTAGAAACTATGGCTTTTTGGAATCCCATATATAATTTTAGATCAAATTCAAATGGTGTGCTGGAGAAAGAGTATTGTCAAAACTTGTCTCTAGAGTAGATTTTATACTCTCCAGAAGCATCTTGTTTTCTGACTGATGGATCCATGCATGTCAGGAGGGATAGTGGCAAAAGTCCTAGCCTAGAATTTAGTATCAGCTCTAACATGGTGTCAGTTTGTGTAATCATTTGACACTTTGGGTCTAAATTTTCCTCATCTGTAAAGTGCGTGAAATTGGATTAAGTGATTCTCAGAGTTACTTTTCATTGCTCTCCTATTTAAGCTTCATACTTATTTAAAAATAGCCTTTTAATAATTGTATGTTTGAAATAATTACTTTATAGATGGAAATAGTGTTCTGTTTCTAGAACTTTTTTAATGCATTACTATTGTTACTATTATTATTATTTTACTTCAGAAATATTATGTCAGTATCTTTTCTTTGCTTTAGGGTGGAGTTAGTGGGTTGACTGGAGAGCTGGAATTTGGAGAAAATGGAGGCAATCCCAATGTACATTTTGAAATTCTTGGAACCAACTATGGAGAAGAGCTTGGCCGAGGTGTTCGCAAAGTAAGACCCAAATATTGATAGATATGTTTTTTCCTATAGTAACTGTGGTTTGGTTTGACTGTCTTCATACTATATGATCACAATATACATTGAAGTGTCTATTGTAATTTGAAAGAGACAGAAAGAGGAGAATTAGGTATTTAAATGACCTTAAGTACTTACTAGAAGTACTAATCAATATATTCTGTGTATGCCTTAGAATAATTTAAAGGAAGAAAGGTAGTCTGATAGTTACCTAGGGAACTAGCATAATCTTTCATTCATTATAATAATAATTTTTATAAAGTAGTGAATTTAATATTTATACGATGCAGAGCTGCTTTGGTTTTTAACTTGAAATATGCACAAAATCAGAATGAGAGCTTAAAAACTTAATGTAGTAAGAGGGAAAGTTTACCATAAAATGTGACATTACAGCGTTTCGACTTCTATGTGTGTTATGCATAAGTAGAAAATGGTTTTTGCAGGAAATGAGCTCTTGTTATATACTACAGAATGCATGTAAGAAGAAGCTGAGTGCAATAAAGGATGTTTCAGGAAATACTGCGACAGTAACTTTCTCAAGGAGAAATATAAAACCCCCTGGAGAAATGGCTTTCCTATAGTTTGAATTTGCCATTTTCATATATTTTCGGCAGGTAAAAACCTAAGGTAATTGAATGTACATACAGAGTTCATAACTATATTTTTCTAACTGTATAAAGTTGCTGCATCAAGAGTAAGAAGTTCTTCAGTAGGTGTTTCTTCCCAGTGTTGAGGCGTAGGATGCAGAGAAACAGGCAAAACAAAGTTAGGAGGTACTTTAATCAATAGTACAAACTACTCAGTAAATTTACTACAGAGGAGTTAAAACTATCTTAATGTCTTTTTAATTATTGTTTTATAGTGAAGCATAGCAAAAACATGGAAAACTTCAGAAAGCTCAAAGATAGTTTAGTGAATTATTTTGAAGGCAATAGCCACTACCACGATCAAGAAATAGAACATAGCAAGCATTCTGAACACCCCCATAGACTTCTCCCTGATTATATCCCTGACTTTCCTTCTGAGAAGTACAGCTCTTAGTCCGAATTTTATAATAGTCATCTCTTTTCAGTTTTAAATATAACTTTAGCACCTGTATGTGCACTCTTAAGTAATATAATCTAGTTTTGCCAATATTTTATGTCATCTCAGTATAGCATATATTCTTTTTTTTTTTTTGCTTCTTTGTTCAATATTCTGTGTGTATTATTCATTCTTGTTACATGTAGTAGTAATTTATTTCTTTATTTTGCTATTTTTCTTCTATTATGTGAATCATACAATCTATTTTGGTCTGTTTCCATTTTTAGTATATAAACAAAGCTGTTATGAATATTCTTAGACATATATCTAGAACATATACTTTTACTTTTGTGCATGTATCCGTATGCTTTGTATCAAGAAGTAGAATTACTGCAATATAAGAAAAGATACCTTGAACTTTACTAGGTAACCTTAAAGCCATTTTCATAGAGATTACCGATTTACATACCATGAGCAAGGCAATGGGTTCTTATTGCCCTATGTTTTCATCAAATCTTGTTTTTTGTCAGACTTAAATTTTTAAGTTATTGGTTATATAGTGATATACCCTAATGGTTTAAGTTTTCATGTCCCTGTTTATAAAAGGTTCTAGTGTCTTTTACTATGTTGTTCTGCTGTCTTCAGATTTATTTTTGAGTTAATTTACCATTCAAGTCTTTTGGCCATTTTCTATTGGGTTGTACTTTGTTTTTATAATTGATTCTAGGAGTTATGTATATATTTTGAATATTAGTATTTTTTGTTTAATTACGTTGTAAATATTGTCCTCTCTGTATATTTTATTTTCATGTTGTTCATAGTACTTTTAAATCTAGTAGAATTTTGAACTTTCCTTCTTATGATTATTGATATTTAGTCTTATTCAAGAAATCATTTTTTTACTGCCAGAGCCATAAAGATATGTTCAATTATGCTCCAAAGGCTTTATAATTCTGCCTGTTACACTGAAGCCTTTTGCTTACCTGGAAAAAAGTTGTTTGTTGTTTTTGTTTTTTTAATACATGGGGGGAAAGAGAATACAATTTTAATCTTTGATATAGTATCTTGCTTATTTGTTTTTAGTGAGATTTAATTTTAATACAATAAAATGAACAAATTTTAAGTCCACAAAAACTTTTGGTGATTGTATTCCCCAATGTGACTACAACTCAGATCAAATTATAGAATATTTCCATCATCCAGAAAGTCTCATGGCAGACTATGGGTGACTTTTGAAAAAGGCAAGACAGAGTAGGAAATAGTAAACTGAACTAAGAGCAAGAGACCTCGATTTTGGTTCTGTTTTTGTTTTCTTGTTCTGTTTATTTTTAAATTCCTGTTGGATATTGATACCAGGGTTAGGTTGACCTCATAAAATACAGTGCAAATGTTTTCTTTTTTTTATTCTCTATGAGTTATATAAAATTGAAAGAATTTCTTTTTTGAATGTTTTATAGATCACCCTATTGAAGCAGCTTAGCCTAGAATTTTCTTTGTGGTGATTTTTAAAAAATAAAATATTAATCTTATTTTTTTATGATAAATAAAAATAAAAGTCAGATTTTCTAATTCTTGTCAACTCAAGAAGTTTTGTTTTATGATCTTTAAAGTTTTTTTTTCTATATGTATTGGCATAAAATTACTAAAAATATCTTATCGTTTTAAATATCCAAGATATTTTGAGATCTGGACTTATTTTCATTTCTGAATAGTTTTCTTGGTAAAGAACACTTTTAAATTTTTTATAAAGACTTCTAATAATGCTTTCTTCCCTAATAAATATCTTGTCTGCTCTCAATGGAACTAAAACGACTTCCTTTCTGTTACTATTTGGATGGTTGGTATTTCTTTTTACTGTCTTTTACTTTAAGCTTTTCTATGTTCTTTTGTTCACACACATAGTTCTTATAAAAGTATGTAATTGATTATTTGATGCCAACTTGATTACTCATGCTCCCGAACTAGAGCATTTCACATACTTGAGTGAAATGCATTTATAAATACATTTGTCTACCATCTTATACATTCTATTGTTTTGTACATTCTATTTGCATTACCTATTCTAAGTTCCTTTTCTCTCCTTTTTTGCCTTATTTTATTTTTTACTATTATCTTCTCTCTTCTGCTAATTTACAAGTTATATATTCTGTTTCCATTTATTTAATAGTTCCTCTAGAATTTATAGCATGCATACTTAATTTATCAGTCTAAAGTTAATCAGTATCTTTACTTTCCTAGCAGATAATATACTTAGAACATTTTAAATCCATTCACTAAGTGTATCCACCTCTCAAACTATAGGTTATTATTTTCATGTTTTTAATGTTATCTTTTAATTCAGAAAAAGAAAATAGTACCACTACTGTTTTGTGCAATACATATTTATTTATATCTACCCACATATTTTCTACTTTCCTTACCTCTATTACTTCCTAAATTTATATCTAGAAGTGCTTTTCTTCTGCCTGAACTAGAGCTTTTAAAATTTTCCTTGTTGATAGTTTTCTTGTGGCCAGATTTCAGTTTTTGTTTATTAGAACATGTCTTTATTTCATCTTATTTCTTTAAATATGTTTTTCTTAGACATAAAATTTTTAATTACTACTTTTATTTATTTATTTATTTATCTATTTATCTATCGATTTATATTTATTTATTTATTTATTTATTTATTTATTTATTTATTTTTTGCGCATTGACTATATCGATGCACTATATCAATTCGGCTTCAGTGTTGGAATTGAGAACTTGGCTGTCCAACTGTCCATTTTGTCACCAGTCATCTATCCTTTTTTCTCAGAATGATTTTTAAGATTTGTCTTTGTTTTTATATTCCTGCATTTTCGGTAGAGTATCTAAGTGTGGATTTTACTCAGATGTGCATAGATATGGCAGGTTTATGATGGCAAAAACGTTGGTTAGTCAAAATGGGACTTAGGGTGACTAAGCATGTAATGCGAAGCATCTGGTGCTAGGCTAAATTCCTGAGTCTGGCAGTCTCCAGGGTATCAAAGATTACTATTAATTCATGGAGAATTTCAAAACTGTTGGGGAAAATTAGTCTTGGGCCCAATTCTCTGCCTTCAGTTTTATTTATTTAGTAATAAGAAATTAGCTACCTTTATCTAGAATCAAATGGAAATAAAATAATTAACAACATAGAGTCATAAAGTAAATTTACTGTAAATATAATTGGATATTCAGAAAATAAAAATATTCATGACTTTATAACAGAAAGCAATATGTTTCTTTGGAGTTTTTGTTAATTACTTGCTGAGTGATATTAGAAACCATTTTTTGACCTCATGATTATAAAATTAGGGTTAGTTTATAATATTCCCATTTTGAAAATAAAGACTTCTGTACACATGAAGGTATACATGCAGAAATGATTTTATTTGCAGATAGGACCTATAGCAATACAAACAAAAGTTTTTATGTAAGTATTAGTCAATTCCTTATAAAACTCTCCTGTCTTTTTTTTTACTCTCAACGATTGTGCCCAAGTTTATGTATAATCATTTTGCAATATGTTTCTTCTTTCTTCCAATATATTTTGTGTAAACTATCCCATATAATATTATTATTAATTTTCCTGAAGCTGTATGATCCTGATACTTTCTTATTTTATAAAAACACTTAGTTCTATTAACAATTAGGTATGTATTCACAAGGATGATAATCACAGTCTTCATAGAGTAGCAGAAGCTAAGAAAAAAAAGTTTCAAGACTTAGAAGAGGATCAGCCATATAGCAGAAAAGCAGTATTAGTGGAAACTAAAGAGAGTCTATTGAATTTAAAAATTCATGTTTCATTAGTGAGGAGAGGCAGTATAGTAAATCAGCCTTTTAAATTCTTGTGTTATTTAAAAACAAATTTGTTACATGTTACTAAGCTCATAAGAGTAAGTACAACATAAATGAACTAGTAATGTGATACATTCAAAACTGTGCCTGGTGTATCAAAAGATATTGCAATTAATTATCATTTATAAGAGAAATCTCAGTTGAGTGGTGATGTCATATGTTTAAATAGCAACAAGTTGAAAAGTAAAAAGGAAGGTGATAATGAGAATTAAGGGTAAATACCATATTATCCTGTTTGGCTATGAGAGTGGCCATTAAATGGCTTCGTAAAATTGAGGGGGAGAACTTTTAGAATGCGAAAGACCTGAGTATATTTGATGCTCACAGACTGAGCCAGTAGAGAGGAAGAGAAAAAAGATAAAGGAAAGAAATGTGATCATTTAGAGGTCCAAGAGAAAGAAGACTGGATCTGGAGTTAATGGAGTAATTAATCTTAGGCACTGGAGGACATAATTTTCCAAAGTGATGGGGAGCAGAATAGAGAAAGAATGGTGTAAAGGCAAGCAAGTCTTCTTGTATAGTGTCAAGAAATTGTTAAGGGAATTGTTAAATATATTATCTTTTCTTGGAGATATGGGAATGAGATTATCTGCTAAGAGGGAAGGTGTACCAGAAAACATTAGAGATTATGAGGTTGGAGGTTAAAGACAGTGAATAAGTTTTGAAATAGCTTCTGTGGCAAACAGAAGAGAGCTAATTGGGGAACATGGGAGAATTGCCAGGTAAGGCTGTTGGCTCATGTGAGGTTGGAAATCAAATATTCATTGTAGCACTAATCTACATGGTTGATTACCTTTGTCCAGCAGCATTCAGCAGATAAAATAAATTTGAATTAACATAGGGTTAGGATGAAATCCTAACCCTATTTTATTATTTTTAATAGCTGTAAAGTGAGGCAGTGAGGGTAAGAATATTGACAGGAGAATGGCTAAAGTGACAAAGCATGAAATCTAACTTGGACATGTATGGTAATAGAGATAGGTAGAGTCTCAACAACAGGGAGAAAGTAAGGCTCAAGAGAATCAAGCCCTTAGTAAGTCAAAAGTGTCTGTATATTAAGTGAGAGAACTTTAGAGCCAGAAAGTTGTGTTTGAGATGAGAGACATCTAAATTCATGATTCAAATGGTAAATAAGGTCCAGACACTCAAAAATCAGATTGTGAGAATATCAGAATTGGACCTCATTTAGCCTTTTAAGATCAGTGTAGTTCCAAGATCAAGGTAGTTGCTTCACTCTGCTCTAAATTCAAATTCCTCAATGTGTTACCTATGCCATTCAGTTGACAATGAAGCATACACTTCAAATTATGTCTGCTCTATTCTTATGTATTATTGAAGAACTCCTGTATTTGTTTATGCTTCTATATTCATATATATATATGAATATAGATATATATATATATATATTCTAGATATGCAGTAGATTGAAACACTGCAGTGCACTGACATTAATAGATGGTTGTTAAAAGGGACAGTAAATATTTACTTTATAACACCTTTTGCATTGCTGACACTCAAAATTTTTTATTCTTGTTTTCAAAATTTGTAAGCATTCTTAATTTTTAAATATTTTTTGTTTTTATAACTCAGATGTTTTTCTCTCAAACTGAAAATTTAATTAATTGCTGGATTTATAAAACTCTAAATCTACCTCTCAAGTAATTTTAAGAATACTACAGATTATTTATGGATTGCCAGCTCCATTTATAAATGGGAAAGTTCCTTCATTTGGGCATTAACGCGCAGATAATGTCTTCAAGGATACTTCTCAAGGAAAAGCATTAGCATGCAAATAATTACAGTATTTACTATGTACATCAAAAATTAAAGTTCTACTCCCAGTATCTCCATGTCTCAAAAAGAGTGAATGGCTGTCCAATCGATGACTGTCAAGTTGTCAGTGTTTATACTGCTGCCAATGGCTAAGTGTATACAACGCCTGCAGCCTTACCACCTCTAGCAGGGATACTGTCAGCTCTCATACACTAAGTAGGGTTGTATCTGCTTAGGATTTGACTGTGAGATTGACCAAGTCCCACATTTTGGACTAGTCCCGGCTCTCTTGGCATTGTATGAGAGGAGGTTTCATTTATCTGAGTTTGGCAAGAATGAGAAAAGGATTATTTCATTTTCATTGATGCTGATCAAATAAGAGATTTCTTACTTTGAATTTGTTTACATGTCTTTTACTTTGAAGTAAGGTGGTATTTCATTCAGATTCTGTGTTCAAGGTGTTAGACACTGTGTATCTGTGAAGATAAATTTAGGTGAACCTCAAAGGCAGATTTCAAAATTATCAAGGTTTTCTATATCTTTAAATTTTCTCCAAAAATATGGTTGTTTATGTTTCTGCTCATCACAATACAAAATCACCAAGAAGAAAAATAATTTAATAGCATCTTATCCAATTGTCTAAAACTATAGAAGATACAAAAAGTTGGTATTAAATTAAATATTTAATTTCAAGATTTGACTTTTGTTTTTTCTTAGAAGAGGAAATTTACGTTTTATTTATTTGTTTGTTTGTTTGTTTTTTTATTGTGCTTATGGATCGAAAGTGTTTTCTTTCTTTTGTTTGGTTTTGCCAATGCCACTCACTTATTATTGTGAAGACTGAGTTCTAGAATTAAAATTTAATACTCTAAACATAATGTCTTCTAACTTTATCACATCAGGAAAATAAGGCCAGGAAAAATCGATTAAAACTAGTTTCACAACACATCTTAATTGCATAGTAATGCTTAGTATCTTCATAAAATTGTTTTCTCATGTAAGCTAATGAAATAAAATGGTGCAGCAGAGATAGTCTAGCTCCTAGGTATAATTGTTTTTTGGATAGGTTTAGAATTTTTACTCAAGTTCTCCAACATTAAATTCACAAATATAAAACCTATTGGGAACATCTAATGTACTGTTTTTGCAAAAGGTATATAGATTATCATTTGTCAATTTTTTATGAACTGAAATATTTTACTACGTTGTAATTAGAAAGAGGAATAACAGCCTTGTTTCAAATGGCCAATGATTAAATATTTTACTGGTATTCTTCAACGTTGTACTTCTGTTTTGATTCTGCGATATCTAAAGTAGCATTTGCTTTTCATTTTACCCTTCTTTACGTTTCCTTATGATACTTTTTGCAAATTGAAATAGTATGCATACTATAATTATAATTAAAATCCTCATATATTAAATTTATTTGTCTGTTTTCCCCATTATGGTGTAACTCCATGAGACAAAATGTTTGTTCCTTGCTATGTACCCCAATGTATGCATATAGTAGATGCTCATTAAATATTCATTGAATGAACTGATAAATACATTTGCATACTGACATAAGGATCTGTAATATTCTCCACATTTACAAATGTAACAGCCATGTTTTTTTTTTCTTTATTCAAGTGAGAAAATAATAAGTGTATGTACATAATTTAATTGTTGACCTGCCACTTCAGAAAGTGAACATATGATCACCCCCTTTTCATCATTATATCATCATGCCTAGCAGAGTTGGCCACTTGGTCACCAAAAGTTCAATCAATTATTTCAGTGGTCATTAAATATGATTATGTATAATTTCTTTGCAAAAATTCATAGATGATAGGGAAATATTAGATTGATTATTCCAAGAGAATAGTTAGGTTGATTATTCTAAGAAAAGTAGAAGTGCAAGCTCATTAGGAATTATTGGTATTTGTAGTCCAATATTATTTTCGAACAACAAGGCTACATTTAATATGTTGTAATGGAGGAAAGGGTAAAACCTTCACTGTCAGACACACCTGGGTTGAAATTCTGACTGTCACTTACTGCCTGTGTGATTTTAGGTCCACTAAATCCAGTGAGTCTCAATTTCTTTATCTGAAAAATGTGAATAATAATACCTATCTGTGAGATTGTTTCAAGATTTAAGTGAAATTTTGTTTGTAAGTTACATAATGAAGGATGATTAAAGTAATGCCAATTTACAAATGGATAGTAATCTATGTCAACTTTTTTCTAACACAAGAAATGCAAAGTCTAGTTGCTCTTCTCACAAGAAATTGCTGTATAAGATGGAGAAAGTAATTTCATTTAAGGTGTGATTGGCAGAGCATTATACATGACAATCACAGTAATAGCATGCAACATTAACCTTTTTGTTTTGTTTAATGTCTTTTTGACAGTAAAATTCTACAGGTCTCTTAATCAAGATTTGAGAGTATATACAGTTTGATGAGAAACTAATAGCAGAGGATCTAGTCATCAACTAGCCTATATTAACCCAATCTTAGTAATTAAGATTAAAAGCTTCCATTTTTATTTCCTGTCATATTTCCAATAATGAATTTTTATTTTGGAAGGTTTATATAATAAAGAACATCTAGAAAATGCTGTGAATTGACAATATGTTGTGAAAACAACAGCTTTTTTTTCTTCTACTCTCCTTTATATATAATATACAATTAAAATAAATTTAGCTCCATCAATTTTTATTTTGGTTAATAATTTGTTCCACAAAGTCAAGTGACATTGAATCTAGTACTTTATAAAATATCCAATGTGTTAGACTCTCAAAATTATTGACCCTGATAGGTAGAACTCTGTCCTTTTGAAAAGTACATCACATGGACTGCATTGTTTCTGCTTCAAAGGGAGTTCATCTACTATTACTATGTAGAAAAGAAAATGATAGCGTATTCAGTGATGTTTAAAGTCACTGAGATTTCTGCAAGAGCGAGCTGTTGCTTGGATTGAGGTGACCTCTGAGGGAGTCCTGCTTCAGGCAGGCAGTATTCACTGCCTCTTAAAGAGAATAGCAAGTATCTCTTCTGGTGGTTGAAATGACGCTGACTTATACAGCTTGGAGCAAAGATGCCTGATAGACTACAATTCCAGTCAGGTTTCGGCAAAAATAGAATCGACAACTTTTCTGAAAGGACTATAAAATCCAGATTGTTTAGTTGATATGGATTATTTTACTATTTTTTGATGAAAGGGCTTATTGTGAGGAAAGTAGCTGCTATTGACACACAGATTCTTAGGAAATGCTTACAGACACATATGTACTCATAAAGAGACCCAGAGAGTCTATGATCCATCTCTAGTCTGCAAGTTGAGACTGACTGTGTTAGGTAAGGAAAGGTTCAGTTTCCTTTCTAATGGACTTGACATTATCCACAGTGGGACACACTGGAATCTGCCTCACCCTACCCTTGACAAATACACTCATCACCACCACCAAAAACTTCAGTAAGCTCAAATTCACTTACACAGTATGCAGGTACTTACCATCCACATAACAACCTCATTTGTCGTTTCAGCCACAAACTAGTGATTAATGTTTAGGCCCCACTACCAGAGTGGTAATCATTAAAGCAATCTAAATTAGAATACATAGAATTGAGAAACATTTGCTCATGTATGTACTTCTTTGGCAAGGTCTCATTGTTGTGATTGAACTTTAAATAGCAGATAAAGGTTTATTTCAAAGAGGTTGCATAAATGGGCAGATTGCAGCAGGCAGGGGGTCACACAGTAAGTCATTTGTCCATGAATGTTGGAAATTCACAACAGACTGATTGTTATAAAGTGATGTTCATGATATGGTAGGTTCAGTTGAACCATAATTCCAGGGACTTGTCATTGGACTTCATATAATCTGCTTACTGTCACCTCTGACTTTCTCTGTAGTCT
This sequence comes from Eonycteris spelaea, assembly GCA_003508835.1. Lineage (NCBI taxonomy): Eukaryota > Metazoa > Chordata > Mammalia > Chiroptera > Pteropodidae > Eonycteris > Eonycteris spelaea. The sequence continues at coordinate 5,708,916 of PUFA01000074.1, read as the reverse complement.
GTTAAAATATTTGATTACATGATAGATGATTATGGGGATGGGGAGCATGGTATAGGGAATGCAGTTAGCATTAATATGTTGGCAGGTGGAGGGTCAAGGGATGGAGGGAGCAAATGGGATTGTCTTATGAACTATATAGATGTCTAACTCATGTACCATATACTTGAAACTAATTAAAATAAATAAATAAAGTTAGGAAAAAAATATTTGATTACATATCTCTCTTATTCTCCCAGGCTTGTCTTGATGCCTTCAGGAAATTATACATTTTCCTTCAATAGGAACTGGGTTTTATACATTGCAATGATTATAAAACCTTAAATAGTCTGGGCACATAATCTCACCAAATTTGCTAATAGAACTTTCACAGCTCATTCGTTTGGGGGCCCTTCGTTTATACTAATGAACATTATGTCCATATCAGTGATGAATCATTTAAATTGTAATCATGACTTTTGAGACTGCTAGTTGCATTGCCTCCTTCCTGTCTATTTTCCCCAAGTAATTTTATTTTCTTTTGTGACCAGGACACCTGACACACTAAAGCTATTCAGATACTATTAAGACTTTAGTCCCAATTAAGCTGTTCCATTTCCTAGTGACTGGAAAATGAAGGTGTTGGTATTTGCTCATTTGTTTTGAATAGAAACTATGTTATTAAGAAACCTTTTTTGAGACTTTGAGAGAGTTTGGTTATGTAAACTATTGCCCCTTTTTTCTCCTATTAATTTAGACAATGCTTCCTCCAAGCTTTCCTTCTTGACAAAAAGGTGATATGTTGCAATGAAACAAGTAACACAATTTGTTTCATTTCCATGGAGCAGAAGCAATTGTTTGTATGCTAAAAGCAATGTATTGACTGTGCTAAAGACAGAAATTTTCTGTTTGGCAACTGATCTTCATCCCCTAACAGCGTGGAGACTACTAGCATATGGTAGTGACAACATGTTTCTCCTTATACTCTTAGTTTTCAGGGCAGGATATTCAAATGTGCAATATTTTTAGAGACTTTAAACCAAACCAACTATTCATGTAAACATGTCCATATTTATCTGATTGCAAATATTTCTGAAAGTTTAGATTTGTTCACTTTAATTATGTCTTTCTTTGAAAATGTGTACAACTCTATGATCTTGCACACAATAAAAATTTATTTCTAACTGTGAAAATGAAAAAAAAGTATTTTCTCCAAATTAGCTCTATATTTAAATGTTTTATATTTAAAAAAATTTTTGTAGCTCTTTAGATGGGGAATATTAAGACTGGAGATTATAGGCTATTGATATTATTAGTTACTCCTTTATATTTTCCAGATTTCTGCAAAATGAATATAATACTATTATAATCAAAAAAAGGAAGGTTAGTTCAAAAAGTTAATTTTCAAAAATGTTTTATCTAGAGGAAACTATTTCTGAAAGTTTATTAGAAGTACATAGGTAATTTAGACTTTAAGAATAAAAGTTTGTTTTTATTGCAATTTGAAATAGGATCTGTTCTCTAGACGAAGCATTCTATGATTCTAAAATTTTAATACCATCTTGCATTCATAAAACATTCTGAAGCTATTTTTTTAAATAGCAAAACAATTCTTGTTATTTATTTCCAGATACTATCTATGACACTAAAATACAAATTACTCGAAGCAGGACTATACCATATTGAATTAATTTGTAACCTTATTTATTAAACATTTCAATTTGATTAAAATAAGCATATCTAAAGTAATTTTACACTATGGTAATTTTACATATGATAATAAACCTCAAAATTCTTACCATAACTAAAATTATTTTCAATGTATGGGCTATATTTTCAGAATACTTCTTTTGGTGAAGGTTTGAAGGTAAGAACTCTGAAAAAGAATCTCTGAGAATTATATATTTATTTGTTCTAACTTTAAAAAGTTCCTGTAAAATTTAGGTTACTTAGATTTTATGAATCAATGATTAATGTAAAATAATTTATGGTTAACTTTACATAATCGATGAGGTCTTATTAAAATATAAATGTTTGCTTTGTTTCTTTTTTATCCTGAGATTAATTAGTAGTCATGCTGAATCCCATTTGTTTACTAATCCTTAAAAAAGTATACAAATGAAGAATTAATAAAGAAAGATTTTTTAAAACTAACAAATGCAACCTATATTTTGTTCTTACTGTGGTCTGCAGCTTCATAGACACTTAAATAATAAAATATATAACCTCAAGTTTTGTCATACTTGAATCATCATGGACAGTTTTTCAAAATGTTGGTTAAATATTTTTATTAGAAAATAAATCCTTATTATTTAGATGCATAGTATATTATTATTAATTTGTATGTTCATACAACTTAGATGTTACTGATATTTTGAGTTAAACTGTTTCTTCCGTTACCTCCACTTCTGATTGAGGCTACAAATACTATTTTGAGGCACTTTTTTTTTTTTCTTCAAATTTTCAGCATTTCCAACAAGGCCTTAAATGTCTTTCTAGTCAATTCTCTATGAATTTAATAACCAATCTGTTGAAGTTATGTAGAAAACTAAGTTCGTAGAGTTCTTTCCAATATGGACAATAAATGTTTGGAAATAGATATGTGCTTTTAGTAATTAGAAGTACTTTTATTAATCACAATAATTTGGGTGCAATAAGGGGCTTTTACATTTATGGACAGTGAACTTTGATTTTAAAATATTATGTAAATACCCTTTATCGGTGTTGTTAAATTCCATAATAACAGTAAAACAGCATTTCTGATTTTTTTTTTAATAATCAACAGTGAGAAATGAAACTCACTAAAAAAAAGTCCAAAATAAATTAATATAGGTTATGCCTTGAAATGTTTAATTAATAAAATGAATGCATCTAGCTGAATGTCATCACTCTGAGAAAGTCACTTGACGCTCATAAGGAGAAAAGTACTTATCTACTGAAAATGTTTTCAAGCCGTTCTTAAGCAGAAGCGATGGAAAGTTTTATTACCCTGGAGTACCTGAATAAAAGTGTTTTCATGGGTTTAAATGGAAATGTATTGAAACGCTTTGCTTGAGAATTTTTTTTTTTTGGATTCATTCAAGTGTGATATGAATCTGTATCCCAAACTGAGATGAGAAATCTTCCAGTCCCAGACTCACGGTTTTCAGAATGTCTGATTGTAGCCATTTGGAGCAATAATACAATCTGAATAAGTGTACTTTCATTAAATAGGAGACAATGTCTTTTAGGATTGTGAAAAAGAAGTCATATTTCTGTCTCCATATAGAACGTGGTATATTAATGGATATTTTTCCCTTCCAAAGAAAATTAGAAACTGGAAAATTATTCTTGGGGACAAACAAAATAATTACGATATGTAGCACCTAGGAACTGTGTTCTTATCCCATGTGATTTTTATTGTTGAGAATTGTATATTCATTTTTATTTCATCTTCCCCTTACTTTGATTCTAGCGTCCTCACTTTTTGCAAACAAAACATTTCTGGCTCCCAGGTGTTATTTCTTTTCTAGCTGTTCTATTGTATTAGGTAATTAATTATACAATAGATTCTTCTATGTACTTTGATTCTTATAATCTTGTTAACTCTATCTACATTAAAAATAGGTGCATGAATATTTTATTCATTCTTAAACATACTCAATTTTTTCCAAGTAGGCGCATTGTTTTTGTTTGTTTGTTTCATCTCAAACATTTTTATGAGGGATCACAAAATTAGAAAAATATTAACATCATTTGGTGAAAGATCTCTCTTATACATGGAGTACCTGAAGTTCATGAGTTAAATGGCTTCCTGAAAATTCTTTAGTTTGTCAGAAAAACCAAGTTTAGATTTTTAGTTAAATGTTTTTCCCACTGCATTATAAATCCTTCCTTCCACAATTCAAAAACATTACCTGTTAGAGATAAGCAGTAAAGGTGAGGTCTCTTCTTTTTTTTTTTTTTTTTTTCTGTTATGGTAAGTATGGAACCAATCTCTAAATATTTATAGTTATTTCATTGTTTATTAAATTCCAAGAGAAAAAAATTGTTGAAAAGCTCACTAACTAAAAATTTCTCACATTTTCCTATAAAATTACATCAATTCTCTTGCTTTTCTCTTGAAAATCCTGATAGTTAAGATATGGAAATGTTTTCAGCTATACTCTATTCTAATCTTTTAATTTTCTTCTACAATATTTTATGTAATATTTCATTTTCAGCCTTGTTCTTTTTGTTTACTCTCCAGATTTTACTTATGATAGTAGAGGTAATGATTTTATTTCTTTTAAGTTTTCCTTTTCTCCTTTTGAAGGACAGCTACATTTACCTCACTATGAACTTGACATTCAGTTTTATCTTATTGATCTTAACAGAAACATATGTTGATTAAAAATAAATGGTTACACATGCAAGTAAGCTGAAATTTCTGATAAAATATTTCCATAAATCATTTTTAGTTAGCTATTTATATCTTAAGTAGAATTTTTCAGTCAACATGTATTTTTTGTTTTTGTTCTTGTTTGGTTTTGTCACAGTGTAGTCAGATAAAAATATATTAGAGTTATTATGTCAATTTTTCTTCAAGACAAGAGTTCAGTGAATCATGCCATAGAAGGGTAGCCCTATATTGAAGTACAAAAATCATAGGTCTCTATAAGATCCTATAATATCAGCAAACAGTCGTGATTACTTACTGCTGATAGAGTTATCTTTTTTAGTAAGACGGTAAGTAAGTAGAGAGACAGATAGATGATGATGATAGAAAATAGATAGATAGATAGATAGAGCTCATAGATGATAAATGATATGGATATAGATATCACCCACCAGAGAGAAGAGAGATAAATGTAAAAAAAGCAACATAGGCCAAAAACATACTGTGTTAATAATATGTAGAGAAAGAGATAGGTCAGATATTTTGTGAGTTACCTTGTACGCTATAGCTTTGTAACAGACATACATACAAATAATTTTGGTGCTGCTTTGGATCTTGTACTTAAATAGATATAGATATAGAAACCTAAACTCATTCAGATATTAGAAGATTGTGCCATGCTTACATGTTGACCATATAACTTTATTAAAGCAACTAATTTGAAAATAATATGCCCTTTGGGGGGGGGGAAATGTGAGACAAAAATGTAGCAGTAGTAGCTGGTCTACAAGTAATTTTAAAAATTAGTATTAAAGTCAATAATAAGTTGAAAAAATAAAGTTTATTCTGGATGATTTGAAACAAAGAAAATGACAATATGTAGCACCTAGCTTTCTAATCTGATTTACCTGATTGACTTAATATCAACAATGGAAATTACCTTCAAAAATGAGATATTAATAAACTAACAAAAGTTTAGATTATCTTACACCCTAACTTGATTGTAATAATTTAGAGGTCATTAAAGGAAATAAATTATGAAGCCTCATTATATTTTAATGAGCAGTGCTGTCACATTGTGTATAAGGATAGTATTCAGTAGGAAATGAAAACCAAAAATTTAATTTGCCCAGTGATCATAATTTTTTTAAATGTTATAACATAAGAAATAGTTTAATCATTTTTATTTTAGAATACTAATTTTACAAATATTAAAATTGTTTCCATGGGTAAAAGGAATTTAAACATATGAGGAATAAACTGAGAATATATTTCTTATTTTTATCTTTAGTTAAGGATTCTGTTAATATTAATCTCTTACTAAAAAGAAGTGTTATAAAGTATTTTAAAGCATATCATAATTTTATTGTTAATGCCTGTCTTTAATTTTGATAGCATTTTATGAATTACCTTTCCTGCATTATGTAATAAAATTATATTTTTCAAAATCTTTTTTTTTTTAATTTTGATATTCAATATTATTTTATACTAGTTTCAGGTATACAGTATAGTGTTAGATATTTATATAATTTATGAAGAGATCTCTACAATAAGTATAGTACCCACCTGACACCACATGTAGTTATTACAGTATTATCGACTCTATTCTCTGTGTTGTACTTTACATCCCTATGACTGTTTTCTAACCACCAATCTACTTCTTAATCCTTGCACCTTTTTCACTCAGCCCCTCAGCCCCCTTCCATCTGGTGACCATCAGTTTCTTCTCTGTATCTACGAGTCTGTTTCTGTTTCATTTGCTCTTTTGTTTTGCTCTTTAGATCTCACATACAAGTGAAATAATATGGTATTTGTCTTTTTCTATCATCACTCACCTCACTTAGCATAATACCCTCTAGGTCCACCCATGTTGTTGCGAATGTTAAGATTTCATTGTTTTTTTATGGCTGAGTAATATTTTTTAATATATTTTTTGAATGTTAATATGGTGTGCGAATACCCTTATATGATAATGTCTACTCATTATTTCCCTATTTCACAATGTTTTCTTATTTTAGCCAGGCAGAGGAACAAAATATAATCTTACTCATTGTTTATTACTGGGGAAAAAGTATTGAAAATATAAAAATATTTTAATTTTATCAAATTATAAACTATATATACAAAATTATAGTATACTGTAGTTAGTTGCAGACCAAACTTTTTTTAAAAATATGGTTCTCAAGGAAGCATGTAATTCTGGATTAAGAAGATAAAATTTTGTTGTGTTTGTTGAAGTCTACTATTAATGAAAGGAAAGCTAATGAGTCTCAACTAACAAATAGAAATTACACAGAGATAAAGGCCAAAATTGTCACTTGCATTAAAGAAAAATGTCAATGAAAAAAATTGGCAAAAGGTATTTCATAAAAGAAATTTAGGTGAATATGAACTAAAGATTTTAGTTGACCACAAGGTCAAATGAAAGAATAGTACTGAGTCTGCCAAAAAGCTAATGAAATTTACTAAAGTCATTAAGAAAACTATGTTGCAAGAGAAACTCATGAATTAAAGATCTTTGGTATGAAAAATAACACACATCAATACTATTTTCATGTATTTAATAATAGCCATGTGTAAAAGTAAATGGTGGTTTTACTATATTTTAGGGTCATGTGTAAAATCAATGACTCAGAGTTTTGGGAGACAAATATGGCTTTATGCATGGGTGCTTTATGGTAAGATTTGAAAAGCAGTAGGATGATACTTATATTCATCAAAAATATCTTTAATTATCCAATAAAATGCTTGATAATTTGCTATTAGTTATACAGTGCCACACATAGACACCAGCTTTTAAAAATCACCTGATCAGATGTAAATAATCTGTAACTAGAACATAGATTTATTTATTGTCTTCTCTTTTCAATAAACATAATGTTTGTAAAAGGGGTAGGAGGGAAGAATTAAATTGCAGAGCTCTATTGGAAGAAGTTACCCTAGGTAAGGAATATCAGCAAGGACTCATACACTGTACTAGAATAACATTAAGGCAGTGGAGGCAGGGAAGATACATTTTCATAGAAAGAGAAGATCAAAGAAGAAGCATACAGTAGATACATTTTGCCTACTTTACCCTCTTATTTCAAGTTGAATTTGGTTACATCCTCAGAATGTATTTGCTCAATTAATGTATGAATAAATGGAAAAATGTATATAGAGAAAGATTCCTGGAAGTCAGTTTAGTTGGCTTTGTAGTGCTTAATAGAATTAAAAACTGTGAATGGATTTAGTTTGTCAATAAAATACCAATTAATGGTATTGTTAGAAATACATAGATAGCTCCATATTAATCATGATTAGTAAATTAATATGGAGGGTTATATTAACCCATACAATTATATTCCAAATAATTTATATTATACGTTATAAACAAAATATATTATTATCTATATATTCCCAGGTTATCTGATTCCCAAAGTATCTGACCTCTCACAAGCTAGTTTTCTAATGCCCTAAAAAAGAAAACATATTCTTTTAAAAATAATTTTAAATAAGTTCATTATTTTGATTTCTGAAATAATTTCACAATGCATACATATGGCAAAATTTATCAAAGTGTACATTTTAAATCTATGCAATTTATACCATGTCAATAATACTTCAATGAAGAAGTTTTTAAAAGCCCATTGCAGAACTAATTAATTCATAAAATGTCTTGATCAAAATTTATATTTTCTGTTTTTATGCAAAGTTATTTATTATCCAGATGTTTGTAAACAAAAAGGAAATAACCAAGACAGCCAGATACATGTTTTGCCTTGTATTTCTCAGGAAGCATGAAGGTAGTTATCACATGTGAGGTTCTACCTCTGGTTTCTCAGTTAATTTTATAATAGAAATTAGAATAGCCCTTTTAAATGTACATATCATTCTCCCAGGATTCTAGCTGTTTTCTTAATTCTCTAAAATGGCTATATTTAATATTGTCTAAGTAATTTTGGGTGTGTGTCAAAATATGTACATTTCTGCTGCCATTATCATTAGGAAACACAGTTAAATGAATAAAAAGGTTGATAGATTTTTTTCAAATATAGCACATTGCCCATAAAATAGTTTGTTGTTTTTTCCTATTCTGTGGAAGCATTTAGGTGAATTAATTTTTTATGTAGATGTATTTTTACAAACTGTAAGTTATCTATTAAATTATTCTAACTTTGTTTTCTTACATATAATGCATGCTTACCTTAGAATTATATTCTAGAAAGCATTGGTACTTTGCCACATTTGAGAGAATGATTCTCAGTAGCATGTACGATCAACTATAAGTCCATGAGGTTTATTACAAAATCAAGTTTGTGTTCTTTATTTTGGAAACAAAAAGTTTTTATAGTTTAAATTGTTTTTTATTCTACATATTATGTACATGAGAGGAACTGATAAGACCTATAATATGATACCAAGTTTCAATAACCAGAACACATCTTTGAGAATATTGCCTATAATATTTTGTTCTAATAATCAGAATGCATCTTTGAGCACATTGTCTATAATATTTTCCCCAAAAAGCCAAGGAAATCATGTAATGAATAGAAGCAATATAAAATTTAAATGACAAGGAAAATTATCTAGATTTTTATTAGAAATTTGCAACTTAAAAGGGTGGCGGCCTTTGCATAGTACTACATGAAACAATTTGAATAAAGCAAAAGGAAGGAGGAATGTAACGTCAACTTTTGCAATACTTAAAATTTGACGGCTTTATTTTATGGAATTTGGTCTTTGCAACAACTCAAAAATTAAATCAGTGTTCTGTCACCTGATAGTCAACCTTAGGATATGGTAGTCAGGAATACCTGAGATTCAGAGTCCCTATTGCCTTAAGAGGTTAATTACAGGATTATCAAGGGGATTTTGGTTCACTTCTGGTAGCATTGGGTAATTGGAGTATAACTTATGTTTCCAGAGTTTCTCTCAGTATAAATATCGAATGCAAGAGACATAGGGTATTAAGAACTGCACTGCAGAAATCTTAACTACACTCAATGGTTACCATCCCTCACTGCTCCTAATTGCAATGTTGTTCTGATGAAGTGAAAAGATGACAGTCAAGGTCTAACCAGCACACAGTTCTGTGGCCTAGGTTAAAGCACTCATTCTTGAGGGTAATGAATGATCAATACTGAGATGACCTCTTCTTCAGCACAGATTCCTGGGACTGAGGTTAGCTGTGCTCTGCCCTAGTATACTTTAGTTAATCAAGAAATATCTATCCATCTTTTTCAAGCTTCAGTTTAACTCAGAATCACTTGTGATGTCTTTTAAAAAGCATTAATTTTTGATCCTCGTCCCTAGATATTATAATTGAGTATCTTTTGAGAGGAGCTTGAAAATTTGTATTTTTAACAATCGGTGTCTATAGACCCATCACAATTTAAGAAATATTGCTTTCAAGGAAGCTTGCAAAGTATTGGGATATATTGAAAACTACCAAAAAATAAAATGTGATCCTTGCACCTAGGTGGTTTTCAGCCTCTTTGTGGAACAAGACATGTGCACAAGTCAGTATTAATGAGAGGGTCTTCCATATGCAATATTACAGGATGTGAGTTCTAGATGAGAATCTATAATTTAGCAGTCACTAAATCTGGGATTGCCAGAGGTATCAAGAAATAATAGAAGAAAGAGTGAAGAAAATTCCCAATGGAATAACCTATATACACAGAGTGGGCATGACACGTTTTAAGGGGTCAAGTCAATAGATACTTGAATAAATTGATTATATGATTGAACAAATGCTTATTTCAAGAGAAGAGCTTGAACAGGAGTAGTATTCCTATTGTGAAGGATTTTGAGAGATACTGTAAAGATGTAGCTGGCTAGCCATTTAGCCATCTAGCCAATCCTGGGTGTTGGCAAACTTTTCCTGTAAAGATTTTAGGTTCTGTGAGCCACTTTATGGTCTTTGTAATATATTCTTTTTTTTTCTTATATGTAGGTATGTATTTTTTATAATTCTTTAAAAATATGAAATCATTCTTAGCTCAAGAATTGTACAATATATATATATATACACATACATACATACATACATATATAGTTTACTGACCCCTGATCTTATTTATACAGTTCCTGGCTTCTTCCACAAAGGGTTCAAAGAGACTTGAAAGAATAAAATATATATTCAGATATTAAAGTGAATAATAAAGAATTGGCAAGTAAGTGACATATTAGAATTAAGTCAATGCCTAATAAAAGAAAACAAAGAAATAAAAGTATCAAAGTATACGAAGGTTAACTAATATAGTTAAAGTACTTGAACTTAATTTTTAAATTGCTTGTTTTTATCTAATTATGTAATAATCACCTATTTCTTATAGAAGACTTGGGAAATAAGAAAAACCATCCATAATCTTACTACTCTGTATAATATCTCTTAAAATTTGGCAGTTTTCCCTTAGTATATTTTGCAAATCTTTATGGATGCATTTTATGGTCATAAATTATTCAAATATGTTTATATTTTTAAATATTTAGTTTTTTCCCCATTTGCACCCTTAAACTGTTGTAATGAATGCAATGAATAGATTTCCAAAAATAAATTGCTATGCTAAAGTATAGAGCACTCTTTTAAAGTTTTTAGATGTTATTTCTAGTTATTTTTTTTCAAAATGTTTCTCCCTTCCCCCAGCAGTTATGAGGCTGCCTTTTCACAAAACTATAACTCATTAGTCCACTTGTCGGTGTTGAGGATCACTGATGACTGTAGGAGAAAAAATGGGATCAGTTTGCAATTCTATTATTATTAGTGTCAAATGAACATTCATTTTTCTTTCCTTTTTTAGTTATGTTTTCTCTTATTGCTATATTTCTTTATAATATTTCTCAAGTTGATGGTTTGCTCTTTGAATTAGTTTTGACTTACAGAAAATTGTATTTTAATACAGGCAAGTCACTCTTCTTATGATTTCATCCAGTAAATTTTATACAGTACTTTTCCAGCAAGATATCAGACATATCCTGTCTGGACCCACACACACTCCCCTTTTGTAGTTTGAATATTTAAAATCAATTGCCTTTTCAATCCAAGTTGTTTTTTTTTTGGGGGGGGGGGGAGGAGGAGTTCTATGAAGAACTAAATGAATAGTTTGTCCAAAACAGTTGAACAATTTTCTATATAGTGAAAAAAATTCTTCCCTTTTATTGATTTGTGATGCCTTAAATAATTATGTATCACATTATAAATATGCTTAAATCCTAATATATGAAGATTAAATAGATAATCTGCCTTCATGTGTATATTTCTCAATCCAGTTTATTTGGCTTGTAATTAGTATATCATCTTCCCAGAGTCTGATAGTATTGATTTCTAAGTCTTGCAGATTTTCTTATTATCTTTTTTAGTTGTCATAGTGGGTAACTTGGAAGGGCAGTGTCACAAACAGCTATCCAGATGTAATCCTTTGTGAAAAATCAACCGTTCTATTCTTCAAAAGCAGGATATTCCTGATTTGTGACAATGACTCTATGTCATTGTAGGGAAATATGCTTATTTTCTTAATTGCTGCGGAATAGGAGGATAAAAGCCAAGTGAAAGCAGTTTCACGTCATTAAAATGAATTTGTTTATTTTAAGGCAGTTCAGGAAAGACTCCTGTTTTGTGTCATTTATGTGGTCCATGGTGATCATTCTTGCTGGCCTTGTCTTTTTAAATGTTACAGATTTCAGGTTACATTTAGGGAGCTAATGATAGCGATTCTATCATTAGAATCAACTTTAGTGCAGAGAGGGATTTTGTCCACAGATTCAAAGACCCAGGAGTGGTCATTGAAATGTACAAAGAAAGTATTGTTATTTTTGGCTTATTTATAATTTTAATCACAGACAATATTAAATGTGATACCTCTATTTTTTATTAAATAATTTTATTGCAATAAGAAGCCTGTAGTTTAAGTAATTTATGCACACAGTAATGGTTCTTTTTCGGGAATTTGTCTTATTTATTTTACATAGAGTGTGATCTTATCTGGGTAGAGTTATAGCAAAATTATGGTTAACAAGATAAGGATCAGACCCCTTTAGCCTTTAAATGGTGGCAAAATAATCTTAACTTTTATTCAAACTGAAGCTTTTTTAATGAAAAAGGCTCTATAAGGAGAATTTTTAATAAAACCTTAGACTAAAAAGTCTCTTGGGTATATCAAATCTAAAGCATTTATCCTAAGTATGGGAAACTTGGGAGAAATAAGTTTCATGGTTGACATCTAGTTTTTGTGTCCCACAATTTTTCTTCCCAGAGACATTTTTTCAGTGCCTAGGTTTGTTCTGATTATTGGTTCTGAGTCTCAGATAAGGAGTTATATTTAAGTTTAAATATGATTTTTAAATTTTTAATAAAATTAAAACTACGTATCTCTGGTAGTGTCTTCGGGCTTCTAAATTGCCTATTCCCTCATGAAACTTGTCAAAGCTCATTTGAGTTTAGGTATCATTGTTAAATCAGGACTAGAAAAATAAGTCTACATTTGCCTGCAGTTGAGACACATAAATACTTGTTTCAATTTACAAAAAAAAGAAAAAAAAAAGTCATTTACAGCAGTTGGGGAGTTGATACTCTCTTCTACTTACAAGATTTAGGAAAGCTATCCATTAATTTTTTAACTTTCTAGTCAAATGATGGGAAGTAATTAATGTAGAAACTGTATAAGCTACCCATAGTGGGCTAACTAAAATGTAATCAGCAACACTGTTGACCATAGGAGAGAGGAAAAGCAATATTATTTCTAATAATATTCTATAAGCCACCTGTGTTCTTTATATATTCAGAACAGTACCACCATTACACACACACACACACACACACACACACACACACACACACACACACACACACACTGAAGGGTTGGGCTTATGACCTAAGCTAGACCAATTGTGGCATCCCTCATACCAACCCCATAGACCCCATGGCCCAGTAATGTATATGTCACCCAAAGTTTATCAACCAGAATCTTTTTCTAGGTTTTTATAAGGGAAACTTGTGGGAAAGGGATCTCTTTTCTCTCGATCCTAGGTTTTAAGAATAAAAGCCTAGAGGTGTCACAGTCCTGGTTCTTGGAGATAATCAGATTGACAGAATAAAACCAACACCCCAAGAGAACTTATTAAATCTGTTTGATTTCAAAGGTGTGCTGTTAGCTCCTATATTATCTTGCCTCTATTCTAGCATAGCTACTATGCACCAGTAATGATACCAAATACTATGAATGCAGGGTGAACAAGACAAACATAGTCTCTGCTTCACAAAACATGTAGTCTAATGAGGGATATAGTATGGTCAGGCTACCATAACAAGTTACACAGACTAGGTGGCTTATACAACAGAAATGTATTTCCTCACAGTTCAGGAAGCTGGAAAGTCCAACATCAAGATGCCAGCAAGGCTGTTGTCTGGTGAGTTCTCCTCAGGTTGCAGATGGCCACATTCTCACTACATGGGAAGTGAGATTGAAGGAAGCTGTTCTGTCACACAGGGTTAATATCTACTCTAGCTGGTTACCAGCTTGTTCTCCAATCCCTGGGAATCTAGTGTATTTCCAGATTCTCTCTAATGAGGTCTGTTTATGACTATAGGTGGTCTTTAGAATGGAATCTAAAATGAACCATATAAGAAATATTCATGGAACTCTTCTTTGTGGGGAGATGGGAGAGGTAGAAGAAGAAGGAGGAGGAGGAGAGGAGGAGGAGGAGGAGGAGGAGGAGGAGGAGGAGAGTGCGCACAAGCATGAGAAAACGCATGCAAGTTTTTTGGTGTTTTTTCTTATAAGGATATTAGTTCTGTCAGATCAGAGCCTCACTCTTATGAATTTATTTAATCTTTATTACCTCCTCTCCTGCTCTGTCTCCAAATATAGTCACATTGTGGGTTAAGACTTCACGTAAACTTTGTAAGAATACAAACATTCAGTTTATTTTTAAAAAAGGTAAGGTAAATGGTAAATTCAGCCATAGGGTAGGGTAAATCCAAGAACTTACAGAACTCTATCATATAAGACCTCCCATGATGATTGTGGCGAAATGAAAATAGATTCAATAAAGTATAGATTTCATAAGTTTCCGCCACCTCTTCCACGTCAAATTTTCTCTAACTCAGGCTAGGCAGATGACAGAAGATATAATTATGCAAACGAATATGTAGAATAAGTAAAGGTCACCAGCTTATTGAATTATAGCCAGATATCTAAACTGACAGCTGGTACTTTTTCTGGAAAAATGTAAAAGCATCAAGCCAAAGCACATCATCTTCTCAGAGAGTTGAATTAGAATAAGGAGAAAGAAAGGGTTGTTGCATGATCCTGAGAGTCCTTGCTCTTTCAGATTGATGGAAAACTAAGTGAATGGTTTTTGCTTTCCTGTGCCTATTTTCAACCGATGAGGAGAAATATAAGTTTTGTGACTGAACATCATAAAATTATGATAATGTTGAAATCTATTTTCTGATACCATATCTTTACAGATATATAATTTTGAAATCAAAAGGAAGAATTAGCATGTCAGTATTTTTTAATTTACGGTCATATCCAGACATAATTCAGGATCATTTTCGTCAATGCTAGGAAGATTCTAGAATGCCTGTGTCTAGAATAAAATTATGGTCAGAGTAATACAGTGATTAAGTTTGTAGCACTTTACAATCACCTATGGAGCTGTTAAAAAATACCCTGTGCCTGTTTTCCACCCCAAATCCATTAAATCAGAGTCTTCTGATGAGACCTGGCATTTTAAAAAGATTTCTGGATAATCTTAATGTGCAAAGAACCACTGGCTTAATGTGAAAAAGCCATAGCCTAATGTAGCAGCCAGTTGAATTTTTTTGTCTGAAATTAGAAAGCCCAGTCTCTGTGGACTAAATTGTTATTGTTAGCCAATGCTTGGGTATAGAAGTTTCATATAAAGATGGGCAAAGCTCACTGGAATCATCAAGGCAAATCAGTAGTCAAACAAAATCCAACATTATTGAGTGACAACTGAAGATCTAAGCCCACAGTTGGGAAGGTGCTTAGGGAAATGTTTTCTAGGACTAAATGGAAATTATGGATATTCAATGTGGCTTTCTGTTTGTAAGCTCCACTAGCAGAATAAGTCTTACTAAGTAGTATAACTTGAAAAACTAATTGAGAGATTTAGTCATAAGAAGCACTAAAGTAAGAAATCCATTGCAACTTAGAATTTGAACTTCAATCAAACATCCCTTCAAGAACTCAAGTCTCTCTCTAAAAAAAAAAAAAAAAAAGAAGAAAAAAAAAGTCCTGTTTCCTCTTTGGTAGATAGACAGTGAAGAAGAGGATCACTTGGCTTACTCTCAGCAAACTGCCAACTAGGGAGGAAATTTTGTTGTTACTATTTGAAGTGGATGACATCTTTTCCTATTTCCTCCACATTAGGCAATTTGTATATAATTTCTGTAACCTTTTAAGAATGATTTTGCCATAAACTATTTCTCTTTAACCCCCATAATACTGAATTTGTTTTGTTTTGTTTTGTTGTTTTGTTTCTTACCCAGTAAGCAAGTGGGGCCATGAAATCCCTTTGAGCAAGTAAATTACATTCACAGAGTAGTAGATATAGAGCAAGATATAGTTGAAGAAGAAACAATAGGCAAAAAGAGATATGACAGAAAACCATGGTAAGAACTATCCACAGCAGTGAAGACAAACTATACACACTACATACACACACACACACCCAAGGCTAAAAGATTTTTTTAAATAAAAAGGTAACAAAGATGGTAAATTAAAAAGTGTTGTAGCATCAAGATGCAATACCTTGACATTCCAAATTGGATACAATGCCAAAATGAAAAATTGTCAAAGGAAGGTACAATACTGTTTATACTGTTCACAAATGCACTACTCACCTAGAAATATAAGCATGTTGGAAGTTAGAGAAGTCTTGGAGATTTCTGTCTAGAGAGTTGTTTCTGTGCAATGAGTCCTTCTTCTGCAGCACCCCACTCATCCTACTCCCATCAAAGAGAATTGAAGAGGGTTTCAGCCTTCCCCTCAGCCAAGAGAGAGGATGTACGGAAGTCTAATTAGAAGACAATTCATAACTATTTCCTGCAGGTTAGAGTGCACAGAGGACTACTGGTTGGTTCATGTCACTTAACCACAAGTGTTTTACTAACTATTTTGATAACTGATTGAAGGAGACATACTGCTTTGTGTAATTTGGATTCTCTGTATTTATAAGGTAAATTACACATGTGTCCTGTGGTCTAGATATAAGCCATATAGAAGATAGAATGTCTCTTGTTTGGATCATCTTATATTTCATTCTAAAGACCAACTATAGTAACAAACAAATCTCACTAGAAAGAATTCTCTAGGGAATCTGAAGATACCACAGATATCCAAGGATTGAGGAAGAAGCTAGCAAACAGCTAAAATAGATGTGAATTCTGTGACAGAACATCCATGAAAATATATGTCTTGGGGGGGGGGGAGGAATGGTAAGTCTCATAGTTTCCAAAGAACCCATGAAAATTGCAAATGCAAGACCAAGAACAAAAAAGTAGGAACTTTTTTGCCTTATGTTCTGGGACTTAGGAAAAAAGTCACTGTATTTACCCAGCTATAGATTTCCCATCTATAATTTGGTGGAAGGGAGGAACTTCAATATCTAACCAGGGTCAGAGTTTAAACTTTTACTAAGGCTAGAGATTTTTATTATTAAAAATTATTAGGGCAACATTGATTAACAAGGTCAGATATATTTCAAGTGTATCATTCAACAGTAAGTCACATATATTTTATGTGAAAATCACATATATCGCTCATATGTGAGACATAAAACTGAAGGCTAGAGATTTTTAAATCACTGAATTAAGAATGTGACCATAAGTCGCCTTAATTACTTAAGAATAAACAGAAAAATCATAGTGTCTGTCTGAATTTTTATCCAAGAGAAGGGAAAATAACCCTGCAGAATAAATTTTAAAAGATTGTGAGACACAGAAAAATAGGTTATGTTTTATTGTACCTTATGAGTTTTGACTATGCAATCTAATATTTATAAAACTCAAAGTCAAGAATTATAAATGACCAAGCAAAACAAGGCTAATAACCACATTTTATACTTTTCTTATGTTTTATAATTTCATATATAGTCTCTTATTTGATCCTAAATTCCTGAAGATATGACATATATAATTTTCTCCATTTTACAAAATATCTGAGGATCAGGTTAATAAGTGATATATATCCAAGATATTTACACATATCAGAGTAGGTTTTGAAGTTAGGACCAGAATTCAAATATACTATCTCTAAACTTATCTAAGGGCACAGACCATTATGTAAGAAGTCACCTTTGTATTTTCCCTAAAAGCTGTTTCCATTAATTTATTCAGTAAAAATCATTCATCTCCCATGACCCAGGCATTGTTAGGGATACATTATGGTAGAAATCAGATAATTCCATTGCTGTTATAGAACTTCCATTGTAATACAGAAGAGCAGACAATAAATAAATAGAACAAAAATATATTAGGTGGCAAAGTTTGTGAAAATACAAATAAAGCAGGTTATGAAGGATGCAAGTGTTAGGGGTGAGTGCTAGAGTATGTTTTATCAGCCACAGGGTCTGAGAGGGGGTTGTGTTTACAGCCAAAAGCCATTGTAGATGGGGAGTGAGGAAAAGAGATTGATAGGAGCTGATTCTCTACCAGTGCAAGGGGAGTGGAGTTTGAGGAAGAGATCATATAGGGCCTTTTAAGACCTGGTAAGGAATTTGATTTTACTATGAATGCAATGGGAAGCCATTTAAATGATTTTAGAAGAGGAGTGACTTTTTTGTTTGTTTAAACAGACATTCTTGATGATAGGCAATGGCAGGAATTGAAAAACAGTATGGATGCTATTCCTTTTTAAAAAAATATTTAGGCCTTTTGATTATTTCTTTAAGTAGAGAAAGTACCTAATTTCTTCTGCTTTCATAACCATCATAAATATTTTCAGTAATATACTATAAAAAGCATATCCCATAGAATCCTTACTCTCTGCAGGCTTATTTTCTTTTGGGAAAGAGTATACACATGTAAATATTTTTATACTCCATATTTAAAGAGTCAGTTATCTGTTTCATTTTTAAGATACACTTACCCTTCTATGATTAGAAAGAAAACTGTGTTTTGGGTTGTTTGACTTTAACTTAATTTTTTTTATTAAGTAAGTCATATTTAGAAGACCAGTATGGATGTTATTATAATAGTCCAGGCAAGAGCCAGGGTGGTGGTGGAGATGTGGAGAAGTGTCATTGACTTTCTTTAACTTTGTTTCTGTGGACAGTCCTTAACCAGCTTCAAGTTGCATGACCTTAGATCACGTTTGTGCAATTTATCACAAAAGATGTTTCTATAACAAAAAAAGTTTTCTCTCTATGCCCAAGGATATTCTTCGCTCTGTGTGTTGTGAAATACGAACTCCTTCAGGCCATGACCATTTGAGATCATCTTTGACCATCCTTGTAGCTCATCCTATTTTTTCACCTTCATCCTGAAAAAGATTTCACCATTTATTTTCTTTATAATACTTGTTGTAAATTGTGATTGTCTTTTTATTTATATTCACACATAAACATGATCATTGTTAATTTCTGTCACTAGATTATAAACCTTCAGAAGGCAGTATCTATTCTGTTTTGTTCACTTCTACATACTGAGTGCCCAGTCTATAACTTGATGCCAAGTAGCTACTCAAAAATATATTCTGAGTGGGTGAAAAAAATAATATCATCTTATAATTTCATTGTAAATTATCCCAATCATCTTTTTCTTGTCTCTCTGTAGGTCAAACAGCTAAGGAAAACATCTGAATGATTTCAATTATTTTTTTTCCTTACTTTAAGAAAAAAGAGTATCTTGCTCCCCCTAACTTTTAATTACGTTGATTATATATTCATGGTAGGAAGAATAATGGCCTTTTAAATACGTCCATACCTATTACTTGGAACCCTGAATATGTTAAATTACATGAGGAATGTGATAAGGAAAGGAGAATTGTATGGGAAAAGGAATTAAAGTAGCAGATGGATGGAATTAAGATTGCTAATTAACTGGTTTTACAATGAGGAGATTATCCTGGATTACCAGGGTGGTCCCACTGTAATCACATTAGCTCTAAAACAGAAAGAGAGAGGGATAAGCGAAGGTCAGAGAGCTGTGACCTGAGAAGGATAAGACCAGCCACTGCTGACTTAAAGATGGAGGAAGTAGACCATGAACTAAGGAAAGTAAATGCCTTTATAATCTGGAACTGTCTCAGTTTAAAGCCTGGGGACCTGAGTTCTACAATTGCAAGGGACTCAATTCTGCCAACAATTCATATTAGCAAGAAATAAATTCTCCCCTACACTCCTAAGGAATGCAATGATGCAGACACATTGATTTTAGCCTGGTGAGACACATACTAGACTTCTGACCTAAGAAACTCTAAAATAAATTTGTGTTATTTTACACAACTAAATTTGTGGTAATTTGTTATTCTGGCAATAGAAAACTAATAGAATTTCATGTCTAAATATTCATGTAGCTATCTTGCTTGTTTTTTAGCTACACATTGTTTATGATTATTTTGTAGCATAATGGATGTTATTGGAATATATTTACACTTTGAAAAATGTTTCCTCATTTTTTTATCAAAACATTAATATTCTTAAAACCTGGAGTGACATTGAGAATGAATAATAAAATCAATATTTTAATTTAAAGAATGTTCCACATACAGTTAAATCTTAATTATGCTATTTATTTGCTAACAGTCACTTTCTAACACTTACTGCTTTCTTGGTGTTTTTTATTGTTGTATTATTATGTCTTTATATTTTTAGTCCTACAGTTATTACTCAGAGATACAAAGTTGGATTTGAAGAAATGAGAAAAGTTGAAAGGCAATTCTAATGTATTCATCATTGTAACTTTCTGGAAGGATTATTAACAGATTTAAGAGAAAAGGAGTAAACCATTTTGACAAAAGTAAGAGCTTGGATAATCCATAAATTTTATTTCACATCACTTTTTATTTTTATAAGGTTTAGGTACACTATAGAATTTTAAGAATGGTCACAGACATCTAATATTCTCCTGAGAGAGACTAGTACCTTCTTAGCCCTTTCTTCCATGTACCAAAGGAACTAGGAAACTCTGAAGCATATTTAAAGAATTATATTTCTTTAGTTGGAAGATTGGCTGTCCATAAAGGCTGACTCCTGCTGCAGGGTTAGAAATGAGAAATAATTTTACCTTTTCAGAAAAAAAGACATTGTGTTTGTGCCACAAAATCTAGTCTTTGAGATTTTATTAATTTATTTGCTGAATTTATTTCACTTCTTGATGCAAGTTCAGATTTTTAAAACTATAGAAGCTTTATTGAGTTATAATTTAAATACTATAATATTTTCCCTTTTGAAGTGAAAATTCAGTGGTTTTAGTATATTCCCAAAGCTGTCCAATCCTCACCATTATCTATTTTAAGGATATTTTCATCACTCCCAAAGAAACTCTGTACCCAATAGCAGTCATTCCCCATTTCTCCTTCCCCCAGCCTCTGACAACCACTAATTTACTTTCTGTCCCTATAGACTTGTCTTTTCTGAATATTTTACATAAATGGGAACATGCAATATATGATTTTTGTGATTGACCTCCTTCACTTAGCATTATGTTTTCCAGCTCCATCCCTGTTGTAACATGGATCAGCACTTTATTCCTTTTATTGATAAGTTGTATATCATTGTCTGTATATACCAAATTTGTTTACCCAAATGCCAGTTGAATCTACTTTTTGGCTATTATGAATAATGATACTATGAACTTTTGTGTATACATTTTTTTATGACCATGTATTTTTTTTTCATTTCTCTTGGATATATAACTAGGAGTGGAATTGATTGTTCATGTGAGAACTCTATATTTACCATTTTGAAGACTACCAAACTGCTTCTAAAGTGTCTACCATTTATCATTCCCACCAGTAATGTACGTGGGTTCTAAGTCCTTCACATTCTCACCAAGACTTGTTACTTTCTGTTGTTGTTGTTGTTATTGTTGTCGTTGTTGTTGTTGTTGTTATTATTATTATTATTATTATTATTATTATTATTATTATTATAGCAGTCCTCATGGGTATAAGGTGATATATCTTTGTGTTTTTGATCTATCTGCAATTTTCTAGTGACTAATGATGAGCATTTTTCATGTGCTTATTGGCAATTTGTATATGTTTGGAAAAATATTTAAATCCTTTGCCCATTCTTAATTGGATAGTTTATCTTTATATTGTTGGGTTATAAATATTTTTTTCTTTATACTAGATATAAAGTCTCTTATTAGATATAAGATTGGCAAATATTTTCTGTCCTATGGGCTTTCTTTTCACTTTCTTGATGGTATCATTTGCAGCAGAAAAGTTTTTAATTTTGCAGAAGTCCAATTTAGCCATTTTTTTTCTTTTGTAACTGAAGCTTTTGTTGTTATATCTAAGAGACCATTACTTCATCCAATGTCATTAAGATTTACTCTTAAGTTTTTTAATAAGGCTTTTATAGTTTTAGCTCATATTTAAATCTATGATCTACTTCAAGTTAATATGTGAAAAAGGGGTCCAGCTTTATTTTTTTGTATGTGGATATCCAGTTATCCCAATACCATTTGTTGAAAAAACTATTCTTGACCCATTGACTAGTCATGACACCCTTCTCAAAATATGATTAACTATAAATGTTAATCCTTTTCTAGACCCTCATTCTATTCCAACATATGTCCTCATACTAATACTAACTACGCTATCTTGATTACTGTAAGTTTGTAATCAGAATATATAAGCCATTCAACTTTGTTCTTTTTCAGGTTTTTTTGTGCTCTGGCTCCTTTGCATTTCCATGTAAATTTTAAGATCAGCTTCCCTATTTCTGTAAAATAAGCAGTTAGGATCTTGATAAACTTTATGTTAAATCTATAGATCAAATTAGGAAGTATTACTGTCATAAAAGTATCATCTTCCAATCCATGAACATGTGCTGTCATTCTGTTTATTTAGATCTTCTTTAATTTCCTTCGACAATGTTTTGTAGTTTTCTGTGTATAAATCTTGTACTTCTTTGGTTAAATTTATTTATAAATATTTTCTTTTTTGATGGTATTATAAATAGAACTGTTCATTGATTTTATTTTGGTAATATATAGAAATATATGGGAATATAATTGATAACATACAGACAATGTTGATGGTAAATAGAAATATAATTGATTTTTGTATGTTGATCTTGTATCTTGAAAACCTTACTAAAGAAGCAGATACAGTTTTGTATACATACTGAAAGTACTTGCTGATTTTAAATCAAATATGGAATGGTTAATAAAACCTTTTCTCCTGTATTAAAAAAAAAATTAGGCCTTCTGATCATTTCTTTAAGTAGAAAAAGTAACATCTTCTGCTTTCATAACCATCACAAATATTTCCAGTAATATACTATAAAAAGCATATCTCATAAGATCCTTGCTTTCTTCAGGCGTATTATCCATTGGAAAAGATAGTATACACAAATAATTTTTTTTTTTGCCCATATTTAATGTATACAGAAGAGTCAGTTATCTGTTTCATTTTCAAGATACATACACTTACCCTTCTATGATTAGAAAGAAACCTGTGTTTTGGGTTGTTTGACTTTAACTTAAATTTTGTATTAAATAAGTAATCTTTGGAATTACTTAATGTGTCTAATAATTTTACTTACAGAATAATAATATGATGAATATGTAAAATGTTTCACCACAGCGAAGCATAAATAGAAACATGGCATTAGCAAAGTTAACATACTTGTAAATAGAGGAATAACAATGGATATACTTTATCTTATCTCTCTTTTTACTACATATATATTTTAAAATAGGCTCTAAACTTTAATTTATGAAACATAGTTCAATTTAATGTTATAATGAAAGCACAGGACTTATAGGTTTTAAGCTTTCATTTGGCAAATTTAAAAGTAATATCACAGATGGTTAGCTAATATTTCAAGTGCTTATTAGCTCTTTGTTATGAAAACTTTAATAACTATTGTTAATTTGAAAATATAATGATAATTTAAAAGTATAACTATAATGTCATTTTTTACTATTCTCTAAATTTAGGAGCAAGTTAAACATACTAGCCAAATATAAATGTATTAAATAATGTGAAACCACTCTAACTACCCACTCCCATTCTCACCTCCACCCCATTTACACAAGACTTGTCATTCCTACAGCATCTGTTCATCTTTGCATCATTAGTCCCTGTAATAGTGTCTGTCATGTAAGTTTAATAAGTGTTTCTTAAATGAATGAACTAATGAAGATAGGGAACATCTCCTAAAGTTTTGAGGAAAGATGGATCACTGTGAAATTGAGTATTAAGATCCCAAAGAGAATATTAGGCATAAAGAGATAAATAAGACTTCCAAAATCAGAAAAAAAAGAGAGGGTATTTGAGCTGTGAGTTGAGTGAGAAGTGATTGCATCTGAAGAAAAGAAGCAGATAAATTTGATTGGATTAGACACAGGCATGGGCTCTATATGGTCCTCCTGCCAAATTAGTCCCCCAGCTATTTTTGTAAATGAGGTTTTATTGGAACACAGCCTCATCCATTTGTTTATGTAGTATCTATCTCTGCTCTTGTGCTGTGTAAGTGGAGCTGAACAGTTGTGTCTGTAGACTATATCCTGAAATATTTACTATACTTACTATATCCTTTATAGGAAAAGTTTTACAGCCCCTAGATTAGAGCATACATAAAAAAAAAATAGTAAGAAGTAAGATTAAGAAGTTATCATGATACTAGAATGCAAAGCATTTCAATTTATGGCTAAAAAGTTTGGACTATATTTGTATTTAAAATTGATCAGAGGAGCAATGTGTATCAAGATGGTAAGTCACCCTGACAGCAACATAAAGGTAGATTGCAATAATGAGCAAAGATAGGAAGAACAGATAGGTAGTTGCTAAATGTGGGAGATTGCCAGGACCCGAACTCTGGTGACAGAGGCCAGGGAGGAAAGAGGTGTTGTTGGTGGTAAGAGATAATGATAGAAAAAGACAGATACATAGAGAAATAAATTCTAAAAGGGACTCTGAGAATGAGGAAATTGGATGGAAAGAGGGAAATGCCAGTAATGACATTAAGTTTTCAATAGCAGGTTACTGGAATAATAATGTTGCTCCTGCAAGAAATGGAGAAAAATCTCACAATACGTTGGCTTCAAAGGAATGATTTTGACCTTTTTTTTTTTTTTTTTTAAAGCCATTTTATTTGATGAGATAAGAAATCTCAATAGAAATGTCTGGCAGGTAATCAGAAATGCTGTGTTGGAGCTCAAAGGCAAAGACTGTAGTGTTTTTGATTTGAGAGATCATGGTTAAAACTGTAAGAGCAGATGAGATCTCTGAGAGAGAACTGGCAATGATACAACACAGGGTGGGAAAACAGGTCTTAACCTTAGGAAGTGTTAACCTCTAATGGGCATGAGGGGGAAATGGCAATATTAGGAAAGGCAGAAAGAGTTTTATTGACAGAACAAAGTATCACCTTAACCAGAAAACAGTTTCACGATAATCAGCTTAATTAAATTTTATTTGAGTACATAATGAATACACAAAACAGAATATAAGTAGTTCATCATCCACTGAAGAAAACAGAATTTTAAAAAGAAAAAAAAAAGGATTTTTACAAATATGGGAAAAATTTTATTGTAAGATTAAAGGAAAAGAGAAATAGCATTGCATTAGGAAGTTAAAGATTATTTCATAATAACTCTTTGATGTTTTTAAGGGTGTTTTGTTGATCAGAAAGGAGTATGTTGGGGTTGCTTTGGCTTTAAAATTAATGTACAATTTATGAAAATTACAAATCAAAAAAATCTCCATTTTTAAGCTTTTGAGTTTATGCTCCTCTAAACAGCCTCTGTCTTTCTCTTTCTCTTTAATTCTCCCTGTCCTTCCTCTAATTTTTTATTAATATTTAGTCTCATTTTAATAGTTACTTAAATTCCTTCAAATAGTATAAACTGCAGTTATAAATTTAGTATATTCGATTACCTTTTTTAAGTATGCTACTTCAGTTATATGATTAACAAAATGTCCCAGGTATTCAAGTGTTCTAATAAATATATGTGTGGCTTCTTAACTTTGCTTATAAGTTCCTATACTATATGAAAAAAACAAAATTTCTACTTTAAAATAATATCTAAATTAGTTATTCAGTTATAGATTACTCCAATTAGGCACATTATGAGTACACAAAATATTTAACTTTACTAGTACATAAAATAGTGATATATCTAATATGTCGGGTTTCATTATCTTAAACATTTCTGATATTAATTTGAAATCTCTCTAGATTTAAAAGAATCATATCTATTAATGTAAAACTAAGGTAATCCTAAGCAATTTGGGGGTTTACTCAGCCAAAATACGATAGGCTTTTGTTCAACGTTATATTGGACTATACTGAGGTCTAGAAATAACCTTCAACATAACTATCAATTGGAAGGCCTCATGCCTCATGCGATATGGGTTTCTCATGTCAGTAATGCTCCCACACTTTTATATGATTTGATTGGATTTTTGACATTTTTTGACTTCTAAGATATATAGATACTTTTTATATAGTTGTTGTTAAAATATATATTTCAAATACATACATCTAAAATAGATCTTCACGTGTGAATCCAATCTCTGTGTTCCTTTCTGTGTAATAGGCTTCTGTTGAGTTGTAAAACTGATAGGCTACAAAATAATGAATTTAATATTAAGTAAATTTCTCCAGGAAAATTTCTCTATCTCTTTTTATGATTTTATATACTCTTGGTTTTAATAAATCTCGGTTTATTATTCTGTATTCTCGTGGTTCCTTGATTTACATCCCTCTTTTTGAGTAGGTGCTTTGTGTTTTATCATTTAAATTAGAGCAGGATTTTTATTATCTGGTTAACCCTGATTATAGGAAGCATAGATTATGTAACAGCACTCCTAGTCATCTCTTAAGGCTCTCGTAGAAAATCTGATTTTCAAAGATATGAATAGTTATTCATATATAATAATATTGTGATTTAAACTGCTTTGAGTGAAGCTGAATTCCTTTAAGATATAAGCTGGAAGAAATTGGCTCGTTTCTTTTTTTGTTGTAGTTGCCTGGTTTGAGGAAAATAAAGTATGAAATTTAACAGTCAATGAATACTTGGCTGCTTATTATGTGCCCAGCACTGTTCTAGGCACAGAGGACATAGCAGCATACAGAATACACAAAATTAGATAATAGTCCCTACCCTGGAGGTGGGTGGGATTTCCATTCTGATTGGAAGCAGGAAGATCATACATACATACATAAATATATACATGCATACATACACACGCACACATACACACATACATACACACATTTTTTATGTAAAATCTATGTATACTTTATGAAAATAAAGCAGGGAAGTGGAATAATAAATGAGGAGAGTGGGGATTATTGAGAGTGGAGGGTCATGCTACAGTAGGGTACTAGAGAAGGCCTCAAAGAGAAGATATTGATGTTTTGGGAAAACTGGAGTTGGTGAGGAGCTAATCAGAAGAAAATACCTTACAGGCAGAGGCAACAGCAAAGGTCAAGTTCAGAGGTGTGCTGGGCCAAGTATCCTTGAGGAACAAAAGCAAGGAAGCTAATATGGCTGCATCTGAAGAGACTTGCAAGAGGCAAAGTAAGAGCAACAAGGAGGAGAGAGGGCAGACTCTGCAGATCATAGAGGACGTTTAAAGGATTTTGCCTTTTACTCTGCAGTCAGATGATAAGCCATTGGAGAGTTTTGAAAATAGGAATGATATCATCTAACTTATGTTTTTAATAAGATCAAGGCTATAGAGTAGGAAAGCTGGGACTTGAAACCAGGCAATGTGTCTCCAAACGTTGCCAAGTACAAACAGCACAATGCAGTGAAGCAGTTGTAGAGCATTGGAAGTTTGGGAAATCCAGGTCTTAGTCTTGTCTCTTACTGGTACCAGGCTGTATAGTTTTGAGTGAGCATATTCATGGTTCTGGGGGGAATGAATAGGTAATATCTGAATTCCTTCTTGCTTTAACATCTTCATTCTGCATTCTTATACTTTTGGACCACATATAAAGAAAACCGAGAATCATAAACTTTTCTCATATATGGAAAACTCATGATTAACTTCTTTTTGTAATATTATACAAAAATGAAAAATAAATATTTATTTACCAAATTTTTACCCCCCCAAAATTACTAAAATGTATTCTATAGAATAAAAGCTCTAAAAAGCGAAAAACCAAAACTAACCTCATGTTCTTTAGTCTTACCATAGGTTTAAAGTTTCTGTACACAATTAAAGTGGGCTTATGCAACAAAATATACGCTTGCATTTTCATTCCATTGTAGATTTGTAGAGTGGAGAAAACAGAAAGAAAATGAATTAACTGTTCGTTTTCATTTTAAGTGCCACATTATTCTTTAATATGAGATCTTGAGATTGATTCTACTGTTTAGGCTAAGTCACAAAGTTTGAACAGCTCTAGAAGAGACAAAATTTCATTTAAGGATCTTTTTGCTTTAAAAAAATTTGGCAACAGAATGCCAGCTTTTGTGTTGGCCTGTCCTCTGGTAACCATACGGACAGCTACAGGATTCATAGCAATAACACTCTTAAGCAACCTCTTAGGTCTGTCTGCAGCTTCTTGCCCTCCTTAGTTTCACGAAACATTTTGAAATTTGTGCCCACAATACATGGGAAAGGAAAGGATACTATATTAATCTCATGTACTTTTAAATTTTTCAGTATAACCACATATACCCCAATGGTTATAGCCACTGATTTCAAATGTGACAAAAAATAAAAATAAAATAAAATAAATAGAAAGAAAAAAGTCCCTTTCTGATCAATAATACTTTGTTATATAAAATGATGTTCTTTCTATGGAGACAGACACTGCTTATGTGTAATTCCAACTTCTAAAACTTGACCTAATTCTCTGCTCAAAATGAGTTGCCAAGGCCTAACATCTCATGATCATCTGGGAATTTGGGGAAAATTACAAACTCATGAACAGCCAACCAAGACTATGTTATCAAAATCTCTGAGACTGAAGCCTACAGATATTTATTTTAATTATGTCAATTTCTCCTGAACTTAGGGACATATCAACTTGTCGGAGCAGTTAATTCTCATTGCCCTTGGGAATTAATACACTAATCCTAGGTTCTCAGTTAATGCTCTAGGGATATTCAGTGGGCATATGCAATGGGAAGAATTTATATACCACATATGACTTCCTATAGGTATTAAAGCCCCATTGGTAGCTAAACAAGCAGCTTCAGGCTATTTGGAAAAGAGTGAACTGGGAGTATAGTTACCACTAAGCTTTACTACACTTTCAGAGAACAATGGCTTCATAGAATTCATGAACATGTCAAAACATTATCTCAGATTTTATATACTTGGAGAAACTACCTCAACCTTTATAATATTTCATGTCATAGACGTATATTAATAGAGGCACTTTGGAGTCCTAAGCATTAAACATTTTATAATTAGTTTTCACTGATCATTCCTTTTGCACTAATAGTCATTTTATTCATATCTAGTTTGACTTTCCTTAGAAAATGACAAATTTTCTACCATTTCATACTTTCTTAGTGGCAGTTTCTTGTCTTTTTTAGTTAATGTTTAAGTCTTCAATTTGCTTCCCTAATGTACCAATATAAGAATAGCTTGATTTGTTTGTATCAGAAAAAAGAAATGAAAACACAACAATATTTTCCCCAATTTTTACTTTGTATTTTTTAAAAATGTAAATTGAAAATATTAGAAGGGTTAGATTCAACCAATTAAAGTTTTTATCACAGTTTAAAAGAAGTAAACATAATAGAAGGGTGACATTTTCAGCAACCCATCTCCTCCACACACAAACACTACTCTTATTTTAAATGTAGGACAAGATGTTAAGGTCCATACATATAAATTGACTTTATTTTTTGTAGAATTCTAATTTTATATACATAATTATATAGTTTTGTGCATTATATAAAACAATGTAATTATATAATTTTATGAAATCTGTGAAAAAATAGAGTGCAAAGAACTTATTTTGTGCATTTTTGTGTTTTTAAAGATATCTTGTTTGTTGAAAATGAATATGAATCAGTTATATTTACAACACCTGGTCCATATAGTAGATGCTGAATAAGTATTGGTTGAATGATGGAGGGAAAAAAATGAGTGGTGGTTAAATGAATGAATGTGATACACATTATTTCCTCTAACCTAACTGCAGAACAAGAAAAAAGGTAAGTCAGTGACATTAGAGTTTTTAAAAACCACAGAAAACTTTTCAATTCTCTTAATATATCATCTGATTTTATGTACCAGCAGTGGCAAAGTGGTATAATTAAAAGCACTCTGTGAAATTGTGTGTCCAATATATAATACCTACTTCCTTAGAGAGCAAATTGTCATACAAATATTGTCCAAGTAAATTTATATAGTTGGATCATTGGAATGATATTTTCATGTCACTGCATGAGCCTATGTACTTCAAATGCCTTTAAAAATCAGTTCCCTTATGATAATAGAATTCTTCATGGCTGAGAAATTCTATCAGTCCTGCTACTTCTCTTTTGATCAAACATGTCTAGATACTTATTATTTTATATTTATATGTAAGAAATATTGTGGCTCTTTTAAACATAAGCAAACTTATCATGGAAAATAGAAAAATAAAACATGCATTATAAAAGAAGAAATATTAAGAACTATATGTTTTTTTCAAATCTTAAAACAAATTTGCCTTCCTAATGGCACATATTAGAAATAATATTAAATAGTTGATATTGCAAAACTCTGGTGACATTTAAAACAGGAACGATTATATGTTTTCTATATTTACTATTTTTACTAAAAATATGTGTGTAAGAAAAGGAAATTAAGCATAAGTCTTGATATATCTAAGATCAAATATATAAGTTAATGGGAAAATGAAGATTTAAAAAACTTATTTATATTTAGTAAAGTCATAATAGTTAAAATGCTAAAATATGAATTAAAATTCAGCCTTTTTGAACAAGCATTTGGAATACTATAAAAGTCAAAAGTTGATAGTGACAGTATAATTTTCCCCACTGCTGTAGGAATAAGATTGCATAATTGGTAATCAAGGCAATTTATGTTTTTCTGAAATAATATCCTGCACACTAAATTAGATCTACAAAGACTAAACATTTTTCTAAATTCAGTAAAATGATTTTTAGTTCATCTAAATTATTTTACAGTTTTTAATAGTCTTCAGATATCATAAACTATATAGTTTCCTTAGAATAAAACTGTAATCTCTGCCTAAATGTTATCTAAATTTCCAATTGCAATAAATGTCAGAAGAAAAATCTTTTTTTCCTGCATATTGTGAATATGCCCTTGAATTTACATAAAGTACTGCAATAAGTTGTGACCAATTAAAAAAAAAACCAAAAACAACAACAACAAAAAAACAAAACAAAAACGGGACTATTATATAAGCAAAGAGCTTGAGTATACTATAAAAATAGACTCCAAGCACCATACAAACTGTAAACTGAAGCTCTCACTTGGAATTCAAGGTTATCGGAACATTAACTTGACAAGAGCAATTGAGTTGCAACACCAACTGTAGCCTATTAGGAGGATGGATTAACCAGGAGTTTAAATTATGCCAATAAAATCAAATACTGGCTCCCAGGATTACCAGGCAACTTAATTTTGTTCCATGTCCAAACTTAGTTTTATTTAAAAATTCATCTTCCTCCATTTTATAGCCTAAATGTACATTCCAGCTTTAAGAACTACCTTCTCCTCTCTGAGTTCATACCATTCTTTCTTACTTCCATGTCTGTGCTTGTGCCAGTACATCAGCTGGGAGCTTTTCAACACCCCTTGCTTCAGCCTCACCCTCCAACACACACACAACACACACACACACACACACACACACACACACACACACACAATTTTGTCTTACAAAAACTATCACTCAAGATCCAGCCCATAGACCCTCTCTTCCTTGGAACTTTGTCTGATCCTCCTGGTTTTGTTTTCTTTTTGCTTTTGTTTTGACTTGCAAAGGACTTTGCACATTGGTTGTGGAATTTATCTAAACAGTGTTATATACGGTCATTAGATCAGCTCCTCCTGCAGCATTATGCTTTGCCTTCTGAAACACAGTATTTTCTAAATTATAATTATTTTGCATAAAGTTCATTATTCTGTAATTAATAATTAGAAAACTAAATTCTATATGGAATAAAAGTTGATGTAATAGGAAATCAGTATTTCCCTAAGACTTAACTCTAGGAGTAGTTTCTTATTCTTAAAATGAGCAAAATAATAGGATTATAATGAAACTAAACTAAGAACAAATAAAAAGCCAGTACTAAATATTAGGTAAAATTAGTTTTTTTTCTTTTTATTTATTTATTTTTATATCCTAAATGAGAAATGAATAAGGAGAAGTAAGATGACATTGTAGTTTAGCCACTTGAGTAATCAGTCACCTTAATCAGGAAAAAGTATTATCATGGAGCTAAATAAGGCTTACAAAGGATGTTAGAAAATACGTAAGTTATTTTTTCTTTATTGCTGCAAATGAAGAAAGAGTTTGGAATAGAAGAGTAGAATAAAGAAAGTATTAGGCTTTACCTAAAATATCTATTTAGAGATGAATTGCAGGGAAGCAAGACAACAGTGATAGAACGTGGATGCCTCACTCAAGCAGGTAGGAAGTTACAGAGGAGAGTCTCATTGCTGCCCTGAAGGCAAGGCAGTTGGAACTTCAAATGCTAGTTCCAAACACTGCTCTGGAACCTCTGTAGTATCATAGCTTCTGAGAAGTGAGCACATGCCTTAGGAGCATTTCTCATGGCAAAGAGGAATCCAGAAAAGTTACACTGAATTGAAATCAAAAGAGTTTAACTTAACAAAAAGACATTTGCTTATTTTCATTTTGCTTCACATGACTTATTAAAATATTTTAGTAATGTGTAAATATGTGATATCAGCATGTTAGCCAAATAGCTATGTCGATATGCTATCATTGAACTAAGAGACAAAATTCACTTAATCTAGGACTATAGTATTCATTACAGTCACTTAATGATTGGTCCGATAATATATTACCAATTCTAGAAAAGAAACCCAGTTTAAATTTCTCTATTACACAACTTTCATCACTAGCAATCTGTCAGAATTATAGGCATAAAAGCTCATAATGTGTTTTGAGTGAGTTATAAAGCCATTAATAGATAAATTAGAGGACACTATTCTCCCTTCCTTTCCCTTCCTTCCCAACTTTACCCTCTGTAATAATTGAACTTAGATGACTTATAACTAAAGCTGTCTGACCCTGGTAACTTGTCTCCACATAATAAAATTTCTCAAATTTTGTTTTTAAGAGGTTTTATGTCAAGAAATATCTTTTCCATGTAAATTTTATATGTTTTCCCATCATATGTTATTGGCAATATCCTCAAATGATGTTAGATTTTTCTTCATTGAGTGCCTCTCACATCAGAGACAGGGATATAGGCATCATGAATATATTCAGTGGCTTAATCTTAGCATCATTTCCAGTGCTATATTATTAAAATAATGAAGTTGAATTGATGTAATCATCAGAAAGTTTCCAAATAATAATAATGCAGTCAAAATTATTATTAGACTTAGGGATCTACTATGTACTTGAGCCACCTCCAAATAGCGTACTTTTTATTCGCACCAAGTGTCACCTGAGTGGTCCAAGACTTCAGTACTTTTGCTAAATGCATGTACTGCCTGGGGCACTCCTGATGCTGTTGGTGATGGACAGGTGGCATCCTGCCCCTTGTGCAGCACCAGCATTGCCCTTACGTGGCCACCATCTTGCAGGAGAAATGGAGTCTAACTGCCTCGGGTGCTCCATCTGTCTGAAGAGAATTGGCTAGCACATAACTCTGAGCTTCCTTGCCTACTTCCCTTTTATGATATACATTAAAGATGAGACTGTCTTTTCATATATTCTGTTTGCATGGATCTGTTACCCATACAGTGATATTTTGCATCAAAGTAAAAGTTTAGTGTTTATAATAAAATTGTGACTTATTCTTGTGGATGTTCAGAGATGTCTCCTCACGTGTGAGTGAGGTTCCCAATTTATTTCTTTTCTTGAATTTCCCCTCGTAATTGTGTTTCTTAGGCTTAATTTTTATGTTTTCCAACATGTTGTGTGAATAACAAGCTTGTTAAAATGAGATGTAGTTTTGTTCTTTTGAAATATTAGATTGATTTTTTTATTTGTTGACAATCTTTCTCAGTGATCTAATTTCCTTTCTATAATTATATTTCAAGACAGATATGGTTATTGTTTTATTAAGTGTAATATAATATGATTTTTTTTGCCAAAAAAAGACTATAACAAGAAACTTTTTAGAAAATTGAGTACATTTATTTCTATAATTGTATGTGTGTGTGTGTGTACTGTAAGTGGTCACTTATTATCCTGCATTGTTTTGTGCAAAACTGTGATAAATTTTGTCCAAAGGAAAGAAACTCCATAGCTAGGTGATTAACTGTTAATCATTTTCTTTGAATAAGAGTATAATGAAACTTTTTGGCTACTATTATCAAACTTATGGAAGAAAAATGTTAGTTGAAGCAACGAAAATAGGTCTAACTATTCCTTCTGTGCTTTATTTCTTTTTTAAATGCCTAGATTCGGTACAGTTTCAAATGCTACTTACTACATCTGTTATTCTATAAAGCAGTGTGTAGGAATGCATTGGGAAGTGTGACAAAACCAGACATTGTTGGGTTTCCATAGGGAGAATTCTTTAAGGGATACTTGTTACCTAGTTTCGTACATATTAGTACCTGCAGAGGTTATTTATTTAAGAACTTAAAAGCTCAAGAATTGGATTTGTTTCTATAACAGCATATACATATATTTAATATCTTTGAGATAAATATATACAACTAATATTATATGGGTTATGATATCAATTTACAATTTCTCCTTGTTAAGGAATAGTAGTCACCCTTAGTCCGTGTTGCTAAGAGCTGTTTTCTTCTTAATGACCCGAAAGTCAATGTTGGGATATCTGCTTTTGGTTTCAGGGCCCTTATTATTTCTGAATATTTATGTATAACCTACATTGATCCTGAAATACTTAGAATGACAAAAAATATTCATAGGTTAAAACAACCTAAAGCGAGAAAATTGGAATAAAATGTCAATAAGGTAAAAAATATATGAAGCTAGGAGTAATGCTTGACACTATTCTTTTTAGTGGCTGAAATAACAAGTCCAGATCAGCTATGTGGTTGCCAGTAAATATGAAAGTGCTTAGGGACACAATTATTCTTGGCACTGAGAAAATGTATTTCCTTTTGTCTTCATAAAGAATACATTATGTAAGGCATTGACTCACCTAAAAAATTTAAATCTGACAAAGCTGTCTCATAGTTTATAAAAATGGCAATATCTTTATACTATATCAATAATAAATTTCATGTTAAAGTTTCTCATTGTTGCTTATGGATGGCTACTAAAGTTTGGTTTCACAGGAACGATTCTATACCATGTGACTTCTTACGTGTATTTATGTGTGTATTTGTGTGTGTGTGTTTGTGTGTGTGTGTGTGTGTGGACAGAGGAGAGGCATTTATTTCTGTAGAGGTGGGATGAGGGAAGAGGGATCTTTAAGGAAAAGGGATATTACAAATTCAGTAACAGTAATTTCTGTGGTAAAATTACAAATAATAACATTGGTATCTGGAATACAGGAAAAAATATTAGTCTTCATTTATACATATGTTTATATTTAATTTTTACTAACAACTGTCAACATCAACTGATTTGTTTTTCATTTTTCTTTTTTATATTACACAACTTTGTATAACTAAACTGGCTTTTCTCTTATATTCCTTTGGCATTTGAGTAAGTCATCTATGCATGCACTTTTATATTCTTTGTTCTACACCTCTTTCTCATGCAAACATTTAAATTTATGTAAATGAGATCACATAATATTTGATTTTTATCATGGAGGAATTTTTGATTTTTTTTCTTCTTCCATTCTGTCAACATACATACTGCCGCTCATTCTTGCCTGCCCATTTAACTTGCTAAAAGCTAGTGTTAGGAATTCCATATTTTCTCTATACTCATATAATCATATACATACCTACATGCATACACTTATTCTCATGTATATGCAGACACACGGCTAAATACACATACATACTCACACACACAACACTTAGATCAGTTTTTATTTTACCAAAACAGGATCATGTTTTACACATTTTTTCAGTATCTTGCTTTTCTCACTCAGAACTACCTTATGAAAATTTCTTGAAGTCTCTAAGTCATCAGTCTCTGCTCTAATTCAGTCTTTAAAATGATTGCATAATAAAATCATGGAAGGAACTTATCACAATCTATTCACTCATTCCTTATTTATGGGCAGTGATTTTGTTTATAATTCTTGGTTACTTAAAAATATAATGCAGTACATATCAAATATTAAATTTCCTTTAATATTGGAATAATTCCCCAAAATGGAATTACTCAGTCAGAAATATGGATCAATTTACATTCCTAAAAGGCTGCAGCACTTCACATTTCCACTAAAAATATGTAATTACCTTTTATTTCTCCAACAAAAATATTATAGTTCTTAATATATGTACCTATCTAGTAGATATGGAGAAATTTTTTTCTAATTTTTTCTACTCCTGAACTGGAGTAACTTTTCATTTATTTTTGACCACTTTATACTTCATGAATTGTCTATCATTTTGCTTTTCCCACTGAGTTATCTTATAAGTTTCAGAGTCCTTAATGCATAGTGTTAAAAGTTCAGGAAAAAAAAAAAAAACAGAAGTAAAACCAATGAATCACTGAAGTAGTAATTTGTGAAAGTTATTGTGCACACACCCAAAAGACAGCTTGTAAACCAGGATCACTCAAATTAAAAATGGAATGAAGCTCAGGGTATTTTGTTATAAAAATAAAAAACTCATATAGTGAAGAAACAGTAACTGTTTATTCTTCATGATAATTGGTTATATTAGAATTTTCAGTGGTTACCTCATGTAACCTTGGGAAACAGTTCAAATTTTACTTATGACTTCCGGAGGCATAAGCAAGAAATGACCTAGGTTGAGTTAATCTTGCAAAATAAGCTAAATTAATCTTTCTTTGTATGACTAAACTGGTTTTGTCTTCTCAAGAAATTTTCAAGGCTGGTCTTTTTTGTTTTTTGATTTAACAATAGAAAATTATTCCTTGTATGTCATTCGGATTGCAGATAATTTCCCCAGACTTTTTTTTCTATTTTTTAAAAAATTGATGTGAACATTTTCAAAATGTTTATGTAAATAAATAATATCTATATTCCATTTTATAACTTTGGGTTTCCAGTGCAATTTTGACAAATTTTCCAAACCCCGGATTATACAGGTATTTTCCAAAATTTTCCTGGGAGATATTTTCTTTTACATCTAAGACTTCAATTCATCTATAATTTTATTTCATACGGAGGAAGATAAAAATTTTATTTAAATTTACTTTCAGATGTTGAACCAGTTTTTTAAATAAATAAATAAAATTACCCATTAAATGTAACCACTAATATCTTTGTCAAATATTGACTTCATATAGATACTTAAAAAAATAGTTATGCTTCTGTATTCAATTATTTGTTTTTCCTTTATTAACATCATGTTGCCTTGAATACAACATATTTATACTGTGTTTTGATAAAGCAAAACAGAACACAAAAACTTTTTCATAGTTCTCTAAGTTACATTTGGACATATATTTTTCTATGTAAAATTTAAAATCATTCTATTTAATTCCTAAGACACTACTGTGATTTTTATTGAAATTACAGTAAATTTATATATTAAAAGATATCAATTAATTTTACTAAAGTTTTATTAAATATGCTGTAAAAACTACAACTCTAACTCAATAGATTACAGAAATTGGTTGACTATTAGGTGGTAGAGATGATAAGGTAAAATACAAATTTAGTCAGAAACAAATATCCCAAACCATGTTTGCACTCCTCCCCAGCTGCATCAGTTCATTATGGAGCAGTGTTCCCAGCTTTGTATGCATT
Source organism: Eonycteris spelaea (assembly GCA_003508835.1). NCBI lineage: Eukaryota > Metazoa > Chordata > Mammalia > Chiroptera > Pteropodidae > Eonycteris > Eonycteris spelaea. Next base: position 5,671,423 of record PUFA01000074.1, on the reverse strand, counting down.
TTTAAGTGATTTTTACTTCTAATTTTTGGTGAGATTAATCTATGTTCCTTTACAATTTACTCAGTAAATTACTTCTTAATTACTTATACATATGCAAGTAAAAGCTCCCAGGCATTGCATTGTTTCATTTTTCTCATTCTGCATTTTATCTTCTGTCAAAAAGCATCAAGCCAATGGCTAAGAGCACAGGCTTTACCGTCAAAAGGCCATGGTTACAATTTTGGCTCTGCCTTATGGTAAGTGTTTTAGTGCAGGCAAGTTATTTAACATCACTAAACTTTGTAATGTGTCGAATCAGGAAAATAATAGTGCTTTATATTGAGTTTTCTTACGTTAAGTGGTCTGTCTTCATAGTGTCTGGCATGCCATAAACACTAACTTAAATATCAATTCTGTTATAATTTCTAAAAACTAGGTTCAAAATATGACTTAAACAACAAACATGTAATCTTGTGGTAACTATGATAAACCCCTGGGGAGCTTTTCCACCCTAATAAAAATTATTTGGATGTTCAAATGATTTAGAAATGTAAACGAAAAGCATATAAAGCATCAGTGTTGATTATTTGCTCCTCTAACTTTTCAAAAAGTATGCTTATTGAATTAGTCGATTATTTTATTTGCCAATGCGTAGGTTTCGTCCATTTTCTTTTATCAAAATGGGCTTTGTAAGTTTTCATTGCTACTCCTAAGAGGGTGGAAATGGAGCACTATCCAATATGATCGCGACAGTGCCTTCCACAAGATAGTAAATGCTCATCAATTTCTTTGCTTTAGTAAGTAACAACTTGTAATTTTACATATTTAGAGGAAAATAGGAATAAAATTTATGTTTCACAATTTATCTAGTTTTCTTTTTTTTTTTTTTTTCAGTAGTATATAGTTTTAGAAGAACAGCTATAGTCTTTCCCTGTTTCTATATCTTAGGGACAAAAATATAAAGGACAATGTTACAGTCTTCTCCACAGCAGCTTACATCTGTATCTTGTCACATCCATGCTTTGTACCTGTGGTTTCACTCACCATGCAGACTAAGAATTCACTATATGCTTAGCATGGTGTTTGACATAGTCTACAATTCAGAAGCTGGAAAATATAAAAGGTTGTATTACTGTAAGAGGATAGGGACTATGAATAGACCCAGGAAGAAATTGGGCAGAGTAGGTAAGCCATTACTCCTGTTTTTGCTGAAAAGAACAGCTATTCTGTCAGGCCCTTTTCTTTCCCACTCAGAACTCTGAAGTTACAAGAAAGTTGAGGATTTTTTTCTTTCTTTTTTTTTTTTTTTTGCCATTGAGAAGATAGTTTATTACAGTTCCTAAGAGGAGGGGCATGCCACATCATGCTGGGCAGCAAAGAGGTCAGTCAAAGAAAGAGAGAGGGGAACTGCGAGAAAAACCTGCATGTTGGTTTTGGAGGAAGGAATGGGTGAGGCAAGCGAGGCGGTCTGAGCAGGTCTAGGATCGGCTAGTTTGATCGATTTCAGAGGGCTTTTGAACTCAGATAAGTTTGTGCCAGTTACTAAGTGAGTTTTAATATCCAATCAGAAAATGTCCGTCACTCTGTTCTCGCCGGCAAATTAAACTTAGTTGGTGGCTTTAGATTTAACTTTCTAATTTTTAAAATGCTGGCTTTCATCTTAAAATATTTTGTCCTCTTTGAGATTCAAAACTGCCACATTGTTGAGAAAGAAGCCATTACTGGAACGTAAAGTTTCTCTTTCAAGTTCACAAGTGCCTTTCCTGCTTCCTTTCCTTCTAGATATAGGTCCCCAGGGCTACATTGTATGGTGTAATCTTCCCTCTTAGAACTGTCTAAATACAGTAAGCCCTAGTGAAAACAGACGGTCGGTTTGATCATTTTTAACAGCCCTGGAGTTGTCCATATGCTATTCAGTAATGTGGCATCTGCACGGCCCTTTAGCTGTGGAGTGTACTTTAAACATAAGCAATTTTTGAGCAACAAGGTGTCAAACTATTCACCCATGTGAGTTAAATTGGTGCTTTGGCAACCCCGATACAATCAGTAAAAACCTTAGAGTGCCGTAAACCACCCATCCTCTCAGGCAAGACGTGTTCTTTTAATAAAGTTACATTATTGTGCCTCCAAGTCAAAAAATTTTGTGAGGTAAGTACTCATTTCATTAACGTTGGAGTCACTAAGTCACTGCTGTACTGGCATTTCCTACCAATGAAACACGGGGGCATACATTTTTCTATGGGCACTGCTTCTATAGCCTACTCTCACAGCTGTACACTGCCAAGTCTAATTTAGACACGTTTTATATAAATGATGCTGGAGAGCTTGACAGGGTGGGAGTCCAAAGGGGGACCCCAACCTGGTGACCAGGTTCTTGTCTTATGTCATGAGAAAGAATTCAGGACACTACAAACAACAAGCTGGAAAGTGCGAGTTTTATTAAAGTGAAAGTACACACTTAGGAGAGGTGTGGGCAACTCAGAGGGAGCCTGCCCCCGAGCTCTCTAAATTATGGGCTTTTGTTTCCTTGGAGGTGGGGACTATTTCAAGGCTATCCAGCTTGTCTCCCAGTCTTCACTTTTTTCCTTTGTCATCTGATGGGAGGAGGCAGCCCAAAGCCATTTAGGAGTTTAATGTAATAATACAAGTAAAAGATTACGGTGTTTTGGAGCAGGGCGGGAGCAAAGGTAGAGTCCACTTCATTTGTTAATATATTGTGCAGGAATGGGAAAGAAAGGGAGAAGTCAAGTATGATTTCAAACTTCTAGCCTGAGAAAGTGGAAAAATCATTGCTATTCATGGAGAAGGGAAGACGACAAAGTTTTGTGGAGAAGATAAATTCAGATTTAGGCATGTGATGTTAAAATGCCTATTAGAAACCTGAGATGAAGATCTAGGTTTAAGACAAGCATTTTGGAAAGAGGTCTAGGCTGTAGATTAAAAATAAGTGGAAGAGATCAGCACATATATGGTATCTAAAATCATTAGCTGAGTGAGTAAAATAGAGAACAGAGGTCCAAATACTGAGCCCTGGGCTTGCCAACATTAGGAGATAAGAAATATGAGGAAGAAAAAGCAAAGGTGCCTAAAAAGAAGCAGCTGGTGAAATAGGAGTGAAGCCAAGAGAGTATGGTATCCTTGAAGCTAGTGTTTCCATCAGAGTTAAACCAGAGAAACAGAATCAATAGGAAATATATATTGTGATATGTATCGCAAGAAATTGACTTACATGGTTGTGGGGGCTAGCTTGGCAAGTCCAAAATCTGCAGGGCAAGCTGTCAGGATGGGCAGGCAAGAGCTGAAGATGCAGCCTACAGATGGAGTTATTTCTTGTCCTCCTCCCCTTCCTCTCTATCCACCTCCTCCTCCTCCTCCTCCTTATTTTTCTGCTTCAGAAAAAGCCTCAGTTTTGATTTTAAAGTCTTTCAACATCTTGAATCAGGCCCACTTAGATGATCTAGGATAATGTTCTTCATTTAATGTCAATTTATTTTAGGCTTTAATTACATCTTCATAAAAACACTTAGATTAGTGTTTGATTTAGTAACTGGAACTTTATCTTAGATAAATTGACACATAAAATGGATCATCACACCAGTCAAAGAAGCAAAAGAAGGGAGTGATCAACTGTGGCAAATAGTGTGGAGAGTTTGAGTAGATTCACTATTGGATTTAGATACTAGGAGATTATTTATGAATTTGACCAGCAGATTTTTTTTTTTTTTTGGAATGAAGCTGTATTTGTTTCCGTTGGCTGCTGTAACAAATTACCACAAACTGGTTGGCTTAAAATAACAGATAACAGATGTGTTGCAGAGAAGTCAGACCGAAGAACCAAGCACCACTTGGAGAGTTGGAGAACTCAGGTTTATTACACTGGAGGTCTTAGAAGAGTTAGCACTCTGAAGATCTGGGCCCCAAGCCAGGGGTAACCTTATTTTTATAGGGCTTATCCGCAAACAAGCAGAGGGGATACATCTGTTATCTTGACAGAACAAGCAAAGGAGAGTGCAAATCTTCAGTTGATCTCAAGGTCACCCTCCCCTTTGAACTATGTAGTAAGCATGTCTACAGAAGCAGAATAAAGAGCTGATTACAAGTTTAGCCATTTGAGTGGAAAATTCCTCTTCAGATGTATTCTGAGTTCTGGAGGCCAGAAGTTTAACATTGGTTTCACTAGGCTGATATAAAGGCATCAATAGGCCACACTCTGGAGTCTCTAAACTTCCTCTTCCAACTTCTGGTGGCTGCTGGCATTCTTTTGCTTGAGAAGGTACCACTCCAATTTCTGCTTCCATCTCCACGTTACCATCTCTTCCTTGTGTATTGTTTCCCTCTGCCTGACTCTAATAAGGAAAAGTAATTAAATTTAGCCTCCCCACCCCAACACCAGATAATCCAGTATGATTCCCCAAATCAATATTTTAATTCAATCACATCTTTAAAGACCCTTTTTCCTAATAAGGTAACATTTACAGGATCTTCTTGATATCTTTGGCTGGCGATTATTCAGCCTACTATATGATTGGAAAAGATCCAGGAAAGTGAGCCTATTTTATAATGTTTTTGCAAAGGAGAACAAAGAAATAGGGCGATGCTGAGGGAAGGGTAGAGATTATACTCCCCAACTCATTCTCATAGAGCTTTCTTTCTTTACACACAAACATCCTCAATAAAAAAACAAAAAATAAAAATAAAAACATACATGATTCCAATTTTATATATTTCACTCTCTATTCATATATCCCCATTCGTTTCTCTTACATGTTTAACCAAGCATCCGTGGTAGGTTAATATCACTGTTTACTGTGCATTGAAAAAAATTGAATGCATCTGATAGACAAGAGATAGTTTCCACTATCCTAAATGATATTTGACCTTTTTTTTTTTTTACTTTTGCCTTACAAGGGTAAGTCTTTGTTCTTAAATATTGCAATTAATACATTTTAAAAGCATTGCATACATTTACCCAGTGTGGCCTACAAATCAGATTTCTTATATATGATTTCTTAAATATAATCCCTTCTATATTGTATCCTAAAACTTTGAATTGCTTTTTTACTTTTACATTCTTAAAACAAGTATATTGGAGTTCCCAACTAAAAAATAAACTCCCATGTGCCTATCTCTTTATTTGCTTTCCAAATCGTTTAAGCCCTGTCCTATCTGTGGTCATATAATATAAAAGATATCTAGAAGAAAAGGGAGCTGCTATATAAATAATGTACTTTTTTTTTATAGCTCACAACATCTAGATAACTTTAATTTCTTCTGAATGCTCATTTCTATTATACATGAGCTCTCTAGCATAGATACTCAATAACTATTGCATGAATGAAGGAATAAATAGCAAAATTACAAATAAGACCATTTATGTTATATTTATTATTATTCTATTGCTATTAAAGACATTTATAAGCAACAGAATTTTAACTGGTATGTGTATATTTAAAAATATATACTTTTCTAGATGAGAAAATCCAAAGAATAATTTTTTACATGATCAATATGTTATAGCAACTTAAAAGAGAATATTTCTTTGAAGAAAGCCTATGATCAAAAATTTGCCTGCCAGAAAGTGGCTGTTATACTCAAAGAAAGTACAATGTAGTGGTGAAGAATGAATGACTCTAGGATCTAAAATGAGACAGACCTACTTACTTTAAATATCCTTGATTTGTGCTTCAGCAAATTTGTGACCATAGGCTAATTATTTTATGTGTCTACTTCTTAGTTTCCTCATCTGGTAACCTGGGATATCTACCTTATATGATTTTTAAAAAATTAATTAGAATAATGCATGTGAAGAACCTAATATTATGTTGTTGCAGCACAGAGAGTATAGTCAGTAAAATTGTGATAGCGTTGTATGGTGTCAGATGGTTGCTGGACTTATCACGGTGGTCACCTCTTTAGATATATAACTGTTGAGTAACTATGGTGTATACCTGAAACTAATACAATATTGTATGTTAGCTATATTTTAATAGAAAATCATTAAAATAAAATAAGAACCTAATATTACACACATAGTAGTAGCCAATATTTTTATCACAATCAATTTAAATTATCGTGGACAACTATCTTTTACTCAGATTTAATAGCACTAGTCTTTTAAAACTTTTTATAACATGAATATAATTATCTTTCACTTGACCCATTTTCTGTATGTAATTTATTTGAAAGCCCTTAAAATCCACTTATGAAATAAAATAAAGTACAAATAACAAGTAAGTGAATATAATATTATCAGATTTTTATTAACAGTTTTTGCTTTTTTTCCAAACCGTTTCATACCTCAGTGACTTACATTTCTCTTTAAGTCCTAGACTTCACCTCGGAAATTCAGACCCCCATAATTAACTGCCTTTTTGCTTTACCATTTAGATACTTCAAAAGCAGCACATTTAATAACAAATTTATGATAGCCCATCCCATTTTTGCCCAAATCCGGTCTTTTTTTAGTCTTTTCTTTTCATCAAATAACCGCTGTTGTTCATCTAGTTGGGCAAACCATGAATCTATCGGTTGTTTTTTTTTTTCTTTTCTTTATTTTTGGAGCATAATTGACTTACATTAGATTAGTTTCAGATGTACAACATAATGATTTGTTATTTGTATATATTGCACAATAAGTCCGCTTAATATCCATTACCATACATAGTTACAGAATTTTCTTTCTTGTGATGAGAGCTTTTAAGATTTAGTCTCTTAGCAACTTTCAAATATGCAATACAGTATTATTAAGTATAGTCACCATAATAGTTGTTCTTGATATCTTTCTGCCTCACCTTACATATTCAACATCTCACAAAGACTTGTGATATCCTTTCTAAATAATCCACTCTTAAAGTTTACTCCAAACCTTCCTCAGATCTCAACTCAATCACTACTTTGGGGAAGACCCTCGACCCCCTTACCTCCTTAAAATCTACCAGTCACATACCCTTCTTAATGCCATGTACCTTTATTTTTAGCCATCCAATGATAATTTTGATATATACTTTTTAATTATTCGATGTATGTTAATCTAAGATCCACTGAAGAAATATGGTGTCTGTTTTACCTCATCTTTTGGTCTCCAGAATCTAGTGTTTTTCGAAATATGGGTAGGAGCCGTTAGTTAGTAGTAAGATTAGATTAATGGATAATGTGAAGTATTTTTGCTTAATGAAATTGCTTAGAATAAAAGAAAATTATGTCAAAATGAATAAAATATAGTAAACATATTATATGCTGAAGCTTTTTTTTTTTTTAGTTTTAAGCATATCTATGTATTCATATACTATGCATTTGTACATGGTTTTTGGTGTAAAACATGTTTCCTACTGTTGATCTTAGCCCAAAATTATACCACTGGGCTGTTTCCAGAGGCTTGAATTCTCAGGCATGTTCCTCCTGCCCCACAGGTGGTTAAGGTCCTGAAGGAGAGGACCGTAATATCTGCATCTAAGTGCATTAGAAAGGTAAGGCCTAGGGAGGATACAGATAGGGCAAGAGCCTCAGAAGACTTACAGTATAATGAGTACCTTATGCTTCACTAGACTAATTCAATTTAAATGAATGTGTATTTTCTGCTATGGTTTGAAACTGAAAATATAATTGTCTTAGTTCACTGATGATCTCCTTTTTATTATCTTTCTCCATATGGGAATTAAATGTTTATTTCTTTATCCTTCTTCTCCTGCAATCTCTATTTTTAAATTATTGAAATATTTTCAAGTATTTAATTGTTTTCATTGCACTGTATTGCACTTTCTCTAAGAGTTCTAGATATTTAAGGTGTAGGAATACAAGTATGAGTATGAACAAGTATAACTAATGTTTATTGAGTTTCATAATGTGCAGTAACTGTTCATAGGTATACATAATAACCTTACTTAATCCTAACACTTTGAAGTTTTTACAGTCATTTGTTTGCTGTGAAAATTTCACATGGAACCAATCCCCCGCCCCAAGGAAGGGGTACCTCTTTATTATAAATAAGTTTATTTTGAAGCTAGCAAAGAAATTACAGGTTAGAATTTAAGCAAAATATGTTATAAATTGGATAAATTGGCTAAGAATGGGACCACGGGTTATAGGAATCCCAATTCCACCACTTAAAAATCTTTAGTGTGGATACAAGGTAGTTAACACCTCTGTATCTTTTACTTTATTTCTACATAAGAATCACAGTGCCACCTAACTTAAAGAATTGCTGCAGGAATAAAATGAGACCATAAATGCAAAGTGCTTAGAACAGTGTCCGCTCCATAGTAAACCTTCAATTAACATTAGACAGAGTTAACAATCACAGTATGACAACATATTCAGGATAAATTAGCCATTTGTACATGCAGAATATCATATAGTTTTACTTTAAATATCAATAACAAAATTAATAGCCTCATTGCCAAAAAAGACAATAAAGAACATAAAGTCTTATAATGCTTTGGTATTTTAAGCACTGAATAAACATTTGTTAAAGGAATGAATAAAATGTTAGTTGTTTTCCTAAAAGAGATATATACATATTGTTATTTTTTCTTTTTTTTTTGAGAAAATGCCTACTAAATACACAAGTCTGAATAACCCTGTGGTTGTGAGTAGATCTGGAAGCAAAAAATAGTGTCCTATGAAAGAAGTAGCTAGTCAGCTTGCAATTTGCTTTTCCTCAAGATGACTATCACACTTGATTGCTGCTTTTCATATACACAGAATATTGAAAGATATGTACTTAAGGGTCAAGTTATAATACAATTAATAATGTTCAATGCTTTATCAGATTTTTTTTTTTCCTTTTGAACCAGGAGTACTTGTGAGTAAAGAATGTGACCCTTCTGTAGAGCTGGTGCTGGCCTTGTTCTATGTTATGATGCAGCACTTTGCCCCATTGCTTTTGCTCCATCAATGCAAATGTCAAGTAATAAAAACGGCAAGTGTATCCTCGTATTATTAGGAAAATATTTTTGGTCTTGAAAAACTCTTTTTAAAAGTCTTGGAATCTCACTTTGAGAACCACTGGCCCATAAAACAGAAATTTCCTAAATAAATGTGAAGCATTTTATAATATGAAACAAATATGTTGTCCTTTGAAAAAGATGTTAAATGTTTAACCCTAAATTGTTCTTAGTTCCCAAATAATCTCTCTTGAATGTACCATTAACTTTTTCTCAACTATTTAAACATTTTTAAAATATATTTTAACTTGTAATTAATTGGGAGGTAACAAGTATATACATTGTGGGACTTCTTAGAGTTTAGTTATTCTCTCCTTTGTTCCATTTTCAAGTTTAAACTGAGATTCATTAAAAGTAAATATGGAAGACGTGCATTACAGATAGTTAAATAGACTAAAGACATTGTGATGCTCTGTACATGTTAAGTGCCTTTTGGAATTATTGTTTTCCTTAAGAAAACGATATATTGATGATAATAACATTGAATACAAAAGATAAATGGTTGTCATTTTATTAGATTTATTATAAAACCAGTCTTTAACTTGAAGATTCCATTTTGTGATTTATCAAAGTAACACACAAGCTGTTTTTTATTCTTAGTTATGTAATCCAACATATAATTAACTCAGTGCTTATAATATCACCACAATTATTCTATATGTTTTCTTCATCTGATGTTATCTAGCTATTTATTGTTGAATTAGAGTAATTACAGCCACTTCCCATTGTTTTGTTGTTGTTTGTGTTGTTGTGAAATGTTTTCTACAAAAAGCAGGGTTAGTTAGATCATCAATTGTCTATCAGAAAACAAAGGATGGTAAAATTTTTTAAAAACTCATTAATTAAACAAATATTTATTGAGAACCACTTACATAAGGTCACTTGTTAGAAGCTGTGAAGTCTACAAAGATGTTACCAAGTAACCTAGAATCTAGTAAAAATAACACAAAGCAAAATAGATGAGAGGTGCCAGGAAATACGCTGATACGATCTAGAGTTCAGAGGAGGGAAAAATGACTTGCAAATGAGAAAACAATGTTTTTACCCTAAAATAATAAAATTTCTTACACTTTCAGTGTGCAGCTATGTTCTCTTAGTTCTTCAATTCTCACATTTTGTATTATTAAAGTTAAACACGTATACACGCTCTTCGAAGTATTATAAAGTTAGTACAGGTTTCCAAATTTTGGGTAAAATAATGTTTAAGGGGTTTAAACAGTTGTAATGCTGTCTTCTCTGTAGGAGTTAGATGTAGGCAGTCCAGTGGGTAAAGCCAGAATTTTACTCTATTTCTTGGACCAAATTGCAGCGCTGAGCCCCTTCAGCCTCATAGATGCAGCTCCCAGGGGCCTAAGATTTGTGTTCCAGTTCTGTTCCGTGACTAACTTGCAGAGTAACTTTAAGGGAGCAATGTGAATACAGTGTTCATTTTTATTTTCCATTTACAATGCTCAATTTTATTACAAACACACCCAAAGAGAGCTCAAAAAATTTGGAATTACAGGTAACTGTTATTTTCAAGTAATTTGGCTGTATATATTCGTCTTCTGTGTGTTTATGATTATAAGTATAAAAACCTAACTTTTTAGTGGCAGTTTAATAAACCACTTTATTGAACTTATGCCTATTTCCAAGTAAAACAAAACTATATCCAATTACCTAGTATTTTAAAGGGAAATAAATGACTACTATTGTTAGAAGACAACCCTACGTGAATATTTCATGATGCTGCACAGTTTGGGCTTTCTGAACAAAACACTGGCAAAACTAAAAGGATGATTGAATAGTAAATAGGTCCTAGAATCTAGACATTGTATATTGCTCCAGAGAGATTTAGGGACTTTTCTGCCCCAGAGCCATTTGTTTACATTCCAGTGTAATGAAGAACTTCTCCACTCCCCAGGGAAGATTTCTTTACACTACAGGATGAGTATCTCTCAGATAGGGTAGGTTGAGCCAGTGTGCTAGCTGCTCTCTGTAAGCTCTGAGCCTCATAATTCTCCTGTGGTTCAACACCACTGTATGCACAGGGCAACAACGTCAGACTCTTCACACATCTTCCAAGGGGATGGGACTAAGGAACCAGTACTAAGATGCTATCTGTGTAAGCAAATAAATAATCTGTTTTCTGATCCACAGTGTGTGTTTCCTGTCATAATATCTATGTTTTGTCCATTTGTCCATCTGTCTATCTGTCTATCTGTCTGTCTATTCATCCATCCCTCCATCCATTTATCTACCCATCTAAACTTATCTACTATCACTTATATTTCTGGCTTCAATTATTAAAAAATCTTGTAACTTTCTTTCCTTCCTTTTAAACTTTGTAAAAATAGAATTGAGTAAACCATGCCAACTTAAATGATATTATTTTTTAAAGCAAATGTTACTTTTTAAGTTTTACTAATTTTATTTGCAGTTTTTAAAAATAATACTTCAGGTTAAGCACAATAATTAATTGAGTTATATTCCTTCGTTCAATGATTTATTTTATTCACACTCAAAATATTTATTAAATGTTACAAAACTTTTTCAAAGTGTGCTTTAAAGGAAAACTTTTAAAGATATTATTGATATTTATATCAAAATGCTTAAAAATCATATATACTTATTCTATTTTCACAAAATCTAAAATTTTATTAATGAATAAAAAATTAGAAATATTTTCTGAGTTGAGATAGTACCTTGAAAAGAATATTTTAAAATATGCCTGTAAGAGAGAATTCTATTATCTGTTGTACATCAACTGTGAATTTAATATGTCAGGAAAATTGTAGAAAAAGAATGACATGTAGAGAGAATTAAAGAACTAATCAAACAGACAAGACAATACCAAATATATAGGATCTTTGCTAGAGGTACTTTTTTTTTTCTTTAGGAAAAGTATAGCTTCTCTTGGGAAAATTGAAATTTAGTCACACTTCAGAGACTTTGATAAATGCTTTGATGTTCAACAAGAAAGAAAGAAAAAAAGGATGTTGCTTTTACAAAGAGAATAAAAAAAAAAATGCCAATTTCAGCAAAAGAGCATTGTTTTATATACTTTGCCACACACTACCAAGAATGTAAAGATGCCCTTTTCATTAAACTAGAGTAAATATATGTTATTTGAAAACAAATAGGAAAAGATATGAAAGTATAACTAAAATAAAACAATATGACATACTAATTGCTTTGTATATAGTAGGTAGTCAATGTTTTTTTCAATTACAGTTGACATTCAGTATTACTTTATATTAGTTTCAGATATACAGCACAGTAGTTAGACATTTATATAATTTATGATATGATCCCCCCAATAAGTCTAGTACCCACCTTGCACCACACATACAGTTTTAAGTTGAATAAGAGTGCAGTAAATAAGCAACAGAGAGGGTGTCATTTATATCCAAATGTTTGCCCTTATGGTAGAAATGTTTCATTTTAGTGAATAGAGAGAGTACAATTTAGTGTGCATGTAAACAAGGATTTTGCAAGAGGGGATATTTTGCTCAATCTAAACAGTGACATCTAAGGTGATACTGCACTGTTCCAGAGGGCTTTTTTTCCTAATATAGTACTTGACACCTTTAATAAAATGCTTATATTCATTATATGGTGGTCTACTGTAGATGCAAAAATAATGTTTAGTAAATTTCTTTAAGGGCTTTAATGCAACTGATGGATTTGGACAGTAATTAAGTTAAGTTCTGATAGTTCTAAAAATTAGGACACCTGCCTCTTGATATAAAGGAGGAAGTCTTGGGACAAAGTCTATAGAAATGACAAATATAACAAAAGCACCTTTCTCCCCAAAATGTGACTGCCAAACAAGGTGTGATTGTAGATGCAGAGTTTATAGATAGGGAAATAACTGTGATAACATGTCAAAGTTAATTTAAATTTTCAAAAGATTTCAAATGGGGTCAATATCCAGAATTTCCAGGAGAATTTTTAAAATATGCTAATACGGATGAGCCAAGGTGAAGATTTGCTGAATTCTTCAAGAGGGAGGATACAGGAACCTCAGAGTGAGGGGACAGGCTTGGCTAATGATTCTCGAGTTAGATTTAGGAACTTTTTATGAACACCTTTTTATTGAACATTCTTTCAATTCTGGGAGAGGTTTAATTGAAGAAAACGCTAAACCTAATTATGTGAATGTGAGAAAAATTTTTTAGGAATAGTGTCATTATTTATATAGGGAAATATATTGGATAGAAAAAATATAAGGAGAATAATACAAGAATGGTTGGAATTTAGAATATAAATAAAAAAGACATCTCAGTCTGAGGATCAAGGGAGAGCCTGTCAAACCTAGAACAGGAGTTGTCAGCATGATTTCTTATTTAATATCATTAATGATGGATCAAACTTCTATTGCCTTTTGCCTATATTATTTTGATAACTTTCCCATGGAATTATCTGCCTTCACTATAATATACGTTTAACCCCTCCATAAGGTTACTTCCAGGATCAAAAGTCTAAATCACAAGTTAATGATCCATTCACATTTCAAGGCTCACGTGATCCAAGGGCCACATCCTCAAGTTTCCCCATCTGGAATTTTATTATTATTAATTATTATTATTATTATTATTATTATTATTATTATTATTCATTTTTATTATTTCCCATAGAACTTTGTTTGGTTTTCTATTTCCATAATTAAGTCAACATAAATTTGTTACTTGCTGGTGTACCTGTCTCTACTTGTAGTTGGAAACTTCAAGGTTAGGATTCTTCTTACCAATATTTTATTCTTAGTTTGCTTAACTATAGCACAACAGAACAATTCCCCCAAAATGTTTTTTCTTTGAAAGAGAGATTGCACAGTCTAACCCAGAAATAAAAAATAAAAAAAAAATGGGTTCCAACCCCAAAAAGAATAGTGCTTTGTGGGAACTGTTCTAGAGAAAAGCTTTCTGATTAGACAGAGATATGATTGTAATTTATTAAACCTTTCCAAATTTGCAGTCACTTATTTCGTCCATCTCAACAGTTTATGCTATAAATCCCTGGATACTATACTGAAGATTGATTTGCAGTCCTGGAATACAGTAAACTAGGAGGGTCAGGGACATGTCATCAGAGAGGGAGAGAACATGAAGAAAAGTCATAATCCATTGTTTAAGCTCTGCAGAGCCTGCCACCTAGATGTCTCCCTAACGTGCTGTTAGGGAAGAGAAGTTAATCAAGGCATGTGACTAAATAAAATCTCTCTGAAGAAGCTGCCTTGCATCAGTGATAGAGGTACTAATTTTAAATAAAGATGTGATGCCTTCAGCAGATTGGTAATTTTATACACTTTCAAGTTAATAATTTTAAAATATTTGCTGCATTTACTGGTGGTGAGGAAATGTTTTACTTTATTAAAAGTTATATGGAGAGGAGAAGCAGATTAATTTAGGATTTCATATTCATTGCCTTAAATAGAAAAAATAGCCTACAAACAAACTGGCAAAACTTTTTCCTATATTTTCTTGTTTTCTCTTTTCATTTTTCCGAAACCAATGACTCCTTCGTAAATTTAATAAAGGCTTAAAATTTACATAATAAAAATTTAAATTAAAAAAAAACTATATATTTCCTAGATATACCCTGTCATGTGGTATTTGTTGGACTCAGATGTTCAGTAGCTGTGATTGCCCCCCTGGCTTGCAGTTAGTAGGTCAGCATTGCATCTATTATGTTGCATTTAGTATATGTCTCTTGCCTACTCAGTCCAAAGAATTGATGACACTTTTCATCATGTTTGCTTGGGATCACTACAGTGCCTTTATAAGTAATTAAGTAAACATATACAGGGAAGTGGATGGACAAAGAAATCTTTGTCTTTTTCAAAGAAGACCATAATTATATTTTTCTAGGAAAGAGAATAATAACAATAAGTGACATAAATGCCCTCTTTTTATATTTACAGAATATTATATATTCTGTAAAATGCTTTACATTCTTAATTTTCTCTTGCTATTTTTTTCCCCCTTTCACAGCTTATTTAAGCAATCCCTGTTTGAGCTGATCTCTATCTTACATGGTTCTCCCTAGACTCCTCCTGTTTTATTTCTGTTTCTGAAAAATTTGATGCAGATTACTAAATTTGTACTCTAGATTTTAATATGAGCATATAAATTATTTTGCAACTAATATTCTTGATTCAAAAAAAATAGTTTACTCTAATTCATTCAAAATGGAATGCTAATAATTAGCTTCCTAAATTGCCAATATTTACATTCCAAATATTTCAGATTTTGTGATTAACTAAACCACTTTTACATTCCCTATTTCCCTAAAAGGTACATAATAAGGGGGAAATGGCATGACTTTACCACTACTTTTACTTCCAGCTTTATTTTCATTTTTTCCAAACTAATTTTACACAAACAACACACACCTCATTGTCTTAATTGCTTGCTGATATTTTCACTTTTTTTGCCAGAGGTCTATCCAGATTACACATGCAGATCTTGCTGGCAATTCAAAATCATGATTTAACTGGGTTCTGCCAAAGAATAATTGTTCCATTAAGAGACAAAACCTTGAACGTCTTTCCAAATTTCATGGCTTGTTATAATGTAAATAGCCATAACACCAAAAATGGAGTCTTTAAACTCTGTGCTCCCACTGATCTTAGGAGTCAGTTAGATGCTCCTCAAACTCTCTTCCCCTTCTTTTAGAACAGCGTCTGACAGAAGCCATGATTTAATTTCAAGTCCCTTGGCCAAGCCCATCTTCAGCCTACTTTATGGTTTCACCTGATCTGTGTTTTGTGGTTACCAGAGTGGCCAGCATGATTTGCAAACCAACTAAAGCTCTAAATCAATTCTGTTCTTGTTTCTCTACCCTACATCTATTTCCATGAGAATTAATGGCTTGATAGAGCAGCAGTTGTTTGTTTGTTTCGGTTTTTTCTCAGTGTTGATCCTAGCTGACTAAAACATCTCAGGGAACACACTGCAGCTCCTTACGATGCAAATTACAAACACAGTAGAAGTGAACTTTTGGGGAAGTTTCGACATTTGTTATTTCATAAAACAACAAGAAAGGGTCCCTTTCCATACATTGCTCAAAGGTTTCTATAGCCTAAAAATACTTGTGAATACATTTACATAACAGAGAAAGGCAATAATGAGAAAGGAAAAAAAAAAAGTAAAATTAAGTACTTTGTAAATACTTTGGAGAACCCACTGAGAACCAGACTTTCTTATAACATACAAAATCACAGTGAAATATGACTTTTGCCAAAATTGTTTTCCTAACTGTAAATAAATGAAGGGTAGCTTCTTTGACTGCATTGTGTAATGAAAATAACTCTATCAAATATACCTTGTGCCAGGAAGTTTAGTCTTGTTACAACTTTAAGAAATCTTCTGAGGATGGGTAAGAGTTAATATCTAAAATGAATTAAGTGACTACTTAGCTACACACAGATTTGTAACATTCAGCCACACTGTAAAAATGTCCAACTCCCCCTTCCATGCATACCCATATCCTCTTTCCCTTCTCTGAATTATATTTTCACTTTAGCATGTTATGTATGTTATCTGTCTAACAATTTGTGTGTATATGTTTATGCACATACATATATTATTTATCGTTTATTATCTAAATTCCCCACTGGCCTGTAAGCTCCTAGAAAGCAGGGATGTTTTCCTTTGGGTTCACTCTTTTTCCTCAGCTCCTAGAACAGGGTCTGGCATATAATCGAGCTCAATCAATATTTGCTGAATGAGTGAATGAAATTAAAGTCTCCTGCAAAGAGACGTCTAGGGTGGTTATACTTCTACTCCAAGAAAAAAAGATTTTCTTTCCATCACTTCTAGAGTGAGGTACTAACTTTAGAAAATGAGGCATGGGATCAACATAGTACCACTTGATGGCAGTTTTCCTAATAACGAGAGTAGCAGTATTAAGGGCTCAGTAAACAAACTCCTTGAGGTACAAGGTGAGAAGGGGAAATGGACCTGTCTCCTGGCTGGCAAGACTATTTATTATTGAAGTTGTATGTAGTTGTTTTAGTATATTGATAATAAATGTATAGGCTTTGAATTATTTTATTAATTGTTTATCAATATTCTGCAGAGACTATATATCCTTACTGCCTGCACAGGGCACACACCTCCCACTGACACCTCCACTGCCCTCCAAGACTAATAATACTCACTGGAAAGAGGAGAATGAAACACTGCATGCATTACTAATTTTTATTGTATTCATTTATTCTACTGATATTTACTGAAGAGGTAAAACAACATAATTTGGTAGATTCAAAGATGGGTAGGTAAAAGGAGGTATCTATAAGTTTTTGGTCTGCAAGTCAGATGTATTGATTGTTTTATTAAAGTAGAGAACACTGAAAAATGAACTTGTTTGTGTGGAAAGTCCCTAAGTTTGTTGTTAGACAGGTTGAGTTAGAAATGTTGAAGTCCCCTAATTATCACTGTACCATCTGTTAATAAAGCAAAGCTAAATGTATTGGAACTTGCAGTAAGAGTCTGTGGTAGTTCCTCCCTTATCCACGGTTTCGCTTTTTTTTTGGTTTCAGTTACCTGCAGTCAATGATGGTCCAAAAATATTAAATGGAAAATTCCAGAAGTAAAGAATTCATAAGTATTGAATTGGCCACTATTCTGAGCATCATGATAAAATGTCATGCTCTCCTGCTCCATCCCAGCTGGGACATGAATCATTCCTTTGTCCAGCATATCCACACTGTATGTACAGTGCAATAAGATTTTGAGAGAGAGAAACCATGTTCACAAAACTTTTATTACAATATATTATAATTGTATAATTGTATAATATATTGCATAGGAAAAATAGTGTATATAAGGTTCCATACTGTCTGTAGTGTCAGGCATCCACTGGGAGTCCTAGATCATATCCCCCAAGGATAAGGGGGGACCACTATACCCTGTAAGAGTCTCTCAAAAGGGGAAAGGCAGGGCAAGATATTTATTAAACTTTGGGGTCTGGGATCAAGAAGTTTAAGGTAGATTTTTCAAGACAGAGAACTAATTGGAATTGGGCAACATTCACGAAATAATAATTTAGAATTGCTGGCCACAGCAAAGCAAGGAAGTCAGTCTTGATAAACAAAATTTCTTAGGTGAACACTCTGCTGTCTTTAAATTGATCTGCAAGAATTTCCTGAAGCAAACAATGGAGTTATTTATAAGATTACAGTCTTGTTTTCTGTGTGTAAAGATTTACTGGGACAAACAACTGAGACAGTTTGACACATGGGGTCTCAGTTCTTATAGGTAGCTTTTGAGATATCCAAGTGTACATGTTGAATAAACGGAACTCAGGGGATAATTGAAAATTTAGGAGTCATTTCTAGAATATAATGAAGATCTGAAGATGGTCTGTTCAAGATTACCCAGGGAGAGAAAAGAAGTAGACAAAGATTGAATATTGAGGAATGTCAGCATCTAACAGCAAGTTATTGGAAGATGAACATTCAAGGGATATTAGGAAGTAGTCAGAATGATATAGGATGAACAGGAAAAAGTAAGGAGGTTACTTCAAGAAGGAAAGAGTAGTTAACAAGGCCAATGCTGCTGAGTGCTCAGGTGATATTAGGACTCTGAAATGTCTATTTGGTTATTTAAAGGTCACTGTTAATCTTGATGTGAGCTCTTGGGTGAATTTATAGAGACAAAAATAAGATTAGAAAAGATTAAAAGAGGAACGAGTAGATAGGAAACTGAAGGTACTCAAGAATTTTGGCTGAGCAAGGGAAGAGAAAAGTAATTGCAGAAATATAAGAAGTGATTTTTTTTTTCAGGCAGGAGATATTTGAATATATTTAAATATGCACACTCTCTGCTTCTATTCTCACTTCATAATCTTATAAGAAAAAAGTAAATTCATTCTTTCTTCCTTCCACATACTGATTCATTCGTTCATTTTATCCAGCAAAAAGCAGACACAGACTTTAGTCTTAGAAACTTAAAGTCTCATAAAATGAATATGTTGAGGGGAAATGTGAGTAGGCATATAAATATCCTATCCCTGTTATTGCATCAGCAGTATAAATGCAGTGTAAGTTTAAGGTTTTCTGTCATATCTCAAAGTGACAAGTTTACATTACTTACAATACAAGTATTTGGCCAAAAATTGGATTGTGTTTTGAAGCCTCAGAATGAAATTTCCTTCAGATATGCTGGCTCTGTACAGAGAGGAAACTTGCAATCTGGAGCTCATTAACACAATGAAACAATCCAGTGAATTAGCAGGTACAAACCTAAGACAAAAAGAACATCATTTTTTAAAATAAATTGTAAAAACCTAAATTTAGGGTGGGGGAATAAAATTTCAATCTGTTGAGACAGTGCACTCTTTAAAATTCACATGAAGTTACTAGTCAACAAAATCTGCTTCCATTTCAATGAAAAATAATAATTTTCCCCACACCCCTTAAACCAAAGGTGCTGTAAGTGAACTAGAATACACTAGGAAGTCATGCTGCATTCTCATGTTGCTAATTGGAATTTTGATGAATATTATATAGAAACAAGACGAGACAAGAGCAAAGTATTTCCCTTAGCTTTGCTACTCATGTTCCTGCATCTTAATCAGAATCTTATTAATAGTCAAATATGCATTTTAAGCCCCAAGTGTATAGACAGTCATGGAAGTTTCATTAATAACTAAATTTGTATAAAAGGATGTATGCCAAAGACAAATGCTCAAATATGGAGCTTAACTGGAGTTATAAAAACTTATTTTGTATCTCAGAAATGTAAAAAATAAATAAATTAGCAACAGAAAATGAATTTATTTTTAGCTACTTAGATACATTGTGGTTTATCATTTATTGAGAAAAGATTTTTATCTTAAAATAATACTTCTCCATCAGCTATAGACCACTGTTTTGTTTTTGTTTTTTTCACGTTGGGCTCTTTGGAGACAGGGAAATGGGAAAAGGATCTGCATGAAAAGAGAGATTGACTTCACCTGAAATGCCTTATAGTCTGCAGATTCTGAGCTATGCAGCCTTCAAAGGGGACATAATGGAGCAGAGAGAGCTGTCACTCCAGAGCTGTGACTCTTTTCTCCTTCAGCAGTCATGCTTCAAATGAGTCCTTCTGCAGAGGAAGCTTGAAGTAACAATCATCATTCCCTCCTCTCAGCAGTCTGCCATAGAACAAAACTCCTTGGAATAATGTCAGTTGAAATGATGAAGTATATCTTCTCTATACATTCACGAGGATACTTATTTAGTGTCTTCTAGGTTCTGAAGGAGAAGATATAGTTTATTATTACCAACAGCTCTAAATCTTTCTATGTGCAACTTAACTTATTAACAAGAGGAAAGATACCAGGGACTTTCTAACACAGAGCAAACGTATTCAGATTTCTATATCTAGGATGAGTCAGATTCAAATATTGTTTTACACTGAGTATTAGTATGAGGTATGCATTCAACAATACTTTTACAGAGAAGAAACATATTTTTAGAGTAATATGATAGTCATTTATGAGATGTTACCAGATATCTCCAAAGCTTTTATACAAAGAAACAGAAGGAATCTTTAAACCAAAACAAACAGATTGGTTTACTTGCAATTTTAGTGAGCTAGTTTAGAATTCCTGGGAGAAGTAGTTGATTAGGCTGTGACCACAGTGGTCCTTTAACTTGCAAAGTTAAACACCGCGCAAAGGTGAGGCCTACATATAAACAAGTACTATGTATAAAAAGTTTGCCTGCCCCATGATCGCCACTAGATTTCCACACAGTATTACGTCTTGGAACTACTGTATAAGAATAAAAGCCCAAATTGTTCTAATGCCCTACAAAACACATCTAAGACTCCTCCTGCCTGTTCCCCCCACATTTTATCTCGTATTTTCTCCCCTCCCTGATTGGCTCCACTGCAAACATAGGCCACCTTTCTGTTCATTGGAATAAACCCTTCACAATCTCATCTAAAGGCCTTTATCTGGATTAGTCTAACTTCACAAAATTGCTTAGCTCTGTTACCTCTCAGTATTTCTTGAAAGTTTCCCTTCTTAATGGAGCCTGTACAACTGCCCCCGTGCTTCTAATTTCCCCTTACCCTGTTCTAATTTTTTTTCCATAGCATTTATCACTAAAAAAAATAATAAAATTTATATATTATGCTTGTTCATTGTCTCATACCCTGCATGAGATACCCCTCACCCCATGTAATCTCTGTGAGTAGGAATCTGTTTTGTTCATTGTTGTATCCTAAGTGCTGATAACTGTGCCTGACACATTTTGAACACTTAAATATTTATTGAGTGAATGAATGAAATCATAAACCATCTCCTTTTCTCATTTCCCTGGAAGACACTAGCTACATACTCCCTGTACAGAGTTTTAAAAGTAAATTAACTCAGTAACTTAATTTCCTGTTAACAGAACCCCTTTTATAGGTCAGGCTCTGACACCAGGGGTACCTTTAAAGTAATGCATTTTGATAATTGCAATGAAATAACATGTTAGCATCCTCAACTATTTGAATACTGAGTTTATCAAATTACCTACTTCATATTTAAAGTGGCAGGGATCTGAAAGAATCAAATTAAGAACCTAGTTTTTGATGAGGACACTTGAAAAAAAGTTTGCCACTGGACTGTGGTGGGGCAAAGGAAAGAGTCTGGTTATTCAGGGTGCATGCAAGAAAGAGGAGAGGACCAGAGGTGAACCTCAGCTTTGAAAGGTGGTATAAACATGATGGCAAGGAAAACGTCAAGAGAGGAAAAAATGGAAAGAAAAAGCTGTTCTTTTTTTTTTTTTTTTTTTTTTATAGTTTTAACAGGGCCTGCCTAGCTTTTGCATTTCAACAAGTTTAGGGAAACACCTGTGGTTTTCATCAATTTATTAGGAAGTTTGGAAATGAATATATTCATAAGGGAAACATGCAAATGAATAGAAGATGCAGTTACCCTGCCTTTTTCTGTAAAAGAATTAAAACAAATAGAGAGCTTAGTAAGCATCAAGATTAGAGATCTGATGGAAAAGTATTGCAAGGCAGAGTACCCATTTCTCAAAAGGCCAAATATAGGTGCTTCAAATCATATGTGATTCTTTATTCTAGGAAGCCAATTCTCTGGCTATTTTAATGACCTAAAAGGAGAGCAACAACGGTTGTGTTAAACAGATGCATGTTTTTGCATTGTTTCTATCCTTCTGATAGGTGGCAGAGTTCCAAGAGTTAAATATCTCCCCTAAAAATATTTTGAATACATTTAATATCTTATATATGTTCTAAATCAGTTATTTTTTTTCTCAAGATATTAGAAGTCCTGATCCCTTCTTCCTATTAACCCATATATTCCTTATTAAGAAAATAGATCATAACTAATAAGGGATTTAGGTGGTAAGAAGTCTAAACCCATTTAACACTTTTTTTCTTTTGTATAAATTAACCACTGCAGGATCATTTTAGAGGGGGTTTCTCATTTTTTAAAATGTAATTTATGAAAGGAAGTATGAACTTTGATATCTGAGGTGATTTTTTTTTCTTTTAAATCAATGTGTCCATTAAGGAATGTATTATTGTGCACCAGATGGAGTTAAATGAACCATTGTGTGAACTTGGCGTTTTCAGATTGGGTTACCTAAACCTAATTACCTGTAGATAGTTTCTAAATATGTGTTCATAAGATTAGCTTTTACATAGTGATTCTCTTCTGTTCTGTTCTCATTTCTTTTCTTTTTTCTCTCTCTCTCTCTCTCTTTTAAACAATGTACTTAGTCATTTTGACTTATTATACCATCATGCTCTTCCATCGATAATGGTGAGAATTAATACTGAACTATCAGAATTGATGAGAGAGAACAAGTTGACAGCTGTTTACAAAATGAACAAATAGACAAGGGAAACTTATAGAAGAGATTATTATGGTTTTGTGCCATGTACAGTTTGAATTGTCTGCCCAAGTTCTAATGAAATTTGGAGGGATTAATCTGTGCATTAAATAGATTTTTCTTCAGGAAATTATCCACAAATTGTAATGCCTCATTCCATTTCCTATTGTCATTTTTAAATCACATCAGTTGAACAATATGAATTTCTACATATTTTGTATCACATTTCATTTTTTCTTTGTGAGGGAGTGAAAGTATGCTTTCTATGAGTAATCTCATCAGGAGTATACCCTCTGGGTGACATTTGTTGTTAATGTGACAATCACCTTCTTATTCTCTCTCCTCTAACAATGAGGAGAGGTTATGTGTCTGTTTCCCACAATGATGTCAAATGCACAATTTCTTCTTACTACATAAATATATATTTAGGCTATTGGAAAAATAAGGATTCAAAACTCTATTTTAAATTGCAAACACTAGATCAATGTTATCTTTCTTTTAAAAATAAATTTTCTATATTGTTTCTCAAATTGTTACTGTTTTCTTAGGCAGTTGGCAAAAAAACTGAGTGTGAGAAACATGAAGTTAAATGGAAAAATTGTGATTTATAATTTCAAATGTTTATGTATGTTATGTGCTTATTTTTTTCCCCCTGAATCTTCTATACTCTCTGATGACTCTAGTGAGCCAAATAACAAAAGCATGTGACTTTTCTTTCCTTTTAGCAAGGGAGTAAGTATGTTATTTCACCATCAGGAATCAGCTTTTAGAGAATTCAGCTCGTATCGTGTTCTAAAGCCTTGTGATCTGGGAAAAAATAGTGATAAGCAGAACTTCACAAAAATGGTGTAAGTATAGATAATCAAAAAAGTACTGGAAATTTGAGAATTAATGTTAGATTACGTTGAAAACAGGTCATTTCCAAATAAGTAAATGTTTACCTTAGTATTAATATAGACTTGAAATTAAGATTATATATGTTATAGTTTCTAACTTGTAAGCCAAAAGAAAAAGACTTTGGCTACTTTAAGTGAAAAGTAATTTCCTGAAAGTGTGCTGGACTCATTAATGGCAATCTCAAACATTAAGCTTGAAGGCAGAAAGTAGCATAATTTCTCTTAAAGGCTGGCAAGCAAAGATGACAGGTATGATCATATAGCATCTTTGTTTAACAGTTTTATTGAGATATAATTCACATGGCATACAATTCACCTATTTGAGGTGTACGTATGAATGTTTAAACTCTTCTTACTATCTTCGTGTTTCTCACTGAAGAGTCCAAGTCCTAGAGGACCATCTAGTTGGTCAGGCTTGTGACACAGGTCCTCTTTCTGCTGGTGTCAAAGCTAGTAAGGGTAAACGGTGGCTGGCATGATGGAATGAAATATCCAGAGGCAGTCTCATGGATTTACTCTTCCAATAAGTAAGGTTTAAAAGATGAAGCAACAGCTATTTGCAGTGATGTACTAGTAAATATTTAATAACTAGCTCTCAAAAAAGAAAAAAGAAACATTTTTTTAGGAATTACAGATTTCCATGTTATAAATACTTCAACTCTAAGGAATAATTTGGAGCAGCCAGTATGGCAGTGTGCAGAATTGGGAAGAGATCTTCACAATATACCGTTGTGAGAAATGAGCTGGCTCAGGCAGACTAGATTTCCACCCCCACCCCAAAAGAATGGGTGTTTTCAGAGAAATGGAATGAATGCTAGGTAGTCAACAAAACAAACAAATAAAACGTATATGGAGACATTCAGCACAGATGTTATCGACCTTAAACACAGAGGCACTCAATATGGTTTTAAATAAGTAACTCAGTAGATAAGAATTAGTATGTGGATATAGTAGAAACTACTACAATCTTTTTATTTTATAGAAGAGACCACTGTTCCCTGTCAATGATGTCTTAGTTTAGCTGGGAAACTCAAAAAGCACATTGAAAGTAGTAAAAGAAACTTAAAACACTGTTGTGATAGGGAGAATTATCATATGGCTTTATGACATTCACACCTGGTTTAATTCTCATAAATATCTTACATTGTATAGCACAAGGAATTTTGTGGATGCAATGAAGATAACTAATCAGAGGCCCTTAAGATAGGAAAATTATGCAGGTAGACTTGACCTAGCATATCAGCCTTTCACAAGCTGAGAGTTTTCCCTGACTAGTAGCAGAAGAAATCAGAGAGTCTCAAAGTATCAAAATGATTCAATGCAAGAGAGACATGCATTTCACATAGTAAAGAGCTAGGAACAGCCTCTAGGAGAACCAGACCAACACCCACTGATACCCATCAAGAAAAATGTGATTTCAGTCCTATGACTATAAATAACAGGATTCTGTTAATCACTTGAATACACTTAGAAATGGATTATTTCCTAGAACCTCAGATAAGAATCCAGCCTGCCACATACATTAATTTCAGCTCTTTGGTACCCAGAGAAATTCATTGAAACTGCCCAGACTTCTATCCTACAAAACTGTGAAGTAACAAATAGCTATTGTTTTAAGTTGCTAAGTATGTGGCAATTTGTTACACAACAATAAAAAATGTATATAACTGCCTGTAAGTTAAGTGTATTATGTGAACTGTGGTGATACAAACATCTGGAGAAATGAAGAGATTTGTATGAAATAAAGTGAAAGAAAAGCTTTTATAGAACACTAAGTCTAGAATCAATGTTATATCAGATTATTGGAATAAGGAACATGAAATAATAAGTGGAGAATAATAGGTAGAAAGGTGATCAGAATGGTTGAGGACTATGGGCAAGAGAAAAAGAGCTGTTGTTAGTAATGAAATATAAGAAGACAGAAAATTATGTTAAGTCATACAAGATAAGATCAGAGAGCTGAGATTGATAAATAGATGAAGACCTAAAATGCTTTGTCAATAAATGATTCTTGACTCTTTGGGAAATTTTAATCCATGTGGACTTTAAAGATAATTTGGAAACCAGAATATCACTTCAGAAAAACTAAAACAGAAATTCTGGATGTTAACAACATCTGTATTCTTTTGAACTCTAAAGGTGGTATTCGAGTATAGACAAGGTTGAAGTTTAATAGTGAGAATTTTGGAATTTGTTAAAATCTAACCACCATCTAGGACTAAGCAAGAGTTTGGAAGTCCGTTTCTTCTTCCTTTCTTCCTTTATGCCCCCTTCCTCTCTTCCTTCCATTCATTCTTTAACCCTACCTAAATCATATATTGCTCTCTTTGTTATGGCAAAAAATGATAGAGAAGAAATATGGCAATATTTCTTAAAATGATAAAATGATAGAAAAGAGAAAAATCAAGCAATAAAGTAGACTAAAAATATTCCTAGGGTAATGGAAATTTATGCTAGATTATTTCATTAATATCATTCTTAATCTCATAAAACCTGTTTAAAGGTGTATCTTTTTAATATCTTAATAGCTCCCAGGTTAGATTTTCCTGGAAGCAGACTGAGACATATATTAACATGTAGAACATTTATTAAAGAGGTCTCTTTTC
Organism: Eonycteris spelaea; assembly: GCA_003508835.1. Lineage (NCBI taxonomy): Eukaryota > Metazoa > Chordata > Mammalia > Chiroptera > Pteropodidae > Eonycteris > Eonycteris spelaea. The sequence goes on along the minus strand of PUFA01000074.1, from coordinate 5,645,178 downwards.
TCCACATTTGTGGGAAGGAAACAGGATTTTGCAGAAAGAAGTAAAGCTGTGAAGCAGTCCTAAGGTAGACTTCTTGCTGTTTGAGTTGGGGAAGCTAGTGAGACTTTCAAATCCCTGCTGTGATCCATAATTAAATGTGTTCTCCCTAGAAAGAAGCTGTTTCCTTCATCCCACTCAATCTACAGTGAAGGGTCATCATGCCCCAGAATTCTCAGCTACTAGGAGAATAAGACCTTTATTCCTAAAGGCAGGTGATCAGGACTACCCACCACAGAGTCCACTAGAGATGGCTCTTTCTAGCACAAACTTCTAGGACTTAACTACTTCAGCACACATTTCCCTAATTATCGCAAACAGCCTGATATTGATGAATTCACTCAAAATATTTTACTCAGGTCCCTATTTTCAAGCTGTGTTTGAAACTAGTTAGCAACCAGTTATATGGGTAACAGCATGATTCAATGAGATAAGAATAATGAAAGCAAGGATATTTTTAGGGAAAAGGATGTATACAATTGTGAACATGTAGTGTTTAACGTGCTTGCTATAAAAACAAAGCAGTTAAAATACACTTGATTTCATGTATCATTCTAGATTCAGTCCTATTTTTGGAAAGATTGCCAGTATTTGAAGTCTTTTAAAACTAATCTGCTCTCTTCTCACCTCACACAGTTGTCAGGTTTTTTTCTTTGATTAACTGGGATATTGCAGTCTCCAGATTTTCATTTCCTTCATTCCAAATTTCTTTCCTCCACTGGGTAATAGAAGTGACAGATTCTTTGTATGCTTTTACAAGTTAGTCTAGAAATTTCACATTTACGTTTCACTTAGTTCTATAGTTAGCATCTTTACCTTCTTCCCATGTAATTCAGGGCCTTACACTATTTTAGTTACAATTACCCCGCTTGTTACTTATAAGCTATTTTTATGCAGTGGTTTGATTTCATTTTAATTTTTATTTGGCAAATTAGACATTAATTTCATTGTCTTTATATAATCGATATTTTGTTTGGATTTATCCATAGGTTAATATTTTTAATTAAGCAATCTTTCTTCCTGCATTTTTTAGATTGTTTTTGATTGTTCTTACTCCTGAAGTATGTCCCTTAGAAACTCCTTTAGTGAGGGTCTGTGGTAGTAAGCCTTCTCAAGTGTTGATATCTGTAATTGTACTTATTTTTTATTTGTTCTTCAAAGGTAATCTTCACTTTTTATGGAATTATGTACTTAATAATAGTTGTCTGCATATTGAAAATATTATTCCACTATTTCTGGCTTTAATTGTTGCTTTTTAAATCTTTTTGACATTGGTGTTTTAAAATTTGACCATGGTATTTCTGTGTATTTTTTTTCTACTTGGAACTTATTAAGACTTGTATTTCTGGGAATTAATGTTCTTTATCAATTCTAAAACTTTCTCAACCATTCATTATCGATTTATATTGCTTCAAACTCATATGCTCATATGGAAATCCAATTAGTTCTATGTTAGACTACTCATTCTGCTCTACATATTCCTCAGCCTCTGATATTTTTCATCTCTTATCTCTCTTTGTTGTTTTCTAGGTAATTTCTTTAGTTTTATAGTATACTGTATTAATTTTCTATTCTGTTTTATATTATGCTATTAGAACATAGTTTCTAATTATAGTATTTTTCATTTCTAGAAGTTCTTTTGTTTACAATCTGCCTTATAAATTTTGATAGCATTTTATTGTTTAGTCATGCTTAAATTCCCTCATTTATTTCTTTAAATATATTAAATATGTTTATTATGTGGTCTCTATCTGATGACAGCAATATTAGCATCCCTTCTCATTTTGACACCGTAATCTTTTATTCCATTTTCTTTGGTTTTGCTGGCCCTCACTCATAGTCACTAATTTCCTTGTTTATTTAGAAATTTTGACTGTAAGCTCTCTGAACATTTTTGCAGATTTATTTGAAGCCTGAAATTAAAGTGCGTTTCCAGAAATAAATTTTATTTTCTTCTATTAGTCACCTGAGCTCAGGGGGTCACTATCACCTGGGAAATCAAACTTTTTGACTTAGTGCTGTGTTGTATGTGTGTGTGAGAGTAAAAGGCGGGGGGGTCGGGGGGGGCGGAGGGAGGTCCAGCTCCAGAGCAGAGGAATGCAGACTTACAGATAGAATTTCTAAGGAAGATTTTAACTGTCAGGATTTAGTGGTGGGGGGGGGGGGGGAACCAGGAAACACTGTGTGTTTTAAGCAGAAAATAATATGCTACGTGAAATTAGGTGCTTACAAAATGATTGGAAGAGTCAGAGAAGTGGAAATCAGGAATATGCCTAGATTTTAGATTTCAAAATCACACCATGATAGTTAGAATAAAGAGGTCCTGAACATTTTGTTACTGCGGCTACCTACCGTGTGGCTGCCACGTTGCTTTCTACCCAAGAAGCTGGGTTCCTAGACATTGAAACATGGACTCCAGCTGCTCCAAATACTTGTGTCTCCTGGAATTGTGTGATAATTGTGTCTGCTACAGGAAAGGGCTCCAGCTTTATCTCTACCTTCTAAACTTGTATGAATTGACTATAGCCGCCAGAGAGTCTAAAAAATGTGTATTTTAGCTTTGTAATCTCTCCAGTAAAAAGAGGATGAACTGAAGGATGAGAGATCCAATTATTTACACTTTTTTCTTGTGTTTCTTCTATGTAAAGCCAAGACAGAGACAGGCATGTGTCCCCACTGCGCCTTTCTTTAGAATGAGATGCATTTTTTTGTGCTTCACCTACTGGTAGTCATACACTTCATGGCTCTTTCTATACTTTTGAGCCCAGGTGTTTTCTCCTGTTCTTTCTTAAGCACTTAAATCTGTGAGATTGACATATACACCCAAGAGAGTTACCAGCTTCAGCATTCATTTACCCTTATAAATTAGACTTTTCTTACCAAATCTAGATTTCTTAAAAGTTCTTGACATTTCTACAAGCTCAACTATGTATTATAAAGATATCTAACATATTTTATCTGGTAGCTTTACTTATAACTTAAAATATTTTATCTAGTAGTTTTACTTGAGATATAGGAGCTATCTAAATATAGAAGTATATTCTAGAACTTTTTGTGGAGGCAGTTCTTTTAAATCATTTTTAATATCTTACAGACCATTCCTTCTTACTCCCCTTTGCTGGTTCCTCTTCTTCCCAACCTCTAAATGTTGGCATTCCCTAAACATCAGTCTTCAGGACCCTTCTATATTTATATTCTTTTTCTAGATGGTATTTTTCAATACTATTTTTTAAATAACCTCTAAGCTGATGACTTACAAATTAATATATTTAGATTAGACTTTTTACTTTTGCTCCACATTCATGTCTCCAATTGCCTATATGATATTTCTATCTGGAAGTTTATAAGATATCTCAAACACAAAAGGTGTAATCATAAGTCTTAATTTTCCCAACTCACCCTCAAATCATTTTTCCCCCCACTTCACCTCAGTAAATAATACAACAATGCATTCAGTTACTCATGGCAAAACCAAGACAGTATCTTGGTTCTTTTTCATGATCACCAATGTCTTATCTATGAACAAATCCTCTCAGTTCTACCCAATTATAACTACTTTTAAAGACTCTCTCACTACCATAGGAGCCTAAGCCACCATCATCTCTTAACTGTGTTTTAATAACTAAGTAAACAGAGAATCTAAAAGATACCTGAAAAATTCTAACTAGTTCCTTTTCTATTCTGTCCCCATAAGATATGTTCTTTAGCCATCAGTGTATTCTTTTAGAAATACAAATTAGATCATATCAACTCTGGGCTAAAACCTCCAATGTCTCTTCATTTCATATGGAATGAAATACAGATTTCTTATATGACATGACCCCTGCTTATCTCTGTGCTATTTGCTCTGTAATGTATCTTGTAACTTCCGCTTTGCATATTTAATTCTAGCTGCACTGACAGTTTCCTTTTTCTAAATTATGAAACTGTATCTATATTGATTTATTTATGTATGTATTTTATTTTCCTATTGTGTGGATAAGAGAGTCCATTTCATCCGGAACACTTTTCTTAGTCCTTTAATATTCCCACTACAGTAATTCATTCTGGTCTTAAATAAATGCAGCTTTTAGGGATCTATCTTTGTCATAATATCTAAAATAGCCAGCCTCTCAAAATTCTCCAATAGCTCATACCTAGGATTTCATTTTGGCATTAATCACAATTTAAAGCTGTTACATATCTATTTACTTTTCATTGCCTGCATCTCCAAATTTATTTCAAATATCATGAGGGTGAGGTCTTTGTCTCACATTTTTCACCATTGTAGCCTGAGAGTAGAAACATTCATATGCATTTTAAAAGAATGGATGGTTGGAAATGAGGACAAAGGATACTTCAGTGAAGCTGCACAGAGCTAATGTTATGAAGAAATAACTATATGTCAGGAAAAACACCTAGGCTGAATTTACAGATTTCAAAGGCATAGATTCATGAATCATTTATTGGACTTGATGAAATCACCCAGGGTTAGCCCTGCCAGGATAGAACCCAGGAAAAGACCAATATTTACTTTAGTATATGCTTTGTAAAAATAGGAACCATGGTTTTTTTTCTGTTTTGTTTTCCTTGCTATAGTCCAAGTACCTAATGTAATCTTTCATATAGATGTTCAATAATTTAACTGATTTAATTAATAGATTAATTAAAAATTGGAAAGAAAATTGTATAAAAGGGATATGAAATAGTAGTTAGAGATTTAAGAGGAGATTCAAAGAAGTATGAGCTGACCAAAGCCAAAAGACTTAAGGATTTCAAGAAGAAGGAAGTAGGTGGGAATCTTAAAAAGAAACTCTAGAAGAGTCAAATAAGATAAGGTCTCAGAGAAATTCATTGAATTCAGTGAGAAAAATGGTAACAGATGATGCTGATATCAGTAACAACTAGAAAATATTTGTCTATATATGTAATACATTGCTTTTACCTACTGCTTTTATATATACCTAGTACATAGCAGGAAAATGTTCTCTCCATCACATGCTGGCATTTTCTAGTTTTGAAGAATGTCTCTGTTTGGATATGCTTTTGATAATGTATCTCTACAATTCTCCTTTGGCTTCATGCTCTGAGTCATGTTATGAATACATTGATGTCACGCTATCATGAAAGGAAACTAATAACAATTTATCAAGATCCTAATTAGGCATTTGAAAAGGCAGTATGAAATAACCACTTGGAAATTAATGAGGAGATGCTCTATTACTACTGAATGCTGAAGAATGGAAAATTCGTGAATAAGTTTCCAAATGTCTTTGTAGCAATCACAGTACAAATGCAGAATTTTACAAGAGAGTTAGAGAATCTCAGGAGGAGATCACATAAGTACAACTGTTTTGTATTTACTCAAGAACACAAAACTAAGCAGAAATGAGGTGGTTACTTAGAGCTGATTCCAATGCAACTATCTTGACATGATTTTTCAAGAAATATGGGTCCCCTACTGAACACAGCTGCTGCAATCTTCACAAAGATAGGATTTCGCTGGGCATCAGAAAAGAGCCAAATATTGACAACATCATTGCTGCTTTAGACTCAGGCTTGCAACAGCATTCTAAAAAATGTACACTAGCAGCTTATGTGATGCTTTTAAGGGGTGGTTTACAAGCCCCCATCTCTTCTAGTTCTGAAATCAAACTTAATAGCAGGAAGACTCAGACCCCTCTAGGGATGAGAGCAGGGTCAGGCTCCATCTCTGCTTCAGACCTGTTTATCCTTTCACCTGGGCAGTTACAAGGAAAAATGCCTTGGCATCCTTAGATTTCAGAGAGCATGTCTGCATGGAATTTATCTTCAGTTCGTTGCTACATACACATATTGAAACAAATATTTTCATTTCTTGATTGAAATGTTTTATTTACCCTCTCTTTTAACTTATGTGAATTATAAAACTATCACCTCATTATAAAAGTCAAATAAAGTGAACATGTACAAAATAAAAATTAAGAATCCTATCTTTGCCCTCCTCCACTATTGAACATCTCTCTTCCTGGATTGGGACTGATAATAGTTTGGGATTTATCATCTATATATCTGTTTTATGTATCTGTATACACACAATCACATACACACATCTATGAAGGCCATTCATTCTATAGGCCACTCCCTCGGAAGTCTCTTTCATACCTGCTCTTCTCAAATCTCCAGGACTTCTTTCCCTACATTGAGTCACTAGCTGGGAGATGCCCATGAGATGTGTAGCCCTAGCACATGCTGTGGAAGATTTCAGAGCTGGGACTGATGGTCAGTTTTGTTTTCTGAAGTCAGATATAGGAGAAGCACTTTTTCTCCGCAATCTCATGCTCTTCAGTCTATTTTTAGGACAAGTAGCCAGAAAAAAAAAAAAAAAAAACCTCTAAAAGTTATATTTGATCATGTCTCTACTCAGAAGTCTCCACAAGCTCCTCATTTGATCAGACGTAAAAGCTAAATTCACAGTGTCCTCTGCGACCTGCCCCTCACTGTCATCCCCTCATCTCTATAACATCACAACCTACTTTCCCTTCTTGGCCACTTTATCCAGAGACTCCAGAGACACTGTGTTCCCTCACGATACCAGGCAAGATCAAGCATCTGACTTCCTCATGGAGAAAACCGTATAATCACAACAAATTGCTCTGGCTGTTCTCTCTACTTGGGAAGCTCTTTCCCAGATATCCCTGTGGTTCATGCCTCGACCTCTTTCCAGTCTGTGGCCGACTCTGATGTTCCTGGTGAGGTCTACCTGGATCACTCTATTTAAAACAGCAGTCTTGACCTTTACGCTCCTAATGCCCTAACCTAGTTCTGTCATTCCGCACCTGAATGTAAGTTCTGCGAGGACAGGACTTTATTTAGTGCAGCACTAGAGCCTAAAAGAATGCCTAGTAACAGTAGACATTCAGTGGACACTTGAAAAATAGATGGATAGATGAGTGAATACACACAACATTTAGGAGTTAGTATAGCAAAGTGAATGTGCATGTCAGACAGGTAGTCTCCATCAATTATCTGCTCTAAGTAGGTATAATAATTATAACTACGATCGTAAGGAGTACCTAAAATTTCCTCCACAGGGTTGTTATGAATGCTTAGTTAATGACTAGGCAAACTGTAAAGAGCACGAAACAATGCCTGAAACATATAAAGTGGTTAATTAATATTACATATTACTATCATTTTTATTATATATAGTTTTTTTAGTAAAAATAGAATTACACTATATATGTTATTTTTACAACTTAATTTTTGCACTGAATGAAATGCCATTTTTTCTTTCTAAATAACACATGCCATTTTATTCATTCATTCAATAAATATCTTGAAGTGCTTGTGTACTATGTTGCTTTGCAGCATTTACATTCTACCTAATCTTTCTTTGTATGGCTGTATAATATTCTGTAGTGTTTACCTGGAATTACTTAATTATTTTTCTAATAAAATATTTTGCATGGTCTCTAGTTTTTATTATTTTATATATTTCCTTTGCATCATAATTTAACAAAAGTTAAAACTGCATATTGTAATAATAGTCTGCCTTTTCATATATTTTAAATAGGGCATGACCTTTAAAGTCATTGTGTATTATAATTAAAAAATATTTATCTGTCTCTCTGAAGAAGTAATTTAAGTATGCTATCTATTTTTAAAGCCACTGTATGTATATATTCAATAGTCACAAGTTTTTTTTGTCTGGTTCAAGTGTGCTCTACAGAGAACTGCTCTTCTTTTCCCTCCAAGCAAATAGTTTCTGCAAAATTGTCATGTTCCTGTTCTCCAAGAGCATCTTATTTCAGTCAGTGGAAAAGCCCCATTCTACCAAGGGTCTCTCCAGGGTGTCAGCTTATTGGTCTTCAAACAGTATCTGATTCAAACAGGAGAAGCCAAGTATTACTTGAGATTTTTGCACTTAGGCTCATAGAAGGTATGTCAACCCCACTTCAGTGCTAATAACTAAGAGGTAAGACTTGAGAGGAATCAGCTCTCTTGTTTCTGAATCCATAGACACATTTGTTTTAGATAAAGAAAGGCTAAATAAAACCCACCCAAAGACAAAATAAATTAAAAGCCAGAGGTAGTCCTGGAAATGTTTGAATCTCTAATTCCAACTGGTTTTAAGTTCTAACTGCACCCTGCCTATCTTGTGTATAATTTGTGTTTAACTTGTTTAAAACCTTTCTTGTATTCTCTTAGTCAGTTGCTCTTCTGTTTCCTAAGGAATTTCAAGTTTTAGAACTTACAACCAGAGGAATCATATGTATATCATGTGTTTTGCTATAATTTAGGATATTAAAATTAAGGCAGGAAAAGGGACATATATTCCTTATAGTATCTATAGGAGAGCTCATAAGAAATTTATTATAATGTTATATAATTGAAGATATACCAATAACCTATCATAGTGTTAGAAAACATGTTATGAGATATAAATTATTTAAGAGGGACAACAATATGTTCTAGGGCAATGGTCCCCAACCTTTTTGGCACCAGGGACCAGCGCTCCTATGAGATTCTAATGCCTGATAATCTGAGGTGGAGCTCAGGCAGTGATGTCAGCACTGGGGAGCATCTGCAAATATGGATGAAGCTTTGCTCCCCAGCCTGCCTCTCACCTCCTGCTGTGTGGCCTGGTTTCTAATAGGCCACAGACTGGTACGAGGCCATGGACTGGTACTGGTCCACGGCCCAGAGGTTGGGGACCCCTGTTCTAGGGTATACATTCTGTCCAAGCCATCCTTCAAGAACTGCCTTTCTGGTCAGGCAGATTCTAGCTTTTCTGTTTTATTGGACCAAAGGACTAGGACTGGAACTCCTACGAAGAAGCCTTTTCTTCATGAGGACTTTTCCTCTCCCCCAGGTAATTATCACACACTCTTCAGAAGAACTTGCCTGGAACAATCCCTTTATGATGTCTCACCTTCACCACCAGTCATAATTAAACATAATAGAAATTTGTCCAACAAAACTGATGTTGATAGAAGAGGTTTCATTTCTAGAAGATTAGACAATTCAGTCACCCTGTATTTGATGGTAATAATAACGATCTGTTGACTGTTAGCATCTAAGCCTTTTAAGTTTCTGACGCAAAGTTCAGGTAGACCCCTCAGTCATTTGTTCTGGGGAAGTGAAGGGCTCTCTCAAAAGTCTTCTGAAATTTTCTTTAAATTATTCTGGAGTAATGTTTTTTAAATTGTAATATGCAGATGAACTGCTCCAGGACTTTGTAAAATGCACATTCTGATTCTGAAGGTTTGGAATCCAGCTTTAAGTTCTTCCAAGTGATGTTGATGCTGCTGGTCTACAGACTGCACTTTGATTAGAAAGTTCTATAAACTTTTATATTTACTAGTTCTGTACAGTGCTCTAATATAATTTCATGTACCACAAACCTTTCAGTGTATCTCTCCTTTATAGAACAGCATGTCCCTGCCCCTCCCCCCCACTTTTTTTAAAAGTAATATCATACAGTGTCAACTTAAAAAACTTTTAACTGATTTTCTCCTGGGAATTAAAATATAAATATAAAATATAAATTAATTCCTATGATATGAGCGTGGTTCTTATACCACTAATGGTGTCCTTTGTTGAAGATTATACATCAGATATCCAATAGAATGAGCAAAGAAAATGAATTACTTATACATGGTTGTAAGTGCACAAAAAAAGTATGTTTCCATTGTGCATTAGCTATTGGATTTAACTTAGATCTTAACATGAACCTGGAAAATGGGACAATTGCAGATAAACATTCCTAACATATGTTGTTGCATGTCACATTTTATTTCTCCTAGTCTAAAGGTTTATATAGAGGCCAATAAAATGTTGTCTTCTTTTTTTCTATAGAGACAGTTAAGTCTTATACAAATAGGACCTCAAAAAGTGTTATTCACTGATCCAGTGACTGTGATAATGGCATCATCTCTTTTGTGGAAAAATATTTTCTTTTTTGTTTTGAAGTGGTATCCTCTGACAACACAAACTAGAATATCAGAAGCAGCCTCTTGTTAGTCATAGTTTGCCAGAAGTTCGTACACATTAGGGGTAATCAAAGCACATGCTTTCCATTGATGTGGACATGTTAACACATAATGCATTTGTCCCAGGGAACTGATAACAGGATGTCGAATTTAGCTGTTCTAAGTCACTTTGAATCCAACTCAAGTTGGTTGGATTAGTGCTGCTAACATCAACGGTTGTCCTAGGACTACCTGAAGTATAGAAAAGGTCTCAGTCTAGTTTACTCACAACAAGTACCCACACCATGAAAATCATCACCATCATTAGCTCCCTGTAGACAGCATTGGGAGTCTGAATGGTTTTGAAACTGAATGCCAGACCTCCCTAGAGATGAGCCCTGAGACAATAGGTCAGATTTATCACAGGCTCATTAGGAGAAAAACTGTTTCATTCTTGTGCAGCATCTGCTCTCTAAATAATATGATTAGCTCTCTGGGGCAATTTATGTAGACCACTAAACTGGCCGTAACATATCATAAAATAATGATATATTATTAGTTCTCCATTCTTAACACATATAAACATCTATTACAGGTAGAAATTCTGGTACTTATAAGGACCTATGGCTAATGACATTGCATCTTAGGGAGAATAAATGAGAGGGCTTGCCCTTGAAGTAGATGGTTTAGTTTTGGCCAGAATACTGACCTGTTAATATTTTCTTTTTTTAACTGCTGTGTTTTAAAATAAATAATCAGTCTTGTTATCTTTTTTCTAGTATAGCTATGTACTGAATTTATTAGAAACTAAAAAACACTTTAGATCATTGTCATCTGAGATGCCAATTATTCACATTTACAAATGATATGTATAATTTATATAATTCAGTAAATATAACAATATCATGCAGTGATTTCTAAAGAATGCCTTATTAGCAATAACTGTAGTTTAAAAATCTTGTACAATAATCATATACTTCAGTAGAAAGGATTTACCTCCATGCTGAGGTGAGAAGTAGTTGTGTTTTTTTCTGAGTTCTCCATACCTTGGGTAGTGGAAAAAACGAGCCATACACTTGTCTAGGCATCCTTAATTATGCACTAGTCAGTTAAAGGAACCAGGTCATCACTAAAAAAAAAAAAAAAATGGAGTATTCTTTCATTTGGTAATTTTACAATCCAACATCTTTTTGTTGTCATAAGCATACTTGTTTGAGGATAGACAATTAAATTTAGCATAAAATGCCATGGGGCAAGCAACATTAACAACAGCAATAACAAAAACTTTGTGCCCACCTCCAACAAAGTAGAAACTAGTTTGAATGTTTCTGAAAAGTGATTCTCGAGCCTTAAGCTTTAAAAAAATTAGACTTACGTTTTGCTTCTTTGCTTTTTACCTTTCTCATCAAAGCCATTTTTTTTTATTCTAGAACATTTCAAACATATAGAAAATAATAGAAAAAATATAGCGACATTCATGTATTTTCTACCAAGATTTAACAGATATGAACATTTGCAGTATTTACTTTAAATGAAAATAAAATTGCAGATACATGAAAGGCCACCTCTCTATTTTCCTTCTATTCATCTTTCTTCACAGAAGGAGTTTATATACATCATTTATATGCAAACTTTGCACTTTTATTCCATTTGTAGACACCGAAAAAATTATAAAATCATATTTTATATTTTAAAAAATCATAGCAATGATATTCTATATTTTTTACTTTTTTCCTTTTTGCCCTCAAAATTATATTTTTGATACTTGTTCATGTTAATGTATGTTTCTCTATTTCAGTCATTTTCACAGTTGTATAACATTTTATTGGTTGAATAAATGGCAAACATTATAGCTTTATGTTAATGTGATCCTACAGAATAATAATTAGGTTATTTTTCTTTTCTGCTAAAACAAATAATGTTTCAATGAACATTGTAACATATGCTTCCTCAGGTAGAATTGTGAGATCTTTCTCTAGAATAGAAACCTATAAGGGATGCTGCTGATGATAATTTTTGAGCATATTTAAATATATGTGTTGCCAAATTGTTCTCTAAAGTGTTTATACCAGTTAACACTTCCAACAGCAACAGTTGCCATGTTGCCTTGTCTTAATTTTTTAAAAAATGACAATATTATTGTAGAATGGCATCTCATTTATTTTCCTTTTATTCCTCTGAAATAGCAATGAAAACTTTGAGTATCATTTCATATTTTCATTATCCACTAGGGTTGCTTTTCCATATCCAAATATATTTTTGTTTGCTTGCTTGGCTCTTTCATTTTTCTTTGCAATAGTTTCAGTATTTCTTATTTTGAGTCAAATCACTTGTAACTCTCTTAGGATGAAGCTTTTCTTAAAGATGTGGCATTGAAAAGACATTTTTTTAAGCACTTAAAATCTTCACTTGTCACCTGGGTGTGAAGGGAAGAGGTGTAGGGGGCAAACTTTGAGTTATAACATTTAGCAAAACTTTAAAATTCTGTTCACACTTCCATTTTCTTTCAGTTCCCACTTATTAGAGCACAGTTGTTATCTCTTTTTCTCCCTGACCATCCTCCTTATTTTTTCACTTTTACCTATCTTTCTCTTTCTTCCCCTTCTGTGTTACCTACTCAAAAACAATTATTTATTTATTAACTTTTTATTATGGTGACATTGGTTAACAAAATCCAATAAGTTTCAAGTGAACAATGCAACAGTGAGTCATATATACATTGCATTGTGTGTTCACCGTCCATAGTTAGATTTCTTTCTTTCACAACATATTTGACCCCTTTACCCCATCTACCTCCACCCTCCCCTCCGCCGTCTGGTAATTACTAGTCTATCATATCCATGAGTCTCTGTTTGTCATGTTCGCTTGTTGCTTTTAAATTTATTGACTGATCACTATTGTCTTCTCGATACAAACGCATTTCACTTTGTCTTTCTCCAGAAACATTTGGCTACTTCTAATATTAATGAATCCTTTCAATAACTCATCCCACTTATTAACCAGCAGCTATAAGGCCCATAATCCTAGGTGTAGGCTGAGAAGGCAGGGAATGGTAGCATGAATATGCGTGTTGATAGTTTTTCCTATTCTAATTATAAATTTTCTCATCTTTATTCTGAATTTATAGTGTCCAACTTTACCTCTGCTTGAAATTGTTTCCTCATCTCGCTACTTTTATAAATTATGCCTTATAATACAGCTAATGATGATAATTAATAATGACCAGTTGGGTTTCAGCTTTAGCTATCACATATATACATACTAGTCAAACGCATTATATGCATTACAACTCATATCCACTTTTATATGCAATATTTATAATATCTCTTTTTATTGATAATTATCATAATATTTTACAAACTGTAAAGTCCAACTATCAGTATCTCATATTTGTCACTATCTCATATTTGTCCTAGAAAGCATTTCTATCTCTGGGAACCACACTGCTTTTCTCAAACTTTTCAATTCTACGTGCAAATTATTAAACTATTGATTCTCTATAAAAATCATTTATCATAATTTACCAAATTAATAAATTCATATCAAGATTGGGATATAGGTTAACATCCAGCTTACCTTTCTAGTTAATTTTTTTCTAAATTTATAAGTGCATAAATTTATCTGTGTTAGACATTCATTAAACTCAATGCAATTTTAAAAACATTTTCTACATGTTGAAGAAATAGGATGGCTGATATCATTTGTTTATTTATGTCAAATGAAAAAGTATGATTTGACTCAAACACTTTCCATCTGTGATGATTTTTAGGATCATATTATTTTCATAATTAATAAATTATTATAAGAATTTGTCTTGATGTGGACATAGAATTTGCTACAGTTTATCTTATTGCTACCTATTCAAGAGATGTTAAGCAAACTAAGGACAAAGTTAATGTTACAGAGACATTCCTTTTTAAGGTACTAAGGAATATTTTTTTTTAAATCCCACTATGACAATTCCCCCTTCAAACCTTTTAATGATTACAGGTTACCTGCAAGATAAAGTTTAAGTTCTTTAGCATAACATACAATGCATGGCATTCTCTAATCTCCACCACCTTCCCTTCCATAGGTTCCTAACTCAAAGTTTATTTAATGACAGAAATAAATGTGATGTAATTGCTCAAACATATGATATAATTTCTTGGCCTTGCCAACTGATTCTACTCTTCTGTCAGAATGACACCACTTCTTTCATTTGCTGGTCTAACTTATACATACCTAAAAATTTGGTTCACATATCAGTTGACAGCTTTAAAAGAAGTCTTCTCTGTCCAGTGCTTGTAAAGCTGAATTAAGTTTCCTGGTTGTTTTGTTTCCACTTATGCCAAATATACTTCTCTCTTAATATTCTCATTCTTCTTGACACATGTATGTCTGCTTTACCAATCTGACCACAAGACCTTTAATTTTAGAGACTAAACTTAATTATTTTCCATATCCCAAGTACTCAGCACAATGCCTGGTATGTATTCTTAGTGAGCATTCGGTTCATTGTACCGAATTATCCTATGATTACTTTTGTATGGTTGATATATAAAGTACCAATTACTTTTTTTCTTAAAGCAAGCCAATTAAATTTCAACTAAACAGAAATTTCATAAGCTTTAATAAAGGTCATAATGTACTCATATACAATTAGAAGCATGTATATTCTTCTAAAATATTGTATAAAGGAATAATTTTACTTTTTCAAATGACTAGTTCTTCCATTTACCTGGAGTGAATACAACCATTTTATTTTTTTTAACACTAACTCCAGGCCAGGTGTATGTACAAAATATTTATCCTAGGCAGCAAGTAGAAATTACTAGCAGAAATAAATTCTCTTTCCCTATATTTCCTACTTCATGAAATATTACAAAAAAATACAAGGATTTTGATTTAAAACCATACTGAGACATTCCAAAAATATTAGTAATGTAAACTGAAATCATCATGTAAGAAAATTGCATCTTTCCATTGAACATTTCCTTTGAAGCCTTACTAATTTGGTTAAAGGTTATTTAATAACACATAAAGTAGATTTGTAAAATACACAGGTCGATTTGGTGTTTCATGCCCCACAGAAGTGCCTAGAATTCTTGGTGTTTCTAGTCCTATAATAGCCTAACATCTATGGATTGGGGGTTGGGGAGCTGTCTGCATATGTCTATTGCCTTTGAGGACTCCCAATTTGCATTGTACATCTACTGCATTGCAAATTTACTTTTGTAACCCATTTGGTCAAATGCTGTGTCTTAACCAAGGATTTAAGCTCATATTTCTGATAAATTGAGTATTTCTCTATAAGGAAATCATGGTCTATCATTTAATATGTAATATTCTTGGTGATTTCCATTTATAATATGTATGTTTACAATTCTGTACAATGATTTCTCTAAAATAAGTATTTTTGAGAAATCATATCTGCTAGAAAATATTAACTTAAAATCTTGGAATTCTTAAAGGTGCTCTAGAAATTCTTTTTTGTAATATTTAACTTCCTAAAGGAGAAATTGCTGATCATTTTTAGAAAAGTACAAAATAAATCAAATGCAGAAATTGTTTGGTTCTATTTAACCATTATAATGTATATATGGAAGACACAATTATTTTATATCACCTATTTATTTTTTCTTCAATGTCTATTTATAGCTTCACTTAATATTTGATAAATAAGGTATTTCCCCCATTACCTTAAGTTATTGTGAAAGAATTATCTGTTACTATTAGTCCACTCCTAATTTACAGAGCATTTTATTATATAAAGCACTTTATACGTTCAGTGATGGATAGTATTGCCATTTTACACATGAGAAAAGCAGAATAGTGACATAAAGGTCACTGGAACTATATGTATTCTCAGACTCATTTGATTTTTTAAAGATAATCGAATAGCAGGTGAAGTTCAACAATTACCTAGTAAATATAACTAGCCACTAGTGAGTGATAAATTTAGGCAAGCTAAACTTCTAATGGCTTTTTGTAAATCACTTTTTTTAAAATGAAATATGTATTTATTCAAAACACTTTACATGAAATGAAAGACAAAATATTTCAGCTATATGTCAATAGAACAGGGTAAATAATTTTAGGTATTCACTAGACTTGTACTGTGATATAATATAATACCTATTTATTCTATATTAAAAATGACAGAAGATAATGATATTTTTTGGTTTCTAGAGAAATTAAATAGAATATTAGTAACATGAAAGTTTTAGAGACTTTATTTGTTCATATATGTGTGTCCTAAACCAACTCTATAAAATGGCATTTATCACAAAGCAACAAGTGGCAAAGGCCAGAATCATTTTATTTTTTGAGAAGTAGATAATATATGCAACTACTTATAGATCAATGCTTTTCTAAATAGAAATTTTCCAAAATTAAATCCTCAGAAATCTCATGTAGATCTTACCAAAAGATATATCTTCCCAGAAACTTAAAGTCTTCAATTGAAAATGTTAAATCAATATTGAAAAAGCTTAATCTCCATATAATGACCTATAAAAAATTTAATTCAGATGTAAGCCTGACTGCCCTTATGATTATTAATTACTTTATACTTGTACAGACTTTATTACCTCATTCTTCGTGGTTTTCTGAACTATGATATAATTACTTTTATCTAAACAACTGAATTTGTGACTATGTGTCCTTAGTTCAGTAAAAAGCTATAAAACTAGGTACACATTGCTTAATCACCATGTTCAGCTATGGTACCTAAATTATGTTGTATTTTTAATAGAAAAGTATAGAAATAGTTATTTCAATATAGTTTTTATACCTACAAGTTTCACAAACCACAGCTCATAGTAAGATCAAAGTTTTGTGGAACTTGATGCTTAATAAATTTGCAGGCTCACTTAAGAAGAAAATTAACTATTATGAATCAAATTAGGTATAGGATCATGAAAGAACCAATGTAAATGAAGGCCTGAACCTTAAGCATTAATTAAGCTCTTGGTAAATATCTCTCTCTACATGAATATTAGGGAAAAAAGTAAATTTTATTCTGACATTTGATTCTGTTTTGGAGGCTTGTTTTTTGAGTACTGAAAAGTTTGAGTTCCCTACTTTCAAAACAAGAAGTAAGCCTCTCACAATTTCATGAATACTGACAAGAAACACAAATTCCTAGGGTTAAAGACAAGGAATTTCTTGTTCATGAGGAAAGAGGATAGATTTCATAGATGCATCAGTACTACCCCCCAACCCCTTCCAAGTTCCATGGAGGTGACACTGAGGACCCTGGTAAATGCTGAACACACAACAGGTTTGTAAAGATAGTGCTGACCCACGCCATAAGCCAGGCTTGTCTTTGCCCTTTAGGGAGATATTATTATTTTTATACTTGTAAGCAAACCTGCCCTTGGCTCTGGAAGAAGAGACACTCTATTTTCCAAAATTATCCTCTACAGAAACATCCTTGAAAGCTAGTCTAGAAAAACAATTTAGTGGTTACCAGAAGGAAAAAGGGGAGGAAGAATGTAGAAAAGGGTAAAGGGGTCAAAATATATGGTAACAGAAGGAGAATTGACTTTGGGTGGTGAAAATAGAATGCAACATACAGATATTTATAGAAATGTACACTTGAAATTTATATAATTTTATTAACCAATGTCACCCAATAAATTTAATTTTATAAGAGCTAGTCTAAAACAAAAGAGTAGTTTTACCTCTATAATAAGAAATACAGAAATAAGAAAGACCCCTGTAGTCTCCAAAAACTATGGCTAAACATAATCAAATGACTTTTTTTCATGAGTAAATATAAAAAGATTGCTCAAGTTAAATTTGTAAATTACTTGTAAACTCTTTTAAAGAAAGATTTGAATTCAAAACAGTTAAAAATAATTCAGTATTATAAAAAGCTTTCATAAAAAAGCAACACCCAGAGCCTCCACAACTCCCATTCCTCAGAAGTAAACACTTTCAACTATTTAGTTTTTAGTTTTCTGGCTGTTACTCAGCCAGATTCTCTCCAAGTTTAGTTTCAGCATGAATGTTGGTTGATATTTCCATTTACTAAATGAGAAATGTGAAAAGTGAAACAATAACACATATGTAGGAATTTCATCAGTTCTTTAATGATGCAAGTGATTTTTTGTTGCTAAAAAATACCAGTTTTTGAAACACTTGAAGATATTTCCTCAGTTTTTTATACTATTTACAGGTTAATGGCTATACTAATGACATACTTTTAAGCTTAATCTCATCATTAAATTTTCTTATGTCTAATAACCCAGTAAAACAAGAAACCAAGACCCAATAGGTAGCAGTAGCTGATTTCGTGGTGTGAATATTCCCATCATGGCTAAATTTTAAGCACCATGATACCAAACTGAGAGTCAGGAGGAAAGGTGCAGGAACACCCATTCTATGGTATTCTGCCTACAGATACTACAGATGTAAATAATCTCAAGAGCACAGATGCAAGTACAATGTAGTACAATAATTTGGAACTGATGAGTTTTAAATATTTATTTCTTTGTTATAACGTGTATTATAAGTTTATTTAGTTTTATTTAATAATGGCTGTGTTTAACTGGCTTACAAACTTCTCGAAATTTAACTACACTCTGTAGTTGATACAAGCTGTCTCCATTACACCACCAGGTACCTCCATATTTCTAAACCAATATACTAACCAGTACTTTTTGATCTATTAATTATAGCTATTATCTACGGATACTTTTACTATAATAGAGGAGAAATTAGCTCATTTATGTAATCCAACTTCAAATATGGCTCCTAAATAGATTTTCTTCCTAATATTCAGCTTTTGTATAGTCTCTTCCCTCATTGAATAAATATAATCTGTATAATTAAATAGTATTTTGAAAAAATGATGGCAATATGACCTTTAAGATTAAGGTCAAAAAAAGCCCTTATAGCTTCTGCCTTACTTTCTTGTATACCTTTGGGGGAAAGCTAGTCACTACCTTGTTAGGACACTCAAAACAGCCTGATAGCAAGATCCATGTGGTGAGGAACTGAGACTCTCTGCCAACAAGGCAGCATGAACTTGCTACCCATAAAATAACCTATTGTGGAGACAGATTCTTCAGTTACAGGCATACATTTAAGTGACTACAGCCCCAACCATGTGAGTAGAACCATAATGACCCAGATTTGCTGCTCCTCAATTTCTGACCCACAAAAATTATGAAATGATAAATATTTATATTGTTTCAAGCTACTAATTTGGGGTAATGTGTTATGTAGTAATAGATAACTAATATATTCCATTTCTATTTTCTTCTAGTTCATTTATATCAATATTCAGTTCTCCACCGGTTGTTCATTCATTTATTCAACAAATTATACATTTTGCTCACTTACTATGTGCCAGACATTAAGTGTGAGAAATAGAGCAGTGACACAGTACTGACCTCACAGAGCTTATGTTCCAGTAGGAAAGGCTATAAATAAATAATACACTATAATACTTAGTATTTAAATACTATGATGGAAAACAAAGCATGGTTAAGCAACAAGATGAAAAAAGTCAAGAGATTCTTGAGGGGCAGGCGTTTGAGCAGAAACCCTGAATGTGGTATGGAGAAAGCCATGTGACTATCTGGAGCAAGAACATTTCAGGACAGAGAGTTCAGCAAGAGGAAAAGCATGAAGTTGGGTTGTATTTGTCATATTGAAAAAACAACAGGACCCATTTGGTCACCTCTGCACCTTTAAACAGCCTATTTCTAAGTCAAGTTTTTAGTCACATTCTATTAAAACAACAACAACAAAACAAAGACTTCGGCTCCACTTTGTGTAAATGAAGTGACTAAAGCTCAAACATTTCCTTCACCTCTGCCCTTCAAGTTCTAGGATCCAGCCTCTGGCAGTTAGTTGCACTTTTACTTTTCCTATTTTCACAATTGATATTTATATCCTTCTGTAATTATAGTTAATTGGTTTATGATTTGTCTACGGTTTGATTCTAAAGGTAGAAACATAATGCATGTCTGAAAATAATTATACAAATGTGCTTACAGTAGTTAGTGCTCTGTGATTAAATGTCCTTAGCAGGTTCAGTGTCACCATTCCCATGAGCAGGCAATAACACTATTTTTAGAGCTACCTTCGAATAAATATTCCTCTTTTCACCCTCCACCAATAAATTCTTGTTTATTAAAAAAATGATGTATTTCTACTAATTTTAGATTGCTGTTTTTCTCAAATATCTGATAATACTAGTTTCCCTTAAGAGTGCTACATACATGCTGTTCTCTGGAATGTCTACGGAGCTGACTGACTGGTGGGGCGGTGAGAGATCCACTATTAAGCTGGGCCTGAAGCCCTGAGGTGGAAGAGTTTGCTGTAAGAGCATAATGCTCATACCTATAGCTTTCAGAGGGATTTCTCTTTGGAGGAAAACCTGAATGGTAAATATCTGTCAGTAACATAGGGAAAAAGGATGGAAATGTTAACTGTTCCTGTATAGATTTTCATTCAATATTCTGGTTTTAATCCCATCTCTAATTTAAACCTTTTTTTTTCTTTTTTTCTGCCAGCTTTTTCAAGACCCAAACCTCTCCTTGGGATCCTCAGAGCAGATTGTAGATGCATATAATTTACCCTTTTTTAAATGTTAGCAAATTCTTTTAATAGAATCTCAGTGGGGAAAGGAGATTAACAGCAGTTTAAAATCTTGAAACAGAAATCTATAAACCTTTTTTTTTAAATACTCTTCAATTCAGTTCATTTAGAAAACAAAAGGAGTATCCATAAAGACAAAATTTATATAATTTAAATTCAATAATAAGCAAGATAAAAAGGTTCCAAAATATAGTAGGTGCTGCAAATTGCCAGTTTTAAAAAGTGTATCTTTTAAATTGCTTTTTTCTCAGAATTATTTCCCATTTAAATTATTGTCGTCTACAACCTCTTAGTTCTGCTAGTAATGGGTTCAATGTTTATATTTTCTCACTTGAGATTTCATCCTGAAACTTAACATGACCTGGTATAAAGTGCACTAGACCAATAACCATAAGACTAGGTACTAGTTGGACTAGGTGAAATCTATGTTGCCTTCAGACTCTGTGAATCTGTGGTTTAAATAGAAATGTTTTTTCTTCTAAATATATATTTGCAAAAAAAATTAATGCAATTATTTTTCTGTTGAATAAAAAAATAATTTCATCTGAATCTACTCACTTCTCTTTTCTTAGACTACTATTATCTTGGTCCAAGACACTGAATGTGTCTGGACCTATGGAGGTTTCCTGCCTCCATAGCATTGGGAGAAAAGCTTAAGCTTCAAAATCATATTGTTATTCCCCTATTAAAAATCTTCACTGATACTTAGAATAAATTCCAAGTCCTTACCAATCTCTTAGCCCATGATCTAGACCCTGCCTAATTTTCCATCCTTCTCTCAGCCAATTTGCACTTAGTTGTTTGTTGAAACCATAGTGATCACTTTTTCTTTCCTCATATATCCCTCATATATGTATTTCCTGGCTCTGCCATTCTTTTTGCCAAAACTCTCTCTTATCCATTTCCCAGATTTAGCTCCTTCAGGACTCAGCTGGAAAGGCATTTTCTTATAAAATACTTATCATTCTCTTTACGACTCCATTATTTCCTTGGTCAAACTCTTTACAATTAATGACCTGTTTGTCAAACTCTTACAATTAATGACCTGTTTGTCAAACTCTTAACAATTAATGACCTGTTTGTCTCTCATATTGATCACTCTATCCCTTGTTTCTAGTATAATGTCTGGAACACAACAAGTGCTTGATACATATTTGATGAAAGAGATAGATACTTGAATAACTTTTATACAAAATGTGCTACTGAGACGAGCTTTATTTTAGAAAGGTGACAACTGGTTATATGGAGAAAAAGTGACAACTGGTTATTCTCCATGCAAAGAAGTAAAGAAAAACAAGTTGCAAAATTATGTTTTTTTCTTAACTTATGTACTTTTACAGTATAACTGCATTAAATCAAGCATGTGGCATTCTGATTTTCCAGGCTGACCTTCCTTGAAATTGGAAGCATTTTTTGAATAATTTATGCATCAAGAAAAGAGTGCAGTGATCTAGTGATGCATGGCCTCCAGAGGGCAGAGTACAAAGTAAAATATCATGAAGCTTAAGTGCAAGAGACATCAGCCTTTTTGTAGTATTTTAACACTATTTTTCTGTACATGGGAGTTGTAAGATGAAGAATATGAGAGAAGATAAAATTTTAGGACAGTAAAGAGGATTTTTCAAGTGAATTCTTTCCTCTCCAGGTTTGTAGCTATTGCCCACCTATTGGATCAGAAGTTTCTGTATAATCATAATGAAAATAATAGTAAGAATTAGAGATTCGGCTACCCTTGTGTGGGTTAGCTTCAGATTTTCATTCACATTTGACCATTTGAAATTTATATGATTTTTCTTCATTATTTGTATGAAAAAAAAAAGATGGGGCATAATGTCTTAATAATTGTATAAGTCTTGTAAGGAATTTGGTGTTCCTCTGGATGACACATAATCTTTCTTTTTCTTAACTTATCCACATTCAACTATATGCTTTATATGATGCTTATTTTCTGAAGTGTTCAAAAAAGACATACAATGAAAATGGTATTGGAAAATATTTAAGGTGCAATCATCTTTCAGAGTTCTTCATGTTGAAAAAGTAACTAAAAGTTAAATGGGTAGTGGTGTAATATAATGGGTAAAAAAAATTAATAGATAATATGTAAATGTCTATTGGTATATCTTTATCTTTCTCTTTTTATTAATTTATTTATTCTAATTTTTCATCTAAAGGTAAAAAAAATGTTTGGTAGGATTTTGAAATACAATACTATATCTAAAATACACTGAGCTCTACCTTGTCTCAAAATCTCTACCTTCCAATATGGGGCAACTTGTTTTTCAGATTTTAGATCAACATGCAATATGTGAAATATTAGAGTTACAGAATGAGTAAGCCTAGAAATTATTTCAACCTACAGTATCTTATTTATGATATTCTTGAACATTTAGCCTATAAATTTGTAGGTTTTTATATTTAAGCTATATAATGGTTCAAGCAACATCTTAGCTTGGTAACCTCTTGCTTCGTAGACATTCTGTTTGAAGTACTTAAATCAATTTTTTTTTTTCAGAGCAGTAGCTCTAATATTGTTTGAAATTTAAAATGAGGACCTGTCTAGAGTGATAGTTATATAGAATGAATAGTTATATAGAATGAATAGTTAAGTTGCAATGGATAAGCCTTATACCTGTTCCAAATATGATTCAGATACTGGAAATTATAGGAAGGTCATCTCTTCCCCCACAGCCCTTATGCAATTTGTTATCAACATTCAGAAGAACTATGTTAATTGTCAGCACTGTCATAATTAAGATATTTAAAAGCCTTATCTTTATGGCCACAGATTCCATAAAAATAAGATTATGAAAGTAAACATGATGGAACAGACAAATCATAATTCATAGCCTAAATATGGGTAAAAATACTATATTAGGTAAAAAAAAATCCAAGTTACTTTTGATTTAAAAATTAGTATGACTTCAACCTTGGAACTGTGTGACTGTTTGAATATTTATATCAATACTTTTACCTTTACATAATGAAATCAAAGAAAATTATATTGGAACCTGAACTCACATATTATTGACATTTATTTAAAAATTTTAAGCATGCATCATAGATGTATACATGTAGAAATGAGAGAAGGCAATACTGAGTGCTTCCGGAAGCTTTGAGTTTTTTGGTGTCTCTGCTCCATAATACTCTAAAGCAGCATTTCTTTCATTATCCTTCATAATTCCTCTTTTTATCCTTTTCTGTGATCTCTCTATATGTTTATGCTTTTTGTTTCTCTTGATCCTAATCATGGTACAAAGGTAATAAATAAAGATGTAGAAAAAGCAAGACAGGCTGAGGAAATCATTCTGGTTCACTTTTGTCTCTTTAAGCTCAGTTTTTCATCAAACCCTGTTCGATAATAATGTCATGAAAATTTATATTTTTAAAGTGAAATATCTTCCTGGCTCATTTGAAATTTGTGATATTCAATATTGTGGTGTTATCTGAAACCTGGAGACAATCAAACTTTCCTAAGTAAATCTTGTCTCAACAGATTTTTAGCATATCAGTATCTGAGATTTGAATAGACTGGGATAAACCCTGGGAAAATATTAGAATGTTACAGGCCTGTCCAAACCTCTACTACTCTGTTTATAATTTAGAAATAGTCACTAAATTTCAATAAGTCATATCTCTGTGGTGAGCTTACTAAATTGATGTCATTGATATGCTTGCCTTCTATTTTCCCATCCTGGTACAATATCAGGGCTTCATCTTCTTGCTTGTTGGTAACCCAGTGGCAATCTTTCCTCCTGTCATCACTGCTCTTTCTCAGCTTTCTGTGGAGAAGAACTGACCGAGAAGGTCTTTGCCAGCTTCTGCATACCTTTCACACTAGCTTTCTGATAGCTTTCACACCACTGCCATCCATCTTGGATATGGCCTCGGGAGTAGAACCTAAAGTTCACACTTCATGGTGAAGCTAGATTTATTTTCTATTGTCTCAAAAAAATGTCTTAAGTTTTTGGGGTTTTTTTAAGTAAATCACTTTTGTATTTCTTAAATATTTGAAGCATTTAGACTCTTTTACATTATTTTCTTGGTATTCTGTAATAAGCCATCATAGTTAATACTTTGATAATGTTTCCCCTTCATATTTACTTTATAAGTGCATTGAAACATAATTCTATTACACTTAAAAAATTTTAATATAATTATTCGTGTGGATAAAATATAGTTCTTGCCAAAAAAAAAAAAAAAACTATAATAACAGATGATATGTCAAATGTTATGCTTTGTTAGATTTGCAGAAAAGCAAAGATAACCTCCTATATATGTGGTGGTTAAAAAAAAATTATTCCTTTTATACCAGTTTCATCATAATGTTGGTATTTATTAGAGTACTATACTAAGGTAACAAAAATAATTATAATAAGTATTTCTACTGATCTTATTAATATGCCAGGTGTAGATATAAGCACTTCTATATATTTACTAGTTTATTGCTAATTAATAATCCTGTAAGGTAGCTACTACTTATAATTTTCATTTCATTTACATATGAGGAAACTGAGGTACAATAGATTTGGTAGATTTGCCCCAGGTTCCCAGTTAGTAGAAGTAGCTGGATTCTGTCCCAGACTGTCTGGCTCCTGAGCCACTCATAAACATCACCCTACACTGTGTTTCTGTTTAAAAAATAAAAGCCGATGCCTGCTTTGGACAGTATTAAATTTTTATATCAAAGGCATTTTCTAGTTTCTGTGTTCTAAATGTGGGTCAGCCATCTTGAGGAGCACAGTTCTTGGAGATTTAACATGCCATGATAATCAGAATCTTTATATAGTTGTGAAATGTTTAAATCCATAAACCAGAAAATTGCATGCTTAGTTTGATTAAAATTTCTGTGAAAGCAGTAAGACTTGCTAAGAAAGCATCTTCAAAGACTAAGCATTTCAGTTTGTATTTACGCATGAAATTTTCTGATCATATATCTGCTATATTACTTATTTTCTTCAAGTAAAACTATTCTAAAAAGTTATTTGACATAATACAGTGTTAAAATATGCTGACATTTTACACAGATGTAATTAAGAATAATATCTGATTAAATCTATTCTATACCCTAAATGTTAAATGAAATAGATAGCAACATGTGTTTAAACCAAAGCTTAAAGTGAAATATATATCTATTTGTAAAGATGAGCTTCTTAAATTTGGATTCCAATTTATAAGTCATGATATATATTAGAAGCTCAATGAAGTGTAAGTAAAATGAATAATTTATAGTTAGTGTCAACACAGTTAATGAAAATGTCTAAAGCAAAGAGTTTAAATCATAACTAATGCTACTGGACTCCTGGCCTTCACCTATGCTTTAGAAAAAGAATAAAACATTATCTCTTGGAATAGGCTTCCAAGAGATTATTCTGCTGAAGATGAGTCCTTTGACTGTGTTTGAGATCCCTTAAGAGTTTCTGGGACATAGGATCTCATGGATTTCTCTCACAAAAGGCATTGGGGCAGTCACCGGTCCTCTGAGCTAGAATCTCCTGGTATTTATCAGTAATGGATACAGAAGACCAACTACATCTACTGGGGAAACATCCAAGAAACTATAAAAAGGTGCTTGGTTTTACAAAGCAGTAAATTTAATCTTTTATTCTTGTATGTGTTATTGTCATGTAAAAACACTCACCAGCCACCCACAGCCTACATCATAAAGGACAAACTTTTTAGCATCATCTCTGAGGCCTTCCTTAATTGTTCACACCAACATTCCAGCCACTTCTTTCCCTAATAACTTCAACAGAACCCATCCCTCAGCAGTCTTCAGAACTTCCAGTTCCAGAAGTTACCGTACACATGGTATTTCTTCCAATGGCATTTCTCAGCAGTGCCCTTCCACGACCCTGCCGTGGATTGTTGGGAAGATGTAGGAAAGAATGTCAAAGATTGAAACATCAAAATAAATGCAAAGTCAGTAACCTTAGTCAGGGAATGAGAAAGCCGATTTGGATTAAATCTTTATGAATCATTTGTATCATATTTGGCAGAGTTTGGTAGATAATATTAAACAGGGAGAATTTTTTTTAAAATGGACTAAGAATAAATATTATTTGAATATCTACTGGTAACACGTATATACTGGTTACATTTACATATCTTATATTTTAATTTTCATAATAACTCTATAATGAAGGAGCTAACACACTTTTTTTGAAGACTAGGGAAGTTAAGTATAAAGTCTTATACCTAGTAATCAGAAGAACCAGAAATCAAATCCCAGTCCTTATTGAAATAATTATAACCATAATAAGTTATTAATATTTATCACCTTTTAAAATGTAAGAGTGCAATTCTGTTAATGCATACAAGTATTTTACTCTTCTTTCTCATTGATGCAGTTATTTAGTTGGGATAGAGTTTCCTAGGAAATCCAGCTCTCCACCCAAAAGGGCCGCATGGACTTACCACAAAATCCTAGCTCCGAGTCCACAGCTTTTGCAAGATTCTATAATTGAAACTTATCAAAAAAACAAAGTGGATCAAACTTTTGAGACTGATTGAAGCTACTGACATTCACAAGAAGCTGGTATGTAGAATATAATTCTGAATTATTCATTTTATAATTAGGACTAAAACTATCAAGACAACTTGGAATTTGAATGTCCATTATACAGTGCATTTATTCTTGTAGGCAAATCTACAGCTTATAGTCAGAAATTTGTTTCATGAAAATGAAGTCCAGTCAGTGATAATAGGAAGAGCAACTGTGATACTCTGGCATTGCTAAACTCTTTATTTAGATTATTTAATTTAATTCTCACAATAATTAATGTGAATATCTGTTTTATAGATGAGGAGTGAGAGACTCAGAGAATTTAAGTAACTTCCTCAAGTGTACAACTGGTAAGGATCAGAGCTGAAATTTAAACCTAAATCTATTTCACTTCAGAGCAAAAGATCTTTTAATTATGCACTAGTGCTGCCTCTCAGACATGTCGATAAGCTCCCTGAGGGCACCGAAAATATTAAAACATTAAGATCTCCCTATGGAGGAGTGTCTATCTTACGTCCCACACTTTAATGTATCCTCTGTCAACCCCTAATCTCACATCAAATCCTGTGATATAGATACTCCTCTCAATCATCATTTTGTGGAGAAGAAAACAAAAAAACTCAAATGTGAAGTCATTTTCTAAAGACCACATATGTAGTAAGTACAAGATTGAGGAGGACTTTACACCAGTCTGTGAAGCTTGCAGTCACCCTACTGCTGCATTGTGCCGTTCTAAGTTAAGCGTGCTTATTAGATAGAAAGACAACCTTCATACTATAACCAGGCATGCTCTAGCAACTTTCTATTAGCTTATTTAATCTTCATATAATTTCCATATATTCTTATGAGAGTGAGTCTATAACTATCCTCATTTTAGTAGATGAGTAAGCTTAGTCAGAGAAGTTAAGTAACCTGCCCTAGTCACACAACTAGTTACTGTTGCTTCTAGGATATAAACCAGGCAGTCTGGCTCCAGAGCCTTTCATACTATTCTCTGTCAGGTGGATCTTAACAGTAAATGGAAATTAGCTTTATGGCCTGAGCATTCAATTTCATTCCAGACGTATTTTATCCATGGGCAGCAAAATGGCTCTCCCATGCAGGGAGGAGGAAACTGTTGAAAAGAAAATGTATTCTGATTAGAACAAGGTCGTTTTTATTATTTTCGTTGTTATTTGAAATAGTCTTAGTTTAGACAGTATATAATGAATCTGTTTGGATTAAAGCTTCACTAGCTACCCTGATTCCAATCTTGCTCCCTGAAACTCTAACCCCATCAATTGATCAGAACTTGAGTATGCCTAAAGCAGAATATATTGTGGTCAACAGAAGCAGACAAGAGGGGCACAGATAAAGCAGAGTTGTGACAAGCTTTGTGTGGAAATCATGAGAACATGATCATGTCTGGATTAGGTTCAAAGGAGAATGGAGCAGAAATAGTGTCATGATAGGATAATACTTCAGGGAACCTGATGAGTCTTAAGACAAAAACTCATATATTCTTGTTATAAAACCATCTTGGAAGTAAGATGTAATAGTTATTGGGACTTCCGGTATTCATCAATAGGAACATTCTTGTGGAAACTCAATGTCTGGATGGAGTCTAAAACTTAATAACAGGACCTGTCACTAGACCTAACTCCTACCAAAGGAGAAAGAACTTATTAAAGGAGGAAAAATACCAAGAAGCCTGGAAAAAATTAACCATTCAGTTCTCAGTGTGAGCAAACCAGAAAAGAAGTAGTAAGCAGAGTCAGAAATTGCTAGATGTTAAAAATCACATTTCAGAAAGCATAGAGAAAGAATGTTAGGAGTTCATATATTAATAAAGCGAAATGCCACAAAAGGAAAAGGGAGATTGTCAAAAGTGGATTTCAGACCATGTAATCACACCTGGTGCTGATGATGAAAATGTTGGGATACTTAAAGAGATTAGTGCTGCTGCCTAGGGAGCTTGCCAATGAACATGAGAACACGTTAAATGATGGAAGTAGTGGTACATAAGAAGAATGATGAATAGAATAATAAAGACACCTGTGAAAATTGCCAATGAAATTAAAGAAAAAGTGGAATAGAGAAAAATTCCAAAGGAACAAAAAGGGATCTTAAAAATAATGTTTACATCAATCATGATAATAAAAAAAGGAAGGTCTGCTGTTTGGGGCTGAGAGTGACATATTTAACAGATTACCAAAGGAAAACTGTACTACTCTGTTACATTTAACTTTCCTCCTTAGGCAGAAAAGAGAATATACATTCACTGCAGAAAGAAAATGAATCTCACGTGTGAGAGAATGTACCTATCTACTTTGATTACATTCTGTATTAATGTGAGGGCTTAAAATTGACCTTGCTAAATTATTACTGGTTTATTCCTGTTATCGAGTAAACATTTATATATATCAAGCACTCTACAACTCAGTTACTTCTTAAAGCGACTCTTCAAGGTTGATGATCTTTTCATAGTTACAGTGAATAGAAGATAGACATTATAAATAAGGGTAGTATCTTCAGACTCTAGAGCTTCCTGTCCAGTGATACCATTTGCATTTAAATGATGTTTTTCTGATATTTAACTTGTTCTTGTTGAATCGTATTTTCCTAGAGATCCCAAATTAATGTTTTTAATTTGATCAAATCCAATTTTTAGTAGTTAGTCAATTAAGATATTAAAAGTATTTTTAAATTTATTTTTAAACTAAATTTATTGAGGTAATATTGGTTAAAACTTTATGTAAGTTTCAGTTACAATTCTATAATAAATCATGTGTATATTTAATTGTTTGTTTACTACTCAATAGTCTAGTCTCCTTCTATCATCATATATATTGAACCTCCTTTACTCTCTTCATCTTCCCCACCCTCCTTCCCCTCTAGTAACACCATACTGTTTGTCTATGTCCATGAGTTCATTTTGTTTGTTCATTTGTTGCTTTCTGTTTATATCTCACATATGAGTGAAATGATATGGAAACATTCTTGTCCTTTTCCTTCTGACTCATTTCGTTTAGCACAATACCCTCATGATTCATCTATGTTGTCGCAAAATGGCAGTATTTTCATCTTTTTTATGGCAGGTAGTAATTCCATTGTATATATGTACCACATCTTCTTTATCCAATCATCTGTCAAAGGACACTTAGGTTTTTCCATGTCTTGGCTATTGTGACTAGTGCTGCAATTAACATAGGAGTACATATATCTTATGAAAAAGTGTTTTTTAAAGTTTGAGATAGATACCCGGAAGAGGGTCATATGGTACTCTATTCTTAAATTTTTTAAGGAAACTTCATACTGTTTCCTGTAATGGCTGTACCAATTTACATTCCCACCAACAGTGGTAAAAGAGTTCTCTTTTCTCCACATCTCTCATACTTGTTATTCTTTGTCTTATTGATGTAGCTATTCTAACATGTGTGAGGTGGTATCTCACTGTGGTTTGATTTTCATTTTCCTTTAGGTAGTGATGAAGAGCATCTTTTCATATATCTGTTTATATTTGTTGGCCATCTGCATGTTTTTTTAGAAAACTGTCTGTTCAAGTCCTGTGCTCATTTTTTGATTGAATGGTTTGTTTTTCTGATGTTAAGTTGTATGAGTTTGTTATATATTTTAAATATTAACTCCTTATCTCAGGTATTATTTGCAAAATACCTTCTCCCATTTGGTTGGTTGGTTGCCTTTTTGTTTCATTATGATTTCTTTTGCTGTGCAGAAGCTTTTTAGATCAATGTAACCCATTCATTTATTTTTGCTTTTACTTTCCTTTGTCTTTGGGGCCAAGTTCACAAACTCCCCTGAAACCAAGATCCATAAATTTAGTACTTAAGTTTTCTTTTATGTCATTGTTTCAGTATTATATTCAAGTGTTATCTTTAATCCATTTTGAGTTAACTTTTTGTGTATGGTGGCAAATAGCAATCTAGTTTTCATTCTTTTTGCATATGGATTTCCACTTTTCTGAAATCATTTATTAAATAGGCTTTCCTTTCTCCAGTGTATGTTTTTTGGATCCTTTGTCAAAAATTAGTTGCTCAATATATCTGTGGGTTTATTTCTGGGCTGTCAATTATGTTTCATTGGTCTGTGTGTCTGTTTTTTCTGCAATAACATACTGTTTTGATTATTGTAGTTTTATAGTAGAATTTGAAGTCAGGGAGGATGATGCCTCTGGCTTTGTTTTTTGTTTTTGTTTTTCCTCATGTTGTTTTAGCCATTTAGGTTTCTTTTGTAGTTCCATACAAATTTGATGATTTTTTTGTTCTATTTCTTTTAAAAATTACATTGTGATTTTGATGGGGAGTACATTCAATATGTACATTAAATATTGCTTTACGTAATATGGCCATTTTAACTCTTCAATCTGTGAACACAGAATATCTTTCCATTTCTTTTTGTCTTCTTTCAACAGTGTCTTGTAGTTTTCAGTGGAGAGGTTCTTCGCTTCCTTTGTTAAGTTATTCCTAGGTATTTTATTCTTTTTGTTGCAATTGCAACAGAAATTAATGGGTACTATCTTAATTTTTTTTCTGATATTTCATTGTTAGTATATTAGGAATGCAACAGATTCATGTTCATAATTTTGTATCCTGCAACTTTACTGTATTTGTTTATTGTTTCTATTAGTCTTTCGGTGGAGTCTTTTAGAGTTTTCTATATAGAGAGTCATGTCATCTGCAAATAGTGATACTAAGATTTTCTTAGGACTGAAAGATTCTAATGCCTTCTGTATATTTAATCTGGTTGCCCCCTGGATGTATAAAACTGAGCTTATTTCCAAACAAAACTTTTTCTTCTGCTATATCCTGTATAAATCAATCTTGATAGGCTAGATTATTCAGTTGTAACCAATACCCAAACCCTCAACAGCTAACACAACAAAGGTTATTCTGCTCATGCTTATGAGGTTAGTCTGGTGAGAGTATATGCTAATCCTTGTCATCAACATTCTTATTCCTGGGTCCAGACTGTTTTCGATTATTATTCATAGGTAACAACCATCCCAGACATGTAAGGCTTAACATTGATAAACAATGATATCATTACCTCTCAAGATTCTGTAATATGGAATGGACTCACGTGGGTGGGCCTTTCATGCCACATGATGTCTGCAGGGCTGCAGTCATCTGGGGTATTAATTGGCTGAATTGTCCCACATGAGTCATTCACATGACAATGAATGATGAGAGCTTCAGTAGGACTGTCTGCTGGACATACTACATTTAGTCTATTTCTGTGGCTTGGGCTTCTCACAGGATGGTGATGGGTTTCCCTATAGGTCATGTCCCAAGATCAAGTGTTTCCAAGAGGAAGTGGAGGATGTCAATCCCTTTAAGACTAGACCTGAAATAGGCATGGCATCATATACTCTGCTACATTTTCTTAGTTTAATCAAGTCAATCCTATGATTCACAGAGTGAAAACTAAACTTCATCACTTAATCAGGAGTTAAAAAAGTTCGTTACCATCTTTTGGCAGACAGAAACAACCATTGTCCCAGAATTTGCTTGATAATCCCAATTTAAGAAATAGCTCCACAAGCATTCACATCAGCAAAGAAAGTGACATCTGAAAGTGACATATTTTACTTCACTCCCCAATTCTGTGGCATAAGTTACTCAAAATGGATGCACTCAACCACAAGGATGCAAGAAAGTGTGATCCTACTATGTATCTTGAAGAGGACAAGCACAGAATATTTGATAAAGAGCACAATAGAGAACCATAACATACCTTGGTTGTGAATGGGCTTGGGGAATGCACATTATCTAAACATAGATTCAAAATATAAACCTCAGATTTAATCACCCCTATCATTACCCACAACAAGACATCACCACTTCCCATTGATGTTCTCTCTTACCTGTAGTTCCAATTTGTTTCCTCCTCTCACATTCCAGTGCCACCTGCATTAACCAATGCCCAGAATGTCACAATTTACTGTCTCCCTTCTTCTAGGTGGCTTCCTTTGTTTTACAAACCAAATCTGGGAAAAGCGTTAATAATCTATAAACATAATAATTTAAATTACATAAAATTATAAACACTTTAAATATTTTACATTAATTGTAAACTCATCAGTTTTAACATCTTTCATTAATTCGACACATATTTAGTTAATATCCCCTATGAGCCAGGTGCTATGCCACTTTATGCCAAGATTAATTTTTGCAATTTAAGTGTCTTCCTTCTGCCATTCCTATCAACTTTAAAATTTTTAAATAATGTATTTAAACTACCACTTCTGCAAAATCATTAAATCTTTTTTTTTTTTTTTTTTTAGCCATTCTTGCTTTGGCTTAGTTATACAATGGCATTTTTTCTCAGTGAATATATTTTTATATTAATTATTAATTCTACTTTAAGAACTTCTAATTAGTTGGCTTCTGTTTTTATTATGTTTGATCCCTTTAAAGAAATTGCTTTTATGATCCTTTTTATAAATTATTGAATTGAAATGCTTAGTTTATTTTTATTTTTCCTCTTTTAATCATAAAGGCATTTAAGGAAATGAATTTAGCAATTGCTGTGACTTTAGCTATCTCTTAATATTATTTGTTGTATATTCATTTTAATTATATACAAATAGCCATTATTGCATTTTAATTAAAAGTGATTTATGTATAAATGGGAAAATAGTGCAAGAAAGAAAAAAATTACTGAAATTCCATTACTAAAACGTTATATATTCTTCCCTGATTTACCTTTCTGAGCAATAGGTCATATTTTGGAACAATGGGGTAAATCTTTTCACATCACTTTAATAATTATTTTTTTTACTTAGCATTGTAAAAATTTTTCATGTCAATAAATATGTGTGTGTTTCATGTATCATTTTTTTAAAAGAGGAAGGCATTTGAGTATAAAAACATGCCGTATTTTGTTTGAGTCTCTCTGATTGATATTGAGATTGTTTCTAAAATTTGTATCAATTAAAGCAATTTGAACCATCTGTAGTCTTATGTTTTTTATGGACTATTATCAAATTATTTTTATAAGATATTTCTTAAATCTGGAATTTGGGAATCAAGTGATATTTATATTTAAAAGTTTTGACATCAAGTGACAATTTTCTCTTTCTAAGGCTATAACAAATTATCCTTCCTCTCCAAAGAATGAAAAATGTTTCTTTGTTCACCTCACACAAACTCAGTATTTTCATTCTTTTCAATTTTTGCCAAACCAATAGTAAAAAATAAAGTATACCTATAAGTGTTTTAATATGCATTTCTTTGATTAATGTTGCACTGAATATTTTTGCCCAAGTTAATTATTTATGGTTACTTTTGCATATTTTTTCTTATTAATTTGAAAGTCCTCTTTATACATTAAATATAAAAGAATCCAGAACTTTGTGGAAACATGGTGGAGTGAGAGACA
The DNA here is from genome assembly GCA_003508835.1 of Eonycteris spelaea. Lineage (NCBI taxonomy): Eukaryota > Metazoa > Chordata > Mammalia > Chiroptera > Pteropodidae > Eonycteris > Eonycteris spelaea. The sequence continues at coordinate 5,610,732 of PUFA01000074.1, read as the reverse complement.
TCCCAGATCTCTCTCCTTGAAACAACAATAAGCTGAACATCTAAAACTCAACAAAAACACCCAAACTGCAACACTCAGCAACGTTGAGTGTAGGATCTGCACATAAGAGCTATCCGCAGGTCAAAAACCCAGGTGTTGGGCAGCGGACTAGGAGAAATAAAGAAGCTGCCTCCAGCCTCCAGAACTTCCCAGCGGGAGGGAGGGGGAGGAGTGAAGGTGTGGAGACTTCCCTTGAACAGCCAGCCTGGAAGTGCCAGAACGTCTAGCAGCCAGCAACAGGGCCCAGTCATCAGTGCAAAAGACAGAGAAGTGGACAGGACTGCAGAGAAACAACAGTTGATTTTTACCAACCCCAGTTGCAAACCGAGGCTGAGCCACAGCCCCCAACTCTCAACCCAGAGGACACCCCCGCCCCATATCCTCTAAGACCAATCACTGTGGAGTCCCAGAGGAATCTGAGCAAACACTGCCGAGACGCGCTGACACTGACAGGACTGAAACTGAGGGCAGTGAGCATGATTAAATATCTATGAGAAAATTTTAAAAAGCATTATTAAGACTTTATGTAAAGCAGAGATCCAAGAGGCTTAGAACCACCTATTGGAAACCAAAAGAAAAGGACTTCTTTGCAACAGGCTAAAGAGACACCTTTAATATAATAAAACTTTTCTGGAAAAAACAGCAGAGTGCAGTTCCATTAATGCCTGGGTGGAGAAATATTTTCATAAACACCATGAACAACCAAGGTGACAAGGCATCTCAGAAAGAAAGAGAAAAGTCCCAGAAAATAAGCTTACAAACATAGAAATATGCAAATTAAATGACAAAGTTCAGGATGGTACTTCTGAAAAAACTCAGTGAGTTTACAAAATGAGTCATATTAATAATTTCAGAAATTAAAAAAAAAAAAAAACAACTAGATGAGCAGAGCAAGGAGATTGAAACCATTAAAAAGAACAGAATAGATTTTCCAGAGGAAAAAAACACCACAAGAGCTGAAAAATGAAATAGCAAGCTTGGCAGTAGAGTGACCAAATGGAGGAAAGGACAGTGATATAGAGGACAGAAATCTAGAAATAATCAGAAGGAAAGAGAGAGACTGAAGAATGAAAATGATGAAAGAGAAATTCAAAAAATTAGCTGATACCATCAGGAGAAGAAACATAAGAATAATGGGCATTATGGAGGATGAGGAAAAGGAGCAGGGATTAGAAAGCATTTTCAGACAAATAGTGGATGAGAATTTCCCAAATCTAAAGGAACGAGCTGGAGCTTGGAATTACAAGAAATCAACAGAACACCATTATCTAAACCATAAAAGGCATTCACCAAACACATTGTGTTAAAGTTATCAAAATCACAACATAAGAATTCTCAAGGCAGCCAGGCAGAAGAAAACAGTAATGTATAAAGGAAAACCCATTAAATTATCAATCGAACTTCTCAGCACAAACCTTACAAGCCAGAAAAGAAATGGAATGAAATATTTAAACTGTAAGTGAAAGGAACTACCAGCCTAGAATAACGTAATCCAGCTAAGCTCTCCTTAGATATGAAGGAGAAAATTAGACCTTCCAGACATACAAAAATTGAGGAATTCTGCACTATAAGGCCTTGTACTACAGGAAATACTGAAAGGGATCAGCTCACTAAAACAAAATAACAACACCAAAAAAGAAAATATAGAATTAGGAGTAAGTGACTATCAGGCAAATAGAAGCAGAGTCACAACCCTTACTAAGAAAAGGACATTATAGCTTAAATAAAAGAGTGAATTTTAACAAATAGTAATGAATGTTCAGCACAAATAGGGACAAAAATGAGACAACAATGACTGAAAAGGGGAGGATTCAAATATCCAAATTCACAAAGGGGAAGTGGAGATAGGCAACACACAACTAACATACATTATAGTCATCCATTTTCTTCTGTGTGTGCCTTAATCTCCATTCCCCTTTGTGAATTTGGATATTTGAATCCTTTACATATTCAATGGTGACCATACACTAAAGAAGAACCAGAGACAAAACCCACAAAAGTCACACAAAATAAGGAAAACAGAAACACAAGGAAAAGGAAGCAATGTAAATACCCAGAGCTAGCACCAGAAAGCAAAAGATAAAGTGGCTATAAGAAGACCTAGTTTCAATAATCAACCTAAATGTAAATGGACTGAACTCACCGATAAAAAAGGCACAGAGATGCAGTGGTGGATCAAAAAACAAAGCTCAACCATTTGCTAACTATAGGAGACACACTATCAAGCTCCAAAGACCATAATAGACTCAAAGCGAAAGGATGGAAAATGATATTTTCAGGTAAATAGCATTCAAGAGAAAAGCGGAAAAGCTGAAAAAATACTACAAGATAAAGACAAAATAGATTCAAAACAAAAAAAAAGTAAAGAAAGAATGAGGGCCATTTCATAATGATAAAAAGAATCATGCAACCAGAAGAATAAACACATTAATATCTATGATCCCCACAACATATGGAGCCCACAAAAAATGTAAAGGGATTACTAACAGAAATGAAGTGACAAACCAGACAAACACTATCATAGTAGACCTAAATACCCTATTGTTGGATATTGGGCCAGATCATCCAAACAGAAAAACCAAGAAAGGAAATAACATCCTTAAATGACACATTAGTCCAACTAGATATATGTGACATTTACAGAGCCTTCCATCCCAAATCAGCTGCTTATACATTCTTCTGTAGTGCACATGCGAATATTCTCAAGAATCGACCACATACTGGGACACAGAGATAGTCTCAAACAAATATAAGAGGGTTGAAAATTTCATAGCAACCATATTCTCTGATCATAATGCCCTGAAAAATAGCGATCAACTGCAAAAAGAAATCAGGAAGAACCGCAAATACAAGGAGATTAAACAACATGCTACTGAAGAATAACTGGGTCAGAAAAGAAATAAAAGAGAAATCAAGAGATACATAGAAAAAATGATAATGATAGTACAACATATCAAAACTTTTGGGACAAGGCAAAGCAGTCACAAGAGGAAAGTTCATGTCATTACAGGCCAATCTCCAAAAAACAAGAACGAGCCCAAATAAAAACTCTAATGCTTCATCTTTAAAAAAAAACTAGGAAAGGAAGAACAAATGAAGCTTAAAGTCTGCAGAAGAAAAGAAATAATCAAAATTAGAGCATAAAATAAATGAAATTGAAAACAAACAAACAAAAAAAAAACAATAGAAAAATAAAATACAACAAAGAGCTGGTTCTTTTGAAAAAGTTAATAAAATTGACAAAACCCTGGCTAGACTCAGTAAATAAAAAAGACACAAACAAAAATCAGGATGAAAGAGGGAAATTACAACTTATGTGCAGAAAATGAAGGATCATACAAGAATACTATGAAAAAGTATATAACAAAAATACAATAACCTAGAAAAAATGGACCAGCACTTAGAAAAATACAGCTTTCCTAGACTGAATCAGCAGTATGGAAATTGCAAACATCAACACCTAAAAAAAAGTAAAAGTCCAGGGCAAGATGGCTTCACCAGTGAATTCTACCAAACATTCAAAGATTTAATACCTATTCTCCTCAAACTCTACTAAAAATCAAAAAGGAAGCAGTACTTCCTGAGTCATTTTCTGAGACCAATATTACTCTGATACCAAAACCTGGTAAGACAACAATGAAAAAAGAAAACTACAGACCAATATCTCTCATGAACACAGATGCAAAATATCTTAAATAATATACTAGTGAACCAAATACAGCAATATATTAAAAAGATTATACACCACGATAAAGTGGGCTTCATCTCCGAGGCACAAGGATGGTTCAACTTATGCAAATCGATTAATGTGATACACCACATAAACAAATTAAAAAATAAGAATCATATGATCATATCAATAGATACAGAAAAAGCCTTCGACAAGATACAGCATCCATTATTATCAAAACACTTAACAAAGTTGGTATAGAAGAAAAGTACCTTAATACAATAAAGGACATCTATGACAAACCCTCGGCTAACATTATGCTTAATGGTGAAAAACTAAAAAAACTTTCCTCTAAGATCAGGAGCAAGGCAAAGCTGTCCACTATTGCCACTGTTATTCCATATAACATTGGAGGTTTCTAGCGAGTGTGATCAGACAAGAGAAAGTTATAAAAGTCATCCAAATAAGAAACGAAGAAGTCAAACTGTCACTATTTGCTGATGACATGACTCTCTATATAGAAAACCCTAAAGACTCCACAGGAACACTACTAAAACAATAAGCAAATACAGTAAAGTTTCTGGATACAAAATCAATGTTCTAAAACCCATAGCGTTCTTATACTCTAACAACTAAATGCCAGCAAAAGAAGTGGAAAAAAAATTCCTTTCGCAATTGCAACAGAAAGAATAAAATACCTAAGAATAAATTTAATGGAAACATGTGAAGGACCTATATAATGAAAACTACAAGACCTTATTAAAAGAAATCAAAGAAAGTACAAAGAAATGGAAAGATATTCTGTGTTCTTGAACTGGGAGAATCAACATAGTTAAAATGCCCATATTACCTAAAGCATTATACAGATTTAAAGCAATCCCCATTAAAATCCCATCAGCATTTTTCTAAGAAAATAGAACAAAAAAAATCATCAGATTTTGTATGAAAGCACAAAAGATCCCAAATTGCCAAAGCCATCCTGAGGAAAAAGAACGAGGCTGAAGGCATAACTCTGCCCACCTTCAGATTATAATCAAAACAGCATGGTATTGGCAGCAAAACAGACAAATGGACCAGTGGAACAGAATCTGGAGTCCAGAAGTAAACCCATATTTATATGGGCAAATAATTTTTGACAAAAAAAGCCAAAAACATACAGTGGAGAAAGGAAAGTTTCTTCAATAAATGGTACTGGGAAAACTGGAAAGCCACCCGCAAAAGAATGAAACTAGACTGTTGTCTATCACCATACACCCAAATTAACTCAAAATGGATTAAGTACCTGAATATAAGACCTGAAACAATGAAATGCATAGAAAAATTGGAACTAAACTAATGGACCTTGGACTTAAAGAAGATTTTATGAATTTCATCTCAAAGGCAAGGGAAGTAAAAGCTAAAATAAATGAAAGTGGCTACATCAAACTAAAAGCTTCTGCTCAACAAAAGAAACCATCAACAAGGTAAAGAGACAACCATCTAAATGGGAAAATATGTTTGCAAGCAATGCCTCCTATAAGGGCCTAATATCCAAAATATACAAAGAACTCATACGACTCAATAACAACAAAGAAACAAATGATCCAATCAAAAAATGCACAGAGAATCTGAACAGACACTTCTCCCCAGAGGACATACAAATGGCCAACAAATATATGAAAAGATGCTCAACATATCTAGCTATTAGGGAAATGCAAATCAAAACCATAATGAGATACCATCTCACACCTGTTAGAAAAGCTACAATCAACAGGACAAGTAATAACAGATGCTGGAGAGGATGTGGAGAAATAGGAAACCCTCATACACTGCTGGTGGGACTGCAAATTGGTACGGCCACTATGGAAAACAGTATGGAAGTTCCTCAAAAAACTAAGACTTTATCCAGCAATCCCTCTGCTGGGTATTCACCCCAAAGACTTGAAAACCCATTTTAAAAAATATATTTGCATACCGATGTTCATATGTTCATAGCAGCATTATTCACAGTGGCCAAGACATGGAAGCAACCAAAGTGTCCTGCAATAGATGATTGGTTAAAGAAGATTTGGTACATCTATACAATGGCATATTAGCCATAGGAAGAGATGAAATATTGCCATTTGCAACAACACGGATGGACCTTGAGATGATCATGCTAAGAGAAATAAGCCAGACAGAAAAAGTTGAAAATCACATGATATCACTTATATGTGGGATATAAACCTAAAAGCAACAAAGGAACAGGACAAACAGAGACTCATGGACATAGACTACAAACTAGTGGTTACCAGAGGTTAGGGGGAGGGGAAGAGAGGGGAGGTAGATTGGGTAAAGGAGGTCAAATATAGGAGGGTAGGGAAGGGCGAAGTGGGTAAAGAGGATCAAATATATGGTAGCAGTGTGTTTACCACACAAAGGGGTAACACAATAGAACATACAGATGTCAAATTATAATGTACACTTGAAAATTATATTAACCAATTTTTCTAGGTTATTGTATTTGGTGTTATATACTTTTTCATAGTATTCTTGTATGATCCTTCATATTTCTGCACATAATTGTATTAACCAATGTTACCCCAATAAACTTAATTAAAAAATAAAAATAAATAAAAATAAAAGATTCTGTATGCCATTTATGTTGAAATATGTGTTCCCAATTTACCATGTATTTTAAGTTCTTCTTACGCTGTTTATTGTGATACCAAAAGCCTTTGAATTTTTTATGTAATCATTAATCTCTTTACAGTTTCTTCTCTAGTTGTCATATTTAGAAAGGTTTTCTTTTTAGTCTTCAAATTTATGTGAATAAATCTTACATGTTCTTTTGCAGCAGTATAATTTTATATTTAAATGTTTTCCTTTAAATATTTAATACCTGGATTGTGTTAAAATAAATGTGAATAACCCAATTTTATTTTATTTGTTAAAGCAATTCAGATATCATTTACTGAGTAATCCATTCTTCTCTACATTTTCATATATTAAAATTTTTAGTTTGTGTTTATGATTTTAATTTTATTGATCTATCTATTGAATGAAGTTTTTTATAGAAACTTAATGATATATTTTAATTATAACATTGTTAGGATAATTCCATTGTAATAATTTTTTTTGAAAATTTCTTATACTACTATGCATTTTTTTATTCTAGAGGAGTTTTTAAATTATTTAATTTCATTTTTTTATGGCTGAGTAATATTCTCTTGTATATAGGAACCATAACTTCTTTATCCAATCATCTCTTGGTGGCCATTCAGGTTGCTTCCATATCTTAGCTATTATAAATAGTGCTGCCATAACATAGGGATGCATAGATCTTTACAAATTCTTATTTTGGTTTTCTTTGGATAAATACCCAGAAGTGAAGTTACTGGGTCAAAAGTTAGATCCATTTTTAATTTTCTGAGGCACCTCCAGGCTGTTTTCCTTAGTGGCTGTACCAATTGGCAACAGTGTATGAAGGTTCCCTTTTTCCACATCCTCACCAACATTTGTTGTTCTTTCATTTATTGATGATAACCATTCCAACAGCTATGAAATGATATCTCATTGTGGTTTTAATTTGCATTTCTCTGATGATTAGTGACCTTGAGCATTTTCTCATATGTCTACTGGCCATCCTTATTTCCTCTTTGGAGAAATATCTATTTGAGTCTTCTGCCCATCTTTTAATTAAATTGTTTGGTTTTTGTTGTTGAGTTGTATGAGTCGTTTATATATTTTGCATATTAACCATTTATCAGATGTATCAAAAGTAAATATCTCTCTGCTTCCCTCTTTAAGGACAATTGTCAATGAAGTTAGAGCCCACTTATATAATCTAGGATAATATTCTCACCCACCCCAAAATCCTTAATTTAATTACACCTGCAAAGACTCTTTTTGCAAATAAGGTAACATTTACAAATTCCAGGGATTAGAATTTGATATCTTTGGGTAGCCATGATTCAGCCTTACGAGAGCATTTTCTATTAAGCATTTTAAAATTAGGTTTTTATCACTGCATTAATATATAAACAAGGCCATCTTCTTTTTTTCAAATAAATATTTTACAAACACAAATAGTATTTATAGCAGAATCAAGGTGTTTTTGCTTTAGGAAGATCAAGTTATGAAAATGTACCCTCTGTTTGTTCCATATTAGGATCCAGATACTCATCTCCAGTGCACATTCTCTTCATGCTGCTTTTTAATCTGGTGGAAAAGCCTATTGATTATGTTTCTGAAATGGATCTCAAGTGATTCCTGTTTCTGCTAATTCTCACTGAAATTCCCTTAGTTAAGCCCAAACAATTTACCCTAGGGTTATTGCCTTCTAATTGATGTTCTGCACCTATCCTTGACCTTATCATTCACCTTTATACAAAGAGCAAATACATATATTTGTCAAAGACAGATGGTATTGTGTTCTCTACTTAGCAATGTCTCAAGCTTTCAGATATATAAATGAAGACCAATCTCTTAAGAGTATGCATGGCTTCTCACAAATTGCTGATTTCTGTCCTTGTCTGTAGATTTATCACTTAACATTTCTCACCTTACTCCTTAATACTGTGTGTGTGCGCGCGCGCACACACACACACACACACACACACACACACACACACACACTGTCCTAATCTTCAAATAACACAAAAATGCTCACTATTTCTTTAACACTTTATATACTGCATTCGCTCATATTATTCTCTGAAAGTAGTGTGACTTTCCCTCTCTTTTCTACTTTAAAATTTTCTGCAAAGCTATTAAGGCTCAAGTCAAATATTACATTTTCTCTGTAGTTCTATCTGCTTCTTACTCTTTATCCTCATATCTCTTTATATGTAGCTCTATTACAGTGTGTCATATTTCATTATGTTTAATTATTTTCCTGTGTGATTTATAGTTTAGGCTATGACTACCTTGAAGGCAGGACTGGGCCTTCTCTCTCTTTATATCCTTAGTTGCTTGCATGGTTCCCATCACACAGTAGATGATTATGAACCTCTGATGAACGAAATTAATTTAAATTAAAGTCTTTGATACATTTAAATGGAATGATTTACTGATATTTGTTTTATAATCTCAGAACTTCTAATATTTATGACACTTAACTTATGTTCTTGCTTCTGCTAGTCTTCAAACTAGAATTTTTTCTGACATATTTTGTTCATATTCATTCCCCCCTACACAACAACCTAGAAAAAAAGAAAAACATTTTCTTTCTTTAATTTCATTTCTGCACTGGCCAATGGTAACATGATTTAAATTTTACCTCTTCATATTACAATGTAGTAACCATTTACATCAGTATATAGTGTACTTATGCAGAATGTGACTTATAGACTTATGCTCATTTATCATCTCTCCAAGAGGTTATAAACTCTAGACAAGGAACTACGTCTTATAGATCTTTGTACTCCAAAAGGCTTTTGTTCTTGATTAATGGATCTTGTTTATTTTCCCAAATCTGAGTTAATATAGAGAGTATCAATTCTGTAAGTGAACCTTTGCTGTAGTAGTTAGTTCTAGCAGGGTTGTTCACACAGAGAATTACCCTTAATACCTAAAGCATCTATTACATATAATTAATTAACTTCTCTCCTATGCATCTTGACTGGTATTAGCAATGTACTAATCTTGGAAGAATTGAAAAAATAGTTTAAAAGATCTTTTTAGTAGTTCTGTAATTTAAATGAGGAAACGCTGCTAGAATATGGAGCAAATTATTTTTGTTTAAATAAGAAAAGCATGTGCAAGGAAATAGATTTAGAAATGCATGAAACAAAAGCTGGATTTTCAGAGATTTACCTATAAAACAGAAGGCTAATCAGGGCACTTTCATGCTATCATGCATTGTCTTAAATGGAAGAGTGTTGCTTCCATGCTAACTCTTGTTTAAAACCCATCCTAAATCTGTTATGTGTCACTTTCCACTTAAATATTTAGGACAAGTAGATTGAGCTGTCAGGGTAGGTCATTATAACTCCAACAGATATTGTCATGTAGATGAATAAAATGCATTTTAAATGAAATCATATTTTTAAAGTGTGTTTTTCTTTGTGCCTAAGGAAAGCAATGATATGTCATATCAGTGCTTCAGATTCAGGTTCTAATCAATGCAGCATGTTTTGATTAAATCACTCCACCATTTCAGAATCAGTTCAGGATAACAAGGGACCACATGTAAGGAAACACTGATAGCAGGAGTGCTCACAGTGTCCTGGTTGTTTCATGCTTAGTAATCTTTCACGTTACCAGTTAATTATAAAGGAATAATATATGGATAGGTTGAGAAAATAAGGCAGTAAAGCCTTGTACTTACCCTAAAACATAGGGGTGTAAAAATTGCTAGGTAGATATTTATTTGATTGGTGTGTTCTACAGTAGTTTGAGTTTTGCCAGATAGTATCTTGTTTTTGTTTGTTTGTTTAACATTTTAAAAAATCAGTATATAATTTTATGTTTGACAGTTAAGAGTCAGTTGAAATATCCCATAAAGCTCTGCATAAGTGTACCTCTGGAAATTACCCTATCCAGAAATGAGTGGTTTTCATTTTGTGTCATGAATAAATTTTTAGAAGATAAAAGCATGTTGTAGATATTTATGATTATGTTTTCTTCATAACCATATAAAAAAGGCAGGATTGTGTGTGGGTAGGAATTAACTTTCCTTAAAAATGTGTTAATTTTATACTTCTAAAATATTTATTTTCTAGTAAATTTTATTAGTTTCACTCTCATCAGATTGGACTAAAAAGTAAAATTTATTGAAGGTACAATTGAATAGCATATGTTCTTATCTAAATAGCATATGTTCTCATCTAAGCATGGTTAGAAATTTCTTCAAAGTTCAAAAATCTATTATTTTTGGAAATAAAAAGACAGACATATTTTGTAAGCCTTACCTGGAAATAGAGAATACCTATAAAGGAAGCATTTTAATTAAAATTCCCATAAGTAATTATGCCCTCAAATGAAACCATAAAATATTCTCATTGGCAATTTAGTGTGCACTATATTTTTAGGCCTGCCTAAGTTCTAAATCACACATATTGGGTAAGGTATATGTGATAATATTTCCACTTTTTAAAGTTTATTTTTGTTTTATATAGCTAATAATTTTTTTATCTCTTAAAATTTCTTTTTATAAATTCTGAGCCAATTTTTTTCTACTTAAGGCTTCACATTAGATATATGTTGTCAGACAATGGTCCTCATGTTTTTGCACCTTTTATGAACTGAGGCACTGACCACCTTTATTTTAAACTATTCTTTTAAGTTTGTAAAGTAAACACCTGCAGAAGATAGAAATAGTGTCTTTCTTCACAAAAAAAGGGTAAATTTGTTTACTTTCCAGTGTAATAAAGATGATGTCTCCCTCAGGAGCAAAGGGCAGGCACACTTATTTCCTGTTATTAAAGATTTAAGTTCCCTAAGCTCAGGTTTTCTCTCCTGTAGTGTAACACACTCCTTATGCAGACATCACCTGGCCCTCTCTGGATATACCATGGGAACTGGGGCCTGAGGAACAGGTGCCAATGAAGATATTACTATTGTTGTCAGAAAGTCATTTGTCTCTGAACCAGGAGTCTCATGTCTTCTGCTAACATCATGAAATTATGGCAAGATAGTGCAGTAGCTTGCAAATAGGGTAAAATCTGAGATCCTTCCCAGTTTTGACAATATGCTATTCAGGTTGGGATTTCTTTTCAATCTTCAGGCGCAAAGTCATTTTTGGCAGAGGGCTCATATTCATCTGAGAATACACTTGTCTCATAATATGTAGGGATAGTCACTTTAGTCTCTGTTGTTCTTGGTAGATTCAAGTCTAGAGAAAGAAATGAGCCCTAGGAAAGAGAACTCTAAGTACCACAAAACCAGTTAGTCACTTTTCTTTGCTGCTACACCAAAATAAACTTAAAATTTTAAAGAAGCAGCTGTTGCAATGGGAATTTCACTGAGTTGTAATGCCATAGCCCTAGAGATCTGGAGGGAAAAAAGGGTGGAGATGTAAAGCTGCTCAACCTGTAACTGCTTTTTTCAATTACATGTCCCAGCAGCACTTTTGTACTGTTCTGCTATTCTTCATGCTGTACCCACCCCCAATAAATTAATTAGTGCTGTGGGTAACGACATCAGATTTCTGCAGGGAAGGGCCAGGAAATGCTGTTCCAAGTCAAGACGTGGCAGACGCAAGAGCTGAATTTAAAATGCTTTAATCTGTCATTTCGTTGCTGCTTTCGATTGCCCTCTCCCTAGGTTGCAACGGCGAGAAACTCCAGACTTTCCACTTCAGTACACTGCACTTCCCCTTCCCTGAAGTTTATCACAGTGCTAGTGTGTATGTTTCTGGATTCTATGGTTTACTCCTTAGTTCCCTCAAGGTCATCTTTAGGAAAGGAAGTTGAAGCACTTACTATTTCACCACCAGAGATGTTTAAATTATGAGTTATAATAATATACACGCACCCTCTGCTTTGTAAAAGTTCTCGTTACACTAACTACTTGCTTTTACAAAAGAGGTATGTCAGTACCTGTTTCACTGACCAAAAGAAATCTGAAGAGGTTTTTTTGCTTTTATGACAAAAGATGAAAAGGGAAAAAGCATTCACCGTTTGCTTTGCGGTAGCCATTAACAGAGACAGCGCATACCCCCGCAGCGAGTGTCCCCTCCAGACTCCTGTCCCAGGAACCACACTCGGCATCTCAGCGTCAGGTCTCCAGCACTTCGAACCGTGTGTGAGCATCTGTGCTTTCTTTCCACTTATTTTGTGCATCTGTTAGTAAGATGTGTCCTAAGGTATCAGAAAAGCCTAAGAGAGCTCATAAGGGTGTATGCTTAGCATAAAACTGAACTTAGCGTAAAATCGTATTTGGGATGATTTGGTAGGTTATTTTTGGGGGGTCTGGGAAAGCTCGAAATGTTTTTGCCATATCAATGAATGGTAATTATTTCTTCACTTTACACTATTTTGGCTTACAAAAGTTTTCATAGGAATGCTCTATTTTTGCATAGCAAGAAAACCTGTATCCTTCTTTAGAGGAGGCTAATGAACCATTTTATTTTTTGTAAAGTAAACTCTACCTCATGTTAACCAAATTAATGAAGAAAAGGTTTTTTCTTTATTAAAATATTCCTCATAACAAAGAAGAAATGATAGGATTAAAACATTGTTATTTTGCCATTACTAATTATATTAATTGCCAGGGCTGCCATAACAAAGGACCACACACTGGGCACTTAAACTGGGTGGCTTAAACAACAGAAATTTATTTTCTCACAGTTCTGATGACTGGAAGTCCAAGATCAGAGTATCTGCAGGTTTGGTTTCTTCTGAGGCTTCTGTCCTTGGCTTGGAGATGGCCACCTTTGCACCGTGTCCTCACATGGTCTTTCCTCTCTGTGCCTTGTGTCTCTTCATAATCTCCTCTTCCTATAAGGACACCAGTATGACTGGATTAGGGGTCACTCACATGACTTCATTTAACCTTAATTACCTCTCTTAAAAGGCCCTGTCTTCAAATACAGTCACAGTCCAAAGTACTGAGAGTTAGGGTTTTAATGTATAAATTTCAGGGGAACACATTTCAGTCCATAACACTAATGAAAGTAGTAAGGGAACATCAGTAGTTGATAATGTTACTAACAGAGAAGGAGACAGACATTATATGCACCTTCTGTTTAAAGTATACAAAATCGAATTGTTAGCAAATATTATACTGAATTATATCAGTCCTCTGGATTTACTAATTTATAGAAAATACAGTGGATAAATAAACATGTCAAGTGACACAAAAGGATTTAATCAGCACAATCCAGGCCTTGGGAAACTACAGAAAATGTGGGTAGTTTTTTTTGAGACATAAGTTGAAGGAACAAAGGAAGATAGATAATGGAAAACCCAATAATAAAGACTCAAGAGACACATTAACTATTGTGAAATATGGATCCTAATTTGAATAAATAAGGACAATTTGAACACTATATATTTGATAATATTGAGAAATTATTATAAAATTTAGGGCTCATGGTAATTGTATTATGATTGTATTTTAAAAGAGCTCTTACTTTTCAGAGATATATACTAAATAGCTAGCAATAGAATTATATTATGTCTGGCATCTGTTTTGAAATAAATCTGACAGTAATGGTGGCCAAAAAGGGTAAAGATGTATAAATTAACCAGATTGAAAATGAGTTGATAATTGCTTAATCAGGTTGATGAGTACTGAGGTTTATGATTAAATTCTCTCATATATATATATATTTGAGATTTTCCATAATAAAAAGTTGGAAAGGTTTATACTGGCCTTTTAAACTTTGTAAATGTTCACGAGATGGTAGTCGGTACATTTTTTTTTCTTTTTTCCTGTAGTAATGATGAGTTTTGGTGAGTCAATATGTCTCTTGAGTTCTCTTTTTAAGGTTAATTATGTGCATTAGAGAGCTTGCTGAGGTTAGGAAAGCAAGCTCTGATTAAAGAACAGAGTTCTGCTCTCCAGCCTTACATGAGTATTAAACTTTGATCCTACCCTCATTAGGACACTATTCTAGTCACCTATGGTAACCTGCCCAGATGTTTCTCTGATAGAGTTTAGTTCAATAAGTTTAGACTTCACACAATATACTTGTCATTTTATGCCCTTTGGTCCAAAATGTATTTTAAAGTATGTTTAATCCAGCTGTTAGTTTGACTTTATAATCTATTGGAATAATACTTTCTAAGATTAAGATGGCATTCAAAGTGCTTCAAGAGTCTTTTCCCTCTGGATTAGAAAACAGCTTTGTCAGAACCGAAATGAATCTAAAAATTCACAGTTTCTATTTTACTTTCATCGATAACCTTGCATTTTAAAAATCATTTTGATTAAAAGGATAATCTTCTGATTTCTTGTGTATTAAATGAACAAGAACAGAATATAAGTCAAATTTGTTCTACATCTGTATTTTGATTACCACTTAGGTAATTTCAACTTTAAAATAAAAAAAATAAAATTTTATTAATTTTATAAGGTTTAACTTAATAGTTTAGGACTCACTCAATAGGTTGTGATTAAGATTAAATGAAGTAATGAAGTAAGTATTCACCACAGTTTCAGGTGCATAGTAAGCCCTCTGTAAAGGATAGATACAATTCTCAAAATTTTCTTGGATGTCTTGGATGGAATTTTAAGCCTGTCTGTTTTCTGTATATCTGTGTTTTGAAAATAATTTAATATGTTTAAATCCAGAGAATATTTCTTATTTGAACCAAATTAATATTTCTTGAAATTGAATTTAGATTTTAATAAATATCCAAAATGGTTTCTACATAAAGAAAAGCAATTGATATCTCCAAAAGTATTATACAGAAAGGTCCAGTATAATGCTTGAGTCAATATCCCTGAGAAGTAAAACTTGTTAAAGCTGAATTATATAAGGGAAAGTTCTTATTTATTTTTCTACTAAGATGTCCATAATTGTTATTACAAGTTAATCAGCTTCTCCCAGGTTCATTTACTTTGGATCTTATTAATTTAGTAAAGGAAATCATTGATAAATTAAGCCATACATTTTACTCTATGGTTCACAAAATTTATAAATACACGTGATAGAATTCTAATATTGATTTTAAAATGGATTTTTATTAAGGAATTAGAGATGCTGCTCAAAAGGTATGTCTAAGAGAATGGTCTCGGTTTTAGTCTGTCTGTATTCTAAATTTTCATCCTAAATTTTCTGATATTGCCCAAGTATCTTTTCTGAATCTGTGTCTTTATTCTTTGACTTGAAGGTTTTGTGCATTTGGTGCCTATTCTTCTATGACTTAGTAGGAAGTTTACAGTTTGTTTTCTGGGAGAATAACATCTTGACTAACCTCCCTGCTGAAAGTCATTTCTCAGTCAGACAGACTATCCCTTGTGATACTTCCTCTGTTACCTCCTGAATAATTCCTACAATTTGTAGGAGGCCAAGGTGATTAATGATTTCATCCTCAGTTACCTGTGATCTGAATTATTATTGGCAAGACAAGAATTACACCTGGTTATTGATTCTCTACATTAAGGAGAGATGTCTTAAGAAATGTGTATGCTTTACGCAGAGTATATGATAGGCAAGCATGTGGAAGAAATTAGTAAGGTTTTATTATATGTTACATAAACAACGAACTTTTATTAAAAGTTTATTCTGTCTTTTTACTTGCTATTATAATTAAGATAAATTAACATATTTAAATATGTAATCATTGAATTAAGGATCAAGCAAAATATTGACTGAATTAATATATTGATTAAAAAAACATTGTAAACGTTATTTAAAAATATTTGAATTTGGTGCACTTTTACTCACTCTGATTTTAGGGTCTATGTCTGATTGTAGATAATCACAAAGTTTATTCTTTTCCTTTTGTTTTCTATAATGGCTTTAGAAAGCTAAATATAGATTGAAGTAAATAAGTAAGAGATCTCTATTTTTCTATATCTCTTTACTGTTTTCCTTCATAGCAGATAAAAAGGTATATTCAAAATGCACATGTGTATGGATAAGAGATAATAAGCCCACTCATACACCCATTAAATCAAGTACAATATATTGAGAATAAAGAAACAAATATTTTGAATCAAAACCATTTATTGATTGTCTATTGTATGTTAATGATACAAAAGTGCTGAAGGTATTACAATAAAAAGATTGCTCTAGCCATCAAAGAGCTAAACTTTCTACCAGGGAAATAAGTAAATGACTAAATTCTAGGATAATGCCCCAGATAATAAGTGCAAAGGAGACTTATTTGAGGTACACTGTAAGAGCAAACTCATCACTGTTTGACAATTGCTTTTTCAATTCTAATTTGAGGAAATTTAAATTAATCAATATATACAGAAAATCAATTACCCCCCAATGGATATGGATATCATAAAATTACATCTTAAAAAAAAACTGTGTTTTAATTAAATAGGCCTGATAAAAAGCTTGATACTAAAATGAAAATTTTGAACTGTGATCTATAGTAAGTTGAATTCCCTGCACACACACCTGAAAAGAAGTGTCCGTGAACTACCCCTCGGACCTTGTGAATGTGACCTTATTTGGAAAAAAGGTCGTTGTAGATATAATTAAGGTAAAAAATTTCAAGATGAGGACATCATGCATTATTCAGGGGGGCCATAAATCCAGTGGCAAGGATCCTTACAGGGGACAGGCAGAGAGAGATTTGAACCAGAAAGAAGTGGCAATCAACATGTGAGGGTAGAGGCAGAGATAGACATTATACAGCCATAATCTAGGGAATGACTGGAGCCAACAGAACCTGAGTCAAGGAAAGATTCTATCCTAGAGCCTTTGGAGAGAGCGTGGCCCTGCCAATACCTCGATTTCAGATCTGTTCTTTGGAACTGTGACAGAACAAATTTCTATTGTTTTAAACTACCAAGTATGTAGTAATTTGTTATGGCAGATATAGGAAACGAATCATGATCTGATTTGCTTTATTTTCTAAACCATACACAATTTCTAAAGTATTTCCATCAGGTACCACAAAGATAAAAGTGCATATAACAAATGTCTACCTGAATTGCAGGTGGGAAACTTTTTTTTTTTTTTCAAAAGCTTTAGGATATAAAGGAAAGTGTTTGGAAAATGAAAGAATATCCCTCATATATACACATATACACACAACTTCTCACTGCCTTATAGAAGAATTGAGTGTCCAGTCAGTTACAGAGGAAAAGATGACCATCTATTGTCCATAAGCCATTTGTTTCAATTATTTGTTACTATATAACTAAACACCCTACAACTTAAATTGGCTTAAAACAAAATCTATTTTATTTCCAAGGATTCTATGTGTCTGGTAGTCAGGTAGAGCTCAGTGGGGATGGATAACTTCTGCTCCACCTGATGTTAAGTGGGATAACTCAGTTGGGATTAGAGCCCTAAGATGGCATCACTCACCTATTGGGGCCTTATTGTTGGCTGCTGCTTGGGTCCCTTATTTCTTTTCCTTATGACTCCTTTGTTTTACCACATATCCTCTCACTATTCAGTATTCTACCTAGCCTCTTTCTTACTTGATTGTTGGTTTTTAAAATAAGAAAAGCTATAATATCTCTAAATTCCCAGGCCCAGATATATCACATATTACCCTTTTTGCCACATTAAACTCATGAAAGCAAGTCATCAGAGTTAACCCAGATTCAAGAAGAAAATGGACACTCTACATCTTGAAGAAAGATTGGTATGCATGCACAGGCATAGGAGGAATTATCTGTGGCCATCTTACAGACAGACTACTATACAATGCTCTGCTTTTTCTAATAATTTTCTTTAATGAAGTCCAATTCTTTGTCACAGATATCTACCTTCTTTAAATACAGAACACTTATTTAAATAAGTTTTTTGGAAATTAGTATTGTATTCCTAAAGGAATTTGTTATCACTTTTTCTTTAAAAAATTTTTTCCTGCTTTGTCATTTCAAAAAGATCACAAACTCTTGGAGGGGAAAGATGATATTCTATGTTTCCTTGTACTCCATAACACAAGACAGCAGGAATTTGAAAAATAACTATCTTCTTGATTATAAATGTTGAATGATGGAAGAATAATGTATTTACACTATGCATAGTGTTGTATTAGTTAATGTCCACTAGATTATTTATTGCTAAATCTCTTGCAGACTGTTGTGATCATTTAATCCTGTCCTCTTCTAAACACTTCTGACTTTTCTCATGCATAATTATCATGTATGTATGATTATAGCTACAATGTAAGTATATATGGGGAAACATTTAGAATCATTCATTTTTAAAAGTAATTAGAAAATCACATCAATCCACAAAGAAATAACAATTTTTTTTGAAAGCATTTTTAAACATGTCTGATGTATGGAAGTTTCAATTGTTTAGATGTTTACAGTATTCTGCAAAGAAAAATGGTCTTCAAAGCTGGTAAGAATGCTCACAGATATAGTCAGTCATTTGGTGACTACTCATGAAACCCAAACACTCCATTCACATTTTGAGCATAAGCACAAGCAACTGATAAAGAGGGAGCCAGAAAGGAAAAAAAATTACACAGTGACCTAACAAAAGTGTCATGTCAGTATGAGCATCAGACAAAGTGGTTGCAATGATTGATTGTACTTCTTATAGTAAGAGTCATTTGGCCAATTTGAATGAGAAATTCTCTTTTGTCCATCATAGGAATGAATCTTGGTATATATCCAGTCATATCAAACAATTGCAGAATCACAAAGCTAGACAAGATTTTATGAGATTAGCTGACTGATTCCTTCACCTTGAGATAAAACCTACATGCCACAAAATCCTCTAGGCACTGAGAGTTAATTTATTCTTTAGGAAAAATAGACCCATTCATTCATTCAACAAATATTTATTATATATGAACAGTATAGGTGCTTAGTATGCATCAGTAAATAAAACAGATAAAGATCTTTGCCTTTGTGGATCCTACAGTTTAATAGGGGAATATAAGTGATTCTATTTAGTTTCCCCTTTATCACTATCAATAATATATATTGTCTATATACTTTTTAAATTGATTTGCTTGTTTTATAAGAAACTATCTGCAAAATAGCCCAATCACCAATAAGCTGTGAATTGAGAAGAGAGTTTAGAATTCATTAACGTTAACAAAACATTTCATTCTTAGATGAAGCATTAAGATACAAAAAGATTGATTCTTACTTAAAATACAACCTAGGCCTTCAAACATCCACTCTAGTGTTCTTTAATGGTTCGCTCACTCTTTCAGAAAAATTTTCCTTTTTCTATAATGACTTAGTTATAGAAAGTATTCACAAAATCTAGCAATGCCCCTGTATATTAGCTACAATCTTTTGGTTCCATGTGCTAGAAACTCAATCTGAATAGCTGGGCAAAAAAAAAAAAAAAAAAGTTTTTTTTTTTTTAATGTATATAAGGAAATCTTAACTTCTCAAGGAACCCAGAACACAAATAGAGCTAAATTAGGGAAATGAGAACTCAAAGCCCATTGAAATTGTCTCTGTTATAGTATGTTATTGATTGAGGTCAAAACAACTTAGTGGGTTCTGGAGCTAAACTTCCTGGTTTGGAATTCTGGCTATTTCAGTTGCCAGTTGAGTGACCTAGAACAGGTGAATTAAACTCTCTAATCCTCAATTTCCTCATCTGTTAAAATTAAGATAATTATATTGCCTACCTGATAGGATTTAGCAAAAAAGTAAGTTAAATGATAGCCAGGGATTGACATGATGCCTGCCTCATAGGAAGTTTTCAGTAAATGTGAACCAACATAATGAAATGAGAGATGTCAAGAGCTGAGCTAGGGAGAACTGAGCTGCCTGGTATGGAAGTAGAGATTGACAAGTCAAAATGAAAATAACAAGTCTTTATTCATTTACTGCCATAGGAAAAGCAAGCCTGAACAGAAGGTCTTGGCTCTTCCACAGAAGGCACCTGGAAAGGGTTCATTGTATCCTCACAGATGTGGGGAATTGTCTCACTGCTGGAGAGAATCCTAATCAAAAGCATCCCTTAGTTTTATGAACGTGGGACCTGGGTGGGGAGGAAGAAGGGAAGGGATAGGAATGGAAAAGTAATGAGTATTAAAACAGAATAGAGGAGAGTGTTCTCAAGGTTACCCCTTCTCCCAAACTTTTGGGAGAGGCCTCAGCCCAGGGCTTCAGTAGAGAGGCCTCTGAATGGAGGCTCCTGGGCTTATCATACAAAGATATTTCATAAAAGCATGGCCAGCCAAAGGGACCTGAGTTCTTGACTGCAACTTCTTTCCACGGACTTGTCAGGTAAAGCCTGTGTAATTGCCATGTCGGGCTTAAAAAAGCATTCATTGTTTTTAGGTCAGGAGCTGGACTCCTCAAAGAGGATTCTGTTTTCTTGAGAGTACTTTCTCCTAGATGAGTAATGTTTCATCCCCAAAAGTTTTATTTTATGGGCATTTCGTGGTTCTCTTTCTACTGAGAGAGTCTAGACCTGGAATATAAAAGGCACCTATCATAGGTTACATGTTACTCTTATTTTTTGTATAGCTATTGTTGTCATATAAATGTTCAAATTAGAGCTTTAATATGACAATTTATTTTATTCTCTACAGAGTTAGGTAATATCATTATCCCTTATATCGAAGACTTTTTAAAAAGTATTTCTTGATCTTTATTATGCAGAGCTCACTCCATCTGCACCTACGAAGATGAGAGTTGCTAATCCACATTCCATGTTAAGAAAAAAAGCTCAGCTATTAGCTAGCACCCAGTGTCTTGGCTAGATATATTGAGAACTTCATTTAAGACATTGTTTAAGAAACAGACAGCAACCATAAGATATATTAAGTTTCTTGTTTAAAAATCACTTAAATTTGTTTAGTATTCAATAAAAAATGAAGCCCCACTTTGTGCCAGGAATTATGTATTTTAATAAAGGAGGATACAAAATAACATTTTTTCATGATCCCCTTGGAAACATAGGTAATTGGTACAAATATTAATCATACAAAATATAGATTAAAAGATTTAACTGTGATATTACTATAAAAGAGAGGAACATGATGCTGTTTTGGAGTGATATAAACTAACCTAAGGGTGCAGACAAGTGGGCAAGGAAGTTTTACTTTAAGTTATAGGTGTTTACCTTGAGAGCTAAAGGATGAGTCAAAGTGAATTCAGTAATTTTTTGAATAATGGCAGGTGTCTCAAGATTCTCCCAACCAAGGAAAACTTTATTTAAAAACATTGGTTCTCAAATTTGGCTATTCTTTGTAATCATCTTGGAAACTTTAAAAAATATTGATGACTCTATCTCATGCCCAGAAATTCTGATTTAATTGGCACAGAGTATAACTTTGGCATTGGGATTTGCTTTTTAACTCCCCAAGTGGTTCTGATATACTTCAGTGCTTGAGAAACAATGTTTAAATCCTTCAGAAGAATTATGTTTTACTCAAGAAACTGAAGGACAACTAACATGGTTGGAGTTCAAAGAATGAGAGGGAATGTGGTATGTCATGAGACTGTGAATGTAAAATGTGACATATCAGACAGGTCTTGGTTGGAGACAATAGAAATTTGGTGTTTATCTTTAGAACAATAGAAAACTGTGCAAGATTTTAAGCAGAGGATATTATATCTGAATTTATATTTATGTTTGTAATATAGAATTAACATTACACAAGAGGAGCTATGGGCTAGGATTTAAATGTACTCAAGAATTTTTGTTAAGGACATAAAATTGTCAGACTGGCAGTGAATTAGATATGAGAAGTGGTAAGACTGACTTCTTGGTTTCTGGCTAGTGGAACTGGATGGATGATAGGGGTAGATTATGAACATAATCTTAAAATGACTTTGAGATATCTAAGTAGAGATATTGAAGAGATAGTAGAATATAAGCAGATGTCTGGGCTTGAGATTTTATATTGGGAACAAAGATATAAAGTGCAATGGAGATGCTTTACATTAAACATTGTGAGTTTACATTAACCTTGTAAGTTTCATAAAAAAATAATTATTTTACTTGTACAAAACACTGTGGTAGGCACTGGGCACACTAAAATGATTCAGATGGTGCCCCTGACCTTAAGTGGTTAATTATTTAATGGACAAGTTAGGAAGATGGAAAATTCTAATGTGATTTTAAAATGATTATCCCCTTTAGATCATCTCAAGGAAGAACAGAATAAAAGAGTAAAAAATCCAGCAACTTTTATCAGGTTGTAATCATTAAATGCTAATATATTATTACAAAAAATAATACTCTGATGAAAAGAAAACAAAAGCTAGTACAATTTTAGTCTGTGCAGTCACCCTGAAGAATCACGAAAATTGTCAGGGATACAATATGATAGTAGGGTGTATTTTGTTTTTCATTCAGCTACAACTAGAGAGCCAAGAAACAGAATAATAGTAGTATAAAGAGGATAGCAGGAGTTTTAATTCACTCATTCCTTTATTAGATATCTATCAAGACCTACTATATACTGATACATCGATACTATGATAAGAGCTAGGGGTACGACAGTAGACTAGGTAGGCATCATTATGGTTTCACAGAGTTCATAGCCTCTTATCATATTTAAAACAAGAAAAAATAAAATGTTTATTTGAGAAAATGTCCCTAGTTATATTTTGCAAAGGAAGTCTGTAAAATCGATACCTTTAGTTGATAAGTTTCAGTAGTCATTCTATGACATTGCATTCCCTGGGTGTTAGGGAAAGTTTGAGAGCAGTTTTATTCAATCTTGGCTACAGATCAAAATCACCTGGAAAGACAAAAAATACTGATGCCTGGATCCCACCCCTGAAGATTCTGATTTAACTTTTCTGAGATTGGGCTGAGGCATCAGAATTTTTTAAACTTTCAGATGATTCCAATATGCAGCCAAAGCTGAGAACCATAGCTTTGGAGGCATGCTCCATTACTGAAACTAGAAAGTGACTCCAGAAGATGAGCAAGGAACAAAAGCATACTGATTACGTAGGAATAACAATAACGAATACCTCTCTGGTATTTATATACCAAGAACAGGTCTAAACACTTGACTTGTATTAAGTTAGTTAACACTCTGACCAGCCCTGTGAAGAAGTCACTTTTAGTATCCCCAATTTGAGAGTTAAGAAAACTGAGGACAATGCCACATACTCAGCAGTGTCAGAGTAGGTGCTTGAACCTAAGCAGTCTGATTCTAGAGCTTCCAATCTTAACCACTAGATATATTGCCTCTAAATATAGAGTAATAGTAATATTACACTAAGACCAATTATAAAAAAAGGGAAAACTTATAATAATAATGGCAGAATATCATTAAATTAGTTAAATACCAGTTGATAATAGAGTGCTACTATGGCTACGTAGGATACCTTTGAGCTATTTTAATTATACAATATTTTATGTACATATTTCTTTTAATGTTTATAGTCTTCATTTGTGGAACTCACTTAAATTCATCTTGTGACACATGTACATTTTTACATAGCACAGAACTTTTTGTTTTCAGCAGCCACACAGGAAGATATAAGTGGTTGAATAAGGTGATTTTTTCCCCTGACTTTCAAAGACATTTTATCCTGAAGGAAACTAAAGTACTAAAGCTATTCCACATAATCTAAAGAATGACCACTACTTCATGGTAATGACCAAACTGTGGGAATAGAAACTTAAGAGGAAATAATCATTCCCTAGGGAGGAAGTTTTACAAATTGAACCTATTTTACAGGTGGAAATTCCATAAAGAAAATTGTTAGTGGAGGGATTACTGGCATACTGCATTCCTATATATGTCAAAGAGAAAAACAGTCCAATTTAACTCTATAAAACATGTTTCAGTCAATCAACCATATGTATTTTTTTATCCTTTTAATTCATTACAGAAGCAGTAGCTACCAAATAAATTCTGTGCATTTCTAAATGGTTGGCTTTCAGCTACTTTGCCAATACTTTTGTTGTTCCACCTTTTCCTTTGAAGTCTGAGAAAGCAAATAAGGAAAATGTAGTGGCTGGGAAGACACAGCCTTCAACACAGTGGATATTTTGTGTCCTGCAGCTAGAGATTTGGTCCTATAGGCAGGCTTCATTTGTTCCATATGAATACAAGCTAATAAATGCAGGCAATTCCATTTGGTATCCAATTAAGAGCTCTCTTGACTCCTGTTATTAAAGCCAACAAGCTATTGAGCGTAAAATTAAAGTTGAATAGTTCAACTCTTTTTGACATTGTAACACTGCCTGAAAAATAGTGATGTAAATGACACGTCATCTTTTAAAACCCAACAAATGAGAAGTGAAAATATCAAGGGAAAAAGAGTCGATATCTAAAACTTGGTCATTTATTAATGACATAACACATAATGTTAGGAGCATACTACTATTCTCGTGCAAATACATCAACCAGTTTGTTGAACACTAGTTATTACATTGATTTTAATAGAAAGCTTACAAGATTATTATTTCTAAAGCTCCAATGAAGGAAATAATTAAAGCATTAAGCATTTTTAAGCTTTTACGGTGACTTTAGGCAATAACCAGAAAATACTATAGAAATCAATATACTGTAATTGAAAGGAAATTGAATTGCTTTTTATTTTTTTATCCCTTCTAAATTTTCTCTAGACTGCCAGACTATGGAAGATAATGAATCTTGTTTTGCCATCAGCAGTATGACTTTCTGTAAATCTTATGTGCTTCAGGGGCCACTTTTATTATTTTTACTTAGAAAGTGCTCAACTGAATAGATTGTATTGGGAGATTCTGTGTGCATTATCTTTATTAGTCTCTGACCTCATTGTTTAAAAAAAAATAATAATAATAAAAGACAGAAACAAAACAAAAATACAACCAGACAAAAACAACCTCCCCACATAGCCAGAGAAGTCAAGTTAGTGATATTTCAAACAATGAAACCAGAAAAGTTGTTAGATAAATCTCACACTTGAACCTAAATGAAATTCTTCTAGTGTTTATCAAACACTATGCCTGTCAATCTTGCTATGCTGCAAGAAATATGACCCATTGTAGATACAAATTAATTTAGATCTATGTGAACCTAACTCATTTTTATGGCTTATTATTGAAAGAGTTATTACAGTAAAACAAAATAGCTTGAAGTAAAACTCAGGGAGATGAATGGATATGAACAGAAATTAAAGGATCTTAAAACTTGAGAAATCTTTCCCAAAAATGGGTAATCAACATTTCCTTTGTGCATTGCTGTTTTTTACGTTCGCTTTCATCTTTGGTATGTATTTTGAGAAACATCATCAGGCCTTAGGGAAAATGAAATGTGTGCCACACTTATCTTTAGTAAGCTAGTCACACGAAGTAGTTTTTTTCAGAAATATTTTTGAGAACCTCTTAGTCACTTCATTTTTCTGCCACTTTCTTATTTTACTTAATGCTTCTTGACTGTTTAAGTGGATAAAAGGTAATAGAGTGGAAGGAGCAAAGCCTTTTTATACTCTCAGTTTTCTCTTCTGTAGAATGGGGATAATATTGATATCTTTCTCATAAGCTGGTTTTGAGAAGTAAATTAATTAATATAAGTAAACCCTCAGATGATTAGCACATATTATGTACAATGTATATTGTAAAAATGATGATTATGATGATTTTGCCTTTTAACTTGTATTATCAAAATGTAAAAGCACTAGCTGTTATATTGAGCCCACCACTCAACAGTTCTGAGTCTCAGCTTTCTTGACGATAAAATAAGAATAATATCTTCTATAGCTATTTAAATAGATCATGTTGATGAAAAGAATTTGTAACCTATAAAACAGTGCTGCAACTAAAAACACTGTGTCTGACCTTTAAAAGCACTAGTTTAAATCCTTGTCTCCTCTCTTAGTAGATATGTGACCTTATCTACTTTTTATGCTTACAAAATAATGATAATAACAGCACCTTGTGATAAAGTTATTTTGAGTCTTCAATGAGATCATGTATGAAAAGCTCAGTACCATGGCTGACACGCAGAAAGTATTCCAAAATATATATATATAAAAGAAACATTCTATTCAATGTAGGAAATATTATTTTACTTTCTTAATAACTATTTTGTTATGCTCATATGCTCATATGCTCAAATATTTTATTTCTAGTTTTCCATAGAATGAATCTTAAACTTTCTCTACCTCAAATCTCTGAACATCCTAGTTATTGGTGTCCAGGTAACCTTAAGTATTGGAGTTTGTGCATATGAAGGAAGAACTCGAGTAAAAGGAGTTATTAAGTAAAAGGAAGTTACCAATCCCCAAATCCAAACTACTGTTATTAACAACAGGAACAACTTTACAAGTGCTCTGATCAAAAGACATGTGAGTCTGATAGAAAAAGAGAAAGAAAGACAAGAAGAAAGGGAGGAAGTGGGGGAGGGAGGGAAGGAAAGAAGGAAGGAAGGAAAGAAAAAGAAATATAAAGATGAAAAACTTTCATCAAGCAAAGGAGAAAATTATTTCTTGTAATGTATATGAGAGAATCTGGCAAACATAAAAAAAAAATGAGTACTTCATATTGATTTATTGACCTACCCACCATGCACACACATGATATTAAAAATAAAACCGCAAGAAAGGATTTCAATTGGCTCAGGTCACTTGACCAACTATTAAAATTGCTAAACCAGGAAGTCAAAGTCATGAAAAAATTGGATCACTTAGAACATTTTTTTAGGCATGAAAAAAGAAAGCAATTCTCCAAAGGGACAAAGGGAAAGGTAGAGTTGGTAAAGACATGGCCACTGAAAGAATCAGTGTGAATAAAAAGAAAAAAAAAAAAGAGAGAGAAAAGAAGCATCATCTATGGTACAAATATAGTTTAAGTCACTGCCTAGGTCTGAAGAAAAGCTATATCTACCTAACTACTCCAAATGCTTTTTCATTATTGTTATTTTAAACCCCAGAATACTAGAGTGCTTTAGAATTTTTAAACCATTAACTGTATTCAGTTATGTTTAAAGGAGGACTGAATTATGAAGAAACTAGAAATTACATATTTTAAAATGTTTATCCAGAGCATTATTGAAACAAACTACTCAGCAGTTTTATTTATTCTGGTAATAAGTGTTTTTGAATAGTCAGTGCACCAAAATACTGAGGTCAAGTTGGCACTAATAGATGTCATTTATTTAGGCAAATTGACAGTAAGTTCACCAAATTTGGGAAAAAAAAAAAAAAACCTCAAAGAGAGAAAAAAAATGAATGTCTGTGCTTCTGTGTTTACTTTGTCAGCTTAGACATATTCATCTTGAACAAGATGATATAGTAAAAGTTGTTAATTCAGCCTAGATTTAAGTAATATAATTGTAAAATGTGAATAGCGCTTTGGAAATTTAGCTCTTCACTTGATGTTGTAGATCACTTTTTTCTACCAATACTATTTGGTCTAGGAAAATAAAATCTTAAAGAACTAATTAAGAACAAGTGCACATCAAGGAATGTGATGAGAATAGACTTTGGTTGACCTCAGAAGGCAACAAAAGCTCAAAAGAAATTTTATAAGGTTTTAACTTTGTCAAGAGGACTACAGTATCTCTGATAATTAGACTTTCAACACATTTGGATTTGCTAATTGGATCTAAGTTCTAATTAGACTTTTTATGTAACTAAGAATGACATAACATATGAATTTAATGTGCCTTTACAGTTGAAACCAATAATTAGCAGCCTTTTCCAAATTATTTTAATAAGGAAAAAGCTTGCTTTTTGTTTATACTGTGCCATCCCCTTCTTTGAAGATATATTATGTACATTTTAGTTTTTTTAATTAAACACCTTTTGGAGAGCTCAGATTGAAACTTGAGTTTTAATAAAAATCACCTAAATCATTAGTACAGAGACTTCTCAGTATGTTAATGACTTTGGAAACCACAAACAAAATGCAATGTAAGGAAATAAATCAGTGTTCAGGAGGAAGCAGCACAAATAAGAATGTGCCCCTATAAACATTCGTTAATCAAAATAGGCTCTGGATATGTGTAAAGCTTTGTTATGTTTTTAAAACATGCAGATGTGGAATTGGTTCCCAAATGTGAAGGCTCATGGATCTGGTATCAGAATTAATAGTATGACATTTCTTCCCAAGATATGCATTACAACTTTCTCTTTGCAGCTTTGCTTCTTAAGCAGTATCTGCTAATTCAAGTCAAAGCATTTCTTTTTTTCTCCTTATTTCTGAGTTGAGAGCCATCCATTTTTATCCTGATGTGATTTATAGGCAGTAATTTTGAAGCTAGTAGCCCTCATATTTGGATATTACAAGAGATAAGAACTGCATGAGGATGTAAAATTAAACCAGTATTTTGGAGAGTAAAGAGCAGTGAATCATGGCAAGACTTTAAGGGAAAGGCTGCTGCCAAAATTTTCCAAGCATATTGATAGCACTGACAAAAAAGGCAAATTATATTGTTTTATGTACTGTGAATACTTAAAAACAAAGCCATATACATGATTTTTTTTCTCAAATAAAAAGCTGTAATCCTTCTAACCACATTAAAAATCTTGTATGTTTTTTT
Organism: Eonycteris spelaea; assembly: GCA_003508835.1. Classification (NCBI taxonomy): domain Eukaryota; kingdom Metazoa; phylum Chordata; class Mammalia; order Chiroptera; family Pteropodidae; genus Eonycteris; species Eonycteris spelaea. The sequence continues at coordinate 5,582,055 of PUFA01000074.1, read as the reverse complement.
TTTCTTTCCAATAAAAGCAGTGTAAAATCTAATTAAAACCATTGAAATTGTAAGAAAATCTAACTGGTGCGGTAATTGATGTATTAGAACAGACTTTATGTTAGAATTATATGTGCTATTATTTTCCCAATTAGAGCATTACTGGGACTGAGCTATGGGTGTATTTATAACTCCTCATTAAGTCAAATGTCCTCAGCGAGTTTCCTAAACCACATCGGGTATTGTCATATGCCATATGATGGTATTTAAAAGCAGGAAATGGCATTTTTGATGGTTTCATTTGCTATTAAAAAGGAAAACCTGCTCCCAGTCCTTCCTATATCAGTTATTCCAAGATTTATCACACAATTCTCTGAAAGGTCTATACATAGATGATTGGACTGTTCTTTAGACAGAAAAGTGACCAAGCTATTTTATCTTTCAGCTTGGATGCTGGAATCCTGTCACAGGGCTGAATGGGTCACTGACTGACAAGAAACTGGAGAATAACATGCGTGGCGTGGTTCTTCGTGTGGTGACTGTTCTGGTAAGTCTGACCTGAGCCTTATGGTTTAGCCTCTAGAGGTCACATTTTCCTTCATTTCTTTATGTCTTATGAACTGATGCTGTAATCTTAAAAGAGCTTTAAAACATCCTGACTCTGCTCTTTCTAAGATATTTGTATTAGTTATATTGTCGAGCCCTCAGTTAATGTGGATCAAAATCATATTTTTGCAGGCTTTTCTTTTAATTAGCCCTTTAGTCAGTAACATTCTTAGACATTTTAGGCACGATTTCCCTTCTGCAATTATCTACACATGATAAAGTGAAGGTATCCCTCAGGCATTCTCTCATTGAAACCTTAGAGTATGCAGAAATGTAGATGCCTGTGCCAAACAAATGTAGATTTGATTAAAACTGTACATTCAGTAATATTAAAACACTAGCCAACTAACCCAAACTTTTCTGGTAAGGACCCACTTCAAAGGTAAGATCATCCAATTTTTGTTTAATAAATATTTACTGAATATAAGCCATATTCAAGCTCAGTGCTGATTAATGGGGACATTGATGAATAAAACAAATATGATTCTGTTACCACTTAGGGGTAATCTAAATCCATCGTTGCCCTGGTAGTGCTGAGGGGGTCTCTGTTCTTTCCGCTGATGCAGTAAAGATTTACAGATCAGCAAAATTTAGGAAAAGTAAAGTACTAAAGTATGTTTCAAGAGAGAAATAGTGTACTTGAGATGGCCACAGCCCTGCAGAATTCAAGAAGTAAACCTTATATCGAGCCCTTGATGCATGGTTACAGGGATGGTGTTAGATGATTGGCACGTGAGGTCATTTGATTGATATTTGGCTGTTATGTAACCCTTTGTCTACTGTGTATGTGGTTACCCAGAATTCAGTCTGCTATAATTAGATTCATAACTTCCAGACATATGTATGACATTATAATGATGGTATAATTAGGCTAAGGTTAAGGAAGGTCAGCATATGTACTAGCTGCTTGGGTGCTTGTGGCCAGACTAACCGAGCCATTAGTTTTGTGGCTTTTACTTCTTGTATTCCAGGATGCAGTGGTAATCTTTAACCATAAAACGGGCATTTCAGGGAGGCCTAAAGGAGGTCTCTGGGCTGGGCCTTCATTCCCCCTTTGTTCAGGTCTACTTACCTGCCTAACAATTCTGTCCCTATAGCACTTATCATCTAGTGATTCTGCGAATGTTAAATGGGTTATACTTGTGAAATGTTTATTATAAATCCATTTACCTGTTTGGAAATCAATAAATGTTATTAATCACATATATTATTCTCTCATAATGAACATATAAAATGTTAACAAAGGTATTCTTAAATAGTAAAATATTCAAATGGGTACTGTCTAAATAGCCATTAAGCATGAAGATATACACTCTCCTTGGCTGTTTCAATGTGCTTGGCTTTGTGCTAATTTACAGTACATTTCAAAACCAATAGTCCATAGTTCTTAACTTTATTTTCCTTCGGGAAAGCTTCCTTGTTTTTATATTTGAAAAAGTCTTTCTTACTGACTAAAAAAATTACAAAATTAGTAAACAGGAAAAGCAGTCTTTTCTTATATGTTGATACTAATTGGATGTTTAGCAAAGTTTATATAACAGCCACCACTGCCCTTTGTACTTTGTTTAAAGCAAATTAAGTTGACTCAACATAATTTCATGGTATTAAAAAAACCTGTGATATTCTCTATAAAAGAAAAGTCAAATGAGTAATTTACACCACCACTACCACCCTTTTAATGCCTATAACTTACTCCTAGTTATTGTTTTAATATGATTTTTACTTTTTGGCAAATAATCGTATTTTGAAGAAGTCACAACTTAAATGTAAAGGTGCTCCTACAGGTACCCAGTGCATTTCCATTGATGTGCTAATACTTTAAAAAATATATATTCAAAGTGCAGTAAACTATTAATAGTCTTTTCTGTAACGATTAACATGAAAACTCAGGGGACATCTGCAATAAAAGATGACATATATGTTTTGTTCTGTTGTTGAGATTCAAATTTTAAGTCAAATTAACCTTATTTAGTCATAAGCAAACATTTAGTTCTTACCATGTGATAGACTTGGTAATTGATATGACTAAACACATATTTATATGCATTAGTCATCTCATAGGGATATTCATACATCAAAGTATGCACAGAATCTTGTTGGGGGGAGGCACATATAACAAAACAGCTAAGGTGTATTAAATTTACTGTGTGCCAGAAACTCTACTAATTTGTTTGCGTATATAACCCTATTTAGTCCTCACACTATTTTCAATAAATAGATGGTATTCTGATCCCAAGAATGTGGTGGAGGAAAAGGAGACATCCAAAGATTGAAAAAACTGTGGAAGATTACATAGAGAGTAATCAGTTAACAGAAAATAAAAGTCAGACAGAAAAAGCTGGGACCCATCTGATTTCACTCATATGTGGGATATAAAACTGAAAACAACAAACAAACATGGCAAACAGAGAATCATGGGCACGGACAGTGGATTAGTCATTACCAGAGGAAAGGAGGGGAAGGAGAGATAGGAGAGTTAGATGAGCATAAAGGGGGTCACATATTTGGTGATGGAAGGAAATTTAACTTTAGGTAGTGAACATACTTGAAACTTATTAACCAATGTAGTAACCCCAACAATTTTAATTAAAAAAATAAATAAAAGTAAATAAATAAAAGCAAAAGAAAAAAAGATTACACAGAGAGTAAGTAGCAGAGAGAGTTGAGATTCAAATCCAAGAACTCTGACTTTGGACCGCTTAACCTCTTCCCTCTTAACATTATATTATACTCTCTCTACTCCTACTGTGATAAGTGTGAGAATTGAAGTATTTATAAGATTTTACTTGACTTGAGAATTGGAAATGCTTAACTCTGAATAAGATGAAAGTAGTTTTTATTGGGAAAGCTTCATAAGGCCAATTATTTTAAATTCTTTTCCAGTCTGAACAAAATGATTGCTATTTCATATACAAAATGATACTGCTTCACACAGTGTTAATACATGCATGCCCCAGTCTCACTTTTTGACTCATAATGGTCTCTGTTTCCTGCAAGCTCAGCCATGCACAATCTTTGAATATGGTTAGTGAGTGGAGATATGGAAACAGTCTGTTTCCTCCAAGTCTTTTGCGATGCTATATAGGTGTATCAGTTGGGGGCCCAGTTGAATAAAATTGTTACACTTATCACACTCCCACAATATATAACCATTGTTCTTAATCATTTGTCAGGATTCCTGGTTCTTCCTTTAATTCCTAATTGAATGGAAACCAGCTACAACCTTCTTATTTATTTCCTATAGGCACCTTTACGATTTAGCTCTTACTTTTTCGGTCTTGCGAACTTCTTCCACCCAACACTGAAGATCACACTCTCCTCAACCCACCCAGCAACTGCAAAATCTGGATGCCCACTTAACCTTGAAAGTTGATTTGATCTATATTCGACTTGATTTGGCCACCCAAACACCACCCCCAGTTTCCAAGACTTACCTCCAGCACTTGAGGAGGAGAAATAGGAGGAAAGACATCGAAAACCCCTGAGGGACAGGCTTTCAGCCTTTACTTCATTCTAACTAACCTAGTCTCAGTTCCACACATGCACACAGCCCCTTTGCTTCTTAGGAAATTTATGCTGTCAGTGACACTCAGGTTCATAAAATTGATTTTCCTCACCTAAGTTTTGAAACCTCCATTCTTATTACTGTTAATGATACTTTATTGACTTAAAGGAAATAATCTAATATTTATCTTAAACTAAATAATCAGCACTATATTGTTTATGATCCCAGGAGCAATTAATGGTTCACTCAAGTGGTTAATTAAACAGAATTAAATAAAGGGATTATTAACAAAGAATGTAAACAAGGTTAAAGAAATTGTCAAGGGGATGTTGAAGTGCCAGAACTTAGATCCACAGGAAGCCTTGATTACACTGAAATCTGATGGGGTATGAGAGGGAGCAGTATTAACAGACCGGGCAATAGCTAGAGCCATGAGAGAGAGATCACCACTCAGTAGTAGCTATGGCTACTATTTGGCACTGGAAGAGGATAAAGAGAATCACTGCCAAAACCTCAAACCTCAAAATGGGGAAGGGGTTACCCCAATGTCACTCCTTCTCTTTTCATCTTTTTTCATTGTCTCCAGTTGCAAATCCAATTAGAATCAGAAAGCAAGGGACCCCAGTAATGAAGACCGTAAAGTCAGCCTTCCAGGTGACAGGTCAGGGCAGTGAAGGACACAGTAGGTCTGGAGGGGAACACAGAGAAAAACCATCACCAGCATCTATTATTTGATTGGACTTATTAAGAACTTTACATGTGTCAGCTTATTTATATTATATACAATCTCTACAAGAGATATACTAATTATATTAGAAGAGTGAAAATAGGGCACAAAAGAATTAAATTCCATGTCCACATAACTAACAAGAGCCAGAGATAATTTTCAAGCCCAGAGATCCTTCCACTGGTCATGTCCTTAGTTACTGTGATATTCTGCCTTTGGAATCAGAATGAATTTATGTTAGGTTTACGTTAATATTACATAACTATCGAGACTGTAATATAATTTAGGAACATTTTTCTAGATGCATCATAAAGGATAATTTTATATCAACCATTACCAAAAGCCACATAATATCTTAGAGAAATGGAGGAAAGTATGAGAAAATTCAGACCCTACAAGCTTGGTCCCTCTGTTAAACTCATTTCAACTGTATTTGGCTACTGATTTTCTACTTCTTGCGAGGGGCCATAATATATACCACACAGGTATTTATTAAGATTTTTTTTCTCCTTTTAACTTTCGAAGTGTACAAGTGTGGATTAGCCACAAATGTCCATATGTCATTTTTTTTATGGTAATTCACAAAATATTATTGAAATGTCACTGAGTTCTAAATAATCATCATAATATTAATCAAATATTTAGAAAAAGAAGTTGGAAAAAGTGAATAGAATGGAGACCTGAGAAGTTATACTGAAAGAAGAAGTATAAGATATCTAAAAAACATAAGCTGGCATTTAGAAGGGGCTTGATGAATATTCTTATTTGCTTGATTTGGTTTTGCTTTAAGCAGATACATGGCATCGCTAGTGGAACAGGAATTCCCTCATAAACTCATTTAAGAAGTATTTATTGAGTACTTCATTCTAGATGCTTAAGGTATATACGAAATAGACAAAGATACTGACTTTCGGGAATTCATTCTGGCAAGATATCTTCTAAAGCTCTCAGAATATTTTTGAAAAAATGCCATGTCATTGTCTTATTTAAATATATAGCACAGTATTCCTTTGTCTAAAACTACCATAAAAGTAATTAAATAAACTTTGCATAAATATATGATTGTAAATTTATGGTAAAGCTATAGTGGTAATTTTTCTATATTTATAAATTCCACAACATACAATTTTCCACATTTTAATATTTCTGAAATCAGAATACATCTTTCAATTGATATCTCCATGTAATTGTAATTGGCAGCATATTTTGTTTTTATTAGTGATATGTAAACTGATTGTGCATCTTATAATTGAAAACGTTTTAGATTAAGTAACATATGCATGGTATTTTTACAAAATTAATTAATTTAATGGCTATTCCTGGAAAGTTAAATTCAACAAAACTGAGCCAGAAGCCATTATAGAGAGAGACTATTTTAAAGGATACCTCTAAAGAAAAGAAATAACAGTAAGAAATGAAACCAATTGAAAAAAAAGGACAGTTATAACAATGGAAAAATTACTATCTAAACTCAAACTGTCACTAGACTCATAGAAAGATAAAAGTAGAAAATGAACAAAGACAGCTTATTTTAAACTGACACATAAAGCAAAATCCAAACTACATGTAGAGAGAAAGGTAAGCTTCCCCAAACAACTCACCACAGGAAGGGTATAGCAGGGCGATGCCTGAGTTATCATTTTATGAGTAATTTTATTTTTCAAAAATATTTCCCTATTATTAATCTCACTTCTTGAAATTTTTTTAGTGGGTCTTATTTTCTTGTGAAAATTTACATGTTACCTGATATTATAGAAAGATAAAACAGTATTGTGTAGTACCCTCTAAATTATTAGCCTTAACTCAGTAACTATTTATTGAGCATATATTTTAAGTTAATGTCATGTAAATCCCAGAGAAGCAAAGATCATTAAGATATAGCCCCTGCTTTCAAGGAGTTCCACACAAACCATTTTATCAAAATTATTAATTTCTCTATCTGAAAATAGACCCTGTGAATTAAATACATTTTGGAGAGGCTGGGACAGAATGATAAAGTGCGGTGGGGAAGGGAGGGAGGGAAGGAAAGAGAGAGACAGAGACAGAGAGACAGGGAGACAGAGAGACAGAAAGAAGAAGAGGGAAAATGGGAGGAAGGAAAAGAATGAAGAACTCTGTGATTACAAAAATAAGAACAGGAATGTATACAAAACTATGCCTGAAGAAGCAGTAGGATTTTTCATTCTTTGATTTCCATTAAGTCCAAATTTCCAAGAGAGATGACAAAGGATTATCCAATTATTAAATCTTTGACATAGTTGATACTGAGAAATGACAACCCATTTGCAGTGTGTTCAAATAACTATGTGCTTTTAAGGCAAAGAATATAAAGTTTTACTTCAAAACATCAAGAATCGTTCATATTACGCAGTAGCAAGTTCATATTTGATGAAAAGTTACAAATAATACAGAATCACTTAATATTCTCATGTTCTTAAAAAGTCATTGTCCTTGGCTCTGCAATATTTTCATTTTCATGTGCACTGATATTTCATAATTTATGTTCCCACAATCTGTGGAATCCATAGAATTAGACAAAAATCAGAAAAATGAATAAAGGGCAAAAAAAAAAAGTAAAATAAGATTGTGATGTCACAATCTTCTTAGAACATCAATCCAAATAGAAGGAAAGAATTTTTTCTTCTCTTGGGTTAATTTTAAAATTTAACCTGCTTATATTAAATATAAGTAAAAAGCAAATTATTATTTTTTTCATATTAAAGAACACTGTGACTAACATGTAGGCACAGTCCCAATTTGTATAAAATACAAGAAAGCATGAAAGTTAGATATAGTAATTTTATATATGGCAATGTAAGATAAAGAAACGTACCATTTAACAAAAGAGTAAATGATATACAATTAATTTCCTTATCGGAAGTGCTATTTCATTGCCTTTTCTTCACCTAGTCTTGTCAACATACTCATACTAAAAATCGTTTGGCATAGAGTACTGCAAAGAGTACTGAATTTATAGCCAAAAGATGTCAGTTTCAGTTTCAGCCTTTCTACTTAACAGATCATTGAGCGTATGGAAGCCAAGGAACTATTCTGAACCTCAATTTTTCTTTCCATATAAGAGGAATAATAAACCCAGCCACACAGTGTTATTATGAGATTAAACAAGCAGTTGGTTAAGTTCAGAGTGTTTCTAAATATGTCATTAATTCTACAACAGAAAAATGATGTGTAAATTAACCAAAGAAAAAGATGAGCATGACTTATCATGAAAGCATAATTAATCATTGTCATCAAACTAGATATTTGTGGGAAATTATTGAAAGGAACTTAAGGTAGACTAGCAAACATACAATGCAGGATCATGACTTTTAGGCCCAGTAACTGTTACCTTAATTTGAAAACCTTCTAATGAAAACCACAGCAACTCTCCTGCTAGTGAAGCTTGTGCTTCCTAGAGGAAAAATGAACACAAATACACGGTATCCTCTCCTCCTCAAAAAGGCCTAAATTATAAGTAATACAAATTTCTAAAAGTCTGTATGTTCATTATGTTGTCTCACAGAAATTGTGTTTGGTTTGGTTTTAGGCTACTTTTAAATGGACTCTATATGGTAATATATAACTAAGAGATATCTAAGAACTAAGAAAATATTAATAGTAATAGTCCTGAAATGTCATTGTGCTAAAGTTTTTGCTAAGGACATGTCAAAGTTTTTGCTCCTTGGAGATCATCAGCATTTTAAAGCCCCACAGAAATTCAAGCTTTGCCAAGGTCCCAGACTTTTAGCCTCTTGAACCTAGAGGCAAATTTAGTGGCTGAGAAAGTAAGCTTGAAAAGACACTTTACTGGGCAGGCACGAACAGCAAGGAGATGGGAAGCGAGTTGATGGCAAGCCCTAGTAGCTCCAGCAGCAGTGTTTGAAGAGGACTCCCTTTGCAAGAGTTAATAAATAATCAAGTTTGTTTCAGGACTCCAGACAAAAATGACAACTTTGGCTAAGAACATTTCCAGTGAATGTTATAGAAAATAAACTGAAAGTCACGATAAAATGTGGTAAATGTCGTGTAGTAATTACTACATTGGAAGTATATAGTATATAGCACTGTAGTTAACACCGTTGTTGGAAAAATTTCACTTCTGGGGTGGTGGGTGATGTCTTCCATGGACCCACTCCCTAGCTAAACCACCAAAGCTGCAAAAAAAAAAACCCTAAACAAACAAACAAACAAACAAACAAACAAATAAAACAAAGCCATTTGAAGTCTCTAGAAATTTTTTTAAAGGCATACAGAAAATGAATTAATAGTTTTTAAAGAAAATTTCCTAAAACCCATTCAGAACAACACAAGTCTCTGGCATCTGAGTCTCATCTTGCCCCTTTTCTTACACCTCACCCTCAGCCCTGCTCAGCTTAGTGGAAACTCCACTCAAAGCAGGTTTAGACAGGAAGACAGGGCTTTCTCTCGCCTAAATTTTGAATCAAAGCGTAATCAAAGCTTTCACCTATAGGGGCAGGCTGCTACCATTTCTCATATCCTTCAGCTCCAATTTGAAGAGCCTAAATTCTGAGTGAGCATGGCCAAGAATCTGTAGGTTCCCTTTTTCCAGCCCCAGCCCCAGCCGATGGAATGCAGTCTCCACTCCAAGTGTGATAGGCCTAGAATACTAGGGTGGAGTCTTGACTGCATCACTCTAGCTCGCTCCAAGGACAGAGGTTTCAAGTCAACATACGTAAGTGGAGAGGACCAAATGCTACCCCCTAACTCAGTACCCAGAGTAGTATAATGAGGATTTTGCCCAAGGGAGAGGCAGTTTATAAGAAAGGAGCACATTTAGCATTCTCCAATTATTTGAAACATGAGGGGAAGTTCAAGTCTAAGGCTCCTCTAAATTAAGAGCAACAGGCTAAATCAAAAGACAGGTAGTTCACCAGAGAAAACCAGAGAAAGGGATAGATAAGAACATACCTCCTGGAATCATAATAAATTTTAAATGCTAAACTCAAAACTGACCCCTACAAAAATTGATTTTCTACAAACTACTGAGCAAACCCAGGGCACTGTTGAGAATAATAATGCAATCAGCCAGTAATTGGTGGAGCAAAATTGCTAAAGACTACAATAAATATGACATAATAAGAATATGGGCACATTCTCAACAAAATGCTAGCAAACTGAATCTAACGAAATTATTAATAACATAAACAGCATCATTCACCATGACCAAATGAAGTTTATTCCAGGAATGAAAAGCTGTTTCAACTTATGAAAATCAGTGTCATTATAATGTATTAGTAAATGAAGGAATAAACCTACATGACCATCTCAATAGATGTAGAAAAAGCATTTAATAAAATCAAACACTTTCATGATAAAAAAAAAAAAACACTCAACAATCTGGTAATAGAAGGGAATTTCATAAACTTGATAAAGAGCATGTATAAATCCACAGCTAACATCATATTAACGGTGAAAGACTGAAAGTACCCATAACCCCCTATAGTAAGTGAAAAGACAAAGATGTCAGTTCTCACTATTTCTATGAATAATGGAGGTATATATAGTCAGCACAACTGGGCAAGAAAATTAATAAAAGGAATGAAATTATAAAGGAAGAAGTAAAATTATCTCTATTTGCAAATAACATGATCTTACATATAGAAAACCCTAAAGAGTACACATATACACACACACCGAGTTAATAAATGAGTTTAGCTAGTTTTCAGGGTAAAATAATATACAAAATGAATTGCATTTCACTACCATAGTAATGAAAAATCCAAAAAGGAAATTAATAAAGCATTTTTATTTTAATTTATCAAAAGAATAAAATAATTAAGAATAAACTTACAAAAGAACTGCAATATTTGTATACTGAATACTATGAAAAATGGTTGAAAATTTTAAAAGTTCTAAATAAATAGATAACCTGTAGTCATCAATTGGAAAACTCAATATTGTTAAGATGGCAATATTGTCCAAATAAATGTACAGAGTCAGTGAAATCCCTATCAAAAAAAAAAAAAAAGCTGTCTTTTTTGCTGTGATTGACCAGCTTATCCTAAATTCACAAGAAAATCAGAATAGGCAAAAAAACACACACACTCTCACATACAAAAATCTTGAAAAAGAACAAGGTGGGAGACTCACATTTTTCAATTTCAAAGCTTACTAAAATGCTACAGTACTCAAGACAGCATCATACTGGTTTAAGAATAAATGTTTAGGTCAGTGGAATAGAATTGAGAGTCCAGAATGAACCCATATAGATATGGTTAATTAATTTTCAACAAGAGTGTCAATTTCATTCAATGGGGAAAGAACAGTCTTTTCAACTGGATACTCAGATGCAAAAAAAAAAAAAAAAGGAATCTAGACCCCTACACTAACTATATACAACAGCTAACTCAAAATAAATCATAGACTTCAATGTAAGAGCTAAATCTAGAAAACTCATAGTAAAAAACAGAGTTGTAAATCTTTGTAACTTTATTTTGACAATAGATTCTTGGTCATGACACTCAGAGCACAAATCCCCCAAAAATCAATACATTAGATTTCATCAACATTAAAAATGTTTATGTCTCAAAGAACAGAATCCAAAAAAGTGAAAACACAACCCACAGCATAGTAGAAAATATCTGCAAATCATGTATCTGATAAGGGACAACACTAATCTCTGATACGTGAGCCTCATCCTGCCCTTTCCCTTACACCTCACGCTCTGCTCTGCTTAGCTTAGTGGGAACTCCACTCAAATTAGAGCTATATAAATTATGTATAAAGAATAACATTGTAATAACTCAATATAAAAAAAGAAAAATCAACCAACGAAAAATGGGCAAAGGCTCTGAACAGTTTTTCAAAGCAGGTATATAAATGGTCAATAAGAAATGAACAGATTCTCAACATTTTTTATCATCATGGAAATGCAAATCGAAACCACATAAGCTACCACTTCACACGCATTAGGATGACTGTAAATTGAAAGAACAGATAATAACAAGTGTTGGCAAGGTGGTGGAGAAATTGGAACCTCAATTGTTGCTGATGGAAATGTAAAATAGTGCAGCTGCTTCGGAAAGCAGTCTGACAAATCCTCAAATATTTAAACACAGAGTTGCTATATGATTCAGAGTTTCCATTCTAGGTATATTCCCAGAGGAAACGAAAACATACGTCCACCTAAAAAATTATACACAAATGTTCATAGCACTTGTATTGATCTTTTAAAAAAATGGAAACAACTAAAATGGTTATCAACTGATGAGTGGATAAGTAAAAGTGATATATCCATAAAACAAAATATTATTTGGCGATAAAATGAAATGAAGCACTGATAACACGGTACATGGATGAACCTTGAAAACATGCTCAGTGGAAGAAGCCAGTCACAAGAGATCACATATCATATTTCATTTATGTGAAATATCAAGAATAGACAAATGTATAGGGATAGAAAGTAGATTAGTGATTATCTACAGCTGGGGGAGATTAGAGGCTTGGGAGATGGTAGCTAATAGGAACTGGATTTCTTTTGTGAGTAAAAATATTCTAAAACTGCAGTGATGATAGAACATGTCTGCGAATATACTAAAGCCATTAAATTTACACTCTGAATAGGTGAATTATATGGTATGTAAATTAAATCTCAATGAAACTATTAAAAAAAAAAAGAGTCTGGCACCAGATTATATTTAAATCCCCAAATCTCCTGCCTGTGAATTTAGGCAACATCTTTAAACTCTCTATAATTATGTTTCTTCATCTGTAAAATGGAGATAATAATATTACCTACTTCAGAGAGCTGTCATGAAAATCAAAAGAACTAATACATGCAAAAAACAAGGGACTTCTAACAAAGTTTGGAACATAGGAAGTGCTATATATATAGGTGTTAGTTCTTATTATGCAAAAAGTGTTCAGGGGAAACATAAAAGAAGCATCTCACTCATGGGTAGAGCTGTGGAAGAGGCTTAAAAGATGACACGAATTTGTTTTGATAGATGAGCAGAGATTATGAAGGCATAGATAAAAGAGAAGGAATATCCAACAATGTAAAGAGTACATGCAAAAATATGCAGATATCAAGAATTTAAAGTATCATAAAAGTATATTGTAATGTCACCTGAAGTAAATGAAATTGAAATGCAGGAAATTCCAGCAGCCTGTGTGTAAGGTATTCCTTTTTAAGACTCCTGTAGAGACAATTCAATTCAAAATTTGTCAGTGAAAATGAATTTACAAATAACTCTGTCAATATCTTAAACTTCTAGAGACAATGAATCTGTTTTGCAGAAGTAAATTATATAACTCATCTCTGAAATATTTATTCATTGTTTAGTCTAAGAATTCAGGTTTCAGCTTTCAAAAGGAAAAAAATTGAGTTATGCAAGGTTACCTAGTGCAATAGCGACACTCACACATCTGCATGACAGCTATCATCTTAAGAATTGGCATGATGAGAAAGAATAAGAAATTGCCAAGCCATTGTCATACATCAATTCTCATGATGATTTTAGTCAGTCAGAACTAAAGTGAACACATATCCCAGTGTTGCTATAAATTACGTTATTTACATAGACCAGTTTTCCTCAAGTGTCTATAAAAATCACATTTCCCCCTTTTTTTCTCACAGAAGATGGGTACAATCAGCAGAAGATACAACAAAATATGTACACAATAGAGAACTATGTCTACTGATTGTGCTATTTCAATAATAAAAAAAATGAGAACCATTTAATCTAAACTTTAGGCTAGATCAAAATTTTGACAATGGTACTTTTAACATCTTGATGCATTTTGTTATATGGCTGAGCCCTAGAGCTAGTTAAATAACTTCTTCAAGTTACATTTATGATAAACAAGCATTGAATCCTTGTTTGTCTGACTTACCCCCTCCCAGTCATGAGGGAATAAAAAGGCTTGGACTAAATTCCTGCTATGAACAACTAGAAAACTAAGCAGAATAGGGGGAAAAAATTTTCAGACATTGGTCAACGGGTAAAAATGGTCTCTGGTTCTTGGGAGTTTAGAAGCAATGAAATAATCTCAATGATTACCCCAGATTTCTGGCTGCTGGCAATTTCTGTACTGAAGGCACAGAGACAGAGATTGTCAGCTTTATTGAGTTGAGAAATTAAAGATTCAAGTTTGGGAAGGCTGAGGTGGTTTGCATTTTTTTGTACATGTTCTGGAAAAAGAGAGCTATCTAGGAGAATATTTGCAGAAATTTGCATAGGGGTCCTTTTGAGTCTTGGCTGAGTTCAGGAGGTGGGGGGATCTTATTGTACCAAGACTTTAAAAGGATTTATGAAAAGCTTATATTTATCTTTGAACTGCATAGTAATTAATAGATATTTAGGTGAGCAAACCTATATAGATACGAAGGAGGATAGTTCCACACATCTTGATGTTTCAGTGTTTTAAATGTTACCCTGGCCTCTTAAAAGGTCCAGCTTTCATTAGGAAGATACATATTCATCACTTCTGACCTCTAAGGCATGTTGATATTGCTGTTTTACAGCTGATGTACCTCAGCATTGAGTGAAGAGATGCAAAAAAAAAAAAAAGTCACAGGAAGTTGTTCTTGCTTACATTTTAGAGAAATCAGCAGAGTAAAACAATGTTTTGAATGAAAGGAAATAAGTTTTGAGAAAAGCCTTGCTATATGCTTTCCCAGCCCCTCTCAAAGAATGAGTCAGATGGCAGCCTTACAATGAGAAAGCTAGGCCTCGACTGAGACCTGCATTCTTTAAAAGCACAATAACAGGTTTTGACCAATAGGAACAATTAATCAAATCACTATCCATAGTACTCAATGGGACTCTTGGGTAGCCTGAAATGAGAGGAGATACCTCTAAAAAGCACCCAACGTGGGAATAGTTTACGCATCTGTCAGCTTCTAGAACACAAGCAGCTATAAATTCAGCTCCCTCTGGGGAGGTAGGAGGCACTGAAGGAGAGAACCACCATACCGCATGGAGGTCCCGGAAATGGAAAAATTGGTCAAGGAAAGAAAGGCAAATGCACATTCTTTCAGAATATACACCCCTTGGGTTTTTTAATGATCAGCGGAAATACAAAAAGGTTTGGATTTTAAGGTGCCGTTTCACAGCATTTCCATGTAAACTGTCTGCCAATTAGGTTAACCTGGGAACAAAAAGGCTGTCATGTTAGAAACTGAATTTGTGATTCTTAAAATCTTTCAGCAAGGAATGTCAGGTTCTTTAGATGAAAGAAGTTAGCAAGAGGAAATGAACTTAACTTTTTTAGAGTTTTTTCCTTTGGTAGCTTTTAAGGGCTTTTTTGTTTGTTTTTTTCTCCTACTTTTAACCGTTGCTAGTGGCATGATTTTGAAATGAGAAAATGAAATGTTCAGACTAATTTTTTGTTCATTGATTCTTATGTAGGGTAATGTACTCTGCAGTTCAATTAAAAATAACAAGCGTCTATGTTGTTCTGAGCCAAATGAATCTCCAAGACAGTGGTCAATAAAGCACTCAAGAAAATGAAGTATTGAGGCTGAATAGTCTGAAGTCTACTGGGGGATAAAGAAGCAACCGATTAGCATTTGAAAGCAAGGTCTTTTACTTTCTTAAAAGTCAAGGAGAATAAAAATGTGATCATCCATCAAGAACAAAGAGTTTAAAAAATATCTTCCCTTTGTTCTATGAGTCCTTTTAAATTTTAAGAATGACCTTTGGTCACCAGCCCCCAAAACTAAGATGCATTCCAATATGTAAAATGTTACATTTGGGAACACTCCTAGAGTATCTGCTGAGGATTGCAAGAATAAATAGGATCAATGCCTTTTTTTTTTTTTTTTTTTTTTTTGGTCACTCTTAAGTGACATTTGCTTCATCTAATGAAAGTTCTCCAGGCGTAAGTGTTAGGGTTGGTTTTAGGTTAAGTATTCCAATTTATTATGCAGTAAAATACAGCAATGGGGAAAAAAGTTTCATGTATTTTCACATTTTCTAGTAAATTGTGAGAACCTCCCTCTAATTCCTTAATATATGTCCCTGTAATTAATTCAGTACTGTAGTATAGATCTGCAATCCTGATAAGAGCTGGCACAGAAGTCATTTTTATGTGCCTTATTAATTTTAATAAAGCTTCTAGTAATCTTGTATATGCTTATTAATTTTAGAAACACAGAATATTGTCTTTATAGCTTTAAGTTCAGACTTCTCTACATTCTGTAAATCCCCACAGATTTGTTTCTTGCTTTTAAATATCAGTACCTTTCTGCTTTCTACTCTTATGTTTTGCCTTCTATGCAGGAGATCTTTTCTCTTACGTTTCCCACTGTGCTTCATAACAAAATCAAAGAAAAAAGTATATCCTTCAGAAAGCATTCAGCTCACTAGAAATAGAAAACCTGTCACCTTATTCTTAAAACCTTAGGTCAGGCAGGTGGGTAGCAGAAATAGTGAGCTCACTTTCTACAAGGGTATAGTGTGGGGTTGGCAAAATTATTGTCCCTTATTCTCTCCAGATTCCCTTTTAGGAAGAGAGTCTACACCTTTGTTCAGAAGAAGGCTTGATATAGTTGTGGGGGAAAGTTTTACTCTATCCTCTTAGATGTGATTGGTTGAGGGCCTGTGTATTAATGGACAATAGACATTAACAGAAGAAAAGTCAAGATTTGTTTACAGGAGCATAGAGAAATCACTCAGTAATGAGTAACTTGCTGAATACCCAGAGGTAAAGGTTTATATACCAACTTAACAAAGGGAAAGGTAGTTTTGGTTTCGATAGCAAAGTATGGAAGGGTCAATTGTTGTGTGTGTGTGTGTGTGTGTGTGTGTGTGTGTGTGTGTGTGTGTCCACACTAAGGGGAATGAGAAGCCCATCTCCTTCCTGGAATTTGCAGGAAACTCCCTTGGGAGTAGAATTAATAGCAGTAAATCTTTAAGAGACTCTGCTTTAGTCAGATAAGGGAAGTTCAGATAGGATTTCAAATGCTTTTATTTTAAAATAACTTTTATACCAAAACTACGATCTCATCAATATGCTGACTAAAGTTGAAGCATGACTTAGCAGAATAATATAAAAATAGCTCTTCATTAGAAATGAATAGAAATTAGGGAATAGAGTGGAGAAAGAGTGATTTTATCCTCCCGTGTTAAAAGACTGTAGCCCAAGTTTTTTTCTCTTTCATCTGCCATGTTACTGTTCCTCCTCCCCAGCAACCCAAACACGCATATATACTCTGGCGCTGATGAAGGCAGTCTAAAGTAATGGTTAAGAATGCAGTCTTTAGCATCAGACAACAATGGATCCAAATTACAGTCTTCCTACCCGCTTGTAAGCTCAGGCACATTATTTATCTATTCTATCCCATATCTGAGTTCTCTCATTTGTGAAATGACAATCACAATACCAGAGTATTCTAAGAACTAAATGAGGTGATGAATGTGAAGTGATAAGGATGATGACAGGAAAATATGCTCTGGAGAGAATACATTATTTGGGGGGAAGGGGATCCTGAATCCCTTTTGCTCTACTAATTCTTTCTCATGAAATTGTCTCAGACTTCAGTTCTAACTATCTCCTCTTCATTGCTTATTTTGTCTTCAAACTGCTGGCTTAAATTTGCTTCTATTTTGACTTCTCCAAAGTATATTGCTTTTCAGAAGAGCATGATTTCCTACTAGACAAATGAAATGAATGCTTTCAGGTGGAGATTCCTCTGGACCTCTCAGTGGAATCCACTAGCAATTTGCTTCTTGAAAGCCCATTTTCTCTTGCATATTCCTAAAGTGTTTTCCTCTGGTCCCCTTTTGTCCTCTATTCCTTCTGCCTCCTTCACTGGAATCACTTCCAGAATTTCATCCTGACTCTTTCTATACTTTACACCCGAATGACTTCATTTATTTTCTTGAAAATTATAATCAAATTTTTATTTCCAGCCTCCCTCATGCTTCAGACTAATTTGTCCAAGTATTGAAACAGTATTACATATTCAACGACAAAAACTTAGAAAATGTAGAAAAAAAATCAACAACAAAACTAATCCTTAATTCCTCCATCAAAAACTAACATTTCAGTGTCTGTCACTAGCTAAACAAAACCAAATTACCTTATTCATAAAAAAAATAGAAATAATTATGGTTCTCAACTAATAGGAGTGTTGGAAATAAATATATAAAAAGCATCAGAAAGTGTCCAGTACATAGTAAGAACTATATGAATGGTTGCTATTATTATTACTATTATTATTTTTTTAAATGTTAAACATGTACACAGCTACTAACTGAATATTTGTGTCCTCTCAAAATTCATATTTTGAAACCTAATCCCCAGTGTGATGGTATTTGGAGGTGGGACCTTGGAGAATAAGTAGGTTGTGAGGTTGAAGCCCTCATGAATGAGATTAGTGCCCTCATAAAAAAAGACATGAGAAAGATGATCTCTCCACTCTCTGCCATATGAGGCCAAAGAAGCGAACTCATCAGACACTGGATCTACCACCACATTGATCTCAGACCTTTTAGCCTCCAGAACCATAAAAAATAAATGTTGTTGTTTAAACCACCCAGTCTAGTAATTTGTTGTAGCAGCCTGAACGGGCTAAGAAACACCCATGCACATGGACAATTGTGTACATTTTCTTTCCATTAGCAATATACAGATCAATATTTTTAATGTAAATAAATGTGGGGGTTTTCTCTACAGCAGATGTGATCAATAGTTTGCTTTTTTCAGTTAGTTAATGAATTATCTTTACATTGGCCTCAAACTTACATTAATTTATTTGGGGTTATATTTAATTCCCAGCATGCCAACTGAAACTCAACATTATTGCTCATTTACTGAAACATTTTCGAATGCAAATGAAAGTAATGTTTTTACAATGATGTTTTTAAATTCTTTATAGGACAAAGAAAAACAAACCAATCTCAAACTTTAAAATGACATTGTTTGTTAAACAAAACAAACACCTGTGGCCCAGTTTTGAGCAGATAACTATATACCAGGGCATTGAGACGCTGAGGTTGACAACTAAATGTGCTATGTAGTAGTCTATCATACAGATACATATTTTTTAAAAATTAAAAGCAATCTGTAATTATTGGCAATTTAGTTAGTTTTCAAGTTCCACTAGAGACATTGCAGTGAGCATGCTTGTAGACACATACATTGCTGATTTCCAATTATTTCCTTAGATGTATAATTACTAGAAGAAAGAATATGGAAATTTGAAGCATTTGCTTTCCTACTGTGAACTTGTTTTTTTGAAAAGTTGTACCAATTTTAACTCACATAAGTGGTATATAAGAAAGCCTGGTATTTCTAAGTTTCAATATGTAATCATGTAGTCCATAAAGTCTTAGCCTCCTAAAATGTGTTCTCGAATGCATGCTAGGAAAAACCAATAAATGAGAACAATGTGCTTAGGACAATTGTGACTGTTGTCCTTAGTAACCTTGTATTCCTAGTTACAGCATTCTACATTTCCTTCAGATTGTCATGAAAACAAGTGAACATTTTGTTTGTTTTCCCCGCTCTCCATTTAGCCTCTAAGTCACTAAAATGTGACTGTTTCATGATTTGAAAACAATGTATTAAATCAGGTATTTTTAAATGAATTACCTTGCATAATAATAACAATAACTTTATGTTCAGTTTAAAGTGTTTTTATTTAAATAATTGCTTACAAATAAGAATCAGAAATAATAGGTAAGACATGGGTTTAGAAATTAGAATGACTTTATTTACTTCTGTCATTTATTATTTAAGCAAGCATTTTAAAAAATAAGCTTTTTTATTTTCTCCTCCATAAAATCTGTCTTCAAAACCTCTTTTAAAATTTGTCTTCAAAAGCTCTTTTCATTGCATAATTGGCATATCCCTGTGACTTACTTTTCTCCTTTCCATGCAACTCATATATCCCTTTCTTTACAACACCTAGATTTTTCATTTCTTCCAGATATTCCTCATGTTTGTTTTCCTGTCCTGGTGTCTTGATATCTTTTTAGTAACAAATTCCATCCCTTTTGCATGTTTTAACTTGTAGAAGTTTCTAAACTCATACATTATAGAAAGTAAAGAGAAAAAATTCATCTATAGAAAGTAAAGAGGTTTGTTCAGAGAATGATGGTCATTAATTCTGCATATATCAAAGTACAATGTGTCATCTCTAAGCAAAACATAAGCTCACACTGTACATAAAGACAACTCTTGTTTGCTTCTGTCAGGAACATGTTCTATAGGAAAAAAAATTTTTAAACAGCCCATTAAGAAATATTCTCATTCTCTGTTAATGTCCTTGTGTCATATATGAGCAGAATTGTGAAGAATTTCTAGTTACTCATTCCTAGTTTTAGCTATCCTGGTGTTCTCTGAAGCCATGAACATTAAAACCTCTTAACAGCTCTCAGTAAAGCCTGGCAGTAGAGCTTGTCGCTTGTACCTCTCAAAAATTGTATGCTTTTTTTCAAGCTCTGTCACTGCCAAACAATATTGCAGTTATTAAAATATGGGAATTAACTACAAAATCTGCAAGTTGCAAACAGTGTTGTAAATCAACTAAGCAATTAGCATGCGATTTTTTAAATGACTGAATACAAATTCAGAATTACGAAGTTATTATCTAATAACCCAACAAGTGATGTGAATAAATCCTTGATAATATGAATATTATCAGCCACTGAAACACTCTTTTCTACAAGTGGGTCTATGGATCCTCAATCTAATGCACTGAGACTGATAAACTACAGGCATTCTGTGAAAGCTTCATTTATTCCAGTTGCTGAGGATTGTGCTTAGAGAATCTGTCATCCAAATGATCAGCAAATCAAAATCTGAAATTTGTTTTTACTTAATAGGCAGATAGGTTATCACCAGATTAGACTCAGCTCTATTAATACTCTTTGAACTAATTGCTGGAAAATGAATTTTAAATGCAGCATTTTATTATTTCCTTTTCATCTTTCTGTCTCTATAATTGAAGACTCAAAACCATCTATACACACTTTGAAAATGTATGTTGAATAGGTACAGGCCGTAATTTCCTACCATCTGTCCTGTTGCAAAGGACCCCTAGTCCTCATTTCTGTTCAATTTATTCTACACTCTGCTTTCAGGATTACTTTCTGATTATGCTATTTCCCTTCCATAAAGCTCTAGTTCCCTGCCAAATAAGACAGAAACCTTAATATGGCTTCAATGCCCTCCAATTTTCGATCCCACTTAACATACTTTTTTCTTTATTTTTGTTTATATTGCAATATAAAAACCCATACAGAAAAGCTAGCCATTAATTAATGAATAATAAAGTAACGTCTAGGTAATCACTGCCCAGGAAAAAAAATATATCATCATTACCATAGTAGCCATCTTTCTTTGTGCATGTTTCTGACCATACCCTCCCCAGTATCCCAGAGCTAACCACCTTGATTTTTTATAGTGGCTCCACTTGGGTGTAAATTCTTAATCACCTAGTTAATTTACCTGTTTTTAAATGTTACACAAATTAAATCAAACTTTTTCTTTGAATATTGCTTTTGTCACTCAACATTATTCTTTTAAAAGTCCATTCATATTATCATGTATAGTTCTAGTTTTTTCACTGTAAGCAAACAGCTAAAACTAAGCGTTACATTGCATCGATATACTACAGTATAGTTATACAGTCCACGTTGGTGGACATTTGGATATTTAGATTATTTCCAGAATTAGGCTATTATAAACAATGTTTTTATAAACATTCTTGGGCATATATTGTGGTGCCCAAGATTCCCTTATATTGATAACCACAGTGATATTGCTAAGGTGTAACTATCCATATCTTCATACAAGATAAATATTCATGTAACACTCAAAAACAGGCAAAATTAACTTGCATATAAATATTTTCAGTCTATATTAGATATGTCAAAATGTTTTCCAAAGTGCTTGTACCAATTTAAAAATCTAGCAAGAGTGAATGATACCTCTTATTTCTAAATATTCTTAATGATATTTGGGATTAGCAGACTAGCTCTCTTTCTGCTTCTCATCTCTCTACTCTTTCTTTTGGATTTTCTGTTTGTTTATTCCTTTGCATCTTGGGTATTAGCTCTGACCTATAACAGGCCACTCATTCTTTCTCCACCTAGTTATAATCTGCCTATAAACTTAGTTATTAGGTTAACTTTGATCATTCATTGTCTTTTCTAATTCTTAAATTTCTGTTTAGTTCTTTTTAAATTCTGCATTGACATTTCCTATAGTTTCCAATTCTCTGCCATTAAAAAAATTACCCTTTAAACATAGTAAACAAAATGTTTATAATATGCATATGAAAATTTTAGTATCTGAGTTCTTGAAAGATTTGTTTCTGTTGTATGTTATTTCTCTTGGTTCTATAGGAAATGTCATTTCTTTTTACATGATATCTTTGACTTTTGCTTTAGTTGTTGTATTCAAACAATTTTTTGAAGGAATAATAGTATCTAAAATGAAGACGCTTTCTCCAAAGAGAATTGTGTGTGTGTGTGTGTGTGTTTTCCTGTCAGGCATCTGGAGTCCCTACTGGTCTCACACCAACTTAAATTGCATTAAAATTTGAGACAAATTATGTCATCCTGGATTTTAATTTATAATTGAGAAATTTGAGGTTCAAAGAGATAAAGTTTAAGTAAGATGAATTATAAGGACATCCTCTTCTGTAACTTATTGTGTTACCTTGAGTTGAAACATTTGTTCCTAGTTGGATTTTTTTAATCTGTTAAAATAATATATAATTATAACCCCAAAAATGTTGTTACAGTTTTTCTTTAAGACTCCATTGTATTTCTTTGGTGTCTTGTTTATTGTTTGAGTCAATGAGTGAATAAATTTTGGAAATAGGTACATAGGTAAAAGTGATTAAACCAAGCTCAGTATTCCATAGAAAAGGAACAAGTGTCTTTTCTCTTATAAGTCCCATAACTTCAATCTAATTCCCATTGCCTTGTTTACCTATTCAATATATTGATTGATTGCTCTCATAAATGACAACTGGTCTGAGGTAGGACTCATGAATGGTGATCCAAATCTATAATGAAGCATAAAAACAAAGCATAAATACACGATCTGGAAGGAAAGTCATAAGATGTAATAAGGGTTTATTTAAAGCATAAAATTTTAAAAGCATGTTCATCAATAAATTATTAACCCACCTTAAAAGAACTCTTAGTATAACCATTGCTATTCTGTACCTTTAATCAATTCTAGCTGATGTTGCTAAGTCCAGATTTTGATAACAGACCTTGGGAAAGTCTGTTTGCCTAGGATTTACTTGTAAATTGGAATTTTAAATAATTTCTAGAAGGAAATTTAGCATTTTAAAATCAAACATAATTTAGTGCATTAAACAATTATTCTAAAGAGATAAAAACAAAAAAGAATCACTAATATTTTATATCAAAACATAAATTGTGACATTATTTTGCCACATAGATCATTTAGCTCTCAGTAGAGTTAATTAGTATTATTAATTGTTTAAGTGCCACCTTAAAGATTGGTATTCAAGTTCCTTGTGATTAAATTGCTGCTAAACTTGAGAGACTTGTTAGATTTTGAAGGCCATGGAGAATACATATACAGGTTAAATATGGTGCTAAATTATTGGTGGAGGAACTTTTCAAATAAGATCTTTTATGCATCATCTTTCAATTGGTTCATCAATGGATAGAAGTTCAAATTCTAGAAAAGAATGAGATGCGTATAAAGAAATAAGTGCATGTTCTCTATTGCCAGCTTTGACAACATGATGTAAGCAATCAATGTCCAGCAACTCTAGAATTTCCTGATTGTATTTACATGCTCTCTACATATGATCTCTATCTATTGTGGAATTTCTTTATTCTGATACCCATGACTCTGCTTTAGAGTATGCAATGCCTTGTCATTGGCTATGTCTATATTTTGTGCAAACAACCAAACGAACAGTAACAAATTCTGCCAATTATCTGGAAGTTTATTATGCACTTTAAAATATATAAATATTTGGAGTCATCAAGATGTTCTGTATTTTATACTTAATATTGAAGGGTTGATTAGATTTTTACTTTTCACTCAATATCATTTAGATTAAACAATTCAATATTATTAGAAATTTTCATTCATCCTCAAAACCTCTCTATTGATCTATCAGTATTCATTAGCATCACATACTACTAAAACAGAAAGACATATCAGCTTAACAATAACAACAAAAAAAAGATGGAAAAATGTCTTGCATTCTAGAACCCTGGAGAGTTAGTCTGTTATAGCATTTCAGGTGTCAAGGACATAGACTTTTGTCTTTTTTCTATACTGTATATGGTCTACGATAGTTACTAGAGCTCCAGCATTGTGTTCATTCCAGATGGAAAATAGAAAGGACACAAGAACAGTTGACACAAAGCACCCTGCTTACATCGAATTGGCCAGAATTAGTCACATTATCTCACCTTGCCTAAAAGGAAACCATGGATTGTCTTTAACCTCAGTAGTGCTAATTTTTTAAATTGTAATCAGTGAAGAAGAGAACAGCTACCGGTAAACAAATAGCAGTTACTGCCTTTATATAGCTATTCATTTACTGATTTATTTTACACAAAGAAAAGATGTAAATAGTTAAAGAAAACCATTTTTTAAACATAAAACATTGATAGTTTAGAAAACCAAGACCTAAAAAATGTTACAAATATCACAATATCAACATAGTTGTAAATGAGCATCATACTTATAACTGATCTTCTGTGTATTCAAGTGAAAAGGGATACCTAAATAATTCATTACATTACTTTTATTATTTTTTTGAAAGGCATTACTAAAGCAAAATGAATCTATCTTGGCTCTGAACAATTCAAAAATTTATCTCATAGTCAGTTTTAGGGGAAAACTAAATGTTATGGTGGACAATAGTCCCATAATAAATGCAGTGATTTTATAAGGCTTTTACTTACTGTTTGAGTAAAAGCCAAAAGCAAAGTATTATTTTACAACTCAATGAAGATTGTTTTATGAGTCCCTGAAGAAAAATGATCCAAGGATAAAAAGTTTGGGTATTCTGGCTTAGACTCAGGATTTTAACTTACCCAGGGGCTGTATAGACAATATACACTATGAATGGTTTATGTAAATATTATTACTGTTCCTGAAACATTTCCGAACAAGTTTAAGAAATTCAGGAATAAGTTATCCAATTTTTTGTAGTCTGCCAGCATATTTCAAACTCTTGAGCTCTCACTAATGGTGTTCTAAAAAGAAGAGACCAATTTGTTAATGTAACAGGACAATAATACAAAAAGATAAAAGAGTGGAAGCGGAAACCAATTTGCTGAATTTACTAAATTATTTAATTTACCCCCTAAAAAGTAAATTTCTCATAGCAGTAGTAAAGAAGCTATATTTTGCAGTGAAATGTACTTATCCAAATTTCAAAATTACTCCCAGGAAATGTGATGTTACAATTTTAGCTAAGTTATATATTCTTAAATTTTTTTTATTTTTTAGAAAGTTTTGTGTAAATTTATCTGTTAAAATATTATTTTACATATATAGACAACAAATGCCTGAGGATAGATACAATAAATTTATGGTTTCTTTAATATGATTTTATTACTGATGAATCTTAAGTGGGTCCTGAGATGGCAAGCAAAATGAATTATGGCCCCTAAAGTTTTGTAGCCACTTTTATCTATTTTTTTATATGGTAGAACAGTCATATGTATAACAATGTTCTGTCAACAATGACCCACATATACAGCAGCTGTTTCATAAAATTAAAATATAGCTGAAAATTTATATTGCCTACAAGTGACATCACAGCCTTCGAAAATGTCCTAGCACAAGGCATTACACACAAGTTTGTGGTGATGCTGTTGTAAAAAACCTACTGACCTGCCAGTAGTATAAAAATAGAACACTACAATTACATACAGTACATGATACTTGATAATGATAATGATAATTAACAACTATGGTTTATATATTTACTTTTTATCATGATTTTTGATCTATACTTTCTACTTATAAAAAAGGTAAAACAGTAGGCTGTGTTACATGGGCAGCAACCTCATCTTTTTACCAAATCTTTTGATTGCATCCTTTCCTTTTGGTGAGTGATTTAATCTCATGTTGTTTTGCACAGTAACATGTTAAACAGGATTGTAGCCTAGAAGCAATATGCTACACCATATTGCTATAGTAGCTCTACCATATATGTTTGTTTAAGTGCACTGCATGATCTTCACACAATGAGGAAATCACCTAATAACACATTTCACAGAAAGTATGTCTGTCGTTTAGAGGTACATGACTATAATTTAATGAGAGATGACAAGAACTTGGGTGACTTAACATTGTTTAGTAATATGATGCATAAATAATGCATAAGTTATATTTCTAAGTTAATCCTCTCAAAGTGCAGAAGCAATTTTTAGACTGTAAGCAAAACCCTTTGAAGAATTAATCTTTGCTTTTAGAGCAATATAGATTGACATTAGGATTTCTCTTATTTTCCTGTAGGAAGAACCTTTTGTAATGGTCTCTGAAAATGTCTTGGGTAAGCCGAAGAAATACCAGGGCTTCTCCATTGATGTTTTAGATGCCTTATCTAACTACCTGGGTTTTAACTATGAAATTTATGTTGCACCGGATCACAAGTATGGAAGCCCACAAGAAAGATGGGACATGGAATGGCTTGGTAGGAGAACTAGTCTTTAAGGTAAGCATTTATTTATTTATCACATATCTAAATGTTAACTATAACCCCCTGGAAGCTAATTTTACATGAAATAAGTGCAAGACAAAGCATTAGGTGCTGGTATTGAATGCAAAAATCTTAGCCCATATTATTTTATGAACTTCATGGAAAGAAAAATTAATGTCAAACAAAAGCTCAATTTTAGAATATTCCTATGATAAAAAGTATCTAGAACAAGGATTTACCTTTTCAAACTTACACTACACATATTTTGTCAGAGTATGGTATAAAATGAAGTTATGATGCAATTTATAAGACACAATATATGTCATTGTTTTCTTTTAAAAATACAATGTTATTTGCAATAAATAAGCACATAAATGAAATCCTCATCACTTAGGAACTAATCATTTGCTTTTAGGATATAAATAAGGCAAATATATTTTAACTAATATTTTTCTCCTTGTTCTTTCACTCTTGGAAGAGGTGCTTAAATTTCTCTATTTCTTAATCTCTATTTATGTCAGGTTTCTTCATTTTTGGAAGCTCTTTTATTTGGTGCATACACATTTTAAACTGTTATGTCTTCCTAATGAATTAATGAAAAGTCAGGATTAGGTCTATAATTTACTATTTGATTTATATGTGTCCCCTTTTTTCCTCATTTCCTTTTCTTGACTTCCTTTGGGTTAATTGAATGTTTTTAGCATTTGATTTTATTTCATCGTTTGGGCTTTTAGCTGTGTTTCTTCGTAGTTTTATTTGTCTGCGGTTAGTCTAGATAGAGATCATAATGTGAATTCTTATCACATTCTATCTAGATAAATATTATGCCATTTCACATTTAAAAAGTAATAAATTTATAGCAGTTTAATGCAGTTTATATCCACCTTATCCTTTATGCTATTGTGGTCATATGTTTATATTTTATGAATTCCACAGTAAAATGTCATAGTTTTTTATTTAATCAATCAGTTGTCTTTCAAAGGTACAAAATGAAAAAGTTTCTGTTATTTAACTACTTATCTACTATTTCTGGGACTCTTTATTCCTTTCTACATATCTGAGCTCTGACCTGGTATCATTTACTTCAACCTGAAGGACTTCCTTTAGAATGTCATGAAGTGAAATTTTACAAGTGGCATATACTCTCAACAACTTTTGTTTACCTAAAATATCTTCGTGTATCTTTATTTTTGAATAAAGTTAGTAGTATATGTCATACTCTGAGTTGACAGGTTTTTTTCTGGATATTTTTGGTTTGCATTTTCAATTTGGGACATTGTTTTGATAGACATTTAACAAGAGCACTAATAGTCTCAGAAGATAATCATTTACAATTAAATAAACTTTTCTTTAAAAATTGTCTAAGGGGTTAATTATGGATAAAATTATTGTTAATTATATTATTATTACAATTAAATATTTATTATTATTTTTAATAATATCATTCCTAAAATCAAATCTGGTGATTTTAAAGGAAGAGCAACTTTTTGTTTCAAAAATCAAAATATATTTGTCATTCAAGAGTTTTTCTTTATATAGTCAATTTTTGAAAATAGAGACACAATTGACTTAAAATATATTAGTTTCAGGTATAGAACATACTAATTTGATATTTGCATATGTTGAAAAATGATCACTACAATAAGTCTACTTAACATCCATTACCACACATAATTTTTTTTGTTTATCACTTTAAAGATGCCATTTTATTGTCTTTTTCCAAATATTGTTTCTGATAAGTTGGCTATTCTTTATACCTTTGTTCCTTTTTTTAAAGTGTAGGGGCGGCCCCTTTTTTTTTACAATTCTCTTGTCATTTTTGATGTTTTGATGTTTAACTATAATGTATCTTTCTTAGTAGTTTTTTTGTTGTTGTTGCTTTTTTGGTTTTTTGTTTTTTTGGTTTTTTGTTTTTTGTGGGGGTTTTTTTTGCATTCATCCTGCCAGGAGGGCACTGAACTTCTCAGATACATTTTATAAAATCCAATAAATGTTGACAATTCTACAGGTATTTTTTCCACTCTCTACCCTTTCTCCTCCCTACTTGAAGCTCAGAAAATATTCAAATTAGACCTCTTACTGTCTCTAAGTCATTGCAGTTACTATTTTTCAAAATAAATATTTTGTTTATTTTATTAAAATATTTTTTTACTCTCTGACCTTTAAATTAGATAATTTATCTTGATCTGCTTTCAGGTTTATTGATTCTTCCTTTGCCATCTCCAATTTTCTGTTAAATCCATTCAGTAACATTTTTATTATAAATAGCTTCTTTTTCTGTTCTACAATTTCAATTAAAAGTAATAATTTCCTTTGCTCTGTTAGGATTCCCCAACTTTATAATCATTATGACCTACTTTTCTTATAAGTCCTTGATCATATTTATAATAGCTTCTTTAAAGTCCTTGTCGGCTACAATTTTAACATCTCTGCCATCTCAGGATAAATTTATGACTGCTTTTTCTATTAATCATAGATCACATTTTCATAGTTCTTCATATTTGATTGGAACTGAACATTATGGTTGATCCATTGTTGAGACTTGAGGTGATGTCTCTGAAATTGTATACTTCAAATAGGATTGAATTGTGTTTCATCAGACTGAAATTACTATCTGTTTATCCTGAACTTGTGGAGGTTTAGTTTTTCACATTGTTAAGGCAGATCTTTTTTATTTTACCTTAGTTCTTAGAGTAAATCCCTTGGTGTTGGCGATCCCTTTATTCCTAAACATAGCCTTCTGGAGTTTCTGTGGAAAGACGATGGTTCTCACTAAACCTTTATGATTTAGAGGGTCTCAAAATTCAATCTCTATCTCCTCTGTCATAAATGCAATCGTAATCTTTTGCACAGCTTTTTTAGCCTTACGGATGTTGCTTTCTGCTGATTTTTTTTTTTTTAGAGTCATCTTATGCATGTGCAGTTTAGTTGTCAGCCGAGACTTTAAGGGTAGTTTATACACAGATATGGGAGCTCATTTCTTCATAGATCCTTCTTTCTGTGATTTCCCTTTTGATTTGTGGCCACCCTAGCCGCTTCGAACTCTATCCTCTAACATATTAATCTAATAAGATTCTAACTTTCTGTTTGAACTCTAGCTACCCCATCACCTAAACTGAAGTGGGTCTTCATTGAATAGGCCATATAAAATTGGATCTCATTCCATGCAGTTACCATTATTCAAGGTTTAAATACCCTACAGTTTTTGCCTGCCTTTTGTTAATCTCCCGATCTTTTAATGTTTTTTTTTTTTTGGCGGGGGGGGGGGATATTTTTATTTTATTTTTTTATTTTTAATTACAGTTAACATTCGATGTTTTATTTTAATTTCAGGTATACATCATAGTGGCTAGATATTTATATAATACATGAGGTGATCCCCTGATTAGTCTAGTACTCACCTGGTAGTATGTATAGATATGACAATACTGTCGACTATATTCCCTATGCTGTATTTTGTAACTACCAACTTGTACTTCTTCATTCTTTCACCTTTTTCACCCAGCCCTGCCCCCCATCCTCCCCTCCACCTGGCAATCATTAGTTCGTTCTCTGTATCTTTGAGACTGTTTTATTTGTTCTTTTATTTTGTTCCTTAGATTTCACACATAAGTGAGATCATATGGTACCTGTCTTTCTCTGTCTGACTTATTTTACATTGCATAATACCTTTTAGGTCCATTCATGTTGTTACAAATGGTAAGATTTCAATTTTTTTATGGCTGAGTAATATTCCATTGTGTGTGTGTGTGTGTGTGTGTGTGTGTGTGTGTCTGTGTTTGTCCAGTGTCATTGATGGGTACTTAGGTTGCTTCCATATCTTGGCTATTGTAAATACTGCTGCACTGAACATAAAGATGCATATATCTTCTTGAGATAGTGTTTTGGTTTTCTTCAAATACATACCTGAAAGTGCAATTGTTGGATCATAAGGTAGTTCTATTTTTAATTTTTGGAGGAACCTCGAAACTATTTTCCATAGTTGCTAAACCAATTGTAATCTCACCAACAGTGCACCAGGGTTCCCTTTTCTCCAAATCCTCACCAACACTTGCAGATTTTTGATTTATTGATAAAAGCCTTTCTGGCAGGGATATCTCATTGTGTTTTTAATTTACATTTTTCTGATGATTAATTTTGTCGAGCATCTTTTCATATGTCTATTGGCATCTGTCTTCTTTGGAGAAATGTCTATTCATAGACTTTTCAATTAAAAAATTTTGATCTAGAATTTACAATTGTTATTATTTATTGGGTTAATCCAATAAAAACTATTTATTATTGCCATAACTGGAATTATTTCTGAAATGATTAAATTATTCAGAATAATAAAGGATCTGATCAATTGTTTCCAAAAAATGGAGGAAAGGAACAATCAAAAGGTTTTAAGATAGTGGTAAGGAAAACAACAAAGCTATTTTTATATTCATAACAATTTACTGTGTTTGATTTATTTCATGAACCAATTATATATAGAATTTTATTTGAAAATTAGTGATATCAGTATTTTTAACAAAAAGGGGAAAGATCAATCCTTATCTCTCTTATTTAAATAATGATAATTTATCTTATATTTCTTTATTATAAACCCACAAACCCAGTGTTCTGCATTTGTATTTCTGAGGGGTTCTCTCAGATCGAGACACAGATAAACAATTATTGCAAAATAAGGGTAAAAAAAGGCATTATACAAATTTATCCTACAGAATTAGTGAGTAAAATCTTTAGGAGTTATTATGCTGACAGACTTCACTTGCTAAATGCACATTATCAGTGTAAAGCATTAGAATTAGTCTAATTTTGGTACTGTTTTTAATTTTATGTGTTTGCTCTAGTTAGTTAAATTTTTGAGACTTGCTTCCTCACCTGTGAAGTGAGGAGTACAAGTATGTTAATGAAAAGATCACTTCCAACTATAATTTTGTTAATGTTTTAAGTATTTATTACTTATAAACATTTTAATCCCAGATGACATTTCTCACTGGAGCTCTAAGTTTGGATGATTATTCTGCAGTGATTTCTAAGAGTGGCAATAAAGCTTCAGAGTTAGGTTGATCCTGTTAAAGGGCCTTCACATTAAAACTAAATGTCAGGGATTCAGTACATACATAAATTTCAGAGAGGAAAATACAGCCAGAGAAAGCAAATGATTACACACACACACACACGCTCTATTTAAAAACTAAAAATGTAGCAGTAACAGTCTCCATTTCTTATCTGCCTCACTACTTTTATAACTTTCTGCAATTTATCAGTATTAACATGTTAGAAAGGAATGTAGTGGTATGAGAAAGAGAAAAAAAAAATCTGTGCATAATTTGAAGCGGGGGTGGGGGGAAGGATTTATTACATAACCACACAAACAGTAGTATGTTGTTCTTCATAAACAATCTATTTGATTGCTTTTCATTTGCATATAAAAACATGTATTTATTATATGCTAATTTAAAGTCCAGCAGGTTGTTTTACAAAGTAAAAATTGAGGCTTAAAGAAGCTAACTGTCAAATGCATGATTTTTAGACAGAAAAACTGTAAAGGTATTTATTGCAACTAGATTTTTATTTTATTCAAGAAGATACTTAGCCATTCTAGCTAGGCTTTGAGAAATATTAAGCACGGAAGGAGGATAAGCCTACATAAGAGTTTATTGGAGCAGGCAGAGAAATAAAAGGGAAATTGAGAGAATGTGAAATCATGAAAGCCGAAGAAAGATAACATTTTAAGAAGAAAAGGGCAGTCCACATTGCAGAACAACTGCCAAGGTGTTGGGGCACATAACATTTTCCTTAACTATGCTGACTATTATCAATAGAAATATAAGTTCTAATTTCTAACAATTAAAAATGTCTCTTTAATTGTACAAATAATAATGCAGTGAAATATAAAGTAATTTAGGTAATCCAACAAGATTCATTATATTAAAACTCTTACCAGGCTTATTTACCCCATTAAAGCAAAAAAACACTGTTGAAATGGTTTAATAATGTTATGACAGCACTCTAGAAAAATGAACTTCTTATTATTACATATTTTTATTAGAGTGGACATATAAGTATATTTTAAATAACAGTAAATATTGCCATTGAATACCTCTATCCATGACAATGAGACTTCTATAATTAACAAATTTAATTGTCTATCTTCCTAAGGAGAAACCCAAACTAAAAGAATATTTCTCAGAATCTTTGTCATGGTGATTATGGGCAGACCATCATCTTAAAAAGAGTCCAAGAGGAAACATGGAAAATTTCTGAGTTCATATGATTATTCCACAGTGATTTCTAAGAGTGGCAATGGGGCTGCAGATTTCAGTTGATCTCATGTTAAAGAGCCTTCACATTAAAATTAAACGGGGTTCAGTACATACATAATTTTCAGAGAGTTGTGTATGTGTGTGTGTATACACACATATATACACATATAATACATATATAGAAAGACTATTTAAAAACTAAAAATGTATGAAAGTCTCCTCCATTTCTTATCTACTTCACCACTTTTATAACTTTTTGCAATTAATATGCTCTTAAAATTTATGAGAACACATATCTGGCCAAAAGATGTTTCATGTGAAATAGATAAATGAGAATGTTCTGCTCAGCACAGGAGCAATTGTTAAGGATGAGTTAATGTGACTGATAAATTATTTTGTCCTGGTTCAAAAAGGAAGAGTAGAAATGGGAATACCACAGAGAACTTTATAGTGGAAATAAAAAGTATATCAAGTTTAGTATAAAAGTACAAAAAATTTAAAAAAAAAAAGAAAGAAAATGATGAGTTAGATGGCTGGATGTTGTATTATTTAGTCGCTTCTTTGATAGCATTCTTTAAAGTCAGCAGCTTTCAAACTGGGGTAGTCATACCTTAGGTATATTAAAAGATTTTTCAAGGAGCAAATCAATACAGGTAGCTTAATAGGAAATAAATTTCTGTATTTTCAGTTCTTATAAGTAATCTTTCCTAAAAATGATCTGCCTGAAAACATGACCCTGGTGTTTCTTATTTCCCTCATCTCTTATGCAATCAACTTTCTTTTACTTTATAAAATAAGGGTATCTCTTTTGTTCATGCAAAATCTTTTTATGACATGTGGCTCTGGGTGCAAATATTCTCTGAAACACCAAACTAAGGTACAATGGAAACTCTGATTTTGCTACGATTCTTTTATAAGTCATATGGTTTCATGTAAAAAATATAACAAACAAAAGTAAAAAAAAAAGTAACCTAATTTATTTTTCAAATGCTAGATTATTAAAATGATTTTTTTTTTTTTTGGTGATAGATCATAGTGATTTTCTATGTGTAGCATGGAAAAATTACAATGAACTGAGTGACATCGCTAAAATAAACAAATGTTTGTTTTTAGTTTGAATAAGGTAGCTGTTAGCCTCAAAATTATATTAGATGTGTATACTTTTTCATTTTATAGAAATCTTGTTCATATAATGAATAGGTGAAAATGGATTTTTTTTTTAAATCACCTGCGTTGGGTAACACAGGTTTTCTCATTTATTTATATATATTTGACATGAAGTTTAGCAATTCTTTAGTTTTAAAAGGTAAATATATTTCCATCATAGATATTCTAATTCATCAATGCATTCAACACAGAAAACGCATATTTATAAATATTTGTAAACATATACCAATTAATGCCATGGTCAAGGCACTATAGAGGAATAAAAATGTGAAAAAGGTAAGGACATCAGTAACAAACTCATTTCATTGATGATCTCTATGTGCTATGCACTATGTTAGGCACTGGAGACACAAAATAAGTAAAACATGGTTCTTACCCTTAACAACCTCTTAGCTTAATTGGAAACACAGACATTGAACAAGTTAATTAAGGTACAATGCAGAAAGTGCAGTGTTAGAAGCATGACTATGAAGGCCATGGGGGCAAAGTAAGGGTAAACCTCCTAAAGGAGAAACTATGTATAGGGATGACAGAATAGCAAGTAGTAATCACCTCTATAATTGACAGGAAGCAAAGGATGTCTACTGACAGACAAAAGAGCTGAAGCACAGGCAGAAAAGTGAGAGATAGCATGGAAAGAAGGCCAAGATTTGGGAGGTCTTTGTAGCAGTACGAGCAAGAAGTGATGAGACTGTGTCCTAGGTACCCAGTTGCATGAATAGGGTGAAAAATACAGAATTAAAGACATAAAATAGGTAAGATTACCAGAATGTATTGACTAAGGTGAAGGGAAGGGCAGAATCAAGAATAATTCATAGATTCATAGTATGAATAAATAAGGGATGGTATGTAACTAACTGAGAAAAAGATTGCTAAAAAAGATTTCGAGAAGGAGGGATGAAGTTAGTTTAGAGTAGGATGAGTTGGATGTGTCTGTGGGGTGTTCACAGGCTCAGTAAGAGGTGTAGAGTTGAGAGGTATCAGCCTAGGAATGGTAGTTGATAGCATCAAAGTACATGAGATTGCCAGAAAGAAAATATACAGTAAGAAGATTACTAGGCCTATTTTAGGATGAGGCCCTAAGAAAGACACCATTTAAGAATTGACAGAAGAGTTTATGAAGAAAAAACAATTGCAGATAACTAAGTCAGAGAAGCATGACCAAACAAACCATAGAAGAAGAGGTCAGTTAGGTTAAGTTATTAAAAATAAGCTGTGACTAGCAATGTCAAAAATATCTAAGTCATAAGGACTGTCAAATGCCCACTAGGCTGGCTATTTAAAAGTTGTTGGTGACTTAAACCAAACTGTTTTGGTAGCATGGTGGGGAAAGAAGCTAGATTGTAAAAGATTACAGAAAAACTTGGAGGTGAATAGGTGAAAGTAACATTCTTTAACATAATATATATTTCTCTTTCAGAAAGTTTGGTTGGGAGGAGAAAAGAAAGATAATAGTTGGAAGGGCCATTAGTTTTGTTGGAGTTTTTGTTATTTTGTTTGTTTTTTGATTAAGAGAAACATAATTATAAACTAAGAAAGGAAAATAAAGGAGAATTTAATATAAGAAAAGGAAGTTAGTATGTGAGGGATAAAGATCCCAGAGAAGATAGAACGAACCTTAGATTGAGAATTCATTTTGATGGGGTAAAGATGTTTCTTTGATACTTAAAAAAAAAATTGCAAAAATATATCTGGTAATCCTTAAATCTATAAGCAAGAGGTTGGGAAGTTGAGGAAAATCATATCTCATTGCTTCAAATTTCTTAATAAAAATAGGAGATGAAATCTGTTGACAGTAATGGGTACAAGTATTATGCAATAGTCTGCAGGCGCTTGAGAGACATATATTGAGGCAAGTGATAGTGACAGCTAAATCAAAATATAAAAAGGATGGATCATTGGTGCTGAGAACTTAGCTGAAGTTTATGGAAGACCACCGCTTTTCATTGCTACTACACAACAGTGTCACTTTCTCAGCTGAGAATAAATGCCCAGTGTAAAGGCAGAAAAGATTAAAACATCAGTGTCAATTTTGAGATATGTTGAATAAATTTGGTAAGGAAATTAAGTGAGGTCAAAGGAAAGCTAAAATGTTCAAGAAGCATGGTCATGACTGGGGAGATAGATCTGGTTAAAATTTTGGAAAAATTAATCACAATGTCAGTATGAGGTTGAAAAAGAAGTGAAATATAAATAAATATATGAAAGATCTAGTAGGATGGAAAGAGGTAACCAGAGGCTGAAATGTAGAAGCTGACCCTGTGGGTCATAACAGAATATTAGAGGAGACAAAAGGAATTGGAGTTTAATATGGCCCAAAATGCAGCAAGAGAAGGAGAGCTGAATAGGTGAAGCACAAGGGAGTTTTAGGGTCGTGAAACTATTAAGTATGGTTACTGTAATGATGAATAGATAACATTATGCATTTATGAAAACCCATAGAAAGAATAAACCCTAATGTAAACTATACACTTTAGTGAATAATAATGTATCAATAGTGGTTCATCAGTTATAACAAATGTACCAAACGAATGCAAGATGTTAATAACAAGGAAAACTGTCCTGGGGTGGGAGGTGGGATGTGGGGTAGATTTCTTATCTATTTCGATACAAACAGATTCTCTTTTACCAATGATTCCAACAGAGAGCCTCAGTTTTATGCATAGTTTTAGTACTGAGATAGCCAGGGAGGGGCAGTGCTGTTGATGCTAAGCCTGCACCAGGTGCCCGCCTTGAACACTGAGGGTGGGAGTAGCTCGATGTAAAGTACTTAAAGTAAGCTTAAGAGAAATGCCGATTCCCCCCCAAAATCAGGATGCTGTTATCAGAAGATGGGGAGAATGGATATCAGACAGGCAAGACAAAATATACCTTTCAGAGGCTTAAAAATAATGGTATAAATTATATGGATACTAAAAAATAAATAGTTACACGTACACAAAAAGTTAAATCATCAGCAAATCAAAAACTGAAATAATTAAATTACAAAAATAGGCTGGAAAATATTTGCATAAGTATGATGAATTATTAGCATCACTGCTTCATCGCTACATGAAGAGGTCATAAAATCCATAACAAAATACTAAGATCTATGGATAAATATATAAAAATATGAACTTAGAGTCTCAAAAGAGTAAAGTGATAGAGAATATAAATGTAAAAGGAAATCTATTATAGTGAAGTAAGGCAATTAATAAGGCAAAAAAAATAAAGTATGTATGTGAAATATGAATGGTTAGCGATTTTATAAGGAGAAAGCTGCAACCCTTGTTATATAGCTTGGAACTATTGTATATGCTGTGCTTTATAATAAAGCCTAAACATCACTAGAATTAGAGGCACATATTTCAGTCAGCAATATATTTGGCAGCACTGACAATTAACACAGGTACCAAAGGAAATTAAAAAAACATAGTTTGAAACTGACCAAATAATCATTATTAGCACTTATGTAGAGCTTACCATCGCTAATACAATTCTATATACTCTGCATTTATTAGCTCTCAGTACTCACAACATCTCTATGAGGAAAGGACTACTATTATCTCAATATCGCAGATGATGAAACAGAGAGAGGTAATGGAACTTGCCCATGGTCACATAAAGTTGTGGAGAATTCGTGATTCAAACCCAGGCAGTTTGGATCCAGAGTCCAAGTGCTTAGTTAATCTTACAAGTTGACAGAAGGGAGCAGAGTTACAGTGTAAGTTTGGTTTGAAAATCACTTTAAAAAACCAGATCACATGATAGTGAGAAAACTATTACTCCAACAGTTCAGCCACGGTTTTTAAGACCTGTGCATTCAAAGAAGGTTACAATGGAGTTCAGGTGGGTAAGAGTAGAAGACAAAAATAAGATTACCTAGAGAAGGATTTGGGGAATGCCTACAATATTTGCCTCTCTAAATCTCTCAAAAAAAAAAAAAAACAACTCAATTCTTTCTTAAAAACCTGTCTCTTCTCTCCTTTTTTAAGAAAAATTAAAATGCCTAAGAAAGGCAGGCATGATTTTCTACAGTCTGTGTCTCACTTCCCGTTTACATTTCATCACGCTCCATGCAGATCTCATTTAGCGTCAGTCTGCCTTGGCTGTCCCTACTTCATCCCTTTAAGTTTTCAGCCCCAGCTAAACTTATGCTTTGTTCCATAAGGCTTTTAAACTATTTCTATCTCCAGGTAATCTTGTCTCCTATACCTATTGTACTTCTTTTGAAACTGTTCTTTTGGAACATGAGATAGATATATAGGTATAGGTATAAGGATAGGTATAGATATAGGTCTATAGATATAGATTATATAGATATATGATAGATGATATGATAGATATAGATATATAGATATGATGATATAGATATAGATACAGATAGATGTAGATAGATGATGATGATGATAGATATAGATATAGGTATTGATAGAGATAGAGATAGAGATAGAGATATATAGGTATAGATATAGATGATAGATAGAGATAGAGATAGAGATAGAGATATATAGGTATAGATATATAGGTATAGATATAGATGATAGATAGAGATAGAGATAGAGATAGAGATAGAGATAGAGATGATATAGATATAGATATATACCTTTCCTTTGCATGGTGTCTCTTTTGGAAACCAGAAGGCTGAGGTTGTGTTTACTTTGTATGCCAAGCAGAAAACCCTATCACCACATGTTTTTGAATGCATGCAACATTCTGGGCACTGTGCCCAGCATCATAAATTCAAAGAAATGGAAGACATTGTTCTTGCTTCAAAGATCTCATACTGTACAGGGAAGACAAATGTGTAAATAAATAATTAAAACACAGTGCTATAAATGCCATAGGGTAATACATACAGGATGCCATGGCAACCCGGGGGCGGAGTGGCAGCCTCTGCCTAGAAAGTTTAAAAGATTTCACAAAAAGGGAGAAATGTCAGCTAGGTCTTGAAGATGAGTAGGAGTATGAGAGGCAACAATAGATCATTATAAAAGCATGTTTGCTATGCTAAAAGATTTAGACTTTATCATTTAGGCAGTGAAAATTATAAAAGATTTTTACATAAGAAAAATGGGATTTAATTTTTTTTAAGAAAGATAGCTGAGAAAAGGCCAAGCAAGGATGCACTGGAGTGAAGAAGGTAAAAGACAAATGGCCTTTTCAACACTCTAGAGAGTATTAAAGGAGCGTCTAAACCTAAACAGCAATAGGAGATGAACAAAAAGAACGATTTTGAGACAATATTCTAAAATATAATTACTAGAATTTGACAACTTGGAGGAGAAGAGAAAGGAGGTGTTGAGACTCAGTGAGAAATTTAGCAGAGGAAAATGAGCAGATGGACACTCAATGATAAAAATAGGGAGCAGATTGGAAGAGGGTAACAGAGATAGAGTTTGGCTGTAGACACTTTGATTTTGTGGTTACTGAAGAATATCCTAATGGAACTATCTAGAAACAATTAGTAAATGTGCATCTGGAACCCATGTTCCAACCCACGGCTGGAAAATAAAGTTTAAGAAATATAGGTATTCCTCTCACCTCCATTATAAAAACTGAGTGGGGAATGTTGGATTATATGAACATCATGCCCAGAATAGTTATTTAAGGCCCTAAGTTATTGCACTTGAGCCCGAATAGGAGGACTGGCATTGTTACTTTTGCTACTAGGAGAGACAAAAAAGCTGCAGGGAAGAGAGAGCTCACTTTGGAAGAAGGATCTGGACCGGGACCTGAGAATGTGGTGAGTTGCCCCGTTTCCCATCCGCACTGGAAAGGGGGATGCCAAGGGCAGTTGGGGAGGCATCAGTCATAAAGATAGGCTCATGGAGTTGGGCCTGTCTGTGCCACCATAAGTTTCAGGAAGCATAGTATTTATTACCATTCTCACCTCCACTTCCTGAGAAGTCAAGTTTGGGATGATTCCCTAGGTATCCTTTGGTAGAGGCAGAGATAATTAGCTAGGACAAAGGCCAGAAGCTTATTCTTGATCAAGCCACCACTGGGATGAAGGGAAGCCTGGGTATGAGGAGCAGGCTTCCCTTTTATTTTTCCGTTATTGCAAACCAGCCTTGAAAATATCTGTAGCCATCAATAAAATTTCACTCACGAAGAACTCCTCCTCACACATGCACTGCCCAGTGATAAATGCTTACAAGCCTTATGAAATGAAAAGGTAGCTTTGCAAAGGGAGTCAGGATAAAAATGCGTAAAGAGAAAAAAAAAAAGCCTTTATAGACACTTTAAATTGGACGGTGACTAAGATTTTAATTCTTAAATTAGACCAAACAAGTATTAATGCACTGATTGAGTTTCACAGAGTATGTCAGCTATAGTCAGGCAAGAAGTTCAAAAAGTACATGTGGTCATAAGAATGCATATTTGTATGTCTGAATGGTGAGTATTCAAAAACAATCCACTGGATATAAATATAGGATGGAGCTGGAGCATAGATGTAGGGGACCACACAATCTGTGTTGGTGGAAGTAAAAGAGAAAAAAAATGATGAAAAATATTTGTCGTTGATAAGGAAAGATTTTAACATTGATGAAGGAGAAGGATAAAAAGACATCTGTGAAAGGAAATAAATTATGTAGATGTAAATTGCTTCGTGAATGGTAGTAGGAGCAATTTTCTAAATTTGCAGGTGATATTTAATTGGCAGACATTGCAAACAGTGGGAGCAATTCAATCAGATAAAAGACTTGAATCATTAAGTACTTGGTCTAATAGACAGCAAGCACAGGTAAGTGGTGAATAATAAGTCTTGAATCAAAGCTAAAGAACAGAGAGTATTTGCCAAAGGGAATGATGCTGTCCAAGAAGGGTTCTTAGGTATAAAGAAAACTTATAGAAAAGGACAAATAAAGTCAGTAAAACATGTGTAGAATTAAAAAGATGTGGTGGGTTATAGGATATAAATTAACCAACTACTGCATCAGTCAAAGCCAAGGTGATATAAAGACTTGTGCTACGATGAGAAAATCTCATAACTTGAGGATATATAAATCTTAAAATCCACTGTTGGCTATTGAAATGCCATCTATTACCTAGATTTTCATCTATCTCCGGTCATGGTTTGAGGATAAAATTAATGAGTAAGATAACCTCCAGGTATAAGAAAGAGTGCAGATTTGGGTGAGGATATTCTAAACAACTTTTAAAGAGCATTACAACCATAAAATTCTATATATATGTGGACATAATCTTAGGGCATTGTGTTTAGATTGATTGTTCATTTTTATTTAGAATACACATTTCATAAAATAATAGTCTGTTGGTCTGGACACTGTAAACAGAAATATGCCACAAGTGAAAGAAGATATTAAACATTTATTGTGGTTTTAGAAGACAGTTGATGTAGTAGAGAATACACCCCTCTTCCTCTGTTTTTTGCAGTGTTGAGTACTTTAACTGCTAAATACAAAGGTTAACTTTAATATCGAAGAGAAAGACTTTATTACAGCATTGAAACATATTTGGAATCTTTAAAAATTCACTAACATCAAGCAGTGAATGCACCAAGTGAATTTGCATATTAAAGACTAATATCAGAATGAATATTTTGAAGTAGAGCCATACCTTAAAAGAATCAGGGGTTTACTCTTGGCTACTATTTGAACACTTCAGATTTCAATTGTTTTAAGTATTAATGATTCACAGCTTTTTTTTTTTTTTTGTAATTTGATGATGTTATAGTGACAGGCTTTATAATAAGTAAAGATTTCCCTGATTAAAAGATAAACAAACAACTACACACCCAACAAGACTCAGCTGTATCAGGGGAGTGGGGTGACCATAGAGGCTCCCGATACCTGTGTGAGGACATCCAAATGTATCTCTTACTTGGTTTACATTTCACTTAGTACTGCACAGAATCATTAGAACAGCCACTATACTTTCCCTTCTCATAGAGGCAAACTGTTTCTGAAGCTAGTTCTCTCTCATTTACAGAAAACTTACATTTCCCCCCTGTGGATCTTTAATAGCAATCTATAATAGCAATCTTAAGTGAATTCTAAAATGATTGAAATTTTTACTGTAATGGAAATAAAAATTCACTCAATTCTAGTTATTATCCTTGGTTTGCATTTTATTGAAATGTGGATTTGCAGTTTGGGTATTTCAGGCAGAGATTGCATTTATGTGCTTTGCACACAAGCAGCCTTAAGATGACTTCTCGGAAAGTTGAAAAAGTCTGTAATGACCAAAAAAACTCTTTCTGATGGTCCTTTACTTTGAATATGGTAACATTCTCTCTTGGGAATTGCAGAAATTGTGTTATTTTCAAATCTCTTTTAATGCTGCAGATAATGGCTGAACTATTACAATTTATAAATAACTTTTAGCTTGCTTCTCACTCAGCATTCAGTTGACATTGATTGGGGCCTAATGTGTAGCTAGCATTGTGGGGACTACATAAAATTCAGAACACAGGGTTTTTGTTCTCTAAGAGCTAGATAGCTAGATGAGTGGTAGAGAGGGATGGAGGAGAGATTGTGAGAGATTGAGAGAGAGAGATGGCAAGAGAGAGAGAGAGATTGATTGATTATATCCAACATTTTCTTTCAGTCCCAAAGATTTAATTATCTATAAGTAGACCACTTTTGAATTTGCTTCTTCAGCCAGACTTCCCCCCATGAGCCTCAGACTTATATTTCTTGGTACTACTTGGCATTTTCTCTTAGATGCCTAATGGGTATTTCAAACATAACATGTTCAAAGTGGAATTCTGATTTCAACACCACCCCACAACCTGCTCTACCC
The DNA here is from genome assembly GCA_003508835.1 of Eonycteris spelaea. Taxonomy (NCBI): domain Eukaryota; kingdom Metazoa; phylum Chordata; class Mammalia; order Chiroptera; family Pteropodidae; genus Eonycteris; species Eonycteris spelaea. Next base: position 5,539,435 of record PUFA01000074.1, on the reverse strand, counting down.
ACAGCCTTCCCTGTCAGTGTGTGGCTCCTCTAATCTTCAAGTTACTCAGTCAAAAATCTTTGAATTATCCTTTACTCCTTTTTTCTGTGATACTTCATACACTATGCATCAACAAGTTAATCTGCCTATAAAACTGGAATATATCCTAAATATGATTACTTCTCCTCACTGTACCACCACTGACCACAATGCAAGCCACCATTTTCGTTTGCTTGTTTCAGACTATTTCCATAGCCTCTTAACTATTCACTATGCTGCTGCCTTTCCCCTCTATAATCTATTTTATAGAGCAGCCAAAGTGATTATTTAAAAAATGTAGGTCAAATCATACTAAACTTTCCCTACATTTTTCAGTGTGAGAATTATTAATATTCTAATATTCTTATAATTACCTATAAAGCCTTCTATGCTTATTCATACACATATAACGACCAACACCATATCCATTAATCTCTCTCCTAACTACTTCCCCAGTGTGAGTATGGTTTAGGGGCAAATCAGAAGTCAGAAAAATAAGAGTAAGAATTAAAAAGTATACACACCCCAAAAGAAAAATAATAGATAAATAGTAGTATGTAGTTAGGAGAATGAGATTATAAAAAACCGTAAAAGCAAAAAAGGTTATCAGATTTGGCAAGCCCAATATGGTGGTGATGGCCAACTCCACAATTTGTTTGCCTTTAACCTTGGGCCAGCTATACACCTTCTCTGAGCCTCAGATCTTAGTAAGCTTTGTCATAAAATCAGACAAAAATACAAAGAAAGGGAAATATGTTTTAAATATTATATTATAAATATACATATTATAAGAATATATTTAGGCTGAAATGTAAAAGCTAAAATTTGGAGACCAGTGAAAACTAAATTGTATCTAGAAGAACATTAAAATTTGATCATTATATGAATGGGTATGGTGGAGGTTAGAGGCAGCTTGTGAGGAGAGACCTAGAAGGGATGGCATGTGGTTTCTGGCAAGAGTCTTAGAGATAAGACTAAGAATGACAACATAGAAACTAAGCTAATAACACTGTTTTTGTTACTATGGTTGTATCAGAGATAAAACATCTATTGAAATAATGAAAAATACTAATTTCTAGAAATATCAGTGTGGCAAGCTCCAGAAATACTTTTTAATTGAAGGTAATCTAAATTTTGAAACCAACTGATACTTATAGGCAAGAAAAGGAAACAATCTAGAAATACTTCAAGAGAAAATGATTAAATTTATCAGAATACCATTATAATCAATAAATATTATAATCATTATAATAAATACCTACAATCTGCTATCTATGTATTGAAAAAGGTGACAATAGATGTTACTGTGCATCCGTTAGAAAGACTGAATAGCTGTGTGTATATATTACTTTAAAATTATTATATTAATTATATTATATTATAAGCTTGATCAAACTTTGGAAAAAATATATGCATGTGTATATATAAAAATAAAAGAGAGTCTAAAAGGACTTATATGAATCTTGAAAAAAATGGTTACCTGTGGAGAAATGGGGAAAACACTGCTAATATCCTTAAATATCTATTCCTTCTTTCCCTAGTAATATAGCTCCAAAAATATAGCCAAATACTGACTACCCACAATAAGCATTTTCTGGCTTCTCTCTTGAGCTAGTATGGCCATATCACTAAGTTCTAACCAATGAGAATTAAATAGAAGTATCATGTGAAACTTCTGGGAAATGTTTTTAAAGGGAGGATTCATGTCTTAACTTGATCCTCCTCATTCCTCCTCTTTGGAATGTCAATAGAATGACTAGAGCTCAAAGGAAAGCAGAGCACAAGAGAAAATAAATCTGATTCCTAACACTGGAAGCTTTCACAGCCATGGGTCTGTCAGCCCTGGAATTTCTTTTATGTTGACATGTAAGCCATTTGGGGCATTTCTTTTACTTGGAAGAAGAGAATAGGTTGATTTTATATAATTTGACCATTGAAAAACTAGAATATATCTGTATATTGCTTTTAAAGTTTAATCTTTAAATTTATTTTTAATCTTAGTTTTACTTCCTTTTGTTTATAGATGACAATTTTATTAGCCAGTGATGCAGTAGATAAAAGTTTTTCTGTTATGTTTTATTTTTACAGTGGCCCATCTTCCATAGTGAGCTAAATGAACTCATATGGTTTAACTTATCTGACAAATTCATACATTTCACTGGAAATCCCAGTTAGAAAATTCCTTTTCCCACATTTTTAACAGCTAAAGCTTAGAAAATGTTTAACTTTATGAGCACTTAACAATGTTCTATGACTTTCCATACTTGAGCCCTACCAAAATATTTCTCTTCTTATGTCTATACTGAGCTCAAAAAACATTTTAACAAGTTATTCATTATAGAAAGTTTAGGAAAATTTGAGATTTTTATTCACTTAGATGTTGAAGCAAACATAAACATCTACCTTCCCATTTTTAGATCTCAAATGATATGACCAAATACACCTAACAATAGAGGAAAATTTAACATATTACTCTAAACTAAGGAAGGATGCCTTCCATGAGCCAGAAATTATTTTCAGTAAAGCAAACTCATAAAAATTATAGCTTTACCCGATGACACCGCCCCCCCCATTTTATTAATCGTATATTTGGTAGAAGTAACAAATCACAACAGAAATAACACTGGAGTCCCAGCTAAAGTTGCAAGTCTATAGGTGAGAAGAGAGAGGGGAGGTGTAAGTGATTTCATAAGAAAGAGGAGAAGGAAGCAGAGAACATGTGTGAAGTAGAGCGAAAGAAAGAAAGAAAAAGGAAGGAAGGAATGAAGGAAGGAAGGAAGGAAGGAAGGAAGGAAGGAAGGAAGGAAGGAAGGAAGGAAGGAAGGAAGGAAGGAAGGAGAGAGAGAGAGAAAGAGAGAGAGAGAGAGAGAGAGAGAGAGAGAGAGAGAGAGAGAGAGAGAGAGAGAGAGAGAAACCCTCAGAAAGACAAAGTTTAATGTCATGATCCGGGACTTTGTAATCTACAACACTAGCTATGGGAAAAAGAAAAGCATTACTTCCGTAGAAGGAGAAAATAGAGAAGATATGTGCTCCTTAGAGTTGTGGTGATGAAGGTAAAGAGGACAATAACAGTGGAAAATTAAGAATTATGAAGATACACAACATGGACCAACTCATGGCCACCTCACCAACAAGCATCCTCCATGAAAGAATGTTATTACACTGACAAAGTACTATTGAACTAGAAAACTTGTGTACAATTTATCCAGGAATAGAAAAATAATTGGACAAATTTCATTCAAAAATACTCTAACAAGAAAAAAAATGAGGCAATATATTCTGAATGTTGATCGAAGTTCTCTTCACATAGACAACCACCAAGCAAAATAAAATTGTAACATAACACTCCAAACTGAATTAAATGTCTCAAGTTAGCATTTGAAGTTTTTTTAAAGAAAAACAAATAATCAGAAATTTAAAAGCTAATCATCGAAATAGCCAAAATGACAAAGAAATGCAACAATCTCTTGATATATGTTGAAAACAAAAGACAAAAATTATAAGACAAATTAGAGGTTGTTCAAAGGAGAATAGATTAAATTACATTGAAGAAAAATAAGTAATAATGAAATAAAGACATAAGGGTTCAGAGTGAAAGAATCAAAATGGAAAAAAAAAGGGTAGAAATATAAGTATACTTATTTGAAGTCTATGAAAAAGAAAAAAGTCACAATGATGCAATTATTTAAAGCTATAATCTAAGAAAACTTTCTGGTAATAAAAGAAAAATGTATTTAGTGTTCCTAGAAAAGCTGATCCAGGATAATAAACTCTAACCTATAGCTTAGTAAAATTATTAGACTTAAAAGAAAAAAATCTTCAAGGTGAAACATCAAGTTACTTTTAATGGTAAAAAATTCTAATTGCTATCAGACTTCTCAAGAGCACCACACAAAATTAAATTAACTGTTGAGTGATCATTTAATATATTAAGTTGTAGAATTGATACTAAAACAAAATAAAAATATGAATTAAATATTAATATAAAATCATATGTTCTAAAACGAAATTAGAATATCATTAACTATAATGTAGAGAATAAGCAAAATTTACAGATTTTATTTAAAACTGAAAAAATATAAGATAAAAAGTTAAATGGAAAAAATGGGCAGTAAAGGCACTATAAGCCTAACTACTATAATAAAAGTACAAACCTTATATATATCAAAAGAAAAAAATAGCAAAGACAAACCACAGGGAAAAACATAGTAAATATAACAACATTCACACAATAAGAAATACCATAAACAATAAGATACATTACATATTATATATATCTAATATGTATATATATAATACATATATATATATATCGAACATGACAGTGATAATACAACCTCTTAAGTACATATGAATATTGACTAAAGTAAATCATTAAGTCTCATGGAAAACACAAGTTCCATTGAGGGGATATATTACAAACACATTTTTCTGATCTAAATATAATAAAACTAAAAAAAATAAATAAAAATGGCTTATGACTTGAAATTAAGAAAGCCTTCTATTAAATGACTCTTGGGAGAACAAAAAAATACAGACATAAATTACAGAATTTTTAAAGTAGTGGTAGTGAAAATACTATATATTTGAATCTATAAAGAAAATTTAAAGGAGTAATTCACAGTCTTAAAGATTCATATCAATAAAAGTGAAAGAATGGAAATCAATATATTTAATTCCATCTCGTAAAGCAAGGAAAGTACAATCAATTTTAACAGAAAAAAAAAGATAATAAGGAAGATAATAAGAAGAATAAAAAGAGAATGTAATAAGGTAACAAAAAAATAGGTTAAATTAATAAATTCCTGTTCTTAGAAACTATCAATAAAAGAGGCAAATCTTTAGCTAACCCAATCCGAGAAAACTTTGGCCAATTCCCTTCCACCAATAAAAAAAATTATCAAGGAACCCTCTCACAGTAAAGGACCAGACCTAGAGTGTTTTACAGGTGAACTCAGCTAGTCATTTAGAGAACAGAGGTTCCAATTCTATTCCAGATTCAAGGAGATTAATAGACATAGCAACTAATTGCAAGACATGATCCTGGACTAAATTGTTAAAGAATAGGATGAAGGAACCATTTCAAATCAGGGGAGAAATTATGAATTCTTCTAGAACAATATTGAGGTAGTGGGCTAATTAATTTAGGGGAAAAATAGTTCATTCATATCACATTGATTCTGGAGACAACCTGCCTGGATTGGAATCCTACATTTTAACTTTATGACCTTAGGCAAAATTGCTTAATCCAGGGGTCCTTAAACCCCAGACTACTGACCTGTACCAGTCCCTGGCCTGTTAGGAGCAGGCTGCACAGCAGGAGGTGAGCTGCAGGCCAATGAGCGAATCTTACCTGTCTTTGCAGCTGCTCCCCAGAACTAGTATCACTTCCGCAGCTCCACCTCAGATCATCATAGGAGCACCAGTCCTGGGTACCAAAAAGTTTGGGAACTGCTGGCTTAATCTGTCTGTACTAATTTTCTTATCTATAAAATGGAGATAATATTAGTATTTATTTCACAAAGTGTTTTTAAAGATTAATTAAATTAATCATTGGAAAGTATTTAGTAAAATATTTTTAATACTAGTCTTAATTGGATCATTAGTTACCTTATCATGTACTAAGATGTAATCAAATTAATACCATTCTTTCAATGAGCTTACAAATACCTTGCACATAAGTATTAAAGTAAATATATAAGAATGTTAAGGAAGTTCCAATAGTGGTTGCCTTGTTGGGACTTGAATGTCTTCATTATAATTTTTGTTCTTTTAAAATTTTCCAGAATTATCGTGTGGTCTTAATTTCTGAATTAAAGTTACTTTAACAACAATTTCATTGGTTCTACCTAAAGATTTATTCATATCTTGTGATATACTTGAAAAGTAATGAATATTGTGTTATGTGTATGTAATTGAAATTAAAATAGTAACTTATAACAGTGACATATTAAAACATAACCATGTTTCTTTGAAAGAAATACATCTAAACTTGACTTTGAGTAATTTAATAATTTATAATTAATTTGAAAATTTGGTCATTTTTCTTTCCTCTGTACATTTTAGTTTTTCCTGTAAATAGTAATAATATGTGCTATTTTTACTTGAAAAGTTCTGTTGAACCTTTAAAGTCTTTAGGCATCAAGTCTTTGGAAGAAAACATTTATATTCCTATAGTAGTAAGCATAGAATAAACATACAATAAAGCCTTAATAATTTTTAGTATTAAAATTTTAAGTTTAGATGGGCCCTTATGTTACCAATACCAATCTCAATTCATTATTTGTACATATGAGTACAAATTTAAAATGATGAAGATTTGATTACTTGCCCAAAGGCATGTTATATACTATTAATTGAAGATGTAAGACTTGAATACATTCTTCCTTTTTTCCTTCTTCTTTTCCTTACTTCCGTCCTTTTCCATCCCTGCTTCACCCTGTCTTCCTCCTTTAGCATTTCTTCAATGCCTGCTTTTCTCCAAGCAAACCTAGAATGTTTACACTAAAACATTATTTGAAGACGAAATGATATAAAATGATATTTAAGAAAACTGTCAAGAAATTTTAAAAGTCTATAAACCTTTAGTTCATTCTTATGAACAGTAACAGAAGGATATTATGGTTTAAGTAGTTGAATAGGCCAAGATAGACCTAGTGTTTATTAGTGTGCCACAACTCTTTAATAACTAATTTCTTCTACTGTGTGCAAAAAATCTTTAAGGTGAGAATGATAACGGGATAAATCTTAAGATAATTTAAACTTGTGATAGGTGCTTTTAATAAGTTCAAATTTCTCAGTCTAAATGAATGATATCCTACAGGGGAATGAATGCCTTTCCTGAAGTGATATGTGAGTTACTATAAATAATATGTACAAAACATGAAAAATAGAGATCTTATAGAGTTAGAGATTGGCATATACAAAATTAGCAAAAAAATTATTCTGACAGAGCACTAACATTGATTTTATTCTCTGATAAAATTAAATAGATTATAAATCAGACATGTTGTAAATAGTAAAAAAATAAGTTTGTTTTCTTTTTTTAATTTTTATTTTTCAATTAAAGTTGATATCAAATATTATATTACTTCACAGCATATGTGTAGACATTTTTATAATTTACAGAGTTATCCCTCCAATTAGTCTAGTACCCACCTGGCACTATACATGGCTATTACAAGATTGCTTACTATATTCCACATGCTTTACTTTACATTCCCTTAACTATTTTGTACTTCTTAATCTCTTCACCTTTTTCACCTAGATCCCAACCCCCCTTTCACCTGGCAATTACTAGTTTGTTCTCTATATCTATAAGTTTATTTTGGTTTTGTTTGTTCATATATTTTGTTCTTTAGATTCCATATATAGGTGATATTTGTCTTTGACTTATTTCATTTAGCATAATACCCTCTAGGTCCATCCATATCATTGCAAATGGTAAAATTATATTTTTTAATGGCTCAGTAATATTCTATTGTATATATGTTCCACCTCTTCTTTATTCAGTCATCTATTGATTACTTCTTTATCTTGGCTATTCTAAATAGTGCTGAAGTGAACATAGGGGTGCATAGATCTTTATGAACTAGTGTTTTGGGGGTGGTTTTTTTTTGGATAAATACCCAGAAGTGCAATTGCTGGGTCATAAGGTAGTTCTATTTTTAATTTTTTGAAAAACCTTCACATTATTTTCTATAGTGGCTGTACCAATTTGCAATCTCACCAGCAGTGCACCAGGGGTCCCTTTTCTCCACATCTTCGCCAACACTTGTTTTATGATTTATTGATGATGCCCATTCCGATAGATGTGAGGTGATATCTCATTGTTTTAATTTTCATTTCTCTGATAATAACTGACATTGATCATCTTTTCATATGTCTCTTAGCCGTATGTATGTCCTCTTTGGAGAAATGCCTATTAAGGTCTTCTGTCCATTTCTTAAGTGGATTGTTTAATTTTTTTTGGTGTTGAGTGGTAAGCATTCTTTATAAATCTTGACTATTAACCCATTATCAGATGTATCATTGGTAAATATCTTCTCCCATTTAGTAGGATGTCTTTTCATTTTGTGGATGATTTCCCTTCCTGCTCAAAAACTTTTTAGTTTGATGTAGTTTCATTTGTTTATTTTTTCTTTTGTTTCCCTTGCCCAAAGAGACATATTCTATATATATAGAGAGACATATTATATATATATATATATATATATATATATATATATATATATATTACCAATAGTAATGTCAGAGAGGTTACTGCTTATGTTTTTTTTGTTTGTTTGTTTGTTTTAGGAGTTTTATGGTTTTAGGAGTTTTTGGTGCCTGTGCTGAGCCTGTGGCCATTAGCAAAAGTCTCAGATCACACCAGGGCTAGCTGCCACCCACCTCAGGCTCGCAGTTCCCTGAGATTTGTTCAAGAAATATTGCAGCTCAGGCCAGGGCTGGTATGTGGAGCTGACTTCTCAGCCAGGAAAATGCCCCCAGAAATTTTCAAGTTGCAGGGGCTCACCCAGGGGACTCACTAGGGTGGAGTGAATAGATTTCACCAGGTTTAATACAGATTCAGATTTGGCTGTATTGTGGGGAGGGCTTCAACAAAGGCAAGATGGTTGCCTGCTGTAGGCTGCCACAGGAGGAAAAAAGGCTCAACACAGGAATAATGGCAGCTGTCCCTCCAGCACTCCCTGAAGACAGACAACTCAGTCTTTCTATATATGTCACTGGCACCTCTCAAGCTGCTGTTTCCTTCACTGGAGTCCACAGTGAGTGACTGCGAAGACACGAGTCTGTGGGCAGGCCTTTTAAGGGGACATCTGGGTTTCCAGCAGCCTTCCATCTCACCCAAATGGTTGAACTCCTTACTAATTTTTACAGCTAGATTTTCTGGGGACTCCTCGTGCCAGAACTGAAACCATGGGCTGGGAAGCTCTGTTGTGAGGCTAGGGCCCTCACTCCTCCAGAGGGACCTTAGCCTAGATATCCCTCTTGATGCTCAACTGCTACACATGAGTGCAGAGCCAGACTATTTTGCTTCTCCGCCCCTCCTACCAGTCTCAATTTGGCCTCTTCTTTATAGCCTTATTTATAGAAGTTATGTTCAGCTAATCTTCAGATGTTTCTCCAAGTTGATTGTTCTATAATTTAGATGTGATTTAAATGCCAACACTGGAGGAGGCAAGCACAGCATTTACCTACCCTATCATTTGACCAGAATCTCATTTTTCTTTTTTGATACTATTGGTTATTCATGAAAAGATGAATATCGAATCACACATATATTTTGAGTTTGATAGTACCTTTTACAAAGCACTGAAAAGCTATATGGAAAAACCTGGCTGCGTGACAGTATAGTAAATAATACTCATAGGTGATTATAAAAAAATCTAGAGTGTTAACTAATGAGCTATCTCTAAAGGGTGTATGCATGTGATTCTGATATATCCTCCATGGGGAAACTGGAAATTTTCCTCAAGAACAGGATAGACAAGTATTAAAAATGCACCAGAATTTAGGAAGTTCTCCATAGAAATATGAGAAGTAATTATTATGTTTAATAAATATTTTAGCACATACAATTAGTTCCCTCGTCCAAAAAATAAAAAACACTTTATTCCCTAGATATTTTTCTTTATTTCATTCTAGAAATTTATTTTGTAATATGTACAAGTATCTATTATGGAAATCAGTATATGATAATCCAATTTGTAATTATTTACATATAAAACATTTATTATTTATCAGCAAAACATTTATGAACATTTACAAATATTTAATCAACATATTGTCAGTAAATATTTCCTTAGAATTTTCTGACTTTAGCTGAATCATAAAATGCTTTGGGTCATTAGTGCATCAATTAGTAAATTACTGATCCATAGTACATTTATATTCTGAAAAAGTAAATGCACCTTCTGAGAGCCTAATTGAACCTTGGACAATTATTTATCCTCCATTAGGATTATAATAAATGCATCCGCTTACAGAATTCATACCAAACATAGTTACATTTATTTCATAAGTAGATAAACTGAAGCTCAGAAAACATAGGACTAGAGAATTAAGGATCCAGGTTATATTTTCAATTTGAAAAGACCCAATTCCTGATATCCGGCTATGAAAAATAAATACATGAGCCTGAAAGCAGTAATAATTATTTCTCTGAATGTTCATTTTTATATAGTGTTACTAATTTTAAGACTTCTCAGTTAATTCTAAATTTATAGTACTTAATATTGCCTTGTTGCAATGTAAATAGTACAATTTTTAAAAAGCAACATGTCAGACTCTTTTAAGGTAAATGTTTTACTAAAACCAGTTACCTTAACTAGCTACAATATAGGCATTTGGAAGATGATTTCTTGCAATGTGATAAAATGAGCACAGACTTGGGAGTAAAAAAAATATATAGCTTTAAATGGCTTCTATACATATAAACTATAAAAACTGAATATGTATGTATGTGTGTATGTATATACACACACACAAATCTTAAATTTAACTAGAATAATTTTGTGACCATTACTTCAGAGATTAGATTTATCTAAGTTAGTTAAGCATTATACTTAGCATGTTATTTTCCATTTATTTTTGTCCCCAAAAGCAACAAAATTAGTTTCTATATTTGTTCACAAAACAACACAAAAGAAAAATAATGAAAATTGTTAACAAATAATTTACTGCTGTTTGTATTTATCTGGAAGAAGCTTCCCACAACTTGAATCACAACTACAGATCATTATTTCAAATAAGATGCCGTCTTTTAGATATTTAAATATGTTTCTCATATTTCTCATATTCATGTCATAAAATTTAAATTTGAAGTCATTTTTTCTGTGCTCTTACTGCAATTCTGATATGTGCTTTAAATAAGTAAAACAGCGTATGCTGTAGTTTTGAGTGCTATCACTCAATCTAAGGAGACAAACACTGAAAAGAAGGGTTATTACTCCAAGAAAAATTATGTCTTCTTAATATTTAATTGTTCATTAAAATATTTCTGAGGTTTATACAATAAAATCAAGGTAGAGACCTCTGGCATGTGACATAATAAGTTAGTGCTGTGTGAAAGCTCTGACAAACTCTAACATGTTTAGAGCTCAGTAACATAAATTTTGAAGCAGAGAAATCTAAACCCAGTGTAAAATGCTATGTTGAGTTTTTAAAATAAACTACCTAATAATTTTACATGTCAAGGACACATTGAATATCTAAGGAACATTTTTCTTAGAAGACTTTCTTAGAATAAGTTTTGCCTTTTCTACTGTGTTAATAATGGCTTTGATAAAAGGACCCCAGGAAAAAAGACAATTTTCTTCAGGTGTTATCTGTGTCTGAAATATTTGTCACTGATTTTACATACTTATTTCACTGATAATATGACCAAGGTAATTTGTCTCACTCTGGTGGGGCAAGATTTGTGGTAAGTAATGCAAAATTCACATGTAGCTCTCCTCTAGGAAGTCTCTGCAGTGTGTTTCAGTTTATATACATATAAAAAAATACAAGATGTTGCATGAGGCATCTATTTTTTTTCCTCAAGGCAAGCCAAAGTGCCATCAATCATATTGTTTTTCACACTGTTAATGTATTTTTTCTCTTTCAATTTCTCAGAGAGCCGACATAGGGATTTCTGCTTTAACCATCACCCCAGATCGTGAGAATGTGGTGGACTTTACAACACGTTATATGGACTACTCAGTGGGAGTACTACTTCGAAGGGCTGAAAAGACAGTGGATATGTTTGCCTGTCTTGCACCATTTGATCTCTCTCTGTGGGCTTGCATTGCTGGCACAGTCCTTCTGGTGGGTCTTCTGGTCTACCTCTTGAATTGGCTCAATCCCCCACGATTACAAATGGGATCAATGACTTCTACTACCCTCTACAACTCCATGTGGTTTGTGTATGGATCCTTCGTACAGCAAGGTAAGGAGAAAAAAATACATTTCCCTATGAAGAAGGAACACGATGTTTTAATTGCCATGATTTTAAGAATGTGATGTTTCCGTCTCTGACATCAGATGTAAGTGTTCACAAAGGGCTTCACAGCAATGCTTAGAACAGAACCTTTCTCCTTTTTTTCCCAGTGGATTTCAAACACAGCAGGTTTCCAGCAAAAAAAAAAAAAAAAAAAAAAAAAAAAAAAGTTCATTATCTTTTGATGTAAGTTCTATATCGTCAACAAAAAAAGAATGTCAGAGGTAAGGTTCACAAGAAAACTCAAGATCCTCCCCAAACTCTGACATTCTGAGAAATAAATTTACTGGGATGAAACTACTCCACCAGAGCAGATACTGTTTAATTATTTACATGTGTATGAGATGTTGGGATGTGATCTTTGTTCAGAGACATTTTTCATGTATTAACAGTGAAAGGATATTAATTAATTTAAGATTATAAGACATTTTGTATTTTACCTTTTATTTTAATATATAATTTTACCAGCGATTTAGGTTACAATTTCATTATGTTCTAAAAAATGGCTTTGTTTTGTTATTCATTGTTCACACTGCCCTACTCTTTCAACTTGTCTAATTAATTCTTTGAGTCTCACCATTTTAAAATAAAATAATATTTTTTGAACTTCTTAATTGAGACTACTGCCATCATGGAGAATGAAATAATTAAATACTTAGAGGATTAATAGTTTCTTGCAAACTTGTCACATGTCTTGAAGAAGAGAAATATGTGTCACAGTGCAGACACCTTATACTTTTGCTTTAATATTTCTGGCTCTCAGTAGTGCCTTACTTTTTCATACTTGCTGTGGAATCTTCCATTAAATTTCATCCTTTCTATTCTCAATTAATCACAAGATTTGTCTATACTCTTATCCTCCACTTTTTCATTTCTAACCTATTTCGTGAACCTTTGTAAGTATATTTCTTCCTCTATCTTTTCATATCAGGGGCTCTAACTTAGGTTATATTTGTCATAGACATTTTTAGTCCATGCGTTATTCAAATACCCAGTAAATATTTCATCCACACTATTTATTTAAGTAGAACTTGACTAGGCACTGCTTATACAATTGTGAACAAGAGCTTTTTTTTTCCTTCTTTGAGCTACAAGTCTAGTGGGGCACAAAGATATAAACAGACTATTACAATTATGGGTAGAAAGTGTTATGATAGAGATAATCATAGACTGTTAATGGAATATTGAGTTAGGGAGGCTCAATATATCTTAATGTGGCAAAGAAGGCTTTTGAATTAGTATTACATAAACACAGAAACAATTAACTATTTAAAGAGCTTGTTGAGTAAGGGGATGGAAAAAAAGGAGATATAGAGAAGTAGGATATAATTTAATATGAAGGAGAAGAAAGAGAAATTAGGATAGGCTATGCTGAACAGAGCTGGTAAAGATGAGGATGAAGATATATTTTTATTATGAAGACTTTGAACTTGATCCTTAGGGAAATAAACAGCTATTTAAAGGTTTTAAATAAAGAAAGGCATGTCCAAATTTGTGCTATAGAAATATTTTGATTATAATGTGGAGAATAGATTGAAAAAGGGCAATGTGGAAAGTGAGTCATATTTTAAGAATATCATAATAACTAAATAAAAATTGAAGTGGCTTGTTCAAAGGTAAGGTGGCATTGGAAATCAAGAGAAGGATATCGATGAATTAGAATCAATAGAACTTGCTTAATTATATAATAGTGTGTAGATTGGTACTGAAGGAGGAAAATGAGGCAAAGCTTTATCCTAGGTTTCCAAATTGTGAAATTAGGAATATTAGTTATTAACATCTTTTACTGAAAAAATGAACAGAAAGAACAAGTGTAATGGGGAAGATGATACATTCATTTAGAGTTTGAGGTATCTATGAAACATCCAAAGAGACGTTTCTAATGCTTGTTAGTGGTTTGCTATATTTGTCAGAAGCACAGAACATACATCTGGGCTAAATATGTATTTAAAATACATATTTAGAAGATATTAGCCATGGAAGTAAGATCACATAAAGTAGTTGTTTCTCACTGCATACTGCTGATTGAGGATCACTGGCCCAGAAAGGGCCTAAACAGAGCTCTAAGGAAAGGAATGGGTAGAGGAACTTTCAATGGTAATTGATAAGGAATGATGAGAAAAATGCAAGTACCATGTATATATAACATGCTGTGCTATACACACCAAATGAAAAGCCAATATTTAAAGATGAAGGGTTTGGTCATCTGAGTTAAATGTTTCAAATAATCAAGCAAAATTAAGATTTGAAAGATGTTTATTGGTGTTAACAGTAAGCTTCTTATTGGTTGTGTTCCAGTGACTAAAGATACTTAATAAATTCTTCCAAAACCTTCCTAGTTTAGACATAGGAAGGATGGCTTGTCTTTACTCAGTGATGTCTGAGGTCATAGATAGACATCTCAAAGTCTGGAGATTGAACTAATCTGAAGTTCTATTCATTTCATTCACATGTCTGGTAGTTGATGATGGCTGATGTCTGGTAGTTGATGCTGGCTGAGGCCTGGTAGCCTCTATTTTCCTTCATGGTCTGTCTTCATGGGACAGTTTGGCCTTTCTTACAACACCATGGTTGATTTTTCCATAGAAATTATTCCAAAAAGAGAGAGAAGAGTCAATGAAACAGAAGAATTTTGTGGTCCAGTTTGGGTATCACAAACTTGTATAATGGGTGAATTCCTCTTGCAGGGAACACCTGGTTGTGCCCACCTCAGAGCTTTGTCATGAGATTTAAAATGGTTAAATATTATGAAGTTCTTACATAAAATAGGTTAGATAAATGTCGCATAAATGTTTACTAAATCAATTAAAAATAAAAACAAATTAGACTCAGCAATAGATAGTTAGGCACATGAAAAATTGATAACAAGGCAAATTATTTTAAATTACTGGCAAGAGAATGGTAGATTCTGGGATACGTGGAGCATCAAAAAAATAGAAGGGCCAATAATGAGAACATAAAGGAGAAAAAGACTGGAAAGTAATATAGTAGTGAGAGAGAATAGAGTCCTTGATAAGGTTAAAGAAAGTGGAAACGTCAGTGTGAGAGAGTTTGAAGTTTGTATTTATAAAATGGGACATCTGAGCCTAAAATTTTTGAAATGGGACCATAGAAGACAAGTTATAGGTATATGCATGTGGATTCCTGAGGTTGAAAGTTGGTGATGAACTTCAAAGCTGATCAAGGAATTGAAAGCCCAGAAAATTAGATGGGCCACCTGTAATGATGTCAGTTTGAAATAAAGAGGAAGAAAATGAGCCATGTACCAAAGTTGTCAATAAATGAGAAGAAAGAATTAGGATGTTGATAGATATGAGCATTGACTAGAAGTAGATGGTAAAGCTAGATGTAATCAACTTCTGTTTTCTTGCTTCTTCCCATTCCATCCAATTCTTTACATGATTTTAATAACCATCATTACACAGATAACTCCCAAATCTATATCACATACTTGAATTTTATCTGTGTATACCCACTGCTCACTAGACCACTCTCCGGATATACCAGAGGTACCAAAAATTTCAACATGCCAAAAATTGAGTTTATTTTACACTTTTAACCTTTGTAACTTCTCATATTTTCTATTCTAGTTGATGCATTACCAATCACTCAGACATCTAGGCTCAAAACTTTGAAAATGGTTTGATTTCTTATTCTCCTTCTTATGCTTATATTCAACTATAATCAACTCCTGTGAATTTTACCTCCTCAATATTTCTAAAAATGGACATGTCTTTTTGCCTAAAGAAAGAGATAAGGCCCAGATTGTTACCTACATGAGGCCTGCTTCATCTCTCATCTGAACTATAAGAATCTTACAACAAGTCTTTTTTAATTTTGTCTCTTAAAAATATATGTTCCACAAACTTGCATATATACCCAAATGACCACTATCATGGAGAGATTACTACATAATTCCCTTTCTTTAGATATGTTTGGCTTCCCAATCCCATGGTTTAAAAATCTGAGTTATTCAGAGCATAACAATGTTCCACAATGCGGTTCTTATCTAGTGCTCAATTCCAACCTCTTACCATTTATGCCTCAGATTTCATTGTCCAGTTACTCCAAATTATTTTGTCCCTTGAATACAAGACAAGACTGTGTCATGCCTTATTTTTGACGATGTTGATATGCTTGTGCGTTAGCTTTCTGATTTTGTTCTCAGGTGGCCAAATTTCAGTGTTTTGGAACACACGCAAGAGAATAAATAAATAAAATTACTCATATGGTTAGTATGCTTTCCTAGTTATGTAAACATGAAGTAGATATCAAGTTATAAATATGTTAAGCACCTCTCAATCCCAACTGTGCCCTTAAATAATATTTGCAGCCTGTAGGTTGATTGTACATTTGTGAAAATTCATAATGATGGATAATGATGAATTGCATATGATTAACTACTTTATCTTTGAAATGTTGCTATTCTTCCACATGCTAACAATGAAAAGGTAAATTCATTAAAAGTTACTGAGAGTATCTTTACATTTTGATTAAAAATAAATTAAGAAAACCTCATAAACCCTATGAAAAAGAGAATCAATCAATGACAGTGTCTATGCATAGGCAATGGAATTGAAATTACTGATAATTTCCAATAAAAATATAATGTTTTTAGAAGAAATACAGCTAATATTTCAAATTTACAGTCTTTGTTGAGTCAGTAGACCAAACTAATAGAGATAAAGAGGTATTTCATATGTTATTAGATAGATTTTTGAAAAAAAAGATTTCATGGACAACTCAAAGCAGAAAGACATTAAATATATGTGAGTTGTTTACTAATTCTTTTTTTTTTTTAATCTGCAACTTCAAAGCATTCTGGAAAAACAGCTCAAGGAATCCAACTGTGCAAAAGCAGTATGGTTCTTTATAGAGATAAACAGTACATCTGTTTGGCTGGAACATTAAAGCTTGTGAATTAGGTAGTTAAATGCATGAATGAGAGATCAATTTTATGTAAGTTTTATTATCATTTTCTATCTTTCCTATCTCCATGTCTACATATATCTCTCTGCAATCAACATACTTAAAAAAAAAACTGAGGTTTGAATTTTGAAAAACCATTACGTTTAGTTTATGGACAGTGACTCTTAAAATCATCTGGCCCATCAAGGGCCTTTATGACCTGTTCACACATGTGGTTGTACATAATTTTCCTTTTACTTAAAAAGGGATATCTCAGAGTTCACCTCAGATAGTTTTGTCTCAGTCTATGAAGTATAAATATTTACAGTCATGTCAAATATTTGAGCTATCATATATGTTTACTTACCATCAAGCATTTATTAGTACAAACTATATGCCAGGAACTGGAATTGCAAAAGGAAAACAAGGAATCACTTCATTAACTGGAAGTATTTCTTGGGTATATTTCATGCCAGGCCCAACCTAGATGTTTTGAATATGATCATAAATAAGAAAATTTTGAAGGAATATTAGACACCATGCATGTGGGCCATAGCTAAATTGAGACCAAATAAACCATGTCTGATGAGAGGAGCAGACAGAATTATTGGAAGGAGTAAAGTAAGAAAAACCCTTTGGTAACTTGCTTAAAGATTAAATAGCTCCACAGATGCTAGTGATGAATGGAAAGGGGTCTTTAGGAATAGTAGATGATAACTTGATCTTATTGAATTAAGCAGCAGAAGAGATTATTGTTGAGAGAGCATCTCTTTAACACTTTACATAGGAGAATAACTCAACAAGAAATCCATTTCAATAGTGTAGGTATCAAATACATGGAATTTACCAACATCCTAGTCACAAAACCTTAAAGGATTTGTATTGAAATGCAGTAGCTAAAGCCATTCCTTTGTAATATTATCTGATATTTCACATTCAATTTGGATAAAACAAAAAATGATATTTACTAGTTCTGTTGTTTTATGACCCTAATGAACACCAGGAAAATGAGAGTAATTCCCAGTGACAGGTTAACTGGACTATAGAGACAACTTTCTTTTAACAGTCTGTTCTAACAGATATTTCTTCAAAAAGGCTCTCAGTAATTTTTATTTAGGTTTGAACAACATCTCTGTTGTTGCTAATTATGATTGGCAGTCCTTAACAAAGAGAGTGCCAAGCACTCTGAGTGCTGTCACATCCACTTGAGAATTTCCCTATGCTGATTTAATACATGACAAGGTGCTCATTTTCTTTCTTTTTATCATCAGAATTCTTCATCACTAAAAAAAAAATTTGAACTTTTATGCTTTCACAGACTGTTCAAGCTCTTTTATTATAGGTATGGGGAGCGATTAATTTGTGTGACTACAAAACAATGCCATGATATTAAGATGTGAATCCAGTTAGCTTACATCCCCAATGAAATGTAATGAGCTCCTAAGTAATTATTCTATGAACTATATGCATGCAATATGCCACCTGAATTTTATTTATTTTACTACCAACTATTCATCATTTGAGCCAGAAAATCCTTTCTTGTGCTGAATTGAGCCTTTTAGAGAGTTAAAAGTAATCAAGGAACATGAGACTCAAGTCAGGTTTCTGCTTATAAATGTTTATAAAACAAGAATTGGTATAAACAACATTTTCTAGACTACTCTGAACTACATACGATAATTAAAATCATTATTTCACTAATTAAATGAAAGTTTAACAAAGTTTAACAAAGCCTTTTTTTAATTGAAAGGTAAATTTAAGATATTCTGATTCGATTTTTCTTTTTTCCCAAAATGCTATAAGAAAACATTTCAAAAATTATAAATTTAAATGATAGAAAAAGCAGGTCCTTTAATAGCATTAACATCTTAGTAGTATTCAGTGTTCTTACAGTACCATATTACAATACCCTTCAGGTTAAGTAATGAAGACAGACATTACCAAAGAAACATTTATTCTACATGTTATTCAGGATTGATCAAAATTAAAGTATCGGAATCAAGGGACTGGTTGATGGTAGACCTTCAGTTTGGAATACAAATTTGGAAATTCAATTTTTGTTTGGCAAAATTCATTTTCCCCCTTCACCTATGAATAGGTAGTTAGAAGTTTTATAACCTAGCTCTAAGATGCATGTTTATAAGTCAACTATAGTGCATATCATGCTGAATTTATGATTTGCATCTCTAATTTATACAACTAATGGGTATTAAAGTCCTGTGATACTTTTGTTAAATACCCTTGAATGTGGCACAGCCTTTACTTTACAATTATAAAGCAGATAATTTCAATATGTAATATAAAGTATAAATTTACATTATATACATTATCATATATATCAGTGTCTCTTATTTGTAAACTGCATTTCTTGATGGCAATTGTTCTTTTTTGTATCACATTTAACAAAAGACCAATGCATGATCTACTCTTTCACATAAAATGTGGACACATAAAATTGCTCTTTGATTTGTGGCTGTGACCAAAATTTATAGAGTCTCTTTATATTTACAACTCTGTCTTTAGACTCTAAATTAACAATCCATTTGGGACAACTACTTAGAAGTTAATGTTTATATCCATTGTTTAAGCTCTACTTTAGCATGTCCTATAAGTATTCTTCTGCCTTTATTTTTTTAAAATTCTTCATTCTCTCAGAAACATTTGCTTGGATACAAAATAAGAATTATCTATCTAGTCACGAGATGAGTAGAACAGCCTGGTGTCTGTCTTCATGAAGCTTTCAATGTACGCAGGAAATGAACTAGCAAACATGTAGCTCCATCATAGAATCATAATTATGCTGAGGAAAGCATAAGTCACTATGGGCATGGAGTTTTCATATATGTTGCTATTTGGCACATTAATTAAGTCATATACATACCAACTCATGACCAATTAAGAAAGGAACACAGACTAAGGCCAAGCCCAATCCCATCTGATCTCAGAAGCTAAGCAGGGTCGGGCCTGGTTAGTACTTGGATAGGAGACTAACTAGGAAGAGCAGGTGCTGTAGGTGTAAAAAATAAAAATAAATAAAAAGAGATTGCAAGCTAACAAGGTCCTTGCAATCTGTGAGGTCAACCAAGTGTTGCCTTGCCTAAAAAAAAAAAAAAAAAAAAAGAAAAAAGAAAAGAAAAGAAAAGAGAAAGAAACACATACTAGGAACCAATTTTTTACCTAGTGACAATGGAAGAAATTAGTTGTCCAATTACCTTTCTTGATCTTTGCTTTGTGATTTTTGTCAGATTTTTAAATTTTCTTTTAGCTGTAAGATTGTATGATTCTATAAGTATCTAACTGAACAGCTTTTTTATATCTGTGTTTTCTCAAGAGACAGCTCAGTTTTAAATCCTATATAATCTAACACTTATCCACTATGTGACACTGGATAAGTTTCTAAACCTCTAGGTACCTCAGTTCTCCAAATAATAATTGTGTACTTCATTGGGTGTTTGAAAAATTAATAATTCACAATATAAAACACTTAAAACTGTGTGCTTGACACAAAATAGGCACATGATATTATAATTATTATTTCACCATTTTTGCAGATCACAGCAAGAAATGGAATCAGCCACATTGTTTAATATTTTATATACTCATTACCTCACAGAAAGTAAGCATTATGTTAAGATAGTATACTGTAATTAGGCTTAGGAAAATGTATTAGGAAAACTAATGAAATAGCTAATGAAAATGCTTATAGTAAAAACTATATGCTAACAAATTCATTATAATTTTGTCATTCAACTGGTTATGAAAAACTGTAAGAACATTTTTCCCTATGTAAGCACATCATTACCACATTTGTAATAGACTATAACACAACATGGCCAAAGATGCAACAAATTAATGAACCCAAATTGAATAGAAATATGTTTTGACCCAGGATGCTTCAAAATTGTGGCTCTGTTTGTCTGATTTGGAAAAATGTCTATTCAGATTCTCTACCCTTTTTTAATTGATTTTTTATATTGAGTTGTATGAGTTCTTAATAGATTTTAGATATCAACCCTTTATCGATAACCCTTTATTAAATATATGATTTGCAAATATTTTCTCCCATTTAGTTTTATTTTGTCAATGGTTTCCTTTGCTTTCAGAAGGTTTTTTTAGTTTGATGTAATCCCTCTTTATTTTTGTTTTTACTGCTTTTGCTTTAGGTGTCAAATCCAAAAATTAATCACCAAGACAAATGTCAAGGCAATTACCACCTATGTTTTCTTCTAGAAGTTTTTTAATTTCAGGTTTTACATTCAAGTCTTTAATCCATTTGAGTTAATTTTTGTGTATTCTATAAGGTAGTTTCATTCTTGTGCAATGCTAATAATTATTTGATATTTTAGTATATTAATAAAACTAAAAGCTATCTTTTCTACTATATATAAACATAATCTATGTTAAATACTATACTAATTTTTTTATTTCTTTGATAGAATGCCTTTAGACAAGAGAATTGTGAAATTATGATTTCATTGTTAAAATATGTGTGATACTTATATTGTAAATACCTTTGAAATGTAATGCATAGGAAAGTTATAAATAATATAGTTTAGTGTTTTCATTATTTGATATTATTGCAGTATGGAATGTATAATACCAGATATAGGGTTAATTTTAAAATAATAATTTTCCAATAATTAGTAATATTTGTGACTTTGAACTGAGAAAAATCAAAGCACATGATAGTATTCTGAGTTAAATTTGAAGACTAAGCCAGTCCAATCTTCAAAAGATTGATTCTAAATTAAAACCATCTTAGGTATTATTTGATTAATATTAATAATTTAAAAATAAATTGAATTATATTATTAAAATTTTGAAAAGGAATAAAAAACATTTGGATGTTTTTCAAAAATGTATTTTAATACAGTTTTGCTGAGAAAAATTACCAAGTTCCCAAAGCAGCAATCATTTGTTGCCTGGAATGGAATTTTTCAAAACATCTATATTTTAAACAGAAATGGTCCTAAATGTTTTGCTTTTAAATTTTAAAATAGTATCACATCTCCCCATAATTATCTGCAAAGTCATGAAGAATTGTCAATGGCATTTTATTCTAACTTAGATCCTTTTTAATATTATGATGACTCTTCCTTCTAAAATAAAAGTCATTTTGCTGTATCAGCAGAGACTGTCTGCAAGTACCATATCTCTATACTATTTTTATACCATTCAAAGAGCTAAGGTTACTTGGTCTTTAGTCCTGTGCCGTTCATCACCACCTAAGGAGTGTTATAATCCTCTGGAAATGCATTGCCTGGAGTGTGATACTGCTTAATAAATCACTCCATCTTATTTATCTTTCTCTTGACATATATCTAGCAGCAGGAGCCATTATCCTGTGACAATGTTAAGTTCTATTGACATTTTCTCTTAATTAACTACACCACTGGCTACAAATTTTACACTGGGAGTAAACTTCCTTTATTTAATGCTATCATGAACAAAGGAGAATGTTGTTTGTCAGCATTCATTGTCATAATAGATATTGAAATAAGTGAAACATCATTGCTACTTTTCCAGAAAACCAGATTACTTTGCTGAGAAAACAACAAACCGAATTTGTATTTAGAATCATATTGCATTATTTTTTTCATTAGACAAATGACCAATTAGGCAAATGCATTTTTTTCATTAGAGGCCTAAGGAATATATGACAGCTGTATTATATATGTTTAAGTTCTTTTGTGATACATATCTCTTTAGTCAATTGAGTGATTTTTATGTACCCTTTTATAAATTGAGAGAAACATTTCAGACTAAACATGTTTTATGTACCTTAAAACTATTCTATGTCCAAATTAAAAATCATTCATTTATTCAACATTTCTTAAATGCCTACAATGTCATAGGCACTGTTCAAACTCCTAGAGATACCTTTCTGAGAAAAACAAATAAATATTCAGGCCCTCATGGAACTAATATTTTAGTGAAGGGAAACAGGTAACAAGCAATAGGCATGATAAATAAATTACATTGTGTATCAGAACTCAAATAATCATAGAAAATGTAGCTCAAAGTGAGGGGAATTTGAAGTATTCGTGGAAGGGTTGCAATTTTCAATGGGCTCATTGGAACAAGCCTCTTTGAGAATTTGATGTTAGAGCAAAAACCTAGGCTAGGAAGTAATATGCTTTATAAATACCTGGGGAAGGGTGGTCAGGTATAGAAAACCACATAAGCAAAGAGCCTTCTCAAAGAGAACGGTCAGAACAATAGCTTAGTAGCAGGTAAGGTTAGGAAGTCCATGCATTCGGGTGAGGGTGGCATTGTAGGCTTTGGCTTCCATTTTGAAGTAATGAAGACTCACTGGAGTGTTTGAAGCAGAGGAGTGGCAGGACAAAAATTTAGACAAATATAAATTGTTATAAAGGGCATTAACCGACAAACTATTTTGTGTTTGCTCTGTTTTCAAATTCTCCAGCATAATTGAGAATTTAATAATTGCTTCCAAAAAAACTGTAGGTTATATGTTTATTTTATAGGTGTATGAATGTTTATCTATTTATATAGATATATGTTGCATACAAAATATCTCCATCTACTGAACCTTAAAAACATTAATTCCAAGATCCAGCCTCACTCTTTTGTACTCAGCCGATCAAGCAAATACGATTATCCATTTCAGACAGCATAGCAACAGTAAATCAAGAGCTATATATTATTCCCAGCTTTATTTTGGGTGACAGCTTCTGAAGAAAACCATTCTCTTCTAAAATAATCTTTCCCAGTGCATTTGGAAAAGAAAGAACAGAGAGAAAAGCAAAAGTAATGGCCTGCTCAGTTTATTTCTTCCTTCTCAATCAACCTCCTGTTATTTTTCTGGGAACAATAAATAGTATTTTACTAAAATTATTTTAGTTCTTTAATATAATATATATAATTTTAATATATAATATATATAGTTTATTTTTTATATCAAGCCAAACTACTAACATCTTTCTTTCAGAGTAAGAATAAGTTCCCTTGTTCCTAAATCATCAGTTATAAGCATCTCCACAGCAAATTCTTACCGTTAAGAAATTGAATTAAAGATTTCTCTTATTATATTTATTTACTTGAAATTTACATATAGTTCCCCTTTATCTAAAGAGATCGTAAAATCTGCTAACATTCATAATAACACTAGATTATTTTGCTTTACTTACAGAAAAATAAATCAGTAACATTTTATTTCCAATTTTTCTTGTCAAGGTCAATTCTTTGATTAAAGTTTCTTGATTTTTAAATCCACAGTCATTTGGTCACAAAAGGCCATCTGGAGTATAAGATTAAATACACACTAGCTTTAGCCACAGTAGGAATCTATAAACTCAGCGTTTTCCCCCAGAAAACCTTCCTTTGAAAATGATGTACAATTTATCCACTGAGGCTATACTTAATCTCAAAACCATAGAAAAACAAGGTCAAATCTTGGAAATAGTGCAACTTGTCCCCCTATAGTTGTTACAAATAGTTGTATAGACTAGTGACACTTCTGGAAAACTAAATATTTTGAAGTGAGCCTTTAATATTCAGTCTTCAAATACAGGAAATGGTTTGGGTTAAAGAGTAAAAATTAAAATGTTCACCCTCATGTTTATTGATTTTTCATTATTTCTTCTGAGCTAGTATTGACATTCTATAAATGCTGGCTTGAATTAGGTTAAGCAAGTTGAAAATTATATTTGATGACCTGAATAATTCGTTAAAAAGATAGCTTTAAAATTTGCTTTAGTACCACAAACACATCTTTTATATTAATGTAAGATAATGAACCTGGCCACATGCAATTTCCAAGATGGACACTTTGAGTTGGAACGAGTAGTTTTTGTGCTATTAAATGACATGGGATAAATATCTAACTGATGAACCAAAAGAGAATATGTTGGCTGAGAAAAAGTCATTCCTGGCACTAAAAGGCAATTTAACATGCATTTACACCCAGGAAAGCTTAGAAAATGACCAGTAATTGCAGAAGTCAAACTTGTAAGCTGGCTATGCTTACTTGTTTCAATCCAAGACTTTACTGCAATGCAATTTAAACCTCAAATCTGTGACTATCTGAGACTATCATTGAATTTAGGTAGCTTATCAACTGAAAATTGTAAATAATGACATAAGCACATTTACAAGATGTAGTAATTCCATAAACCAAGCAAATACCATTATGAATATATATGTACGTACATATATTGAATATATATGTACGTACATATATATAGGTATATACGTATATATGTATATATATATACACACACACACACATGTATATACGTGTATACACACACACATACACACACACGCACACACACATATATATATTACATATTTAGGAGCGTACCTCCTTGTGTGTCTTTATCATTTAATATACTTCATAACACTGATAAAGTTGAAAAAATATTTTATAATGCACAGGTGGCAGAAAGTAACTGAAGGTAAATGATTTTCAAAAACAAAAATCTACAAGCTACAGTGTTTTTTCGTTTTTTGTTTTTGCTTTTAAGTAGTAGCTAAACAGTCCTATAAAATAACATATTTATTTAAAATTAGAGTTTTATATGTTTTCCTTTATGATGCTGTTAAATGCAGCTTAATTTTTTAAATGATATTAAAACAAACCAGCAATACAATGTTTATTAAAAATGCATTTTTTGTGCCTAATTTATTTTGCAAGTCTTTTGGCAATATAATTTAAAATATTTGAAATCAGAAAATTCAAAGGAAGTAAAAATGATAAAAATTGAATAGAATAAAGATTAATCCTGCTTCTAAAAATATAGATTTAAGTGTTAAATTGCAACACCTGGCATAATTAAATAAAATGAAATAAATTCCTTAGAAAAAAACTTTAAATGTAATTTTTCCTCCTTTTGTTTCTGTGCAGATATTTTTATAATCTCTGTGAAGGGCACTGAGGTTGTGCTGATTCTTAGAGATAGGTTTAAAAAAAAACAATGCCATTAACTTTAGTTTTTAAACTCTCTTTTCATGAGAAAGACTTTTCCAACAGTGCTATATTCCATAACCTGCTAGTTTGTTTTTCTCATTTTTAATTCATTGTTGACTAAGTACAGAAAACAAAGTGATGGGAGGAATTTTACAGCAGGTCTGAGGGATTTGAAGCCTCAGATGGAGTTTTCAAGGATCCTTCCAGGCAGACATATCTTTAAGTGCTTTGATCTGGTAACTTTGATCTTCAATTTGGCATTTTATTGCTTATCAAGATGTTTTAGCTGGAAATCTTCTTCTTAACACAGAAAATGTGGAAAATTTAACCTTGAAACAATTCTCAGGGTTGGAATTTTTTAAAGTTGAAGTAATACTTTATATGCATCATTTTGTACATTGTCATTTATTCTCCCAAATTTAATATTTTATTCATGCTGATTAAAGTTTTATCAGCAAATGATTTGGTAGAGTAAACTATTAATCTCAATAAAAGAGTTGTGTTAGATTAGACTTTCTACTTATAAATTTAACAACAGCATTTCATCCAAATAGCTAAAGGATCTATTTAGAGACAGTAGGAAGAAGTCTTGGAGATTATAATGGACTATTTAAGTAGACCAGCTAAAGTGGTGCTAGCTTGAAGAACATAAACCACCATCACAACAACAAAAGTGGAAGAAAGAATAGAAAAGAAGTAATGAAATTGAAATATATGTGAGAGGACCGAGCACCTGAGTGGCTGTCAATATACAGAAATGTATTAATATAGAGATATATAATTATGGTTTCATACTGTATATAATTTTTTAATTAAATTAAAAATATATCCTGCACACTGATTTATTCCTTTAGGTATTCTTTTGTAAGCTTTATTTACTGTCTATATAAGAATCTATATTAAATATATGTGTATGTATGTATAATTTGTTTTGCCAAATTCCCTATTATTTCATTCTTATAAAATTGTAAAAAATCATCTAGTGGTTCAATATTTGTGTACATCCTTTGGCATTTTTTTAAGAAAATTATGCTAGATATTCAGCTTCCAAGTTACATTATAGAGATAGACATAATGTAGATATGTAGATATATAAGCTATAGATATACTTCTAAGACTTAAATACTTTCAGCCAATCATTGTACTATACTACATACTCACACATTTTATATAATTAATAGTATAGAGATTGCAATAGAATTTTAAAGGATTTATTCATGAAAACAGTAGTAATATAAAGCAAAATTGTTTTACATTACTGTATTTCACCAGATATTTAGAAGATACTTAAACATATTCAGACAGAGAAAATTGCTTGAACATGAAGTATGACAACACTATACTTAAAAAACACTGACTAAATCATTTGAACAAAAAGTTTAAAATCTGTCATTGCTAACTTAAATGTTAAGAACTCAGACAAAAAGTAGATAAAATTAGTTCATACATTTAAATGTGTATTGCTGGTGTTTTTAAAAGTATAAAATTATTCCATGTAATGCAGTAAGGCATTACAATAACTTAAAATATAGTAACAAAATCTTTATACTCCAAACTATAAAGGAG
Source organism: Eonycteris spelaea (assembly GCA_003508835.1). Taxonomy (NCBI): domain Eukaryota; kingdom Metazoa; phylum Chordata; class Mammalia; order Chiroptera; family Pteropodidae; genus Eonycteris; species Eonycteris spelaea. Next base: position 5,512,031 of record PUFA01000074.1, on the reverse strand, counting down.
GGCTGTGTTGTTCAAAATGATAATTTTGGGTGGGGAGAGGAAATTATCCAACAACTTTATAGAGAGAAAACAAAAGAAAAAAGTAGCTGATCAAAATTTACCTAAAGTAGTTCACCCAATCACTACAACTTTTTGTTTCATTTGGGAAAAAAATATATCTTCAGGTTATTACTTCCAGAGCCATCAAAGTTTGTTAGGCAAAAGAGGACTCTAAAAAGTGTTCTATTAAACCATAAAGATGAAGATCACCCAGTGATTTGTTTGAATTTCATTATTTGTATGCAAATGTAAATATTTTATGAAGAATCTGTCTTGGAAACAGCTGAAGTTCCCTTAGATAGATGACTGGATGAAGAAGATGTGGTACATATATACAACAGAATATTATTCAGCCATGAGAAAAGGTGAAATACAGCCATTTGTGACAACATGGATGGATCTTGAGATAATCATACTAAGTGAAATAAGTCAGACAGAAAAAATTGAGAACCATATGATTTCACTCATATGTGGGATATAAAATTGAAAGCAACAAATGAACAAGACAAACAAAAACTCATAGACACAGATAATAGTTTAGTGGTTACCAGAGAGAAAGTGGGGGTCGGGGAGGTAGATAAGGGTAAAGGGAATCAAATATATGGTGATGGAAAGAAATTTGACTTTGGGTGGTGAATGCACAATGCAATTTACAGATGATGTATTATTGAATTGTACACTTAAAACCTATATACTGTTATTAACCAATGTCACCCCAATAAATTAATTTTTTAAACTCTGTTGAAAAGTTTGTTTCATTATAGAGTTAAGTTTGTACCATGAGCAACATTATAAAAGAAATAAAAAGGGAAGTTGCAGAAGATAGCACAGAACTTAAATGACTACAGTTATAATTAATAACAATTCCCCTGATAATATCATCACATAAAAACTTCCCAGCATGTCTGTTTTTGGATAACAACCAGAATTCTCAAACAATTGCAGGGGTCTCTTGTGTATTGTCATATATGCATAGAAGAAATTTCTAAGTTTGTGAAATTTGGAGGAATGACAAATACATATTTTTTCTATTTTCAATAAACCTATGTAGAGAACCGAGGTGAATGAATGTCCCTAGGGAAAGGGGGAATTAAAAATTAACCATCATTTTGTTTTTGCATGTAAAACTTATGTGGAAAGTTTTATGCACCTGCATATAACTCATTGTGTCTAAGATTTGTTACAGAGTTTTTATCAAATTAATTTTAAAAGAAAATATAATAGCTAATTACAATTCCAATTATTGGTGCTTATAATTGTTTAATGATTCAATAAAAAGTTTATAGCTCACTATTAAAATAACAACAAATGTATTTTTTGAGTTATTCCAAGAATGAAGTTAAGATATATAGAACCCTGAGCAAGTCTGAGGAAAGAGATCTTCACCTGCCTGTTTTCTCTCTTTATTTATTCATTATTGGAATCTCATGTCTTTGCCATATCACCTTCTTTTCTCTTGATATGTCACATCTTTCAAGATTGTCTATTAATTATATCGGTTTTATTTTAATGTGACTGTTTCCCAGTTTCATTGGTTTTAGTAAATTATAAATTATTCCCAAGACAAAATAATGGGATTTTTTCTGAGTTTTATAGATATTTATTTTATTTATTCTATTAATTTATTGAGATGACATTTATTAATAAAATTATATAGGTTTTGTGTACATTAATTTGCATATTGCATTGTGAATTCACTACCCAAGTCAAATCTCCTTCCATCACCACATATTTGACCCCTTTACCTTTATTTACCTCCCCCACTTTCTCTCTGGTAACCACTAAACTATTGTCCATGTTCATGAGTCTCTGTTAGTCTTGTTTGTTTGTTGAAATCATTGGTTCTCAACTTTTTCTTATTTTGCTTAGCATGATTATCTCAAGATCCATCTATGGTGTTGCAAATTTCATCTTTTCTGATGGCTGAGTAATATCCCATTGTATATATACCACATCTTCAATATCCAATTATCTATTGAAGGGCATTTTGGTTGTTTTCATGTCTTTGTCACTGAATAATGCGCAATGAATATCAGGGTCCATAAATCTTTACTCATAAATGCTTTCAAATTTGGGGGGCAGATACTCAGAAGAGGGATTGCTGGGACATATGGTGATTCTATTTGGAATTTTTTTGAGGAAACTCCGTACTGTTTTCCATAGTGGCTGTCCCAATTTACGCTCCTACCAGGAGTGTATGAGGGTTCCTTTTCCCCTACAATCTTGCCACCACTAGTGATTTGTCCTGTTGATGACAACCATTCTAACAGGTGTGAGGTGGTATCTCATTGGTGTAACTCTTATTCTGTTTTATTTTGTTTGCTTGATTCTGTCCTAAATTTTTGGCCTCTCAGCCACAGTAAATCCACCCATTTTTATCACTGAGGAAAACAGAGGGAGAGAATGAAGTGGCAATATAAATTAGAATCCTTGACAGAAGAAATGTACTTGGAAGAGACACCAGAGTCTCCCTAGATTCTCTGATACCTGTCACTCTCTGCCTGGTCTTTTCCCTTGCCTCTGTGAGACTATGAGCATAAACCAACTCTCCCTGCTCTTCTGTGGTCTGGATCTTAGCTGAGGAAACCAAATCTTGCTTTACTAATTATTTCATAAGGCTATTGTGAATATTAATAAAATGCTTATATAATACTTACACAATGTCTGGTGTGTTAGTAAATACTCAACAAATAGGAGCTTTTATTCTTTACTTTGTTTCCTGACATTCACTTTATAATTTCTTACTTCCTGATTTTGGATTGAGTTTAATAGGCTTTTTGTTTTGTTTTGCAACTTCACCCTGATTCTTTTTCTCTGACCCCACTTCCTAACTTTGTTACATCCACGGTTTTTATTTACCACTTCAACCCAGCAATATGAACCTGTTTCATGATTGCTCACCAATTTAACCTAAGTCCCAAGTCACTTAATGACTAAAGAGGCTCTAGATGGAAAATACCTTTAGAACTTCCGGGGAGAATCTAGAAACCACACCCAAATAGCACATTAAAATAGAAAGAGGAGGAGGAAGAGATATTCTTTAAGTAAAATAATTAAGCTTCATATTCAATTCTATAATGCATCCAGCTTAACATATTGGCTTGCACAAATACACAAAGAAACCCATGATATGTGGTTCATACACATTTGCTTAATCAATCAGCAGCATTGCGGCAATCACTATGATACCAATTATTTTATGTTCTTTAATAACAGATCTATCTGCATTACTTACTGAAATCTATATGAATATTTAGGGCCCACATACTGATTACAATGTTTGCATTTTATCCCAATAAATTTTCTGTAACATTAGCACACCAAAATCTCATTTCTTTAACCATTTTCCAACTGATTATTCCAAAGAATATAACTGAAAAGAAACCAAAGGGAAATCCATTTATCTCTTCTGCTCTTTAAGATGTCTTCCTAAGCACTTAACTATAAGAGCTCTGGAAAAGAGGAAAAAAGAAAGGAAGTTCAAAACTGAGAAGGTTGAAATTGTTTTTGAAAGAGTAAATTCACAATGTTAAATGATCCCCTTCTTCTCTATCAAATTGTAAATCTTAATGTATGCTCAATAAATAAGTTATAGTTTGAAATTAATCTCTAGTCATGGATAACAGGGTGCTGGGTTTGAATGGCATTTTTGAGCTTTTAAAATTTATTTTAGACTTACTCCTGACTCTGTTATCATGATTACAACTGATTGAATGTGGATTAGCATTCTCTGACCTTGTGGAGATAATAATGCACTTATGCATAAGGCCTAGTTAAGGAACTGCTCTCAGAAATTCCAGAGGTAATTAAAAATTTCACTTTGTGATCCATTTAATTTTTGATGACTGTTGATAACTGTTGTTTACCCTTTGAACTTTCATGCCCCTGAGATTGGTAAAATGGGTACAATTCTCCCTAGAACCACTGATTGATTGAACTTATGAAAAATGGGGTCGATAATGGCACTAGAATTTATATAGTGATTTTATATAGTGGCTTAGGACTTGCTATAATTATTTTAAAACATTAAAAGCTAATACATCACAACAGAGTGGCAGGCCTGACTCAACTGCAGTCTTGCTTCATGCTGTTTGATAAACGAGGAGTCACCCAGATAACATTTCCACTTTGAGCGCCTTCACCAGCCCTCATTTCTTTGCCAGGTCTGTAGTGAAATCTGTAGGTAACAAGAAAATAGTATGAAAAGAAAAAAGCATAGTTTTTTGAGACCTCCAGAAAATGGCATTTGGATACATTTAAAGAATCACAAGAATCACAATATTTTCCTTGTTCAAGCTATGCGCTATGTTTCTTTTTTAGTGAACAGATAGGCAATTGATATATATTAATATATTAAAAATAGAAACAAAGCCCCAAAGTATCAATCAAACCAAAGGTCCATGAAACCAGATATGGTAGAAATGAGGAAAACAAATAGTGACATAAAAATAGACTTTAAAAATTGCAAGGCATCCCTGAACCAAAATACCTAAAACACTTCCTGAAGATTTTGAGGGCTTTATTTGGATATCTTTTGCCCTTTTGAAACTGAATTACTGAAATCTCAATTTTAATGTTATAATATCAGGTAAAAAAATTCTGTATAATATACATTTAAATCTTTTACCAAAACTTGGACTTATACTCTTGGGTCTTACAAAGCACCGTATCTACTAACATATCTAAAGTTAAACCAGGAGAAAAAGGTTGAGGTCATTTGGTTTCTCTTTTTAATTTTTTTCAAAACAAGAACTCTAAAATAGTACAATAGAGTAGTTATAATAAGCGCATGAATACAGAGGCTAAAGATATTTTTAGGGCACTTAAGTAAATGTGTGTGCTTTTGGCAAAACCATAACTGTGGAATTCATGCAAGTTTTGGGAAATATGACTCCTCTGAGAGTTTGAAATATATATATTTCTCCATAATTGTTGAAATTTAGTTCTGATATTGTTCTGAAGATGCAAAGTCTTATTTCTTTCTTTAAAAGGTATAGGGGAAGGAAACAGTAAAAGGCAAGCAGATATGTTTTTTGTTGCAAATAAAAATGATAGGAAATTCAGATATGTGTGCCACACTGATCCATTATGTTTTGTGCTAAAGCTGATTTTATTAGCCATTAATGCCATAAAATGCTGATCTACGACTTAGTGGAATCTCAGCAAACAGCCATTTACACTACCATGCCTTCCAATTAAACGGATTAATTTCAAACATTTAGAAGTATATAAATATATATGTATATATATATATACATATATAAAGCATATATATATAAGAAAAGTCTTAAAAAGTGGAAAAGAGCTTCTAATTTCAATATCATTTCAGAATCTTTAGAAGAGTACATTTACCAATTCAAGATAACTAGCCCCATAAAAAGTATTTCACTAATAAGTGTAATAAAAGATTTGTCTGCCACAATAAAGTTCATGTATATCAAGATACTTCTAATAGGTTTAGTGCACTTTACTCACACTATGATCATGTTTCCAGTAGAACTGAATACAAAGCAATTAGCACAGGAGGGAAAAAATTGGTCTTGATTATATGAGATCTAGAGAAAGGACTTACTGAAAGTGTGTCTAAATACCACCACTGCCACTATCCTTGGAAATACAAAAAAAATAAACCAGTCTGTGGTAGGGAATCATGATAGACACTATATGTGTTTCTCATATAATAGGTTGCACCTAAGGGAGTTAGTATTTCATGGCAGCTTAACCTCAAATTCTTGACTATTGTTTGAGGTACAACTTGTGTAGAACTATAATGTAGTCCACCTAACAAACAGAACCTGAAATCTACTTTTTAATTTAATTACTAAAATCTTAAATGTTTTAATTTTGTTGTGTCAGATGGAAAAATTGACTTTCAATTGGCTGTTTTTGTTTCATAGCTCATTAGAAAGAGTGGAAATTTCATATGGGCTAAAGTAATGAAAATACTGTGAAGTAAGAAGCTGCCAAGCATTAGTTTTTGTATGTAATATAATTCAATTTAGTTCTAATATGAGTTACACCAACTCACACTTTGAAATTAAGTTAAAATCAGCATATAAGGTTTATGTGGTAACTAGCAGCCATTTAATTTGATTAAAATTAATTTTTAATATTTTTAAAATCTATGCATCAGAAATATTCTACAGTACTGGGTTCAGTAAACTAAACTACTTGTGTTAAACCTAAAGCATGAGAAATTATAAATATTATCTCCTTCTGTGGGAAATCCTGATGTTGAAATTTTTTATTTGATCAGAGGACCATTCTTATTTCAGGTAAGTATGTAAACATGGCATTTGTATATGTAAAAGAACTTTATTAAATAAGAAAGTGAAATATCTTAAAATTTATTATTCAACTAATATAGAATTCTTCAAAACAGAGCTTAAATGTTAAAAAGAACTTAAAAGAAGGCGATGCTATTTATAAGCAGTTTTTCATATATTACAATTATTATGCAAATGTAAACATTGTTAAAAAGTCTTCCTATGTACAAGAATTTGCCATTTCGATTGCATGATCTAATACTTTCTAGCCTACTTGTGCTTATGTGCAAATAGACTTATCAGCCAGTCCAGCACTATATTTTGTCATTCAATCGAAATGTCAACACATTGAAAATATGTATTAATAATATAGTGACATTACCTATCACTATTTCAATAAATAATGTTATAAAATATATTTGAAAATTCTTAACACTTGTATAAGACATAAAAAATATTTCTTTCACCAAGTAATTTCTCTTCTTGGATTCTATCAAAAAAGATGTTTATAGCAATGTAATATATGGTAGTATAAACTCTCTAAATTTTTAAAACTAGTAGGGATAGTTAAGCTATAGTACATCTGACTCAGGAATATTAGTCAGTGAAAATGTAATAAATAAGATACAAAATGAGAAGTATGGCAATGACTATTAGTATTAAAAGTTAAGAAAAAAATTCAAAAAGAACATATCAAAAAATACTAACCTAGCCTCTTCTTCAATGTTGGCTTTCTAGACCAGTAAACTAGATGAGTTCTACGACACTACAGTCATTTTGCTATCAAGACATCTAATTGGATTGTGGTATTCCCAATGTCACATCAGCCTTACGGAGTTTTCTCTTCACAGATGCTTGTTCTCCACTCCATCTCATGCATGTCTTGATATATCTCTGTGTAGAGAGTGTCCCTCTCATGTTTAGTCAGGGTGGTGAATAGGTTGTTCAGAGCAGATCCCTTCCAATATTCCCAACTCTCAAATCTCTACAGTATACCAGAGAATTTGCATATAGGTTACCTCCACAATTGATTTATTATTGGTTCATCCTTCAATTAGCCATTCTAACAAATTACTCCATCACCCCAAGTAGCAAGTCAACACAATAAATATCAAGTCCTAGATCATTACCACCCATGACAATATATTTGCCCTAATCAATAAGATCAATATTGTATCCTATTTTTTATAAAGCTTTCATTAGTGGGCTTTATACTTCTCTGACTTAGGTTGGAATCTAACTTGCATCCTGGAGGCAATGAGGGCCAATGTGGTGAGTCCAGGAGAGAACTTCAGTTCCCCAGTTCAGTCACTGAGGAACGTTTGTGCAGAAGAGAGCTGATTCCCTCAGAAGTGTTGAGAGGTTGCTTCCAAAACCAGGAGGTTCAGAGGGATTTAGAGGCTCAGATTTTCAACAGTGCCCTTTCCTTGCCAATACGTCAGGCATTTGATTGGTGATTGAATTGTGCTACCCTTACAGTCAAGCCTTGGCCTCATCCTCAGTCTGTATCTGTCCTGAAACTATACGATTTAAGAGACTCCTTCAAAGCTTCCATCAAGACTTTAAAATTTTACCTTATTTCTGAGTTGAGTATTCATTGCCTTCAATTTCTCCTTTTTTAATTGTGTAAAACATTCATCTGTTCCAAATTTAAAACTAACAAATTAGTCACAAAACTCTTCTATCCTTATCCCTTTCACTCTATTCCCCTACCCACTTTCTTCATATATATATTACTTATGTATTTATTATTTTATTTCCTATTGTTTCATTTTGAAAATATAAACATTTACTCCTCCTCTTTTACCCTAAAGTGCACTGTAAACTGTTTTGTACCTTGCTTTCTCTGGAAGTTTCTTGAGATTTCTTTCTTTTCTAAAAAAGATAGATTTCATGATCAACTCCTGAGAGTGAGGATGGGGCGGGGTGGAATTTGGGGTATTAGAAGGCAGAGAAACACTGAAACAAATGTCTCCGAGAGTGAGAAAAAGAATTTCTAAGGAGATGTAATATGACTGGGAGGCTACATTAAAGGTTCGTTTTAAGTTTGTGGTCATGAATTTAAAATGACCTGCACATTTTTTATGTTATTCCACAGTTACATTCAGCTGCACAGTTTATGCACAGAATACGGAAAGAGTTGGATTTGACTCAGTTTGGGGCTGTGCCAAGAGGATTTCAAGGGAGTTTGGGATAAATGCAATGAATTGATTTTAAAACAAATCACTGAATTTAAGCTGGGCGAGAGAGAAGTCTTTCTAAGAGAGTAGGGAGGGATAGTGAAAGGGTGATAGGGTCAACAGATCTTAGTTATATCTTTGTGGGACTGTGGATTTGATAGAGGGAAGAAGCTCAAAAGTGTAAGGTAGCATAGGAGAGTAGAATGTTTGAAAATGAGATTATAAAAGTGGTGAAGCTATTGTTAATAAAGTTACATTTGCTAATATAAATATAAAGGCAGTGCCGTTTGCATTAAACAGAAAATAACCATAACATCAGTATGTTATAAATGAAACATTATTAATTCTAATTAGTTTCTGTTGCCTGACAAAGGGAGTTTGAGATTTGCTTTCCCTTTATAGAAATAGATTAATAATCTTAAAGAGACATCGCAAAACTGAGACTTTGTTCCTGGTATAAAAAAAATACTGAAAGATAATTATAAAGGGAACAACTTCCTCACTATAGCACAATAATTTGATGCTGTTTCCCCCTACCACTTAAGCCATCTGTCGTACCAATGATAGATATGCCACATTATAGAAACCTGCCCCACCTTGTAAGTGGTTTCAGGTAGCAGACTTACTAACCATGGCCAACAGCAAATCATATGCATATCTTGCATGTCCCGTCTTTATTACCTCTGCCCACCCCCCCCCCCACCAAAAGAAAAATTAGTAGAGCATTTATGGATCTAGTCATCGACAGTCCTCTCAATTTGACTATGGATAAATTTCAAAAAATAGATAAATATATAAATATGACTGACATACCTTAGCATTTAGGATATACTTACATTTTATCCCATCCTAAAATGTATATACACTGCCCTGGCAATGATGAATTGCCAACAATATTCTTCTTCATATTTTCTAAACTATTATTTTGTAAGTGTAAATAAAACATTGTAATATTTACTGATACTCTCAGTTGACCAGCTTACTTGAACATATTCAATCATCCTAATATTGAAAATTTTCTATTTGCTGTAAGAGTTTTTTAGCCATTCTGCTAGTAACCTGCTAGATTCCACTAAGGAAAAAAACTCAAGAAAATAATGTTTATAAGGAAAGGTAAAAAGCTTTATTCTATTTTTTTCTTAACCATATTTCATAAGCGTTTCACAGTCTCAAATTATATAATAAACACCTTATGAGTTTTTAAATCTATGAGAAGCAGATTTACCAAAACCAAATTGTAGAATCTTAATTAATTGTTCTTCATATTTTCAGGCAAACACAAAGATGCAAGAATAGTCACACAATAAGATTTAGTACAATAAATTTTTGCCTGACTCGGGTGAAATTGTCAAGTTTTACAATTTTGCCTGAGGGCAAAACATTATTTTATATCTTAACAACTTTTATAAGAAGATAATATATGCAGTAGCAAGATTGATATATTTTTTGATGTGGCAAACTAGTCATATCAAAATGTAAATCTGTATCAAAAGATTTTTCTTACAACAGAGGCGTCACTTTAGAGAATATGAATTCCACATGCTTCTGCAGAGTGATATAGGGAGACTCGAACTCACTAGAGAGTATAAGAATCAAAACACCCATCTCTAGACTCAGACTTTTGTCCAGGTAGCAGACTTACCAACCGTGTCAGGAATCGGTAGCCTAATTTCTGCCATGCTTTAGCAAAGTGGGATTGTGTTTTTAATTAAGCAGATTTTGTTTTTGTTTTTGTTTTTGTTTTTTGCCTGATTGTCTTTTCTAGCATTCTGATTCTATAAAAATAGCTTCTTTTTTAATGTGCACACAGAGGGGAAAAAAGAGGCAAAAAAAAAAAGAAGGTCTTTGTTACATTTATCCTTCTTTCTTTTTTTATTTAGTTTTCTGGTGTTTTTTGTTGTTTTGTTTTTTTGTTTATCGTTTTTTTTTTACTTAAAATAGTGTGGTATACAATCTTATGTTGGTTGTATTAGTTTCGGGTATGAAATATAGTGATTTGACATTTTTATACCTTATAATGTGATCATGCCACTAATTCTAGTCATTTGTTACTGTATAAACTTATCACGTTTAGTATTATGACTATATTTCCCTTCCCCCTTCTAAAATATTATTTACATACAGAAAAGTGCATTAAACTTAAATGTGCAGCTCAATAAATTACCAGCAATAGAACACCTTTGTAATTACTACCTAGAAAAAAGATAGAATATTACCAGTGGCAGAGCTTCCATTGCCCTATCTCAACCACAATTTTTTAGCCCCGAAGGTAACACTCATGGGATTACCAGCACTACTATTCACTTGATCATTTTTGAACAATTATCATAAAGTGTGCATACTTTTACTCAATGTTTAGTTTGTAATATCCATTTATGGTGTTATATGCAAATGAAATCTGTTCATTTTCATTGCTATGTAATATTTCGTTGTATACATATACCATAATATTTATCTATTCTACTCTCCAAGGATATTTAGGCCATTTCCAGTTTGGGGCTATTATGAATAATCTTGCTATGAATATTCCTGTGTATGTAGCTTGGGGTATGTACCTAAGGAATGGAAGTACAGAGTCTTAAGATATACATACAGAAGTACACATCTTTATTTATCAAAGTGATTAAATCAATTTACAATCCTACCAACAAGGTATGTTTTGTAATGCTACATTCTTGCTAACATTTGATATTATCTATTTCTTTATTTTAATCATTCTGGTGGTTGTGTAGTGTTATTTCATTTCTCTTTTAGTTTGTGTATCTCTGATAGCTAATGAGGTTACCACTTCATCACATATTCATATGGCCTTTGGTTATCCTTTATGAAGCCTCTTGCCCATTTTTCTACTTATTGTTTATTTTATTCTTATTGATTTATAGAAGTAACTATATATTGATGAATTACTTTGTGATATGTGTATTGCAAATACCTTCTACTGTAGCTTGTATTTTTACTCTCTTAATGGTGTCTTTTGAACTAATACTTATGAAGTATTACTGTAGTCAAATTTATCAAACTTTTTTTTGTGCTAATGTCTTTTATGCTCCCTTAAAGAAAACTTCTGCTACCTAATCTTGTGGATATATTGGGTATATTCTTTTATATGATTTTCTAGAATCTTTATTGTTGTTTATATTTTATTTTTATTTCTATAAGCCACTTGGAATTGATTTTTGTGTATAAATTATGAGACAAGTTTCACTATTTTCCATATGTATATCCAGATTGACCTAGTAATATTTATTGAAAAGACCTCTCTTGCTGTATAGTACAGCAGTGCCAGCTGGGCATAAATCAAACATTTATTACACATGAATAATTTTCCATGATTTGGTCTATGCTGGTACAAATATCACACTGTTTTAATTGCTATATAAAGCTTCAGTCAGCTAGAACAATCTTTTTCTTCTTGGACATTGTCTTGGCTATTTTTATTCTTTTGCAATTTTATATAAATTTTACATTCAACTTCAGTTTTTTCTCTCTCTTTGTCTCTCTCTCTGTCTCTATCTCTCTGTCACTCTCATTTTCTCCCTTTCTCCCTCTCTTCTTCTTTACCTCCCCCTCATGAAAAGAACCGGGGATTTTTATGGCAATTCATTGAACTTGTAGACCAAATCTCAAATAAAATTTGAGAAAAATTTATATCTTTATAATATATATTTTTAATTCCATGTTTTAAGAGTTTGTTACATTATATATGATTGATTTTTGAAACATTAACTCTGTACCATAGCAAACTGATAGCTTACTAATTTTCATAATTTCTTTTATATTCTCTTGTATTTTCTATATATATGCTTATATCATCTGCAATTTATAACTTTTATTTCATTCTTTCCAATTTGAGTATTTTCTGTCATTTTTTGTCTTCTTGCACTATTCTGTTTAATACCTTTAATTAAATGTTGAATAGAAATAGTAACAATATATATTAAGATATTCTTTAAAATACTTAACTTATTAATAAGTATGATGATTGTTATAGGTTTTTTTCTAGTTTGCTGGGTAATTTCTAGTGCTTTTTCGTAAAGACTGGATATTGAATTTTATCTGAGTCTTTTCTGCATCTACCATGATGATTATAGAATTTTATTCCTTTGTGGTGTTAATGTAGTAAATTCCAATGCTTGATTTTCAAGTGCCAAGTCAACCTGGCTTTCATATAACAAACACAACATGGTTGCTTGTTTGCTTGCTTGCTTGCTTATTTATTTATTTACTTATCACTTTGCTAGTTATTTAAGTCTTTTGTATCTATAATCATGTGAAAGATTGGCCTGTATTTTCCTTTCTTGGAATGACCTTATCAGATTTTGTCATCAAAGTTTGTGCCTTCTCTATGGAAGGTATGATAGTATCTTGCTTTTTTTTCTAATATTAGAAAGAGTTGTATAAAATTAGAGTTAATTATTTGGTAGATTCTTTTGAATAAGGCCACTGGCATTGAATTTTTTGGTTGGTAAGTTTTAATTGGGGTTCAAAGTCTTTAATAGTTATGAGATCATTCAAATTTTCTATTTGTTTTGGTGGCAATTTTTTTTCTAGGAATTTGGCTATATCATTACAATTTCAAATTAAAGGGCATAAAATTGTACATAAGAACTTTAATGTCTATAACATCTGTAACAATGTACTCTTTTTACTTCTATTACTGTATTTTGTTGTGCCTTTACTTGTTTTCATGGTCAATCCCAATAGCTTTTCAATAGGCTTTTTCAATGAGCAGAATTCTGTTGGATCAACCTCCTCCATTGTATTTTGTCTATTTTATTAATGTTCATTCTTCATTTATTTCTTTTCTTTTTTCTATGTTCTTTAGTTGAACTTGATTTTTTTTTAACTTCTTGAAATTGATGAGCTCATTGATTTTAATCCTTCTTTTCTTACATGTTATAGGCTATGAATTTCCCTCTAAAACACAAGTCATCCTACCAGCTACCAAAATTTGTGAAGTTTTGATATGGAGTATTTTTATTATAATTGTTCAAAATATTTTTATTTCCCTTTTTCTTTGACCTATGGCTTAATAGACTTGGAATTACTGATTTCCAAGCATATAAAGGATTTTCTGCTTTTCTCAGTCCCATTCCCGTTTGGCAACCTCTGGGCCCTAATTTCTATAGCAGTTTAGTCTTTAAGACTTTCAAAAGCATTGATCAGCTTCTCAGTATCTTGGTTTCCTCATATTAACTTGGCATTTATCCCTCAGGGAAATAGCAAATCGTATTTCTGGGTTATTTTATTCTCTAAGATCTTGTCTTTTAATTTTTTCACTGCTTCTTTTAGCTCTCAAATGCATTAGCTTTTCAATTTTTCTAGATGCCATCAATAAGAGGATCATTTTAAATAACCAGAAATAGAAGTCAAGACTCGCATTACTTTTAGCATTTGATTAGTTTTACTTGAATTCTGCAAGAATATTTTAATTACCTAAGTAGCATATTTCATCACATGGATGAGGAAAGCTCAACAATTATCCTTTCATGTGAATGATAACAACACTAGTAAAGGTTAAAGATTTTATGGAAACAAATTAGCCTTTTTAGTCATTATTTTCTTGTTCCATTTCTGTTATACTTATTAACATCTTTCAGTCTTTAAATATTTTGTTCATATTTTATTATTTTTTCAATTAGTTGTTTTGTCTAGGAGGTACCCATATAGATTTAAAAATAAATTTATTTTTGCTTTTTTCTTTTAAAAGCTGAGTTAATATTTTATTTACTTTGAAGAAGAGAATATCTGATATGCCTTATAACTGCTTTTAAAAAATGTGTTCCAGATATCAGAAGTTAACCTATTCTAAGTATATTAGGAAATAGCTCAGGCCATAACCAAAGGGTATATTTGCATTGCACTAAAAATTTAGATATTATACAGTGACTATTAATGGTTGGCATAAAAATATGCCTGATATTATAATTTATTGAATCCTGTCAAGTCATTCACGTATTGATGAGCTTAAGCAAATCTGGTATTATGTCTTTTTTATTTATTTCTGCTATTAGCATAAGTCTGATTTCTTTTAGAAGGACTATTAATTTCATATAAAACATATATTCATTCAGCAAATATTTATGTACTTAATATGGAACAGAAACTATCCCTGTATCAGAAACTATATTCTTTGGGAGAAAAATAATAGAAATATATAAAATATGACAAATTATGATTTTAAAAAATAAGAGGATTGGGAGTATGGGCCGTGAGGCATTATTTTAGATAGGTTGGTGAAATAGTATTTTGAAGAAGTATCATCTGAGCAGAAACTTGATTTAAGTGAAGAGAAACATCATTTCTAAATTAAAGAGAATTCTGAGAATTAAAAAAAAACCCTGCAAGTACAAAGGCCCTAGGGCAGAAATCAACATAAAAGAAATTGTAAGAAGGCCAATGAGAGGAGCGGAAAGAGATAGGTTCAAGTAGTTGACGTGAGATTAGTTCATGTAGGATCTGGTATGCCTTGGTAGAGATTTTGGCTTTTTTTTTTTTTTTTTTTCTCAAAGAGTGATAAGAACTTACTGGAAGTTTTGGTCAGGGAAATATGATTTCATTCTCATTTTGAAAGCACATCATGGTGATAGAATTAGGAGTGATAGTTCATAGGATGTAAACGGGTAAACTATTTAAGTGGTACAGTTAAAGAAAATGTGACAGCCCTGGAACTGATTAGATAGGGTTTGGTGTGTAGTTAGTTTGAAGGTTAGTTTGTAGTTAGTTAGTACTTGCTACTGGATGGGATGTTGGCAAATTTCATAGTCTGAAAAAATACAGTGAAACCTGGTACTATTACCTAAAATAGTGTGAACTGCCCCAGTGAAAATAAAGTGTTTTGTTTTAAATGTGATAAGTTTGATGTGCCCATTAGATTCCAAGTGGAAATCATGTAAGCATTTATTTATAGATTTCTAGAAAGAGTGAGGCTTGAAATACCAATCTGAGAGTTATCAAAGTATACTGTAGATGATATTCAAAGTTAGGGGACTTGAGATTAGCTAAGGTGGAAATGTGGACAGAGAACAGAGGCAATCTAGAGATTAAGGTTAAGGGCACTCCAACATTTAGAAGATGGAGAAAAGTTTCTACAATAAGATTGTAAAGAGTGACTAGTCAGTTAGGAGTAAAACAAAACATACGTGATGATACTGAAGCTAATAGTAATATGTGTGATCCCAAGATCAGTAATAACCTATGATTCTAGGTAATTTAGCCAAAAATAATCTTAAATATTACTTACTGAACTTGAAATCTGAAAAAATTACATTAAATATAAGCCTAAGATAGTATTAATATCACCTAACTAGTGAAATAATTAAGCCCTGGGAAATAAAGTATATATCTGTTGTTATATAATAAGGGGGTAATTATTCTAAGGTTGAACAAAAATGTGGAAGGAAGATCATTTAAACATAATACATTAAATGTTTATAATGTTCTTTTTAAACTAGATCTCATAGTCTCATTAAAAAAAAATTAAATGTGAAATAATGAATATAAGCAAAGTACAGAGACTATACTGATATTATGTAAAAAAAAATTCTCACTACTTAAGAGTTAACTTGATATTGAATGTGTATGACCTCAGAATTCTCAATAAACACTTTGTTGATGTTCTTTTATTCTCTTTGCTTCTTCCTACAGGTGGGGAGGTCCCATACACAACTCTGGCTACTCGAATGATGATGGGGGCTTGGTGGCTATTTGCTTTGATTGTCATCTCATCTTATACAGCAAACCTTGCTGCTTTCCTCACTATCACTCGCATTGAAAGCTCCATCCAGTAAGTAGAAGATTCTAGTAGCCACAAAGTTTGAGAAATGATAGGAGTGGCAAAAGCTATTTAGATAAGTATATGGTTTCTGACAATAAATTTACAACTGCCTATTGAGTAAAGACTTAATTTTGTGATATGTAGGTATGCAGGATAGTCCACTGCTCAAAATACAGAATTGTTAGAGCAATTCTTTATAAAAATAAAATTCTGGGAATAATTCAAACATTGCTTCCCACATTTTCCTGAAAGAATAACATATATTTGGAATTTTATCCTCCACAATGTATAGGCAACAATGTAGAAGGAAGGAAAAAGGAGTTATACTAAAATATAACCTATTTCAATTTAATACTATCAATCTTTGCCTTGAGTTTGTCCTATTAAGCATTGTCTCAGTAAATAGTTAGACATTCGATGATTGATTGATTGATTAGTAGAATAAGGAGGGAGGAAAAGAAGAGAGGAAAGGGAGAGGGAGAGAAAGAATAGCTGTCAGGAGATAAAACCACCTTCTGTTTGTCTCTTCACTAGATTATAGTTAATGTTTTTTCAACTACAATAATGATAAATTGCCATTAATTATGTACACTTACTTAAATACTAAAAGTTACCTAAGTCAATGATTCAATTCACAAATGCCATTCTCATGAGCCCTGAAAAGCCAAAGGCCTTTGATTTACCATGACCAGTTTGCTTTTGTGGTTTGATACCATAATTAGCAAAATAAAACTTCTGCCTCTGTAGAACGTATGTTCTGTGTATTGTTTTAACAAAGATTTTCCTGAAAATATTTATTCATCCTAAAAACAAGGTAGTCTGAATTTTTCTAAAGCTGAAGAACATTTATTTCTCAACAAAACTGACAATTCAAAATTGAATAATTAGATTTATCAAAATAATTCATTAGGAATTTAACTCATTCTTAAAAGAAAACCTAAGAGTTCTTTTTGCCTTTAAAAAATATGTAAATGAAGCCATTAGTAGTCATAAAAGTATATATAGCACAATACTAGAGACAAGAATTATTGATCTATAAGGATGTAGGGTATTTTTTCAATTGCACATGGTCTAAAAATTGAAATCTCAAAATTCAGCACAGTTAATTATCCATCCATTTACGAAAATGATGTTTCCATCTTGTCTCCTCAAATCATGCTCCTCACATTATTTTCCCAATTATGTCTTTGGTACAGAACGTTATACCCTCTCAACTTATTACCATATAGCCAGCTCTATGTGGGCATAAGTTATAAATGGTATAGAGTAAAGCTCATGGAAAGCTTAATCTGATGGCCCCATCAGAATCATATTTTAAGCAATAATGAAAATGATTACAACTGCCCAAACAAGAAATCAATGAAAGTAGTAAAATTATAAAAAAATAATTAATACTCATAGAGCATTTATAAGATGCCAGGCTTTGTGCTAAATGTTTGACATGCATTGGCTCATTTAATATTTATAACCATCTTCTGAAATACGCATTATTAATAACCCATTTTATAACTGAAGTTGAAAAAATAAGTAACTTGCCCCAAATCATGAGCCAATAAGTAATTAACTAAAGACCAGGCTTTAAATCTTTCTGATTCCTGAACCTGTGTTCTGACCATACCACACCGATTTCCATTCCACATCTTGTTTTTATTTTATTTGTTTAACTTTTTTAATGCCAGAATGCCAGTTTATTTTTTTCATACTATGTATATATAATTTTTTAACATTTTATTTTTTTTTTTCCCCCTCCCTTCGGTTAACCACTAGTCCATTGTCCATGTCCATGAATCTCTGTTTGTTTTTGTCCCATTCATTTGTTGCTTTTAGGTTTATATCCCACATATGTATAGTGTGATTTTCAACTTTTTCTGTCTGCCTTATTTCACTTAGTATGATTATTTCAAGTCCATCCATGTTGTTGCAAATGGCAAGTATTTCATCTCTTCTTATGGCTGAGTAATATTCATTCTATATATGTACCACAGCTTCTTTAGCCAATCATCTATCGTTGGACACTTCGGTTGCTTCTATGTCCTGGCCACTGTGAATAATGCTGCTATGAACATCGTGTGCAATTTTTTTTTATATGGGTTTTCAAGTCTTTGGGGCAAATACCCAGTAGAGGGATTGCTGGATAATATAGTAGATCAATTCTTAGTATTTTAGGACCATCCATACTGTTTTTCCATAGTGGCTGTATCAATTTGCAGTCCCACCAGCAGTGTATGAGGGTTCTTATTTTTACACATCCTCTCCAACATTTTTATTGCTTGTTCTGTTGATTATAGCTATTCTAACTAACAGGTGTGAGATGGTATCTCATTGTGGTTTTGATTTGCATTTCCCTAACAGCTAGCGTGTTGAGCACATTTTCGTATTTTCTTTGTTGGCCATTTGTATGTCCTCTAGGGAGAGTGTCTGTTCAGGTCCTCTGCCCAGGTTTTTGATTGGATCATTGTTTTTTGTTGTTATTGAGTCGTATGAGTTCTTTGTATATTTTGGATATTAGGCCCTTATCGGAGGTGTTGCTTGCAAATATTTTTCCATTTGGATGGTTGTCTCTTTACCTTATTGAGTTTTTTTGCTGAGCAGAAGCTTTTTAGTTTGATGTAGTCCCATTTATTATTTTTGCTTTTACTTCCCTTGCCTTTGAGGTCAAATTCATAAAATCCTCTTTAAGTCCAAGGTCCTTGAGTTTAGTTCCTATGTTTTCTTCTATGCATTTTATTGTTTCAGGTCTTATATTCAGGCCTTAATCCATTTTGAGTTAATTTTGGTGTGTGGTGATAGACAACAGTCTAGTTTCATTCTTTTGCAGGTGGCTTTCCATTTTCCCAGCACCATTTATTGAAGAGGCTTTCCTTTCTCCACTGTATTTTTGGCTTTTTGTCAAAAATTATTTGCCCATTAAATATGGGTTTATTTCTATACTTTGATTCTGTTCCACTGGTCCATGTGTCTGTTTTCTGCCAATACCATGCCATTTGATTACTGTCGCTTTGTAGTATAATTTGAAGTCGAGCAAGTGATGCTCCAGCCTCATTTTTTTTCTCAGGATGGCTTTGGCAATTCAGGGTCTTTTGTGCTTCCATACAAATATGATTTTTTTGTTCTATTTCTTTAAAAATGCTATGGGATTTTGAGGGGATTGCATTAAATCTGTATAATGCTTTAGGTAATATGTCATTTTAACTATGTTGATTCTTCCAATCCAAGAACACGGAATATCTTTCCATTTCTTTGTATCTTCTTCTATTTCTTTTAATAGGGTCTTATAGTTTTCATTATATAGGTCCTTCACATGTTTATTAATTTATTCCTAGGTTTTTTTTTTTGATTGCAAAAGGAATTATTTTTTCCACTTCTTTTTCTGACATTTCATTATTAGAGTATAGGAAACTATGGATTTTTGAACGTTGATTTTGTATCCAGAGACTTTACTGTATTACTTATTGTTTCTAGTAGTGTTCTTGTGGAGTCTTTAGGGTTTTCTATATAGGAATCATGTCATCACAAATAGTGACAGTTTGACTTCTTTGTTTCCTATTTATGCCTTTTATATCTTTCTCTTGCCTGATTGCACTCGCTAGGACCTCCAATGTTATATTGAATAAAAGTGGCAATAGTGAACAGCCTTGCCATGGCCAGTTTTTTAGATAATATTATGAAAGACATGTAGCCTTCTACTTTGCTAAGTATAGGGATATAAAGGATGATCTTCTTTAAATTCTCAATTGGTCTGAGTAAATAAAGTATTAAAAGTTAGGAAATTTTTGTGTTGAACCAATTCTATACGTCCCAACATGAGCAGATTATAATTGATATTTGCTATTCAGGATAAGACTGCTTGGTAGATCTAATCAATAGAAATCACGTTAAGAAAGATAGTTTTAAAAATTAAAATTAATAGAATGTTTTATCTCACTGATATACCTCTTTGAAGCATTTTTAAATAATAAATGAAGAAAATTTTAAATAAATAACTGATTTTATATAGTTAGTGACAAAAACCATAATAATCAACAAAAATTGTGGCTAACCCTCACTGAGAATTTATTATGAATTTATTAAGTATCTATATATTTTTATTTCATTGATTCTTCAAAATAACCCTAATAATACAGATACTATTGTATACTTATTTTATAGATGAAGAAAAAAGAATTTGGAAGTTAGAGCTCAAGATCAAATAGCCAATATTATCAGAGCTAGAAATCTAATATATATCAATCTGATACTAATCCATAACTCTACCTACTAAAGTTTTCCTATCTAATGGTGTTCTTACAATTTGTCTGCTTGAGCTTCGTTTCACTAAGGTGCAGACCTCATGGTGTGTGTGTATGAAAGCTAATTAGTTATTACTAACTTTGCCAGCATACATTTTATCTAGACTTTCATGCAATAGTAGTGGGAGCAAAGCCTCTATCAAATTTTTACACCTATCAGGTTTCTCTAAAAGTAAAATGTTAATGGGAAAAGATCATCATTTCACATGATACTCTCAACTGTAGTTACATAGACCAAAATAACTGAACATTCATTAAAACAAAAAATTTCTTTCTAATGCCAATTCATATTATTAAGTCATAAACAGTAATTTGTAATAAATCTCCCCTTCCTTCTAATCTTATCACTAAACTAATTTTGAAAAGGAGAAAATCAGAGCCATAAGTTAAAGAGAAACCTGATTTTTCTCCCAAACTTAAAGGTATCTTCTAATTTTCATGCAAGGCTGTGTCAGTAAGATAATTGCTTTCAGAGTTTCTTCGGAAATATTCAAAGTTCTATTTGCAACTAATATCAAACTTTCTTGGGAATTCTAAGTCTAATTTTTCTTAGAAAAGACAAAAACTTTGTTTAAATACTATCCATGTCAAGCTTCTTAATCATTTATATTCACAAGATTTGCTCATCACTAAATGAAGCAGTGCTCATCAGTATACCTCTTTCCAGCCCAGTTTTGCTCTGCCATCAGCACACGTAATACCAACCACATCTTCTCCCTAAAATTCAAAAGTCTCATCTCCAGGACCAGAAGATTCAGACAGTTAGAGGAATGTCCTTGACAGAGGAAGAATGCAGCTATTTTTGTACAGATAGTTAACAGAAACTTTTATAATTTGGGAGGCAAAACAATAAATTTATTCCTGAAAGCTGAATATATTTATCAAAATCTACCCCTTTTTCAAAATTAGATATTTATTGTTTCTAACCTTCTAGTTGGAACTTGTCATTAATAAAAATTTTGAAAGTGAGTTTCCCTGGAAAGATAACTCACAATTTTAGTTTTAGATCCCTTCAATGGTGGCGCAAGCTCAACATAACTATGACAGTTGTGACACAGTTGGGATGGTGTATTGAAATATACAGTTCAGTTTCTAAAGGGAAAAATATGCAAATTCTAATGACTCTAATGACATTTAAGTTTTTCCATTGTCATTGGGCAGTAACATTGAATAGCTAAATTGTTTTCAAATACCTAGAAAATGGAATGTACTTTTTTTTTTCTGTTAGGAACCAGGCTAAATGTGGCAATGGTGAAAATGGAGTGTATGAAGCTTTGAAGGTATTTTTAGAGTAAACATTGGGTAATAACATCATTAACATTAGTTCCATCCGTCTTTGTTGTGATGCTGCAGTTTTCACACGCCTACTTATTTTACATGTAAAAGTGAAAATAGCTACAGGAGAAATTATAATTATACAGTTATGGTCATTAATAACTTGAGTCAGATTGTCTTTGATGATAAAACTTGAGGTCTTTCATTCCTAAGGCTATAAGCAAGCTTGAGTCTATTCAAAGGACTTCAATATCTCACCATACTTTAAAGTTTATGTATTCATTCTCCATAACAGTTAAAGTTGGACTAAACAAAAATATTGAGTTAATGCAGCCACTAAATCAAGCTAATTTGGGATAAATTTCTTTCCAAGCATATGCAAAAAAGAGAATCATAAATATTCTATCACTGGAGACCACTTTTTCTCTAGCATTACTAATAATAGGATTTTTGCATCCACATTTGTCTACATTTTGAAAAGGAAAAATTATTGAGCAATTGTTTTTTCTCAGTGCTACACAGTGAGTTTTGAGCTCGGCTGGCTTAGAAGTTCTAGGTCTGTTTCCCAGGTCTGGGGACAGAGAGAATGGTTATAACTGGTAGACGCTCTCTAATTGAAATGATTTATACTTTTCCTTGGCCCTCACAAAGCATATAGCTACCTTTAGCGAGTCAGTATTAAAAGAGATCGTTAAAATAACGCTTTAGGAAATGGAGGTATTTCCTAACTTAAAACTCCTAAATAAATATATAAAGCTTCATTCATTCAGTTCAATCTAATTATATATCCATATAGATGTTTCAATACTGCGCTAGGCACTTAGTCTGTAAATATATTTAAGTATTATCCCTGAGTCACAATCTATTTGGAGAAATAGCAATGTAGAATTCAGTGACATAGGGGCTGTCACTCAATTCTACATAGGGAAGAAGTAATTTAAATCAATAACTTGCAAGAGGAGGGGGAGGAGAAAGGAAAGAAACTGTCAGGCATCTGAGGTGCCATCTGAGAGTCTGAAGGATGAATTTCAACAGACTGAAGGTGGGGCATTGCAAAAGCAACTGAGATATGGAAATTCCTAGGAAAGTGTCAAGCAAAGGATCAAAATATGTTAATTTCCTTCATGGGTTGGAACGGGTAATGTAAGAGTGGTAGGAAATGAAACAGAAAAGAAGAGTGGGACCAAATCCTGAAGGACATCAATAAACTTGTTAAGGAATTTAGATGTTTCCCTGGAGATAATGGACAGTGACATCATTTAAGAAAAAACAGCTTTATCTGTGGAGAGCGAATGTGTGAGAGAAAAGATGTAGGAGTATGGAAACTCATTGGAGGTGTGTAATGCACATGTATTTATGGCATTTACCTAATCTCTACTTGATATAAACCTGACCCATGTATATTCTTGTTTTAAGGGCTATTTACTTGGGAAATTCCTAAGGATTAAAGGTAATTTAAGAGAAATTTGGCTTGAGAAACTTTCTATCTCTAGGCTAAATTTACATTTCTAGTGAATGAAGAAATGTAGCCTCTATTTATTTATTTTTTTAAAGATATGTAAAGAGAGCATGTGGCTTACTATCTCTTAGCTAAACAGGTAGGGAAGAAGAGAATTACTAATGTTAGGAGTTGCTAGAAATCACTCTGGTTAAGCTACTTTTTAGATGCCATTTTGCAGAAAAGTTGCATCTCAAGGTCTATTATTCATGGACTCCACCTGCCTACTAATTACTTTTAGCCTTGAGCCATCAAAAAAGAAGTCATCCTTATTTTTATTCCATTTTAATGCATTTCTTTTTACTCTAAAAGTAATACAAGGCTATTTTGAGAAAATAGGAAAGTGCAGTAACAATTTGAAAGACAAACATTAATAATCCATAATCTGTCATGTAGCAATAAATTCGGTTAATATTTAGCAAACTTTATTTTAACTGTTTATTCCAAGGTAATTAAATATATACAAGAAATTGCAATAATATATAGTATAGAGATGTGCCATATACCTTTTATCTAGTTTCCCCAATGGTTATATCTTACGTAATTATAGTACAATATCAAAACCAGGAATTAACTTGTGTTTAATGTGTATATATTGTTCCATTACCATTGGGAATGATTTGAACTGTGTGTCTCCCCAACGGCAGGGGGATAATGGTGCTGAAGTGTAATTAACAGTTTTTCCTCGTTTCTTCCTCATTGATTCAGTGAAGAATCACAGGTCAGTGAGATTTAGAAAAGATTTATTAAAAGTATATTTTAGAAAGAAAAAGCGGTCCAAGGAGGAAAGTGGTTTTAGCAAAGAGAGCTATAAAAACCACCCAGAAGTGGGAATATCTGAATTACATTTGGGCTCTGATGGGTGGTTCCAAAGGCATTCCTAGGTGATTGGCGCGTGAGGTCATTTTGCTTGACACTTGCTGCTATATAACACTTTGCCTAGTATGCATGTGTTTACCCAGAATTCAGTCTGTTATAATTAAATTCTTGAACATCCAGGCAAAATGACATTATAATGCAATGTAATTATAATGACAGTATAATGAGGCTTAAATTGTGGACAAATTCGGGTGGTACCTTCTGTGTAGGCATCTGTGGCCGGAACAGACCAGCTAAGATTATGGACATCCTGTACTTTGTCTCTGGGGATGCTGGAGGGATTCTCTAAATACCAAAAGGGTATACTCTGGATACTTTAGTCTGGGCCCTTATTCCTTTGTTTCCCTGTTAATCATGTCTGACTAGTTATCTAACAGTTCTATGCTACTTTCATTACATCTATAGAATGTATAAGCACCACTTCAATACAAACAGAAAACTGTACCTCATCATTACAAAGCCTACCCCTTTGTAGTCACACTAACTTCTTCTTCATGGCTCCCTAATGCTTGGCAAACAGTAATATGTTCTCCATTCCTATGATTTTTGTCATTTTGAGAGTTTTGTATAAGTTGTATTATACAACATGTGGCATTTTTTTTTCACTCAATTTAATGCCCTTGAGATCCATCCAAGTTGCTGTATGCATCAATAGTTCATTGATTTTTATTGCTGAGCAGCAATCCATGGTATAGATGTACCAGTTTGTTTAACAATTTACCTATTGAATGGCGTTTTTGTCATTTTTAGTTTTTAGCTTACAAATAAAGCTGATAAAAACATTTATATGCAGGTTTTTGTGTGGATATGTTTTCATTTTTCTAGCATAAATGCCTTATAATTGCTAGGTAACATGGTGAGTGTGTGATTATTTTTAAGAAACCACCAAAATATTTTCCAGAGTAACTATACCATTTTAAATTTCCACCAGCAATGTATGGAAAATTCAATGTCTCTGCATCCTTGCCAGAATTTGGTGTTTTTTTTTTTTTTTTTATTTTAGCCATTCCAATAGGTATACAGTGATATCTTATTGTGGTCTTAATTTGCATGTTCCTAATGGCTGGTGATATTCATCATTTTTTCATGTGATTTTTTTTCATCCTCTTGCACAAAAGGTCCCTTCGTGTCTTTTGTCCATTTTCTAATTGGCTTATTTGTTTTTTACTGTCAAGAGTTCTTTACATATTCTAGATACAAGTCTTTTTGTCAGATAGGTGGTTTGCAAATATTTTCGTCTGTTTGCTGCTTGTCTTTTCATCCTCTTTATAGGATCAGTCACACATAGAACAAAAGTTCTGAATTCTGATGAAGCCAAATTTATCAAGTTTTTAAATAGATTATGCTTTTGGTGTCAGGACTTCACTAATTCCTAGGTCCCAAATAATTTCAACTGTTTTCTTATAAAAGTTTTCTAGTTTTAGATTTTATGTTTAAGTCTATAACCCATTTTAAATTAAGTATTGTATTAGGTGTAATGTTTAGGTTGAGATTAATTTTTTTGCCTGTGGATATTCAAATGGTTCAGCAACATTTGCTAAAAAAAAAAAACTATTTTTCCTTCATTGAAAAGCTTGTGTACCTTTGTAATGAAAAATCAGTTGGCCATGCTGTGTGAGTCTGTTTGGGTTCCCTATTCTGTTTTATTGATCTATGTATCTATCTCTATGCCAATAATACAAAGTTTTGATTACTGTAGCTTGAAATTGAGTAGAGGATTCTTTCCACTTCTTTTTTTTCCCCAGAATTATTTTAGCTATTCTGTCTCCTTTGCTTTTCCACATAAATTTCAGAATAATCTTGTCTCTATCTCTACAAAGAAGTATTGCTAGAATTTTAATAGGAATTGCTTAAATCTGTATGTTAATTTAAAGAGAATTCACATCATCTTTACTATGATGAGTCTTCCAATTTATGAACATGATATATTGATATATCTCTACTTATTTACATTTTTAATTTCTTTTATCTCAATTTTGTAATTTGTTGCATATAAGTCTTATAGTATTAAATTTATACCTATTTCCTTTTTTCTCCAGTGATTGTAAATGGCATTAGATTTTTAATTTTGGTTTTCACATATTCATTGCTAATATAAACATACAATTGATTTTATATGCTGATTTTATCTTGGGACTTTGCTGAATAGTAATCCATGGTATGGATGTACCAGATTGTATGAGATTGTAGTGGATTATTTAGGATCTTCTATGTAAACCTTCATGCTACTTACAAAACTGAGAAGTTGTGTTCCTTTCTCATTTATATGCCTTTTATTTCCTTCTGTTGCCTAACTGGAACTTTCTAATACCATGTCATTATGAATGATGAGTGTAGACATCTCTTCTTTTTCCCATTTTGGAGAAAGCATTCAGAGTCTCACTATTAGGTATAACGGTAGCTGTCATTTTCTTGTATATGTGATCTATCAAATTGAGGAAATTACTTTCTATTTCTAGTTATCTATATGTTTTTTTTTGTCATGAATGGGTGTTGGATCTTGTCATATGCTTTTTCCCCTCATCTGTCAATATGTTCACAGGATTTTTCTTCTTTAGCCTGTTTTGTAGATTACATTGTTTGATAACAAACTGTTTTCAAAATGAGATAGAAGCTAACTATACTCTCCTCTCCTATTTCTTCTCTATTTTTTTCCTAAGTCTTGTTTTCTTTTTGATTTTATTCCTTCTTTTAGTATGAGGCAATAAAAGATCCTGACTTTCCCTACCTGCTGCTACACTTCTTATTCCCTCTTATTTTACCTCTTCTATTGCTTCCTTGTATTCTCTTCCCATTCAAGTTCGTCCTCCTGAGTGTGGAGTCCAGGTAGTTACTTTCTTCTATCCTTAAAATTGGCTTGAAAACCTCCATTATTACCTCATCTTATCAAAATAAAGTCCAACTCTCTCAGCAGAGCATATTGAACCATTCAAAACTGATCAGCCTCATTTTGGTCTACTGGCACCAATTAACCCATTCTCACACTTGTTCATGCTCCAGTCAAGCCACACTCTTGTAGGACATTTCAAGGGAGTTTACATGCTGTTCCCTCTCTCTGAAATGACCTAGAACTCCCTTTTTCTCTACTGGTATATTTTGTTTACCCATGTACAATTAATCATTACACGTGTCTTCTCTTTGAGAGTGTAAATTCTTCAAAGGCAAGGACTATGTCACATTTATATTTGTGTCCCTGATGCCTCTCCAAGTGCCTGGCATAGAGCATTAATAGTAAGGGCAGCTAACATTTA
This sequence comes from Eonycteris spelaea, assembly GCA_003508835.1. Classification (NCBI taxonomy): domain Eukaryota; kingdom Metazoa; phylum Chordata; class Mammalia; order Chiroptera; family Pteropodidae; genus Eonycteris; species Eonycteris spelaea. The sequence goes on along the minus strand of PUFA01000074.1, from coordinate 5,484,577 downwards.
TTGAGTGCTTGCCATATGACAGATACTTCCTTAATGCTTTGTATAGGTTTTCTCACTTATTTCTCATAATAGCCCTGTGAGGGACAAATTATTTTCATCTCCAGTTGAAGATGATGAAACTAAAAGCTAGGGTAGTAAATCCAGGCCATCTGGTACTAGAACATTGGTCTTAACCACTGGAGCATATCATCTGCAATAAGCAGATATACTAAACCTTTATTGAATAAAAAAAAAATAGTGAATGAATGAATGAAAGTTATAAGTGTTATAAGTTTTTTGAAAAAAAAAAGTTTTGTGGAAAATAATGGCTGGATTATATTTAGCAAAATTAATTCCAGATATTTCTAAGTTACATGGTATCTTGGAAACAGGCACTGGAGACAATGGAGTCAAAAAAAATGTGCATTCAAATTTTCTGCCTCTTGTTAGCTGAGTGATCTTGTCATTTTTCATAATCATTTTAAGCCTTATTTCCCTGAAGGTAAAAAGAGAATGGTTTTAACTTAATAGGCTTATTATAAAAATTAAATGAAAAGGAAGAAGACATAAATAACAGCACAATTCCTGGAAATACTCTACCTAACATTTGCTTTCATTTTTCTACTTGCTCTCCAGGCACTCATGTAGATTCCTGGGGCTGTTCTTCCCTTCACCATCATTTTTGGTGATACAAGTAATGAATATTTTAACCATTTTATCTACAATTTCACGCACTAAATTTGTCCTTTCACCTAGTTCACCTAGACATCAAAGTTGCCGCTGCTATTATTGCTTCTGACACAGCTGCTGCCACCCTACTTCATTGTCTCCCTAACCGGGTGTTGTCTGCTTGCTCTGCCACTTAACACTCAAAGGTAAAATACTGGCTAACAGCAAGTCTTATCTGAATTTGAGCATCATTATCATTAAGATCAAGCTCATACTGATATTGACTGGCACCAAACCTGAGTCAGGATATCCGTTTGTCAGTCAAGTTTTCCCTTTTCACTACTCTTTAATTACCCTCTCATAACATACAACTCATTTACCACATCCTCTATGTAGCTTTCCTCATTCTATCCATAACTAGATTTAGTGTCTCCCTCTTTTGAACCACTTTATCTCTACCTCACTTGCACCCGAACTGTATCTAGCCTTAAAGTATTGTTGCAGAAAAATCAGACCGGCAAGAAACCAAGCACCACTCAGAGAGTTGGAGAACTCAGGTTTAGTACGCCAGCAGTCTCAGAAGAGCTAGCACTCTGAAGATCTGGGCCCCGAGCTCAGGGGTAACCTTACTTTTACAGGACTTAACAAGCAAAGGCAATACATCTGTTATCTAGACAGAACAAGCAAAAGGGATACATCTGTTACCTAGACAGAGCAGGCAAAGGGGAGGGTGAGTCTTCAGTTGATCTTGAGGTCACCCTGCCCTTTGACCTATGCAGCAAGCCTATCTACAGAGGCAGAACAAAGAGCTAATTACAAAGTTAGCCATTTGAGTGGAAAATTCCTTTTCAGTATCATTCTACTTGTTTTACCTTCCCAATCAAAATATAAATTCTTGAAGGTGGTTTTGTCCCCTTTTTATCAACACAATGACTCATGTAGTACCTTATTGAGTACATAGTTAGTTACCCATAAATATTCATTAAATGAATAAGTCAGAAAGGTATTTCTTAGAATCTGGCCTGAGACTTTGAAAGTACATGACTTGTTTATGTATCTCATAAAAAAAAAATCAGAAAGATATATGAAAGCTATTTTTTATCCTATTATTCCAGAATAAAAGAGGGAGCTCAAAAAGGTATACTGTCTAGGTTTCCTTACTGTTTCACCTATTCTCTTCAGTCTTCCAGTAGGAAGCTATTTCATAGCTCTCAGCAGGGAATTGCAGAATTTATTAGGAGCAGCCAAAATCAAGGTGACTGAAGTGAGCTAGGTCTATTCATATGACTTCTATGTTTCAGTTAGTACAAAATTGTATAGCCTTAGCTCCAGGGTGTGCAGGTACTACAGATAGAGGAAGACATCCATCTCCTTATTCTATATTGTTCAGTGCTAAAATGGCTTCCTTGTCAAAGCACTTAAGTTCTACACTGATTGATGTTTTATAAACATATAGCCATCTAGATGTTACAGACAAGATTTTGTCTTTCTTTTTGAAAAAAAAAAAAAAAGACTTTCAGAAGCATGTTGATCTTTCAAAGCTACCATCCAGTGAGCATTTAATTAAAAGTTGTCTCCTACTTTATTTGTGACCCCCGGGAGCAGGACTCTATTAGCATTCCTATAGACTACATTTATACTGAGTTCATTAAGACGAAAACTTTGCCAAATGAACAAGTTTCTACAACCCCTAAGATGATCTCCTTCCTCCAGACTAGCCAAGTAATTCTAAAGTTAAATCCTTCTTTCTTTCTCTCTCCCCAATCTTAGTCATCTAAGCCTAAAAACTTATTAAGTACTCAAGAATATAAATTCCTGTCTCATGTCTACTTCTTATTTTTATTTCTTATCTAAAGTCAGCTGAATGACTTCCATCTATAAGTATGTGATAAAAACCCTATACTTGGGAGTAATCTGTTTAGTCTTTCTAGAGGAGCTAGTTTGAGTTGGGGTATGCTTTTGTGAAATTAATGTAGGAAGTGATGGAAATCAGCAATAGTGAAATTGGCAGGCAGGATTGTTTGGCAGAAGACCGTTGGTGAAGGAGACTGGAGACCTAGGACCATGTGTTCAAGTTATCTTTCCTACTACTAAACAGGCAACTTTTTATATTGATGCAGGACAGACAGGGATAAGTTCAGAGAGTTCCGCTGGAAAGGCTATGGCCTCTTCTCCAATTAGAGTTCCCACTGGAGAGGGGAGGGAAGGAGGGAAAGGCTAAGGGGGGAGATTGGTAAGTAAGCCCGGGCAAGCTTCTGCAGCCCAGAGCTTCCCTGGTTGCAAGCCCCCAGCGAAAATGAAAGCAAGGGGCCAGGAGGAAGGAACAGAAGACTCCCATGGGGGCTCACCCATCCTGTTATGGCCAAAGGTGCTGTGCAGTCTTTGAATTTGGAGTTAGGACAGGGTTCCTCAGTAAGTCTTCTCTGCAGTTTCAATGTTGATGCCGAGGCAGGGAATTTAGGGGAAGAGAAGTAGGAAAAGCAGACAGGACTGGTAGACTCCTGCTGAGTTACAGAATGAGTCTCTTACTAGACCCCTAAAAACATCTTCAGCTGTATGTCCAAGGCCAATTGATCCTCATGGTGTAGGGAAACCCCAGCCAGTCTCGGGGGAGAGGACCATGGTAAAGTTGGGTAGAATGAGTTTGTTCTTTGGTCCCGTTGTACTTAGCCAGAAAAGATGATGCCAGACAGGGAAAATTTCCTTGGTGGGGAGACCAAGTTCTGCACAGAGAGAAGAGGGTTCTTTGGCAGAGAGTATAGAAAGAATTTACACATGCCTAAGTTTACTGGAGAAGGAGTAACACTCCACAGACGAGTGTGGTCTTCTCTCAGAGGCAGAGAGTGAGAGAGCCTAAGAGAGACTCAAAAGGACAGAGACAATAGCAAGAGAAGAGGACAATGGGAGAGTAAAGGCCCAGAGAGGGACTGAGAGAAAGATATTGAGAGGGACAGAGTCAAGGAACTGAGAGGGACCTGAGAGTGTTCAGGGAATTCAGTTTATAGTTCTTGTGAATTACAGTTTAAAGACTTTGTTTACCTATTTCCTTTGATGTAGGCATATGGTGAAGAGGAGGAAGGGGAAGAATATGTAGCATGAAAGGCCTGCTGGCATTTGCCAGCCTTTAATCCATAGGTTTCCTATGGTTTTCGCCATAGAGAATGAATGATTTTATTTTCTGCAGGCAGCCACTTAAAGACTGTTTTTCCTGTTTCCCCTTCACAGGTGTGGGAAGTGGGTAGTTAGCAATCCCAGCAGAAATCTTCCTTTGTTCTGCAGGTGTCCTCCTGGCCTGGCTGCAGGGCTGATCAGCATGTTGCAGTCTCTGAATGCAGCTTGGTTTAACACTTTAGTTCTATTGCCTCCTCCCTAACCCAATACCACTTTGTACCGTAGTTTCCTGTCTTTAAAAATGTGGTTCATTCCTTCTCCCACTCTACAAATATTTGTTTCACATTTTTAATTAAGATGTTTAATATCCCTTCAACTACATAATTCTATATCAACTACTCAAATAGGTATCTTGTTAAACAAGGTCTGAGATAACTCATAAAAATGTATTCACATAGACAACCTAATAAAAGAAATCCTAGATCGAAAGGCAAATCTGAAAGAAAACTCCGTGTTACCATATCTTATCTATTCTTTTTCTTTCTGTTTTTCTAATCCACCTTTCTTTCCTGTCCTCCATCATGCTAGCAATCTTAGTGTATTAATCTCTACCTTCCCCTAAGTGTCTGTTTGACCCCATTAGTTTTCTGAACTTCTTAGTTCCTCCACAAGCTCCTGTCATCTAAAGATAATTTATTTTTAATGGCTTTCTCCACTCCTACACACACACACACACACATACACACACACACACACCACCACCACCACCACCACACACACCACACACACACACACACACACACACACATCCCTACTACAGCCCCTATTTCTTAAAACCTAATCTTTCACCCTAAGGACAAAGCTGAAAATTACCAGATGCTTTAAATCACAAAAAATCATGGGAAAGATAAAAAATAATATCTGCAGCCAGCTGGCTGAGCTGGTTTTTTGGATGAAGATTGTCATCTTCTGAGAAGGCTGCTGCAGAACTCCCAAGATTTGCTGCTTAATGCAGGGGATGGGGGCATTTGTAAAACAGTTTGCACATTTATAATCTGAGTGGCTGTTAATAAGACCTGACTCTGAGCTTCAGGTTATGCATTTTATATCTTCTCTTAATAGAATGGCCTCAAAAAGGCAATACTACCTATTTGAGAATAGAGAATAATTTCTAAAAAAAAAAAAAAAAAAAAAAAAAATCTTGATTTGGAGAAATCCACAAACCTACTGCACTGGGAAGAAGGAAAATATCTTTGTATTTGGGAAACTTTAAGTTAATAGAAACTTTATGCCCTACTCTGAATTATGAAGAGCCAGGATTTTTGTTTTTAGTTAGATTCATTAGAATCTTCACTGAAACAACGACCTTCCACCTTACTCTGACAATGATGTTTCCTGTAGTTTTTAAATAGGCTATTTAAAAAGTCCTATTGTTGTTCCTTGTAATTTTTTTCTCTCTCATTGTTTCTTCCCATTATTATGAATAATCTAATAATGCAATTAATGTTTTAAGTGCCTTAAAAAATTTTATTGGAAAAAAATTACAAATTACTATTGAATCCTCACTTGAATCCACACTATATTTTATTTGGGTCATTGTTTAATGTAATAATACTCTGTATTATTGTATCACAGTTTGTTAGTCGTCCATATGTGAGGCAGTGATCAATGGTTCAATGTCAGCCTTGGAGAATGTATTGAATAAAGTTTTTTTCCCTAAGTTAGGGCTAGCCCTGATTCTAATTAACATTTTCAGCCTTGATTTGAAGTATGGAATAGGGAGTAAGCTTATTAAATATGCAGATTACTTTATTGAGTAGGGGTGATTATTGACTAGAATCACACTAGAAGAATTCATAAGAACCTTGACAAATTAAACAAGGTGATTAGAAGTGAGATGAAGTTTAATAGGAACAAATATGTGATAATTCCATTTAGATGTGGGAAAAAAACTAATATCTATAATAGTCCAAAATTTGAGTATGAAAGTCAATTTCAGATGAATCAAATCTGTCAATTATAAATCTGAAAAAGTAGCATTGGTATTTAGAAAGAAAATGACCAAAGTCACCTAGCAGTGTAAAGGTTGTTCAGGCCTTTTAAAAGGTTACCATGACCTATTTATAAGGTCCATAAATGATGCAAAAATTGCAATAGAAGAGAAAAAAATAAGGCTTAGTTAACAACAATGCAACAAAGTAAGTAATATATCCTGTGGGTAAGATCTAAAGGAATTTAGTGTTTAATTCAACAAGAAGAAAGATAAAGGATGAAAATGAACTGTTTGGTTACATAAAGAAATAATATACTAGAGGTGGTGAATAGCAATTGCCCATTTTCTCTGAGAACAAAATGAGGCTAAAGTGAAATAGATGAGTTTTAGGTTAGGCACGAGTAAGGACTTCTTGGTGTTAATATTTCTAAGTCATTAAAATGCACTAGAAAGAAAAATAAAGTCTGGTTTGAAGGCTCATTTATGTGCCTTAACGTACATAATTGAATTAAATGATAACTCCAGAATTCTTTCAACTTTGATGTTATGATTCTATTAGGATTCTTCCTTAATACCATTTAGAAATTCGTTGATCCTCAGGAGAATTCATGGGAATTAGTCAAGTCCTTCTTGTATTTCCAGTGATATAGGAATATAAAAATCTGCCGTTCTACTATTGAAGTCTATTGGATTTTTTGAGTATGTCATCTTAACATAAATTTTATAAATAGCTGACAAGCAATGGTAACATAATTTTAAAAAGTATTCTAAAGAAATTCAGAGCACAAAAACCTGAAGCTGTCTTTCATCTAATTTGCCTCATTGTACCATAAAAGGGCAGGTATGAGTGTAGGTGAAGGATGTAGGACAGGAGTAGGGAGAGGGACAGAGCAGAGGGACTGCAGAAGGCTGTACCACATAGGCCTTAATTGAGTGTCCCACATGGAGCCACCCTCATCTGCTGACCCTCTCCTGTAAATCAACAATCCTCTTTGGCCCTCATATGGCCCTACTGTAAAGTACCTTTTTTATCCCAGGAGCCTCCCTTCGAAAATTCTCCCTGTCTCGACAAGTAAAGAAGTCTTAGCCCTCCGCCCTGCCTGGTATCATTCAATCTTGTTGACCTCAGACTTTAGGAGTGTGCTGTCTTGAGTAGGTCAAAATTCTGGCACCATGAGAGGCAGGAAGACACAGAAATTTCACTGCTAGTACATTCTCCCCTCTAGAGATAGCTGTGGCTGGGCTCCTCCTGAACTACCTTGCCCCACACATTTTGTTTTTAGTCTATACAATCTAATCTATGAGAGAATCGTGTTTCTTCTACTAACACGAATTTGACCTTAATCTTTTAAAAGTAAGAAACCTAGCATTATTGCACTAAAAAACATTTAGCTCTTTCTTGAGCCTGCTTTCATTAAACTGTGGCATTCTCATGCATTTAAAATAGTTCTCATGGAGCTTTTCAATATGGACTAAGCCATTTGCAAGCCAAATTTTCTTCTGATATCAGAGTATTAGAATCCTGCTTACCCCATTATTTACCCTTGATACCCATGTATTTTATCAGACCTTCTTTATAAATTTGTGTCTGAGGAATCTGGGGAAATTTCCCTGAGGAAAACAAACTATTAAGAGAAAGAATGTGGTTTTCCAAATGACCAGTGGCCATTGATTATGCTACAAATAGGTTAGATGGAAAACCTTTCTGTGATGCTTATTTTTTTTTCCTATAACTAAAGCATATGTATTCTTTCTCCTCTTTATTTAAATATTCAACCCTTAAAAGAAAAAAAATCCTAAAATTTAATTTTCTGTAATAATACTCAATATTATCTAATTTTTTATTTAATTTTTTAAATTGCCAAAGGTGACTGTTCTCTCCTTGTTTTGTGCTTATTTCTTCTTTAGCTACTCAAATTGTAATTTATTTTGTATTTTTTTAACATTTCAGATAGCAGAGTTAGTTTAGCAATATTTCTCACTATTCAGCTTACTTCTGATATTTGAGCCAGAAATCACTCATGGAACCAAGCACTGTTTGTCTGCTCTGTTCTCATACTGCTTAGATAAATGTTCCTTTCAGGAACATTTCACTTTGTATCTGGTCCTATCTCTAACAGAATCATGGACTATAACCTCAGCTTTTTCAAATACTTTGTTTCGGTCCTGTTTGTTTGGATTTTCTTTGAATTTACCTTGCCTCTGAATTTATTTTACATATTTGGCAAAACGCTTTCACTGGAAATCTGATCAAGTCTTTAAATTTTTTTAAATTAAATTTATTGGGGTGACATTAGTTAATAAAATTATATAGATTTCAAGTGTACAATTCAATAATACATCATCTGTATATCGCATTGTGTGTTCACCGCCCAAAGTCAAATCTCCTTCTGTCATCACATATTTAACCCTCTTTTTCCTTTATCTCCTTTTCCCCACTTTTCCTCTGGTAACAAATAAACTGTTGTAACTGACTTTGTTTCAGGGGAAATTTCCAAAGCGCCCTTTAAAATAATGTTTTGTTTTTAAATTTTTAATTACAAAATATTATATTGGGCATGATTAGTCACCCACAAAATGTCTGATGATGTATATAGTAAAATACCCATTTTTATGCGATGCTAGCTTAATGGAAATGCTGACTTTTCAAGATAAAAGTATCTTTTTAGTAATGAAGAGCTGCCAAAACAAGTGAGTTTCATGGATTGTTGACTACTTTCCAGATTCTGGGCTACATTCTGAATTTCAAAGATGAATTTTTAAAAAGTAATTATTATGAGAATCAATAATGTATATTCTAATGAGGTAGACAAGGAAGTAAAATTTCATAACACAATATTAAAATATGAACATATTCTAACTATTAGAAGAGCATTGGGGAGGCTGTGGAGCTTGATCTTGAAAGGAAGGAATTCACCAGGTAGACAAGGAAACATCTTGTGCCGAGAAAACATCTACCAAGTCATGGAGCTATGAAAAAACAAAGAATGAGGATAGGATGTTATAATAGGAATATGAATGAAGCAAAAGATTATTTTTGAGAAAAGAAAAAGAAATTGGCCAAATTTTTGAAGGATCCTATAACTAGAGAGTTCTAAGGGCAGTGGGCTACCTAGAAAATATTTAAATAATGCAGAGATAGGATTAGATTTGCATATCAGAAAGAACACTTTAGCTTTAGTACAGAGAGGATGGATTAGAGGTAGGTGAGAGTAGAGAGAGGAAAAAGGCTTAGAAATAATTTTCCAGGTAAAAATTATGGGGATATTGGTGATGGAAAGGCAAAGGTAGTGACAGACTTGCAGTATGGAGGTAAAATGTATGGTATTCGATGAGCGATTAGATGGGGTGGGGGTGTTACAGAGAAAGGCCATTGGAGAGAAAGAGGGATTAGCTGAGAATTATCTAATTGGTGGGAAAATAAGGAGATGGCAATTCCAGAAACCACAGAGAACAAAATAATAGTAATAACAGTAATAAAATTAATAATCACAACTACCAGTAATTGAGCACTTACAGAGAGCTAACTACTAAGCTAAGTGTCTTATATGCAATATTCACTGCAAACGTCCAGATACCTTATTACATAAGTATTATTTCCCCCTGTTTAATAGGCAAATAAATGACAATTTGGGAAGTTTAAATAATTTGCCCCAGGAATGAAACTCAAATCGTTATGTTTTTCTAAATCCAACTGCTTGGAAACTCAGCAGTTGCCCAGTGCGCATAGCTGTTGGCAGTATCTCTCAGTGTCAGGTTATCTTCCCTGACCACCTCAGACCATTTTCCAACACTTTTGCATGCTTCTAAGGTCTCATCGGCACTCATTCTCACTCTGTTGGCATATGAGTTGTGCTTTTAAATTTTAAGTTTCAGAGCACTTTTTTATGCTGGAAAGCCTGCCTCTGTGCTGGATGTACAACAGCTCTCAGTTGCTGCAGCCAATGAATAGCAGTGGGCACCAGGCAGGCTCTTCATGTGGTTACTAAGGGATCTCGGGACTACAATATCTGACCTTTGGCAGATACTAAAATCAGCATCCAGAGGAGGAAACTAGGGAGAAAATGTGTGGGAAAATCCTGAACTGAGTTGGAGGATACTTTTACTATACCCTACTTGTTTGTGTCCCTTCTACTGTCATCCCTCTTTGCCTGAAGCATTTAGTGCCTAGCTTATCAACCAAATTCCATTTTTTCATCCCCAGAAGAAAAATCCCTTCTGATGTGACAACTTGAGTTCACTTGTTCCATTCCGTGAAAGATGGGATTAAACTTACAATTCTCCAGAACTAGAACTGTTATCATTTGGTGAGCACTCCATACAAACAGGCTCAAATGTTTATAAGAAAGAAAGGAAGAAAGAGATGAAGAGGGAGGGAGAGAGAAAGAAAGGGAACGATAAAGAGAGAAAGAGAGAGATAAAGGGAGGAAAGGAGAAAGGAAGGAAAGAAAGAAAGGAGAGAGGGAGGAAAGAAGGAAAAGAAGGAAGGAAGGAAGGAAGGAAGGAAGGAAGGAAGGAAGGAAGGAAGGAAGGAGGAGAGGGAGGGAGGGAGGGAGGGAGGGAGGAAGGAAGGCAGTCAGGCAGGCAGGCAAGAAGAGAAATATTGAGATGGAAAAGAGGTCTATGGGAGGTTTTTTAAAGTTTACATAGGTGAAATCTAGTCTTTTGTTAAAGGAAAATAGGTAAAAATATGAGTGAAAGTTCACTGAAAGAAGGATAGGCATTAGATTTTTAAATAGTTGACAATTTTAGAAATGTGTTTTTATCAACACATTTATTATAACAATTTCGTTAACATGAAGTCATATAAATGTCCCAAAGAGTTTGCTATGAAGAAAGTTATGACCATTTGAATCATAGATTCAATCTTTTACTAGGAAAGGAAATGAGAAATTAGTTTGACTTTAATTCATGAATCTCTTCCTCAACAATATTTATAAGGGGTTATCCTGTTCCACACTCACTCTATTAAGAATCATTACACAAGGCATTATAAGGAGAGGAATCATTGTAATAATGATCTTCATATAAAAATAATAGATAAGTTGTTCAAATATTGATGTGACAAGTGCTCTAATCATCACGCCTTGAGGAGGATACTGTTATTCTCTCCATTTATAGATGAGGAAAGTAAGGTTCACAAGGGTACCTAACATCACAACTCACAAATTAACAGATCTGCTTGATTTTAAAATCTAATCTACCCAATGTCAAAGCTATTGCTATCAGATATATCAGACTATCCCATGTGTCAAAATTAATCTTCAATGCTTGAATGGTTTTAAATGTTTTCTTTTCTCATGGAAAGAGTTTGAAATCAGCCTAGATCTGCTCAAATTCCTAAGGTTTACAGAGTGCCCTAAATTAAAATTTCTTAGTATCTGTAATGTTCATGCAAATAACTACATATCATTTACCTACCAACGCTCAATATTGTTTGGTACCCAGGTCTCTAGTCATCTAGGAAATTGCTATGAAGAATAAAAGAAGAATCTCAGTAAGATGATGAGAAAATAAGGCTGATTAGAGCGGCAAAGCTCTCATTCACCACTTTTAGCTACAGACACTCATTTTTTACTCTATGTGCATGACTGGGAGTGTGGATTTGAAAAGGGGGCTCAGGTTTAATGGATTCTCAGAGTATGATAATTCAGTGAGTTTTATGTGAGTATATGTGGATTTTGTGTAGTTAGGTGGAGAAATGGAATATACTAGTATGAGTATATTCATAGTTAACTCTTCTAGTATGCTCTAGATTTTCCCATTCCTTCTATGGCCTGGGTAAACATTGCCAATTGTTTCAAAAGAAATGTCAATATGTACCATGGTAAATTAATTTATGTATTAGATTCTTAATTATTTTAGAATTGTTTTGTATTTTAAAACTATTTGCCATGTCTAAAATCCACCTAGGTATTGACCTTCAGATACAATGTTTGAGGATTACCACTTGTAGTATAACTTACTAGATTTCTTTTAGAGGATCATAATATAGGCTGTAACATTTCTGCTGACTTTGCTCTAAAATCTTATTAGCATGAAAATAACAAAATGACCACTTATAATAGGCACTCCCTTTCTGTGCTGGGCTCCTAAAATAACCTTCTCTTTCTGTTTTTCTATTTGAACTCCTTGCTTCATTTTGCGCTTTTTTTTTTTTTTTGTCACCTTTGTTGCTATCTTCGCATACTATAATGGAATGATACTGAATCAGACAAGTTATAATTTTTATTACAAGCATCTCTCAAGGCAAATTTGTAAGCAAAACTTGATATAGGAAATGAAGCTATAGGGAACATACCTTCATTCTAAGTTATAAAATGCTCTGCTATTCTGAATTTGAAGTATGTTGAAAATAAACTGCCTTTTTTTCTGGAATCAGGAGCTTCACATAAGTGATATATTAAGATATTTCTTTTAAAACTTCATTGCATACAAAACAGTTTCACCAACTAAATTCTGTATTATAATTCTATATTCAAGTTGTAAAGATAATATTAAGGCAATGCTGTTATAAAAACCTGATTATGTTAAAGATTCCAACATTTGATTTCATTGTCTTTTCATGGAAAGCGAAGAGAGAATGTTAATTTATTTCAGAGTATTTTACTAGTATGACTATTTGAGCAAACCAATTAGGTATTTAAACAAAGACATAAAAAAATTTTCACCCCTAGACTCTGATCTTAGGACCACCAAAGTGAAGCTTAACAATTATAATCAAGAGTGAATGCCAGGTCAAATATATGACAGAAGGAAATTTAACTTAGGCTTGTGTTCAGTTTATTTTTTAGTTGTACACTTTAAACCTATATAATTTTATTAACCATTGTCACCTCAATAAATTTAATTTAAAAAGGAATGATTACCAGAACCCGTTAAGCAGCAAGTGACCAATCCTATTCTGAGAGGGTTTCTGCTGAACCCTAACATGGCCTTCTCCAGCTGTAGACCTTCAGGTTCTAGAAGATGCAAACTCTGTACACTTCCCTAGCCTAGGCCCTTGTATTAATAGAAATTGAAAGAATGAGGCCTATTATAACCCATATAGATATGTTTCATTTCTTTCCTGTGTTACCACTTTAGAGCATCCTCTGCTAAATATTAGGAAAGATGTTAAACTGTTAATGTTTGAATACAATTTTAATCCTACAACTTGAAACAGCAATAAAAGAGAGGTAAATTGTTCTTTTGAATCAAAATTCTCATTGCTATACTATGACCAAGGTAATTATGGTATTTCCTAGGAGTAAATGCCTTGTCACTCTGGCATTAAGTTATATCCTAGGTACATGTAGCGCACTTATATTTCAGATTTTGCTATCTATTTTCATTTATACTGCCACTTTATCTTTTATAAATGGTAGAATTATTTCAATAGTTGTAGAATATTCCAGAAAATTCTTTCCTTCAAATAGTAATTTTTAAATGCATTATTTTATGCAGCAAAAGTACACAGCGAAAGTGAATTATCATGGTAGTTTCCATAAAGTAAATGATATACATCAACAACATAAAGCTCAATAAAATGCAGATTTAAATTTTGCTCAAAGTAGTCTATAGCCATGCCACCCTGAACAAGCCCGATCCTGTCTGATCATGGAAGCTTGGCAGAGTCAGGCCTCATTGGTACTTGGGTGGGAGACCACCTAGGAAGACCAGGTGCCAGTATCTATCTTTAAACGGTATGCTAAAGACACAAATTTGTTTTTAAATGTCATTCATTGAAGTTGGATGCCTACACAAATTCAGTGAGATCCAGTGGAATGGTACTTGGTTCTCTATGTCAGAAAGCACAGACTGGTTCAGAAACTCAAGGATAAGGAAACTGACTACTTATTTAGAGATTACCTGGAAAAAGTAGATATCATCTAACTCAAAGATTGATTTGAAAATTCTGGAGCATTATTCTGTAAAAGAGAAAGCTCAAAACATATTTAGCTTTCCGGAAGAATGAAATTTATTTCATTTGAATACAAATAAATGCTTCTCTCTCCCTCTCCCTGTCTTTTCTGTCTCTCTCCCTGCCTCCCACCTCTCTCTCCCTCTCTCTCTGTTTCTCTTCCTCCTCTCTCTCCCTCTCTCTCCCCATCTTGCTCTCTCACACACACTGACACACAGACATGTAAAACAAATAACATAGCAAAAGAAATATAGAAATTAGAATCAACATCTTGAAGTAGAAATAATATGGCCTTTGGAGCCAGTCAGATCTACATTTGAATTCCATCTCTATCCCTCACTGACCGTGCCACATTGAGCAAGTCCTTTGTTCTCTCAACTTAAGTTTCCTCATCTGTAAAATATGTAAAATATATGAACACGAGGCATTGCTGTGACTAATGTATGTCAACTGCCTGGCATTGTGTAGTAGCCACTCAATAAGTAATGACTATTATAAATACTATTTTTTAAGTATACACTTGACTCAACACATGTTGTTTATGGAAAATATAATTATTTTATGAAAATATTTAAGCCTTGCTAACTAAAGGAATATGGGTTTAAGGCTTATAGCTACTGAAATTTTTAAAAAATTAAATAATTTTATGATTGTCTAGCAATCTAATTTAGTTTGTCTTTGCTTTGATAGGATTGCTAGATTTTATTTATTCATATATGCATTTATTGATTGATTTTGCAATGAAAATTTACAAAAAAAGCATTGCCTTACCGCTAAAAATTTCCACCTTTCCTTCATAATGATTTTATCTTCTCATGATCCATATAATTGTCATACATCCAAATAGCAATTCTCCTTACATATTACATCCTAATATTAATAAACAACAAATAAGAAAAGCAGTTTGACATTTGTATTTACATATATTGCTCTTTGCTTACTCTAGATTTACTTCTACTTGAAAATATTCATTTTCTTTCTTTTGTCTCTCTTTTCTCCTGATAATCCAGGTCTCTCCAGGACCTTTCCAAACAGACAGACATCCCTTACGGCACGGTCCTGGACTCTGCAGTGTATGAGCACATTCGCATGAAGGGAATGAACCCTTTTGAGAGGGATAGCATGTATTCCCAAATGTGGCGGATGATCAACCGAAGCAACGGGTCAGAGAATAACGTTCTAGAGTCTCAAGCAGGCATTCAAAAGGTACTGGTCATAGTTCTTCATTCATAGCCTACCATTTTGTCTTCCCTGTTGAAATTGCTAAGTTGAGATTGGGTAATTGTTTTTAATGTTAACTTTGACATAGAGTTTTCAGTTCAATTTTATCTTCCAATGATTAAAGAAGATTTCGAGGTGACTCAGTGTTCCAATAGAAGGAATCCAGAGCCTTTTATGGTCTCTCTAAAGGATCTGTTTCCAATGTAATTCCAAAGCTAGAAGACACGAGCTGGTATTTTGTTCAGAACAAGGTCAGAGACTTATACACATGAAGACTAAAAAGGTTTTTACAAATTCAATTCCAAATATCATTCAGGTTATCCAATTCTTTCAAATGATTCAGGGAATTTTCTACACTACATTTGTTTTTAGAAGAAAACCTTATATTTACTTATCATTATGTAAAGCTATCTGTGAGTAAAAGTTCATCTTGTCAGCAAAGTTTCTGCAAATGACTGTTTCTATTTCCAAAAGTAAAAATTGTTATATCTTATCTTTATATAACCATAATTTAGAAGTTATTTTACAAAAAAAAAAAAAAAGAAGAAGAAGAAGAAGGAGAAGAAGAGAGCGGCTTAGAAAGCAGTTCTTTGTGTGAAGAACAGGAAGCTAGTTTTTGTTCTCGTCTATAGTTTATACACATGTGTACAGAAGTAATTCTTTCTCAGGTCCCATCAACTTCCATGTAAGAACTGAATGATTTTTGCTGAAAATTATTTAAGTGGCCAGCGCTGTGAAAATACAATGGCTGATATTCAATAAATAATTATAGGATGAATGAATGAATGAATGAATGAATGTCAATAACATCCACAATGGTGGTATAAACTTTTTTCTTTGTAACCTTCCATAGTACAACAATTTGGGCCTCAAGACTGAGTTCCTTGTTCAAAATCAGACTCAATAATACCATGTTGGAGAATGTTTTGATGACTATAAAAATTATTCTGTCACAGATTTAAGCATTATTCTGTGCCTTTTCAAACATATGATGTTCTTTACCTGCTACTGCTATTACTATGGCCCCCTAGAGTCAGCCTAGTAATTTTTGCAGTCACTACATTGATACTATTACTTAAAAAAACTGATGATGCTCACATAAAGTTCTCTCCAAGTACTGATAATGCCTTTAAGGAAGTAAATGTCCTTAAAAAATTAGAAATGTCCTCTAACTCCTTCACCCTTATTATATTTATTCCAGTTTCCCAGGGCCCAGGTATTAATCCTAAATGTTTCCTTATTGTTTTTCTCAAGAGTCCCATTGGCTCCTGGAAGTTTAATATGCTGTCCTTAAGTTAGTGGGGGTTGGAGGAAGGGGGGAGAGTGGGTGGATAAATGGGCATATCATGTCTGGGGGATAAGGGAGAGTAGGCGTTTAGTGTTTAGTAGTTTCTCGCAGGATGTGAATGAATGTAAGCTTCCTAATAAGTATATTAAATGGTTTTTGGAAGAGTTATTTTTTTCTTCATATTGTCTACTGTTAAAAATAGTTTTGTTTTCTGGAAGATGAGTATAAATTGAAATTCATTACTTATATTTCCATTCCATTTTAGAAGCCAAAGCTCCCCACACTTTACAGCCTTTTTCTATACCATATTATTCTAAAGAAATTTTATTTTTTTCTCCCTGCAGACAGATTTCCAATCAAAATATTTTTTAAAAAGCTGACATAGTTACTCATTTATTATTTACTTATTCATCCAATATTTGCTAAATACTATTTTTATACCAAGCACTGATCTAGAAATTGGAGATAAACTTAAACACAGAGAAATGATTATAGAGTCAAGTGAGAGAGATAGAAAAGGGAAATAAAATATATAATCAAACGAAATGAGTTAAATTTGATAAATGCCATGAAATGAACATATAGAGTGCTATTGTAGAAATTAAAGAAGGAATTAATCTACTTGAGGTAGTTATCACATAAGGTTCTCTAAGAAGATTTAAAAAAGTGGGAATAATGAGACTATAAGAGACTCATAACTTTCTGATACCCAGTAAAGTGGATACATGTAAACATAGCCTTGTTTTATTCTTATGTTCTTATACAAACACATAACCTATTTCCCTTACATTCTTTGTATTAGTACAAACTGAGTATACCTCTTATATCCTTGTATTTCCAGAATAATATACAAATCATAAAGGTATAGGATATCAATTGCCACTTAAAATCTTTAATAGTCATACATGTGTTAGATATAGATGTATGTCTTCTAAGATCTTCAACATTGTTAAGAAAATCTCTCCTTTCCGAAGTACATATGTATAGTTTTCTACATTTTCTGGTTTTTTTTTTTTTTACTTTTATGTTGTTTAACCATATGGGATTTAATTTGATATTTGTGTATATGTAAAAATACATTTTAAATATTCATAGTGAATATTTCAATATGAGATTCCATGAAATAAAGGTGTCTTTGACTAGACCATTGATAATTTTGTGGCATGTTTTGAGAAATTTTGTTCATTACTCTTTAAGCTTTGTTATTTCTTTTTTTCTTTAAATATGTAGCCATTTCATCACCCTTCAATTTGGATTAATATTTCTTATGTTGTTAAATGTCATACTTAAAAAAAATCCATTTTAAAGAATAGACAACGTATCTGGCTTTTTTTTTTTTTTCCTGGTTCTTCCAGTTCTTAGCTGTATAACTTTGGGCAAGTCACTTGGCTTCTCTAAGACTCACTTTACCCATCTGTAAAGTGATCGCAGTGTGGGAATCAAAAGCCTGGGCTTGATAGGCATATCAACCTAGGTTGGAATTCTGTTCTTTGTTGTTGTTGTTGTTGTTATTGTTTATATAAAATGTGTAAATGTGACTAGCTAGTTACTTCAAATCTCTGGGCTCCAGGATTTTCATCACAATGGTCCTTACTTTAAAAAATAATATATGTAGAAGCTTCAATAAATAGTATGATTAGAGCTATCAGCTCATTAGTCTAAAAATTACCTGAGAAAATGCATATATGAGGGATTGGTAACTACAAAGCATTATATTTAATATTTCCTAAGTTAACTTAAAATTGTGACATAAAAAAAGATAATGCAATAAAAGAACCAGAGAATGATTTCTATTTCCTGAGAGTCTGCTGATAAAGAGGACTTATGAGTTTTTGAGTATTATTATACCACATTTATTAATATCCTTAAGAATTCATAATGGGAAATATCCTTAAGAATTCATAATGGGAAATATCCTTAAGAATTCATAATGAGAAATATCAAAGTGAAATTTGCTTATGCTATATATTTCTTTCAACCAAAATCACAGGCAAGTGAAAATTGATTACACAGAGAATAGGTAGTAATAGCAACATGTATTTTGGTTCAGTTTGCAAGGTCTTGGCCAGTTTCTATTAAAACAAAACCAACCAACAAACAATAATCTCACCTGCTAAAGCTCACCAGGAATTCGTGAGACTGAGAACACTTGAAATGTGGTTGTGGCTTCTTCCACGAGTAAGTAGTATTGCACATATCATATAGAAGCTTCCTATTCTATCACTGATTTCCTCAGAGGTCAATATTCCACAAAAGGCCAAACTTCTTCTGCAGTACCTTTGACAAGAATTTATATATATATACATATACATATATATATATATATGTATGTATATGTATATGTATATATATAATATATATAGTAACTGCCTTACAGGAAAGCCTGCACTATCGTGAAAAACAATCCTCACAATCTAATTATAACTTAAAATAGGTCCAATCAATGTCACAGGTTGTGCTTGTTCTTAATTGTGCTACTAGTCTCATTAAGTTTCTTTTTCTTGAAGGTAGATCCTGATGCCTTCTAACATCTTCATTCTGCTCTTACCAAAGAAACCTGTATAAATGAGGATTAATTCAATGAGTTCTGATCTACTATTCTTGGGAGACATTCACCTATACCAAAAGTAGCCTATTTAAACTAGAACAAATTTATTTTTGTTTTTCTCTTCTAAGGACTTTTTGCATAAATAGAAAAAGTGTGATTTGAAAAATATAACTGAATTTTAAATGTATTCATCCAACACTTGTTTATAGAGCACCTACTATGTATCAGCCAGTATTTTAGTCACTGGAGTGAACTAAATGAAAACAAAATGCCTTCATGGAGTTTATATTCTAGTGGAGGAAGCAGATAATAAGCAAGATAAATAAAATATGTTGTATTTCAGTAGTGATAAGTGTTAAAGGAGAAAAATAGAGTAGGTGAGGGAGAGAAGGACATGGAGAAGATAAACTCCTTTGTTACATCAGATGGCTAGGAAAGTCTTCACTAAGAAAGTGATGCTGGTATAAAGACTCGAAGCAGACAGGGGAAGCAAAGATGAGGAAGCAGGAGAGAGGGAAAGAGAAAGAGATGTATATCTGCATGAAGTATTTCCAGATGGAGGGGTCAGCCAATGCAAAGGCTGTAAGTGAGTACATGCCTGGATATTCTAAGACTATGAGAGGCCAGTGTCGCTCCAGAGATAAGGGATAATATCAGAAGTGTAACAGGTCGCAGAGGCAGAGGGCCAAGTAGAAAGAAGGCAAATCATATAGGGTCTCGTTACTCACAGCATAGCCTGTGAACTAACAGCATCTTAGAAATGTAGACTCTTAGGCCCATCTCAACTCTTCTGAATGTGAATTTCATTCTAACAAGATTCCCAAAGTGATTCATACGCATGATAAAGTCTGAGAAGTGCTAATACAGTGCTATATGGAATATTTTACATGGGCTTTTACTCTGTGTAAAATTTACTCTGTGTAAGATATGAAACACTGAAGGTGGCCATGTGGAAGCTGGAAACCAATTAGGAGGCCATGATGGTGACTCAACAACATTCAAATTACACCATCGAAAATCAATTTTTGTTAAAACCCAAATATATCTTAGAAGACTATAACTTTAAGCTGTTATTAGCATTAACACAGTGATGGAAATTTGGTCTATCAGAGTATTTTAAGAGGAACTGGGACATGAGACAGGAAATTTCTGAGAATAGATAAATTCTAGGTTGCAGGTGAGGATCTGACTAGGAATGAAGGATATGTGTGTAGCACTGATGTAGAAATGTCTCTGGTTATTAAGAGGGCAGTATTCATTTCCTGATAACCTATTATAAGTCAAATGGTGAAGAACAAATTATTGCAGAACCTCAGCAATAGAGATTACTAGGGAAAAAAAGAAAATCAGGATTCATAGTGTTAGAAATCCTGTCCTAGTCAGAGGATCCCAATGGTAAATCTATAATACCTCAGGCTATATAGTTCAATGGGGTATAAACTCTAAGGGATACCATGGCAACCAAAAAGTGGGTGGTGATGCTGGCAGCAGCTGTATTGGATTAGAAAGACAGCATCAATAACAGTTAAGTAGACTTAGTCTACTTAACTCCCAGAGCAGTATGGGGAAAGGGGAACTAACAAGGTTTAGGTGGGGCATCAAGACTCCTGCCAAGAGCTGGGTTTTAGAGCTCTAGCTGGAAAACCAGAGGACTGAAATGAAAGCCAAGATGAAAGACTGGTTATATTAAATTGGCCCAAATCAAGGATTTTTGGAGAACTGTGTCAGAAAGGCAAATTTCAAACCCTATGCAATTGTGAGGTAAGTATACTCATTTTATTCATCTCTGGCTGAAAACTGGGTGGACTGAATTTATTTCTGAACTTATTTATTCAGCATATATTCAGGGAGCAACTATTATTTATCAGGCACTGTTATAGGCTTTGGTATAACACGACAAGTGAAGTCCTTGCCCAACTGTATTATATTGTAGTGGAGAGAAAACAAGCACATAAATGTGTACTATAAAGGAGAAATGGAAGGGTAGGAATGAAAGGGAGCAGAAGCAGACATAGGATGTTGCCATGATATATTGGGTGGTCTCAGAAGGCATCTCTGAAAAAGTAACATTTGAATAGACACTTGAAAGAGGACAAGGTATGAGCCATAAAGATGGTAGGAGGAGAGAAAGGACAGGAAGTGCTTCAGGCAGAAGGAACACTCACTGCAAAATTTCTAGGGCAGAAGCTAGCTTAGTCTAATGGAGAGGTCTATCAAGAAGACCAATGGTGCTGAAGCAGGTGCACAGAAGGAGCTTTGGGGGCCGTGGGACAGAGGGGTAAGAGATATCAAAGTGGGAGTTAAGCAGGATGGAGGCTGTTAAAAATGTTGACACTTGGATCCCACTAAGGTTCCAGTTGTATCTTATTTGAGGAATGGAAAGCACCTGAAGATCTTCAAACCCTTCAGGTGATTCTCGTTCATTAGAGGTTCAACATCACTGGTATAATGTTTTGTTAGCCATTTAAATGACTTTGACTTTTATTTTGAGATGGCTTGTGAGCAGAGGAGTGGCACGATCTGACTTACATTTTAAAGGTCCACTCTTGGTGCTGTGTGGAAAAGGAGAGGACATGGGGAGGGAGTGTCAAGGCTGGAAGCAGACCAGTGCGGAGGCCACTGCAATACTACGAGATACACTGATGGATGGACCAGAGTGGTTGTGGTAGAACTGGTGAGACGTAACTGAATTTGAATATATTTTGAAGGTAGCTCTGACAAGATTTTCTAAAATATTGAATGTGGGGTATGAAAAAGAGGAGTTAAAGATGAGTCCAATGTCTTTGTCCAAAGTAGCTGGAAGAATGAAATTGCCTTTTTTTTTTTTTTTTTTTGAGATTGAGAAAACTATGGGAAGAGCAGCTTTGAGAAGCCAAATGAAAATTGTCTTTGATATGATAATTGAGGTGAAATGCTTATTAATGATCTAGATAAAGATACCAAGAAAGCTGCTGCGCATGCGAGTTGGGTGTTCAGGAGGAAGTTGTAGCTGGAGATAAATATTTGGAGGATATTAGCATAGAGTTTGTATTTAAAGTAATAAGAATCGATGATATCACCAAGGATGTGTGTGTATCTATAGAAAAAAAATACCTGAAGAGTAATCCCTGGGACAATTTCGTCTTTAGAGAAGGGAGAGATAAAAGGAGTATAAAAGAGTCAGGGAAAGATCAGCAAGTGATGCAGGACAAAAAAACTAAAGATGGTTGTTTAAAGCTAAATTTAAAAAGTATTTCAAGGAATTTCAAATTATCAACTATCTGTCAAATGATGCTCATGGATCAAGTATAATGAAGACTGAGAATTAATGATTTATTGGGAACCAGCAGACCTTGACAAGAGCAGATATGGTAGAGAGAAAGGAAAATAAATTAAAATTACACCGAAGAAAAAAAGAATGAGAAGGGATGCAGTGGAGATTATGAGAATAGGTACATTTTATAGGAGCTTTGCTAAAAGTAAACGTTGAGTAATGGAAGGGGTTCCTGGAATGCAATGTGAGGTTTAGGGAAAATTTTTTATGAAATAAATATACAATGTCTGTATATTGATGGATGATACAGTAAGGAAAACTCACGATGCAGGAGAGTGACAGGAGACCTGTCCTTGAGTAGATGATAAGTAATGGGCTCCAGTGCACAAGTGCAGGGTTTAGACTTAGGAGCACAACCTATCCACAATAATGTTACCAAAAAAAAAAAAAAAAAGAAAGAAACAAGTTTGGCTGCTTGCTGCTCAAAAGCCAATACTTGAGAGGCAGGTGTTGAGTGAAGAGGAAAGCTTGCTTTATTCAGGAAGCTGCCAGCCTGGGAAGACAGTGCACTAACGTCCAAAGGCCACCTCTGAAGTTCTGGACCAAGCAGAGGAGTTTAAAGGGCGGAAGGGGAGGAGAAGTTCCAGGGAACCGAGTCACAGATTATGCTCTTTCACACCAGACTCCTGGATGTCAGCAGCTGGTTGTAGCTACCCTGGAGACAGTCCTTCCCTCTGCAAAACAAACTCATAAATTATCCTCTATACCCTGAAGTTATTTCTTCCTGCTGGACAAAGAAACAGCACATCAGCAACACAAAATTACACTGTGAGAACAAAAAGAGTTGAGCAAAAAGATTGGGTAACATGTGAACAAAGGCCTAATTAAGAATTAAATTATTTAATGATAGCTGCCAAAAATACTAGGGATATTAAAATTACAAGGGTTTGGCTACAGTAAGAGGAGAAAAGATAGAGTGTGTGTGCAGACATGCAGATAGGTTGGAAGTAAAGTGGTGGGAACAAGTGAAAGTTCGTTTTAGATTGCTTATATTTACTAAAAGAAACAGGAAGCAAGACTATTACCAAAGTGTGAACAGCAGGATAGAAATTGTGGGAATTTAAAGAGAAGATGGGAATGGTTGCTATGGAGAATGGGAAGGACAGTAGACTAGTGAAATGTAATGGGATTCCTAAAAAAGACTAAAGGCCCTTTTGCAGTTATAGTCATGACTATAAATTGGGAGCGATCAGCATAATCGTGGGTTTTTTCTCTAGCCATCTTTAGCTGCCTGAAGGTAAATATGGAGTTGACAGAGAGTCTGAGTTGGTGGTTGTTAGATAAGCATGGCAGAAGAGAATGGAATGAGGGTGTCGAAAATGTATGCAAATAAATTATCATTATTATGAATTATGAAATCTGAGCCATATAAGAAGAAAGTGATGGCGCAAAGGAGATCGAGGATGCCAAAAGGTGGCATGAACAATGACTGTAGGTCTGGATGGAACTGAAGAATTGTTGGGCAGTGAGCCAGAGGGCAAGGACAGGATTGGAAATAGTATCAAGTTGGTTCTGTGATGACACATCTGAAAGTGAGATGATAAAGAGAGTGCTGATATTGGAAATGATATGACATGGGGGTGGGTGGCTGAGGTAGGAAAAAGACACAACCTTTGGAGAAGAGGAAACAAGAGATGAGAAGCCCAGTACTAAAACGAGATAGCTATATGAATAATAAAATCACCAAAAATAACCACAGAACTGGTGTTTGAGAGAGCGACGGCAAAATGACAAAATCTTCAAACAATGTTGGAGGAGTGACAAAGTCAGCAGATGAGTGCACTAAGGATGAGTAGCAGGTAGTAGAGTAATAGCATGACCTCAAAGATAGAGGACTTTAGACACAAGGGTCTATAAGTCGTTCAGGGGGAAAGGAGAACAACTACTCCCTTATTCAGCCCCTGGTATGAATCTTGTAGAAGAGAAAAATAGCCACCACTTCAAAAGACCACAGGTAACGTGGGACTGGCAGAGAAGAAGCAGGCTCTACTTAGCAAACGAAGGTAAAAGGAAATTTTTAAAGAACAGATTGAAAAATGTATGCCAGGGTGACTTATGTCCTGGTTCAAGACAGACTCGATTTTACCAGATGTCTCACTGTTATTTTTAACAGCATCCCTGCAATACTGCGATTTATAATAAGAATTATTTATTTGGTCTTCCTCCAGTTTCTGGCCCAGAGCTCCTAAAACCCTTGGAATTTCCTAAGTGAGGAGAGCAACAGAAGTTGTTATTATTATTATTATTATTATTATTATGTTAATAAGTAACTTTTGGACTGCACCGAAGACTAAGGCTGGTTGCCAGGGAAAACAACCTAGTGATTAGAAGGTTGCCACTTTCAACCCCACCCCCAACTTCAGGGAGGGCTAGAGATTGAGTTCGATCACCAGTGGCCAATGATTTAGTCAATTGTGCATTTGAATGGAGCCTTCATAAAACCCAAAGGACAGAGTTCTGAGAGCTCCCACAGTGATAAACACATGTAGATTCGGGGACAAGCAGCAAACTCTGAGCAAGCATGAAAGCTCCATGCCCTTTCCCCATAACTTGTCCTATGAATCTCTTTCATTTTGCTGTTTCTGAGTTACATCTTTTTATAACAAACCAATAATCCAGTAAGTAAAACATTTGTATGATGTCTGTAAACTACTCTAGCAAATTTATCAAACCCATGGAGAGTGTTAGAACCTCTAATCTATAGCCAGTTAGCCTGTCAGAAGCACAGGTAACAACCTGGATTTCCAATTGGCTTTGAAGCGAGGGAGGGGGCTGTCTTGCAGGACTGAATCCTAAACCTATGGAATCTGTTGCTATCTCTTGAAGATAGTGTTGAAAAGTTGAATTGTAGAACACCCAGATAATGTCTGGGAATTGTTGCCCCCCCCCACCCTGACGTGTCAGAATTGGTCCTAGAATTTTGCCTCCTCTTACTCTCAAGATTATTCACAGCACAATAAATTATATGATGTCCCTAGATAAAGGGGTCATGGTGATGATAGAGTTCCATAGACCAGAGTCTAGAGAGTTGAAGACGAATGGGAAAATTGGTGACAACCAAGGTATGAGCAGGTCCATTTCCATAAGAAATGAGGAGTACCTGGAAGTTTGGGGTTTTTCGTGACAGGCATTCAGAGATCTAGAGCCAATATGGGCTTTAGGCTCTACGCAAATTGTGTTGGTAAGTTGGTGATGTAGGGTGGCAGGAGGGGTGAGCATGTTCACAGGAGCATACTGACAACGGCAGGGTGGAGGCCTGGCTAAGAGCATTCTTACCAGCAGCTGAGAGATTTGAAGGTGTTGCTTTCCACAGCTTAGGATGAAGTAAGTGTGAACCAAGTTACATAAAAGAAAATAGGCTGTGAGTAGAAAACAAATTTCAAATATTACACAGTTTTACATTAGTTATTCCTGGTCTTATGTGCCTCAAACCCATGAACCACACCGGCCGTATTCTCTTTTCCAGTTTTTCCTTTCCCCTACCTTCTGGAGCATTATGGTATCATTTGACGTTGAGTAAAAATGCAAAGTAGATGACAATTTATGAGCCAGCAGCAGAGAGAGGGTAAAAGCTAACCTGAGCTTCAATGACTTGGTAATATACCAACTAGGTGCATAAGTTTAAAATCAGGGTTAGGCCCTTATTACAGGAATGTATAATCAGTCCAAACACAACTTAGGGAAAAACAAAATACTTGACAAGCTTTGGTTCTATGAAAATGCCAAGACTCCTGGCTGCAAAACTCTGGGCTTAAAGGTAGCAGTGCATTTACTACATTCGTGCTTTTGCCAAATGATTCCAGCAAACAGTGTATGATTCACTTTAGTGCTTCCCCTGCATCTGGGATGTCAGATCCCTATAGCATATTTTTTGCTCTTTAGAAATCAGACTTTTTAGGTCTGTGTCAGCTATCACACAATGAATATCACTCTTTTTTCTGCACCAGTGGGAGAATGAAAAAACACACATTCATCATTTCCAGCAGCCTGCCAATGCATTTGCGATGCCTGGGATTGCGTGTTTTTTTAAATTCTTTTTTACAACTTTGTTTCTAATAATCTTCATGGATGTCTTAAATCAAAATTAGTCTTGATTAGATATTTTCCCAAAAGGAAAGGAGAAAGCTAAAACCATATACTCTTTAGGCAGTCATAAGCAATTTAACTTGAGTTAGACTATGTCAGGTCTATAGCACATAAAACAAATTATAAATCAAGAACTTTTTTCCTGGATGCCCAGGAAGATGCACACATACACACAGACACACACACACACACACACACACACACACACACATACACATACATACATATGTATATATATTTCTGTAAATTAAAGTGAAAAGTATAAAGTAGTGTTGTCTTATGTTTCTAAAGATGACACTACTAACCCAGTATTAACAGAGCATGTACTTTTAAAATTGCTTTTTTTAAAATATAGTGATTTAATCTATGATGAAAAACAAACCTGCTCCAATTCTTCTTTTAATTAGCTACACTCAATTCCAATTCATCCGTTCACTCATTCTTTTAACCAACAAACTTTTTCTTTTTTAAATTCAGTGGCTGCTAAGTACCAGAAACTGTGTTAGGCACAGAGGATGCAGATATTGATTAGCCTAGCATGGGTGGGGCAGTAAAATGAAGAATAGTAGCTACCTAACAGAAAGATGTACAAGATAATATGAGAAAACAAAGAGAACAAGCGTAGCCTAGGGGATTAGGCTAGCTCAGATCTCAAAAGCTTCCTAGAGGAACTAATGTTAAATGAAGAATAAATAGGATTTAATTAGGTAAAAGAGAGATAGGAATAAATAGAATGAGGAAGAGACAGCCTAAACTAAAGCATGAAGGTGAGCAGAACACAGTATATGCAGGAAACAAAAAGCAGTTACAGTTTGATATTAAGGTACTTATTTTAGTCAGGGTTTTCTAGAGAAATAGGACCAATAAGAGATTATATATATTATATGTATGCTATATGTAAATTACATACCCTATAATTTATAAATATGATAAATATCTATAGCCTATATATATATACACATACACATACCTATATACACATAAATATATATGTACACATACATATACATATATATATACACACACATATACATACATACATACATACATACATGTATAAACAAAAAGAGATTCATTGTAAGGAGTTGGCTCATATACTTATAGATGCTAAATTCCACAATCTGAAGTCTATAAACTGGAGACCAGGAAAGCCAATGATATAAATTCCAGTCCTAGCCTGAAGGCCTGAGAACAGGAATACTGATCTAATTTAAATTTCACTTTAAGGAGCAGACTGATGTCCCAACTCAACTAGTCAGACAGAGAGAGAGAGCATTCAACCTTCATCCACTGTGTTCTGTCCCAGCCTTCCATGGGTTAGATAATGCCCATCCACACTGGGGAGGGCTGTCTGCTTTATTCACTCCACAAATTCAAACACTAATCTCGTCAAACACACTCATAGACACATCCAGAAATAATGTTAACCGGATATGTGGGCATCCTACGGCCCAGTCAAGTTGACACATAAAGTTAACCTTCACAGGGCCACAATAAAATTAAGGAGATGAGAGATGCACTCTGTGCCTGTGGATCAAAGATTCCTACTGGGCCATATATCATCTGCTTTAGTCCTTACTCTCAATTTGCTTCCCAAATTTGAAAGTGCATATACATCTTTAAAATTTTCTGTTAGAAAAAAGCAAAAAAATAAAAACTGCAATCCCACTATAATTTTAAAATTGGCTCACTCTGCCCATCCAATTTACTTTCAGAATTAACCTCCATGGTACATCTTTATGAGTTTTTTCAGTATTCGATAGGCATGCATATGCAGTCTTCTGTTTGGTTTCCATTTTGACATTTTCTTAAATGAATTGTTTTTTTGCCTTTGTCTTTTCAATTTCTGTTATAAACAACTTTTTGGTTAACATATATAATATATAATTTATATACATATTATGTATATTATATATCTCATATATACATCATTTTTATATCTTTAAAATATTCCATGAATTGCTATAATTTGTCAAATCATTGCCCTTGATGAACACTTAGAATGTTTCATATATTTTCCCCTAAAAGCAGCTATGATGAACATTTACTTTTATGTATGTTTTATATATGTGTGTGTGTGTATGTGTGTATATATATATAGAGAGAGAGATATTATATAGATATTATATATAGATATTATATATATTATATATATTGTATAGATGTTATATATTATATATATCATATATATAAAATATCTATATATATGTATATATATAGATATATAGATATATAAAATATAAAAAGAGAGAGAAAAAGACCTAAAAGTAGATTTCTGGGTTAAAGAACATGTGCATTTACAAATTTAATAACCACTCTCAATGTAGTCTCTAAAAACATTGTAACAATTTCTACTTCTATTGATACAATAAGAGTGCCATTTTTCCACTTTCTTGCCTGAAGTTGCCAGAACTGAATGATATTATCTTTTTTCATTTTTGCCAAAATGATAAATAGAAAGTATCTCATTTTTACTTTTACTTTTCTGATCGGTAATAATGTTGGACAATTTTTCAAATATGTATTTTTTTGTATTTTGCCTATATATTGCTAAGCAATTTTTTATTGGCTTGTTATCACTTTTAACATCTCTTTTAAAAATATATAATAGTACTTTATCTTTTTCATAACTCTACCTCTAACCCTGCAGGCTTTTCTATTCCAGTCCATGTCCACATCTGCATTTACACTGTCAGTTAAGCAGATGTACTGGCAAGCAAACACAATTTGGTCAGGTCCTAATGCAAATCTTGGTCAGACCCAAGTGTACATTTCATAAGAAAACATTTTTTTTTTTTTTTGCTAAACAGTACTTTCAAAGAGCAACATTTACTTTGTGAAAAATGGGAAACGCTAAATGGTTTTGCAAATATGCCTCTGAGCTGTCCACTGTTTGCTATCTTCCTTTCTATCCCTGAGACCATTAATATAAATAAGAATTTTATAAAACTTAGTCCCCTAGTAAAAGATATATACTGAAAAGGCTCAAAGGTTTTGAAATGTTCTTCTATGGACATTTCTAATTAAGGTATTAGACTTTCATGCTTATGTATTTGTTTCCATTACATTAAGCTATAGGCCTTTATAACATAAACCTCAAATTTTTATTTCCTTAGGAAACTCTCTTTGCCTTAATAGGAGAATTAGGAGCCTACGTAAGTTTTATTGGCATTCCTGTGGATCCTGACCCCTGGTTGTCCTTTTATATTTCTCAAAGGGCCCTCCTTGGCCTCTTACTCTGATTTATGTGGTCAGTGTTCTGTGATTTTTCTTCTCAATGTCTGAATTCAATTATCCTACTAAAACATAAAAGCCACAATTACTAGTGATCCTTCCGCTTTTACATTTCTTAGATTAATTTTCATCTTGGGCACTAAAGCTTCTGATTACAAATTCCTCTTTTCTCATTAAATATCTATAACTCTATTTTCCTTATTTTAAATCAATATGTTTTGCAAAGTCCTTTGGGGCTCTGCCACCTGGCACTAATTCAGCTTGGGAGATAAAATAAATAAAATTTTAATGCCTTTATGGTATTTGGGGGTAATATATATTATAATACAAATCCATACTTATATTTGGTAGATAATAGTCTGCCTTTTCAATTTTCCCTTTAGTTCTTCTGTTACACATAATATTATATATAGGAATCCAAAAGTACAAATAGGTTTTTAAAAACTTCATAACTAAGGATAGAGCTTCTCTTTTTATGTCATAAGGGATTGGTTTGTAATATAGTTGTATATCACATTAATAATTATTATATTTAAAATATAATGTGTAGATATTTTATTAAAATTAAATTTTTATTTTTTTAAATTGAAGTAAAAAGCATGACATGAAATTTACTGTCTCATTTTTAATTGTGCAGTTTAGTGGCATTAAGTACCTTCACATTGTTGTACAACCATCACCAACATTCATCTCCAGAACACGTTTTATCTTGTAAAACTAAAATTCCATGCCCGTTAAACAGAATTGCCCAATTTTACTCTCCCCCAAAGCCCTGGAGACCACAATTCTGATTTCTATCTTTATGAATTTGATTACTTTAGCTACCTCATGTAAGTGGAATCATACAGATTTTTGTGTGTGAATGGCTTATTTCACTTAGCATAATGCCTTCAAGGTTCATCCATGTTGTAGAATGTTCTTCCTTTTTAAGGCTAAATAATATTTTATTGTATATATATATATATATATATATATATATACTGTATCTTGTACAGAATTTGTCTCTAATGTCCTCCCTAAGCTAATTAAAATTTACATCACAATTTGTGTAGTTCTCAAACTTTAGAAAGTACTACGAAATACCTAAAAAGGCTGCACAAAATGCTTATTCCCAAACTTCAAACCCAGATATTAAGATTTACTGGATCTGGAGTGGGATTACAAGAATTCAATTTTTCATAAACAATCCAGGTGTTTCTGATGAAGATTGTTCACAGATTGTCTTCTGAGAATCACTCTTCTAGGCATTATTTAAAAACCAGTCCTAGACCAGTGATCTCCAAAGTATTGACTCTGGACCAGAAGCATCAACACTACCTAGGAACTTGAGAGAAATGCAATATTCTTAGACCCCATTCTAGAGCTACAGAATCAGAGACTTTTCAGGTGGGGCCAGAAGTTCTAGATTAACAAGACCTTCAGGTGATTCTGATGAAAGTAAAGTTTGAAAACCAGTGGCCTAGGCTGCAGTTAAGTCCATACAAGCTATTCCCTTCTATTATCTTTCAACCAGAGGCTTAGCCATACAGACTTCAGGTGTATCTAAGTAATTGAAAATCTTTTTTCACTTTAATTGATACTACCAGGCTTTTTAGTAAATGCACATGATTTTTCTTGAATATTTCAACAATAAGAAACAAAACAGTCTTTATCTTTGCTCTTTACATGCAATTAATCAGAAAGTAGGGGTTAAGTGAGGGACACATCAAGTGGCAAATGTTGCTTCTCCCCTAGTGACTATGTTTATTTTTTAGAAACAAGACACTTATCTGCTTGCTACACATCTCTACCTGGATGCCCTGCCAGCTATATGTCTAGCACTGAACTAATTATCTCCCTTTACAAATTGATACATATCTTTATTATTTCTGTTAAAAGCACCAATACCCTCCCTGTCATCCAGGCTGAAATTGAGGACTTTTTTTTATTACTTTCATCTTTCTTACCAGAGCCAATTAATTGTTTTAACTATCAATCCTGCCTCTGCAGCATCTCTCCCATTTATTCCTTCTTTTTCCTGTGCAATTTAGTAATTCATGTCACTATTACTACCCTCCTGGACTATGGAAATCACTACCTGATTGGCCCCCTCCAGCATATTAATCTTCTCTCAGAACAGTTCTGATGGTGATCCATTTTTGTTCAAAAGCCTTTAAGTGCTCCACTTTATCTCAAATGCAATTTATTTATCCTGGCATTCAAAGGTCTCTACAATTTTGCCTTACCCTTTCTTTTAGTCTTCATTTATTCATTAATTATTTTCATTGAAAAATTTTATTGAACACCTATTCTGTGCTAGGCATTTATCTAGGTGTCTTTATTTCCCCCTTCCCATGCTTCACATTCCTATCAAACAAAGGTGCTGACTTTCTCTTGTATTCCTTAATATTCTGACATATCATTTCTTATCTTCCATCACAACTCTCCTTCCACTGCATTTTTTTCTATCCATTGGCTATTCATTTTCAAGACCTATCTCAGTTGTTGCTATGAAGTTGTTCATCATTTCCTTGCCTAAAATATTTTCTCCCTCTGTTAATAATTTAGTAATTTATTAATAATATATCCATCTTGATAATTTATCCATCTGCACATATGATTTCTTCTTAATATTACAATTGCTTGTGTCTATCTATCCTTCTGGTCATTTACTACTTAGGTCAGGATCCAGACCTGATTCATCAGTTTATCCCTATATCTCTATAGAAACTCATATATTATAAGTGTTCTGTAAATCTCTAGTGAATTAAATTAAATAGTTCAGTTTCAATCTTGACTCAGTCTTTCCACTTGAATGACTAAACTCTTCTTTGAAAGCAGTCAATCTCAGATTATTCATGAACTCAGGTCTTCAAATTTCTAAGCCTGGGCTCTCATAAAGAATTCTTAAAGGAACGAGGTATTTTTTGTATTTTTATTATATTCTGGATGTTACCAGTTATTCGCTACTATCTTAAAAAGCTCTCAGTGAAATAATTTGCCTAATAAATAGAATGGGTCTTAACATTTTTTCCCCAATTTAAATGATCTCAGTGTCATGTGTTTAACTGAGACCTAGTACTTTGATGAGAGGAGTTTGACATGTGGAATTTTGTGTATTTAGGTTGGTAAAATGATCAGTTGTATATTCTTGGTTTTACCTTTTGTCTAGACGGCTGGGAAGCAAGGCAGGAGGAACAGAAAGGTCCAGGCTAGGGTCAAGCAAGTACTGCACTCACTTCAGGTGCATAATCAAAGAGAGGGTGATCTCCCCAAAAACAGACCTCAATTATTACATATGGAGACATGGCTCTACATGGCATTGGCAGATTCAGTGGTTGTTTAAATTTTTGACATTTTATCATGGATTTTTAATTAATTTTCATTTTAAAAAAATTACATTAAAATATTATTTATCTTGATTACTGTGTTTAGTGCTCTCTTCAATTTTGTGCACGCCAAATACTTTACTCACCTAAAACTAGTCTAGACCCTGAGAAGGACACAGCAAACAAGATAGGAAAGAAAAAAAAAAATAGGGAAGATGGAAGGCATGAAGGTAGACAGACATGAAGCTATTAACTCTTAATCTTTAAAATATTCGATGACAGATATATAAAAACAAGCTTGTGTACAGTGTATATATATATATATACTACATACACATACAGATGCAATTGTTTCCAGATTGCAAACTTCTGCTTATTTTTTCCTTGTTAGAATTAGTTACAAATTTTCATGCAGCATTTAGAAGAATTATTAATCACTGACAATTTCTAAACAATACTTTCTTAAATTTTAAGAGCCATGATAACATATTAGATCTATGCTTATGTTATTTGAGCTTTAGAGGGAGATGAAATAAGATTTGAGGCTGAGGTTCCTCACTAATCAGCCATTAGGGGCTAGTCATGATCCTGAGTAATTACCAGGTAAATATACTTCAATGAATATATGTATTTTAATGCTCTGAGCTTCAGTTTTTCACCTATAAAAAAAATAAGGGCTGTGTAATGTGAAAATACAAAGTTTATTTTTAAAAAACATAGGACATCGCCTGGAAAAGAGTACATACTAATTATTGCTTTCCCCTTCCCTGACAATAAGGCCCACCATATGCATTTGTTTGCTGATTCTCACCTAGAATGTTAAGCTTGAATGCCCCATCTGCTCAGCAGCAAGTAAATGTGACAGTTTCTGCCTCAAATTATATCACTGTCAGAAATGTATTGCATTTAATACGTTTGTGTATTTAACTCTGCGTATAAAATATCTAGCCTGCGGGAAATTTATGAATTATAGTCAACTGAAATATTGCACTTGAGCTGCGAAGCACAAGAAACTTTTATAACCTTTTCATCTCAAATATCAATATTCTCTTTCACCATGTTAGCACATAAAGGATACACACATTTGTTCAATTCTAGCAACAGAAATAGTCTTATCGTTTCTCCATTTGGGACTTCTCATTAAATAATTATGCAAATTTAGACAAATTCCTTTTCTACATTAGGAGATCTAATTAAGTTTGTCAATCTAATGCTTTTGGAAATTGTTCTACATATTATACATATGATCTAATAATTTATGACCTAAGCCTCATCTTTCAACTCCGCATTCCTTAGAACTGTCCATAATATTTTATATATTTTTTGGTAACTACTCTTTGAAAAATCAGGAGTTGTGTCTTGGAATTACTCCTCTTGTTTTGTTTTTGTGTTCATCTATACCAACAAGTGCATTTTTTAAGCTGGGTATACTGTGAGAGCCACTGAAAAACCTAATTGGCCAAAAATGTTTATCATTTGATATACCCTACTCATCATCTGGCTGTTTAATTTATATTTTTCAAACTTATTATATCTAACACTCAACAGTAGCTCCATCTTTCATCTTTCCTTTCTCAGTAGCAAATTCATTTTTTAAGTTTCTCAGACCCAAAGCCTTGAAATCTTCTCTCTTTCTCTCACATCTTGTGCCTGATCTGTCAGCAAATGCTTTTTTAAAAACATTTTTTTTTCTCTAAGAAGACATACAGAATCTGAACACCTCCACTGCTCTTATCCTAGTCCAGATTACCATATCTCTTCCCTGGACTCTTGCAATAGCCTCCTAGCTGGTCTCCCTCCTTCTACTGTATTCTGCTATAGTCTCATGCGTCAGATCATATGATCTGTGCCTTCCCATCTTGTTATTTTCTTGATTCGGTTAATCTGGTCCCTTTGCTGTGTCTTGAACATGCCAAGCACACCTCTAATCAAAGCCTTTTCACTGGCTGTTTCCTCTTCCTGAAATGCCCTTCCACCAGAGGCCTCCATGGCTGGTTCCTTCACAGTGTTTTAGTCTCAATGTCACTTGCCCACTGAGACCTTCCTTGATCACCCTATTTTTAAATGCATACCTTGGCATTATATATTTCTCCCCTGCTTTATTTTCACCATGACATATATACCTTTCTAATATGTAATTTACTTATCTATTTTATGTATTAACTGTTTTTCTGCACTAAATGTAAGCTGTATGAGGGCAGAAATTTTTTTCCTTTTTTGCTCATTAATTTATTCCAAGAACCTAGAATAGTGTTTCAAATACAGATAGTTCTTCATAAATATTTGTTGAATAAATAAATTTTTTTGCCCCCTCAAAAAAACCTGAAATATCATCAAAGAAAATTGAATCAGTCAAAAGCAAATAGGCTCTATGATTTCCTTTTTATATAATAAGAAATTATTTGAGCAGATTTTTTAAGTATATCAAATTATTAACCATTAAATCTTAGAATTCAAAATATACAGTCCTGGGAAGGTGACATTTATAATATTCGTTTTTTCCAACTATTGCTTCATTACTCAGTGAATTACTTACATTTTTTAAAAAAAGTTACCTGAGATATTTGCTAGAGAGACTAATTTTATGCAAAATTGTCATTTCCATTTGTTTTAACCTATCTTTGGCCAATATGTTTTCTAACTAAATGATCATCTCCAAAAATATGTATAGCTTTAATATCCTTGATGAGAACTTTCCTTGAAGCTTCTGTGACTCAAGAATATTGTAGGGTAATTTATCAAGTTATCTAGTTTACTTCCACGTATCTGAGGCACTGAGATATCATTTTAATCTAGAACCAGGCCAGATATAACCCCAGATGGTTGTGGGAAACAAGAAGTCTCGACCAAGAAAAACAGGACAAAGGATCCAAGAATAAATGCTGAAAAATATGTTATGGTGAATGAAAATGGGGTTATGTATGGAGACCACTGCCAACAAGAAAATTTGAGTACATCACAGTTTTATTAGATGTAGAAACCTTTTCTCTAAGTCTCACAAACCCAGTCATTTCACTTTTAAACAATCCAGTTTTTAAAAGCCTTACACTATACCAATATCTGTCTCCCCATATCAGCCATCCACTCCTTTGTTGCCCTCTAAATAAGCATAAACTCTTCAACATTTAACATCAAAATTCTTTCTCAATTAAATATCTCTTTAATTGTTTCTCAGATGCCATGCTTTTCTGAAACTTTAATTTCTTCTGAATTAAAGGTTTTGTCAATGTTTTTCCTAATTTATTGTTTCCAAAGTTGAACATAGTATTTTCAATACAGTAGTCTGACTGACTCAGACTTGCTTTGCTATGCCTTGAAAGCCACACCACAAAGGTGACATCTACTGAGGTTGTATATACAAAATGCTTAGATGTCCTTTAATAGGATGGCCAGTTTCTGCTAAGCAAAAAGCATAGAGATTTATACCTCTTATATTTTTGCTCCTTTTTTTTTTTTATTCACTCCATCTTTAGGTCATCTGCAAATTTGTAAAGTATACCTACCAAGTATTGATTAAAGCCATTAATAGAAAGTTGAATTGCAGGATAGGGTAGAAATACAGACACCTACAAGAACCCAAAGTTGACATGAATGCAAGAAACAATACATTTTGCATATAATGGTTAATTAATTTTAAAATCTATCTCATTATCCAACATATATTGTTCTCTTTTGACACAAATAATTTAAAGCACTATGTAGAATTTATACATATTTTATTACATATTACTATTTACATATAAATACTATTAAATTCTTCATAACTTCCAATCTACTAACCCTATCACTAAGAAGACAATATTAACTTGTTATAACTTATTCTTAATTAACCCAAGATGTTCCTTATAATCACTGATATCTTTTTGAAGTATCTAGAAATGAGATGTTTGTTCAAGAATTGGCCCTCAAATATTTCCCATGAATCAGTCATATTGACCCTTTGGGAAGAAAAAAAAAATTACCCTATGTTCTGCAAAAATCATTTTTGGAAGTTTTTTCAGAAGAACCACACCCATGATTTCTCAAAGTTTGCAAAACCCTTTCTGGATCACACCTGCAATTTATTCAACGTGTAGGGGTCTCCAGATTTTGCTGATTAAACACCCTAACAATAAAAATTATTGATTATATTCAATAATGTATTTATCTTTTCTTATTTATAATTATATCCATAGTGTAAAGGTAAAATAAGCAATATTTGTGGAGAATTTTACATTTTATTATAATCATTATAAAATTTTTTTCTCACTAAAAATCATGTCTTAATTCTCTTAAATGAGAACAAAGTAATTAAACATGTTTCATCACTTTTTGATATCTTGACAGATTTTTCTGATTTGTGGCTATAGAATTATATTCACACGTTCTCTGGATTTAAAAAAAATGGTCTTCTAAAAGCTAAAATGTTTAAATGACTCTCTTAACATGTCTTTTTGTAATTATTAAGAACTTTTCAATAGCAACATTTCATTCTCCAAGGTTCCTGTGACTCTGTCTTACCAAATAGTAATCCTTTGACATAATTTATACCTTTATTTAGTGTTTATCTAGTTCTATTATGTACCTTGAAATGGACAGGTGTTTGAAGGATATTAAAATGAGTAAGGTAGATTGTACTTTCAAGGAATTTTGCCTTCTAATATGATAAATCAGGTAAGCAAATGCCTGTGTTACATGTTGGAAAGTGATAATGGCCATCAGAGAAAGACGCAGATTAAGTTAGAAACTAAGAAGCTAATTGGAAGATTCAAGAAACAGCCAGACATATGTAAATTGACCAAAGAAAATATAATTCTTTTTTATTTGAATATTTCCAGAATTAAATCTAGTATAGTAGTAGCTTTCTTCATTATTCTCTTAATTCCTATGAAATAAAACTGACTAAAAGACAAAACAAGATTTTAATTACAAACTGTATTTGATTGAATGACAATTACAAAAAGATATCTGGATAGCTGATGCCTCCTGTTACTATTACATCTAGTTTCTCCATTAGTTTTGTAGTCTGTATTAGAAGAATCTAATTCTTATTCTTCATTGGCCACC
This sequence comes from Eonycteris spelaea, assembly GCA_003508835.1. Classification (NCBI taxonomy): domain Eukaryota; kingdom Metazoa; phylum Chordata; class Mammalia; order Chiroptera; family Pteropodidae; genus Eonycteris; species Eonycteris spelaea. Next base: position 5,446,878 of record PUFA01000074.1, on the reverse strand, counting down.
CACAATATAAATAAGGCCGTAAAAAATCTCTTTTAATACTAAATATTTTCCCCCGTATTTCAATCATTATTTATATCAAAATGTATTTATTTTCTCCTCTTATTAGATATGTTTCTTTTACCTCATTTTTATCTTTGTAACAGTTATAAAATAAACTTTCATATATCAGTAACATCTAGATAAGATTACTTAAAGGTTTTCTGTCAAAACATTTCTGCAACATGAAACTGTATAAATAAATATTTTTTAAGTAAGAAACTTCAAGTTTACTTTATTATCTATACTCTTTTCAAATTTTTTATATATTTTTATATTACACCCAGACTCTGGTTTCTAAATACTCTTCCCCAATAAAAAGAACCAAGGATCCTGGGAGAAGTGACCATCTTTAAGACTAGGACAGGGAAAAGATGTGTGTGTGCTTTTTTCTGGAAAATTTTCTATATTCCCTAAATTTCTGTTTTTCATTTTGGCTATCATATTTTCTTAACTTTCACAGTTCTTTTTGTTCTCTGAATATTGTATTTTCTATAGAATCCAATATTTCATTACTGCAATGCCTCTTAGCTCTTTAAATCTATAAGGATATTTCTTTAATTATTGTCACTGTTTTTCCTATTTGTCTTTAGTATGTCTTTCCATACGTATATTATTTATTTTAAGTAGATTTTTCTTTTGATTGTTTTAGTCACTTTCAACATTAAAGACTTTGTTTTGATATCTGGTTGAGTTTGAATGGTGGCTCATAATTAAAAGTTAGGAACTAAGAAGCTAATTGGAAGGTTCTAGAAACAGCCAGACATATGAGAGAGAAATGTGTGCTCCATGTGGGAAGAAAACAGGTATGAAGGACCTAAGCAGTATTGAACTTGATCCATGGAAAAATTCAGGTTAAAATGGGTTGGAATGTGGTATGGAAGGGAATTGATTGCAAGAGATTAATTTTACCTTCTGGAAAGAAAGCCTTTGACTTAGATCATAAGCTCAGGAATAGAGCCAGAGTGTTCATAATTTATATCTGGAAAATAGAAGGCATCCATTCGGTCCAGGCAGAAGTCCGGCTGCAACAGTTTTGTGCAAACCCTGAGAAAACTGTAACAGGTACCCTCTTCAACATCTTTTTATGAATTCTGTTTTTATAAATCACTTATAGCTTTGTCTTTCACTGAAATGCAAGATTTTCAGTTTTTTAAATATCAACATGAATTTCATTTGTAAAGAAAGTGAAGCCCTGAGCCATAAACTTATTAACATTTTTATCACTAAAAATTTTCTATTGGCATTTACAATTACATTATGAGAGTATAAACATGCTGTTCCTAACATCTTTTAAAGTTCCCAAAATCCTAGTGAAAAAGAGCATGACAGCTCAACAGAGAAAAGGGATGTGTTTACCTAACGCAAGGAAATGTCGCTGAGAGGCACCATGCAGGATATTTAGCCTAACCTGGTGAAATGGAAGTATATTAGATTTTAAAAGGCAGAAAGAAGACAATCCAATTCCAGAGACACTTCCCCAAAAGGCATTTAGTATACAAAGACAGTAAATCCCACAGTGTCAGTGTGACTTTTGTTCAAAGGATTCAGAAATTTTCTTGAGAGTTGTAGAATTATAAAAGTTAACAACATGACTGTATTGGTTCCCAGAAAACACCCCATAATGCAGCCCTTAAATTGTAAGGACCCAGTGCTTAAGTGACTCTTGGGTTTTTATCTTTTCAAATATAAGCTATGGCTCCCCTTTCTCAGGGCAAGAAGAAAAACTAAAACTCAAGTGGGAGAATAAGAATTCTCCTTGTGTCATGGTTCCACTTTATCTTTAAAACCTTGCCTAAGAATATCTGATATTTTCTCAAACTCCATAGTCATTTACAGACTTTCATGGCATTTACACCAGGTCTTACTGGGGTGACCTTAGGAGCTATAACTCTCATTTTTCTAAAGCTGCTGTCAGGAGAGTTTCCGCATAACACTGTTTGGGAGTTGCTATACAGTGTGACATTTGGTCATAAAGACCAAAAGACAAGACTTCTAAATATTAGCTTTCGATAATTAACTAGTTGTTCATTTCATGACACCAGCAATGCTAAATCATAAAATAACATGGTTCAAAATTGTCCTTCCACAATTCTGATTTCTCATTGCAAAAAGATTATGTACAAAAGGTATGTGAGACTTGAAAGGACCATTTCATACAAGTTTCCTGGGAATATTACATTTTCCTAAATTAAACCCATGAAATACCTCTGATATTATTTCAGCTTGCCGTTCAGGCTCAAATGTTTCCTCCACCCACCCAATCTGAGTCACTGTCTCTCACTTGACCTTCTTTGCTTTCCTTTAGTTCATTTACCACTATGAAAGTTATTTTTGTGTTAGCTTCTAATTGTCTAATTACTCTTACTAGACTGGGCAGGGACTTCAGGGACCTTGTCTGTCTCCTCTGTTGTATTTATTGCTATGTTTCTAGCACCTAGAATAATGTCTGGCGGTCCTCAATAAAATATTTATTGAGTGAAATATTGTACCATCCTGGATTTAGACTTTGATGACTCACCAGAACTGAGCCCCGGCACAGGGAGCCTTTTCTCCTGTTTCGATAATTCTTCTCTTGGATTCTGCTGAGAGACAGCACAAATGTGGAAGAAATTACTGGAGCTAGCAATAACTCCAACAAATAGTCACCAATTCTGATGGTGTTGATCAAATATATAGGCTTAGTTGCCAGTATTGAACCACAAATTTGCAGTATACCTGAATAACAGAATAAGAAAGATCACTCTTGTTGCTTCCACCTTTTCCCACTGGAAATAAAAAGAGAAGAAAGGGGCCAGGAATGGGTGCAATCATGAAATCAATAAAATAAGGGGAGAGCCATGATATCTTTGGCTTCACTTTCCCCAAAGGAAAATGCTAAAAGAAGTGTGAGGGTTGGAGGCATTGCCCACCAGGAGGAGGTGGGCCTGACTGGAAAGCTCAGGAGGGGCTCTGGGCACCTGAAGCCTGTACATTCTTAATCAAAGTAGTGGGAAAGCAGAAAGACCTTATTCTCTTCCTCTACTTCTTAACCCAACCAGACTCCTTCTGGCATAACTAAAACCATCCCTTTTCTGCTCAGCATCTTCTCCTTTCCTAGAACCAGTGTTCTTAGTTGTCTTCCTTCCTGATGCCACACCTGTGTGGCTTTTCCCTTATCTTATTGACTTCATGATTCCACCCATTCCTGGCTCCTTTCTTTCTGTGTGGCTACAGAAACTTACAGGTCTTGAACACCATCACTTAGATTGCAAACCAGCCATTTTGAGGTGTTGCACACTCATTTCTACAATTTACTTTAAGCCTTGATATTTGTCATTTGACAAAACTCGAGCTGTTCCTTCATAGCAGAACCCTGACTCTCGCTGCATCCTTCCCCAAACTGCCTTATAGAAACTGAACAGAGGAAATATTATTTTAATGAAATGAAAAAACACTGCTTTTGCTACCAACATTTCTTAAAGCCCAAATTGTGTTTGGACGGTATATATCTCTGATTGTATGCTTTTCATCTCTCAGATAGTTGGGAGGCAAAGTAATATCTATAGCCTTTGCTGTAAGGGGAGAGAAGTAGAGGGAAAAAAAATAAGATACCTAAATACTCTATTGCCAAGCTTATGAAAAGCAGTTTTAAAAAAAAACTGACTTTTAAAAATAAATTTGAGATGCTAGCAGAGGCAAAAAGCTTTGGAAAGTTGGTAAACACTGAAAGTATTTTTCAGTTATTTCTTATTTAATATTATCAACACATTATACAAAGCCCAGAAGAAACAAGAGGAAAAAAATATCCTAGGTACCAGTATAAACTAGGTTGTCAGCATGAGTAAGTGAAAATATTTGTTTATTCAGTTTTAGCCAGTTGACAATAAAATAGAATGTATTAATGTCTTAGTAGACGGTAACTTCAGCTTATGAGAATATCAAATGGACTGGGCATAAGTGAGAGAAAGCAAGAGAGAGAGAAGAGGAGCAATCCCTGGATCACAGGGAGCCTCAAAACATATGACAGTGAAACATCCTGAAGTCTCTGAAGTTGGACGACATGGCTATTGGGTGACCTTGAAACAGACAGATTTTATACAAGGAAAACAAGTTATGCAGATGCTATAACAAAAGCCAGACCTCAGAAACAACCAATATAAGAACTATAAGCTTGCCTTTTAAATTCTTTAGCAATTATCAATAGTACTTTCATCCACTGAATTATGCATGTCTAAACTTTGATTTGTGATTTTTACACAACCTCTGTATTATGCTTAAATGTTTTTATATTGTTTTCATGCTAGACACATTTCAAAGGAAAGTGCACCAAATTAACATAGATGGTTGAGTTCTCACTCTCCCAATGATTTGCTACCATTGGGAACGTAGTATTTCTGATTTCATTTTCTCATCAGTAAAGCTGAACCAAACATACTCATTCTCAAATATTGTGGGATGTGTGGAAGAGATATGTATATAACTTTTATGAGCTCTTTCAGAAACAATTTGTGAAAATTTAAGATATTAACATTTAAAATAAACAAGTATAAAACCAAATATGACAATAATCTATATTTATAAAATATTCTGGTTCACTAAAAATTATACATCTTAATGCTAATAACAATTACAAGTTATTTAGCAGGTATACTATACCTTGCATATCATATATGTTCTCAAATTTAGTCCTAAACATTATCTTCATTTTACAAATTAAGAAAGATTTAGGGCCAGAGAGGTTGCGTGGCAGACCTGGCATTTAAACTCATGGCTCACTGACCCTCTAAATACCTACTCTAATGCTACCCCACCTGGGGGCAGACTGCCAGATTTTTAAAGTATGCTTAGTTTCACATCTAAATTGGTGGATTTTAATCTAATGATGCTACTCATCAAATTGCACCCCTTAGGAAGAGTTAGTCACTTCTCTATAACCACAACATCCTTCCATGATTCATTCACTCAGCACATTCATTAAGCACTCCTCCAATTCAGGCTCTAAGCCAGGCCCTAGGTTACAGTGGTGAATGAGACAAACTAGATCTCAGGCTTCGTGAAACCTAAGTTCTGGTGCAGAAACAGGCAAAGAACTGAATAAATGAAAATTGCCTACTACAATTCATGCTATGAAAGAAGGCAGTATAAATTTTAAACTAAGGCTAGGAGAAGCCCGTTTAGATAGGATGACCAGGGGAATGCTTTCTGAGTATGTAACATTTTACAGCTGAATTGGGGAAGACAAGAATGAGCAGCTACAGGAAGAACTGAGTCAGAAAGACCAGCACATTCAAGGCCCAGAGACAGAAGGTTTTGTTTTATGCTAGGGATAGGAGGGAAGTCTCTGTGGCTCTAATGTGAGTAAGTGATGGCAGAACAGTATACAATGAAGTTGGAAAGGTAGGCAGGGACAGGTCATATAATAAGGAGCATGGGAAGAAAATGAAAGTTTCCTAATGATGTACTGGAAAGGGTGCCTACCAGCCCATGGGAGTCAGTTCTGCACATCTCCACATTCAGTGTTATGTTGATAGCTTGAAATCAGCCATTGTGAAGTATTTATATATCTATGTAAATTACATATAAATCTGCATATTTGCATATTTATGTAAGTTATATGTAAATTTATGTGGTATTTACATATCTAGGTGGTGGTTAGACAATTGTATATATATATATGTAAAATTAATTGGCTATAAATTAATATCTGCACTTTACACTATTATATTTCTCAATTTTTTTCAAAACAATAGGAAGAAGGGCTTAAAACAAAAAAATTCTAGAAAGAAGCAATTCACTATGAGTAAAAGTCAGCAGTGACAAAAAAACAGAATTAGAAACAACATAAGAATTTTAAATAAAAGAACAACAGCTTGAAAGAGAATGTAAAATAACTTATTAAAGGCAAAAATAATAATGAACAATATCTCAAGACATGTGGTTAAGAATTTTCAAATTGAAAAAAGACATGAACTATATTTAGAATGTTTCATGTTTTATTCATGATATATTTTGGAGATAGAATTAATAATAACTAATAGTGAATTGGATGTGAAGAGTAAAGGAAAGTGAGGGAATTGAAGATTATCGTAGGTTCTGACTTATCTGGGAAAAATGGGAAAGAAACAGGTTTGAAGGGGTGAATTAAGACCTCTGTTTAGGTGTTTGAGATTCTCATCAGCGCTCCAAGTGTAGAAGTCATGCAATCTATTGTTCAAGATATGGGCAAGTGATATGAATTTGGGGATTATCAGAATAGAAAATAGATTTCTCGAGGAAAGAATGTGGACAGAGAAGAGAGCCAAGAACTGAGCCAGATGACTCCAATGTTTCCAGACTGGCTAGAGGATGAAGCCCTGCAAAGACCAAGGAGGGGTCTGGACACTGCACGTTTCATGTCCACCTGCTGCACTCAGTATGGTGTACTAGAAGGAGACCTGTGCAAGGACTGAAATAACAGTCCAGACCACTTAGATGAGTTATGAAAGTGTTCTGTGCACCTATTTTCCTATCTGCAAAATGGGGATAAAGGTTCCTTTTCAGTCTGCCTATTAGGATACATATAAGGATTGGCAGGATTTGTGTAATCTAAACTGCAACGGACTTGTGTCCTAGTTTTTCTATTGGAATACACTTAGAGGGCCATGTTGAAAATGATGTTTTCTCCATTTCTAATTTATTCTTGTTATGTTCTGTAGAGAGTAGTATTAATATACTTAGTAAATTGTCTTGAGATTCTGGTACTTATTATTTGATTGTCTGGTTGGCCAAAATAATTGCCTTATCTCAGATACATCATAGAAAAAAGCTAGGGAGTGAATGTTCCTAAAAAGAAAAAAATTCAAAATCACGTTCTCAAGGGTCTTTCTAGTTTTGCTTTCAATAAATTCTAAAAGAAGTGAAGGGCACGGGGTTTTTGCCATGACACACGACCGGACTACCATTAACAAGGCAACCATGTTCTCAAAATTCAGCTTCTAGAATCAGTAGAAAAAACTAATAGTATCCAATTTTTCTGGTTCAGTATTTTAGAAGGTTTTGTTTTGGTTTAGAATAAAGTAAATAGAACTCTTAAAATAGATTAGGGATTTCTAATCTGGGTCAATATTATTGTGCATATTCTTTTAATCTACCTACTTTCATCTACAATTTTGAGGTCTGAAATTTCTAGTCTTAATATTCTCCATTTATATACACTAAAGTGTTTTTACTCGGCACTACATTTATCTAGTAAATTTTGACCAATATTCAAATATTAATTAGATTTCTTAAATGATTTTCTTTCACCCAAGTGGTCAAGTGTTGTGGAATTCATTGAATGACTATTCCTCTGAAATATGCACTTAGTGAAATGTGCCTCAGTGACTATGGTAGAGTGAAAGATCTTCTTTTGTGTTTACTCTATTTCAGGCCACATACTAAAAGTTATCTGTATGTTACTCTTCATGGTATTCAGAAAATTCTTATGAATTAACCAACTTTGTCATTCAATTATGAGAGTTAAGTTTGTAATAGCCATATGACTTGCCCAGAGTCACCTACCAGAGAGGTAAATCTGAAATTCAAACCCATGAAGTCTGACCTTAGAGCCACATTCCTGACCTCTCTGGGGGCTTGTATTTTAGCCATAAAACTGTCTCAAATACCGTAATTAGATCATTAACTAGCACAGTAATATTCTTTCTAAATACAAAAAGACAACTGATTTTTTTTTTTTTGAGGAAAGAGGAAGCATTCTTTGTTTTGAAAATTGGCAGCAATTTCAAGACTCGAAAATACTAGTGTAGCAGAAACTTTTAAAAGAAAAGAAAGAATTGTTCATAGAATGAACTGACCTACAAGAAATATATATTAGGAAATGTGTTAAAAATGGAGGCACTTGAATGGAAATAGCACTGGACAGGGAACCATATTATATGATGACGATTCTAATTCTAATGGTAGATTTCCTTCTTGACCTTGAACAAAGTTCTTTATATTTTTTAAATCTCAGTTTCTTATATATGAGAAAGAATCAGAGGTAGCAGTTTTGCACCAAGGGCGTATTCATTATGGAAGAGACATTATACGTGGTACTATTTTAAACTACCTTAGAACAGTCCTCAACAAAGGTAAGAGAGTGAGAGTATGTAAAACAATCAATGTCCTAATCAGAAGTTCTATGTCCTTATATGTCATAATTCTTAATAAGTCTGTCTTTGTCAAAGCCATATTAAAAAAAAAAAAAGTAAAAGTATCCAATTCTTACGGTGCATTGAATTCCATTTCTAAACTCACATTCTGTCCATTCTGTGGCACATATTCTGCCTCATTGCTAATCTATCTTTAGATGAATATAATAGAACTAATGTATTGAAACATGGTCTTTATTTTTTTTCCAGTTAAACTTTGTTATGCTCAACAGTGAATCACATCACTACAGTACCAGATCTGAATTGTGACCTTGATTTCTTAATTTAAAGAAGTAGGAAGAAATTACACACACACACACACACGTATATTTTTTTTATGCAGTCTAGGTAGAAGAAATAAACTATAACAAATATGGCATACTAAATCCGTTTAAATTCATATGAAATTTTGAAATATCAAGTAAAAGATTAATCAAAAATCAATATTGAAAAGTTATATTTCTCTCAATAAAATAGTTGGTTGCCTTAGAGAAAACTGAGCTATCATCTCACCAAAACATGTTGCGCCAGCATCACAACATTTTTATTAGAAAAAAAAAAAAAAGAGAGAACTAAACCAACAGAGGGCTTGTTTTCACTTATACCAAAGGGCACGAGGAAGAGAATATAATTTAAAAAATTAACACAGTAGCCATAAGCAGAAAACATCCTCCGGTAAAGGAATAAGAATTTACAAATATAAAACCTGTCATAAGAATGCATAAACAGAATTGACTATTATTATTGACATTATTATTTAAAACACATTCTCACACAAGCCTTAATACTTCAAACACCTACTGAGGTTATATGTTTGAAGCACATTCATTGTGTTTCATGTCATAATGGTGAAGAAGTGAGGGAAATGTTTGAAATTCAAATTCAAGCTACCAGACTTTTGAAAATCAGTATTTATAGTGCCCACTGGTCAGATCTACACAATTGGAAGAAATTTGAGGATAAAAATATTCAGAAGTAGGGGGTTTTATGTATGTGCCACAGAATTTTATTCCTTCAAAGAAGTGTTTTATCACACTGGATTGTTGAAGTGCTTGTTCGTATAAGGGAGAGAGGCTTTCTGCCAACTAATTAATTAAAGTAATTTCGGAAACCAAAATGTGTCAGCCTATCATTGTACTTATTACAGGGTTGAGTAAAAACTATAAGTAATCTTATTTTGTTATTCCTTCTGGAAAAAAAAATAATAGTAATTCAGTGTAGTGCAATGATCATAGGTTTTAAATCAGGCTGACCTGTGGTCAGACTACATATTTGATTTTACTTGCTGTGTAACCCACCTGAATAAATTATTCAATTTCCTTGAACTTTATGCATGAAATCACAATAACATCTACCTCACAGACTGTTCCAAAGATACAATGAGAAAATGTCTGAACTGTTAGCTCCCTTTCTTCACTCATTCTTTACTTTCCTGGTTCTTTCTAAGGTTTACAAATCTAAAAAGATTTCTGTACATTTTATAAAGACAAGGTACAAGAATACCTCTGACGACAAAGTACTTTCACAAACTGTTAGATCCAAGGTGTATAAAAGACATTCTTAGAGTGGATTTTCAGAGAGCTTCTACTAATATTAAGCTTATGCTTGGATTTTAGAAATCACTATTTTAAAAGGCTGCCTAGGACCCTTCCATCAGCAATATTTCTAAGAAAGTTCACCATTATAAGGTGTTGAAAAAAGGTGTTTACCTTTTTTCTACCCTCTGGGAGCATTCGTATTTTTGAAGTCTACCGAAGCCCACATTAAGACTTTTCATCAGCCTTAAATACCCATGTTCTACATATGTATTATATGCCATGTAGTGACCTAGATATTTAAGATACATATACTTTGAATATACTATTTTATTCAAATTTTACATTTAGTCATCAAACATAAATAAAACAAAACAAAGTGTTAGCTAGCCCCTACAGTGGGGAACAGCAGCATAGTTGTTAAAGGCTTGGTCTCCAGAGCCAGACTTCCGGGACTGGATGCAGACTCTGCCGTGCACTAGGTCTGTGACTTTGGGGAAAGCAACTTTGCCTTTCAATCCCCCAGTTTCTTCAATTACAAATTGAACTTTAACATTTGTCTTAAGTAATATCGCTATATATGTGAAACATTTAGAAAAGTGCCTGGTACACAGTAATTACCACCAATCTTAGTAGTTACCATTATTAGTACTATGGAGGCCAGGTACCCTCATTGAAGACATAGACAACTGAGCAAGAAATAATATAACTTAACTTTGAGATAAGTGCTATTAAAAAACTTTGAAAAGGACAGGGAGCGCTGAAGTGGAAGGTTTGGAGGGATGGAGGTTAGATATGCAGGTCCAGCAAGGCTCCTCTAGGAAGGCAACAGTTGAACAAACCTGAATGAAGTAAAGGAATGAACCAAGTGAGTGCCTAGTGTGACAGTGAGCAAGAAGAGGGAATGGCTGGAAGAAAAGGCCCTAAGATGAGATGAGCTTGGAAGATTTAGGAATATTTTGGGAGAATGAGCTGTCCAGTGGGGCTGGAGGAGGCCAAGCAAGATTGGTGGAGGAGTCAGGGTTTAGGCAGGCGCCAGATGACGTGGGGCTTTGGAGGCAAGGACAAGAGAGACTCAGAGATAAAGTACCTTGCATAAGGTGACAGAGTTAATACCAGTGTTCTCTGACTCTAAACCCCATAACTTTTAATCACTTTGCTGTTTTTGTTATGAACAACAGATCCTATTCATTTTAAAATTTCATCTGATTTTTTGGAAGTCACGACACACTGATAACTTATTTTGTGCTTCCTGTCAACCAAAACGTTTAGGAGTATATTTTATAGAATCTCTTATAATTAGGGTATAGGCTCCCTGTTTTTTACACCAAATTTTTAGAGAGGTTTGCGTTTATTCTTATTTTTAAAAGAGAATTCAGAGAGCTTAACTTGATAGGAATATTTTATTGAATAAGAAACAAACTCTTTGCAAACAGAGAGACTTCAAACCTACTACTGGTATGAAGCTCAAAAGCATGTTACAGGATAGTTTATAAAATGGAAATGAAGACATTGTTTAATCTTTACAATGCTTGGTTATTATAATGGGTGTTATCAGACAGCTAGGGATTACTTAAAAGTGATTACTTATATAATTTTAGAAAAATGACAAATTTCATTTATGATTATCAGAGGCATTTATAAGAAGTATCTAAGTTAAGTTTTGCTTATGTTCATGAAATAAGGTAGACTGTTTTGCTTATATGGCTTAATGTGTTTGTCTGCTCAGGAGATTTTCAAAACTGGTCTCCATTTTATTTTATTTTAACATATTTCATCTTGATTTTTGATCTTTTTTATTGATTATTCATCTCAGCTCTCTGTGTTCTAATAAACTTATCTTCTACTCCCTCATACAAAATCCTAAAAAAAAAAAAAATGGTGGATTAGAAAAGAGGACAAAATAGTTTCTCCTGACTGCAGATTATCATGAGTCCATTAAATTATCTTTAAGTAGCTTAGCCCAAGTTATGAAAACACTTTCATTCTTAAAAATCTCATCCATAACTTTATTAAGAAAGATTTACCTAAAGATCAAAAACATTTTCATGAACTCCTGGCTTAGTACATTATTTCTTTTCAAGAGAAGTTAGTTTATTTGGCATGACATGTTTATCGAACACAGGAAATCTGCTACTGTTTACTATATAATTTCTAAGATGTTAAAACAACATTCTTAGTCATCTGTCCTAAATTTTTCCTATGAATAAATAACAAGCTTACTCAACTGTAGGTTATAGTTATTACCTGTTTGAAAAATGAGCCAGCATTTGGCTAACATCTTATGGAGCCAATACTAATCCACCTAAATTTATAAATTAGTGATGATGATTCTGTGACTATCTTTTGGATATAATATGTTTGAATCTAAGACACGAACTGTATTACAGTGGTAAGGTTTAATATTATTATCTTTCAATCTGCCTTGAACTAGAAATTCCCTTTTACTCATTTTATTCTCATTTCTATGTTGAATTACTACTATTAGTGAAGAATGTAGAAGCAAACAAAAAAAAAGGACTAGAAATCTACCTTTTTTCCTTTTTCCATTAATCACGACATCATCTGCCAAAAACTGAGCCTAGTCATTCTTTGTTCTCTTTGATGCAAACTTGATTATAAAAGTACTTTTTTCTTCTTTAGCTCTTACCCCAATTCTCATTATATTTTGGATTTTAGCCCACTTGACACTATTCTTAGAAGTTCAATTTTTTCTTTTCTCTCAGCCCTTGATTAAATGTTCTCAAATTTCTTTTTCTACATATATATTTTAAATATAGATTTAACATGGATTATCCTACACTATTATATGTTTTCTTTAGATATTCTCTCCATTTTATTCCTTAATGACAGGGGTTTTTTGTGTATTATATGAATGAATATTTTTAGAATGCCTTATTCTTCTTGAGTGACTTTCTTTTATATAGTTACTGATCTTATATTAATGCTTAAGTTTTCTCTGAGCATTAAAAAATATGCTTTTCAGTGTTTATGGAGTAATTTATATGACGCTTGGGATTTATTTCAAAATACTCTGGGACGAGGGAGAAGTTCAAATGGTTAGAATAAAATAAGATTGGACATCTGTTGGTAATTGCTGAAGGTAAGTTACTGGCTCATTACACTATTTTATCGACATTTATATATATATATATATATATATATATATATATATATATATGAAATTTTTCATCTAAACAAACAAAAGAGATTATAAGTTAATATCAGCTTTCCAGAGAGCACAAACAGAAGCCATAATAATGTGTATATTTAAACCACCAATTTCATGTCTTGAAATCATGAACATGAGTTTACTGTATTATTTTTACATCAGTGAAAAAATGCAAATAATATAAATATTTAATCATAAGAGACTGAAATAAAACTGGTACTTATCATGGAATATATTGAATCATTAAAAATGTCATTAAGAAATCAAAACATTTAGAGACAGGAACATGTATGCCAATCTTAAAATCTATTAGATTTTTTTATGTGTTTTATATACGTATTCTGGACCATAGACTCGTTTATTTTTAGCTTTCTAAATTGCGTATATCTTATTGATGTTCAGTGCTGGTCCCCTTCTCTTAAACCTGTTTCTTTCTATGGAACATATCGTACTACTCCGTTTTCTCATCTTATTTCTGAATTGTGACTACTCACTTTTATAAAAATAGACAGTCATAAAAACAAACTAAAGAAACTTTTGTAAATACCACATAGGCCTGTACCAAAAATAAAGGTGGCCCAACAGTCCTAGTGTTGGAAATATTAATTTCGTAGCTTTATTTCTTCGAAACTGCGTTGAGTTTGAGGGGGAAAAAAAAAAACCTGTAACTTATTATGAATTGAATGTGGTGTAGCAATAGTATGTTAAAAACAATCATCTTATTCCTACAAAGCAACTCCGTATGTTGAAGGGACTGTGACCATAAAGTTCTCTGTAGGCTTATTTTACTGTATTCTTAAAGAGTCTTGGTGTGTAGATGAGTTAAATATTTGAAGAAAAATATAGCATGAAGAAAAGTTTTGATTATTTTGGATTATACTAATTTATTTTTATCTCTCAGATTTAGTTTGATCAAATTTGTCATTTATTATACTTTATATAGTATTAGCAAATATGCTTCAAAGATGTTACATTTGAACATTGTGACACTGATTTCAAATCAGTAAACAATGAAGATGTAAACAATGAAAAAAGTAAATATGTTAAATTTACATTAACTGAGAAAAATTTTCTATGGCCTGCCACTACCAAGAAAAAAAATCATATCATATTTACATAGAATTTCACAATGGTAAATAAATATATAGAAACTAGCCTACTTAGCTACTATCCTTTCAAAAATTAATGTAAAAAAAAAAAAGAATATTATTAAGCCAGTTAGTCAAATCCTAGAGAAAGGGTTTTTTTTAAAAAACTATATAAATAAGAAACTGTTTTATAAAAATTTGTTGAAGTGTAAAGTTCTCTGACATTACTTTGCATGACTGATGTTTGTTAAGAGAGAAAAAGAGCACTCTGATGCAATCTGCCTAATGGATGTCCTTTTATTTGTCTCCATTGTTTCATTGTTCTTTCCTGTCCTCAAATACTCTTGACTTTAAAGGCTTACTCCGTTCTGTAGGTTGAGTGGTCTTCTTCAGATAAGAAAGATTTAGGGAAGAAATAAAGTTAGGATTATACCGAGTGAACTTCCCAGTCACTTTAGATATTTGTCAGAGTAGTATGACATTAGGCAAGGAAATGACAGTTAGTATTAAGGTGATTATCTTAACATGTCGACAGCACTCAAAAGCTCAAAATCTGCTTTTTAATAGGTGGATGGTACCCCCAGGCTAAAAAATAATGAGTGTTCTCTTTGGGGGCTTCTTCTTTTTACTTAACCTGCCATTTTGCACTGTTGGTATTAGAAGTAGACACCACAATTGTCTGGCTTGAAAATATGGCTCTTATAAATCATTATCTGTCTGCGTAACACAAGCGAGGTAGGTATGCAGAAAGTAGAAAGGAGACTGAGAAGGGTTTCTGAAACCGAAACAGTGGAATTTCAGGAAAATACAATACCAAATTACAAACATATGCCACTGTTGCCTTAATTTATATTTGAATCGATTTGTAATGCTTCATTTTAGCATTGCATAAAAAGTATTTGTCAAAATCTGGGAAAATATACACAAATTAGATGTCGATAATATTAAGGAATTTTTGTTTACTATATTGTGTGATAGTGGTATTTATTATACCATTATGAATTTAAAGAAGTCCTTATTTCTTGAGATTGAAATATTTATGGTGAAATGATATGATATCTTGAGTTTGAATTAAAATGCTTCCTAAAAGTATGTGTTGGGGTAGATGGAACAATAACACAGAATATTAATAATCATTGACTCTGGATGATAACGAGCACATGGATTCATTATACTATTCCTTCCCCTATAGTGTATGTTTGAAAATTTCCATAATAAAAAATTTTAAAGAAAAAAAAGTATTTGCCAGATATTCTACTTTATTCATTGGAATGATGAAACATATAATTAAATGTGTTTTACAAATAGGAATGATATGACTTTTGCAATAAAAGTACATAAGTATGAGAGGAGATACCAATTAATATAAAGCATATCTAGTTGCAGACTGCACAAGAAGTACATAATGCATATCCTTCTATAAAATCCAATCTAAGATTCTGTCTCTCTATATATAGACATCTATATGTCAGTATCTATCTGAGATTAAAATACATTTTTTACTTTTTTTGTTCATTTCAGAGTATTTTATTTACCTGTTTTTGAATTTAAAAGAATTAAAAAATAAAATTGAAGGAACTGTAGAACTTTATATAAATATTTTCTTTGAGGTGTTATTTCATAAAAATTTCTTGAAATTAAAATAATAGCAATAAATATTATGAATATCCTTAAGAAATGAGTCATATTTAAAAAAATAACTACCACAGGTGTTTTTACTACAATAAAATTGAGTAGAAGTTAACACATACAAACACTGGGAGAGAAATACAAATCAAACTGGGGAAATCTGAATAAGATTGGAGTATTTCATCAATATTATCAATATCATGATTGTGAATATTGTACTCTAGTTTTGCAGAATGCCTCCAGTGAAGGAAACTGGGAAAAGTGTACAAGGAATCTATATGTATCATTTCTTATAACTACAAATAAAATTTTCAATTTAAAAAATCTACACTTTTAATGGATATGTTTAAATTTTCAGGTAGGAAAAATTTCTCACCTCTAATATATAAGCAAACCTATTTTGTTAAAATTAAAAGGACAAAAGTTTCAGATGCAGACCTAATTTGAAGATGAATCAATCTCTAATAAAATCAATACGGTAATGCTAATGAGTGAGAAAATTATTCTCTGAAAATTATAATTCACGTGCAGAAAATAAAAAACTTTTTAATCAAATAATTATTGCTACTATAAATACTAGCATACGTTCATCCTCTTTCTTCACTGGTATCACTTACAGAATGTTTTCTTCACAAGATTCTTAGGGGTCAATTTACCTATGAGCAGCTATGTATAACATCAGGTTAACATGCTGCTTCACACAATCATGCTCATGATCTTGCCCTTTTTATGACTGATAGTATAATTTTAAAGCACTATATCAGTTAGAGTTAGCAAACATCAGTGACATAACCAAATAAGATCTTTCTGGCTTATCTCAGAGCTCAGAATACTGGTGAGGGGCTTTGTTCCACACGGTCATTCAGGAAACCAGGCTTTTTCCTTCAGTTGATTTCTCTTTTCCCTAGGGAGTCAATGTCCTCTGCCATATTACCACATCTGAATGGGAAGGGAGGAGGATGTAGGGAACAGTGGAAAGAGAGAAAGATTTGGGAGGTCCAGTGGGGTTAGGAAACAGAACGAGAGGTGGTGTACATTGCTTCCAATCCCATTAAGATGGCAAGAGCTCAGCAGCATGGGCTCACCAAGGAAATTTAGACAATACACTTAGCTCTGTGCCTCAGAAAAAGAGGAACCAGACTTTGGAGGAAGAGGAAACAAATAACAGGTCCATCTGCATTTCTTATTGGTTAAACATGTATTCTCAACTTGTCCTTAGTCATATTATATATCTCTGCAAATTAGCAATTGCTCTAGAAATTCAAACAGAAGATTTTGATTAATAGGTGTTTTTTGTTAAAACGATACTGCTTTATGACTTGTGAATAAGTCATACCAACCTGTACTAGCTTTGGTAATTCTGTGACTTATTACAAGAGACTTTGGGCATTTAAACTGATTTTATGTTGCCTAACGTGATGGTCTTTTTTTTTTTTTTTTTTGCTCACGTAACCAAACAACCCTTTTATATGTGCCATAATAGTAGTAAAAACTTACATTTATTTATGTAGGTATCTGTTGCTAAGTTTAATAATTTATTGTGAATTTCTCTAGTCTATCAATGTGGTTCACAGAACTAGGTACTCTTTTCATATTAAATTTTAAAATAAAATAAACTCATTTACTAGCTGTGTATTACCAAAGACATGATGAAAATAGCACCCATTGCCAAGGCCCTCCCATTGCCCCAGCTGTCCTCAGACCTAACACTTCTCATTGGTCCAGCATTGGTCCAGTATGTTGATTCTCAGGATGAGTATGGCTAACAATGGATGTAATACTGATGACTCCTGAGGGGCCATAATTCATTTGATTTGATGCTTATTGTTCCTTACAGGGAGTGTCAAAGGAGTAAACTTAGGTCTTAACAATGACATTTAAAAACTACCTGTAGCAGTCCCCATCCACAGATGTCCCCAAAATTCTTAGAGCATGTCTTTTAATTTCATACTGTTAGAGCTGAGCCAGCTTCTTTACAGTTCATTTTCTCCAAAGTTTAAATATTAGACATAGAGATGGCAACAGCTAAGGGGTTAAATGTAGGGATTATAGAGCCAGATTGCCTGAGTTCAGAGTTTGGTTTTGCCAATTATTAGCTATGTGACTTGGGCAAGTTCTTTAATGTCTATGCACCTCAGTTTGCTCATATGAAACATAGAAATATACCTAATTCATAGAGTTGTTATCAAGTTTAAATGAGTAACTTTCTGTGTATATGTCAAATATATATTTGTTAAATAATTTTTTTTTCTCATCGATTTACTTCATCTTAAAATCAAAGCAGAAGATAGATGATTTAACTAATATTCACTCAACTACTTGTTCTACTTTAGGAGAGTATCTTTCTGGCTGGACTCTGCTGACAGTATAGTTTCCTTATAATTCATGATGCATTTGAAATAATACATATTTACTGCCTAATTCTGGATATTTTTTGTAATGGGACAAAAACATTTTTAGAAGATTTCTATTCAAAATTTAATAGCACACAAAGACCCGTGTTAAGATATTTATAGAAGTTTTAATCATAATATCTAAAAATTGGAAACAACCTAACACCTATCATTTAGAGATGGAAAAAGCACATAAATAACAATACTACTCACCAATGAAAAGAAACAAATTATAGATATAAATATAATACAATATTATAGGTCATTCTCAAAAGCATTTAACAAAGCTAAAAATCCTAGACTCAGGTCGCATATGCTGTATTTCCCTTTATAATATATTCTTAGAAAATAGATGACAAGTCAGTAGTTGCCAAGGACTAGAGGTGGGAGGAGGGAATTGACTACAAGGGGGTGAGGGAATTTTTGAAGGTGATGAAAATTTCCTATAGCCTGATTGTGGTCATGATTACATGATTACATCCACTTTTCAAAATCATCAAACTGTACAATTAAAAGGGGCGAATTTTATTTAATATAAATTATACATTAATAAGCCTGACTTTGGAAATTTTAATGCTTGCTTTCCACTGTCAAATGCAACTTTCAAGGTTAGATAATCAGAAACATGTTTAAGAGATATATGCAAAACTACCTTCCTTTCTCAGGCACTGTGAAGTGCGGTCTGCAGAGCAGCGCGCCAGCAAGGCTGGGAATTTTTAGAAACATATCTTCATGGTTTTACCTAGTCCTTCCCCTATAAACCCTCTGAGTCAGAATATCTAGGTGGCTAGGAATCTACCTTCCAGCAGGCTTTTAGTTCATGCCAGAGTTTTAAAAGCACTGATGGTTTATAAGAAAATTAAAGAACAGTCATTATTCCAGCACTAAATATACACTTATGGTATATTTAAATCTGATATCTTTATTTTCTCACCTTCTTATACACACAATAACTTTTTTGTTTTCACACTGTTGTATTACATTGTCATATTATTAACTTCTTCTTAAACAACTTAAGTCGAAGTCGTAGCCTGTCAACACGTTACGGTGTATTTAATAACGCTGGCAGAGGGCAATAACAACTAAATTTGCAACTTGTCTGACAAAAGGTTTGGTGAGAAAGATGTCTTCTTCTAAACTCAGATGAAAGCTGTATCCAAATTTTACAAATATTAAAATGTAAATGAAATTTTAGTTGGTTTTAGAAAGTATATCTCTCTTAAAATTACCTTATCTAGAATGAGGAAATAATTATCGGCTCTGAAGAAAAGACAGGAGTGAGACAAGTAGATAATGCACTATGTTGGGGAATAAAAGGCACAAACCTAACGAATACCTCTCACTCTTCTGGAGCCAGACTCCCTCTAAACACTGACGTAACTTTTGCTTGTGTCTACTGAATGGTCCATTCTTCTCCTCAGACAGAGAATGGAGCAGCAGCCTTTTGGCCAGGGTCATTGCCCTGTTCCCAGCCTTGTTGGTGGATTTGGGAGGCAGTCCAAACTAACTCTAGGAACAGTTAAAACGTGTTTGGAATTTAAATGTATAAGCTGTCTATGAATGCTCTTCTAGAAATTAGCCTTTACTGTGCTTCATTATACCAACTGACAACGGACTGGCATTCACAGAAATGAACACATTCACTTATAAAATCCTTTATTTATTTATTCAGGTATCTTGGTGAATTACAAAGGTATGAACCTGAGAATCAGACTAAAATAGATTTTAACTATTTCTTTCTGATTTGGGACAGCTTCCTCACCTGTGGAATAGGAATTATAATGACTTTGCAGCTATGATCATTGTGAAACTTACCTGAAATAAAGGAACATCTAAGATTGTGTTGATTTTTTTATTGTTTAATAAATATATATTAAGGGTCTTATCTGTGTTAGACACTGTATTTCCTAGGAAGAGAGGGCAAAAAATTAAATGAACCATGATTTTCCCCCCGACAAGTTTCATAGTCATGATGAGGGGAGAGAATTGCCCCTAGGAATTTTTAAAGCTATGTGTAGGGTATTATTATTAACTGTCAAAAACTGGGAGTGCTACTTATACTGCACACCCAGGGATTCTAAAACTTCTAACATATATGATACGGCTTGAGCAACGACAAAACCAATTGTCTCACCCAAAACACCAATATCGCCCCCATGAAGAAACAGTCTAGTTGAGGAGGCTGACTAATGAATCTAATGTTTTAGTGGATGGAAAATAATTGCTATAGTAGTTAAGAGGTAGTAAAAACATCATCATCACCACTACCACCATATCGTAATACAGTGACAACTCTTTACAAAGTAACTTACAACATCATTTCATTTCACCCTTGAAACAAACCATCAGGAAGAGTACTATATATCAGTGCTTCTCAAACTGTAATGTATATAAAAGTCAAACGAGGATCTTGTAAAAATAAAGACTGTGACTCAGAAAGTTTGGAGTGGAACCTTTGCAACAACTCATCAGCAGACCACACTGAATAGCGTGTGATGTGTAATTGTAGAAGACCCTGTTGGTGCTCAGCCCAAAACCTCTGAGACACCGGTTACATTGTTATGCTTCCCCACTCCCCAGCTCCCGCCAGCCAGCAGCCCCACCCAAACTCCACCCCTACTCCAAGATTTACTTATAATACTTGCACCTGCCATTCCCTTACAGACACTCTAAGGCTACTGGAGCTGCTTTGCCCAAACTTACATCAAGCTGGAAGTACCTAACCATTTAGATTTCCCTGGAGTGGACTTCAGTGAATGACCGATTGATATGAAAGTATGAAAGCCCAATTTCTTTGTCAAGTCAGGACAAACTCTGAGGCATCACTTCTTAGCCAGAGTCCTGCATAGCTGAGCCAGAGCTTCCCTCTTCCTCACGTTGCCTAAAATCACTTTCCCCCTTCCCTGCCATACTTCCATTACTACCTTTTCAAATCCCAGGGAATGCTTCCTTAATAAATCACGTGAGACTGTCTCAGTTTCTACTTCTGGAGAACCCAGCCCTAAGAGACCTTCAGTTCCTCTCTTTTCCTCTATGCACACATCCTTTCGGCTTGCTCCAAATTATATTCCAATTATAATCCAGCTTTACATTAAACTGAACTTGGACATGTATTTCAGTTGTGCCCTTTTTAGCTCCAACATGAACATTTAAAGTCTTAAACTAAAAAATTCACGATGGTTAGGCTAATGAAGTTTAGCAACATCACATCAGTCATAATAAAATTTTGCTTATAATACACTAAATATGGAAGAAACGTTTGTCAAGTTAAAAAATAAACTTATTTTTAAAACTGGTTTTTATTTTATGGGCAAAACTGCACATAGTAATAAATAGTTTAATATGGAAATATAGAAAATGAAAAGTAATAAAATTTTAAGATGAAACTCAAATAGGAAAGACTCAGTGTGTTACAGAAAAGAGGTAGATGAATTTGTGAAAATAAGGAGGCAGCAAGCAAATTGTCAGGAACGTAGGTTAAGAATCATTAGCCACATCTGTTAACCTTCTAGATCACTGGTGAAAGACAAAGGATAGGAGATGGATCATGCTTAATGGCAGAAAAGATTTCATAATATTTGGGTACAGAAAGATTTTTTTAAGCTAGTATTTAATTAAACATCAGGGAGCAAATGAGAAACCAGTGGTTACTGGTTGATCTTCCTCTCTGGTAAAAGGTCAAGCTATATGGAGAGAGAGTTTGGTGTATTGGACCCTGAGATACAAAGCTCACAGCACATACTTTTACTAAATGATAGCCTTTCACTTATTTTCTCAGGACTGTATCACTGTGCAAATTTTATGGCCTTGAGAGTCCTAGAGCTTAGTTTAAATGCTAGACACATGGGTACTATATAATTTCCTTCTAGAATATAAGCTCCAACAGGGCCTGGATATTTTGTCAGTTTTGTTATTGATATATGTATATAGAACAGTCTGTAGCACCTCACAGGATGCATAGATACACACACATAACTGGCAGATCTGTTTTTCCAAATCAAGAATGTATTCAGTTAACTTTGTACTTTTATTCATTTTTTGCTACCTATGTGACTTTGCTCATATTTCCATATATTTTATTACTAGGTCGAAGTCACATAATTCTTTTAAAGTGCTTTGAGTAAGATTGGAATTTTGAGGGAACCTTGTCTTATTTCCCTCCTATGCAAAACAAGAGAAAGAAAACTAGTGCTGACTGTCTATTATGTGCCAGACACTGTATTGGATGTTTTAATATATATGATCATATTAAACTGAGAAGACTAGAGTTGGCTGCTACAACTTGACTATACCTCCCTTTGTCTTCATAACAAAGTTGTCAGCAATTGGAAGAGCTGCAAACAAAGTGCCTACAGGGCAGCCATGAATTTATTCAAGGATCAAGCCTAACTTGAAAGATGAGCGAGACGTCTCTATAGGATGTCTCTACAGCTTACAGTCCCACATATAGAGAAATAATTCAGGGTTTGAAGCCAAACACATGTAGATTTGAATTCTAACTCTACAACTTACTGACTAAACATAGATCACCAGGCTTAATTTATTTATAAAGTAAGGGAATTTTTTCAGGACTATTGCAAGAATTAGAGAAATCATGGGCAAGTAAATACTCAATAAAGGATGCTATAATGGTTAGAAGACAGCAGGGAGAGAAAATGGTAATATTTCATTTTTAAATTGGTATTGCCCACTTTACCATATGTACAAAATGAAGAGTTTGAGCAGTGTCTTAAATTCATAACTTCTATTTAATGCCTGTCTTTCCTCTAAGACTCAAACCAAATTATACTTCCTCCAACTATGCCATCCCACACTGATCTCTTCCAACATGATTTATCCTTCCTTTAGTGGAAATTGCATGCAACCACATGTCAGAAATGCTGTATTTAATATGAATTCTGCCCTTTATTCACTATATGACCTTGGGCAGTTCAGTTCAAGTCTCTGAGTTTCAAATCCCTTCGTATTAAAATGATTGTGGGGTCATATTGAGGATTAAATAAGATAAAAATGAAAGATGTTACAAACTTTAAAATGATTTACCAGTTGTCTCAGTTATCTATGGCTGTGTAACAAATCCCTACAAAAATCCAGTGAGTTAAAACAGTAATGATTTATTATTTCTCACAATTCTAAAGTCAAGGCTGGGATCAGCTGGGCAGTTCAGCTCAAAATGGTGTCTGAGGCTGGCTTCTTTACTCACCTGTCTGATACCTTGGTTGACATGACTGAAATTGCTGGACCCTAACTGGATATCTGATTCTGTGACCGCATGTGTTCTGTCAGGGTAGCCAGACCTTTTTCCATGATGGCTCAGGGACCTAAGAGAGCACGTCCCAAGAGGTTGTCTATTAAAGCCTCTGATTTAATCATGCTTGTTAGCATTCTGTTAGTCAAAGCATGTTACAGGTCTGTTCCTACAACCAGTGTATGAGATGACGAGACAAGGATATGAATACTGGAGGTATAGTTCCTTGGGGGCCACCAGTGTGACAGTCTACCATACCAGTGTAAGCAATAATTGATATTCTCACTTCACTCCTATTACTTTTCTATACCACACATTTTGGCAATGGCTTTACTTTTTTTGTTTGTTCATTAGTTCGTTTTGGGGTTTTTTGGTACATGTATATAACTTGCCTTCTTCCCTAAAGATATTATAATTTTTTAGGTGACAGCGACTATGCTCTAGTGTTATTTCATACTCTCATAAAGCTAATGTTTATGGTATCTTGGAGTACTTAGGCTTTGCAGACTAGATCCAAATCCTTCCCAAGTCTGCCACTTATCAGGAATGTAGTCTTAGGCAGGTTACTTAACCTCCCTGAGTCTCAATGTTCTCATCTGTACAATGGGGATAATGATAGTTTCTTCCCTCATGTGATTTTTAAGAGAATTAAAGGTTAATGTTAGAGGAAAAAAAGAATAGTTCCTAGTCAAAAATAAACTTTAAATGTTAGTGTTATAATATTTTATTGATATAGAGATAGCTTGGTGCACTCGTTTGTGCCTGATTTCTAATTCCTGATCCCCACTCCAACACCTCATGAAAGGATAGATTTCTCGAGTAATTAATACAGAAATATTTTACAGCCTCAAAATTTTTCAGGAGTGTTTACAGATAAAATGAAATAAATTCTGTATTTTAACATTCTGATAATTTAGTTAAAGCCTTAATGTTTTTGTTCATCACTTTTCTCAATTGAAAAAAGAAAAACTGTTTTGAATATATCCCTAACCTTATTAAGTTTTAGCAGTCTTATTTGGTAATTTGAGTTAACTACACATTAAAATAGTTATGCTAAGATATTATAATTAAGAAGCTGGAGACATTTATTAAAACTTCTTATAGACTTCACTTGCCTGTGATGTCCCAAGATACAAAGTAAACAAGAATATTTTAACGCCATTTACATGTAAAAACTTCAGTATATATATTACCACCTAAAGGTACTCTCTGAATTATATTCAACTTTTTCCTGCTATTATTGCTTCCCTCTTTAGAATTTAACAGAATTACGTCTGAGCAAGGATGGAGCTGGCAGCATCAGGCAATCGATTTTCTACTCACATCCCTTCTTTCCACCCACTGAATTTCAGTGCCTGTGGGCAGCATCAGGTGTGCCCTCTAATTCACTCCACTGCTCTCCTTCTCACACCCGCAAACAGAAGTCTACTGACAAAAGAAAATAGCTTCTTTTGAGGAAAAGGTAGAGGTTAGACCACAGAATGTTACTGCAGTGATGGTCAGGACAATTAAGAGGTTTAAATATTAAATTTATGTAACAAACAGTACATTAATTAACTTAGTCTTCTACAAAAATAATATCATACGTATTTGAAAGCTTTAAAGTATTACTTTGATTTTTTGCATTAAGCGCTATTTTCCACATTTTTCAAATATAGAGAATATATTGCATTTGTAAGGTACAAATATATGTAGTTTTTGCATATATTTGTCTTCCCTGACTTTTTTAATTGGTGTATTGCTAGTCATTTGATATATGTGCATTTCCTTGTTTTTTTTTCCCTCTTGATCCAAGCATTTTCTTAAAGACATGTTTTCTAGAGGAAAAGGACTTATATGTCATTCAGTGTCCAACATATATTCAAGTAATTCATGCAGATGGGACAAGAGACCAGGTTGAAAAAATGTCATGAAATGAAGGACACAATTGTCCTGGTAATGGGAGCATATAAAAGAAGAAAATTGATGAAAGAGAAAGATTGTTTTTGTTTTCTTACTGATCTAGGAAATAGTTTGAAGTATATTCAAATTGCCTAGGCCTATGTTGTTAACATAGCAGGAAAAATTTTACAAATCAAGAAATTATTGATATTTTCCCCTAAAATATATTTCTTGAGTATTTTGGTTCAATATATACAATGAGCTTGTGCTATTTCCGTGCTACTGCAAGTATTTATTGAGTGTATACTATGTGCTGGTTATACAAACCCTCAAATATCTTAAAAGCCTACTGTAAGACAGAAATATGAATAAATAAGTGTGAAAATAGTTATGGATTTCCTGATAAATGTCTGTGCTTTATAAAGAGGGCTGGACATCAGAGATTTGTCATAAAAACATTAGAGGAGAAAGTACTTTTAAGTTCAAAGGTAACAACCAAAAAAACCACAGTGATTAAGGGATCCTTTTACTTCAAAAATATAAAAAATAAAAGGGAAAAGTATGAGTCAGACAAAGATAAAACAAGATTATAATTTTCCCCCAAATTGAGTAAGATTTACGATATTAAGGACAAGAACTGAAAATTCATTTTAATGTATTTATCAGTCTATTTGAAATTTTATCAGGAAATGTTTTCTAATTTGGGAGAAGGAAAAACAATTACAAGATGCCTAATTTGGTACATATTTATTCATTTAGCAAATACTCATGTAGCTTCTGCTATGTGCTAGCTACCACAGGAGTCTGGGGGAATAAAATGATAAGAAAAAAAAAAAAAAGCAGTCCCTGCCCTCATGGAACTTAAAGTGAGCATGAACCAAACGTTAACCTCAAGTCTTCCGTAGTCCTTTTACGAATCCAATGGCACAGACCGTAAAAGCTTCTGTGCTTTATAAAGTGTGTAAGCAGTTTTGTCAGCTTTCTGGGGAAGTCTTAATATCATTAGGAAGCAAATTTGCATTTAATATCTACTTAACTCAGGTCATATTGTTTTCTGTTTTGACTTTAAGAAGAAAATGTGATGGGTAATAACAATAAAATGGGCACAATTATTTAGAAGGGAGTGTTTATGCCAAGAAATTGCAAAGGCAGATTAAGATTTGCAAAGAGAAGGCATTTTTCCAGTAATTGCTCTCTGGATGTCTGTGCAGCAGTTTTGATTCAGGGCCGGCTGTTGTTTGAGAGCTTCATTCCTTGCAAAGAGAAGGTCTGCTGGCTACACCTAATGATATTTTATTTGCTCTTCTGTGATTTCATAATAACTACCATAGCAACACTAGCAGTGCTATCCTACACTGCCATCAACATTCAGGAGAAGGCTTATCTTGCCTTCACAAGACTGTTCTTCCATCTGCTATAGAGCATTCTCAATTCATCAGATGTATATATATATATATATTTTTTTTTAATGCCTTCTTGGGAGAGAGAAATAAATATATTGAGAGATGGTTATAATATTTTTTAGCCCACTGCACAAGTTTTGATTGCCTTATCAGAGGAGCACGTCCAGGTTTTGTGGAGCCTAAAGCTTATATAATTGGAGGTAAAAAATACTACTTTAAAAAAAGAATACTGGATTACAAATTCAAAATTAGAAACAGAGATGAATATATTTACTTAGAATCAAAAAGAGATCACATAACATTATAAATTTAAGATAGCTGATAAACAACATAAATATCACAAAATCCAGAAGAATAACACTGCATTGTTTTAACTGTCAGACACACTTCTATAATAGTTTTTTCCTATAATTTCCTATCTGTATGATCATTGATTTTATCTTTATGAAGGACTTTTTAAGATCATTTTCTGCAGAGATTAGACAGATTACTCAATCTTTTCACTAACATGGTGATAAAAATCAATTTTTTTTTATTATTGACAGTCAAAAATATCTTCTATCAACTTCATAGCTCATTATTGGTCATGACATGTAAATTTTTAGAATTGTTGCATAATTGGGGAAATCCTCTATTAAGTTTATTCCATATATCTTAACTGTCGGTTTGGGAAGAACATTTCACAGACTCGCTTTTGGCTCTGAATATTTCAAACTGTTTTTCTCCTTGACTACTCACATTGTTACAGTGTCAAACACCAGAGGGCATGATCATGTCACAGTACAGCACCCAACACTGCACCTTATGTCAGGAAGCTGAATACATCAGCCCATTAGGTGGTCGGTGTAGTCTAGACCTGACAGTTATAACTTAACCATTTATGGAAAGGCTGAAAATCACCTAAAATTTTTTAAATAAGTGTATTTAAAATATACTCAAATCAGTTTCCTCTCATTCTGATGAAAAAACAAAACAAAACAAAAAAACCTAAGCCTACATCATTGCCACCTGCCAATGGGAAGTGTGTTAGACAGGAAAGTCTGTTGAAAGAGACAATAGTCTTAACTAATTGCAATCAAAATATTTTAATTTTGCCAAACAAGTAAGGTATTCTAACACTTCAGGTCAATTAACTTCACAGTGAATCTGCTTCTGCTTATGATGCATTCACTCGACCTTTGCACACCATTTCCCCTTAGACTATGTCTGATCCGAGAGAGTGAACATCTTGTAAGATTTGTTTAACTTTCTTCTCAGGCATCTTAACTCCAACACATCTTCATTTCCTTTAGCTTGTCACTTCTTTGTCAGACCAAAGACTGATTGATCATAAGGCAAATAAGACAGAGTAGCTGAAAAGATGTGCCTGCATCATTCGGACCCTTTCCAATGCTCTGATCTATATTCTTGCTTATCAAGGCTTTCCAAAAAATTTGTTTTAGAGAATGGGTTAAGCTTACATCTCTGAGATTTCTTCCTTTTTATTTTATTTTTACAGAAGACACAAAACAGAACTAAGATGTACAGTGAATATGAAAGAGAATGAGTGCCAGTGTCTTCAGTGAATATTGATCAAAACATTCCTTTCCTGGTGTGTGTGATGTTGAGATTTGTCAGGGAAATGCTGCCAACATTTGCTCAGTACAGTCTCCAGAACATTAAATGAAACATAATACAATCTTATCACCAAGTTGATTGAACATGCAGAAGGTGGTAGGAAGCTTTCATTAAACTCTATCAAACGGACTGTTATTTTTATTCTCGTTCCTAGTTTCCCACCATAAAAAGGGAAGGGAGGAGGATATACTAATGTGATGGTGCAGTAGCATCCACTGACAGCACAATGATTGTTTTCTTTTGAGTATTTTGAGCAAGAACCCTATTTTTTTAGGCTGGTACTGTAGCCACATATTTTTGATTGACTGAAGTATGGAGAAAAACTTAAAAGATGTGACACAGTTTACTATTTTGTTATACAAGGTCACAGATGCTTTAGGCAGCTTTTACTTTTCTATGTAACAATGCCAGTGAACAACACTACTTACATTGGCACATTTTAAAAACACTCTGCAAAGCACTGACTGGTTAATTATCAGAAAGCCAGCCATAAGGGAAGTAGAATGTGAGTTTCACATGTAACAAACTAGAACTCAACATATATCCAGGACCTCTGTGTTCCAGGTGGCCATTTAATCCTTAAATTATACAGCTTTCATATCCATAAATACATTATAATAAATCTAGAAATAAAAAATATATATATATCAAATTGGTAACATCACGAAAGGCAAGTGTTACAGAATAATAGAACAACATCCTAACTCTGATTTTATTTGTTGTGCTATTTGTATAAATTGGAAAGAACCAAATGTCCACTTCACTTTTTTTTAGGTGAGAAAATGTAATCCAAGGAAGTGAAGTGACTTGTCCTAAGCCTACAACCTGCTAGCGATAGGGCTAAATTCCAGGTCTGTATTAGTTCAGGACTGTTTTCTCTGAAATATCTTTCTCTGATGACTAATTTTATCTGATGTGACACTTAGCTTATGAATTAAACTAAACAGTGATTTTCTCAGGAATTCCTGTTTTAAGGTGGCATAGCTTATTCTCTTTTTCTCACAGTTGATAAATATAGAAATGTCAATTCTTGAAGAAATAAGATCTTGTGTTGAAAAATTTTTCATAAACTCCTGTGAATTCTCTGCATATTTTTGTACTACATGTATTGGATTTCTATTGCTGATGCAACAAATCATCACAAACAGTGGTTTAAAACAACACAAAAAATGTATTATCTTACAGTTCTGTAGATCAGAAGCTCGAAATATCTTACAGGCTAAAATGTAGATGTCAGCAGAGTTGTGTTCTTCCCAGAGGTTCTAGGGGAGAGGTCACTGTCTAGTCTTTTCTGGCTTCTAAAAATCATCTGCATTTCTTGGCTCATGGCCTCTACCCCCATCTTTAAAGCTAGCAGCATAAAATCTTTCAATCTCTCCCTATCTCTGAATCTCCTGACTCCCTCTTTTTTTAAAAAAAAAAAAAAAAAAACAACTTGTGATTACATCAATCCAATTGGATAGCTCATGTCAACATGCTTAATTTAATCACATCTACAAAGGTTCTTTTATCATGTAAAGTAGCATTTCACAGGTTCTTGCAATTAGGATGTGAACATGTTTGGAGAAGGGGGTAGAGGGCATTATCTTGCCTACTACGCTGTCCCACTTAACTCCAAGTTATTGTTTTAACTTTGCTTTAGTTTTAAATTTTGCTTTAGTTTTAAATTTCTTTGAGTTTATCAGGAGTAAAATGATCAGTACTATCTTTCAGACATTTGCCCAAAATAAATATAATTTCTGACACTCAAAAATGTATTTATCTCTCTAACTACACTTTTATAATGGAGACCTTACTTATTATATATTTGTTTTTTCTATATTCAGATTGTGAGAATAAAGAATACCTTAGCTTCTTTAAAGGATGAGAAAGAACAAATACCCACCAAATTCGAAAAGTTTTTATACAATATTGTATTAGTTTAGGACTGCCATAACAAGCTACCATGAACTTGCTACGTCACAACAGGAATTTATGCCTTCTTACATCTGGGAAGCCAGAATTTGAAATTAAGGTGTTGACAGGGCCACACTATCTCTGGAATATCTGAGAAAAAAATGCTTCCTGCCTCTTCCAGCTTCTAGTGGCCCCAGGCATTCCTTGGCTTATGGCAGAATAACTTTAGTCTCTGCCTCCATCTTCACATCACCTTCCTCTCTGTGTGTCTCTGTGTGACCTTTTCTGTCTTTCATAGGAACGCTAACATTGGATTTGGACTCATCCTATCCCTTATCTCAATTCTTACCTTAAATATATCTGCAAACACCCTATTTCCCAAAGGGTCACATTCCGAGTTTCCAGGTGCACATGAATTTAGGGAGGACACTATTCCACCTAGTACATATATAAAGATTTATTAAAGAATTATTCTTTATAATTCACTTACTAGTTATTTTTCCCCCACTTATCCCTGTTTAAACATAAATAAATAAATAAATAACTGTTAGCCGCCTTCTTTCTCAATGCTATGAACCTTTTTCCTCTTATTACTAATATTGCCTCAGTTCTTAGGAATTCTCTCAATTTTAAGTAATAATAAGAGGAAGAAAGATAATAAGGATTTTCATTAGATGTTTTTTAATATGTGCTTGTCATAGTCCTGGATAATTTATAAACATTCGATCCCATAGTAATCGGGTGGTTTGACTATCCCTATCTTCCACCTGCCAAAACTGAGGTGCAAAAAGGCTCAATAATTTGGTCAATATTACATATCTAGGAAGTGGCAGAGGTCAAAATCAGACATAAATAACAAAACATGCCCCTCTCTTTCAATTTTCCAGATTCCTCATCACAACATCTATTCTGTTCCACTGGGTTTCCCAAACACATTCATGCTCCTTCAGTTATCACTTTTGAATTCACCTCCAAGTTTATGCACTAACAATTATCATCAAATACATAGCCTTCATGCTTTTTGCAAACAAACTACAACAATAACAACAGCAAATAGAACTTCCGAAGTGTGAAGAATAGTGATAAAAAGAGAAAGCAAACCAACAAACAAGACATCTGTAAACAGTGTTATTGGATTTGGGCACCACAGGAAGCAGATGGAAAATGCTGAAACATTTCTAGAAACATTTTAAAAAATCCTCTATTAAATTGGAAAGGGTTTTATGATGCTGGTCTTAGATCACAAATGAAACAAACAGTTTCAGGAAAACATAACTGTTTGTGAGTAAACATATTTCTAGAAATTCCTTGACTTAGTAAGTGAACTTACCTTGGGAAAAACATATTTTTGAAAACTGTTTTAAATGGAAGATGCTTGTCCTCTAAATCAGGGGTTTACCAACCCCTGTCCATGGACTGGTACTGGTCCATGGCCTGTTAGGAACTGGGCCACACAGCAGGAGGTGAGCAGTGAGAGAGCCAGTGAAGTTTCACCTATATTTGCAGCTGCTCCCCAGCACTAGCATCACTGCCTCAGCTCCACCTCAGATCATCAGGCATTAGATTCTCATAGAGCACTGATCCCTGGTGCCAAAAAGGTTGGGTTTGCCTGCTCTAAAGATAACTTCACAAGTTAACAGACAAACAAAAGCAGAAAATAATATTGTTACCATGTTTGTTGATAAACAAACCTAGGAAAAAATAAAATGAGCATATCGAATACTGGAACATAAATAGGAAGTTATTTGGTGTGTTGACAGAATCAGTAAATAGACTGACAATTCTACCTTTTGGTAAGCATTTACTTTAAGGAGAGCTTTCTAAATGTTTTCTCTATTTCTTTTATATTTCCCCCGCCGATTCACAATTTTACTTTTTTATATGAGAAATACTTTTAATTGACCTATTATATTTTCTAGTTTGAGTTCTTTCCTTATTTTGTAAGAGAATAAAATTAAAGTCAAAGAATATACATGAAATCCATCTTTGTTACTGAATAAATAAAAGGTTCTCTTATCTAAGTTGCTCATGTGTGCTAAGACTCAATCCTGAGCCCTCTACTCTCACTTTTCACGCTCTCCTTGCTGATTTTTTACCAACCCATGAGATTACAATATATATTAAATTGATATAGCCAAAGCTACAACTAACTCCAGCAGAGCTCCTAACCTGAGCACCTGACTTATATAACCAGTCATCTATTGTTCTTGACCACTTGGTCCACTCGAGTAACCCTCAACACCTTAATTTCCCATACCAAACTAATTGTATCACCTATTGCCCCAAACCTAGTCCTCCTGTAGATGGCACCACCAACCTCCCAGTCAACTAATTGGATATTTGTTTTGTCTTCCCAGATCCTTCCTTCATATTTGGGACTGAATTGACCATAAAATCTGGGGAAATCTATCTCCTAAACATTTCTCAAACCCTTCTCTTTATCTCCATTTCTTTTGCTCCCTACATTGTAATAGCTCCATGCCTAAGCTATGAATTTCGTTCAAATCATTATCCCTCTGTCATTAAGTGGTTTCAAATGAAATCCTTCAGTGGCTTATCCTAGCTTTCAACATAAAATTAATAATAATGATTGCCATTTTGTGTTTATTATATGCCAAATACTATTCTAAACACTTGGTATACATCTTTGCATTAGTTCTTACCTAACATCAATCTTGTAAGAT
This sequence comes from Eonycteris spelaea, assembly GCA_003508835.1. Classification (NCBI taxonomy): domain Eukaryota; kingdom Metazoa; phylum Chordata; class Mammalia; order Chiroptera; family Pteropodidae; genus Eonycteris; species Eonycteris spelaea. Next base: position 5,414,146 of record PUFA01000074.1, on the reverse strand, counting down.
TTTATAAATGAAGAAATTGAGGTTAAGAAACTGTATACCCTATGCTGTATTCTAAATCCGGGACTGTTTTTTAACTACTAGTTTCTATTTCTTCATCCCTTCCCTTTTCACCCAGCCCTCTAACCTCCATCCTCTCTGGCAGTCACCAGTTTGTTCTCTGTACCTATGAGTCCGTTTTCATTTCCTTTTTTGTTTCTTTTGTTCTTAAATTCCACATGTAAGTGAAATCATATTTCTCTTTCTCTGACTTATTTCACTCAACATAATGCCCTCTAGTTTCATAGGTCACTGCAAATGTTAAGATTTTTTTTTTTAATAGCTGAGTAATATTCCATTATATATATGTAACAATTTCTTTATCCAATCATCTTGGTGGGCACTTAGGTTACTTCCATATTTTGGCTATTGTGAATGGTGCTGCCGTGGACATAGGGGTGTATAGATCTTTATGAACTAGTGTTTGGGGATTTTTTTAGATAAACACCCAGAAGTTCAACTGCTAGGTCAAAAGTAGTTCTATTTTTAACTTTTTGAGGAACCTTTATACTATTTTACATAGTGGCTATACCAATTTGTAATCCCATCAACAGTGTGAGGATTCCCTTTTTTTCCACATCCTCACCAACACTCGTTCTTTGATTTATTGATGAGAGCCATTCTGATGGGTGTAAAGTGATATCTCATTGTGGTTTTCATTTACATTTCTCTGAAGATTAGTAACCTTGAACATCTTTTCAATGTCTATTGGCCACTTGTATGTCCTCTTGAGAGAAATGCCTCTTTAGGTCTTCTGCTTGTTTTTCAATTAGATTTGGGGGAGGGGGTTGTTGTTGAGTTGTATGAGTTCAGCTTTCTTTTAAAGGTTGCAGAGTCACACTCACAACTGCCTAGAGCAGAAGGCAAGCAGAAGCCCAAGGTTTCTCAGTGCTATTACCATGAAACCCAAGGCCTGAGCAGTGTTGCAAATATTTACATTCCTGATATTAAATAAAAGTCAGGACATTTCTCCTCAAAAAATACAGATTTGGGGCTTTCTAAACAAATAAAAAAATTGACAGCATTGGACCTGCTTTCTAGCAGAACAACAAGATGCAGGATCCACATTTGCCTGACTGAATTAGATGGGGCTGAACTCTCCACCAGGTTCGTCATACACATTCTACACAGAATGAAGTCCCAACTTTTCAGCCTCCTCTCCAATGACATTCATAATCCTACCCTCTATTACTTTTTCAGACATACTGCCCACTCTTTTCTCATGATGACCTCATGCCCCTGTTCTTCAGGATCCAACTTCAACCTCTTTAAGAAGCCTTCTAGGTGCACCCAGCCTACACTGATTCTCCTTCTTTTCATGTCAAAGTCAATACCTCTTCCTTTAATGTCATGGAATTCTTTAGCAATTAGTCATGGTCTCTCAATGACACCCTGTTGTGGGTGTCTTGAGATTTAATTAAATATTTAACTTTGCATGGATGTATATAATTAAAGTTTTTGCCCTCTTTTCACTCATTACTTAATTTTTCCACAGCTGGAACAAGTTCTGGTTTCTGAAGAAGCAAAGCCCAGGATGTTATTTACTTGCTGCATATATTTGGGCAAAATATTGATCCTCTCTCATCCTCGCTCAATTCCAGTATTTGCAAAATGAGTATAAAAAGTAATACTTACTCATAGAGTTATTATAAAAATTAATGAAATGGCACATGGTAAGCATTTTGCACAGTGTCCCAGTGCCTGGGATATAGTAAGAACTTAATTTAAATGTTTGTGTTATTATTATTCCTCCACCATTATCACTCTCTTGAGAGCTATTAAAGTGACTTAGCCCTGATTTCTTTTTACTTGCTAGACCTTTCGCTGCCCTAGAAGTTTGCATAGTTAACTTCCCTCACTTTTTCCCGGTAATTAATACCACCAAAAACTATTCTTCCACTATCTAAAATTCACTTCTTATTATGTCACTTACACTTCCACGTTGAGATCATATAGAATACAAATAAATTATTCAGGTCATAATTTGCTATTTAGATAGTGATGGTAATAACAAATACTTTCATCTGCCACTTTACTGATACCTATGGTGTTGCAGGCACTGTGCTAGATATTTGTTTCCTTTGCCTTATCTCTAATGTTCAAAAACCCACAAGGAGAGCATTATGATGCTAATTTAACAAATAAGAAAACTGAAGTCTCAGGTGGTTAAATAAACACCTATGTTCATTAATATCTAGTTGGCAAGACTGAATTTAAAATGAGATCTATCTCCAAAATCTATGACCTTCACTTTAATTATTACTTATTGCCTAGTGTTTATTATCTAGTTCAGTATTGATCCATTCAGAGGTAAATGGGCCCTGGTAAATCTCTATAATTTCTAGAAATATTGTAATAGAATCCGTTTACTGTATAATAAATTCTCCTTAAGTAAATAAATTGCTGTTTATATAAATTCTCCTTAAATAAGTTTATTGCTATTACCTCTGTTTGAATCCCCTAAAAAATGAAAGCTAAATTAAGAAGGCCCTATTTACCATTTTAAGATTTTTTTTCCAGATACAAGTAAAAATTACGCTATAATATTTTGTTTTATATATTAAGTGTTACTCAATGTTTAGTTTAATAAGTATCCAATTTGACATATCAGTTAGATATGACTGAATAAAAAGTGATCTGTTTCTTGGATATTAGTTGCAAATAGGTCAGATTTAATATATCACATGGACATTTATAAAGCTGTTTTACACACAACATAATTGATTGAATATTGATCTGGTTTTAGCTGATATATTTAATTTAAAAATATATCTGCTTCAGTATTTAATATGTTTGATGTGATATTTGGCATTTTGGTTTAGTGTTTAAGCATATAATTTGATTAAAAAATATATATATTGCTCATGTGCATGCAAAAAGTTGTAAAAGAAAATTATCAGTAGACAGTGAACAGGTGTATCATTATACAGAAATAATCACATTTTTATAGCAGTAATCTCAAGTGAAAGTATGTTTCAAAGAGATATGTTAGTTTTGTGTAGGTAAATAGGAAATTCTCTGCTGCATTTAATTAAACAAACAACAAAGAATAGACACATAAGGCTTCCCAAAGTCAACTAAATTCTTTTAAACAAATGGAATATTAATCCCACTTTACTGAAACTTTTCTCGTATAATAGGACTAATTTATGTATTTTTGATCAGCTATTAAAGGTATTCCTATTTCTGGTTGGTTTTTATGTGTTTCCATTTTGAAAATCTACAGCTCCAAATCATCATGATAAATATTTTTCGATCTTCTTGCTGAACAGGAAACAGAATTCAAGAGACTCACTAGCTTCTCCAAGGATACATTAGGAGTAAATATACTTTAAGCTTATGTATAAGATCGTTTTGCCTGACTCACCCATGGAATGAATTTTAATACTCACTTGCTCACTTATGATTTCTCTTTCCTAAGAGGGAACTTCCTGTAATTCCCTCACAGCCATCTCCATTGTTCATCATCCTTATCAGAGCAGTCACTTCAGCAAATTTCCCTATCATACAACCCAGAAATCCGACGACATTCATCACTGCCTATCCTCTTTGCCTCCCAAATTTGTTAGCTTGCAGGTTCAGCTACTTCTTTCCACTCCTTTTGAATCCAAATGTCTTTCTGCTTCAGTGAAAAATCCTTGCACATATATTTACAACCTGCAGTCACTTATTTTTTATTATATTCTACTCCCCAGCTGTGTCTTGCACCTAAATTTTCACCTGTTACATTTCAATATTCTTTTGCTACTTCCTTACAACAAAAGATACCTCTGGATCAAACATAAACTCTTGCATTGAAAGCTCTCTATTATTATCCCTGATTTAATGGATTGAAGTCTCATTCCTTAATGATGCCAATAGGAAAGACTAAAAATATTGACAGTTTGCTGTTAATAGACAATGGGCTATTACATGCTGTATGCATTTTCCATATAACCTGACAACTGAGTTAGGCATCATCATCAATTCTGTGGAAACTAAAGCTCATCGAAGTTATCATTGCTGAGAAGCATGTCAGGTTTCACATTTCATGCCTAGGCAGTCTGACTCTAGATTTCATGTTCTTAGATGCCACACAATATGGCTTATTGTTATAGTATCCATTTCACATAAATTTATCTGCAACTTTATAAAATTATTCAATTTCTACCAGCTACCATCTCTTCTACCGTAACTCTCTCTTTCAATACTCTCTCTTCCCCTCATGTATTCATTCTTTTACATTCTCTTAATTTATTTTCTTTAAATATTTATTTTGCTCTGTTAAGCACAGAGGAATATTTTTCTTAAATCACAGTTTCTAAGAAGTTTATAAGTGGTCTCTTGCTGACAAAACGATAAATAATAACCTTTCTACCTTGCTGCCTTTTTTTTTTTTTTTGCTTCTTTTCCAACAATTTTCTCCTAATTAATCTTGCTTATTTCAAAGATTTAACCTAATTCTAAACTGTTTTTCCTCTATGGACATAATTATAACTATTGTTTATATTTGCATTCTAATATGTACTTTATACATTTTTACTGCTTTTCCTAAAATGCATTCTCCTTGAAGGCAGCATAATATTATGAACCTCTAGACACAAACTAAATCTATCTCTGACTCTTTCTTTATCTTGTTTAAAGCTCTCTTGTTTCTGTTTCTTTGTCTTAGACAAAATGATGCAGATTTGTGTGTATATATGTGTACACGCATGCATGTGTGTGTTTAAAGAAGAGATGCAGCAAGAACTGAATAAATGTAGCTTCAAAATTGGGTGTACTACCTTTTTATTTGTTTTGTTTTTTTTTTTTTTACTTATAATTCCTTTAAGACATGGAACAAGATTCTAATCTGTCATTAAATAACTCTAACCCTTATTGGCAATTTTCATTTCTCAAACACTACCTGTATGATCTCAACTATAAAATTATATACTGCATTAAACATGCTACAAAATTTTATTCTCAGTTCAGTTTCAGGATTTTCATGGTGCCATTTCCTTTCCCTTCTGGTCTAACTCCAGATAGAGTTCTGGTACAAAGTCTATATCCAACCATTGTTATTGGATTGGGTTGAATGTGAATCATCTGCAGCATTCTGTTTGATGTATCTACTCTGCAAGAGAACTCCACAGAAGCAGATCTGGAGAAGAGAAAAATTTTAAAACGCTGTCATAAATGGGCACTTGTGAGCATAAGGAGAGTTAAAAGTGTTTCACCTAAAATATAGAGTTAGACCAGTCACTTCAGGTATACTTCAGCTAAATAGATTACAAGTAAATCGTAGGCATTTCTTTAAGTGAAAAAAGCTTTTAGATGATTATATAAGTATCAAGAAACTAATTTTATCATCATTGAAATGCCATGTAATTTTCTCCTAAGTAAATTTCACTTCCAAATGCATCACTTAAGTGGGTGGTAAAATAATTCTAAACCATGGCTCCATTTACTTCCATTGCTCTGCTGGAAAACAATGTGATTATATAGATACAAAAAAATTTTTTTGCTCCAATTCTAGTATTGGCTGAGTATCTTGTATCACACTAACCCTCTTACAAAAGCAAGTAGAAACTAGAGGGGGTATGACCCTTGAAAGAAGGAAACTACGCAAGGAAGAAAGTCACATTTATATGGCTTTCCCTCCTGAGCACACTTCCACATCCATGTACAGCTCAAGGAAGCTAGAACTCAAAAAGAAATTTGCAGGTTTTTGGCTTGCAGTGTTACAGGATGAAGTTCAGAGATGCCAAAACATCCAAAAATTAAGAAAGCATCCTAGATAAAAGCCACAGTAGAAAGAACCCCCAAATCTGCAAACTTTCCTCAAATTCTTGGCTGACCCTGAACTATGTATCACAGGAGAAAAACCAAGAACAGTGGAAAATAACATCTAGAAGAACAAAAACCTTAAGCTTAACTTAGTTCCCATATACCACAGAGTAGACACGTTTTCAAGTTTGAGTCCTGCCATTTAGAAGGGTTGGGTAGGCACATTAAATATTCCATTAGAATTCCAGAAGGGCATTGTAGGATTAAAACTGTCTCAGAACAAATACAAATTCCTTACAAAGAACAGTTAATACATTGGATTTTATCAAAATAAAAAATTATTTCTACTTGTCAAAGATACTAAGAAAATGAAAAGCCATACAACAGGTGAAAATATTTGCTATGCATACATAAACTCAACCTTGTAGCTCAATATATGAAGAACTCTTAAAATCAATAATAAAGAGACAAATGACACTATAAAAAATAGCAAAAGACTTCAACACTCAATTTGCAAAAGAAGATAGACAAATTTCCAATAAACACGTGAAAATATACTTAACTAACATCATTAGTCATCAAGAAAATGCTAATGAAAACCACAATGATTTACATTTCACATCCATTAAAATAGCTACAATTTAAAAGATTAACAACACCAAATATTGGCAAGAATGTAGAGCAGTTAGAACTCACAGATAGTAATGATATAAAATATGCAGAAACCACTTTGGAAATGTTTGGCAGTTTTTTTACTAAACTAAACATACCTAGTCTATGACCCAGTAGTACCAATTCCAGATATTTACCCAGGAGAGATGAAAACTTTCATCCACAAAATACTTAGATACAATCATGTTTACAGCAGATTTATTTGCAATAACTCCAAACTGGAAATAACCCAAATATCCAACAACAGGGGAATGAAAAAACAAATAATGGTCTATTCAGACTACAATACTAAGAAATAATAAGCAGAGAACTACTGATACACAAATCAAAATAATTATATAGCAAAAGTATTGTGTTCAAAAGAAGCCAGAGACAGAAGAGTATATACTATATGATTTTATTTATATGAAGCTCAAGAACTGGCAAAACTAATCTATCATGATGATAGAAATCAGAACAGTAGTGTCTAGGGGGTGAGGTTTGATTGGAAGAGGACAAGAAAAATTTCTAGGGTGATGGGAATTTTCTGCATCTTAATTCGGGTAGATTTACAGGTGGGGTGTCATTTTTTTGTATTTTTTAATAAAAACTCATTTAATTAGACGTTTAAGATTGGTGCTTTTCATGATATGTAAATTTTATGTCAATAAAAATGCTACAAATGGTTGTTACACTGTGGTATTTGGATTTGATTTGGATTAAATATAGCATGATTATGTTTGGGATTGGATTAATGATTGATTAAATACTGATTAGTCAGATGATAAGAATTGAAAATAGTTTTACCTACTCTAGGGTGTTTCTGACTCTTTCTCTCCTCTACACATCATACTGTATCCTACCATAAATACTTGGCTGTCCTGGAACTTGACCCATTTTCATGCCTTTATTCCTGGTTCCTATTCTGTAGATTTATTTTCTTTCCTCATTGCTTATTCTTTTTATAATTTGGGAACTGCTCCAATTACTGAGGACCATTTTAAGCTAAGGCATCCTTGTAACACTTATTTCAAATGCTGAGGTATTTCTTCATGCTGGTAGTTTCCAAAAGTTCATCTATAAAAAGACCAGTAATTGAATCTGTGCAAGATTAAACCAACCAAGACAGGGTTTTTTTCTGTATTTTTGAGGCTTCAGTGAAGCTTCTAAAGTAATGCTTGTAAAATGCTTACCGAGATTTGCTCTGTTTAATTTCTGACCAAAATTTGCACTGCCTTTGTTCAACTGTCTGTAAACCTTGATAATGATAATTTTTTCATCAAGCTGCTTTATAGAATTTTGTCCAACTTGATGCAAAATCTGATTCTTTGACATCTTTGAAAATTCTATCCTTTTTTGAGTAACCATATTATTACAAATAAGCCTTTACATCTTTATTTTCTCACTGCTGGGCTAAAAAGATGGTGTGATACTGAATTGTGACAACTGATCACCATATAAATTCCTTTTTAATGCTCTTCTGTAATGTGTAATAGACTGTGAACTACCATCATCTTGAAATGTCATCATGTTTCCAAAACATGACAAAGTAATAATGTGAAAATGCTAGATTTAGTCATTTAAAATCTACCATGAGCAGAAAGGATATCACCAATACCAAGTCCTAATCTAAGAGTTTAGTTTACTCATTTTTCCACTTCATTTTATAAGAAAATCTTTCCATTTTGTTTCTCAGGGAAGATTGCAACATTACACAGACACTTCCTAACACATGTACTTAATAGTCAAATGTTGAGTTTTTGCCTTAAGCCTCATATAAATGTTCCTTCTCAAAGCAATTAATTATTGTCTGTACAGTGAGTCTAGAAAAAGTTCTCTGCCCTCAAAGTGCTTTCGATATAATTGAGCATCATAATGCATATATATGAAATATTTAATTAGAAATCCAAGGCCTGTAAAAATCCAAATCTATGTATGTATGTGCATACACACACACACACACACACACACACACACACATATCCAAAATGGTTGTTCTCTAGTGATACTAGAACAGTGAAAAACTATGTTCTTCCATAGTAGCGAATATTGTTTAATTTATGATATTCGACATTGTGGTCACTAACTCCATCTACTTACTAGTCACTACTTAAATCTAAATGGATTAAAATTTAATAAAATGTAATTCAGTTCCTTAGTCACACTGGCCGCCTTTCAAGTGCTCAGTAGCTGTGTGTGCCTAGTGGCTACCATATGGATAGTGAAGATATATAACACTGCCAGTATTTTAAAACATTTTATTGAATAGTGCTGCTGGATCATACAGTTGATGAATCTTGAGAACTATGCTGCCTCACAGAAGATGGTTTATTTATTTATTTTCTAATTAATTGATTAATTAATTAATTTTTGTGGTGATATTGGTTAACGAAATCCAATAAGTTGCAGCATATATATATTTATACTGTGTTCACCTCTCATAGTTAGATTTCTTTCTGTCACCACATATTTGACCTCCTTTACCGATCTACCTCCCCACTTCCCCCACCCCCTACCCTCCGATCACAGAAGATAGTTTAATGGTATCTTATACACCTTTATGCTGACAAAACAGTATGATGTTTATATGTGGTAGGAATATTCGGCTGTCACAATCTTCTGTTATTACTTGGTTCTTCTCAGTGTTTGAGAATTAGAGTATAATGATTGTTGAATGAACAGGAAGTTTAAAGTAGGGTGGTCTTAGTGACCCTCCCCCTAAAAAAAAAGAGAAATGAAATAATTTTTCATAAATGAAATGTATCAGGTCTCGCTCCTGACAATATTAGACCCTGTAGGCATAAACAAGGCAATGGTACAAGGATGAAAAGGCTGAAGCCCTAGCCTACCAGAAATTTACAGTTACATGGGGTCAAGCAAAATGAAAAGAGGCAAGTATAATACAGTGTTATAAGGTGCTGCTATGGAGTCTATACAAAGTGCAATGGTATTATATAGGAGGGACTCTAACCCCTGCCTGGAGGTCAATGTCAAGGGGAACTTCCAGGAATAGGTGACATCTAACTGATCCCAGCTCTGAAAGGATTAGTAGAAGTTAAAAGAGGATAGGAGAGAGTAAACCTGAGAAAAAAGAATAAACAGGAAAACATTCCTAGCCAAAAAAAAAAAAAGTATTTAAAAACCAAGAGCAAGAAAGAATATAAGCCATTTAAGAAATTTTAAGTATGAGAAATAAGAGCAAATGTATTAATGCAATAGGTGAACCCAACAGAAAATAAAATTGACTTCTTATGAAAGCTGAGATGTCTAACTTATTTTAGGATTTAGTTTATTTTACAATATAATTTCAAAAGTAAAAATTCTACCTAATATTCTTTTAAAATATATACACACATACAGATACAAAAAGTGGTTGGGGAAGGGAAGTATAGATGGACAGTTTGCAAGACCTAGCAATTTTAGCATAAATTTTTATGCATCTTAGGTTTTTTCCAAGTCTCTGCCATTATAATATTATGTTAACATATTCTGATTTTTTTATTAAGATACTGTCCAGCTTAAACTTAAGTGTATGTCACTGGCTCTCCCAGACTGAATAGAAATAAATCAATTAGAGCAAAGCAATTATGAGTGTGTAATTATGAATACCCTAGTACTTATAATTTATAAATCAACATATATTAATAGTGCCATTTAAAAATTCTAAACATAAATTTTAAAATTCACTATATTTATTTAGTATTTTTTACTATATACCCCAAAATGATGAATTTGACTATATGGCAATTAGATCTCAATAAACCTGGCTTTTAAAACAACTTCTTTTACATATTACATATTTACACATATAACTTTCATAAAAGCATAAATGCAACTATACATGCCATTTTTAGAGGATTAGTTTTATTTTTACTTTTCTGCTTAGCTTTCCACCATATTTCCCTCCTCCCCAACCTCCATCCACATTTTTCTACCCTCGAAAAGTGATCAGTAGGTTACATTGTATTCTATATTTTTCTCTAAGCATTTCTAATAACCTAATAACATATAGATACATAGTCTCACATGTTTATATAATTTTTGGTCATTGTTGATTTTAAAAATAGAATTAATGTTATAAACAATGTCTGCACCGCGCTTTTTTATAATTCAATTTTTAAAAAATATTTATTAAATTTACTGAGGTGACATTGGTTAATAAAATTACATGGGTTTCAAGTGTAAAAATCTATAATACATCATCTGTATATTGCATTGTGTGTTCACCACCCAAAATGAAATCTCTGTCACCATATATTTGACCGTTTTCTACCGATGCATTTCCCTATTTCTTGCTAGTATCCACTAAATTGTTGTCTGTGTCTATGTATCTTTGTTTTGTTTGTTTGTTGCTTTCAGTTTTATATCCCACATATAAGTGAAATCATACGGTTCATAACTTTTTCTGTCTGACTAATTTCACTTAGCACGATATTAAGATCCATCTCTGTTGTCACTGAAGGACACTTACGTTGTTTCCATGTCTTGGCCACTGTGAATAATGCTGCAATGAACATAGGGGTACATATATCTTTATAAATAAGCGTTTTCAAAATTTTCTGGTAGATAACCCATAAGAGTGATGGCTGAGTCATATGATAGCACTACTCTTAATTTTTAAAAGGAATTTCCATACTATTCTCAAAACTGGCTATACTAATTTATATTCCCACCAGTACTGTGTGGAGCTGCCTATTTCTCTAACACTTGTTATTACTTGTCTTGCCGATGATAGCCATTCCAACATGTGTGAGGTTTTACCTCATGTGGTTTTGATTTACATTTCCCTAATAGCTAGTGAGGTTGAGCATCTTTTTATATATCTGTTGGCTATTTGTATGTGTTCTTGGGAGAAGCGTTCGTTCGGGTCCTCTGCTCATTTTTTATCGAATTGTTTGTTTTTCTGTTGTTGAGTTGTATGAGTTCTTTTATATATTTTTTTATTTTAACCCCTCATTGAAGGTGTTGTTTGCAAATATCTTCTCATCAACTGCTGCCTTTATGTTTTGTTGATGATTTCCTTCGCTGTGCAGACGCTTTTTCGTTTGCTGTAATCTCATTCATCTATTTTTGCTTTTAATTTCCTTGCATTTGAGGTCAAATTGATAAAATTGTATCTAAGACCAAGGTGCATAAATTTAGTACCTACCTGTGTTTTACTCTGAGTATTTTATTGTTTCTGGTCTTACATTCAGGTCTTTGATCTATTTGAGTTAGTGTTTTGTATGGTGACAAATAGTAGTCTAGTTTCATTTTTTTGCATGTGTTTTCAATTTTCCCAACCATTTATTGAAGAGGCTTTTTTTTCTCTATTGTATGTTTTTGCCTCTTTTTCAAAAATTATTCGTCCATATACATGTGGGTTGATTTCTGGGTCCTCAGCTCTGTTTTACTGCTCTGTGTGCCTGTACTTCTGCCACTACAAGGCTGTTTGATTAATGTTGCTTTCACGTATAATTTGAAGTCAGGAAATGTGAAACCTTCTAGCTTTTTGTTGTTGTTTTCCTCAGAATTGTTTGGCAATTCCATGCAAATTTGATGATTTTTTTTTGTTCTATATGTTTAAAAAATGCCATTGGAATTTTGATGGGGATTGCATTAAATCTGTATATTGCTTTGGGTAATATGGCCTTAAACTATGTTTATTCTTCCAATCCATGAATATGGAATATCTTTCCATTTCTTTGTGTCTCCTTCAATTTCTTTTAATAATGCCTTGTAGTTTTCAATATATAAGTCCTTCACATCATTTCTTGTTTATTCCTAGGTACGCTTTTTCTTGCAATTGCAAAAGGAATTTTTCTCATTTGTTTTTCTGAAATTCCGTTGTTAATACATAGGAATGCTATGGATTTTTATACATTAATTTTGTATCTTGTAACTTTACTATATTTTTATTGTTTTTAATAGTATTTTGGTGGAGTCTTTAGGGTTTTCTACATAAAAATCACATCTTCTGCAAAAAAGCAATAATTTTATTTCTTCATTCCCAGTTCAGATAACTTTTATTTCTTTCTCTTGCCCGATTGCTCTAGCTAGGACTTCAGTACTATATTGAGTAAGAATGATGAGAGTGGACATCCTTGTCTTATTCCTGATCATAGAAAAAAAGCTTTCAGTTTTTCACCATTAAGTATGATATTAGCTGAGAGTTTGTCATATATGGTGTTTATTATGTTGAGGTACTTCCCTTCTATATCCATTTTATTGACTGTTTTAATCATAAATGGATGTTGTATCTTGTCAAATGCTTTTTCTGTATCTCTGTTGATATGATCATATAATTTTTATCCTTTATTTTGTTTATGTGGTATATCACATTGGTCAATTTGCACATGTTGACCTACTCCTTGTGCCCCTGGAATGAACCCACTTGATTATGATGTATTATCATTTTAATGTATTTAATGTATTTGTATTTAATTTGCTAATATTCTGTTTAGGATTTGCATCTGTATTCATCAGATGATATTAGTCTATAGATTTCTGTTTTTGTGTTATCTTTACTAGGTTTTGGTTTTGGGGTAATGTTGTCCTCATAAAATGAATTAGGATTATTGCTCTTCTTCAATTTTTTTAAAGGAGTTTAAGGTTAGGTATTACATCTTCTTTGAATGCTTGGTAGAATTCACTAGTGAAACCATCTTATCCTGGACTTTTACTTTTTGCAAGGTTTTTGATAATTGTTTCAATTTCCTTACTGTTGATCAATTTATTTAGATTTTCCAGTCTTCAAGACTCAGCCCAAGAAATTTGTATATTTCTAAGAATTTGTCCATTTCTCCTAGGTTATTAAATTTGGTGGTATATAGTCTTTCATAATATTCTTGTATGATCCTTTGTATATCACGGGTATCCATCGTAATGTCTCCTTTTCATTGTTTATTTTGTATTTTGATTTGAGTTTTTTTCCCTATTCCTTATGTACTCTAACCAGAGATTTGTCCATTTTATTAACCTTTTCAAAGAACTAGCTTTTTGTTGCATTATTTTTTTCTGTTGTCTTTTTGCTCTCTATTTCATTCAATTCTGCTCTAAATTTTTAGTATTTCTTTCTTTCTGCTGATTTAGGGCTTTATTTTTTTCTTTTTTTTAGTTCTTTAAGATCTGATGTTGGGTTGTTTATTTGAGGTTTTTCTTGTTTTTTAAGCTAGGCCAGTAATGATATGGACTTTCCTTTTATTACCATTTTTGCTGTATCCAAAAAGTTTTGATATGTATTATTGTCATTCTCTTTTGTTTCTATGTATCTTTAATCCTTCCTTTTATTTCTTCTTAGATCCAGTTGCTCTTTAGAACATGTTGTTTAATCTCCACATATTCGTGACTTTTCTTTCTTTTTGCAGTTAATCTCCAATTTCAAAGCACTGTGGTCAGAGAATATGCTCAATATGACGTCAATCTTCTTAAATTTTTGAGGCTAGTTTTGTGTCCCAGCAGGTGATCTATCCCTTGAGAATGTTCCATGTGCACTAGAGAAGAATATGTGATCTAATGTTTTGGAATGAAAGGCTCTATAAATGTCGATTATGTCCATTTTGTCCAACGTATCATTTAGTCAATATTTCCTTATCGATTTTCTATTTGGATGGTTTATTCATAACTGTCACTGGGGTATTTAGGTCCCCTACTATAATCATGGTTTTTTTTTTCAGTTTCTCCTTTAGTTTTATTAGCAGTTGATTTATATATTTTGGTGCTCCCTGATTGGGTGCATATCTATTGATAAGTGTTACATCTTCCTGATGTATTGCTCCCTCTATCATTATAAAATGTCCATCATTGTTTTGCCCTATTTTTTTATCTTGAAGTCTATTTCATCAGATATAAGTATGGCTATACCCACTTTTCATTGGATGCCATGTGCTTAGAGTATCATATTCTGCCTTTTCACTTTGAGTCTATATTTGTCCTTGCAGCAGAGATGTGTCTCCTAGAGGCAGCATAAGTTGGATTTTATTTTTTGATCCAGTCTGCTACTCTGTGCCTTTTTATTGGTGAATTCAGTCCATTCACATTTATAGTGATTATTGATATATGAGGATGTATGTATGATGTATAGCCATTTTATCTTTTGTTTACTGGTAGCTCTGTGTCTCCATTATTCCCTGTGTTTCTGTCTGCTGTTTTAGTTTGGTGCAATTATATGATTTTTTTCCCTGTTTCCTCTTTTTATGTTGTGTGTTTCATGCTACATTTTTTATATGTGTAGTTACCATCAGGTTTATACAAAAGGAAGTTTTATATATACAGTAGTCCCTTTTCTTCTGAATGCATCTTATCTCCATCCCTTTTGCAAAGTCAGATCTTTAATCTCTCTCCTTTTCTGTTTTTATTGACATAAATCGTCCCTATTCATGTTGTGAGTTCATTTCCAAGTTGCAGTAGCTATTGTCCTCTCTCTTTTCAATGTTTTTATCTCCTTTAACCTTCATGGTATATTTAAGTACATAATATCCTATTCTGAATAAGGGTTGCAATTTCCTGCTTCTATCTGTTAGTTATCTTATTAATAGTTTTGTATTCTTTTGTCTTTTTGTTTCAGGTAAAATAACCCCTTCAGTATTATCTGTAATGCAGGTCTTGTAGTGGCAAATTCCCTTAGTTAATATGTCTAAAAAGTCTTTATTTCTCCGTTAATAGCTAAAGGATAACTTTCCTGGATATATTATTCTTGGCTGGTAATTTCTCTCTTTCAATCGTTTGAATATTTATTCCACTCTCTGCCAGCTTTGGGTTTCTACTGAAAATCCAATGATTATCTGATGGGTTATCTTTTATAGGTTTCCTTCTTCTTTTACCTGGCTGCTGTATTTGATCTATAATTATTTGGTCAATAATTTTTGACAGTTTTAAGATAATATGCCTTCGAGAAGGCCTTTGGGGATTGAAATAATTAGATGTCTTTGTTTCTTAGATTCTAGGATCCACCCCTTTTCTCAGGTTTGGGAAGTTCTCATCGATTGTTTGAATATTCTCTCTGTTTCCTTCTGCCTCTCTTCTCCTTCTGGTATACCCATTATTCATATATTGCTCTTTCTGATTGAGTCAGTTCTTGTAGAGTTCTTTCATATTTTTTATGCTTAAATTTCTCTCTCTTTCTATCTGCATCATATCTAGATTTTTATCTTCAATATCATGAATTCTTTCCTCTATCTGGTCAGTTGTATTTACTAAGCTCACTAGTTCATTACTCATCTCTTTTATTGAGTTCCTCAGCTCCAGAATTTGGTTCTTTTAAACCTTTCAATCACTTTAGTAAAGTACTCCTTTTGTTTGTTGGCTTTATTTCAGAGTGCATTAAACTGACTATGTGAGTTTCCTTGTAACTCATTGACTTTTTTCAGAATTGCAATCTTGAATCCTCTGTCATTTAAATCACATATTTCCAGAAAATTTATTTTCTGGAGATTTTTTATTTTCTTTTTGAGCTATGTTGTCACTTTGGTTATCCATGGTATTTGATGAATTATTCTCTGCCTAGACATTTACAGAAATAAAATCTTTTTTTTTAAGTGACACTTCTCTATTTAATAGTTTGATAAAAAGAGGTCTTTTATTTCTCATAGGTGGCACCAAAGCACAAGCTTTTTAAATTTTCTTTTGCCCTGTCCTGCCTTCTCAGATCTCTGCAGGGTGGTGAGAAAATGCCCTGTATTATCTGGGGAGATGGGTGTCTCCTCTATGACCAATTTGCTTGGATCTCAGGACACTACCCCCATGGGAAAATGTGGTAGGTGATGGGGTTCCAAGTCTATGAAATCCCAGCAATGCCCCCTGCAACCAGATGCTGCTAATGATGCTGCACTGTCCTAGGTACCCCACCCCTAGGTTCAACCTCAATGGGTGGGGGAGGGATGGGCTGGGAAAGGTTGGCTCCTGTTGTCTGTTGCTTTGTTCTCTTTCCAATAACGGTGACTGCCAGACTCAACTGCCTCACCTCTGTACCTCCACCCTTGTCACTGGGATTAGCCTCAGCATTCACCTGCTGCTCAGGGAGAAGTACTTCTGCCTCTCCAATTCTCAAGGCTACAGATAGCATGTTCTGTAACTCAGCACTCATTGCTACAGCTTTTTCTGGGACCCACTGCTAGCTCTAGAAGAGTGAGGAGAGGCAGCCAAGCTCTGCGGCTTTGTTTTCTGCCTAGCAACGGTGCTGCTAGATCATAGGTGTTATACCTCTGTTTTCTGTCTCTGCCCATTACTGGGTTCAGCCACAGTATATGCTGACCACTCAGGCAGGAATGTTGAATTTCTTTCTGCTCCTTAGGGCTGAAGAGAGTACAACCTGCAACCTCATTCCTTCCCTTTCCCAAGACCCACAATGAGCTCTGATTGCATCCCTGACACCCATCTCTGCTCTTCCCCCCTCTCTCCTGTCCTGTTTGCCTGGATTTGTGGACCTTCAGATGTTCCCATGTACAGATCTCTCAGATGTGTTTGTGGGTTGAGCAGGGAATCCTTTGCTGAATTATAGCTATTCGACTTGTTGTAACTTCAAAGGGAGAGAACAGAGGCACACCTCTCATGCCATCATGCTTTTGACGTCACCTGGACCTTGCTTTTTCTCATTCTGAAAATATGTCATAGAAATCCCTCTATGGAAACTTGTATTGCTCTAGTAGATTCCTTTTAATGTTTTCATGTTTTGTAGCAGGCATGCCAATCATTCTATGATTGATGAGCGTTACCATTGTTTCTAATTTGGTGCCACAATAAACAGTGAGGCATAAACAGTGAGGCACTGAGTATCGTTGTATGTTAATCTGAAATTTTTATTTCTCCTGGATAGATCCCTAGAAATAAAATTGCTGGGCCAAAGTCATCTCTCTCTCTCTCTCTCTCTCTCTCTCTCTCTCTCTCCAATTTGAATAGATATTGCTTTTGAAAAAGGCTATAACATTTTCCCATTTCTACAAACAGTGAGTGAGAATACACTTTTCAATGCATCACCACCAGTAATAGATGTTAATGTTGCCAGAGCAATAGATATAAAGTAGGTAACCTACTGTTTTTCTATTTTGCACTCACCTAACCACTAAATCAGTTTTGGTATTTTTCATACGCTTATTAGACATGTATATTTATTCCATTTTGAATTGCCTTTTCATATTATTTACTAATTTTTCTTTTGCATCCTCTATTTTTTGCTTGCTAGAGAAACAGCTATATATGTATAAATATTAACTCTGTCCCCTGTGTTCCAATTTTTTTACAAATCTATTGGTCTTTTGTTCAGTTTATGTTTGTATCTTTTGCCATACAAAGGTATTTTTAAATGTTTAATGTTTAAAAAGTCTGCATATGTATAATATATAAAATATATATTGTACATATATAATATTTTTTTCTCTGAATGTCATGTTTGTTCAAAAGTCTTCCCTATATTATATATGCTTCCCTATTTTTTCTTGCAGGGCTCTTAGTATTTTATTTTGAACTCTTTAGTCCAACTAAAAATTATGTTTATTTAGAGTATGAAAAATATTTGATTTATTTTCTCCCAGGTAGCCAGTTATGCCAACACCATTCTTTAATATGTTGACCAATTTCTTAGAGAGACAACCCAGAACACAACTACACCAAATAAAAAGACATAATAATATAATGTGTAATAAACAATTATATGCATAATATCATTGAAAAAACATGAAAATGGCATTTATTTGAAATTACACATTCTGTATTATTCATTTCTTGTTATAAAACTATTATTTAAACAAAACAATAGGACTAGTTAACTGTCAAGTACTTGTGATTCATAGTAGTACTAATTAAATAATGTACGTGATTAAAATATAATATTTTAATAAAGTTTCTGTTTTCCTACAAAGCAGTTATATTTACTCTTTTTTAACTCTATATTTAAATTTTGAGGTTATATTTAAAACACATAGTATAATAGGTTTTAAAAGGAGAACATGAATATAATAATGCTAATCAAACACATAGTAACCATATTTAATAACCAATAACAATGACATCTTTCTGTCCCATAACACAGTAGAATTATTTGACTCCATCTCTTTCTTTTCCAATAATACTTATCTAAATTGCCAGCAACCTTTGGGTCATCCTTCTTTTATGTCGAGGTAAACTGAATGCGGTCAAACATAAATTTCACTTTGGCTTACAACTCTGTTCTTCTTAAGTCCACGTTACACTGATTTGGGTGTCATTCCAGTGCGATGACATTACTCTTAACAACAGTGCTTGAGCATGAAATACTTCTGAGTTTACTAACTAATAATAGTAGGTATTTTAACTTATAGGAATTAGTTTTCAGCTCTCCAAAGAAGATGTTCATATACTTCGATTCTATAAGCTTGTTTTTAAAGACCAGCTTTTTCTTAATCATAACTTTTACATCTAGAAATTCATCATATAGGCTATATATAGCTAAGATATTCTTCGGTTTTAAACACTCTGAAGCACACTGGATGTTATCATAAGTTAAAATTCCCATTCTTTGGAAAATGATTTTAAAATATAAAGGTAATTTGAATTTGTAAAATCAATGCTGGATTCTAAAGAAGTTACAGTTTTAGTAAAGAAATTGAGAAATTTCTGTCTAATTTGGCTGCCAACCTGATGGCCGCCTTTTTTTGTTTCAAAAAGAAAGTGTCATTTTTTCACTACAATTTTTTGACATAATCTACACATAAAATTGAACAACTTGAATGCAGTTGGTTCACCTTTTTCCAGACACCCTATGATTTCTTCAAAAGTCATCAAACAAGTTTGAAAAAATAGCATATGTTTTCTGTTTTACTATAATTCTTTTCATCATTGTCATCCTAAATGTGTTTTCCGAATTAGAGAAGGACCTTCTGATTGTCCCATATTTTGAAAAGGTGACTTTATGGCAATCCAACATTTTAAAACTTAAGCCATCTTCTAGGCATATGTCTAAGAGAGCCATGTCCTCCCATTTCTATTTAAAAAAAAAAAAAACCCCTTATAAGTGCTTCTGCACATTTTGAGAAAACTTTCAAAAGTAGTTAAAATTTTAAATTATGAAAGTTTTACTACCATAGGTAAGCAAATTGTGTTCCTTTCTTGGATTGTACAGAAGCTATGCACTTTGCAGATAAGATCTTTTCATTTGTTTAAATAAGTTTATCCACTGAATGGAATTTGCCAAAATTTACATTTGCCATATGTACAGAATATTCAGAGAAATTTTAAAGTCTTGTATTTGAACAAGGTATCAGTAGATTTTGTTTTATGTTATTATGCAGTTTTATTAAAATCTTCATGGAAATCAAAAAGATGATTTGACACTACATTTTTTTAAATCAAAATACATAAGAGCTAAAGGGATCATTTTTTGTTTGTTTGTTTGTGGGCACTATGTGACACATCCTTACTATGGAAAACATGATCATTCAGGTAAAATATGAAAGAATCAGTTCTATACTATAAAGATTGAACTCATTTGTTATCAAAATTTCCTCCTTTTGTTTTTCCATAGCACATTTTATCAGAAACTTCAGAATCAGGAAAAATAGCTTTACTCAGTTTCATAGAGCTATCAGGGGAATGATACAATAATGTATGTTTGTTCATGTGGTATGTCCAAACTAATTCAGCAGCTGCTATTTTCAGCTGAATGTTGTTGTCTTTTGGGAGACACAAAAAAATTTTGATTGATTTAGAATCTTGCGAGATTCAGTCTCTGTGTGTGCTTTCACAGTTCTTTTTCTACCACACCTAATTTCAAATTCTTTTCTGCATATTATGCAGCATGCTGTTTTGGTTATCTACCTTTATAATTCTATTATTTAGCCTTCCTTTTTGTTAATGTCTAGATCATGCTGCTATTAGTATTATAATCATTCTCATTTTCATCATCTGAACCCTTAGGGAAAAATGATGACAGAATTCACAACGTTAAAAATTAAATTAGCATCATCTTGATACCAGGAACAAGAGCTAATCCACAGACAAAGGACTGTTAACAGTCGTAATTACAATGCACTTAGGTTGCACACTTAATTCTTAGCACACAACAATGGATAACTCGTTATTGTCGACAGCATGTCACAATTGCCAGCATCAGCAGTCAGGAGGAAAAATAGTGACAGCAACTGCAGAAGACAGATAACCTGTGTCATATCTATCTGCCAAAAAAAAAAAAGTTACCCCATTTTTAGCTGCTCTATGAATTTTATACTCCCTCTGACCTTCTGTACCCATTGCCAAAACCTAGACTTTTTCTATTAATTTTTTGTTTGAGAAATCGAGGTTTGTTTGATAGTTTGTAGCCAGATAGACCCTTTTAGACTTACAGTTGAATCTGATTAAATGCTCTGTTTACTTTTTTTTTAGAATTGTAATCTTACTATTACCACAATGCAATTTCCCCAAAATGTGTTCTGCTTGTTCTGACTCATCTTTTCCTCTCTAACCAAGGCACTCACTACATGGGTTGTTATTTTTCTTTTCCAGCTTATAGAGAGTCAAGCCAGATTGATGGCTTCCCCTGGGGATTGGCAGTCTTGCTAAGTGTAGATGAAATGTCCTCTTTCCTTGTAGGATAGCAATGTAGAAAAAAATGATTCACAAGTCCCTTTCCTGAAGCACCTGGAAGAAGCTGTGGGTTATCTATTCTTCTAGTCTGTCTCAGGCTCCAGGACTAGTAGATATCTGCCCATCTATTCAACTTCTTTCTGGCCAATTTAAAGGCAACAGAACAGACGTATTCATGGGGACAAACATTTGAAGAAGGAAGGCAGGAGAACTTGAGGTCCACAAATTTCCATGAACCAAGCACTTAGTTTCATTATCGCCTTCCCTTGGAGATTCCACTGGTTTTCTCAGGCCATCCAACCTGAAGGAAAGAATTAAGAGTTCTTTCCCACACAAAATTAACCAGGATCCAGGCCTTAGTAACCTCTATTTCTAAACCCTTCCAGCCATATGCTTCAAGAGAACATTTTAGTGGAGGAGAGGGAAGCTATGTTCAGTTTTTCACGTTCTCAGAGCACTTTCAAAAACTTTAAAAAATATATTTAGTATTCCAATAGCCTCAAAAAAAGAAAAGCAAAAGATAAGATTTAGCAGTAGACATATTGCTTTTTTCTAAGTTAAAAATATATTTTATAAATAAGCTGATATTTATTTTTAACATATTTATATTGTCCTTGTGAAAATTTGTGTCCTGTGTTGCCTATCTTGGAGCACAAATTCAACTTTCGAAATAATAGCAGATAAAATAAAGTAGGCCAACAATTAAGGCAGCAGTAAACAAAACCATATATACTTTAAAAGTCAATCTTAAACTCTAAAATTTGGACTTGAGCATGATTTATTGTGCTATATAAATTCAGAAGAATTGATGAATGATACTAAATTATTAATTTGCCCAAAGTGTGAGAGGCCATCACCTAGAATCATATGTCATAAATATTAAAGCTATCTCCATCTTAAATACTTATGTGGCTAATAAATTATAAGGACCACTATAGATCAGTCTGGGTTAATCATAATTCTTTGCACTTGTAATTCATAATTACTTTATTCCCAACTGACCATTAATCTAAATTGTAAAGAAGTTAGCAGATTAGTATGCAAGTTTAGAGTTTATTTCTGCCACATTGTTCTCTTTTAATTTTTATTTGATGAGCAAAAATAATAAATTTCCATTCTGTAGCCTTTTTTTAATTTTAAAAATCTCTGCTTTATTTTTAATCCTGAAAATCAGAAGTGCTTAGATAGCAATGGTCACAAAATCAACAGGCTTCAGGGGTTTGGGATTATATAAACCTACTATTCATTCATTCCAATGATTTTGATGAATAAGCAATTTCTTTTAAAAAGCTCAACTTTCAATTATGTTAATAGCATTAAAGGGGTTTCATTTATTTCATGCATTATTTTTATTCACATAAATATTATTTCTCAAACTACTAGACTCAAACCAAAGACTACTATATCTCAAATTTTTGTATTCCTATGGAATATTTTACAGAATGCATCTTTAATGTTTAAAAAAATGCATAGAAGATGTTTCTTAAGCACCAGTTTCAAATCTACCACTAGTAATTGGTATGACTTTAGATCAAGTTCCATTACTGCATCAGTGACTTAGATATCATAATATTAGCTCCTTCACAGTATTGTAAATAACAAATAAAATAATATGTAAAAGGCATTTTTAAGAATTAAATGTTTTGTAAATATTAGTTATTATCATGAGGGAAAAAATAGAGGACAGAGTAAGAATATTTTGTCTTCAGTGAGGAGAAATCTTCTTTTAGACTTTGTTTTAAATGTACTCTTTCTAAGTTGTCCTCATTGAATTTTTTAATAAAAAAGAATCATCATTAATGTCTTTCTGTAGATAAGAGATTTTGAAGTAAGCTTTTAAGTAATTTTCTAATTTAAAAATTTGTGTGAGGAAATAATATGGTTTCCCAATTAAAACAAAGATCATTGGGGTAACAGGTAGTGATGAAAGTAGTGAGTCTTTGTTTATGGCATGTGATCCTGAAGTTATTACTAGAGACTACTGCTTAATGAATCAAAAAGAAAAGTATTTTCAGCCTTAAATCACGATAGAAATGTTGGAACAAGGGCATACAGCAAGACAAGAGGATTCAACAGGGGAAGATTAATATGCCATAATCCATAACATGGTGAGCAGGACAGGTGCAGGTTTGAAAATTCATTTTCCATCCCGCACTTTTTCTTGGCAAGAAATGCAAATATTTGAGGAAATAACATTGAATGTTTACAGTTCTTCACCTGACAGATGGAAAATCGCAGAAAACTAGAAGGTTAAAAGAGTATTCATGAACAGGAAATGGTCTCCAAAGGGTATCTATGTTTAATGAGTTAGGCACTAAAGATAAGAAACTTAAATATTTATGGTTTTCTTGTACTACTATTTCAGTTGTCAGAATATTTAAGCAAGCTGTCCTGATTCCCCCCGGTGAAAAGCAAGTTTCCCTTTCTTTAAACCATTTTAACACTTCAAGTTTCTTTTATGGTACTTACTTTGTGTTACAGTAATTATGCTTGACTTATCTATACTACTGAGTTGTAAGCAGCTTGAGGGCTGGGGCCAAGTTTTACTAACCTTCAGGATCTTAAAATTAATGCGTAATGATTGTTGGTAAAATGGAATTCAAAGAAAAGGTACTGTAGAATTGTTGGAAAAATGAAACAAAATCTTACCTCCTAGCGTTATTTAAGCAGAGAGAAATTCATCACAAGCTACTGGGAACTCAGCACTATTATGAAGACAGGTGTTGAACATTGGTAGCTACCATGGTCCATCAATCACCACATTCTTGTATTTCTCCTTTGGGGACCAGAGACTGATAATATTGGAGGTAGATGTCACTTTGGATTATATTCCCTTCCTCACAAATGGGGTCTGGAATATGTTGACACGGAGCTCCTGCATACACTTTTGCCTTCTGTTTAACCTGGTATGAAGCACTTTGCTGACATGGAATCCACTGATAAATAAATCAGTGGCTCACAATTTAGCTGCTTATCCAAACATGACCTCAAGGACAAAAACTACTTGGAAAATTTTAAGTAATATTTATCACCTGGTCAGATGGTTGAAAATTTCCTAAGCTAACCCTCAATTATTAGTTTGTTGAAAAGCGACTTTAGGTTTTGTTGATCAGTATTTTCTAGATAGCTTTAATTTAATGTAAAAAAAAAAAAAACACCTAAAGGATAGTGATTGTATGTTTTAGTGGATGAAAAAGCTAGAGATATTTTTTAAAGCTAAAATAATTTGGGTTACTATGCAACGTTTTGTTGGCATTGCTGCAGCTATAATCATACTGTTTTAATGGTTCTCTTTTTAAAAATGCATTCACAATGCTTTGTAACATTAGAATTACTAGAAACATGTATATAATGGCAATGATAACGTTACCATACATTTAAATAGAGCTCTACAGTTCACAAAGCAGTAGCAACAATGCTAGAACTCTATTTTTTTTTTAACAGCAAAGCATTATGTCCCCAGTGGAGGAGATCCCTTGAGGGTTGTAATGAAGCTACAAGGGGCATCAGGGGACTAGAGTGGCTATTTGAAACAGAAGAGAATAACAAAAACCAAAGCAGGTTGTAGAGGAGGTTTTCAAGGTCCTGCTATTTCTCTGTTACTGTAGGTTAGACCCAGGAAGTTAAAAACAAATATGAAAGTTGGTGAGCAAGGGTAGAAAAATATGCCACCACAAAATATGCCCCTCTGGCATATTTATTATTTTGAGCTGTAAAGCACTTGAAAAACAACAAAATGTAAGGAAGTATTTCTCTGAACTTCCCTTATTTACTCAAGGATAAAAGAGACTTGGTTTTCATAAATTCCTCTTCAGAAATTTCAAGGACCAGGAAATGACTCTCACTACAGAAGAGACTAGAAGTCAACACCACACCTGGCAAACTTTGTCACAACTATCACACCTCTTATTCATTCTTCTAAAGACCATTTGTCTTTCCCTACAATCATTCACTCTCTCCTAAAAGTTATGCTTTCCCCTCCCCTTTCCCTATACAGATGGTATTTAATCCTGAATTCTAAGCCACCTCTTTGAGTTACGCATTTTTACCTGTATATCTCCCATGTGTGCATGGGAAATACAAGTTGATAAACTTCTGTTCATTTTTCTTGTTAATCTCTCTTTTGCTACAGTGGTCTCAGCTAAGAACTCAGAGGATAGAGGGAAAATAGTGATTTTTTCTTTATAGTGATTGCTCCAAAAGATCAGAAAAAGGGAGGAAGCACTGTGGGTAACCTGCGGGTATAAGTAATCAATGTAGAGGAAACCTACCAAGTATTTTTCCCTATACCAAATCAACACTCCAAGAATCTATTAGTTTTTTATAATTATATTGATCCTTGTATATGTAAAATTACTCCTGATTATATTATTCAATTTTTATCAAAAAAATTTTTATTCAAAAATTGGTATACATAAGCTGTCAAGATTGTCAACTTCCCAAGTTGTTAAAATGCATATTCCCACGCATTGAACACCAAACATTCTAGTACAGCAAGTCCAGGGTTATATCTGGAGTTCATCTTTTGACATTAGAATCTTTTGGTAATTCTGATGATATTGGTCTTAGCATCACATTTTGAGAAGCACTGACCTGTATAGTACCTAACATAGTATCTAGTGTATAGTAGACACTCTGCAAGTAGCTGCATGGAATGATTTCTTCAGGGAAACAACTCTTATCTTCAGTTCTCATGATTTAGTTGTGTTTCACCCCCAACAAGAGATGCTCAGTATCCACTAAGCACAGTAAACCAGTCTACAGGTTTTAAAACGTATTTCTTGTAAAACATTTTATTAGGTATCTGATGTTGGCTTGGTCTAGGCAAAAATATTTAAAGGGCAGTAGTTAAATATGTCAAATATTTATTTATATTTCCTTCCTTTACTTCTATGTTTAGATATCCCAATTTTCCCCTGTATCAGAAAAATACAGTTTTACCTCTTTTTCTAGTTTTGTAGGGTTTTTTCAATGTGGGTTCTTTTTGCATTGTAATGAATTTATTACACTATAGGAATTTGTTTTGTATACAGTGTACACAGTACTCTAATAATGGCCTTTTGGGATTAATCACCTGCCTCACTCTTATTTTTAAAATATTTTATGTTTATCATTCTGATTCGATTTACAGTCTTTGTAATACAGTCTGTATATGACATTTATATACTTTTATCAGTTTTATAGACTTTTTCTCTATTCCACAGATTTCCTATTTGCAGATAACTTCCATGCTGTTTTATTTTTAAGCTTTACAGCATTTTCACTACTTAATATTCTGTTTCCGATCCTTTTTTATTTTCAAAATTTCCTTGCTATTCTCATCTGTTTTCTTACAATTAAATATGCAAAAAGTTGTTTTAATTCTGAAATATCCATTCAACATTTCATTGAGATTACATTAAGTATCAAATAACCTAAGGAAAATTGATGTTTCTTTTACTGTTGTGCATCTATTCTTTTAGAAATATATTACATCTTATCTAGAAACAAGTTTAAGTCTTATTTAGTAAAGTATTGAAGTTTTCTTTATATTTAGTGTAAATATTTTTACTCAAATTATATATTGTCTCACTGAGGTATTAATAGAAAAGCAACTGATTTGTATACATCTATTTATATATATATTTGTTGAAATATTTATTATTTTCTAATATTTTTTATTCTTTTAAGCTTCATACATATGTTATCAAATAATAATAATTTTGTCCTAATTTTTAAAATCAGATCTTTGTTTCCTTCCTTATTGTATAGGCTGAAATGATCACAATTTCATTGTTTTAGGATAATAGAAAACATCATTTTCTTTACTTTAATGGTAATACCATTAGAATTTCAGTTTCCAATCCATTTACTGCTTATTTGAGGGAGTTGTTCCATACCTCATTAAAGAAGATTTTTTCATTCCTTCTTTACTAAGTGGATAGATAGATAATGGTTTTCAATTTTGTCAAAAGTCTTTTTGGTGTCTGTTGAAATACCATTTAAAATTTTTATAAAGCTTCATTTATAAGATATATTATCCCAGCAACCTTCGTAATACTGAATCAGTGTTGCTTTTCCCTGTTTAATATTGCTACATTATTCTTTTAATATACCATTAAAATCTGTTTGCTGATACTTTTAAGCCTTTGAAATTTGTATGTTTCTCCTAGTTTGGTATCAAGGTTATTTTAGATCTTTGTGCTCCAGAAGTTTCTACTTCTTGAGAAAATTTGGTAATTTCTCTATTCTCCTGAAATTTTCAAAACTACTGGTATTTAAATTTTATTCCTATAGAATCATGTATAATCTTTTTAAACCTATTTTTGAATTTTTTTATTTCCAGTCTCTATTGTACTTATTTAGTTTTATTGAATTGAATTGAATGTATATTTAAGGTTTACAACTTGATCTTGATGTTTTAATATACATATACATTATGGAATGATCCCCACAATAAAGCTAATTTACATACCTGTCACCTCACATAGTTACCGTTTTGTTTTGTTTTGTTTTTTGTGATGGGATCCCTTAAGATCTACCCTCTTAGTAAATTTCAAGTATACAATACAGTACTGTTAACTGTACTCACGATGCTGTACACTAAATATTCAGAATTTACTCATCTTGCCTAAGTGAAACTTTGTATCTTTTGACCAACATCTCTCCATCCTTTCCCCTCCCGCCAATCCCTACCAACCACCATTTTACTCTGTGCTTCTATGAATTCAACTATTTTGTATTTCACATTTAAGTGATATTGTGTAGTATTTGTCTTTCTGTTTAGCTTATTTCACTTAGCATGATGCCTTCTGAGTTCATCCATGTGGTTGCTGATGGCAGAATTTTCTTCTTTTATAAGGATGAATTATATTCCATTGTGTGTTTTCTGTATCCACTCATCCATTAATGGACATTTAGGTTGTTGCCATATCTTGGCTACTGTGATAAATAACGCTGTGATTAATATAGTAGTAGAGATATTTCTTTGAGAAACTGATTTCATTTCCTTTGGATATATATCCAGAGTTGGGATTGTTGGATCATATGGTAGTTTTAATTTCAATTTTTTGAGAAACCTCTTAATATCTGCACTAATTTACATTCCCACCAATAGTATATAATATTTTCCTTTTCATCCTTACCAACACTTACCTTATGTCTTTTTGATAATAGCCATCCTGACAGATGTGAGATGATATCTCATTGCAGTTTTGATTTCCATTTCGCTGATGATTAGTGATATTTGAGCACCTTCTATACATCTCTTGACCTTTGTATGTTCTTTTTGAGTAATAGCCTTTTCTAATTTTTTTAAATTTGTTGGGTTTTTTTTTTTTTGCTCTTGAGCTGTAGGTATTACTTATATATTTTGGATATTAGCTCCTTATCAAATATATGGTTTACATTTTTTCCCCATTTCATAGCTTGCCTTTTTATTCTACTGATTATTTCATTTGCTGTGCAGAAGCTTTTTAACTTGAAGCAATTTCATTTGTTTATCTTTGCTTTCATGCCTGTGATTTTGGTCATGTCATATTTAAAAATCATTGCCAAACCAATGTCAAGATACTTTCCCTATGTTTTTCTTTTAGGCATTTTATGGTTTATGTTTAAGTCTTCAATCCATTTTGAGGTATTTTTTTTGTATATGATGTGAGATGAGGTCAATATCATTTTTCTGCATGCATATATCCAGTTTTCACAACATCATTTATTGAAAGAACTATCCTTTCTCCACTGTGTGTTCTCAGCACCCTTGTAAAAGATCAATTGAACATAAAAGTATGGATTTATTTCTGGGATTTCTACTCTGGTCCATGAATCTGTTTTCATGACAGTGCCATACTGTTTTGATTACTATAGTTTTGTAACATATTTTAAAATTAGGCAACATGATCCCTCCATCTTTGTTCTTCTTGTTTAGGATTGCCTTGGCTATTTTGATCTTTTGTGGTTACATATGAATTTTAGGCATTTTTCCACTTCCATAAAAGCATAGGAATTTTGATAGGGATGGCATTGAATCTGTAGATCACTTTGGATAGGATGAACATTTTAACAATAGCAATTGTTCTAAGCCATGATCACAAGATTTCTTTCCATTTACCTATCTATTTTAACTTCCTTATCTCAATTATGTCATTTTAAGGGTACAAATCTTTCACCTCTTAAGATTTTCCTGAATATTTTATTCATTTTTGTTGCTATTACAAATGGTTTTTTAAATTTCTTTTTCATATAGTTCATTATTTGTTTAAAAATGCTATTGATTTTTGTATGTTGATTTTGTTATGCAACTTTACTGAATTTGTTGATTAGTTCTAACAGGTTTTTTTGTTTGATTAGTGTTCAGGATTTCTACATATATGATTATGTCATCTGCAAATAAAGATAATTTCACTTCTACCTTTTTGATTTAGGTCTTTTTTTTTTTTTTTTCTTGTCTAATTGCTCTGGCTAGAACTTCCAGGACTATTTTGAATAGAAGTTGTGATGTGGGCATCCTTGCCTTATACCTTTACGGGTCTGGAGCGAAGTCCACAGGAGGACAAGGCTGCTCTGATACAGCAGCCAGGACCACAATTGGCTGGCTGTCACTCGAGTAGAGCCTGTCTTCTCAATGAATCCTTCCTCTATCTTGGATTCCACCAGATTTTTACAACCTGGATCCCAAAGTTCCCAAAAAATGATCCCAAAGGGCACTTTTGTTCATGGAAGTCTACCAAATTGTTGTTTCTATAAGGGAACAAAGGTTGGGGACCTCCTAATCCCCATCTTGCTGACATCACTTCAACTATCTGTATTTACATTTAATTTTCTTTTTCCCTAATTAGATTTACCAGGAATTACTTTCCCTTACAATTACTAAAAAACAAACTGAACATTTGAAATAATTATTGTTTTATTTAATGAATTTATTGTTTTATATTTATACATAAATTTTATTTTTTATTTATTTTTAATGAAATAGTTTACATTTATTTTTTGTATTAAATCTTTGGCATCTGGTATGTATTTTCCACTGATTATATCTCAGTTTGTTTTGTTTTGTTTTTTTTAATTTTCTAAATTAACTTTATCAAGATTGTTTTTTATTTTTGACAAATTTGTGACAGGTTTGAGTGATTACTGAGAGAAAAATTATCACTAAAAGATATTATAAAAACAAATTGAAATAAAGTTGTATTTCCTAAATGATAACAAAGGAAAGTTGTATATTATTTTTTCCTCATTACAATGCCCACCAAAGGGTTTCTTCTTGGTCCAGTTGCAAGATTGCATGCAATAAGCCACATTTGCACCAGATTAAATCAAGACACAGGACAGGAAATATGTATCGCCAGCAGGACAGTATCATTATTTCTCTTTAATGTCAACTGTAGTTGCAGCATTCATTTAGAATATAGGTCATTTGCAAGGAGGTGATATCCATAGTGGGTGGGAGCAAAAGTCTACCTGGCTTAGAAGCCTAACAATCCGAAGGAGCCACTATCTCTTAAATGACTCCAAAAACAAAACTTCCAGAGTTAACAAGAAACAAATCCAATTCAAGAATTATCAAACTTGGAGAAGCTCAAAGACATGGCTTCCTTTTGCGTATTTATTTTTCTCCCAGTCCATGTGACCGTTACTACACAGGGGTCATTTTACTATAAGTACTGTTGCTTAGAAAAATAGTTAATGTTCTAACTTTATCACTTTTCCTAGAGTACAGAGCTATAAATTAATCAAAAGCCAAATTCTCATTCAGAATAAGTGCTTAGAAATGAAGGCCCTATTATTTTTTTTGCACTATATATATATATATATATATATACACATATACACACACATATATATACACATATATAATACACACATATATATATATACACACATACACACACTATATATACACATATATATACATATACATATACACACACGCACCAAAGTAATTTTTTATCTGTTTATAACTTAAAATTCCTACCTTAAATTCTATTTCCTTCTTTTGTTTTCATATTTTCACAGGTAAAATATGGAAATTATGCTTTTGTATGGGATGCAGCTGTATTGGAATACGTGGCTATCAATGACCCAGATTGTTCCTTTTACACCATCGGAAACACTGTTGCTGATCGTGGATATGGCATTGCATTGCAACATGGCAGTCCTTACCGGGATGTTTTTTCACAAAGGTAAGATTTGTGTGTGGTCCAAATAAGGAGAGAAAACGTAGAAAAAGAAAATCCACTTGGTTACCTCTTTAGTTTATTATATTTTGTTTCTTTGTTGGAGAAGCATAATAAAACAATAACAACAAAGGTAGTTAGTTATAAGTGGTTGTTCAATAAGACATTCATTTCCTAAAGCATATAAAGTATTATATTCCCCATAAAAAGGGAAAAATTTTGCTACATATAACTGGTTTTACTCGCAAAAAAATGACACGCAAAAGAAAGTAGTGTGTTAATTATTTCTTTAGAACTTAATTGAGCAATTTAATCTCCAAACTTTTAGAGACTAAATATCAATTTAGTCTCTCTAATTCATTGCTAAGAACACCATAGAATAACAGAAACTTCAGGACCAAGTTAAAGTTATGATGTACTGAAACACATAATGACAGGGAAGTTCCATCTGAATTTTGCAAAGGAAAAGGATAAGAATATTACAGTCCGCCACTTGGAGTCAAAGTATATATGGGACTTCATCGTGGAATTAAGGAGATAGTTTATTAAGAAATTATACCCACCTCAAAATCAGAATTTTCTATTATAACTTGTTGAAGAAAGAAGACTTTGAAATGTATACTTTACACTAACAATCTATGTGAAAGAGTTGGGCCTGAAAAGAATTTATGAGATCAGTGCACTCCATTCTATCTACTACCAACCAAGCTTGGACCTTAGAAAGAGTAATATCTGTCAGGCACAAATCTATTCCATTTGACAGCGATGGTACATTTTGTTTACTTTCTAGTATCTTCTATTTTCTAAAAGCTAACGTCAGACCAAGAGGGCAGTGCCAGGTAGTACTAAAATCCCAAATTTCAAACTATTTGAGTTGTATTCCTCCAAATTCTAGGATAACAAAAAGCCAGGTATTTGTGTTAAAAAAAAAAAAAATCAGTTACTAGTCTTGAATTTATAACTCTTCCTTATCTGCAAAAGAAGGTAAATGAAACTCTAAGGTCCTGCATCAGTCTGCTTTTCTCTGTAGCAAACAACAACAACAACAACAACAACAATAACAACAACAACAAACTATGCATCGGTGACTTTAAAAATATATATATTTCTCAGTCATGAACTACAAAGGCTGTGATTTGATACGTGCTACTGCAAGTTGTGGATCAGCTGCAGATATTTTCTATGCAGCTTCTCATCCCAGGGCCCGGCTGGAGAGGCAGCCCTATTATCTGAGACAAGCTCTTTTCATTGCAAAGAGCAGTTGTAAAAGAGGCTGGTAGAAACCTGCAGTGCTCCTGGAGCTTCTTGCATGGATGTGGCGGCATATGTCACATCTGCCCACAGACTGCTAACTAAAGAGTCTCGTGGCAAGCCCCAAATCAGTGCGATATAAATGTACTCCACATATAGGGAAGAAGGGAGTAAATAATTATGAGCAATGATACAATTTCCTAGTGGTCACTCTGGCTCTTAAAACTTCTAAGTATAAGATAAAAATGAAATATGCATAAATTGACAAGTAAAATGTTAAGGTATAAATAATGTTAATCGATCAAAAGACATTCATTGATGAGTAGATTCTCAGGAGAACAAACTGGAAAATCAATAATGACACTGAGAATCTACCTGCAAGGCACTTGCAGTCTAGTTGGAAGACATATATTTGTTCTATGCTCATGAAACAAATATATATATATATATATATATATATATATATATACATATATATATATATATATATATATACACACACATATGTATATGTATGTACGTATATACATACAGTGTGTATATATATATACATACACACATACTGTGTGTATGTATATACATATGTATATATACACACACACAGTATCAGTATTGCTTATTTATACTGTGTTAAATTGTGTAGCTCAGACATTGAAGGAATTGAATACCACATAGAATAAAGAGTTATCAAAGAAATATGGATGAAAGCTCTCCATAGGAGGTGCTTTGAATTTGACTTTGAAGGATTAGTAGAGAATTGACTGAAAGGAAGACAATAGATAATTCTTGAAGAAACAATGAAAACACCAGAATACAAGTAGGAGAAGAAGAATGTGTTGGGGGAATAATAGGACATCAAGTCAATTTGAAAGGAAATTCAAGCTTAGAATTCACATTGTAAGCCACAAGCAGCTTCAAGAACCTATTATCTGTTCTGGAACTCAGAATTAAGTTGATGAAAGATGGCATTTAAGGGATGTTTAATTTTGATAAATAGGATGGATTCAAATTGGCAAGACTAGAAAAAACCTGGAGGTATGAGATAAGGAAAGCCTGGTCTGAACTGGGCAAGGGGAAATGAGGAGGAGGGAACAAACAGAAAGAAAGCTTCTAAGCAAAGGGACACACCATTGTCTTTATGAACTTAAAACTGAGGATGGAAAGCATAATACAATGAAAAGGACTTTATAGTAAAAAATCACAGAAAAGTTTAATGGATCTTAAACTTAACAGGAACAAGTTAGTCGAGAAAAAGATTACTTATTCTTTAATTATGGTTAATGGCTTTTTCTTCACTACAGACACATTTTGTTTCTAGACCTGATTTCTGGGTCTTTTATGCAAAAAAAAAAAAAATCCAATAAAATCAATACACAAACATAATAGCAATTAAAGAAATATTTAATGAATCACATCAAGCGTTTCATTTCTCATTTCCCCTGTGGTGCTCTACCTAAGAGAAATATTTATTCTGAGGAAAAGTACTCCAAAGAACTGCTGAAAAAATAATTTTAATTATCGAACATTATTTTTCTTTGTTTGATTTGCATTACGGATGTTGACAATTTAAATTGTGCCTTTCTGTGAAGTTTCTTAACAATGACATTCTACATCCCAGTTCTTTGTGCATCTGGAAGAAGAGAGCTAGGAAACACACATGATCTGGCACTTGTCGAAATGCCAGCTCATCTCTTTGTACACAAGTGCAACACGAATCTATTACCTGAACTCTCTCCCTGAATTCAGAAAATATCTGCATCCATTCCCTTTTGCTATAGCCATTAGGGAAAAGAGGTCTCTTTTTAGTAACTAACTTAAAAAATTGTAGGCCATCAAATTTAACCATTGTAGTACATATTAGAAATTATTATAAACAGCTTTGATGCATCAACTTATTCTGGGCCATTAGTTAAACTAGATAACTGATTGCTACTGTGATTATTTTTTATGAAAATAACAGTATTCAGGATGATTTTTAATAAGTAAATATTAATTATTTCTGTGGTGACTATTGCCTATACCACAACTTATAAGATATTAAAGTTCTTTGATATTAATAAATATTAATATCAAAAATAAATAGTATATAGTGATACAGTAAGTACATTGATTATCTGCACTTTGCCCAATATCTTATATGCTTATATTCTAATGATACTTCAAAACAATCATATGAAATGTTATACGTTTGCTTCTTACACACTTGCATATTAGTGCACAACTACTACACTACAAATTCATACACTGAGTGGACATGTGAGCTTTGGCAAGCATCAGGTTAGGTACTAGAGACATAAGCTGTAGTGATACACTCACTTACACAGTTGCATGTAAATGGACCTGCACAGAATGACTTTTAAGGGACAGTAAGTGTTATAGTATACATAACCATAGATTTGGATAGAAGAGTTTTGTTTCCTTGTCTATGCAAATACTTGATATCTTGGCAGCAGTAGTTAAAGCATCAATGTATCTCATTAGAGGGGTCAGAGTACTACTATGATGGTAATGTTTGCAGTTCTCTAACACTATTCGTTCACCTAGTTGTCTACATTTATTTTTCAACTACAGTTGGCATACAATATTATACTAGTTCCAAGTGTACAACACAGTAATTGGATATTTATATACCTTATGAAGTGATCACCCTGATAAGTCTAGTGCCAATCTGGCACAATACATAGTTATCACAATATCATTGACTATGTTCTCTATGCTGTACTTTACATCCCTATGACTACTTTTCTAACTGGTAATTTTTACTTCTTAATACCTTTCACCATTTTCACCCATCCCTCAACCCTCTTCCCATCTGGTGATCATCAGTTTGTTCTTTGTACCTATGAGTTTATTTCTGTTTTGTTTGTTTATTTTATTTTTAGATTCCACATATAAATGAAATCATATGGTTTTATCTTTCTCTGTCTAATTTCACTTTAGCGTAATACTCTGTAGTTCCATCCAAGTTATCACAAATGACAAGATTTTATTCCTTTATATGGCTGAGTAATATTCCATTGTATATATGTACCACATCTTTATCCATTCATCTATTGATGGGCACTTAGGTTGCTTCCATGTTTTGGCTATTGTGAATGGTGCTGCCGTGAGCATAGGGGTGTATAGATCTTTATAAACTAGTTTTTTTTTTTGGGGGGGGGGGCGGGGTGGGTTGGATAAATACTCAGAAGTGCAATTGCTGGGTCAAAAGGTAGTCTTATTTTTAATTTTTTGAGGAACCTCCTTACTGTTTTCCATTGTGGCTGTACCAATTTGCTCCCACCAACAGTGTATGAGGGTTCCCTTTTCTTCACATCCTCACCAACATTTGTTCTTTGATTTATTGATGATAATCATTCTGAGGGGTGTGAGGTGATATCTCTTTGTGGTTTAATTAATCATACTGTTTGGGTTTTTCTGATGTTGATCTGTATGAGTTCTTTGTATATTTTGGATATTGATCCCTCATCGGATATATCATTTGCAAATATTTTCTTCCATTCAGTAGGTTGCCTTTTTGTTTTGTTCATAGTTTCCTTTGTGGTGCAAAAGCTTTTTGGTTTGCCTTAGACCCATTTGTTTATTTTTGTTTTTGTTGTCTTCACCCTAAGAGACATATCCAAAAAAATATCGCTAAGACCAGTGTTAAAGAGTCCATTTTTGCCTATTGGTTTCTATTCCTAAACTATGGAAATAAAACCACCTAGTGGGACAAAAACAAGGACATATTTCAGTTTCCACAGAGAATAATTTTACTAGACTCATGATAGTGGCACAGATGCATAAACAATATTTTCAAGCTACTCACAGAATTTCAAAATTTTTACCAGCGATGGAACTAGTCCAAAAAGGTAAATTACTTGCTTAGAATCTCACAAACACACACAAAAGCAATAAAACTGGAAATTTTCAAGATTTTTTAATTCCATGCTCAGTTTTCTGATCATCCTGTACCTTGTCTCAATTATGTTTCTTTTAAAAGCATTTAAGAATAATATCAAGCATACTATATAACGTTTATTATGTGCCAAACCCTGATTTCTTAAACATAGCAAACTGTGAGATAAGTACTATTATTAATCAAATTTTAAGGACACAGAAATTAAGAAATAATGAGGTAATGTATATATGTCCAAGTTCACAAAGCTATTGAGCATTAGAGCTAAGATTTGAATCTAGACAGTCTGGCTCCAAAAATTGACATATATGTTTAACAGGCTGTTTCAAAAGAATTCTCTCTCTCTCTCTCTCTCTTTCTCTCTCTCTCACT
Organism: Eonycteris spelaea; assembly: GCA_003508835.1. Taxonomy (NCBI): domain Eukaryota; kingdom Metazoa; phylum Chordata; class Mammalia; order Chiroptera; family Pteropodidae; genus Eonycteris; species Eonycteris spelaea. Next base: position 5,377,504 of record PUFA01000074.1, on the reverse strand, counting down.
CTCTCTCTCCTCTCCCCACCCCCTTTCTCTCCTCTATTACCTCTCCTCTCTCCTCTCTCTCTCTTAGCAGCATAAAATATCATTAATCATAATCCTTGATTTATGATATATTTTCATTATTTGTCCATAAATGGTTACTTTTGCTTATTTAATTTTTTAACTCCTTGGATATAGTCTTTTTTTCCCCTCGCACTGTTAACTATTAGAATATCTAGCTCTTTACTTTGTATTTTTATTTGGATTCAGAAAAAAACATTAAACCATTTTATCTCCATCTTAATACTTCTTACACTTTACCTCTTACGTCTTGCCTCATGTTGGTAAGCCCATTGAGTCCAGGCACATGTCTGTATAGCCCTATTGCCTAACTTTATGGCAACATAGAGTAAGCATTCAATAAATGTTTGACAAATGAATAAAAGATCTAGGTAACATTTTGGTCATAGATCCGTCTCTTTACTGAAACTAAAATAAATTGAATACTTGATACTTGTGCTTGCTTGATACTAAAACAGTCTTCTATATTCTCTTACAATAATTTTTTCTTTCTTGGTTTTTTCAATTTTTAATACAATGAATAATAAAAACTTAACTAAAAGAAAACAAATGTAGCATACATCTACCTTTCTTTCCAACTCCTGCTCTAAGAACTTTCATGCTTTCATTCCCACAAAGGAAGGCAGAAAATATTATTTTAATGTGAAAGCACAGTGCTGTAACCCTTTTATTCCCCAACCATAATGAAGTACTTTACAAGTACTTTGTTTCTTTTTCAAGAAGAGAAAAACTCAGCCTACACTGATTGCCCAGTTAGCAGCTCCAAAATCAGTCAACAACTGGCTTAAGCTCTTTACTCAGTTAGCTAGAAGCATCTCTTACATAGACAGATGCTTATAACTAGAAGTTAAATAAGCAATTAATTGTTTTCCCTTTAAACCTATAAAATTTATACAGTTCCTCAGCTATAAGAGCAGGAGTGACATTATCAAGATACATTATCAAGTAAACATTAAGAAAAATGTGCTTATACATTAAGTCAAATGGTATAGACAATATAAATGCTGACTTTTTTTAAAAAAAAAAAGGATATCAGTGAGAAGTCGAATAGAATATCTTATTAGACTTAAGCTAGAAGGAGACTTCAAGGATAAATGGAATTTGGATATGGAGACAGGTGCCAATTAGACATTCAGGAAAACGTGAGGAAATCATAGAAAACAGTCATTGTGTGTTGAAGAGACAATAAGAAGGAACAACTTGACTGGAAAGAACATTGGCAGGTTATAGATAGAGAAGCTAAAATTGAATGTGATGTACCAGAGTATTGATAGCTGCTATTTGTTAAGCACCTACTATGCTAAAAAATTGATATATTTTGTATAATGTTGGCCACAGCTCTGTGAATTGGCATTTATTAATTGCATTTTATAAATTTGAGGAAACCAAGACTCAGAGTTAAGTATATTACCAAAGTTACACAGTAATGACAAGTAGAACTAATGCTCAAACCCAGGTTGGAATTCATGTTCTCACTTAGAACCTCACACCAGTTTTGTGGGGCTCTGGAAACAAGAATATCTGGACAGAGCTTAATTTTAGGAATCCAAGGTGTTGGGTTAGATGAAGAAAATGCTTAACTGAAGAAAGCCATTTACAAAGCTATTGTAATATTCCAGCTGTGAAGCAGTGATAGTATTTTCAGGGAGAATGAGAGAAGGGATTAGAAAAAAGATGCAATTTGAAAAGTACTGGACAGGACATAGTGGAAATCAGAGGAGTGCATGTAACCCAGGAACCAGAAAGAAAGGGTGTTCAGCATTCAAAGGGCCACAGTCTCCTATTTTCTTCTCCTTCCGATTTCCTTATTTTTCCTTCCCGTTCATTTACTATAACTTTTGCATCAACTCAAAGGTAAATTCATGCCCAGGTAAAACCAACTGGAAAATAATTTCTAGGAAAGCAAAGATTATTTAAAAAATAACAATATGATAATTCACTACCCAGTATGTGTTTATTTCAAACAACCTTCCAGTTTACAGATTTTTGTCCCATAGTTGCTCAAATCACATTCGCATATCCCTAGTAGCATTGCTCATCTCTCTCCCACATCAGGTATTACTTTTTAATTTATACACACACACACACACACACACACACACACACACACACACACATAAACACATACTCACACATATGCACACACCACTAAAACCAACTGGTTTCATTGCATCCACATTTTCTGTTCTAGACTATTATAACAAGATCGTTTAGATGGGCACGTTTATATTAAACAAGAAAGGAAAAATGTTTGCGGAGTCACAAAACAAAAGAAAGAGGACATTGAAGGTTCACTTTCAAAGAGAGATGAGTATAATAAAAATAATAAATATTTATATATATATAGTTTACTTAAAATAGGAGTAAATATTTTAACCTGTAAAATGTTAAAGGAAATTATTTTCTTTGCTCATATAATATACATATATTAAACAAGGATTAGCCTCTGGAAACCATTGAAAGGAATGTACTATTTCTATTTCAAAGCAACCCCCTTTTAAAATGTTTGTTTTAAATTTACAATTTTGAATTCAGGAAACTTTGATAAAAGAGAAAAAATATAATTTGTCATTTTTCTATTTCCTGAATCCTCATGGAGATTTTTTGATGACTAATATCCTGTAGGCTTTCCCCAGCACCCAGACTGCTGATTCCAGTGGAGAACCTAAGTAATTCACATTGTTTCAGTGTTGTGTCTAAATAAATGGTGATGCTGAACACACGATGTAAATATATATATGCCTTACTGTTAAAATGTACAGCTGAAACATCGGGTTTTGTTAACTACTGTCACCATAAAATAAATAAATAAATTTAAATAAACAAATAAATGGTAGTATAAGTACAGTTAGTAATATTTCCAGTATGTAAATATTTCAAAAATATTTATCATAATGGCACTGTGTGATTTGAGATAGTTTCATAATATTGCAAAACAGTAGCCAAATTTTAAGGAAGTCACAAGCTTTACTCTCAAGAAGCATACAGTATTCTTACTGCTGAACATAAACCCAGCCATCAGACAGTGCAATCCCGTGGAGAGATTTTGAAGTGTTACAAGATTCTATTTTCTTTGTACTTACATCGTACAGCATTTGGGGAACACTTCTTCCAAGGTATAAGAGTATCCTTTATAAACAAGCATCTCTTAGATTTTTCTGAGGAAAGTACTGAAGTACTGAAAAATAAATGACTAGTGCGAGGTGCAAAGCAGTATTTCAGCTGGATAATGAGCCCACAACGTAGGACCAAGCTGTTTGCAAGAAGCAAGTCTGATCAGCCTTTTTTAAAAAAAGATTTGTGATGTTTCTAGATCTCAGTAAGTATTGCCACAACACACACACACACACACACACACACACACACACACACCAAAAAGCAGTTGTTTTACAAAAAGCATAGTATTATCGGCATAAATTAGATTGACTAAAGGCTGTTTTTTAACAAAACATTTCAGAATTTGCAACCTATATTTTTGCACATGAAAAGTACATATGCATGCACCACGTTTGCACAACACACTCACATGCATATATGCACTCAGGAATCAATTATAAGCCTCTCTCAAAAATTATTTCATTATGCTTATATCACATTTTTTTCATTCAAAACATCCATTTTATTCACCAGACTTAGCCCCAAAATGTTTTCACTGTTTCAAAAATACAGTCTCTTTTTAATGGGAAAATTTGATGTCATTCAGGATAATCAAAGAATGTGCTACTCTTTTATAGACCCTTAAAATATTGTAAGCATGATAATAGCATAGGAATAAGCACATGGGCTCCAATGATATTTATATTGATAGAAGAAACAACCATAAATATGAGACACGAATGAAACTTTGGCATGTATTTAGGTCACTCCCTAATATTACATATATGAAACTGAGAAGGGAAATTGGGTGACCTGCCCAGAGTCTAAACGTCAGAACAACCCAGGGGACCACAAGTTCAGGCTCCCAGTCCAGTGCTTCACCTCTACTCATTTATGCCAGTTCTTTTTAACAAATCAGGTTTTTTTATCCTTAAAATTACTAGTAAAATAAATGTTTTCAGAATTAAATTTGTATTTTTCATAAAGGAGTCAGGAGTATTAATTAGTAAATAGGTTTAACAGAGTCATAAACATGACAAGAACATTTCTCTTTAAAAATTTATCACTTATAAATAAATAGAAAAAATAGCACAAACAAGAGATAGAGTGCTTTGGGTCACAATATCCCTAACTTATAGAGAAACTATACTATAGCCTAAAATAATAATTAACATTCATTGAAGACTTACCATATGCCAGGTACTTTTATAGGTGTCTTAACTACATTAAGTCATTTAATCTTAACAATAACCTTTCAAGGTTAATAATATGATTAGCCTCATTTTACAGACGAGGAAACAGCCACAGAAAAGATTAGCAGTTTTCAAAGGTCATAAAATTAATAAGTGGCAGAAGAGGTTTGAACCCATCAGACACTATTTTACCCTAGTTCCTACTCTGAAAAGTCTAAGCACATGCACCAGTGTGCACGAAGATAAAAAGCATCCAAATTGTCTTCCTGCCTGCTCAGGTAGCTGCTTCCTCTCACATTAAAATGCTGATGGGCATTTTAGTTTACATGAAATTCAGATGACTTTCAAAAACTGAAACAGCATGCTAACAGTAAGAGTTCTCCTTCATTATGGTGAGGGATCAGATCCAGAAATTGAATCTGTCTTGAATCAGCTGATCAGAAATAAATAATAAAAGTATTGAAAATTGAAAGCTGTGGAGGACATTGAAATTATTTCCCTCTCTCTTTTCTTTTGTTACAAATAAGACTGTACTTGACCAAAACTTTAATTCTTCCTTCATGGCTGTTTTCATTCATCATGACTCTTTAATTGGTAAAAATTCAAAATTGCCTCTTCTCTATCTCATTTCATAGTTCTTTGAGCATCTCAAAAATACTAACATCATAATTGGTCAGATGGTTCACTCATATGTAAGTAAATGCTTACTAATATGAAACAGAACCTACTATTTCTAGAACCAAATTATGGCTATGGTAAAAATAGATTTCCATATCACATAATATTTATAAGTCTATACAGCCCAGAATGATATGTCTAACAGAGACACCAGTGATTTTTGTGTTAATTAACACAGTTCCTTGCTTTAGCACCAACTTGGAAAAAAAGATATATACCTCAAAGTGTGAATTCACTTTTTTCTTAATAATCCATTCTACAACTGTCATGTTATAAAGCTATTTAATTTGAAATAATGTTAGTGACTATTGAAAACGATTGAAATCGAACATGCTTTTATATTATTTACTATTGGCCTTAGTGATAGTCTTACCAATGTTCCATGGAAAGACATGGAGGCATGATGGAAGGAGCCAACAAGCTGAAAAAAAAAAAAATGTGGCTCTCTGCCCTAATAAGGTTGTCAATCTTTTTCCAAGATAATATTTTCAGTAGCAATGTTTTATTCTGGTGATTTTTTATCAATTTTGGGGGGTGGTTCCTGTTGATTAATGTAATCTATTATTCCTTATAAAAACCACCATGGCCCTTCTGGGCAGTCTCTCATATTCTCTGAGCTAATCAACATAATTTTACTATTGTGATTTTCTTTTTTTCCTCTGTTATGTTTTCTTTCTTTCTTTCTTTCTTTCTTTTTTTTTTTTTTTTTTTTTTTTAGCAACAGAAGCAATTTCCAAACAAATTACTTCCCAACCAGAATACATTCAGTAAAGTAGCACTGAATACTCCATTAGGCTAATGAGGGAGAATAGACTGAAACCCAGGAATCCTGAGTATCAGACCAAGCTATGTGGACTTAAGCATGGGGAGTCATTTGAAGAATTTAGTAAAGACTAGTAATATCAGAAGTATGCTCTTTGATCAGTCTAGAAAGAGTGGCTAGAATGAAAGGAACTGACTAGAAGGAAGACTACTAGTTAGGAAGCCATTGCTGTATTTATAATGTAAACTCCAAGAAGGTGGGGATTTTTGTCTACTTTATTCAGAGATGTATTCCAAGTACCTAAATGAAAGTCTACCACATAGAAGATCTTTGATGACTATCAGTTGAATGAATAGGTGAATGGATCACTTAGGGAAACTGAAAGATCCGAACTGAAATGAAGGCAATGGAAATAGAGAAAAATATGACACATTGTAAAGGTAATGTTGACCACTGACTAGACACAGAGATGGGGAAAAGAAGATCTAAACATAATTATGAAATCCTCAGCCTTGTTGTTTGAGAGACTGGGAAGTCATTCATAGGGGGGAAAAAAGCCAGGAGAGGAAAATGGTTTCAGAGTGCAAGGGCAAATTTTCATTAAGGCATGTTGAGTTTGAGGTGCTGGAGGATAATGCGTCCATACAGAGAAATGTAGAGACTATGGCAAACAGATGACAGTGCAGGGTGGGCACTTGATAGAACCTGAAACGATGGATATAGACTGGGCAAACTCTCCATTAAGATTATGAAAGCCAGAGACCTAGACCATGAAAAGGGCATAGAGAGAAAAAGGTTCAGGCAAAAACTTATTTTCAAATGTCGCTTTTTTTATTTCCTCTTCTTTCCATTCCACAGTCACTACCTTAGCCCACTGTCTGGAAACACAATTATCCCTTTCTCTAAACCTAATCAAATCTTATGTATTCTGTGCGTTCCAGTTAATGACACACCCTCAGCATAAGTCTTCCCTAACAATTTCAGCTCTCATTAAACTCTTAATTGTTTCTCTATTTCATCTCTGCATCACATACATTACTTTTTTGTTAATTAATCACCTTACGTTCATACCTTGACATCTCAAATAAATTCTAAATTCTTACTTAGCTTGCAAAGAATTGCAAAACCTACCTTATTCTTCCTTATCTTTCATAGTAAATACTTATTATATACCTAGTAGGTGTTCAATAAATTCTTGTTAAGTAATGTTTGAGAGGAAAATGGATAATCCTATTCTCACATGTGATTACAAAGCAATTTACCAGAGAATAGGACTCATGTTAGTTCAGTTGATCAACAAATATTTGTCAAACTACTTAATGTGTGATACTATTCTATTTTCCTAGAGATAAAACATTAAACATGATTAACAAGGTTATTGCTTCCCTGGAGCTTACATTATAGACCTGGAAGAAGAAACATACAATAAAATAAGAAAACAAATAAGTAGGATAGTTTCGTATTGGAAAACATGAAGAAAATATAATGGGGACAGAGAATAAAGATGGAACAATGTGGAGGTTGGTCACAAAAGACCTTTTTGAGGTTACCATCTTGAATGTAAAATTTGGAGGAAGAGTATTCTATTCACAGGCAACAACAAATATAAAAACTCTAAAGTGAGAACCAACTTGGAGTGTTTTAAAAATGTCAAGGAGTTCAGTATGTCTTAGAGTAAACAAACTGAGAGAAATATGAAAGGAAATTAAAGAGTTAGTTGAGCCCAGATGTATTGTAGAACATTTAAAAACATGGTAAAGACTACAGACTTTTTTTCTAATAACAAAGGTAAGCCATTGAAAATTTTTAAAATATTTATTATCTCTGGCTTTAAAGCAGGGAAAGCAATATAGTAAGATGGAAGGAGGGCAGTAGAGGCAGTGAGCAGGAATGAATGTAGGTAGGTAAATTAGGAAGCTATTGCAACAGTCCATGGAAGCTTGGTCTAGGGTGGTATAACTGAAATGGGGAAAAGTGACAGGTTCTAGTCTATTCTAGCTGTAAAACTGATAGGACTGGCAAATGATATGGATATGATAGATGAGGAAAACAGAGTAATCGAGAAAACTTTCTCTTCTTAACAAATAAGTAGATAGTGGCACCATAAACTGAGGTGGTCAAGCATGAGCCAGAAATAGGTTAAGAGCCAGGGGAATTGAGACTTTAGTATTGGGTTTGGTAAATGTGAACTTAGATATATAAATATGAAATTTAGGAGAAAAGACAAAATAATTACAATTTATGTACTGGTTTAAGAACTTTGGGCTTGATGATTTTAGAGATTCCTTCAATAGCAATTAACAAGAGATGCTTAAATGATTCGAGATATCCACTAAAATGGGGGTGTGGGGGTAGAAGCAGAAAAAATAGGCACCTTTTATAAAAATCCTAAAGTCTAGTAATGAGAATAACAAATGATTTAGTTATATGTTTTTGACTGTAAGAAAAGAAACTCCAGAATAATTTCCTTAAGAAAAGAAATTTATCTCACATAGTTAGATATCTTAGAGGTAAATGTCTTCAGGGTTGGGTGATTTAGTCGCTCAACAAGGACAACATTCTCAAGGACCCAGATTCTGTTCATATTTCCACGCTCCCATCTTTGGTGAGTGAGATAGGACTGTCCTCAAGCTGACCTGCCTGGTAATAGAAGGATGTTTATAGCAGCAACAGGGGCAATGTGCTTCCCTGTTTTCATTCAGGAGAAGAGAATGAGAAATCTCTCCTCTCAAACATGAATATAAATCTGTCCCTTCAGATTAATTAGTTCATTTTAGGTTGTACATTTATTCCTGGACTCAGTAGATCCCCACAAGAACATACACTCATAGCTTAGACAGTCTATATAATGGGATAGAAGAGATGCTGGAGAATCAATTATAATGTCCCATACAATAAGTCTGAAAGAAGAATTAACAGCTATTAGAGAATATATAAGAAACAAAGGAAAAAGAATAAATACCTATAATACCCATAATGATATTATCATTTATTACACATTTATTTTGGGTTATCCACCCTTCTAAAGGTTTTCCATGGACCAACTCCTTTAATATTCACAGCATCCCAAGAGATAGGTGCTATAATCATTCCATATTATACTAAAGAAACCTGACACATAGCGTTGTTAACTGTTCAAGCTATAGTTAATAAATGGCTAAACTAGGATTTGGACCCTGACTCCGGAGGTCATGCCTTTAAGCAGTGTGCTCTGGTCAAAGTATAAAAATAGAAAGAAAGATGATACCATATATTCAACTGGAAAATTGTAATCAGAGCACGGGAATAGGAGCAGTATGGAAAGGAAGAGTATGCTGTTCGTTTTGCACATGTTGAATTTATAGTGACCAAAAGGTCTATGTGAACACTATTGAAAGTGTGAGACAGGATATTGCATAAGATGAGGGAGAGATATATAGATTCAGAATTTAACAATACAAAGTGACAAGGTGGGAAAAAAAATCAAGAGAAAATATGTGCAGCAAAAAGAGAGCCAAGCCCCAAGGACTGGTATTAGAGGAAAAAGAGGAAGAGGCACTAGTAAAGAAGTGACTGGAAAAGTACATAAAAAGTAATGACAGTAAATTATGCAATCTTTATATCCGCAGGATCTAGAGCAATCCTTATAACAGAGCTGGTGTTTGATAGCGATTTCTTACATGAACACATGAACTGCTTCTCTAAGACAGCTTCAGCTATGACTCTAACACAGAGGCTCTAAAACTTTAGCAAGCATCGTTATCACCCAGTGGGCCTGTTAAAACACAGCCCCAGAGTTTCAGATTCAGTAGGTATGCCTAATTTGCATTTCTAACAAGTTGCAGGTGAGGTTTATGCTGTTGATTTAGAGTCTACACAGTGAGGACCACTGCTCAATACAGTTGTCTTTGCTATTTACTATTCTCATTCTCTGCCTTGCATCTTTTTACCTGATTCATTACTCTTTTCTCCCTTTTTAAAAAAAATATTTTGACAAGGCCTAACATTGTGCCAGCTAAAGAAGAAATATAGAATCCAGCACAAGTATTACAAATCAGGGCAAAAATGAATGGATTTAAACTGAAAGTAAAAATTTCAATAACTGGCACCTGCCATGCGTTCTAAGCCTCCAGCGAGTTCTCTCAATTTTTACCACATAAGGGACTGAGGATTGCAGAAAACAAAAAGAGAACGAATAGTTAAGCACTTTTTAAGGCACTGCAAGATACGTTTACTATTTTCATATTGGCCAAAGCAATTTGCATGGCCAAGCTTAGGGTCGGTGTGTTCCAGGACTGCATAATAGCATGGACAAATTGAAGCCATCTCTGCTACTGCAACTATCATTCTGTAGTAGATACCATCTGGACTGTTTCCAGCTTTTTTATTTTCCCCATTATGAATAAAGCTGCTATAAACATTCATAAATAAATAAATAAATAAATAAAAAGTTTTAGCTTTATATTCAATCTTGCACAGATTATTCCCACTCTACATCCTCATTTAATGCTTGCAAAATACCAGTAAGGGAAGGATTATTGTACCTATTTTATAGATTAAGAAAGCAAGGTTTAGAAAGCAGAAGGGGAAAATACTTTGGTATTGAATCTATACACCTAAATTATACAATGGGCTGAGCAGTTAAAGTTATAATGTCCTTTGGCATTCTTCCTCAATTTCACTTATTTAATTTCTTCCACCTCGCCAACCATGAGCTCTTCTTCTGCAACCAACATCACTTTTCCTAACTGCTGTATTTACCATATTATACTATTCTTCAAATCCTTTTGTCATTGTTGTTCTTTTTGTCTCTGTAGAATCCTTGTTATTAATCAGCTGGTTTCTTTATAACTTGATCTAGTATCTCTAGTTTTTTGCCTACAGGGATTTAACAAAATGATATTAACTGCTGTGTTGGAGAAATTCTTCCAGATTCAACTGAGGCTGTCTCCTATTTGCAAATTATACTTATTCCAGTAAAGTATCCCATTTGTTTCCTTTTATAAGAAAAATGATTCCTTGAAAGTAGACACTTTGTCTCATTTAGTCACTAAATGTTATCTGGTTTCTATGAAGAGTTATGAAAAGATTACTAATAAAATAAGAAATGTTTTGCTTAAAGAAAGAAACAAGTTTCCTAGTATATCCCCAAGGCTATATTACTAGTGTTTTCCCATGCATCACATTAAGAAGTGTATAGGTCCCTTGTTAACCTAAAATCACAAAACCGTAGACTCTTGAAACTAAAAAAGTGATAAATTGTTATCTGGTTCACAGCCATCTTTATTCAGGTCACTGTGAGGAAACAAAGTCCCTGAGAGGTGAGATAATGTGCTGTGGTCGTATAGTTACATCTGGCAGAGTTTAGATTACAGAAAATTCCAGACTTCCTCCTACCCCATAAAGTAATAATTCTAAAATTATAATCAAGCTCCAAAACGTTAAGATAATATGTAAGTTTTGAATCAGGCACAATGAAAATAAAAAGAAAACAGAAGAGATAAAATGGATCCTACAAAGTTCTACCTACCTAGCCTCTCCCCGCCTCCCCCAACTTATCCTGTATACCCTCTTCCCCACTCAGTAACTGCATTGCAAGTCAGGGGCCTACTCTGGTATCTGCTTCTTCCTCTGGGCTCCCACTCAACTCACCTCAGTTTAAATATCCTGCCCAAAAGATGAAATCCAGTCACTTTTATTGCCAACTTCCAATGCCTTTCCACAGACAGCTCTGAGGAGACGTCCACCAACCCATTGTGAACTGAAATAAAAAGATAGATGATAGATAGATAGATAGATAGATAGATAGATAGATAGATAGATAGATAATATAGTCAGATGTTAACTCAGTGAACTCAGTTTAAAAGACTCTTTCATTCTGACATTATATCCATCTTTTATTTGGGGATAATTAAATGTCTGTCTTTTCATTAGGAAATGAGTAGTTTTTCAATGTCCTTACTTAACAAAATAAATATTGAGCAACCTATGTCAAATCTTCTAAATTTTTTTCCTGAAATCTAAAAGTCTTGGAATTGTATATCTCTTATTCAAAATTATTGTGGAGAGGTAGCAGCGAGGAGAAGGGACAAAAACATAATATATATGTAAGCAACTTGCTATACCAGACTCTCTTCTTATATCCTTTTTTTTTAAGTAACTGCAGTGAAACACTGGAGTTTGTAAGCTGATGCTGCTGACTCTGCTTTCACATTCCTTACATTTAAAAAAAAAAAAGTCCTTTGGGATGGTTTATGCAGAATTCTATGTCCTACTTTAGAGGGAAGAACTTTTTTGACCTTCAGTGCATGTAGAAAAATGTAAAAAATAAATGAGAAACGTATCCAGTTCAAAGAGAAGCTTTAAAAAAATCTTCAAGCAAAGCTTTTCTGTGTTATCATTGATTAAAATAAAAAGAGTAACAAACTGAAAGCTTTAAAAGGAGTTGTCCTTAAAACCTTTTATATACATACCACAAAAAAATTCCATTCTGAAACAAAGCTTACTGAATGCAAAATGATTAGACTCTCTTATTCAGATATGAAGGTGACCATTTGAGGTCTCAAATAGCCATTGTGACCACCATCTGTAAAATCATTTCTCTGAAAGTTGGCTACCTCTGGAATACAGATTCTGCATAATCTAACAAAAGATGGTAGGAAAATCCCTTTAGGAAAGATTTAAATAATGGGCCATTGCATACCACCTTCAGAGTTTCTCACATCCTTTGCCAACATTGAAAATCCATCTTAACCCTGACAGTAGATAATCAATTTATGTGTTTAAATGTTCCTTCTCTTCTCCACCAAATATGACCTGTGTACACCACCCGTTTTTCAGGCAGCACAAGGGAGTCATTCTTTTGATAACACAGGATTTAAAATTCAGAACTGTGGAACTGCACAGGAAGAGTTCCAAAAGGATTGGGTCACTTGGTATCTTATGCTCTACATAACAGACCGGCTCCACAATGAAACACCTGGTGCAGAGCATTTCTAAATTCTTAAGCTTTCCTTTCTTCTGTATTTTTACTCCTGGAAATCCATGTAACTGATGCTAAGCAGAGCAGGTAATGTGAGACCTTGCATTACCTCAGTATTCCCATTCGTATGCCTATTTTGATGCAGTCACAGTACAGGGTTAATATGAAAAATAAGCTTAAAAATTCAATAAAATTTTTATAGTAAATCTAAAAGAAAAATTTATATGGAAACCAGTGGAATCAGCCATGTGTAGTATGCTTAACATGTTTCCAGTTAGTGTAAGTTGATAGGAAAAGAAAAGGATAAAAACATACAAACTAGTAATACTTCGTCCCATTCAACAAATACTGATTAACCACCTACTATGTGCCAGGCACTATGCTAGGCAGTAGATTTAGAGCTGTGAATGATGCACATTCCCAGCCTCCATGCTGCTTACTCCATAGGCAGAAAGGTAATGGACTATTTTCTGTTCAGGGTGATATGTGCTCTGGGAGCACAGGGAATCAGCCTAGAACTTAAGATGAGAAGTATAAAGAAGGCTTCCTAGTGGAATTGAACTGAACAGGCAATTGAAAGAATAATTGAAGTCGATTGATGTTATGAGCTGAATTTTGTCCCCCAAAATCATATGTTTAAGTCCCAACCATAGTACCTCAAAATGTAACTGTATTTGGAGGTAGGATCTTGAAAAAGGTAATTGAGTTAAAACAAAGTTATTAGGGTAGGCCCTAATTAAATATGACTGGTGTCCTTAGAAGAAGATTAGGTTAGGACACAGATACATTGAGAGGGAAAATCAGGTGAAGACACAGAGAGAAGATGTGAAACCAACACCCAGTCTGTCATACTTTGTTATGGCAGCCCTAAAAGACTAATATAGTTGATAAAGTAAAGTACATCCTAAACAGAAAGAACAAGAGGAAGAGGCACCATGTGGATCCAAGTGTGGATCAGGGAGTAGCAGCAAAAGAGCCTAAGCTGATGTATAGCAGTGCAGGGAGAACCCAGGCCTCCTTTATGAGGACCTGAGATGCCTGGTCAAAGTTCAGACTTCAGCCTGAGGTGTTAGGGCACCATCAGAAGCTTTTAAGTGAGATTAGATATAAAAAAGCTTACATTTTACAATATTCACTTGGCCTGCAGTGTTGATTATTAATTATCTGGGAGCAAGACTCACCAACCAGAAATTTATTACAGTAATTCAGATGAGAGATGATGGTGATCTAAAATACAGTGAAAGTGAGGGTGGGGGAGTGAACTTGAGACATGAAAGAACAGTGGAACAAAACAAACAAACAAAAATTATAGGACAAGGGATAAAACGTTGCTAGGCAATCTCTGAGCCTTCACCACACTGTCACATCTTCACTCCAGTGGTATTCTTTCAAAGTAGTTACATTTATAATGGCAGGGAAGGCAAATGCCATTTTTATTAGTTAATATATTTGGCAACATCTCCTAAGGCACCTGCCAACACCAGTGTATCTCAGGCTTGTACTCTTGAACTCTGAGACCAGAAAACACTAAATTTATTCACACTTCTAAAAAGAACATGGATTGAGGCATACTCTGTAATACCTATATTTATAACACTGCCCAGAGTGTTCTATTTTATATGTGTGAAAATTGCCAACAAAATATTCACAAATCCTCTTACCTTGTACCTCCAGCCTTGACATCCCTGTGGAAGAATAAACTGCCTTCCAAATATAGGCACCTAAGAGAAAGAAGGGGGAGGAAGAGAGAAGAGAGAGGTAAAACGGAGGGAAAGAGAGAGAGAGAGATTGTTTTTCCCCCACTAGTTTCACTGCTTAGCCAATCTCTTTCTCTGAACAGCCTACTTTTGGTGCAAAAGAATGAGGGTCCCTTCTTAGATGAGAGTCCAGTACCTGCTGAAACCAATACAAAGTCAACATGTCAGATTTTATTAGGAGCTCTACGCATAGTCAAGCAGGAGTTAGCAAGAAATATATAAAATCACTGTGTTTCACACATGCAAAAACTTTATTTGCCATCTATGCAATGTTCAAACATTAGAAGGATTTATTTTTATTATCCCTTTCTTCAAAGCACTCCTGTTTAAATGCCAGTCAGCGTTTCAAAAATAAGGACAGATTTTAGCAAATTGCTCCTCAAGATTTATTTTTATTTTCTGAGTGTTTCTTGACAAGTGGATTTATTGTAGCCCAGATGTCTGTCTGTCCAGTAGCCAACCTTTTCATGTCCTATGTTTAATGAGTATGTCCTCTCTCTTATCATATCTCCCAACTGCCCTTACTGCCTTTATCTTCCTAAATATTGTGTGACTTCCCAAACCAGAAAAATTTTAAGGGAACATCACTTCATTGTGTTTCCTGCAGAAGCCAAAGCACATAGAAAAATGATAAAACTCTGGCCCCTGCTTTATTCATAAAACACTTTGCAAAGTGCATTTCGTAATTTGCCATTGTAACTAACCACTGGCACCTAGAGCTTTCAAGACCGAGTTCTGACACTGTATTTAGTTCATTCTTTGACTGCTCAGCTAAAACTTCCATTTGTATGCATTTATTCTGCTTCACACATTATGTTATCAGTCACTTTCAATATTTCAAAGTCACAGCAGGCTTTTTCTGACATACATTTGTCAGAATGAACTGCCTTGATTGCTATTATTACAGACTACAGTGCCTGAGCAAGGGTAAAAAGCATATGTAGTACCAGAATATTGAAATTGCCTGATAAAACAATAGATACAAGAGAATAAAAATAGAATAAATGCATATAAATGGTGCTTTAAAAAACCAACAAAAATGTAGAATTACAAAATAGGCGTGTAGAAATCAAGAAACCATGAAGAACAATGTAATAAAAAATTTTTTGAAAGAAGATAAGAAGCCGATTGAAAATTCCAGTGCCCCAATGTTAGTAGAGCCTATTTAAATCCCTTTCCAGTAATCAGGGATTTAAATAGGCTCTACTAATGGATGCTGTCATTGAATGATAGCATGAAATCTACTACTGAACAACAAAGAACATAATAAAAACTCATGCTTTGACCAAAAATACACTTAATGAAAACCACAAGGAACTAATTAGAACTCCAGATTCCTTTTATTATTATTATTATTCTTGGCAGACTTCTGAGCATGACACCCAACAGAATATCTGTGTCCCATTTGCCTGCTCTTCATTACTCTACATGTTGACCTTAACCATCCTTCAGAACTACACACTGGAGAAGAACCATAGAAACTGATTATAAAATCAGAGAATACCAGTGTCTGTAAGGATGGACCTCCTAGAGAATTTCTTAAATTTCAAGTCTTGCCTAAAGCATAAGATAAGAAAATTAAGTTAGACATAAAAATTAGTATGCCAGATCTCTTCTCAAAAGTAAATTAAGAGGGACGTAGATGGGGTAAAAAGGGTTAAATGTAGTGACAGAAAGAAATCTAACATGGAAGGTGAAATTTAAAAAATAAATAAATAAAAAGAAAAAAAAAGAAAAATGAATAAAAGTGGCTGTCCTTAAAAAAAAAAAGTGACTTCATAAAATATAGAAACCTAAAGTGTTTGTATTAAAGTCACGATGAGAATAACAGAAAAAACTAAGTTTTATTGTTCTTTTCTTTGGGACATGTATGTAACTTTGTGAATTTAACTTAGCTCATATATTTAACGTATTTTTATAAAGTAATATCCTAGAAATTATGGTAGATGCAAAAAACCTCTATCTAACAGATCCACAGTTTGGAAACCCAAAATTAGAAGAAATTATCAAGTCCCTTTCTCTCCAAAAAAAAAAGCCAAAAGATCTAGGTCAAATACTTGCTTGCTCTTCTTCCAGAAATAAGATTTAATTCCTTCTAAAAAAATTAGGTTTAATAGAAAACTTATTTATAAATATTGAAATTATGCTATAAAGATATTTCTCAAAATTTTGTTAAGAGATCAATTTTATTTCACATTAATAAAAATAATTATTTCTAGGAGTCAATTAGTTCTGAGAAAAATAGAATGTTAAATAAATCAGTCATTATTCTTGTGAATGTTTTTTTCCCTAATTAATGTGTTAGAGGGGATAAATATATCCTAACTATGTAGAAATGATTAAAATGCATTTTCCATTGAAGAATTAATATTTTCAATCTTAATTATATTCCACAGTCTATAGAAATATTAAAAACAAGAAGTGCCTAAAAGTGTGAAGGCTGGGGGACACAAAAAACTGCTAAAATGTATTATGTAAGTTGTATTAATTATACTATCTTTCAAAAATGATAATGTCATCTTAGAACTATTACAGATCATTATATCTAAGTTACTAAATAAAATAAATTGGATCCGTTCATCGACATGCAAGTAACTTTATCAAATAAATCAAAATATGTACAGAGTGAGATTGCACAGTAAAAATTTTAAGAAATCACCAATTAACAAAGAATTGAGATTTTTAGCTGATTTACCTATACAAAATTTAATTACTCATCTGCATGCACACATCACACTTTACACAAACTCATACACTCTTCTTCACACACACACTCACTCCACTCACTATGTTCCATACTCCCATACATGCATTCCCCTTCCCATATTTGATTCATAATTACTGTACCCAAAAGGACTACAGTGGCAAGGAGAGCCAACTAATTCTAGCTGTTATTTCAATAAAATATTCCATATGAAATTCAGTTTTTCTTGGACCTGTTTACACTGTCCACTGTTTCAGAAAAGCTCATAGGATCATTTCTTTGTCCAGGTAGTTTTGAAGGTGTGATTTTTCTCATAGATGTTTTACTGCTCCAGGGGGAGAAAGGTATCAGTATATTATCAGTTGGGGTGCTTCGAACCTGCGGTATGTAGAGAAGTCTGGCATCTGAGTAACTCTGTCTAGGGTAGTATACTTGATAATACCTATTTAAAGATAAGAAATTCTTCTTCAGCTAGCCCTAACTTTGGGTAATATTTTGTTCATATTCTTATCCCTTTCCATTTTTGTTTCCTTATAATTCTATGCTTATGCTTCTTTCTTGTTTGCATATTAGTAGGAACTCTTGGCATATCTTTATAGTAATTATAGTATACTTTAACATGTTTAGAATACTGTATATCATATGTAATTTTACTTAGGACATTGTACATGTTTTTACAGATTTCAAATGAATGCTGACTATAAACTATAGATCACCCAAGTGACTTTGAACTACTGTTATAGATGAAGAGTTTCTGCCAACCATAAAAATTGTATCTACTATAAATATTCCATCATGGCATTACTTGGTTTGGTAGGACATAAATGTCTTCTACCATAATGCATTTCCTAGGTATAAAAATATATAGACTCTTTGATTCAGCCATACAATCAAAGGCTCAAGCACAGATTTAAGGAAAAAATTGGTCCCTCTACTTCTAATCACTTCTGCCCCAACTTCAGAGAACTCATATTCAGAACATGGGTTCTTATTTGTTTGTTTGTTTTCTGTGGTTGAGTTCTTATTCAAAATGTTCTACTTAAGTCTCTCCCTGGGGGACTATGTGGAAGCTGCATTGAGGGCAGAAATCTATAGCTGGATTGCCTAAGGTACAAATTTCTTGTAGAACCTAATACAGCTGCCTATTTACTTTTGGAGGCAATCAGGATGTTCATTAGTAATTGAGTTGAAGCAAAGAGGAACTTTATTTGTACCTAGTCAGTGACCTGGATCGTTTTCAGAATGAGTATTGAGCTGAAATGGACCATTCATTTCTACTTCCACTGGGATCCTGTACAAAAAAAAGGTTATTGCTTTTACCTTCTTCTACTAACAGAAATGGGGATTTTCAAAAACATAAAACAAAGCTTTATGTTTGTCATTTGTATCTTTGGGTAATATTTTTATGTGATTTTTGATAACACTGAGAACATGAGATAAACCCTATATTTCAGGCTACCTGTTAGATTGATTTCAATATCTTTAGTTAGGTAATTAAAATACGATGACTGTACACTATAGTGAATCGAAGGTTTCAGAAGTGGAGAAAGAAGATGAAAATTAATAGGTATGTCTGGAGCATAGTCAATAGAAGATAAAATTACAGAAACTTCGGTAGTTATCAAAGTGGTGTTTTTATTTAGTATTGAAATAATACAACTTTAATCATTTTAATAGCAAAAACCTATGTAGGGCGTATAATAGCCAGACACTATTTTACATATATTATCATTTTCATCCTCAGAACTACCCTGTTTGCAGATGGGAAAACAACAAACAACAACAAGAGATTACAAAGAGGTTAAGTGACTTGCCCAAGATTACACGAATAACAAGTGATGGTTCTGATGTTTAAACCTTAACAGTCTGCTCTAAATTCCCTAATCTGAACCACTGGAGAGCTGGTGAAATGGGCCACCAAAATTATACTGCCTTCAAATTTGAGTTGCCTCCAGGGAAAGAATTAGCCATAAGGGATAAGGATGAGTAATTTTAGTATTTGATCATGCTCCAGTGAATTTTTAAAATAAAAATCTGAACAGAGCAACTGAAATCATTATTTTACCCAAAATTTGTGCAACAATTTGAGAGCATATGTAAACAAAGCCTTGCAACCAGATAACAGAGAACAGCGCAATGGATAAGGTATTTTCTACACTTCTATGGAGAACTCGGGGCACTGGAACATGCATTAAAAAGGGGGGCCCTAAACAGGCATAAGCCGGAGAGCCCACCCAGCCTCAGGAGCAGCTCCAGCAGCAAGGGACAATATTGCACAGCGACTAGTAGCAGAGACAGTAACAGTTTGGTGAAAGAGCACATTTATCAGACTTCCAAGGTCTGAAGGTCTTGGGATCAGGAGAAAAATACCATGAACTGAAGAACTATTGAAAAAAGGCCTATGGCTGCCCAAAATCCAGGAGGTCATGGAAAACTTTTACAAGTGGTTCCCAAAACTAATTGAAAGAAAACTTAAAGAGGCTGGAGGTCCCACACTTATGGGTGGAGATGAGACAGATGAATACTGTTTGTATCCAAAATTGTCATCACATCTTCTTCCCTTGTGGATACAGGCTGGAAAAAAAGGTTACATACTCATCCAAACACCAATGATCTTTTCTGCACATTTGGGGGATATAGTCACCATATCATATATAATTAAAAAGTGTTATGTATACTGAAACTCAATTTGCCAAATTGAAAGTCCTGAAATTAAAAGAGAAAACTTTAATTTGATAGATGACATGCCTTAAAAAGGAGTGATGAATGGAATGTTATATTCCACTTTTTAGACTTTAGACTTTATATTTTGCCATAAATTTCTGTGCACTAGATGATTGGCAGGCTAGAACAAGTCATTAGGAAGAGAAGATATAATGACGATTTAGTGCAGACCTAAACATAGCTGAGTCATCAGTTGAAACTTCAATTTCTTTCTGTTTCCTTTGGATTTTAAATTAAATTTCACTGTAAAGAGGGCTCAGTACTAGGGATGTAAAAGCTAGTTCTCAAATTGAAAACCCTATCACGATAGAAGATTTGACTCTTTAGTACTATATGATTTTAAATTAAGCTTTTAATGGCCTCTTTTCATAATAGACTCTCTGATATACTAAAAAATAGCTTTAATGTATGACTCATTATTTTACATTTAAAATACTAGTATAGTTATGATAATAGTGTCAAAAATAAAGAACTATCAGTGATTCTTTATTCTGATCCAGAGTTGGAGGTCTTTCTAAATAAAAATAATGAGGACTCTGGAATAGAGTTGAATTTTAAAACATTATCCATAGGAATTATTTCTAACAAAGAATATTCTCACGTGAAAAATAGGGGAGGGGGAATCCTGCATTCCTAGCTACATTTACTCAGTGTTTTATGTCAGTTAGAATGCTATCTCAGTCAAAATACCTCCTATGTATGTAAAATTATGGTTATTTCTAAAATTATACTGCTTTTTTTCTTCAAGGGAAACCACATTTAAATGGTGTTATTTTGACTTGCCAGTAGACACATAGTCACATAAAGTTTTATTTTACAAGACATTGCTCAAAGTTGGCAAAAATAACATATTCTATAATTTTTTACTGAGAGAACAAAAAGTAAGAGGGACACTCATTTAAGTGGATATTTGTGCATTAGAAATAATGGCAAACTAAATAACATTATTTTGGTTGAGGCTTCTATCAAGAAATGTGAGAGATATTATTGGATAGACAAGTATATAGGCACTCACCTCAAAACTTATAAGCAAAAGTTTTAATAAGATATTTTAAGACTCAAATTAAATAATTATGATTTTGTCACAGCAGAGGGTGGCCTTCTCTCCCCACTGTGGCATGTGCTCGGCCACTGATATCAGTATACTCCGCCAAGGGGGATCATCTGGCAAAATTGTCTTTGCCCGCTGTGTTCAAGACTCACATGCAACCAGATATTGTGAATTTCATTTCACACAACTTGAGCAAAAACAATAGACCGTCAGTCCCATGCTGTCTGAATTAGCAGGTCATCAAACCATTGCGGAGTTGTGGGGATACTGGCAGAGCTGTGGCTTGAATTCCCACCCAGAGTTCCAAGCGGTGGGACTCACTGCTCTGGCCAGGGTGCTTTGGGTAATATGTGACGTGGGGCTGCATGTTTGCACCAACGAAAATGTGCCACTGTGGCACCTCAGAGTAAACACAACATAGAAGCGAGATGCCATCTGTTCTGCCCTGGCTGCCTCAGCCTTACCAGCACTGCTCATGTCTAAAGGTCATCATACTGAGGAAGTTCTTGAACTTGCTATGGTAGTTGAAGATAAAGCTGAAAGCCACAAGAAGACCAAGGAAACTGTTTTGCTTCTTAAGAAACTTAAGGCCTGGAATGATATCAGAAAGGTCTTTTCCTCTCAGCAAATGAGAGCTAGCCAGGGCAAAATGAGAAACCAATTTGTATCCAGCAGAGAGGACCTCGTATCATCTATAATGAGGACAATGGCATTATTAAAGCTTGCAGAAGCATCCCTGGAGTTACTCTGTTTAATATAAGCAAACCAAGCATTTTGAAACTTGCTCCTGGTGGCATGTGGGCTGTTTCTGCATTTGGATTGAAAGCATTTTTTGTAAGTTAGATGATCTTTACAGCAGAGAGCTGCCTCCTCAAGATAACTACAACCTTCCCATGCACAAGATGCTCAATACAGACTTTAGCAGAATCCTGAAAGTCCGTAGATCCAAAGAGCTCTCCAAGCACCATGCAAGAAGACGTATCCCAGAGTCCTAAAGAAGAATCCACTGAAAAAAACCTGAGAATTATGTTGAAGCTAAACCCATATGAAAAGACCATGCTCTGGAACACTGTTCTTCACCAGGCCAGGAATACAATCTCTGGGTGGATAAAGCAGCAGCAACACTAGAAGCCAAATCAGCTAAGAAGGGGGTTCCAGGAAAGAAGCCTTGTGGTGGGGAAGAAAGGAGAGAAGGCTGTTGGCATCACCACGCAGGGGAAGCCTTCGGAGGGGAAAAACAGGCCGCAGCTACCCAGAAAACAGCAGCTGGGAAGAAGCGCACAGAGAAGAAACCCATGACAGAAGAAAAGAAGCCTGCAGCATAAACTGAAATTAGTTTATTCTGTAAAGGTCAAATCACTTTGGACAGCTAATTTTGAATAAAAACCCAATCAAAGAGTCAGTGAGAAACGTGAAAAAAATATATGTTTGTCAAGAATTGTGAAGCATCTGAGATTTTATTCTACTTGCAAGCTTCCGTTAGCCTGCCAGTTTCATAGATGCTGGTAGAAGACACTAAATCAGAAGGGAAGGACTTTATTACCTGTGGCAGAGAAAGCAGCATGAATGAGCATCATGTTTTCACTGGCTTCTCTTTGCCCCCAGGTGCAATGGAGCTAAGGCAGAGGCAGACCCATTTGGATCCTGTTCACAAAATGGGTTTAGAAAACCCAAGTTTTACAGAGACTGCTAGAAAACCTGCCCAAACTTTGCCCAAGAGGGAGACATTATCTTTATTACCCAGTCAGAAAAAAATCAACTGTCTGAACTAGAAGGTGTTACCCATGTCTCCCAAAGCTGTTTGTTAAACCAGCGGTCCCCAATCTTGTTGGCACCAGGGACCCGTGCTCCTGTGAGAATCTAATGCCCGTTGTCTGAGGTGGAGCTGAGGAGGTGATGCTAGCACTGGGGAGCGGCTGCAAATACAGAAGAAGCTTCACTCGCTGGTCTGCTGCTCACCTCCTGCTGCGAAGCTCAGCTCCTGACAGGCCACAAACCAGTACCAGTCTTCATCCTGGGGGTTGGGGAACACTGTGACAAAAATCCTTGAAAAGAGTCTAGGATAAAAGGTGTCACATGACATGTAGAAACAAAGTGGAGAATTAGCCTTCAACAAAATATGGTATTGGAGAATTCACTTACTCGCTGAAATTTATTTGTAACCCTAAAATCAATACTTACAGCATTTTTTAGTCATTTGCAGACAAGCGCAGAGTTGCAAAAAATTTGAGTTGCCTGACATTCAAGCCCCAGCTAAGGCCAAACAAGGGGACTTGCTGCCACCTTGTTTCAGTTCTGGAGTCTAACAAGTATTCTTATTATAGTCTACTAAGGGTCATATTTTTTGCATTTTTGTGCACTTTGTGTGTGTGTGTGTGATTTTGCTATTTAAAATGGTCCTGAATACTACCAAAGTACTGTCTACTATTCCTAAATGCAAAAAGGCTGTGGTGTGTCTTACAGAGAAACTATGTATGTTAGATAAGTTTCATTCAGGCTTATGTTATAGTGCTGTTGGCCATGCATTCAAAGTTAGTAAATCAAATATATATTAACTAAAATGCCTTTAAACAGAAACAGCCATAAAGCAAGGTTATATATTGATCTGTTTATGAAAATGTTGTTACCAGAGACTCACAGGAACCTAACCCTCAATTTCCCCTTGGAACAGTGATTCAGTATTCACTAATTTGGTGTATGAGGCAACTTTACGGACCATCACTATTGTGAATAATGAGAATCAACCGTACAGGCAGCCACAGATGGCAGAACCCTGCTTCCACTCGTGTTCTCTTACAGCCTATCCTCAATGAACCAGCAGGAGTGATCCTTACAAAACTTAAGTGTGATCGTGGCTCAGCTCTGTTCAGAATTCTCCAATGACTTTCCCCTTTCAGAATCAAACACAGTTATTGCAATGGTCCTACAGCGTCTGGGCTGCCCACCTGGCCTCTCTGGCCTGTGGCCCCAGCTTCTTCCACTCTCCCCTCGCTCATTCTGCTCCAGCCACCTTGGCTTCCTTGTTGTTTATGGAACACTCAAGGCAGGTTCCTGCCTCAAAACTTTTGTACTTACTTTTCTCTGTCTAAAAACTCTTGATATTTTCCCAAATATCTATAGGACTCACTCCCTCATCTCTTTCAGGTCTTTGCAAAAATGTTGCCATCACTGGTCAACCCTACTTAAGTTGCAAGCCTGTCCTTTCCAATCCCAGTACTCCCCATCCCCCGTTCCACTACCACCATCAGACATGATATAAATATTAAATATGTGTTTGTTTATCTGCATCCTTCCCATGATATGCAGAGATTATTGTCTGTTTTATTCATGGTAGCATACCCAGAACCTAGAACAGTGCCTGCCTCATAATAGATTTTTAACAAATATTTGTTAAGTAATGAAATAAAAAAATCTCTTGGAGTTTTCAGTGACTGTCTTTTTTTGCAACAGGGTAAGCTCTACCTTACTCTGCTCACGAGGAAAGCTCCTGACAACCTTTCTTCAAAACAGGTAGATAAACATTGGGAGACACAGAGCTCAAAGATCTTGCTGGGGCTCAGCAAGGTTAGAAAGCTAATTGGGAAAAGGTAGCAGAGTGTTTTCAGCTGTCTTGAAAAGAGAGGAATGACAAATCTCTTTATTGACAAGAATGTTTTTAATAGCATGAGAGTTGATATTAGACTATCGAAATGATTTTTTAAAATCCGTACTCACTTGCCAAAGTGCTGTTGTCTCTACAATTTCATCCAATAGTATGAAATCTAAATTAATCCCTCATGGACAAAAAAAAAAAAGTGTTTTTTCTTTAGAAAACAAAACAATTAGAGTCTAGCCAAGCTGCCTACAAAACACGAACTGTTTCATTTAACTAACTGAGAACACACAGCTTGTTTAATTCCTAAATAAAGAAGCAATCTCCATTAATGAAAAGCAGATCCCTTACAAGCATGTTTCTCTCTGCACCTAAAACAGGTATCAAGAGAACTTGTGTTCATGTTGCCACAGATAGTCCCAGATAAATGGAGCAGATACCAGGCCAACTTTGAAACAGATGGTTTGGTTTGCTTTTAACTCTAATTCTGAGTTTTATCATCAGATGATTTCCTCATGCTATTGTAATCCAAATTTCTCCAGACTCACCAGTCGGAGAGTGCAAATAAGGCCACATCTTCTATAAGAACTTCAGATGCACTGGCTCATACCCTACAGAATATCGGGCCTCCAGCCTCCCTTCAGTGTTGCACAACGTTATTATATGAGTTTCTTTATGCAGGTTATTTTGGGTGCCCATAAAGAGTCCTCCCAAGATTTTCCATCTGCCAATGTCCTCCCAAACCACTCGAGGGTGACATTCTGGCTGCCCAAGCTCAACCATAAAAACACACATCCACATCAAGCATGCAAATCTCTGAGAGCCAATGCAGAGCCAATTTTCCCACCCACAGTCCTCACTACACTGGAGCTATGCTGCACCCCAAGTGAGAATGCTACTCTCCTGAGCTGGGGCACCCTTGGACTCTTTGTAAGAGTAGCACTTCTGTCTGCCTCTACTGGCAACCTCTCTGTGTAAAGGGCTCAAACAGGAATGCATTTTGACAGACTCAGGAGCATGCATACATGCATACATACATACATACATATTATATTGTATTTAAATATAATATGACCCCAGGTAAGAGCCATGAGATATAGACAAAACACTACTGGAATATAAAGGAGATAAAGGACTCAGTAGAGGAACGTTTCATGATGAAAGGGGTATTTATGTTTCAGCCTAGAGATAATCTATATGTATCATCATTCTTATTATTTAATTCATAGCTACAAAGTCCCTTTCCTCAGTTTCTCTGATTCTCATATTACAAGAAGGCAATCTAAAACAAATGTATTAGTGGACTCACCTGAATAATGTTTCATTGTGAAAAGTACTTACATATGGTGTCTCACTGAGAAGATTTTAGAGATTGCTTTTGGTCTATGCTTATGTGGAATAATCTTTTTCATGGCATCAGTTGGTTTAAAAAATGTCTCTGCTCAAAGATATGTCTGGTTTTATGGAACGTGGCATTCTAATGCTATAACAGGGACTAATCCAAGGTAAGGAAATAAATGGGTAGAGTAAGGTATGGAATGGTTAATAAATATTATATATTATATATTAGTGGTCAAGGAGACTCCCAAATTAAATGACATGAGTGCATGCAAAACCTGAAGGTGGTGAAGGAGTGAAACAGGCAGTTATCTAGGACAGAGGGACTAGCAATGCAAAAGCCCTGAAGTGGGCGTGAATAGCATGCTCAAGGAACAGCAAAGACACAGAGCCCAGTGAGCAAGAAGAGAAGTGGTCAGAATTGAAGTCGAGAGGTAGCCCAGGGCTACTTCACGTACAACTTTATAAACCAATGTCAGGACTCTGCTTTATATTTTATTTATTTATTTATTTTTTTGCTGAGATAGAATTACTATATAACACTATATTAAGTTTCAGGTGCTATAAACACTATATTAGTTCAGTTTGCTGGATAATAAGAACTTTGCTTTTGATTTAAGTGGGAAGAATTTATCTCATAAAACAAAAAGTTTGAGCAGAAATTATGCTATCTGAATTAAGATTTTTTTTTTAAATCACAATGAATGCTTTGTTGTAGGTAAACTAGAGTGGACAAAGTAGAAGCAGGGAGACCAGTCACTATCATATGTCACGCAAGCCTCCAGTTAGTGACTTGGGTCATGATGGTAGCAGCAAAGGGTATATGAAGTAGTCCAATTCTGAATAGGTGAGATAGAGTTTGCTAATATATTGGATGTGGAGTTTGAAAGAAAAAGAATAGTCAAGCATGGCTCCAAGGCTGTTGGTCTTAACAACCAGAAGGGCAGAGTTGTCATTTAATGATATGGGAAAACTACAACCAGTGGGTGAAGGAGCATGTTGGGGCAGCTTGGGACACTAAAATGGGGAGATCAGTTCTGGGAACTGGGACCTTTGAGCCTTGGAGTTCACCTAATTCAGATTAGATCTGCCCTTGCTCTGCAGTTCGTTAGCTATTTGATTTTGGGGTTTAACTCAGCTCTTCTGAGGCTCAATTTCCCTATCTCTATCATGAGAATAATAGGATTTGATGTGTAGGATAGACTTGTTGTGAAGATTCAACAAAAAAAAAGCAGATATAAAGTATCTATAATACAGATGTTAATAGAAGCTAAAATAAAACAAAACAGTATGTATATATATATATTAATTAAATGGTGTTTTTCATAATCTTCATGAGATTAGGTGTGAGATTCCCTATAGCACTATGAGGATTATTTGCAGAAAACAGTCTAAGATTCTGTTTTATGAGATAAATTCTAATGAAATACTTAAGAAAGGTAATTGTCATCCTATATCATCCAGTTACGATGTTCATTATAACAATTTGTCTGTTACTTTTTAACTTCTTTCCTGGCTTTCCCATTCTCAGTACGCAGTGCTCTTTCACAGACGTTTCCGTCGTTTTCTCATCACTTGGCCAAAAAGCTAAAGCATCAATCAGTCTGGTAGAGACTTTTGTACAAATAAGTAAATGCATTCTCGGTTTTATTTTTTTGGAATTTATATACTGCCTTGGATCATCAAGTCATCAAGATACTATTTTGATTTATTTGTCTCAAAAATTACTAATTTATACCTTCCTTTCTAAACATCTTTACTCCTAAATAAGTGTTATCGTAAGTGGATAGTGTCTCTAGTATAATTGGCCTGATAAAAACCAAATAAATATATTCATTCTCAGAACAGACTGACCAACCATATTTCTCTGATAGGCAGTCACTCCATCTCCAACATCAGGGCCTCTCAGCTGCCAACATTCTAGATCTGAAACTGGACTTCACTCTGTCCTTACTTTGCTCATCTTCCCTACTTGTTAGCGTGACACTTATAGCTCACTTGAAGGTGGGTTTTTAATATACATTTGTACGTCATTCTTCTCAAAAAACCAGTTCAGGTAGCAGTAAGAACGATTTCACTTTCAGTGTGCTTCATCACCTCAAAATCAATTGTTTGTTGTTATACAT
Source organism: Eonycteris spelaea (assembly GCA_003508835.1). NCBI lineage: Eukaryota > Metazoa > Chordata > Mammalia > Chiroptera > Pteropodidae > Eonycteris > Eonycteris spelaea. The sequence continues at coordinate 5,349,464 of PUFA01000074.1, read as the reverse complement.
AGCACCTAAGTCAGGTGCGAATGAAGTACCTTTTAAAGCTGGTTTTGATAATTCTAAGCACTCTAAGTTTTACATTCATTACATTGTTTGAATATACAGCATTTTTTGTATCTTCTTGGTAATTTTTCCTCTTAAAGATCCAGCTTCGTTTACCACCATGGCCACATCTATTCTACCCTCAACCCATCATGGGGGTGAATTCAGTGTTCCTGAAGAAATCCTTGAATTTATATGTCACTTTTTTTTTTACTACTTCCTTCCTGAAGTATCTCTATTCCTCACCCATGTGAAATTTTGCTTGGTTTCCGAGATTCAGTTCTAATACTATTTCTTCTTAAAAGTAACTTTATTCTGCACTTATTCGTCCCTACTGCACTTACCAGAGTACAACTTCTAACTGAGTACTTACATGCCTGCCCTCGGTGGACCATAAGCCTCTAAAAAGCAAGCACAATAACTGGCTTATATTTTATTTCCCAAAATGCCTTGAATGTGATAGATGGTCAGTAAATGTCTGTCAAAATAATATGTTTTTTTCTTAATATTTTCTTTATTTTTCATCCGCTATGTCTTCATTGTCAGCATTGTTCTAACGTAATCATTCATGTGAGTTTTATGCTGCTACACAGTTTCATTAATTCAACAAATTTTAGCATCTTCTATATAGCTTTCAATGAATTTGGACTTAGGAATGCAGTGAATTAATGCATAATCTCTTCCTTGCAGAAGTTTAAATTATGAAAGGAAGAACTGACCAATAAATAATAAATGTATTTGGCAACATATGCTGACAACTGACAAGTAAATAATTAGTATATTATGCAACATATATTGTGATGGAATGATACTTTTCAGAGTGGTATTTGGCTGCTAAAGAGTTTTAAAGTGTGCCATGGTGCGGCGTTTGTGTTAATTAAAGAGTACAGTAAATATTTTAAGCACCTAGAACAATGCCCTGTACGTGGAAGGCACTCAATGAATGCTGTTTGTCAAATTAATTACATGGTGGCAGCTAGAATGTAAATTCAGAGGACAGCAACAGGACATGGCTGTTGGTTAGGCACTTTAAGTACACCATGATGTGGATGTGATTTTCTCGACTTATTGTAGACCCCAGCTTTCAATCATTTATATCCTCATCTGAGAACTCCCTAGGGCTCACACAAATAAGGTGATAAAAATCATAAGACTAAGTAGTTTCCCAGATGATTAAAATGGCTTCCTAACAGCAATTTCCAGAATCTTCCTAAAAAATATAGCTACCTTTAAAAATGGATCTGCGGCATGAATATAAGAAAGAAGGAAATAAACACAATCATTATGAAATTATTCTTAAATACTAGAACACTTCTACAAATAATTATCAAATTTCAAGTTGATATCAGATGTTCTAATCTGAAATAAAAACTTTTCATCGTGTCAGTAATTTACTTATTAATTGAACAAACATCTATGTTGAAAACCTATTACGAGATACAAAGACAAATAAAATGACCTTTGCCTCCAATTAGCTTATCCCAACTGATTGAAAGGAAAAATAAATAATTTAGTATATCATGGTAAAAATTAAGTCAGAGGTGTTCAGAGGTTTTTAATAGAACAGAGTAAAAGAGCATTTAAATCAGACTGAGAAGCAAAAGGGAAGGTTTCTTTAAAGAAATGGTGTGCTTAAAATGATTTTGAAGGACAAAGACAGGCTAAGATGGCATAACTACTAGGTAGTAGACCCATTTGACCAAGTGCATCCAAGTTCCTATTATAAATGTTAGATTTTCTTTTTTAAAAAACAATTTGTGTTCTTCGTGGCCTTAGTGATAACCAAGAGGCACCACCTATGGAGAAGACATTCTCTACTGCCTTTGAAGAAGTATAATTCTAACATAAAGTATCTTTTATGGGCTTACATCAACAAAAGAGAAGTCTGCTAAGATAGGTTTCATGGGGAGCAGTGGCTTTAAGAGTCAAGCGTAATAGGATAAACCATTCTGTATGTCACCAAGGTGCTATGAGAATAAATCGCAGTAACTTCTATTTCCTGGAAATGCACTCTTTAACCAGGTTTTGTGTGAATATACTTATCAACATTAAATTTTAGCTATAAAATTTAAAAAGTAACATTCTCATAAATATTATAATAGTTTTGATTCTGCGACGAAGATGAGATCAAGAAATTTAACTTATGGAGCCACATAATCATTGTTTTTGTTTGTTTTTTTTTTCTTTACGTTCACCATGTGAAATAAGATTTAACATAATACAGTTTAGGATAGGCACAGTGCTTTGGGATGGACTCCAGATATTTCTCACTGAGTAATTTATTTTTTTAATTCAACTATATTTAATATTAATATCAGATTTTTTCCTAGATTTTTATTTATTAGAACGTTTTATTTATGTATATATTTATTTGTTTATTCATTTGTTTGTTTGTTTATTATGGTGACACTGGTTAACGAAATCCAGTAAGTTTCAGGTGCACAATTCAACAGTAAGTCATATATATATTGCTTGTGTGCTCACCTCCCATAGTTAAATTTCTTTCTGTTATCACATATTTGACCACTTTTACTCCATCTACCTCCCCCCATTCCGCCTCCACCCTTACCCTCTGATAACCACTAGCCTATTGTCCATGTCCATGAGTCTCTGTTTGTCCTGTTTGTTGCTTTTAGGTTTATATCCCACATATAAGTGATATTCTGTGGTTTTCACTGAGCAACTTAAAAGCAATGGGATATTGTGGGACTATTTCTTTTCAAAATGACCAAATGAGTAATACCTTTCACTTTCATTATCTTTAAGATGTTTTCTTAAACTTTGGATGCTTAAAAAATTAACATGTTTCTCTTTATCCTCATAAAAACCAGAGACACAATAAATTGTTATGTATTAATTATGGCTAATAATACCTTGGCAATGTTTTAGTATTCTGCCCCCATCAGGTAACTTTTATAATTTCTCATATACCTTAAGCCTTCCCATAAAATATTACACACTTCCTTTCCTTTATCAAAAGAGTATTTTAATCTGAAATATCATTATGAAACTGTATTATTTTTACTGTGTTTTAATACTATGATACCATTAGGTATTATCGATATGTACATAATTATTTTCTCCTACTCTCAATGACCTTTGAGTTCTATTATCTGATTTTTATATTGTACTTTCTTCTCTTTGCTATCAGACTATTTGCCCTCACCTTTTATAATTGCTATTGCTACCTCCCCTTTCAATATTCCCTTTTATAATATGCTATTTCCAATGTAATTTGTTTCAGCAAATATTAATCAAGGATATACTATATATTACTTACTGCACTAAGTGCTCAGGGTTCAAAGGTAGATAAAACATAGTCTCAGCCTTAAAAGAACTATCAGGCAAGAAAGAAAGAGAGATATAATAAAAGTAATTACAATTCTGTATGCTAATTTCCATGAATAGAATTTTATTCTACAGCCAATGTGGTTTGTTTCTCCCTGTCTTTGCCAATGTTAGGTGAACCAAGACAGAATGGAAGGGCTCAGCATCAATGGACAAGGGAAGTAGAGTTATTTGTAGTATATTTGTAATATATGTTATAAAATAGAAGATAAATAAATGTGTCCAATTTTGTCTAAAATAAGAAGAAACTACTCTTAGACCAAAGACACTATCCTAGTTTATAAGCTTTGCGAATTTACTTATAACATTATTTTGACCAGTTGGGGTCTTGTTTTGCTTACTTTTCTGTGGCAGGTCCAACATGGTTTGGAATGCTTGATGACTAAAACCCTAGTGAGTTAAATGTTCATGCCTTTACTATGAGAATTTGTTTTATATTATATTATAGTACTATATTACATTTATTATAACACATTATGTTTTATTGCTACTATCTTTCCATTGTTAGATGGCAATTTCTAATGAGAAAAAAACTTTTAAATGTTAGACATATAGGTAGCCTCTGAGTTAATATGGAGTCATGTTTCTAAGTATGCTTTCTGTGTGAGACACTTCACGTGGATGATAGAATCATATATGTAACCCTTATAATCATTCATAATAAATATCCCTGAACATTTAACAGTCAACCTACCAAAAATTTCTGGTGGCAAACACATTTGTCTTTTCATATTTAAGAGTATTTGCTTAAAGTATAGTACAACAAATATTGGCCACATTATTATTATTATTATTATTATTATTAAAAATAATATTCTATCAAACTTATTTTGGACACTGCTGAAATTGCTACATATTTTGAAAAATTTTAATGATGTACATGAAATTTACTACACTATCAGTAAAGTTTTTAAAAATAATAAAACTTGTTATAATATATTCAGTCTTTGAACTGGCTAAATTTCAATTTACCCTCAAGGTTAGACTTTTGTCTGCTTTACCCCATCACTTTGCACAACATTGACATAACACTCCCACCAGTTACTTTTTTTTTTCATGTAATGACTTTCAAGGGGATAGATGGAGAAGGTACATCCATTTTTTTCAGGTAGAATGTGTACTTTAAAGTCATTCGTTCTCATAACTTTTATATTTCCACTCCACATTTCTGTCACTGGGTTCCCACTAGACTATACTCTAAATATCCAGAGCCCATAACTCTCTGCTCAAACTGTCCTAATTCCATTTTCTGGGTTTATGTAATCCATTCTCTCTACGGTTGCTAAGGGATGGCCATCTGTAGAGGTATGGATAGAGTGTGGATGAGCTGCTGTTATGACCACATGCATATTGACAGGGCCCACATGGCGCAGGAAAGAGCTGAAAGTGGAAGGAGAAAGTAATGCATCTGCGATTGAAGAATATATTTTATTTTAAATTTTGACAGCTTGACTTACAACTCCAAATATTTAGAAATGCAGTATGCCAGCCTCCATTTCTACTTTTGCCTCATGCTCCACAAATATTAAATGTTTCCATAGATTTAGATTTTACTCTCACAAACATTTTTTTTTCTAATTTTAGGACTAATTATTGTTGTTAAATATTTTACGCGGAGAGAAAAATATACTACTGTGTACTGTGATCTTTTTTGAGTTCTTTAGTCTGGGCAAAATCCCAAGCATTTCTCTATTATTATGCCACCTGCTGTGCTCTTGCTTACACTGCAGCTGTCTAACCAATTTTGAGGTAGTCTGTATCTCACACTGGGACATTGCCTGATAGGCACAATCCTCTTCTCACTTCAGCTTAAAAAATAAAAAATTATAATCTCTTTTTTTTTTTGGTAGCTAAAAATACCCCTTTTTTAAAAAATGCTGAATGTTAAAGGACGATAAGGAGATGACATAGTTAAAGCTTTATATTTGAAATCATGTCTATGTTAAACCTCTGTAATGATTCTGTAATTGTAAATAGCATAGAAAACTACTTATCAGTAGAACTAGTTTAAATTATTTTCAGCCTTAATGAGAATGAGGAGACTGAAGCGCACTACACATTGGCATTTGTACAACTGGCAGCTTGGCAAATAGCAGCAACATCCCCTACTTATATTCATCAGATAAATTACTAACACAAGATATTAAACAGAGCAGGTATGTCAGTTAATCAGCTTCTTTCATTAAAGTTGAGACCATCACTTTTATTCAGTGCTTCCTTACATCAAGAAATATTTTATGTGCTACAAGTGCTCTAAAAAAGTAGAAAATCTACTATAAATATTTTATATTGGGATGAAAATGGTTTTAGTTGTCCCTCTTTGACTTAAAAGATTATGCTAAGACTTTAAATACCTTCCTACCTCAATGCAAAATAATGCAAAACCAGATCACAATTATTGACATAGCCTGCATTTGCATAGAGCCTTTTTATTCCCAGATTTTGCTTTCGTACCTATTTTCTCATCTTTGCATCATGACAATCCTACATGTCAAGTAACATGTAACACAGATGTCTCACAGTCACTTTAATGTTTTCACTAACCATCTTTGATTTTCTTTTTATTCATCATTCCTTGAAAAGTAAAAAATTTCAAACAATTCTAACAAATATAGACAAATCTCTTGTTTAAATCCCTAGACTACCTTTTAAACAAGCCCAACCCATAGACAAAACAAGTAACAGACATTCAATTAAAAACAGCCTTAAATATTCTATTGCTTTATTAAGCAATAATCCCCAGGAGTTGCAAAGTCAAATGCCTTCAAGGAATAGCAGTTAACAAAACTTATGAAACACTATAAAATCCTAGGCTCTGCTCATGTGATCAAATTGCACAGTTGCCTACTTATACTGCCATTTAAGTGCTGTGGGTGTACACACCCCTTAGAGCACCAACTAATGACCCCATCCCCTCTAGCTCCTGCTTTTCCTCTACACACCCTCGACCCTGCACTTTTTCAAACTGATGGCTTCTGTCTTCCTTTGTGGACTCCCCAAATTGCTCCTTTGACTCATGGAATATTTGGCTTCTACAGTTTTGACACTTTGGCTCTATCTTTTAGGCAAAGTTTACTGCTCTACCAGCATGCCAGGTGTTATCATCTGAAGTATAGAGCCAAATTGAATTCTCTCCATCTTAGGTATAGGCACTTCTGGTGGATCTTCCCTATGGTCTGACCCCCTGTCAATCCCCATACTCGTGAAACACAGATAAGATCATCACAACCCTTATTAAAATTCATCACTACTTTAAGTATTCAAGCTGTTTTCAATTAATTATTTTAAATGACAGGCCATATTTGAGTGACATATTTTAGTGTATAGCAGTGAGGTATAATGGTCTATAGTCTTCAGAATTAATCCTTTTTCTTCAAAAGGAAAAAAATTAATGGGCACAAAATTTGCTCTGTTTCAGGCTTCAAACCCTTCTTCTATAATCAATGATCAGTATGAATATATAAGAACTCATTAACATTTCATTCCCTGTTTTGATTTGAATTTAAACTCTCCATCATGGTTTAAAAGCAGAGTATCTGATCACATTTGACCTCTCAAGGTGTGAAAGTGAATATTTTTTCAGATTCCTCTAAATATTATAAGGTTCAATAGGTTACTTCACTGTTATCTTTTCTTATATAAGAAACTTAGTTCATTTAAAGAAAAAAATCCAAATGGTATCTCGATAATCTTTGAATAAATAGATAAATATATTTTTTCCTTATTTCCAATAAGGATCTAGAAAAAGAGTCTGCAATTTTTTTGGAAATTTTCAACTATGTATTACATATATCTCCTATATAATTAGAGCTTTATTATTCTGAAAGTTTCTCAAGGAATGTGTTAGAGATAAATACTTGGCTAATGAATAGATTTATCTCGATTTATCAGTATATTTATTATATCCTATGGGACTTATTTATTACTCTTTCATTACAATAAAAAGAGTCTTATATATATAAAATATAAGTAATAATGTTGAAGTGATTATTGACTACTTTTTCAACTCTTTTAAACATCTCACAAGCAATGTGGACCTATCACATGTGTGTGTGTTTGTGTTTGTGTATGTGTTTCCCTCCTACATATCAAGGGTAATAAATTTCTTAGAGAAGGAAATAAAGTTTAGAGTAACTAGAAAAAAAAAACCTGAGTTAAATAACTAAAATTATATCATATTACCTAATAGTCTTTTAACAGAAAGCCTATCTGAAAATCTCTTAGAGCATGGATAGTAAGTTGTAGATAATAGTTATTAAGACTTGCTTATGCCATAATAGTAACTTTTATGTATATATTTTAATAATGAAAGGTATCTGGCTCTTGAAGTTATACTGATAGCGAGATTTATTGAGCACTTACTATATATTAAGCACTTAGGAAAATGCTTATCATGTAGGAATTTAATTTTTGCTGCCACCCTCTGAAATAAATACTAATACAATCTTCTTATCTTGTAGATAAGGATTGTAATGGTACTTATTTTAAAGGTTGGCTCAGTGGATCCAGAGCTCATATATCTAACCACTCTTCCCTGATATTTCTCAAGAGTAGTAAAAGACTTAGGAGAGAAAGGGGGCGGGAAAGATGAATGGCTCATTTCTCCAACTTTGTATTAAGTATTACTCATAATAAGCTTCTAAGTATTTTATACTCATCCATGGATTATACATGTTATTTTTTTCAAGGTTAAATTGCAAAATAAAAACAGTATTATACAAGCAATAATAATGGCTTATACTTTCCACCCCAAAGCATTTCCTAACCACAGGTTGGAAACACTTTCCATGCATCACTGAAAAATTGCTTCCTTCAACTGAATAATGCTAATGTTTATTAGCACTTAATAGCCTCAGACAGGACAGTGTTTTGAAACTCAAGAGTAATTTAAAGTAAGCAGAATATGAATATGCCAGAGAAGAGTTATCATATTTCAAAATAAATTATTCAGCACCTCACATTCACAGTTTATGAATATTGACTGCGGCTAACACTAGTCAGACCAATGGAACTTTTATTCTTCTGTGTGAAAAGGATTCTTAAAAATCTGTGACCTTGGACAAATCAATTAACCCTCTATGGTCACTATCCACTGAATGCTGAGAAGTGTGTTGAGTTAATTAGTGTTTGTAAAGGTATAAAATTCTTAAGCGTGTGCTAAAATAAAAATGTGAAAAATATTAGCTTCAGGAACCACATAAAATAAATCTTCACCTTCATGTAACTTACATTTCAGTGGGAAAAGATGGGAAATAAATTCTGAATACTACAAAGAAATAAAGTATAAAACATTAGAAGATAGGGTGCTACAATAAAAAAGTAAAAAGTAGGGAGTTATGGATTAGCAGAGGTAGTTTGCAATTTTAAAAAGGGTAGTCAGGGAAGGTCTCCTTGATAAAACAGCATGTGACTGAGGATTTGAAGGAAATGTGGAGGTGAGCCTTGCAGGTATTTGGGGAAAGTCCCAGTGGGCTCACCTAGTCAGATGGGTATATACCTGGTATGCTGGAAAAATATAGGCCAGTGCAGCTGGAGTGGAGAGAGAAGGAGAGGTAGAGGTGAGATCAGAAAGGGCATCATGGCCAGACCGTTTGGGCTCTGTAGGTCACTATAAGAACATTGCCTTTTACTCTGAGTGACATGGGGAAACATTGTAAGGTTTTGAGCACAGAAGAGATGTGATCTAGCTGCTTCCTTGAAAAAAAAAAAACTGTAAGTGGAAAGGATAGAAATTAGGAGAACATTTAGGAAGCTATTATGATCACCTAGGAGACATGATGTTATCTTGAACATAAGTGATACCAGCAGAGACAGTGAGAAGTGTTCAGAGTCTGGATATATTTGAATATTGATAACTAATAGTTGGATATGGGTCTGTGAGAGAGAAATTTATAATGAGATAAGAGAAAGGATGTCTCTCAAATGTTTGGCCTTCACACCTGAACAATGAAGGCTATCAAGAGACATGGAAAAGACTGCAGAAAGACTTAAGTTGTGGTAGGATCAAAGGGGAAAGACCGGGAGTTCATTTTTGGACATATTAAGTTCCAATGGAGATGTCTTAGGCAGTTGATTATATAAGCCTGCAGTTCTGGGGAGAGTTCCTAACCAGAAATATAAAGTGGAAATTATCAGGAAAAGAGAGGCGGCCAAGGACTGAGATCTGAGGTACTCCCAGGTTAAGAGGCAAGATTAAAGGCAAGAAAAACAAAGGGCACCAATAAGAAATGGCCAGGGAAGCAGGAAAAAAAATCATGCAGCATCCTAGAAGGCAAGTTAAAAAAAAAATTAAGGAATAACTGATTTAATGAATAAGATTTAGAATTGACGCTGGATATGTCTGTATGCTAATTGAAGTGATCTCATAGAGAAGGAAAGATGATATAGGGGAGAAAAATAATCAAGCAAGGAGAGAAATCCATAACTAAGGATTTCCTTGAGTAATAATGAGGAATTGGCCTTTGGGAGAGAGTGACATTTCGTCCATTGTAAAAGAAGGGAAGAAGACACTCTTAGACGGGTGCAACTGGTTTGGATGGCAGAAAGATGGAGTTCATGTCTGATAGTTTTTGTTTGTCATCAGAGTATAAATTGAGGTCAAGAGCTGTAATGAGAAGATAGAGGGGATCTAAGAGGTTTGATTATAAAATTTCTGTCTTAGAAAGCAAAATCAAGGAGCTAGAAAAATGTGGTATTCTTTCCCTCTCAATAAAGCTGCAGTGTAGATCCCTAAGTACTTCGCCTTGTGGAGTAGAGATAAGGATTTCGTTGAGTTTACTTTGGTCAAAACATACATTTCCAGCTTTATCTCTGCAGTACTATCTCCAGCCAGGCTGTACTCCTAAACACATCATGCTGTCTTTGATGCCTCCCTATCTAGACTCATGCTGTCTCAACAGCCTGGACTGTTCTCTCTCAATAATGCCTTTTACATCTAGAAATTTTCTTCTACTGCTTCCTGAATATCCACACTGCTACTTGATAATAGCTAGAAGCAATTAATCATTCTATATTCCTGGCATTACAAGAAGCATTTTACGTATGTTATCTCATTGATTCTTTATAATAATCTTGAAAGGTAAATTATTTTATCTTAATTTTATAACACGGTTCAATAAAGTAACTCAGTTAATTCAATGTCTTGACACTTTGTGGAAAGAGATGTGAAATGCTGTGTTCTGCAGTTAGTGGGAGGGGCAGTATGTTTGTTAGGGCTGCCATACAAAGTACAACAGGCTGAGTGGCTTGAACAACAGGTTTATTTTCCTACAGTTCAGGAGACTAGAAGTCCAAGATCAAGGTATCAGTAGGGTTGGTTTCTTCTGATGCCTCTCTCCTTGGCTTGAATAAGAGCATCTTCTCCTTGTTTTCACCTGGTTTTTTCTTTGAACCTATCTGCATCTCAGCTTAATCTTCTCATAAAGATACCAGTCATATTTGATTAGGGCCCACCCTAATGACTTCATTTTAACTTAATTACCGCTTTCAAGATCCTACTTCCAAACACAGTCACATTCTGAGGTACCAGAGATTGAGACTGCAGCATATGAATTTAGGAGCACACAATTCAGCCCATACAGGTGGTTGAGAGCACGAAAAATAGAATAACTGAGTACAATATTGTTTTACTGTAGTGTTAGCATTACTAACTTGGTTATTCTAGATTGCTATAAGACTGAGTTATTTAGCCTCAGTTTTCTCAATTTTATGATAGACATAATAATGTTATTATAGTGGTTAAATGTGATTTTTCCATACTTTATTCTTTCATTCACAAAATGCTTATTAGATGACAACTCTCTTGCAGACATTAAGCTATATATGCTTTTGTCGCTGCAGATTTAAAAAATACAGAAACGGTAGAAAGATAAAAACATAATCCCAATAACATATTACTCAAACTGGTAATACTTGAATTTATTTCATTCTGGAATATGTATGAATATGCGTATACATAACTATAATTTTACATCTTGCTTTTCTCTTAGTATTATAGAGTAGACATATGTTTTTTATAAACATTTTAAAATCTATATAACAATTTGTACAGTGGCTATGCCAAACTGTATGTAAGCATTCCTCTTCTTCGCTTTTATAAAAATCATTGAGCCTATGACATGATCTCATTTATGTGAAACAGTGCTATGGGATATATCTTTGCTATATAAACTTCTGCACTATTTAAAGAGTATGCAATATTTCTGGAATTTAAAATATTTTAAAATAAACTAACAACATTTCAGTGAACACATTTGTGTATAAAACTCTTCCTAAATTTCAAATTATTATCTTGGCATAAATTCCCAGAAATGTATTACTAAATCAGAAGATCTGAACACTTTGAAGCCTTTTTGATGAAACTGGCAAATTACTTTCCTAATGAGCTGTCATGAGTAAGTTCTTGAGGAAGATAGTAAACAATTGAACCAGAAAGTAATATTCTCATCACAAAGTTAAATGAGCTTGGCTTACCAAAGTTCAATTCTCAATACACCCCCTAAACTTTTTCTATCTTTTCTTTCACTGGAAAAGTAAAACTAGATAATCATTCCAATAGAATGCACTAAGTATATATATTAAGCCTTCATTTTAAAAATATGGCAATGTATACTCATAAGATCTTCTTATAGAAATATGTAATTAATGTTTGGCTTTTAATAAGCACTTGAAAATTTTTCTCCAGTTACCAAAGATTTGTGCAATAGCTTTTAACATCAAGTTATTTAGTTTATTTCAAATATGCAATACAAATGAATGTCATCTTTAATTTATTCCAAAATATGTTTTCATAGTTGATTTAATTGCTTACTTTAAAATTTCTAAAATAAAACTTAATGATGATCTTCTTTAGACATTGACAAATGACAGATTAAGACAAACTTTATTCAGAGCTTGAAATAATTAAATGCTTCTTTTCCTATTTTCTCAAAAGATAATTACCAGAAAATTAAAACCATGTTTTAAATGTTCTATTTTTGTTTCAATGTGGTCAATAGGCCTGGGCACAGAAGGAAGGAAGTAAGTAAGTAAGTAAGTAAGTAAATAAATAAATAAATAAATAAAGTACATACTTCACAACATTTAAAATATTAAACTAAGGAGCATAGCAAGGTAATACTGAAGGAACTAGGGTTTGGCTACAGACAGATCTGAGTTCAAATCCCAACTATGTGACCTAGAATAAGTTATTTAAGTTTGCTTAGTTTCAGCATTTTTTATCTTTAAAATAAGTAACAAATATAATTATAATGATTTTTAGCATTATAATTTATAAATGCTTAATAAATGGTAGCTATTATTATGTCTAAATCTAAAATGATGTGTGCTATTTCATATTTTTCAACTAGAAAATAAATCATAATATCCATTACCTGAACTGGATACTTATGATTATATATTAGAGACTATTTTACTTTAATTTGCATCTAAGGGTATGTTAACATATATGTGTGTGTGTGTGCGCACAAGTGTGTGCATGAGAAGATATAGAAGATAAGATATATATAAGATATATTATTATATCTTATATTTTATATGTGTGTATACACATTGATGTATATATAGTGTGTGTGTGTATATATACATCGATGTATGTATGTATACACACACACACACACACACACACACAAACATCAATCTCATTCTGGTATGCATCTCTCTAGATGGATAGATGTGTGCTAAAGTATTAAAATGAGAATCTCTATGTATTTATCTTATATAATTTTATATGTTGGTATAAAAGAAATATATATTGATATATATATAAATTAACATGTAAACTATGTGTTTGTGATTATAGCAATGCTGACCACATTTATTCATTCATTCAACAAATAGTCATTGAACACTTACAATACACCCAATATTGTTCTAGGAACCATAGATAAAAAGTAAAAAGAGACAAAAATTTGCAGAGCATGCATTCAAATGAGGAGAAAAGACAATGAAAATACAAATGAGTAAAAGTCATAGTGTCAGTAGGTGCTAGTTGCTAAGAAAAAAATAGACAAAAAGGGAGATAAAAAATTAGAGGCCATGTTGCAAACTTAGAAAAGAAAAAGGCTTTATTGAGATGTCCTTTGAGTAATGATGTGAAGAAAGTGTGAAAGCAAGCTGCACAGACATCTAAGGTAAGGGCTTTCCAGGCAGAGGGAATAGCAAATTCAAAAGTACAACCGTAAGAAGGTGTCTAGAAGAGGCCCTACAGACTATTTCATGGAGGAATTACAAGACTTTGATGAGTTAAGTACATATAAAATACCAAGGAATGCATCTGTTGCATGAAAAGAGCTCAATAAATTTTATTTATTTTTATTATTATTATGCGTAGTTCTTAGCATTAGTCATTTAATTTAATAATCATTAAATAATATATTTATATTTGTTTTGATAGTTTCAATTTGTATTTAAGTATTTGGAATCATGTATACTCAGCTTGATGCCACTTAAGCCATTGTGTAAATAATTTCTTGTCTTAATTACATGTAATGCAATGATATTTTCTTATAAGAGAAGACATGTTCTATCTCTCTTAACTACATTTAAAGCTCTTGATTCCTCCTGTATGCAGCACATGATAAATATTCATAGAATTTTCTTCATTGAATAAGGGAATGAACATGTTATTTTCCAGTAACTATCTACAGTTTTTGCAGATTGGCCTCATTTACTAAACTGTAGTTAACTGTGTTTCCTCATGCAGATTGTAATTTGAAACACCCTCATTAACTCATTTATTAATTTTTACGATTGTCTACTAAGTATCATTACTTAGTGTAACATAAATGTGTTGAAAAGATGCTATTCATTTAGGGAGAATAGTTATAAGATAGATTGTTGGTGATTTCCAGTTGAATTAAAATCAGTGCATTTTAACAAATCAATCCATCTGTCTATTTCTTTTTAAAGGCATACTAAAGGTTTCTAAAAGTTGATTTTGCATAAACAAGGAATTCTCAAAGTACACATGTAACATTTTGAAGTTTATTTATTTTTATTAGTTCCAGAAGCAAAGGAAAACTCTTAAGGCCAAAATTAGTGTTACATTTAGAAACTGTATAATTCACAGTATTATCTAGGTGAAGTAAACTGAACATTTTTTTTGACATCTTTGACATCTGCTTCACCCAACAAGACCCTCTTAATATATATAATATTGGAATCCAAAAAGACAGATAGATCTGTTTGACTCAAATGAAAATTGGTTGAAGAATTATGTCCTAAAAACTACCTAGCCCCTAAGGATAGTTCTTTGTGAAATTACCAAGCTGTTTTACTTTCTACTTAAAGTGTTTGACATCAAAAAAGTTTTCATTTTATATAGCAAAGAGCGGAGAAAGCAGTCTAAATAATTTTTTAAAGGAAAGTATAAATTTTTAATGGTACTGTCCTTAGTTAAGAGTATTAGCATATATTTTTTTCCATACCTATACAATTCACACGAAAAAAAATTGAAATGCTGTGGCAAATTATTATTAATGCTATATTGTTTTATGGACAAATAGAGCGATTTAATTTTACACCATCAGTCAAGGGCCATAATGGTGTGTGAACATAGTTAAAGGACCACACACCAATTATTTGAGACCATAAAAACCTGAAAAAAATACTGTGGAAATATCTCCCTGGTATAGAACAAAACTCCTTTTTTAAATAAGTAGATTAAGTAGACAACAACTGTAAATCAGCCTTTAAAAGATCATTAGTCCCAGAATATCCAAGAAATATAAATAAAGACAAGAAATATGATTGGTAAACAAAGAGCAAAGAACTATGTAGATCAAAGATAAAAATGCCTAGAAATGCCGTGAGGGAGAGATAAGAAGCACTAGAAGAATTTAGTCAAAAGGAAGGGGAGTTGCTTGCAAATATTTGCAAGTAACACCTCTGACAAGGGGTGAATACACAAAATATATAAAGAACTTATACAACTCAACAATGAAAATCAAACAATCCAATTAATAAATGGTCAGAGGACCTGAACAGAAACATCTCCCAAGAAGACATACAAACAACCAAGAGACATATGAGAAGATGCTCAACTTCACTAGCTAGTAGAGAAATGCAATTTAAAATCATAATGAGATACCACCTCTCACCTGTAAGAATGGTTATTACCACAGAACAAGTAACAAGTCTTGGAGAGGTTATAGGGAAAAGGAACCCTCATTTACTGCTGGTGGGAGTGTAAATTAGTACAGCCACTCTGGAAAACAGTATGGAGGTTCCTCAAAGAATCAAGAATAGAATTACTGTGTGATCTAGCAATCCGTCTTCTGAGCATCTACCCCAAAACTCTGAAAACATTTATGTGTGAAGATTTACGGACCCCAATATTCATTTCAACATTATTCACAGTGACCAAGACATGGAAACAACCAAAGTGTCCTTCTATAGATGATTGGATAATGAATTTGTGATACATACATACAATGGGATATTACTCAGCCATAAGAAAAGATGAAATACTGCCAGTTGTGATTACATGGATGGATCTTGAGATAATTGTGCTAAGCAAAATAAGTCAGACAGAAAAAGTTGAGAACCATATGATTTCACATATATGGGGAAAACTGAAAGCAACAAACAAACAAGATGAACAAACAACTCTTAGACACAGACAACAGTTTAGTGGTGACCAGAGGAAAGGGGAGGGGAGTAGGTGGGAAAAGGTAAAGGGGGTCAAATATATAGTAATAGAAGGAGATTTTGACTTCGAGTAGTGAACACACAAGGAAATATACAGATGAGTATTATTGAATTGTACACTTTAAACCTATATAATTTTGTTAACCAATGTCACCCCATTAAATTTAATTTTTAAAAAGTTTGAAATAAAGGGGGAAATAAAAGGAAGAAGAGTTTGGGACCAAGAAGGAAAAGAGTGAAGCTAAAATTTGAATATCAGAGAGAGAGGAAACAATTCACAGGACATTGAATTTTGTGCTCACCGATCACTATATACATCTCTCATCTTCATACTCAGCCCATTGCCCTTGCACTTTCTTTTCTGCAATACTGAGTGCTGTGGAATGGCATTGGAGGTTAGAAATACTTCGGTGCATTTTTTTTTTCACATGAGGCACTTAGCCTCGGGTTTGTGAATTGTTTTTTAATTCATCCAGAATTTACCTACCACTCACTTTGTGTAGAACTGAATTATATTGACACAACCCAAATAAAGTAAAATACAAGTAATCTATGTTAAGAAGTATAGAACTAAAAAGACAGAATACTTATGACCAGTTGTCAGTGCAGATTTTCTCCTGTACAAATCAAATAATTACTACAAATTTGCTTTTATAAATAACAGGAAAGAAATGAACCATAATGACTACCACAATGGAATGATGGGAGTTCAGTACACCAATCTCCTGCCGTGTTCTATGATCAGGGTAATGCTGTATTAGATTGCACTGAAAATCACTTAACATGTCAGTCTCGGGTTTTATTTATATATGTATGTTAATCCTTCAACAGACAATTACTGGAGAAGGGCTCAAACCAGTTAATTGGGAGACAACTAGAAACCATTGGACAAGGAGACTAAATTGAACACTTTACCATTTCTTAGACATGTATCTTCAACAAGTTATTTAACCTCTAAGCCACTAACTGTCTTCTCATCTGGAGAAGGAAATAAAGCCCTCTTCTTATTATTGGTTATGTGCCCATTTAATGAGATTATGTATTTGAAAATGCTCTGTGATTTGTTTTTAACATATTCCAAACCAGAGAATACAGTGAGATTTCTTGGTAAGAATGCACTGATTTTACAAAGAACATATTTATACATTAGTTAAGATGGGCTTCTCATATAAATATATACCATAACCATTCTGCTTAATTTAGCAAGTTAATGCTTACTAAATTCTATTGCCAAAGGCAGCGTATTCTGGACTTTTTCCTTAATTCAAGGGCTATCACCTATTTGAGATCTGCACACTGGCCACATTTCTCACTTTTCTATATTGTCCATTCTTTACCTCACCTGGCCCTGATCTTTGCCCTCTTCCAGTCTTGAATCTCTTGATTTCTTCTCTTTACTTATCTTGGCTTCTCTCTCAAACTACTATTCCACTTCTGCATCAGCTATCACCATTTCCCCACCTCACACTCAGTTCCTTCTACTCTCAGTAATCAACTTTACCACTTCTAACATTTCTAAAACTTTTCTCTGCAAAAATAGAAATGACTTTCTAAATGTCTTACTCCATCCTTTCTTTCTGGTACTCATGCTATGTGACATTACTGCAGGATTTGGTACTCCTTGACGCTCTCTCCTCACCTGGCATTTACAGCAATGAATAAAACCAAATTGACATTCACATGAAAGAATGAAAGAGACTAAAATCTTTGAAATTGTCTTAAAATGTTAGTAGAACCTTTCAAATAATTGCAAAATTCCACATCCATGTTTCATATGAAATTTCAAACTTGAAATGCAATTAGCCTCATGCCCCCTGTCGAAATCCTCAGCATCTCTCAAGGTCCTCCTCAACTGTCAGTTTTATCCACAAAGCTTTTTCTGTCTCCATTAAAAACTCCCTCCTCTATAATTCCAAATGTTTACTTTTATCACAACATATATCCAGAATCGTCGTATTTTAATTGTGTTTAAACCTGCCTTAAAAACTTATACAGAGGTGATGGAAACACAATGCTTTCCACACTGTAGATATTCAAGAATGGATTTTTGAAGAAAGAATTTATGTCAGAGTTCATTAACCCACTGTAACTTTCTAAGCATTCTTTCATGTAAATAATACTAATGTTCTTGTACAAAAATGAAAATACGAATCTTAAAACTGCTAATTGGCTTTACAAATATTAAGCAACTAAACTTTGGATATTTAAAAAAAACTCTAGGTTTATGGAATCAGAGGTGAGGATTTTAACATGACCATTTTAATAAAAGTGAGTGTAATTGCTTCTAATATTATGATTTCATGACTGAATTAGAGTAAATAATTGTTTCCATAAGCAGTGAGAAACAATTCTTTTCTGAAAGACTGACTAGTTTGTTAGTTCTTAGTCAGAATCCTTCATGCTCTGTGGTAAAAGGAAAAAAAAAAAGCACATTAATAGGCTCATCATTCTGATTCTTGTAACAATAAAAAGAGTTTGTAAGCTACATATCAAGTTGAAGAACTCATATTGTCACCACTGGGGCAGATCAGAGCTCGGTGTCGCCCAACAATAGGAGGGAAGGAAACTGATAGCAACGGTGCAGACCTGTAGTTAGCATTTTTCCTCAGTTTTTCCTCAAATGATGCAGTAAAGAATCACAGGTCATTGAGATTTAATAGTTTTATTAAAAATATATTTTAGAAAGACAAAGAATGCCCCAAAGAGGCCTATGGAGAAAGACAAAGTTTGCCCCAAGGAGACACACATTCCCAATGCTATAACCAACAAAGTGGCCAAAATGGCCACAAAACAGCATAAAGGCCACAAAAGGCCAAGAGAGAGGGAGGCAAGAGAGGGAGAGAGAGAGAGAGAGAGAGAGAGAGAGAGAGGAGAGAGAGAGAGAGAGAGAGAGAGAGAGAGAGAGAGAAAGAGAGAGAGAGAACGCGCCCAGAAAGGAAAAAGGGAGGACAGCCCAGACAGGGCAAAAAGGACCCAGAAGTGGGAATGTCTGCCTTACATTTGGGTCATGATGGGTGGTTCCAAAGGCATTCCTAGGTGATTGGAAAGAGGTCATTTTGATTGACCCCTGACTGACACTAGGCAATAACTTTGCCTAGAGGGCATGTGCGCACTCAGAATTTTACTACCATTAGGGTGTTCTTTAAGCGGTCTCTAGGCTGGGCTCCAATTCCTTTGTTCCCCCGTCACTCATGTCTGACTAGCTACCTAACAAGATTATATAATCTAGTGCCAAATGACAGACATGACAAATGACTGTCACATTCACTTGAGACTTCGGGAATTTGGTCTAAGTTCATTTTGTACATAAGTGCTTTTATTTGTAGTCAAAGTAAATTTCTTCCATGCCAGAAATCAGTTACCATCCATGTTTAATTTATAGTCAAGGGGAGATACAGTGACAAACGCCATAGAATATGAGTCAATTCAAAAACAGACACTTTTTATTTTCTAGTTTTAAAATTTCTTGGTTCTAGTTGTATTAGGTCTATGCTTACCATAAAAGTTTACACAATATTTTTGTTCTATGCACTTTCAAAACTCTTAATTATGACTTTCTTCTGCACATCCCAAGAAAAGCAGTCAGGTTTTTCAGGTTCACTTTTCAACTTTTTGCGAGAAGCTTTTATAAACAACTATATGGACAATTTCTCTCCACCTTCAAGATGATTATAAGAATCACTATGAATTTCCAAATGTGCGTTTGTGTTATTCTATTAAATTAGATATTTCTACTAATAATCCATCTATATATTAAATTAATACATATAATTAAAAAGTATTTATAAACATTTTTTTTAGGCGAGGCAATCCTTGGCTGACCTCGCAGATTGCAAGGACCTTGTCAGTTTACAATCCCTTATTTTTTATTTTTTTATTTTTTTTACACCTACAGCACCTGGTCTCCTAGATGGTCTCTCATCCAAGTACTAACCAGGCCCGACCCTGCATAGCTTCCGAGATCAGAGCATTTATAAACTTAACCAACTTAAAATATTATACAAACCAACACAACAGCATGTCTCTGCAGGATTTAATAAGCTATACTTACTCACACTGTCTGAGAAAAACAGAAGAGACTCTGATATATATTTATTATTTTTATAACAAGTACTTGAAAATAAATATGTAAAAGTAAATGCGGTTTCTAATGCTAAGTCACAGGAATGAAATGTGCTACCTGAGGTGATAACTTAAACTGAAGTTTCATTAAAGATAAAAGCACTTTGGTTTTTAGGTTCTGAAATAGGTCTGTTAAGAAAACAAAATTATGTTTAAGATTCCTTAATAATGGGCTAACATAAAATATTGTAATGTTAAATTATAACAAATTTTAATTTCATTAGGAATAAGCTATGTTCCAAAGTTTTTCATTTACAAAATTTTTTTAAAGACATTTATGTTTGACTAGTTAACTTTGAAAGTATCAATCACCAGGTTATTTAAGGATCACACTTAAGACTGTTGACTAAGAGAATTTTATTTAAAATGGTTAATATGGAATAATCAGGTAAAAGCAAATACTCTGGTATAGACAAGTCTGAGTTCAAGGCCTAGCTCTGCCACTTATTGTGTGACTTTAGGAAACTTTCTAGATCTCCCTAAGGCTAAGTTACCTTGCTTGAAAGTAAGTGACCACAACAACTCTGCTTTTGGTGGTGGTTAGGAAAATTACCTGAGAAAGGAGGTAGAGTAGTAAGTAGAGTGACTCTCAAGTAAATGTTAGCTTATCAACTCGTTAATACCTATTACTATTACCAACTTGTAAATATGTTACTCTTATTATTTTCATTTATTAATTAATTTGGTACCATTGGACCGATAATTAATTTAGCACCAATGAAGAAATACTATGTTAGAAGAAACATTGCAATAAATACTTGCAAGTATTACAAGAAATACTGTTTTGCAAGAAGTATTTGAGAAACCAAATTGAAAAAAAAAAACTGTAAAGAGAATTATCTTTCTTTCTTTTGGAATGAGTGCAATAGTTTTAGTGAAATAAAAATAATTTGACAGCTAAGACTCCATGTCAAAGTTGTTAACCTTAATGTAACGATTTTTATGGGTTAATTAAGGTATTTGCTGCTTCTAAAGAGTGAAATTGTGAAAAGGACACTGGTGCTGAGCATTATTGTGTAAGAACTATGCTGGACATTGATTTCTCAGGAGAGTCCCATAAAACAGCAGACCCAACCTTTTTGGCACTAGAGAGAGATGCTCCTATGACAATCTAATGCCTGATGATCTGAGGTGGAGCTGAGGCAGCGATGCTAGAGCTGGGGAGCAGCTACAAATACAAATGAGGCTTTTCTCGCTCAACCACTGCTCACCTCCTGCCCTGCAGCTGGGCTCCTAACAGGCCACTGACCAGTACTGGTCCGCACCCCAGGGATTGGGAACCCCACCATAAGATATTTCTGTCTATATTTTGAAAATGAAAACCTGAGGGTAAAATGGCCAAGTAGCTTGCCCAAATGTCACATAGCTGGTTAGTTGAAGAAGCCAGAATTATAACTCAGGTTTTTCTCAACCGGAAGTCCTTCACAGTACTCTATCTATATGATAATATGATTCTGAAAGTGAGAATCTTGAGTGTGAGAAGTAGAGTCCTGGAATGTGAAAAGCTAAAGAGGAGAAGAAGGCTTTTTGTTTTAATAAAATAATTTTTTCCTTAAAGTTGGTTGTAATTTATGTAATGAAGTTCAAGAAATTATATGATATTCAAGCTTTCTCAGTTTTATATGGTTCAAAACCTTGTAAAACAGCAATGCAATAATAATGTTAACTAAGTACATACTCTGCATGAAGTGTGACTCATCTCAGAATCTGGACTTTTAACCAACTCTAATTCAATGCCTTTTTAAACATAAATCCTTATTCAGCTAGATTAAATGTATCAGGCAGAAATTTATAACACAGTAAAGATAAGAGATTTTTCAACAGCAAGACTCTAGAAAACAGTATCAACTATGCTTTTTTTAAATTATCCAAAGATAATTTAAAGTCTGTGCTTTTATTATAATTACCTAGTGTCTCACTATACATTTGGATTACTTTCAATCCTCTCTCTCAGTATATGACATTATGAATAACTCTAATGTTAAGCGTGTTTTTCTGGCCTTTCCTATATAGGCGAGTGAGGAGATTTCTACATATAAGCCATATTATACATAGTTTCATTGCCATGCATAAAGAAAACTTATCCTAACCCTGTAAGAAATTTTGGATAATTTTTCATTAATAATCTCTTGAGCAACTTCAGTTTCACTATGAAGAATTCATTCTTGAACATTTCAAGTGACTCTTTAGTTTTCATTTTTTAAAAGCACCTTGGAAAACATCTGAATAAGAAAGATGGCTACTGTAATTTGTGAATGATACAGCTAGAGTCGCAATGAGTAGCTCATTCCATAGTTCATCATTCATTCTTCAGGGTACATTAACGTCTTTCCAAGAGCTTGATTATAGTTTTAAAAGGAGATAATTCTAGGAAGAATATATTTTTGAAGCAATTACTCTCTTTTTCTCACCCCGAGCTCCATGCCCCTAGGGCAACTTTATCTAAGGGTTCAGCACATAATCTAACAATATGAAAGTCTTGCTGCTTAAGCAAATGAAGCATTAAGGCTGTTTTGTATTCTTGCAGGCGATCAATGTTCATACTGACAACGCAGTGGTGCCTGCTGCTGGAGATGGGAGTTGGAAGGGCGGTTTTGAAGGGAATTGCGTGGGTGCACCATAATGAATCTGTTTCATCTTTGAATGACTCCATATGCTCTTGTAAAGCTACCAATTCTTTCTCTTGCTTTTTTTCCCCCTCTTCATTTTAATGCCAAGATGAATTGATCCTAGATTGCTGCTCCAAACGCTGACACCACTGAATATGAAGGTGTCATTGTAAAATGAACCATTGCAAATTCTTAATAAGTAACCTTCACAGACAGTTATAGTTTTTGACATTTAGATATAGACTTATCCTCAGTGAAGGAAGCTTCCTTCAGTCCATGCATGCTAAGAGGAATAAGAAATAAAAAGTTGATTGGAAAAAAGGCAATTCGATTGGTATTAAATATATTTTATTCCTTGCTATATTGAGCAATCATATCACATGCCATCTGCACTTCCATCTACCAGAAAAATGAGAAAAAGAATGATTTGAGATCAAGAACTTTATTTCTACAAGAGTATAAATGTTCTTAGAGCTAAAGCTTACAGTGCTATCAGGAGGAGATTTAAGATCAGACTTCAATGAAAACTTCCTTGAAATAAACTGTGTCCAGGGGGGAAAAATTATAAACCCTGTAGAACACATGCTAAAAAAACAATAACTAAAATGCACCAAGGAAATCATTTCAGACTGATTCCCTTTTATAAAACTCAATATATCCCAGGGACCCACTTTCTATTCGAATGAGTAATGCTTAGAAACAATTTTATATTTGTGACTCAGTTTAAAAAAAGGAATGTGGGAATTTGAGCTATGATGATTATTACAACTTATATTATCTTGAACACAGGAAAGATACACTATTTTGTTAAATTCAAGATTAACTTTTTTCTTTACAAGTACTGAACAAAAACTTCTCAATGAGTTTTGCTCTAAAAATGTGGAATAACTCTGCAGATTTAAGATATTTTATTAATTTATATTCTACACAAGTAACCTGCAGATTTAGAAGATGTATTAAGTAGTCTAACATAAAATTTGGTCTTATATTTCTAGCTGTGAGCAACTTCTATATGGAATTCATTAATTAAATTTATTAGAGTATTCCCAGAGAATAGTTATTCTATGCCACATTGGTGCATTATTTGACCTTTTAATTATTAACTTTATTCTTATTTCTTCAAATGATTATTAGTAATGTAAAAATTTCAGAAAGTTTCAACTCACATATATTTTGTTCAATGCAACTGAATTTGTTATATATAAATTGATTTCTTGTGAAAAGATTCCATACACAAGGGATGCCTAGATTGAAAAGAAACATGCATTCAGAGCTTTTATAAAACATATTATTTTCCATAGTAATCATTAATTTGGATGTTTACCTATTTATTTTCTCTAAATTGGATGAATTCAAAAATTTCAATCTCATTTATCTACTCTTCCTTGGTCCAATCCATTACCAAATCCTTCTGATGGCACCACATATATATTTATCAAATTCATCCAAAAAGTGGAGAGAATCAAATAACAAATACCAATGTACTCAGTAGGCCACTTAAGAAATCAGATATTATAAATAAAAAGCCTTGACTGTAGTTTTACGGGTCCTACTCTCCTTTTCCTCCTCAGAGGTAACCTCTGTCTTACCGTGCATGTTTATAAATGTATTAATTTATAAATTTAAGAAATGAATAATTTAATAAAATAAATTTGTTTTATTTATAAATACTTATAATTTTTTAATGTATTCATAAATAGCATATTGTGCTTTTCCAAATTGGAGCTAACCTCCAAAAGATTTTTTATTTCATTACTTAACAAATATTTGTTTAAAATCTATTATGAGGCAGGCACTGTTCTAGGTTTGGGGTATGCTACCATGAATAATACAGACAATAACCTCTACGTATTAGGAAGAATGTAGATAAACAAACACATACTGTGTTTTTAAAATTTATCCATGTCTGTATACAGGCAGATCTGTATCAAAATTTACATTAGATATTATACAGTATTCCAATGAAAGACTTTTAAAATGTGCTCATTATTTTATAGATAGGTGCTGATACTGCTTACAATTTTTTGCTATTACTATAATGCTAAAATGAACATTATTGTACATATCTCTTTTGACAAGGGTACAAGAATTTATCTAAGAGAACATACCTGAATTGGAAATGCTGAGTTTATGGCAAATGGCTTCCTAAATTATATCAGTTGACAGTGCCTCAGCAATTTATGGAAGCAAATTGCTCATTCACATTGTGTACCCATTTGACAGACACTGTTCTAGATACTGAGTATATAGAACTAAACCAAATATACAAAACTTTCTGCTTAAGAGAAGCTTGCTTTCAAATATGGTCAGAAAAAAATTTTTACAATTCATAATATCTCAGATGGGAGAAGTATTACAGATAAGAATAAAGTAAGGACAAGGAATAGAGACTTTTGGCATGAAAGATACAATTCTAGAGCTATCAGAGAAAACTACAGGAAAGTCATATTTGAACAAAGAACTAAAGGAGATGAGGAGAAAAGCCTACCTCCTCACTAATTACTACCTAATACCACCACTTTTTAAATTCATCTTAGGTGAAATGGAAGTGAAAGTCGTCTCATTGAATTCTTAGGTGTTTTTTTTTCTGAGATTGAGCATATTTTCATGTTAGTTTTCCATTTGGGTTTTCTCTATTGTGAATTGCTTATTAATATCTTACTCATTTTTTTACTGTGATATTTTCTTATTATTGAATAATAGAGTTCTTTTCATATTTTAGAGATATTATGTCTTCGTTGTTTTTATGTATTGTAAATATCTTCCACCATTTCATGGTGTAATTTTCACTTTCACTTTTTTTTTATCCTTTCATGCACAGAAGTTCTATTTTTATTGTCATTTCTTTTTTTAGAATTTATTAATCTTTTCCTTTATGGTTTCTTCTTGTTATATCTTGTTTAAGAAATCCCTCCCTATCTTAAATATTTCTTCTAAATATTTTTATTTTTGTTTTCACATTTGATCATTAATCTACTCGGAATCTATTTTTGTGTGTAGTATAAAGTAGTAATCCAATTTAACATTTTTTCCATGTGGTTAACAAACTATCCTATCATCAGTTATTTTTCTGAAGTACACATTGTATCCTGACTTAAATGTCATTTACAGAATTTCCTGACCATTGCTGCAGTTATATCCCACTGTTGTATGTGCTGTAACACCCTACAATTCTCTTTCTCAGAATTTAAAAGGATTTTAAATAGTTGATTATTTATGTATTTTTGTTTAATTTTTAGTTTTACTGTTTCTCATCCCCAAAACTATAAACCTATGAAGATATAAACATTTCTTAGTCAAAACTATAACATCAGTTCCAACAAGTTACCTTGTTCAGAATAAGTGACTATAAATGTGTTCAATTAATCCATAAATAAATGTTATTTAGTAATATTTGAGATTTCCATTGCATTGATATCTGATACTTCAAATGTTTAACAAGGCTAAAACAACCATAAATTTTCTAATATTTATGTGATTCTGTATAAACTCTCTGGGTATTACTTAAACTTTTAGTATAAATATTTGACTTTTTCTTGAAGGCTGCCACTCATATAACTAAGCCCTTCTTCCCAAATTGAAAAGAGATTAGAAATACCACAAGTATCTAATGTGCAAGAGAGTAAGATAAATAAAATCTGTGACATCAGCAACATGTCATCCTATATCTCACCTAACAATTTATCTACATTTACAAAGAATTGTAAATAAGCCATTTTCGCTAATACAAGAGTATATTTGACCTCTTGGTTTCTTGAAATCAGTTATCCACCTTCTAATAGAATCAAGCGAATTAAAGTTAGGGAAAGTTGGGAAATTTATTCCAGTTAAATAAGGATTCTGCAATGGTCCTGGGGGTATTACTTCTTTAGAGTTGGACTACATTGTGCAATAGTATTTTCCTTTTTAAGAAAAACTATAAGTTCATTTAGAACCAGTTACCTCTAGCCTAGAGTACATTAATGTTTCTAGAATTCTGAGCTGTCAGAATTTAGATATTTTTAATCATCTCCTTGATAGTGCTTCTTCTTTTTCATTTCCTGCCTTTTAAAAAATAAATAGCTGAGGAGTTGAGGTGGCCTTCATAACTATGATAAACTAAGGTCTTAAATGGAGAATCATTTATTTATTCACTCAACAAATATTTAATAAGGACCTCTATTCCCAGCCATTGTTCTAAATGGTGGGGACAAAATGGTGAAAAGATGTAAAATTCCAACATCAGTAAGGCTTGTATTGTTCCAAATAGATACATTATAAAAGGGAGAAAATGATTAAACTATATAATCTTAGTTAGTAAGAAAAATAAACAGGGTAATGAGAGAAAGAATGACAAGAATAGTGCTATTTTATATAGCGTGACCCAGGAAGACTTGGAAAAAGATAAACCTTAGAACAAGAAGCTCACTCTGTTTTACTTTACAAGGCTCAAAAACAAATCTGATGGAACAGTCCCTGTTCACTTGGATAGAAGTTTCCCACTCTAAGCTCTTATTTAACTAATTCACTCCTGTTCTTTCTCTACTCTCCCCACACAATTCGATTTTCTCTATCAATTTATTTTTATAAACTATACAGAATCCTTAATCTATATTGGTATCTGTATACTTTACTATCTTTTTGGCCTTCTTATTTCTTAAATATGTGCTCATTTGCATACACTATATAATTCCATACACCTGGGGTTAAATGTGCATTTACTTGGATGTACAAGAGTGAGTATGTGTACATGAACTCGTAGGCAAGAGAAACAGAACTGTATACATACACATGCATTAGAAATAAGGGATAAGAAAATGATGAGGGAAACAACTATGCTGAGCATTGCTAGATAATTCTTCAATCATTATTTGTTAAAATTAAATTACCATTGCAGTGCCAGAACACAACTGGGGCCAGAGTTCAGAAGTGTTCCTTTGGTCAGCTGTGGATATTCTGTAATCTATGAACAAATTACTCAACATCTTCCAGACAGATAATTAAATATTTCAACACTACTATCAGCTTAACATCTTATGCACTTAACTCTGGCTAAAAAGACAGTTACTATAATAATGGGGTCATTTTTATACTGGTTATACTCAGTGCAGCTTTTTAAAGGTTATCAGTTTAAAACAGATGGCCATTACTTACTATCCATATATTCATATCTATATTCATACATATTCATATATATCATATATAGGAATCTTTTCAAGTTTTAAAATCAAGTACATTCTCAAATGTTAACACGTTAGTTCCCTTTTTTCCTCTAATACTATTCTTTCCTCATGCTTTAAATCTACTGAATTTCTCTTCCATTTCAATATGAATTTAAAAGCTATTGCTCAAACTCAGGAATTTACATATATACAACAGAACTTTATGAACATATTCAACAAAAAAGATTGCTGACTTAGATAATGTATTTTTTTCCTTAGATCATGGCTAATAAAAATCTAGTTAGAGTCCAAAATAAAAGTGAAGTTTCTTGTTACCTGTACTTAAAGATTATGCAGTGAGAGCTATTCAGTTTTCAACTAGAATAAAGGAGCCTTTAAAAGTGCTTTATCAGTGTCCAATAATTTAAAGCTTTCCTGCTAACTATTCAGTGAGTTTTCTTTGTAGCTCTGCTTTGCAAAGTCAGTTCTTTCCTATCTCTTCCTTTGAAAAGTATAATTAAAGTAGGAAGATTTTTTTCTATTCATTTTTGTTTTTTCCACATTGGCCATAGATATGAAAATAACTAATTAAATGACAACACTGGCTCTTTTTTTATTCTTGTCCTGTTGGGATGGTTTGAGGAGGTAAATTTTCCCAGCTTTGATTTTTGAAGTCAATTTCTTATTGTCACTTTTTTAGTGTTAAATTTCTTTGGTGTTACTGGATGTAATAAGGATTGCTTTTCTCCCTGATGCCTGTATTGATGCCGTAATAGGTTTTTTGGAATAATTGACTAATGAAGAATTGAAACTGAACACCTCAGAGCCTTTGTATTCCCCCTTGCAAGCATCATTTAAAGCACTGTTACACCATCTTTAAAAATATATTTTCTGTAGTGTTAAAAGCATTTTGAGTGAATAAAGTATGCCATTTTCCTACCTCCCTAGTACAATTATTTTTTGTCTCTATTTCTATCTTAATTTCATGCATATATACTTAAGGTCATAATAATCATATGATGTATCTGGTTTGCAATGTTTTAACTCCTTATTCTAATTATAAATTCTAGCCAGTAAATGTCTCTGAAAAAGGTGACATGTCTTTTACAGAATCAAGTTCTGGGCTACAAAATTTTTAAAAGTTATTTTGATAGTTAGAATGGAGGGCAGTTGAAAGGTTAAAACAATTCAACCATAATTCAATGAGAACATTCTGGGCATCACCATTTATTCTCTTGAGGGAGTTATAATTATAGAGTAAGAGACAGATATATATGCAAGTGACTGTACAATATAAGAATATGATGGTTGTTAAAACAGAGTACAAGGTATTTCAGAAGCACAGTGCTTTGTAGTTGACCCATGAAAGACTTCTGTAAGATTTCAAATAAAATATGTATACGTGCTTGCTTGTATATGTGCACCTGTATGCATATCCATGGGAAGCTTCATGAATAAAGCTATGGAGACAAAAATAACATTTAAATCATATTTGGGCATGGAGAAAAAAGGAGACATTTTAAATTCTACTTGATTCTATATAATTGAGGAACTGTTCAGTCAGACCTTTGAGAATAATCATTCTGAATAAGATCAACTATTGAGAAATACTCCATGCTCAAGAAAAGTTCCAGGAACCTTAAGTTGAGGCATTTTAAGAAAAGCCAAGGATACCTTCCTATTTGCTTTAATGGTCATTCTAAGTTCCATGAAAGCAGGGACCTTTTCTCATTTATTTACCCAAAGCACTTAGACCTGTACCTGGTAGAGAGTATGTACTCGATCAATACTTATTGGACAAATTTTAAAATTCTTCTCAGAATTTTAGTTTCAATCCATGCCCATTGTCAATCAACAGAAATTAAGACAACTGGTCAGAGTCATCAACTGAATTCTTAAAATAGATTTATAGTGCAGAGAATAAAACATAAAAATGAAAGTCAGGACATAGGTTCCACTGCTAAATAACCAGCTATAAAACAATGGTCAAGTCACTTAATCTCTCTAATATCTCCATCTGACTAATATCCTTTCTGGCTCTTAAATTCTATGACACTATTCTCAGCCCCACTCATAACTCTTAAAAATTCATAGGTTACCCAAGCTTTTTGTGCATTAAATTGACCTTGTGCTAAAGATAAAGCATAGCTGATCATAAGAAATTAAATGAGGAAATATAAAAATTCTTTGAAAGCCTTTGGATGATAATATTTATATAAAGTTGAAGAATAATGTGACAACTCCATTTAGTTATGTAAAATTTTTCTTTCTTGGGGTTTTCAACTTTGATAATACATTGCAAATATTTCAGACTAACATAGCACTTAAAAGAGAGAAGAATGGTTAAGGTTTATTTTCTTCCCTATAGATCTAGTTAAATCCTATTTATATTGGGTTGAACCTACTCAACTCAATCTTGTAAGTTTGACAAGATAAATAGAAAAATTTGATACAAATTTATGTGTGTTAAGCAACTGCAAGGTTTTGAGAAGTTATTCTTTCCTAATTTTCCTTCCTTTCCTTTCTTTCCTTAGAACAAAACCAGAAGACAATGGTAGAATTTATTTCAATCCAACGTATTTGTTTTCTTAAATGTGAAAAACTGCTGAATTCTTCAGTCTTAGATTTTTTAATACATAAAGCAAATATTTTTTTCTTGTCCATATCACAGCTAAGATATTTTGGTTTTTCATTCTCCATTTATGGTAGGGCTATTTCCACTTACAAGAATGGTATTACAAATCTGCAGATGGTAAAAAATTGTAAAGTATCAGTTCCATAAGGCAATTAAGGTTCTGCCATGAGACCTGTAGTTGTATCACACATTTAACAGGAGCGAATAATAATGATGATGACGTCATACCATCTCACCTACTAAAAAGCAAATATTAGTTTTGACACCCTCCACCTGATTCTACAATTTGATAAGACTCACAAAAGCCAGTTTACTAACTCAAATACACTGTTTCAGCATGCCATGGGCAGTTAGTTCCAGCACACAGAAGAGTCATCTTTTCCTGGACATTTCTGCGCAGCTTGATAGGCTCCCTGACGTTTTCCACTTGTTCTCAGCTGTTCTTTTCCTCCTTCATTCAAAACTGCACATTTCTCTCCCTGGTCTCAGCTGCTGTCCCTATTCCCCAAACCAATGTTTGATTTCTTATCACCCTGCATTATTCTTTGGTGAAGTCTGTTTTACCACAGGATCTTTAAAGGTCGGACCTCTTAAAGGAAGTCTACCCTGCTTCTCAGCATAACATTTGATTTTAATGATAACAAAAGAACAAAGTCCAATAATTGGTTTGGACAGATCCTGGCAAAAAGAAGAAGATGAGAAAGATACATAAAAAGAACTTTTCATTCCCTAGTAGTAGCCCTCTACCTTGTCCTAAATAATTGGCAGTCTCAATCAACTTTTGTGCAATATTAATGAGGATAAGGAACAATGATTTGTATCAGTCAAGTCCAAAAACCTTATTAATTGCCTCCTTTCCCAAACTTTTAGAACAAACGTGCTAAAGACTCGTATAATTTACTAATTTAATTTTATTTCCTTTTATTTCCTCTGTTCATCCTGTGAACAACATAATAATTAGTGAAATGTCAGGAAACAAATATAGAACAGGAGGTAGGGAAATGGTCACAGACACTTATTGAGCACTTTCTGTGCAGCAGACACGGCACTGAGAATCGAGCATATGTTGGACTTAAGTCTCTGGATACCTCACAAACATGTCATTAAATGGACCCTGCTTGCAAAAGCAAACTCCAAAAGATTTTCTTTAGGGTATTGTTTGGTCACATAAGAATTAGCCAAATGTGACCTTTCTTTGTTGCTCAAAGTTAAAAGGGCAAAAAAGAGGAAATTTAATGACTTCATAATAATCTCTTAAAACACAGAGGTCCACTTAAACATAAGTTACTTTAAAAATCTCTATAGCTGCTGAGATATATGATATCTTTGATAGATTTATAGGCCTCTTTGAGTGCTTTGTGTTCACAGACCATAGCAAGAGCAACATAATTGCTTTTTTCATCTCTGTGAACTGTCTGTGGGATTTACAGGGTGAACACAAGATGCAATGTTTGCATCAGGTGATTCCCCAGTAAAGCAAACTTCAAGTTCTTTATTATTCCTCATATTTTAAAGTTCAGATTATTGTGATTACACTCCATTATTCATTGGAGTCTTACAAGAAACCAAAGATTGTGTTTTCAATGATTGATGACAGTTAAACTTTGTTGAATCTTAAGCTTTGTAATGTATTTTTTCAGAGGTCTTCCTCAGTACATTTTACAGGGTGCTCTAGAATTTTTGAACCTAACAAAGAGATTCTTGTAGCTTTTGGAATTAACACAGTCAAAAAGGAACAAACTATAACAACAACAACAAAAAATATGTTAGGTAATAGATCAAAGTGTCAGTAAAAATTGAAGACTTTTTTCTTAAATATAATTCTCTAGATTGGTTGGTTGGAACTTAGTCACTAAGCTATCTGGAAGTAATCACCGTGCACTAAAAATTTTCATATTTCAGAAAAATCTATGGTAACAACTACCAAGTAGTCAGATACAATAAAAGAGATAGTTTTTTGTACGAGGGTCTTCAAACATGGATTCAAATCCCTACTGCACCACTGGTAAACTCTAGATCTTATGAAACTTTTTATGTTTCAGTTCCTTTTCCTGTAGAATGTGGATAAGAATGGCATCTACTCTGTATAGTTGCTGTGAGTACTGAGTGAGATAATATGTATAAAATACTTACCTAGCATAATAAATCAAATCATAAAGAACTCAGTAAAATCAAAGCATAAGGACTCAATAAAACTTAATCATAAGGGCTCGACAAAGTGATAACCTCATTTGTTTTCCCATAATGTTTTATACCTAATGCTGATTGAACATTCATCCTATGATACTACAGTTATTACCATGTGAAGAACTCTTGAATAGAGACCATGATTTAAGACTCTTAGTATTACCTAAAGTGTCACATAGGAGCTACTTAATCATTTTTGAAAAATAAATGAATTAATGAATTACTGAATAAATGGTAAAGCCATTTCTTCAACTGATATGGAAGACTGATATTGCAAATATTTTACAGGCACAAACAAGTTAGAAAGAAAGCATAAACCAACAAAAATGGAGCATAAACCAGGCAGAATAGAGTATGGATCAATCAGCAAAGTTGTTAGTTATAAGCAATCATTTTTGATCATACTGATAAATATTAGCCCCAGGTGTAGCCCAAGTCATTTATTTCCATTTAAGATATTTACTTTCAAAACATTTTCTAACTATGCATAGTGATAGATGTTAACTAAACATTAATATGGTAACCATTTTGCAATATATACAAATATTGAATCATTGTATTTGTACACCTGAAACTAATATGTTATATGTCAGTTCTATCTCAACTTAAAAAGACATTTACTTTGAATGACTTTTATGAACATTAGTGTACCCCAGAGTATATAAAGATATCTCAACAACAATTTGAATAAATTCAGTAGTTTGACTAGCGGATCAGTGTAATGACAACAAATATTTATCATCTGCCATCTTTGTGTGAAGCACTCTATACCCAAAAATTCCTAGTTGAACAAAACATAAACCTTGTCTTCTGGGAACTATAGACTATATAATATTCTCAATTTTTATTTTATCAACTAAAATAAATGACTGGTAACCAATTAAAGGCAGACCACCTTCTTTACATTGTCTGTGGTTTGATTTGCCTTTTTAAAGAGAAAATCCATTTTAAAAAACTATTACCACCGCTGACAAAACTCTATCAACAAGTAAACATTTCCCTCCAGTGGAATGAGCCTTGTTGCTGAAGGCGGTTTCGGGCAATAAAAGTAGTTACCGTTGAAATGTTAATGATGAAGACATGGTATATATTTGAAAGAACAAAAATGGATCCTATAGAAGTTTGGCTATCATCCAAACACACTTTGTTTACAAACTTCTGTAATATTTAAAAAGGAAAGAAATCCCTGGCTTTAAATCTCCCATGTTATTTCCAAGAAGCCATGTCTGTTAGGTAAAATGATCAAGCAGATGCTGGACTGCCATCTTCTGGAAGTGGAGTAAAGCTACCTTTGCAATGGGAAGGAATGTAGACTAGGTAGCCAACCTGCCTTATAGAATTAAAACCATAATTGATACCTATAATTTTTATATTAGGTTCACAGATAGTTATATATTATAACCTTTTAACTTCAATATATGTCGCACATATTCTTTTGTAGGTATGAAATATTTTATTTAAAATTTAATTTTTGAAAATGTTATATAGCTTACTTGCCTAGAAAACTATTAGGAAGCTATCAAAACAATCCAACACTACATGTTATTTCTTTACTCTGTAGCTCATTCTTGGTTGTCTATTGATCCTTTAATCAAAGATTTCAGTTATCAGGAGAGAGACTGTGTGCTGAGGAGAAAAGAAACAGAGAGGAACTCGTGATAAGAAAAGAGGAAGGAGAGTTGTTGTTGTTCTAGTTCTCCAGTGGAGGGAGAGAGGTCATCACTGCAGGATGTCCTAGATTCCCAATCAGAATGTCTGAGAGCTAAAGCAGAGGCAAGTAGGCAGTAACAGGCTTAAGGATGTGCTGAGTCAATATCAAGGTCTATTCACAGATTTCAATCTATGGGCTGGAGATCCAAGATGGGATAAGACTGAAAACCTGTAGGTTCAGGCTGGGGGTGAGAAAAGAAATAAAGACTCCGAATTTCCAGGTAGTGCCAGACTCACACCATTTCTATAACATAGCTTGCTCTCTTTCCTCTTTAATACCATATCTGCTGCCTAAACCACTTTTTCCTCCTCCCCTGCCCTCTTTGATAACACCTACTAATACCACTTCCTCAAAGAAGCATTTTTTTGAAACACCAAGCTGGGTCAGGGGTTTCCTCTGTACACTGTATAGCACTCTGCACTTTGATTCCTGGCACTTAATACGTATATAAGTAAATGTTCACGTTCAGCCTCTGTCTCTGCAATTGTGTATGCATGAGTTCCAAGATAAGTTCCAGAGCCTCTGCTTTCTCATTCATCCTCGTATTTCTAGAGCCTAATACAGAGCCTGGAACATAGGAAGTACTCGAGAAACAGTTATTAAATATATGAATGGCAAACAAGTGAATGAATGGATAAATGAATGAGTTGCCTCTGGAATATCCAAGCAGACATAGCACATAGACAGAATGATGATTCTCAGCCCAGAAGAGAGATTAGGACTGGCAATAAAGATTGAAGGAACAGTTACCAGCTTATAAGTGGTGATGAAATTCATGGGAAAAAAAATCTAAGAAGCGCAAAAATGCACAAGACTAAAGAAACAGGGAGGTGGATCCCATGGAAGTAATTCAGAAAATTTTCTCAGAAAGTATAGTGCACTCCAGATAGAGGTTAGAGGTTAGACTGTTTTAGTCAAACAGACTGACTCCTAATCCTAGCTCCAGTTCTTACTGTGTGAATCAGGTAAGTGTCAGGAGCTCAGCAAGCTGGAGAGGGCTGAGCTGCCAGGTATTAAGGTAGCCAGTTGAAGCAAAAGCCCAAAACGAAAGTAATAGTCAATAGTGAAGACTTTAATCATTTGCTGCAGTAGAATAAGCAAGAAGCTAAAGTGGAGAAAGTACTACCCTCCCTTTTCCCCCACGCCCTCCGTGCCCCACTCCATTTTCTTCACATGGAAAGGCACATTGGTCAAGGATCGCATAGACACAGACATTGGGTCATCTGACTGCTGAGGGAGCCCCAAATAAAAGTCTCATGTAGCTTCATGGACCTGAGGGCTGAAAAGAGGACGAGGGGCAAGGGCTAGGAGTGGAAAAGCACCAAGTAGTTAATCAGAGTGGAGAAGGTTTCCCCTCCCATCTCCCCAAAAGGCACTTCCAGTGGGGGAGACTGAGGAAGCCCTCCACTGAGGGCCCCAGTGAGGACACCAGGGCTGAGAATGCAAGGATATGTCAGAGCCTGGCCAGCCAGAAGGGCCTGAGTCCTTGACAGCAACTCCCCTCAGAGACTGAATTATATTGTCTGTGCCCCAAGTCTAATGGGGGGAGGGCAGCCTTCTGCTGTGAGGCCTGTAAGGAAAAGCCTTTGTAATTGCCTATGGCTGGCCTCGAAAAATCACTCATAGGTGTTTGGCTGAGAGCCCGACTCCTGAGTAAGTTACTTAAACTCCAAACCTCAAGTTTCCTGACCTACGCCTACCTCATAAGCTGTTCAAAAACTTAGCTAATGTTTGACACATATGCAGTGCTCCATAAACGAGAATGGCATACGAGCAAGTCGGATGGAAGTGACAGCACTGGAGCTGAGAGAGAAGAGGCCGAGAAGGTCAGGACTGAAATTATTATGCAGTCAATGGCTGAGTCATTAGTGACCTCAGGAGGGTAGTTTCCACAGAGTAAAGATGATGAAAATCAGAGTGCAAAAAGTTATCAGCAAATGAGAGGTAAGGGAGAAGAGACAGCAAGTGTCAACTAGTCTGTGAAGAGATTAGTGACAATGAGAACCTGTGCACAGCTGAGGAAGATACACGAGACTTTACAGCTGCCATCTGATTTGTAAGGCATTGTCTTCTGAATGCTCTAAAGCCACAAAGACAATATTAGTATGGGTTTTAAAGCTGACCAAGTACATGAGTGTGGAGAAGAGGGAGTCTGTGACAGGCCCGGGGAGAGAAAAACTCCCAGACTAGGGTGAGGCCTTCTGAGAGGAACACTGCGTGGCAGCCGTGTTTCCGGTCATGCAGGAGTGACAGTGCGGCTGTAAACCCTGAGCCTGGCCCGTGGACTGTTCCAGATGTGCAGGCTTCCCCTCAAGATCCCTCATTTATCCTTCATCCTGCTTAAACACCATGCACTTTCCACTGCTACCAGCCTTTTTTCTCTACGTCTGCCAGCTTTTATCTCCCAAAGCTTGAGCCGTGACAATCCTCCCTGTCGGCTGTCTCTATAGCAAGCTTTGCCTCTGCTCAGTGGACTGAGAAACATCACAGATTCATGTGGGTGCCCGAATCCAGCAAGGATATGATCTTTTCTCTCCTCCTAATCTGACCAGCAATAAATTCTATGTAATTTATTACACATTTACACTTTTTGAGGCTAGGGACAAACTGTGATTCATCTCTCAACACTGACCCATCAAGAGAAATCAGCTATTATTCTAAAGAGACAAAAATCAATCAATCAATCAAAATCAAATTCCCATTAATGGTACTAAGACCAAAGAAGACGCAAACATGGGTATCATAGAGTTTCCATGGAGGATGTAAATCCATAGCACAGTGAGGCCCATGTAATGGGATTTATTATACTTTTTATGTGAGAATAATATTTCCAGGGTTTTTAGGTATATGTAATACAAAGCCTTTTTCTTGTACTAAAATACCAAAAGATGCACAAAGCTCAGTAACTCTTAAAGTTGTAGCTTAGATCGCCCAGGTTTTTGCATGAGAAAGAACGTGTAAGAAAACAACACAACTGCTGTAAACTATTGCATGAAATAATTAAATCACGTTCAACTCAGTAGGTTTACGCCTGCTGCCATTTCTTTCCTGATTCTTCAGTAGACTATCATTTTCTGCCTCTGCTGTTTACAGGAATACTTCTTATTTCAAAAGCAAGATTTTTCTTGGCGCTCAACTCACCCATGACTTTATCGTTGAATATTTTTTTAGTGTTATAACTCAACTCTTTGTGTGGCTAAATGGCTGAGGCTCTTTTATGTTGCTGTTCTTATTTCTCTCCCCATCAAGCATTCTGACCGCTGCTGTCAAAATCTGATAATAAATGAAGATTTCTCCCACAGTGGACCTCTTATAACCATGGCAACTACAGCAGCAGCTAATGGCCACATTGCAAAATTTTGAAAGGGACAGTTTCTCACTGCTATAGTACAAATATCCTTTTCTTACCTTTTCTCCATAATGGTTCTAAGAAAACAACATATCCCCAGCAAGAAAAATGTGCTTTGTGGTGCACATGTGGAGTCACTTTTTAAGAAAATCAAGAAAGTAGAAGAGAAACTATAAATAAAAGAGAAAGGCCGATTTGAATGTATAACACTAAAGTGGGGAAAGATGCTGATGGCTTAGCAGTATTAACAACATATTTTTACTATTTTTCCAACTGAAATTAATGCGTTATTGCTTCTTAAGAATTTGAGAATTTTTACTGCTGTTTCACCACTCCACCATCAACCAGGGAGGTTTTCTAGAATGCTTTTTTAGGTTTTATAGTATTTGTTTCTCTAAACAATTGGTCACTTTTAGGAATACAGCTCTGTGCATCTATGTACAGGTACTGCAGTATCTTGTTTCTATAAGGTGGACACTTTTATGCTTTTCTATATGCTTTTGAAAGAACCTCAGTGCAGAATCAGCATGTGAGTCCTTCGGCCTGCCTTTTACGCATTCCCACAGTGCCATAACAACAAGGAATTTCTACGTGAATCCTGCTATCAGACACTCAAAGATGCTCTGGCTTTCTTGTTTATAAAACAGACCACAACTAGTTTCAAATGTGGAAATTCCCCCTGAAGGCCTGCGTCTGGAGCCACCTGCCTATTAAAACAAAGGAAGATGTTCTCCACTTTAATTTCCTGTTATGGAAATAACAGACATTCAGATAGATCTTTCTGTCTCCATCTACCTACCTACCTACCTACAAGAACTGCGCTTGAAGGGTTTTTGTCTTTTACATTTTCCTTCAACTGTCAATAGCGATCAGTAAGTGACCACAGATTAGAGCTCAGCAGCAGCCTTCCATACAGCAGGATTCAGGATTCGTCAGGGCCATCTACACCAATATGAGGTACATTTCATCAGTGTAAATAAGCACCTCCCTCTGAGGTTTTCAGAATTAAGTGGTCTGTGTAGGGCTGACATAGGAGTGGAAATGTCCCAGGCCATAGAGCAAGCAGCAAAGCTATTAACTATTATACCGTTTGAATTTTACCTTGCCCAAAACCATTTGTTTGTTTTTTTAACCCTCCCCAAAGCTATTCTCCCTATATAAAAGTCCTTCATGTGAATAGGTTTGAGAGTTAAGACCTCCTTAGATTTGCATTAGAGTTCTGCTTCTCTCTGCTGAGAAGCTGTGGGCAAATTACTCAAACTAACTTAATCTCCAGGAGGCATTAATTTGTAAAACGAGACTGATAATGGTTCTCCCTCAGAGCAAGCTGAGAAGAATAAGTTGACTTAACCACATATGAGAACACCCAGATCTGTAACTGGAGGAAATTAAATTCTTCATGAATGGTTTTTACCTTTTTCTTCCCGTCATTCCTGACTCTCACTTTTTCCTTTTCTTAGAAGAACTAGTCGTATTTCTGAATTGCTTATCTATTTTTAAAGCCATTTATAAAAGCATGTAATTTGCTATATAGTAAAGAAGACAAGTAAACTGTAGATGCTACAAGATTATCAGTGGTGAGTTTTTAGTTTTCCTTAATCAAATCAGAAGATCACTGCCATAAATATCCCACAATCTCTCCCACATAAAATTAAATTTGAAGTCACAAAACACTATATTTCCTTTTTGAGCTGGTTCACCAAGTTTCAGCAGAGGAATAAACTTGGAGAATCATCACAATAGCACAGACCACAGACTGTGGCCTGATCTTATTTATCTCAGTAATGGGAGTGTATCAGGCTAGTAAGAAAATACACATTGTAACAAATAAAGATGTCAGGATGTTCTACAGGAAAAGCTTCTTTTCAATCTTTTTTTAAGGCAAACTTCAGAGAAAGATTCAACACAAAACATTGCAAATCATTAATTTTTGCCCTGACACAGAAACTTTCATCCTTTGGAAGGTACCAGAATAAATTTGAAACTTTCAATAAAATATTCCGTGTGGCTACAAAAGGAACACTGAATATAAATAAGTCTTTGCCACCAACTCATTTTGAGGTGTAGTCATCCAAATACAATAATGCTGCAATATGCACAAGTGTGTATAACTTTTGAAAAGTGTGAGTTCATGAAATACTCCTTCCTGTCATTTTGAGACCAAGATGCACTGTCAAATTGCAAGCAAGCATTTGTCAAATCAGAATTCAGGGCTGCTGGCTCAGTGAGAGGCAAAGCCTGAATGATGAGTTGGGAAGTAAAATAAAAAAGAAACCGAAGAAAAAAGAATCTTGTTCTCTAAGCAAATCAAATCAGTATAGGAAGACAGGATTTCTCTAAGTACACATTTGACTATACAAAGGGGTCACTGTGTTCATCCAGTGTTGCCCAATGGTCTTGGGCCTTAGTTACTCGAACAGAATTTTTGCCTTTCTGTCATTAACTTAACCTCTAATACTTTAGACAAACTAAAGAAAGTGAGATGTATACAACCAAAAATTTACTTACTACATATAACTGTTTTTTAAATTCAGAATTCAGATCTTCTTTTGAAAGAAGACATAAAACCATCAACTATTTATTTAAGCCATTTTATTTTCCATATAGGACTCCATAGTATATAGAAAAACTGATACTGCCTCTTCGAAAAATGTACTTTTCCCTACATTCATCAATGTAACATATTCTTTTTAAAAAATGATAGAAATGTTCCCAGCTCAAACTATGATTTAAAATATAAAAGGCATTAAATGATAGGTTCCTTAGAGAACTTAAGCACATTTTCTTCAGAGCAGTGTTGTCATTACCTAGTCAATAAAATGTTTTTTCTGCATTGACTCATTTGGTAGAAACAAGTTCAGGATGGACCAACCCAAATACCACTATAGTGAAAACCTAAAAAATTTGTTACTGTGTTCTCAGGTAAGTATTGAGGAACAGTAAATTTTTCCTTTTCAATATTTCTGTTATTATTGCTCAGGATGACATAGGCTTAACATTTTGAATACTATGAATGGAGAGAACTAACTCAACAGAGAATCATTTTTCAATTTAGTATAATCGAGTGCTGAGATCATATTTCTATTTAAAAAAAAAAAAAAAAAAAAAAAAAAACAAAACAAAAAAACCATGAAAAGCATTGGTTTTCTAGGGGAAAATTCCATGTGTTAAACACATACAGTTATACTTCTAAAAATTACCTTTTTAAAAGGTTCCTGAGGTTCCTTGTTTTGGCCAAAGTTATACGTAACACTGTTTATTACACAGTAGATACTCAATAAATGACTAAATCAAGGAACATGACCTAATAGAAATTTTGCTTATTTTTCAGGACCTAATATTGCATTTACTCTGGTACTAGGTGTTGCCCTACGCACTCTATAAATTTTAATTCATATAATACTTATACTAACCCCAGGATATGTGTTTTATTATTATCTTCATCTTACAAATGAGGAAATCAGAACAAAGAGAAGTTGTTTATCTAAAGCCACATAGGTGACAATGGTGGTGCTAGACTCTGAACCAGGAATCCTGGTTCCTGACTCCATGCCTTAATCCTCATTAACCACGCTGCCTCCCTGTGAAGTTTTGCAGAAGTTAATCCTGCTAAAATTGCCGTTCGATTTATCTATATTAGGCTCCTTAAATTTATATTAGTAGTCACCCAGAATTTGAGACAGTCTAATGGACCATCTAAAATAACAATAGATTTCTTCCCCTTTCACCTAATCCTCTCTGCCTATAAAAAAGATATTTGTTTTTTTTTTTTTAGTAGTTTAGAAATATAAGAAAAATAAAGCCCTGAAAGGAGGCATAGCTCTTTTTTTCAGATTGTATTTATGGTAAGCCTACCGGTTGCATCCTTATTTTACCTAGATTTGCTCAGAAAAAAAAAATGAGTGAGCCCCAAAACTGAGACTGTGAGTGAACTTTGATTTATAAGCTTTAAAGGCCCACTGGCTCATCATCATTGAGGTAATTAATAGATTAAGCTTTGGAGTCAGACAAATTTGGGATTGTGTACTTACCCTGCCATTTACCTTCTTGTGTGACATTAGGCAGTTCTTAATCTCTCAGCACCTAATATCCTTAACTGTAAAATGAAGTTAATAATGTGATTTCTTGGGGTTATTTCAAAAATTTTATATGTAGGGTCATAGTAAAGGCTCAAAAATATTTTATTCCCTTTCCTTTTTAGTGATGCTGTTATGACTAAATTATGTTTCCAAGTATAATGGGGGCTTCGTGACAAGTTAATTTCTGTCCACAAATTTCTGCAAAGACTATTCTTTATGACACAAAAGATTTTGTGAAATGTAACTTTCTATGACCTTCAATATAGGTGTATATGTTCTCCCCCTCTATATTTCTATAGGGGGACAGAGTGGGCTGTCATTATCCTACCTTCTACATCTTTAATCTTCATCACTAGATTTGAATTAGACAAAACACAAATGGCATTACACCAGAAGGTCACATTTAAAACATTAGAACTTCCATTATCATATTAAACATTAATTAAACATTTCCGATTATTTAGTCCAGTAAATAGTAAATGTCACCCTGCAAAGGCACTTTTATTAATGTATCCCACACACATGCCCAATTGGTCCTTTTTTGGAAAGATTTTATCTCTCAG
This sequence comes from Eonycteris spelaea, assembly GCA_003508835.1. Lineage (NCBI taxonomy): Eukaryota > Metazoa > Chordata > Mammalia > Chiroptera > Pteropodidae > Eonycteris > Eonycteris spelaea. The sequence continues at coordinate 5,307,036 of PUFA01000074.1, read as the reverse complement.
GGAAACTGAATTTATCCAGTAATATTTAACTGAGTTCTAATTTTTATTTATTAAAATCATGCATACAGATATAGTCAACTTTCTTATCAGCATGAAACCACAAATGTTCCCAACACTTAGTTTTATACTTCCAACAAAAGGAAAATAAATTGATATATTTGCTCATCTTTAGAGTCTCCTTGTAAGTTAATTGTTGTAGACTATTTAATGGCTATCAATATTCCATTTATAACCTTTACGGAAGATCATATTTCTCAGTCCTGTTATACTCAAGTGTGGCCATGTGACTTCCTTTGGCCAAAAATTGGAAACAGACCAGAGTGTGTCAGTTCTAGGGGGAAGCTTTAGGTGAAGAGCCTTGAACTGAAACCTGAACGATTAGTAGACACTAGCCAAGCAAAAAGTGGAGAGAACCTATTCTAGACAAAGAAAACAGCATGTGAAGAGCCTTTGAAAAGAGATGGTCATTATCCTACCTTCGACATCTTTATATTGGTGTAGTTGAATGTAGACAGTTGGACCCACCTCTCTCTTTGGGGCATACTGTCTTATCTCTTCACCGACTAAATTCCACAGGGCTATAGCCTTCCTTAGCACAGCCCTTCTCCTTCTAAAATGTACTTTCAATAAATCTCACTTTTCCTCAAAAAAAAAAAGAAAGAAAGAAAGAAAAATTGGGAAGGGCAAGACTACAGTGAGGAATAAGTGGTAGGAAGGGAGGTCAAATCACACAAGCTTGTTGGTCATATCAAGGATCTTATATTCTATAACAAGTGCAATGTGAAGCCATACAAAGAAAATGATGTATGATTTAGATTTGTAAGGAACTCTCGGAATTTTGTGTGCAGGACAAATTGGAAAAGGAGTTATGGAAACTTTTAGACCAGATGATAAGCTAATGTGATAATCCAGGCTGTAATTGATAGTGGCTCGACCCTCAGCAATGGCTGTGGAGATAGAAGTGGATGGATGTTAAATATAGATAGGGACAGATTTAACAGATGTTGAAGATTAATGATGGAATGTAGAGGTGGAAGAAGTAAAGGATTACTTTGCGGTTCCCTATAAAGTAATTGGGTGGAAGGAGACTTCATTTATGGCAAAGAGGATGGCTTGCAGCTGCGCTCAGTTAAAGAAGGTCAAATATATTTAGACTGAGGACGTTATATGGGGTGGCCACTGGGCAGTTGGTGCTTAGAGAAGCAATCTGGACAGGTGACATAAATTTGGGATTTATCAACATGTCGATGGTACTTAAAGCTATGAGAATGAATGAGGTTATTTAGAAAGAGAACATAAAGAAGAACAGAAAAGCACCTAGGATCCAGGCCTGAGTAACTCTAACATTTAATCAGAGAGAGGTAGGGAAATGTGACAGGCAGACTGAAAACAGAAAGTTTTAATAAAAATAGAATAATAGCTTCCCACTGGAAAGCACTTGAGTCTTTAGCTCTGAAGATATAGGATGGGTATATTTTTCTAAAGGAGGGCAACCATCATAAGTTCTGAGCCTGGGTCAGTAGAGAAGCTGTAGACTGGCCTCTGGGGGTGGGACAGGGGGAAGGGACAGAGCCTCCTCAGTAGGGCTTGGAGAAACTTCAGCTACTTCAGTGATTTAAGATGAAGACATTTCTTTATTGCCCATGATGCTTCCTCTGTAGAAGACATTCACTGTCACTTTGTATGTTTGCAGTTAAGAACCTAGTATGTTTTTCCTGTTTATCTCCTAGAAGCTTTATCAGCAATTTGAGTCACTGCCACAAAGCAGGTACGGTTTCTTCAACTACAGCCTCATGGTCCAAAAGCGATCTCTGTATAGCAATCATCTTTCCTTTTTCCTCCTCATGCCATGTAGAGGCAGGTGCTTTCACCTTCCTCAAGCTGTAGACCCCAAGCTACCTATAGTTGCACACTGGTCCTCTCAGCAGGGCTGTAAAAATTCCCAAAAGGGCAAAAAAAAAAAAAAAAAAAACGAAAACAAAAAAAAAAACAAAAAACCTTGGGATTTGTTTCCGTGTTTTAAGGGGAAATGAATTAGACACATTGTTTCTGTTCTGGTCGCCTAACTCCCTGACTTGATACACACTGAGTTGGTACTTGGAAGAACTAATATGGAGGAAGAGTAGTCACTGTTCCCAAAAGCGATCCCACCTCTCCCACCCCACCTGCCTAAGGTTATGGCAGCACCTAACAACACATTTATTTCAGGAAATATACTCCCTAGGAAATAGGGGGTGACTGCCTCCAGCCTGGCCTATTTGACGCTGCACAAATGTCTCTGATTTTCCTTCAGCCGTATCAACACACCCCTGCCATATTCTACCCCAGCCTCCTTGCCCTAACCGGAAACCTCAGAGAGTATACGCTATAATGCCTAATAAATTCCAAGAACTTAACAAATATTAGTTCCCTCCTTTTCTGCTCATCTGCAAGCCTGGATCCCAGCTTCAGGTTGACCTGATTGACTTCCTAATTCTGAGCTGGGTATAAATACTAGTAATATAGGCCATTCTCATACTCTCTATTTCATGTAATAGTCATAATAACTATAAAATTCACCTTCATGAAAATGCCATCTGACCATTTGTTCAGGCAGGAATTTTCTTGAAAGGTAGGTTTTAAGTTGATTTAACCTGACTGAGGCTTTTTTCATTGAAATACTTCAGAGCTCAGAGCGGCAGCCCCACCTTCTAACAAACGGGCCAGAACCCTGGGGAGCTTCAGGGAACTGGCCTCTCCATCCTCTGCATTCTGACCAGATTTAGTTCTCTAATCCATGTAGAGCCATTGTTTCCTTTGGTCACTTTTATTGTCCCAATCACTCATCTATAAATGAATGAATGAATGAATGAATGAATGCTTTAGAGTTGTTATTCAGGGCCAGCCTGGCTGCTGAAGTTGCTATAGTCCCAACCTCAGATTGTTTGAGACAAAGTATGTAGACATAGATGTTTATTACTTATGCTACCACGAGACAACTGCCTGTCTCACCGTCCACAGAACTATAAGGCTTAAGCCAAAATGATGATGCTTGATCTTTTTTCTCAAAATCTAAAATCGCATTTCTTACAGAGCCGGCACGTATATTTCTAATAGGAAATATAGTGACAATCCACTTTGCCATATGGTATAATGGGAGGAGGAAACGGGAAAGAGAAGATTCAAATTCTAAGGACCTGAATTCCAGTCTTGGTTCTATCATATTCTGTTCGAGCGATCTTAATTACGTTTTCTGAGCTTCAATTCACTTTTCTCTTCTGTACTGCCTACATGAAAGGAGTGGCTATGAAGCTGAGTTAAGATAATAATATATTTGAAAATAACAAAAATCATTCATATCTGATTTTTGCTGATTTAGTGATCATATTATTTCAACAAACGCAACTCCTATATGCAGGCTGATTTTAGTTCTTGTCTCAACCACACTTTGCCCACAAGAAAGAGAATAATCTAGATCAGTGGTTCTCACACCTGACTAGTTTTACCTGGGAACCTTTAAAATATAGAGAGAGATTCTCAAACTAAGCTTACCAAGGCTCTCCAGTGGATGTAGATATATGCCCAGGAGACCTTTTTTTTTTTTTTTTTTTTAAAGCATCTCAAGTAAACTGCTACAGCTTTTTCAGAGGAAGTTGGCAATGGGCGTTAACATTTTATCCTTAGACCTGGTAATTTTGCTTCTAGAAATTTATCCTGCCAATATACTTAAACAAATGTGGAAAGATATACACACATATGAGGATTTTCACTGCAGCTTTGTTTGTACTTTAAAAAAACCATTTGGATGTTCATCAGTAGAGGGCTATTTAAATAAATGATGATATGTCCATATAGTTGAATGAAATGCTGACATTGACAGAGGGCATACATTAGTCTTAAATTTTTAAAAAATATATGGAACACTTTTGTGATATGATAAGTAAAATATAAAAGGGCTTATAGTGTGTATATTCATATGTGAGTATATAAATGATGCGCCTTGAACTGTTAATAGTGGGAAATCTGAGAAACAGGTTTGGGAAAGAGAAAAGGAAATATGAGACTTTTACTTTTTGATTTATGCATTTCTTTTTACATTTTTTCTTATAGCATAATATATTATATTAAAGAAAAAAGATCTTCAAGTGATTCTGATAAGCAGTCATGTCTAAAAAACTGCTGATTAAGAAGCATGTCAATCTTCTCTATCCAGCTTCATTTATTACTCTTATAATTATTTTTTAAAGCTATTATTCACGATTTTTTATATTTCATCATTGTCGATTTCTTCAAGTAAAACCTTCTGAGTTTCCCCTCTATATCTCCCAAGTACTAATTCACTAACTAATCCAGTCTAAGAATATATACTGAGTACTTATGCCCAGTAAGTGCCAAGTGCTGCTCCAGGCCTGGCACAAGCAAGACTACAAGCCCTGACCTCATGGAGTGAGCATCCTAAATAACTTCTCTGAGTTGTGGTCCCTTCATCTGTAAAATGGATATATTATTTGTAACTTTATATGGTGTTTTCTGAGGATGCATCAAACAATGTATGTAAAGCATTTAGCATAGAGTCCAGTATCATAGAAGTTCTCAGTGACCCTAAGCTGCAGTAACTTCTTTGTGGTTATCTTCATCATTTTTTCAGGACCAACTGCTTGATCCAGTGTGAATTAAAAAAAAAAAAAAAAGGCTACAAAAACGAAATTACATCTTAAGAATGTAATTGTTGACCTTGTAAACAACTTGAAGTACATCTGCTTTGCTAAATCACAGCTGATTTTAGAAGACTTAGAGAAAGAGAAGTCAATTCAGTAAGAGGAAAAAATGTTGCCTCCTCTTAGTTATTTAATACATCCCTCAGCCACAGAATTCTAATTTCCTAGGTTTAACAAAGTGGATTACACAGCAGAGGCTGATGTGCATTTATAAAAATATATGACATTTTGTTCATGTCAGTGAGGATGAGGAATTTCTTTCGGAGATAAGATATCCAAAGGGCAGTGGGTGGCCCTTAATCGTACTAGCAGAGACTCCCATGAGTGGAAATCACAGTTATGAAGCTTGGAAAATGAACTTCTCTTTGCATTTGCACTTGATCTTAAAAAGCACAAAATATGGGGTAAGCTAATTTCAGCTTTTCTTTCTTATTGACTCAGAAGCTAAATATAGAGCCAGGTTTAACCATCCAATTAAATGTATTGTTTAAAAATGAAAACAATTACATTTGCAATTAAAATGAAGGTGAAATTGCAATTGCTTTAGCTACAATATTTCTTTATTTTCTTTGTTGTTGACAGTTTGCTTTTTTCAACAAAGGGGAAAAAAAATTAACAATGATTATTAATGGACTTCCCGGAGTGGTCCCCAGTTAGCCTCACCCTGTGTTTGCAGCAGGGGTTTGATTGTTGATTCCGTTCACTCTAAAGGAAACCCCAAGGTAAATAGAACTACTGCAGATAGCGTAACAATGAGCAACAGGTAATTTTTGTGCCAAATAACTGGAAAATTCTCCATGTAAACTTACAGTTCTTCGGTATATTCTAAATGCTAATTTTTAAATTGAGAAAGAGTAAAGGGCAAGCAATATCCTCAAGTTCATGAATCATAAAAATGATTTTGTAATGGAAAGAGTATTCACTTAACAAGTATGAGTTGTGCAACACCATGCCTAGAGCTTGTACCAGGCAATAGCTCCAGAATGAAGAAAATGGCTGCCCTTAAAGAAGAGTGCCATTGCAGTCACAGTCACAGAAAGCTATGGCATAGGAACGCTTTACTTCATGCCTTATTATGGCGCCCTAGCTGGTGACTTGGTTAAATACTAGTCACAAGGCAAAGTAGTCAACTCTCCTAACATGCACAGGCCAACGTACATTTTTTTCTACAAATTCTTAAACTTTAGGTTTTACGTCTGGATTGTGATCTTTCTCAAGAACAATTATTTCAAGGAATGTTTTCACTCTTGGATCTGGTCTGAGCAAGACTACTAAATTTTGAGAAAGTACAAAATATTGAATGAAAATAAAAGACTCAAAGCATTTTGGTAGTCATGACAGTTTTGTTTTATGTTTAGTGCGAACAATATTTAAACCAATCAGTACAGTGTATTGTAATACATCACTTTTCAGACCATTTTTTTACATAGGCTATTTTAATTGCTTATTGTAGTGATTAAAATGGACTTTAAAATGGTCTGGTGGTTATGTTCATTGTAATTATTCTAATTGGTCAACTCTGTTTTTTACTTGGAAATCCCCAAAGAAAATGATCCCCTTTAATAGATGTAAATGTTTGCAAATACTGACCAAAAAAAATACAGATATTTTACAAAGGGATGGAAGGGAAATATTTTTTTGCTCTTACCTTATTTTTGTTTGTGAGTGCATATTTGTAAGACTTGAGTATATTCCTTTCAAATTATATCTAGCAAAAGTGCATAGTACTTAAAATAATAACAAAAATAAACTGTGACTTGGCATCTATTAGAACTGATAATAACATTTTTTGAAAGATTTAGCCAGAGTCTTGTTACTTCACTGAAATTAGTTGGAAGTAGTTGTTTAAAAGTTCATGTAGTTAAATCATAAGTCAAAAAGTGTCTCTGTCTAGAATGACTTCTTCCATTCCACTTTGTTTAGTTTAACTATGAAAATAATTGCTTTTCTTAAAGAGTTTGAAGACTCCCTGAACATTATATACATATATGGTATAGATATATATGTATATATATACATATATATATATATATGTATATATAGAGAGAGAGAGAGAGAGAGAGAGAGAGAGAGAGAGAGATCTAACCTCTGAAATTTTCTGACCCCTGAAATTTTCTTAATGAATTAATTATCATTATTATAGGCTCCACAAATAACTCCCACATGTAGCTCTTGTCTCAGCTCTAGTATTACATCTGTGCATTATTTGATTAATGCAGTCTCCTCCACTGAGCTTTATGCTTGGTGAGGGCAGGAACCATCTCCTGTTATTTGTCATTGTTCTCCAGCACCGACTGAGTGCTACCATGTAGTAGCTGTTCAATAATTATTTGTTAAATGAACTTTATGCCATACAGGGCACTTTGAAAAGTGGATAATCACTTTTGAATTAGTTGTACTCTTTTTATAAAGGTTAATCATTCTATGTCTACAAAAACTGCTGTACATATCTGTTTTTCAAGTAGAATGTTATATGTAAAATGTTCTAATTCATTCAGAGAAATAGCATAGCAAAATGCTATTTGATGTTTGAAATCATTTATCTTAAAGCCATTCAAAAATTAAGGCATCTTATTCATTCTTACAGTGTCATGTGAAAACTATTTTTTAAGGTAAAGAGGAAATTTTTTCTACTCAGAAGGAAATGCTTTGATTATATTGCTTTTTAGATTAGCAGGTTTCCTTGGGTATATGATATATAACAACTTAAGGAAATTTTGAAAATGTTCAGAAAAATTAATAAGTATTAAAATGTGTTACAACCAAAAGTCTCATTTATTTACCATCAAAAATAAATTATCTGTAAAAGTAATCACAATTTCACAGAGAAAAAGAGGTTTGAGTTTATTCTAAAGTTTAAATAAATAGAGACACTACCTAGAGATGCTGTGTGGATCTGTCTGGAATAAGCCACTATCTAAGAACTTGGTAAATGATGCACATATAGAGTAGATTGGCTTCCAACCTGAAAACCTCATAAATTATCAGTGTGGCCAACAGTTAATTTGTTTGTGGCTTTTTTAAGTATAAATTACCCCTGTCAACAGTAACATCTATGTAATATTTTTTACCCAGAAAGATTCTGTTAAGACTCCACAAACTAAAAGGCAGAATAGAATTTTGGAATAAGAACCTCTCTGCATTATTCAGATGATTCCTTGGGGAGTTTTGGGAAGGCCAGTTGTAATTAATTGGAACTTGTAGGAATTTAAGCCAAGATTTTGTTTAAAGGCATGTACATAAGAAGCAAGCCTACTTCCTCAAAATTCCCTGTTTTTTCATCTGTATTGCTTTTAACCTTCCCAAATAACTTCATTGTGTGCCAAGTGACACACCCTACTTCTTGCAAGGTCTGGCATGATGTGGAGCCTGGCAGAGTTAAGGGGACAAGGCGCACATTGAATTACTTTTCTTGTTTGTTGTTTTCTTGTTTCTTGTTTTTTGTTTTTTTTTTCATGTTAAAGAAATGGCTCAAAGGAAAATGTAGATTATTGAGGTAAAAGTGTTGTATCTTCAAATTTCATTTCAAGAATTTTCACCAGGTAATGAATGTTAAGTAAGCCACAGCAACTACTAGATAGGTACAGGTATACCTCAGCTGCAGTCACATTTGACCTCAACTCAAAATATTATCTTTGTCCTGATGATATTCTTCATTCTATTAGGCAGGTTAGGTGGATTGGATGGAGGTGGGGATGCCAATCATTTATTCTTTCTTCATTGTGTGTGTATGTCTTTTGGGAGAGGTGGGGCATGGCACCAGAGAGACAGATTGGTGAGATTTTAAAAACCATCTCTGTTTTAAATTTGCTCTTTGCTCTTTAGTGTTGTTCAAAATGCACTAGTTTCCTCTATGGTACAAGAGCTTTTTAAAGGTTGACTGAATTAACAGACATGTTATCAAAGTTGCAAGATACAAGGGAAACGATTGTTTACAAAATGAGACATGAATTAGGAAGAGGGAGAAGTATGTTTGGGATGATTCTTCAAGGAGAAAATAGAAGTTTAGTGACTGATGAGAAAACAATCACAATTCGTTTTCATGCTTCATAAATTAGGCCTGTCAGTCATCTCTCTCTCTCTCTCTCTCTCTCTCTCTCTCTCTCTCTCTCTCTCTCTCTCTCTCTCTCTCTCTCTCTCGCTCTCTCTCTCTCTCCTCTCTCTACTCTGGAATCTAGTACACAGAAGGGGAGAGGGACCAGAGAGACAAACTGAAGCTACTACCCAACCACCATCACACTTACCTATACACTGTTCTTTCTCCTAAAACATTTGTGCCCCATTCCCACCTCAACAGCTTAAAGCCTGAGCTCAAATAGGCATCTCCTTTACCACACTTTCTTTGATCACTTTTGCTAAGTGACCTCACCCTCCTTCTACAGAACTAAGTAATGCTTCTTGAGTGAAACTCTACAATGCTCTCATTGTAGGCTTTTTTATTCTCTTTCTCTCTGCCAAAAATAAAACAAACCAAAACACAACAGTCTTTGGCTGTATGATCCTATACAAATTACTCCAATTCCCTGTTTCTGGGTTTCTAAATATATAAAAATGGAGATTAAATCAGTAACAAGCTCATAGGGTAGTTTTGAGAATTATATAAGCGAATCACTGTAAAGCAACAATCAAATGAAGAAATAGGTGCTCAATAAATGTGAAAAACAATTAGCTATTATTACTGCCTACCGACACCTGCGAGCACATATTTAGTTTCCCTTCCTAAGCTTTGCCTTGCATTCTGCACATTGATGGAATACACCCTATATGCAAACTACTAGGGTAAGTACGGCAGCACCCACAGAGATCCCAAAGACTCCCATTATCTGACCTAAGGAGCTTGCAGTTCTTTGGCAGAGGTAAAACAAATCATTTTAATGAAGGAACACAACAGCATTAGAAAATTATAAGCAAACATCTGGAGAGAATTCAATGGATAGATAAATCTCTGGTTTCCCCAAACCAGCCAGATTTTCGAAATCCCCTGGTGAGAGTGATGCTTAAAAATATAGATTCCCAGATACCTACCCAAAATTAGTAAGTCAGAATCTCTGGTTTGTAGCCAAGAAAACGCAAGTGATTTTGATGATTTTGATTCCCCACTTTACAAGTGGGGAAACCTAAAATAGTCACATATGGTTAAAGAGAAAGGCTTTCTGTTAAAAGCTAACTTGACCGGGAGTAGGGACACTCTTTGCAAGAGTTAGGATGGAAAGGAGAGTGATGTCGCTTAAAAGAGATGAGGGAGTTCTACCCAGTGGCTTAATTTGCTCAATAAATTAGGAGACAGGTGGAAGTGCAGTTCAGGGTTTGGAAAATGTGGAGAGGTTGGAAGAGTGGCTATGGGAATAAGTAGAGGTAAATTAAACCGAAGATCCATTATGTTGCAGTATGTCTTTCTAGAATTCCTAAGCCCAATATGTGCCTGAGCTAGGGTCATTCTCTAGTCCCAAAAGCTCATGCAAGTGAAAATTAACCGACGTTGTTAAAGTAATTTTAATACTGCTGACAACAAGGTCAAATATTATAATTCTGAGTATCAATTGACAGCTTTATTTCTTCTGCCCACTATAAAATTTAAGTTTCAATCTCATAAATGTCTAGGAGTCAGATCCTCATAAATAAAAACAAATCTACCCATTGTGCTCTTCGTTGATCTGTGGCTGGCATCGGAATATGCAAACTCCCCTACGGGGAGAATGAGACTTCATAATTAAACTTACGTTAGGGCTGCTCTTCATATATTTTTCTTTTTGGTGAGTGAACTATTTTATTCCTCTCATTTTTCCACATCAAATTCTCAGTGTTGTAATGAGTCTCCCACAGTTCCAGGCAGTTATTGGTTCTTGGGGGGAAATGCTCCTGTGGCATTATTGATTGCGCCTTCCTGAGAAGAACAATGATTTACGATGTTGCTTCCTGTGCAGCTGTGAAGTTGCTGTCCAGTGACTGGGCCGTCAGTGGCCTCCTCAGTCTCAATTTGACAAGAGATCTAGAGAGTAGCTCGTTCCACTAAAACGAAGTATCTTCACTCCAAATCATATTGTCCCTCAACCTAAACCCAGGTCAGAGAGAGCTTGGTGAAAGACAACATGGCTAAAAACGTCCTAAAGGGAGACACTGAAATTGAGGCTGCCCCTGCTGTCTTCACAAGGCCTCTGGCCCCTGGCTCGGCCTCCTAAAAGCTTCATCCTGTCATCCTTACTGCCTCCCTATTTTCCTGGGCTTTTCACAGCTGCCGGCTTCCTCACCCACAATCTCGATACTTCACACTCTAACATTCTATTTATTTTCTTGGTTAAACTATCTGAATTAACATTTGACCTTAGCACTGTGGATTTGGACTTCACCATTGTCTGTGTTAATGTTCACTTCTGAAAAGGGAACTTGAAAACCTGTTGCAAATGGACTCTGTTATATGATCACAGACACACAACATTAGTTTTTATAATTATTAAAATAATAGTTACCTGGGATTGAGAACTTAATATACATCAGATATCATGTTGAGCACTTTGTACATACAATACAATTTTAGATCAGTATTATTTCATTCTATGGATTAGAAAAAAACAAAAGTTCAGAGGGGTCATGTTATTTTGCCAGTACATATATATAAATAAAATGAGGATTGTACCAAAGTTTATCTAACTAATATCCATTTTCTTAACTGCTCTACTCACCTTTCCACAAATCTCAGCCCTTAAATTATTTCCCTTTCTTTACATTTTCTAAACATTTTTCTGCTCCTTACTATCATCTTTGGCTTTCCTTTGATCACCACTCATGTCTATGTCTTTTGTGCATCTGTGTGCTTGCAAATAGTTTTTTGAGTAAAATTCATATCATCCATTTATTGTTGCCCAATAAAACACCTAGTATATTGGAGTTGTACCTTTTCACCCTTTGTAACCTCAGTTTTCTGTATGGATCATATCCTGATTTATCACAAGTGAAAGTGAAAGATTGATGTGGGGTAGGAGAAAATGATGGAAGAGAAACTCAATAGTTACATTGACTCTCTCAGAGCTACTGGGACTTACTGGGACCTGCCATCAATTATTAGATACAATGTCCCCAGACATTGTTTGTCATACTTCCCATCTGCATGCCTATAGGCAGCCTTTACCCAGAGCTCAAAGTGGAATCCAAATGTTAAAAATACTTTAAATTCAGAAACCCAGGAACTCTGCCCCATGGTCTCAGGCTATGATTAGTAAACATTAAGCAATAACATCATCTTCCTTCTTCCATACTCTGCTTGAGATGTTAATCCTGATACAGGCTTATCTTGTTTATGCTTCTTAAATCAATTATTATATATGACAGATCCTAGAGTATACCCAGAGGTCTGTGAGCCATCATTGAGACTTACTGAGAGGTAACTCGGTGCTTAATTGAACAAGGAATCTAGAAGCAATCCTTATGTTTCCTTTGATTCGTGTTGCAGGTCATGACCCATGGCAAGAACTGGAGAAGAGCATAAGTCCTCTTTCCATTACAACTATAGAAAAATCACTTTAAAATTCACTGTTGCCCCATAGAGAGTGTATCCTCTTCTAGAAAGTAAGCCACCAAGGAATGATATCTACAAAGTGGATCTGTTTCTCAAATTACCCTTGTTGCTGTGGTAGTGTGCCCATTGATTTTACATGGACTAACATTACCTGCAGTGATCTATATAGCTTGAGTTTTACCTCAGTGATCCTTTATCCAAGAGCTTTATCCTTTATACTCATCTAGAAATAATAGAGCATAGTATTCAATGTTGCTTACCACTATATACAGGTAAAATTCTTCACAATTTACCAATATTATGGGCAATTTAGTTACTGAAAAATATAACCAGCTATCCAAACAGGGTAAATTGCATTCTCACAATTGTTCATCAAAGCTCTTACAAAATATTTCAAATCTCCACTTAGGTAGGTTGCTTTCACTTCTAATTCAACAAGATTTGGAACAGACTCAAAAGACTGACTACGTCGGGTATGGGATAAAGTAGAAACATAGTAGGCTTCACAAATGCCTCCATTTCATACATACACCTATAAAGTATCACCAGACCTACTTCTGAATAAAGAAACCGGCCACACAGTCCTTCTGACAATTGTTATCAGAACTAAATGACACTCATTTTTATCAAGCCTCTTCCCAAAATTAGCAAAGCCTTCCTTAATATAATCAAGTAAGTAAATATTGCTATACATACAGCTCTTCCTATTATCATGGGAAATAGCGAGCAGCTCTCATGAACTTGCACAGAAACTATAAGAATCAACATCACTTTCATAACAGTAGCATATCCACACCATTTCATTTCATCTGGACACATAGATACATGGAAAAATGAGGCTATTCCCTTTATATCTATTGGTAATTTTTTTCCCCTTAATAACAGCTGAAAACTTCACTCCAGTAAGCCGTTAGTCCTGCTGGTTGAAGAAAATAGACACATTATCTGAGGTAATAGATAAGTCTCATTAAGAAGATGGAAGAGACTAATTCCCAGCATATCTCCCATGCGTGGGAAAACTAAATTGTGAAGTAGAGCAGTAACACATCAATTATCCTTTCTGCGAAGAATTAGATGAGTCTCACTGCTACTATACCACATTATGTAATTTTTTATAAATAACCATTTATATCAGAATGCCTCAGTTTGCTGCCTCATAAAAAAAAAGACAGCCAATACTTCTATTGGAAATAAGACTTATTCCTGAAATGACTTAAGGAATGTAGGTAATCTGTTTGAAAAATTGTGGTCCTACTTGTTAACATACCCAAAGAGCAGGTATTTTGTGTAAGCCTAAAAACAAATGCTACGCATCTGATGATCTTACACTTTTAATGAAGATTCACTCCTACCAGCTAAAGTAAATATGACTAATAGCATTCAAAATGAGGGTTTTTGAGATCTTGTGTTAAATAATGATTTGTAATAGATTTAAGTTGTTTTTCAGGTTCTTGATATCAGATTATCATATGTGAAGTACTTGAAAACAATTTTGTTTCTTAAGTAGTTTAAATCTCTCTCCCACACTCTTGTTTATGTTATTTTTATTAGCAAATGTTTCTTATATGGCTATGTCATCAGTGGAGGTTTGTAAATGAAGACTTTGTTTATTAAAGCAAATGATAGAGGACTTATTTGTTGCAATTTATGGACTATATAAAAAACAAAATAATGATAATAGAAATGCTTTGAAAATTATAAAGGGATATTTTTAAAAATAAAAATATTATATTTAAATGTATCCTAGTTTTTAAAAGCATCTTAAATATTGATGGGGAGAAAAGGAAGCATAAATTCTGAAGGTCTGAGTCCAAGATCAGTTCCATCCTAAGCATGATCCAGAAGGAGTAAGAAGAAAGTCAGAAGAGAAATGCCAGAACTGGAAAAGTGCTGAATAGGAAACTCGTTCCTAAGTGACAGCCATACTCTAAACCCATGACACTTACTGCTGTGCTATCTATATGTTTCATAGCACACGTGTATTAGTCTGCTTGAGTTGCTGTAACAAATTTCCATAGACTGGGTGACAAACAAAAAACATTTATTTCTCACAGTTCTAAAGACTAGAAGTCCGAGATCAAGGTGTTAGCAAGGTAGGTTTCATTGTGTGGCCTGTTAGACAACACTTCCTCCAAAGATTGTCCCTAAACATTGCTCTGAAACCAAAGTTTGCTGACCCTTTTGCACAGGGCCCTTCACTGTGCTGCCCCCTGCAGAACACATCATCACACTGCAGTGGAGTTACACAGCAGAGTAATTACAGATAATCATCCAAGAAACAGGTTTTGGGTTGTTTTCCCCCATTTCTAGAAACACAGAATTTCAAATTCATGATGAAAAGACGTTAGAAAGAAGAATTCCCTTTTTTAAATGTCTAAGATGAAGAGACTATGATTGTTTCTCTATGAGTAAAGTTTATGTATGTTGCTGTCTTAATGCTCTTTACTAAAAATTTTGAAACATTTTTCCAGCAGAGTTGGAATACTGTTAAATATGATATAATACACCTAAAAAGTTAAAATACAATTTTTAAAATCCTTTAGATTTCTCATCTATGAAACTTGGGTAAAACATAATAAAGTTGTTTCCTAAAGTCATACTTATCAATAATCTAACTCTTGGCTGAGAATTTTAATTAATTACACTGAATTTATCTACTAGCTTTAAATACAAATATGCCCTGAGTTTGTAAGCATATGTCAATATACAATCTCTCAGTTATTTGCATCGTAAAAGAATTCTCATTGTTTAAGTACTTACTAACTACTATAGCTGCTCTTAAAATAATGAATTCCTTCCATATATTTAAATTGTTATTCAAACTGATAAAATGTTCAATGTTTATGCAAATGTTCATGAGACTGTTTGTTCATTCTAAAGTTTCCTTCTCTGTATCTCTCTCTTAACACTGTCCAAAGATGAATATCACAATCTTTATCCACTTATACACAATGCTCACTCCAAGATCCCACTTATTTCAAGGTTTAGTTGTTACACTCCATGATACAAAAATATTCATAAAATGCATGTCAAACTAATAAGCAAAATAAGTTTGACTCTGTGACTCTTTTTCATAAACATGCATTTGAAAGGTCTGCATAAGAAGATTTTGTATTGCCTCAAGAGTAACTGTAAGCAGAGATGATTACTGCCAGTTTCTCCTGCAGAATGAAAGAATTTTTCCCCTTTACCCTATAACCCAAATATCACACTGAGCTTAAGGATGAAGCTGACATTTTAAAGATCACCAAAAGTGTTCTCTTTCCAATTGCAATTATGCCCTCTATCTCAGTGGGAGCCATTGTTGGGGTCTTTTCAGCAATCCAGCATCTTTCTGGCTTCCTTTCATTATCCTGATTATCTATTCATTTGCCGCCCAGCATTCATTTTATGAAAGATTATGTCTGCCATTTCTATAATGAGTGCTTGACTTTTACTGCCAGCATAAACACATAAAATATATAATTAAAGTTCACTAGTCACCAAAGTCTTGAGATCCGTCATATCGCTAATTTGATTTTTCAAGCAGTAGCTTCTCTGTGAACAAAGCTGATTTTGCCCCCTAGGCAGTGCAAGACTTGTGGTGGAAGGAGAGGACTCTGAAAGAGAGATCAATGTGAATGGGCACCATTTATTTCAACTTTAAGGTTCATCTTCAGCCAAATAACATATCTATAAAGTATGAAGATGGTTAGAGCCAACAAAAATCTCACCAGTATTTGAACATACATTTTTTTTACGTGTTAAAGATTAAATAATGCACAGTTTTCAAAATATTGTGTTTTTAATAACTATTGTACTTTATATGGGCTGCTGCTTAAACGCTAAGGAAAAATTTCATTAGGATAACTATGGAAGTCTGCATAATATAGATCAAAATTTCAATATTTGTGTACTTACATTGAGTAAGGACTTTCTTATTTTGAACACACTGCCTTGTTTTGATAACATTGGCAAAGTCCCTCAAGTGCCTTATGATAATGGATTCATCTGACGTTTACTCTAATAGCAAAAAGATTAATGAACTCATGAGATATTCATGTGGCTCTCTGGGGACTTCAGGATGTGTTACATGAAGTGTAATGTTTGTAAATGGATACGATGGAATGTGTGTTTTCCAAGGAACTGGGGTAGTCAAATCTTCAGTTAATAATGTATCAGGAAATGAAGAGACAGCTTCCATTTATACTGGTTTTCTTTAGGGATAATAAAAAACTTGACAGCGTATTCAAAGCAAGAGCAGAAGCCAGAAGACCTGGGTTTGAGAGATGGCTGAATCATTTACAAGCCTTGTGGACTAGGGAAATTTTCTTCACCTCTTATCCTCAATCTCAGCTTTAACATAAGAATTTAGTAACATCTGCCTTCTTAAAGCCTCTTACAAGAATAAGAAGTAGGGAGTAGGGAGCAATCAATCATTTAATCAATCAATATAATTCCTCCCTCGCAAGGTTATTTTAAGAAGTAAATGAAATGATATGCAACGTTTCTGATGAGTGCTTTATAAACTTTGCAGCATTATACATGCATTTATTATTGTTATTCCTTTGGAAAATAGGTCGTCTGGATAAAGTTTACAGTTTATTTCCCACACACAGAAAAATGGTTGCCTTAGGAAGACATTACTTGTTACATAAGGATATGGGCACTGTTTCCTTAATAAGAAAACCAGATCTGACTAATTAAAGATTTTATCCAATTATCTTTTTCAAATTTGAAAGTGCAATATCAAGTTCGAAACAATAAAGGAAACATCTCTTTTTATTCAAATCTTGACATGCAGCAGTCTTCAGTACCTGTGCTTATAATTAAAGTCAGCCTTGTTGATTGGCCCTGTAGTGGTGAGTCAGGCAGGTCTCTTCACCTCATTGGGAAGGAGTTAAATAAGATCTCAAATCACAGTTCCCTTCCAGTACTAACATGCTGTCACTCTCATTAATTGTCTACAGTAATTTTTTACAACCCTGAAAAACTTCTCATTCATTTATAGTACTTCTAGTCACACATAATTTAAAAACATTTTGATATTTTTTGGTTAAAAGAGATACCACTTTTCCTGCCTCAGTTGATTGTCTTACCCATTCCTTGTAAGTTATAATTACTTCCCTAGAATATTTTTTAGTAGTATAATAGCTATTCTTACTTCTTTGATTTCAAGATGAAACTTCCATTGCTTTGAAAATGATTTAGCAGATACAGTACAGGCCTCAGATGATGAATACTACCTGATCTTGAATAATAAAGACAGTTCCCCTTTGAAACAATGGCAGTCCCAATATCAGGATATATGTTCAGATGGATATTCCAGGATAATCAGAAAACCAAAGAAATCCAAAATTTATCTGAACAATTATGCTGCCATTGTTAATATAGGGTGTACATCAAGTTCTTTCTCAGTGTAATCAGGTACAAAATCAACTCACGATCGCTCTGTACTCATTTAAAGGCAAACACACTAATAATAGGCATTACTACATATTAATTATATATTAATACATAGTCGAAAATACTGGAAGAAGAGTCAGAATCTCTAGTTTTTTTTTTAATTGAATAATAAACTTGACATGTAACATTGTGTAAGTTTAAGGTGTGCAGCATGTGACTTTGACACATTTATATATTGTAATATGATTGCTGTTGTAGCAATATTTATCACATTACATAATAGTAGTACCATGTTATTGTCCACTTTCATTATACTGTGCATTAGATCTCTATAGTTTATTTACTACTAGTTACCAGTTTGTACCTTTAAACACCGTCAACCAACATTTTCACTGTTTTTTACAGTGTTAACTTTTTAAAATTCTACATATAACTGATATCATACAGTACTGGTCTCTCTCTGTCTGACTTACATCGCTTAGCATATTGTGCCCAAGTTTCATCCATGTTGGAACAAATGGAAGAATATCCTCTTTTCTCATGGCTGAATACTATTTCATTGTGTATGTGTACCATATCTTTTTTTACATTTATCTGTTGATGGGCACTTGGGTTGTTCACGGATAATACTGTAACAAACATGGGAGTGCATATATAATGTGGAAATCCTATTGACATTTCCTCCGAGTATATACCCAGAAGTGGAATTCCTGGATCATATGGTAGATCTATTTTTAAATTTTTGAGGAATCTCCATATTATTTTCCATAGTGGCTGGACCAATTTACATTCCCACCAACAATGTATAAGGGTTTACTTTTCACCACATCCTCACGACTCCTGTTGTCTTTTGTCTCCTTGATGTTGGCCATTCTAAGGTGCAAGATGATTATATCATTGTGATTTTGATTTGCATTTCCCGGATAATTACTGTTGTTGAACATCTTTTCATGTGTCTGTCAGCCATTTTGATGTTTTCTCTGGAAAAATGTCTATTTAGTTCTTCTGCCCATTTTTTAATCAATTTTTTTGCATTTTGCTATTGAGTTGACTGAGTTCTTTATATATTTTTAGATGTTAACCCTTATCCAATATATGGTTTGCAATAATATTCTCCCATTCTGTAGGTTGCCTTTTCATTTTCTTAGTTGTTTCTTTTGTTGTGCAAAACCTTTTGATTTTGATGTAGTACCATTTGTTGGTTTTTGCTTTGTTGTTTGTACTTTTGACACTATGTTCAAAAACTCATTGCTAAGACCAATATCATAGAGCTTCTTCCCACATTTTTTTCTAGCAGTTCTATGGACTCAGATCTCATGTTTAAGTCTTTGATCCATTTTTTTGTGTGTGTGAGTGGTGTGAGATAGGGGTTTAATTTTATTGTTCTGCATGTTCTTCTCCAGTTTTTCTAACATCATTTGTTGAAGAGACTATCCTTTTCTCATTGGTATCCTTGGCTCCCTTGTCAATTGTTACTTGACCATATATACAAGGACTTAATTCTGGGCTTTCTATTCTGTTCCATTGGTTTATGTGTCTACTTTTGTGCCAATATCATAATTTTTTATTACTTTGGCTTTATTGTATAGTTTGGAATCCAGAAGCATGATACCTCCAGCTTTTTCTTTTTTATCAGGATTGCTTCAGCTATTCAGAGTCTTTTGTGGTTCCATACACAAATTTTGGGTTTATTTCTTCTATTTTTGTGAAAATGCCAGAGATTGCATTGAATCTATAGATGCCTGTGGGTAGAATGGCCTTTCTAACAATATTAATTCTTCTGATCCACGAACATGAGATGTCTTTCCATTTTTTTGTGTCTTTGATTTTTTTTAACAATATCTTATAGTTTTCATTGTATAGATTTTGCACTTCCTTGGTTAAATTTATTCCTTAGTATTTTATTGTTTTTGATGCTATTGTGAATGGGATAGTTTTTTTTTCTTTCTTCTTCAGATGTAAATGAATGCATTTGATTTCCATATGTTGAAATAGTTAATTAATTCCAACAATTTGACTAACTCTTTGGGATTTTTTATATATCAGATCATATTATCATCAGATAGCAACAATTTTACTTCTTCTTTTCCAATTTGGATGCCTCTTATTTCTTTGTCTTGCCTAATTGCCCTAAGACATTTAGTACTATGTTAAATAGGAGTAGTGAGAGTGGACATCCTTTCCTTGTTCCTGATCTTAGAGGAAACATTCAGTTTTTCTTTGTTGAATGTAATGTGAACTATGGGTTTGTTGTATGTGGGCTTTATTGTGTGGAGGTATGTTTCTTCTATGTCCAATCTGTTAAAGGTTTTTATTATGAAAGGATGTTGTATTTGTCAAATGCTTTTCTGAATCTGTTGGTTGTATGATTTTTATCTTTCATTTTATTGATGTGACATATTTCATTTATCAATTTGCATATGTTGAACCATCCTTGCATCCCAGGGATAAACCCCACCTGGTCATGGTATATAATCTTTTTAATGTGTTCTTGAATTTATTTGATAATATTTTCTTGAGAATTTTTGCATTTATATTCATTAGGGATATTGGTTTATAAGTTTTCTTATGCTATCCTTATCTGGTTTTGGTGTCAAAATAAAGCTGGCTTCACAGAATTAGTTTAAAAGTACTCCCTCTTCTTTGATATGGAACAGTTTGAGGACAATTATTTTTAATGTTTGGTGGGGTTCTCCAATGAAGCCATCTGGTCCTAGGTTTTTCTTGTTGGGAGTTTTCTGATTACTGTGAAATCTCTAGTTTAAACAGACTCTGATACTCTCAAATGAAGAGACTTTGGCCAAGTCCTTTAAGCCTTCTAAACTTCAATATATCAGTGAAATGGGAACTTGTTGAATCCTAAAACAGATCAGCAACTATAGTCAGGCCAAATTTGTCTGGTGCCTGTTTTTGTAACTATAAAGACAGAGTTGAATCACTGCAACAAAGACCATATGGCCCACAAAGTCTAAAATGTTAACTAGCTGGCCCTTAACACAAAAAAATTCTCTAACCTCTGGTCTAAAAAACGATTATGTGTGAACTTATTTAAAGCACCATAATCACCTGTATGATTTTAGGCAATCTTTGTGGATTACATTTAAGCAACCAGCATTAGGCTCAACTGGAAGAAGTAGTTAAAAATTCACTTAAGGAAATAGCTTCTTGTAGTCTCTTTTAGGCTATTTGGTATCACTGAGGTATTAGATGTTGTCAATAAATATTTGTTGTAGCTAATACTACTATTGATCATTAAGAGATTTTGCCTTAGAAAAAGATCAACTAATACCTGATTCACAGGAAGTTGATAGAATTTGTTTTTACAACTCTGATGTTCAAATAATGGTATCAGATATGGCAATCAAAGTGCCACTACACTTAATTGAATACTAAATCTGAATCTTGGATAAGTTTTTTTGCTTCATACAATTTACTTACATATTCCAAGCCCAGAATGAAAGAAATGATGAATGAAAGTCTACTGAGCTGATTTCTGAAAATCGTCTGCATGCTATTATTAACTCTTTCTCAGTAACCATGGAGAGAAAAATTTTGTGAGAACCCAGCGAATGAATTTAACAATGTGGGTATTCTGGGCCAAAACAGATCCACTTGGTGTCAAAAATACTTTTTTCAGTTATTCTCAAATTTCTTTCTCAGTGGTAAGTGGCATTAAACATCAATAGGCAATAAGACAGTATCCTAAATATTTTTTAATTTTGGTTACATAAAACTCAGAAGTAAGTAACAGATCAATGTTTCTGAGATATTAAAATAATGTATTTTCATCCTCACCAATCCCTAGCTCCGAGTTGCCTCAATATTTCCAAGTTGAAGAAATGCCTGGAGGTCTCAGATCATAGAGTTTCTATCATTATGTAGCTAAAGCTGACTTTCACTACGACAGGCCAAGAAGATTGAAGACCTGGGGTATAAGAAGGATTGCCATAAAGGAAAAGGAAAACTGTCTCATTTCTGGGGCAGATGTTTCCAGTAGAGTGCAGTGGATGGGAGACGGGCAAGCAGAGGGGCGTTCCAGATACTGAAATGCACGCCAAGGATTAAAGGCCTGCCTGATGCCTCCTTCCCCATTAACATTTCTGAGGGGAGTTTCCTGGTCATATCAAGCTCTATAACAATAGGGAAGACCTCAGATGGTTGAGAAGCCAGAGCTGCGTGGTCAAGGAAAAGCACAGGTTCAATCTTCCTTCCCAGGCCTCCCTTGCTCCTCTGTGGTATAAATGCTGAGTTGGAGCACACAGACCACTGTAGAGACACTCCACAGTAAGTGACTCTGATGTAGAGACACTCCACAGTAATGACAAGGTAACATCATAGTATCATCTGAAGGGTTGCAGGATAGTGAGGGCTGGATGAAGAAAATGGCAGAAGCTAAGAAAGGTATACAGCACCCCAGAGAGCCAGAGGAGGCCAGGTCAGCAGGAAGGAGCCCACAAGCCCTAACAGAGGTGAGAAAGACATTGGTCAATTTTAGCAAACTCAAAGCTTCTGCCGACTTTAACAGCAATCACCAACTAACATCTAAGGACAGGTCCCAAGCCACCACACCTCAAAAGAAAGCTGCCCTCGAAATTCAAGGACCAGCAAGAGGCCAGCAGTTCCCTCTCCCCAAGTCCCAATATAGTGGATATAATGTCATCCAGCATAAATCCTGATGCCATCTTAGAAAAGAGCAAGGGAAAACAGGGAAGAATCAGAAGGATTGAGTAATTCTCTCAAGTAAATTGAACTAAAGCTAGAGACATGTTAAATTATTAGATCAGATTAAATTTTAAATCATATTGAGCTAATTTTAGTTTTGTTCTCACCACTCAGCGGGCCCAGTCCTCCTGAGGAAGATCAATTACGTTACATAGAAAAGCTACTTTTTTTTTTTTGTACATCCAAACTGTAGTATGAATAAATTTGCAATCATACTACAATTATATTGTTGGGTTTAGAGGAAACATGCTGATGATTTTACTCAGAGTTTCACAAATTTCTGAAACTAAACGAGATGGCTCTTCTCTAAGTACACATTATCAGCTACATAGGGAACAGAGGGAAATTTGCTGAAAGACAGACCGGAATTCTCTCCCCAGCTCAACTATTTCCTGTGTCAGTCACTAAAAAAAGTCGTTCAGTCTCTACAGCAGTGCTTTATAGCAGATGTGTCTTAGATGATGTGCTAGGACATTGATGCCATATTTGATCCATTCAGCCTTCAAGACAGCCAAGGCAGGGCCTGCGGTGGCTGAATCCCCTGGCCTTTCATCTCTGGCTATACTACAGAAATTACCTCAGTGTGTTGAATGTGATAATTTGGGGGAATTATTGTCCTATATTGTTCTATATCATATAACTGAATTATGTGATTCAGTTTCCTTATTTATAGAATGGGTGATAGGGAAGGAAACAGAATTTATGCTTCTATGAATGTGAGCAGGAAATTGCAATTACAGAAGAATCTCAGGAGCCCCTATATACATGGCCTGAAAAATGAATTCGGGCTCTTATTTGTTAAAATCTCTGCGAAAGCTTAAATTCTTTTTCAGCAGAAATAGCAAAAAAAAAAAAAAAAGTCACTTGTCCTTTTTCTCAAATAACAAGTATGTTTTTTCCAGCTCCGTAGATATTTACATAAAGGTAAAGAAATTAAGAAAATTAAAAAGGAACTATAGACTGTTATAGCATTCAAAGGCAAAATTAAATTTATCTATGTGGGATCAGTAATTCGCATCCATCTTTCAGCAAACTGTTTTGTTATAAATAAATTAATTTGAAAATCAGTTTCTGGAGTTGAAGGATGGTAAGTAATCAATAATTGCTGCAATTCTCACACACAAATGAGGCTGTTATCATCAAAGTAAGTAAAAAGCTTTTCAAAGTGAAAGCCTCAAACCTGTTGAATATTTTTATTTGGATGTTTAAAAAGGATCTCTTACTTCCCCTGAAATTTGCTCATTGATATCAATAAAGAATTTAATGCATGCAGGATTGATCCAATAGCCATTTTAAGGTTGAAGCTAGGTTTTTATAGACTTCTAAGATTTTTCTGTTCAATAGGATAATAAATGTTTTCATACGTTTGGATAAAAGAAGGGAATGCAATGTTCTTATCAGTGAATCAATCATTTACTGACTCCTCTGGGAATATAACTCTCCATTAAGATGTACCAGAACATGCCCAA
This sequence comes from Eonycteris spelaea, assembly GCA_003508835.1. NCBI lineage: Eukaryota > Metazoa > Chordata > Mammalia > Chiroptera > Pteropodidae > Eonycteris > Eonycteris spelaea. The sequence continues at coordinate 5,283,250 of PUFA01000074.1, read as the reverse complement.
AGAAAAAGTAGTTGTTACATATCCTGACAATAATAATTCTAGCTCTTGAGCTTGGGTGGCCTACTAAGTGCCAAGCAGTAAGCAATATGCCTTTATGTGTGGCCTCATTAATTCTCACCATAACTTTCGAAAGTAAGTATCGCTGTCATCACTCAGGGGTAAAAATGGCAGAAATTTTTCTGACTACATTGCAAGAAGAGGTTTTACATATCCAATTGTTCGTCACAATCTAATGTCCAATTTCGTTTCTAGTAGTTACACGTTTGCAGCACCAAGAAGTTCACGCATTTCAAATCTGCAGGTTAACTATAAAGGGAGTAATATTTTGCTCTCTATGAGCAAAGACTGCCATCTTGTGGACATTACACATATAACAAAAACAATCACTATGGAACTAAAAATTCATTGCACTCACTAATTTTGCACCTACATTCTTGCATTGTCACACACACAAAGAAAACACACATTGATGTTTCTCATAACTGAAAGAAAAAACTTTTCTTTAGGTGATGTAACTTTAAGTCTCATTTATAGGTACAAGTGCTTTTCAACATTTGAAAAGAAAAATATCTCCTCATTTATTATAAGGACTCATCCCATTAGTCTTTAAGGCAGTGCATTATAGTTTGCTAAACTTCCTTTATCTAATCCTTAAATAGGTTTTTGTTAAATGATAAAAAAGACTGGGTAGTGAGATTTTTCAATGGAATTTCCAGGAGCATCGGATTTTGTAGCAAGAATTAATGGCAGAACTCCAGACTTAAAGAACACTTTCATTCCCTTCCTACACTTCTATTCCATGCCAGCCAGAATTCCTGGGATCTGTTGTGGGCTGATCAGAGCTTGACTGAGAGATCCTACAGCCCAATTGTTCTGTGTACTCTAAAGGTGGGACCTTCCTGCAATGCTTCAGCCACCTGTGTGTTTTCTAAATACAAATGGCATCATGAGATCAATATAAAGAGATCATATAAAGAGATCTCTGTGGTGCAATGATACCTAAAGGTATATAAAGATGCCTCTTTCCTCTTCTCTCTCAGTAACTCCTGCCACCCAGCTCAATGACTCTAAAATTTCCAGAATTAAACACATTCTTTGGATTTAAGCCCTGTACTGTTAGAATCAAAATGGGTGACAAAATGGGTGACACTTCAATGACTATTTTTGAAACCAAAATATTTTTCAAGGGTAGAAATAATAAGAATACATTGTGAGTGATACCAGATACCACTGAGGAGACAGACTGGGCAATCATCAGTTCCTGAATAAATATGTGAATGAATGAAAGAACAAATTAACATAAATGGAGGGCATTAAAAAGAAACAGTTTCAGTGTTGCTTTCTGCCATTCTGGTTGAATGTACAGTTGTGGTTTAACATAAATTTTGTACCCAAGAAAACTCCTGGCATGAAATCGCTCTTTAAATATTTATCGAATGGGTAGGTGAATAGGAGGAAATGGAATAAATTAGAAAATGGCACCAGCATGATAAGAAAAAAGTAAAATCTGAGGGCAAGGTCCATTTACCAAAAGCTGTGTTGAACATATTCAATCAATGAATATGTGCTTGCTCTGAGTTAGGTTGTATAAAAGAGGGTGAATACACAGCCATTAATTAGCTTACCATAAATAATTACAAAGGATAAGTGCCGTGAGGAAAATTTCCTCTTCCGCAGACACTGCCCACTATAGGAGGAACAGGGGACCTCAGGAGCCCATTTCATTAAGAAAATGCTGCTCTGGTGTCCTTTTATTTCTACGTGTACCTATAAGCTTTAAGGAGGATTTCTGTTTTTAGATATGAGTAAATTTTTCTTCATATAGTCAATGGTGCCCATACTGCCTAGTGTCCTTAGGGGGATCAATACCTAAAGGGTTTGCTAATGTCATTTGAATAGTATTCATGGATAGGCCATGCAAGCAGCTTCGACGCTGATTAAATAAGTATGTGATACAAAAACAAGTTGTGGGTCTTATGGATCAAGGCACTGTTTCTCAAGTGTATTCCTCAAAACGCTTGCTCCGCGAGTTATGTTATTGGGGGACAAAAATGAGGAAAGAGGATGAAAGTCAGACAAGTTTAGGAGATGCTGAATTAAACAAAAAAACAAAAAACATGCAAGTTTTCTTTTCTGCCTTTAATACACTAACTTCTCTGTAAATTTCCAAGAGGGAGTTTTTTAAAAATTAACAACCACAGGGGCTTTTTTTGCAGAAGCCCTCTAGGTCCTAGTGTCCCATGGAACATGCTTTTAGAAATTCTATGTTTTCTATTTTTTTTTGACATGCCTATTATATTTATTTATTTATTTATTTAAATGCCAGCTCATTTTTTCATACTATATATACATAATTTTTTTAATTTTTCCCCTCTCCCTTCCCCCCTTCCTTATATATTTTGGATATTAGTCCCTTATCAGAGATGTGCTTGCAAATATCTTTTCCAATTTGGATGGTTGTCTCTTTACCTTGTTGACGGTTTCTTTGCTGAGCAGAAGCTTTTTAGCTTGATGCAGTCCCATTTATTTATTTTTGCTCTTACCTCCCTCGCCTTTGAGGTCAAATTCATAAAATCCTCTTTAAGCCGAAGGTCCTTGATTTTAGTTCCTATGGTTTCTTCTGTGCATTTTATTGTTTCGGGTCTTATATTCAGGCACTTAATCTATTTTGAGTTAATTTTGGTGTGTGGTGACAGACAACAGTCTAGTTTCATTCTTTTGCAGGTGGCTTTCCAGTTTTCCCAGCACCATTTATTGAAGAGGCTTTCTTTCTCCACTGTATATTTTTGGCATTTTTGTTGAAATTTTTGCCCATATAAATAGTTTACTTCTGGACTCTTGATTTTGTTCCATTTGTCCGTGTGTTTATTTTTCTGCCAATACCATGCCGTTTTGATTACTGTCACTTTGTAGTATAATTTGAAGTCGGCAGAGTGATGCCTCCAGCCTCATTCTTTTTCTCAGGATGGCTTTGGCAATTCAGGTCTTTTGTGCTTCCATACAAATCTGATGATTTTTTGTTCTATTTCTTTAAAAAATGCTGATGGGATTTTGATGGGATTGCATTAAATCTGTATAATGCTTTAGGTAATATGGTCATTTTAACTATGTTGATTCTTCCAATCCAAGAACAGGAATATCTTTCCATTTCTTTGTATCTTCTTCAATTCTTTTAATAGGGTCTTGTAGTTTTCATTATATAGGTCCTTCACATGTTTCATTAATTTATTCCTAGGTATTTTATTTTTTTTGTTGCAATTGCAAAAGGAATTATTTTTTCCACTTCTTTTTCTGACACTTCATTATTAGAGTATAGGAATGCTATGGATTTTTGAACATTGATTTTGTATCCAGAAACTTTACTGTATTTGTTTATTGTTTCTAGTAGTGTTCTTGTGGAGTCTTTAGGGTTTTCTATAGAGAATCATATTCATCCACAATAGTGACAGTTTGACTTCTTCATTTCCTATTTGGATGCTTTTTATATATTTCTCTTGTCTGATTGCCCTCGCTAGGACCTCCAATGTTATATTGAATAACCGTGGCAATAGTGGACAGCCTTGCCTTGTTCCTGATCTTAGAGGGAAGTTTTTAGTTTTTCACTATTAAGTATAATGTTGGCTGAGGGCTTGTCATATATGGCCTTTATTATGTTAAGAAATTCTGTATTTTCTAAATACAAATGACTGTCTAGGATAGAGGCTAGGATTGGGGTGATCCATTCATATAAATATTAATATTCGTCATCATTTTTGTAAATTTGACTCATCAAATTAACTGCCCTTTTTGAACAACACTCTGAAGCAACAGAGTTTTAGACAGATCAATTTCATGAGAAAGCAGTGCAGGCTGTGAGGGGTGCTCCAGTGCAACACACGGCCCTGCAGTGTCACCAGGTGGCACTATCTGAAGGGGGATGATAGGCAGGTAAGACCATCTCTCCCCAGGGCTTCCTCACTCTTGTTTAACTCTTTAACTGGGACTGAATGTTGATCCCACCCCCAACGTTATCTTTCAGTTCATTCTTATAGAACCACGAAAGATGAAACAGGTAAATAGGAAAATATATCACCAAAAGTGAATAATTTACTCCTTCCAGATAGGCTAGTTTTCTTTCTAAAGTTTTAAGCAGTTTCTCCCCCAAATTATCCAAGGCCTAGGGCAAGAGTACAAATATGGGTCCACATATCTTGTCTATGTAGAAGTTACAAATCAAGCTAAACGGTTAGATGAAATATGTTGTATCCTCTTACTTTGACAAATATACCTTCCTGACCCCTAGGAAGCCAGGTTTAAGTTTCTAGCTCGTGACTAACTAGGAGTTCTGCATTGACCCATGGCACAGGAGTCAGCCACTCGTCCCCTGTCTTCCACGTCCAGCTCTGTCCTGCACAGGGAAGGGTCTCGCAGACAAAAGTGTGTGCACCTGAGCTCAAACACCCAAGCTCTGTCCACACTCTCAGGACTACGGACCTGCGTGCATTCACAGCTGTGAGATCTGCTCTCAGGAGATAATTCATGGGAATAGCTCTTCCCAGGTCCTGCACTCTGAGTTGTCTGGGCAAAAACTTGTAAGGACCCCTAAGGGTGGTGCTCACTCTGGACAGGTTCATGGCCGTGGCCCTGACCATTCTCACCCTGTGGGAAAGGGTATAGCTGGCGAGCCAGAGTTAGACAGGTCTCAGAGCCACAAGTTTATTTGGAATTGAGAATAAAACTTCATGAAAATCACACTTAAAAAGCTGCAGTCTTTGCAGCTACCCCCAGCCTCTAGGGAAAAAAAAAAGAAAAGAAAAGAAAAGAAGAAGAAGAAAAAGAGCATTTCTTATTTTAATTTAACTGCTTCTGAAAGCCTCTGGTCAACTTTTCTTCCCCTTCTCCAAGGTAAGATTATTTCCCCTTTGGCACTAAATGGGAAACTAGATCAGTTGTGTGAAAAACCAAAAATGATGTATTTTATCAACTTCAAACTTGTCCCAAGGCTTTCTCCCACACTGTGTTAAATAATAGAAGTCTTTTTAATTGAATTGCTTTGTGTGTAGCATATGCTGGGCAACATTATGCCAGCGTCTTGCCCTAAGCAGCAAAGCGTTATTCATAAAAGCATTAAGATCCAGCGCATCATTCTGCATGTAGGAAAAGAACACAGAACTGCAGCAGCTTGAAACCACATAAAAACAGTGTCTCTGAAATGTAATTGTAAAACCACATTGCAACAAATGGGGGGGAGGATATTTAGGATTATAAAATGAAACGAAAAAGAAAAAGAGGAAGGGAGGGAGGAGAGCACTGTGGCACAACTGTCTGTAGAATTGAAGCAATAATGTTTTTTGTGTCCTAGCATTTCATCTGCAGGGTAATCTATATATATTTATTTCCCCCTGGAGGCCACCATCCTCTAGGGCTGGGATTATAAATGGAAGTGCTGTGCAGTCAGGCAATAATTGTAACACAGGATTCATTCTTTCCCCCCAAGGATTCTGGAGCTTCAGCAGAATGGTGACATGGATATCCTGAAGCACAAATGGTGGCCAAAGAATGGCCAGTGTGACCTGTACTCCTCAGTGGACACGAAGCAGAAAGGAGGTGCCCTGGACATAAAGAGCTTTGCAGGGGTGTTTTGTATCCTGGCTGCTGGAATTGTCCTCTCCTGCTTTATAGCCATGCTGGAGACGTGGTGGAACAAGAGGAAAGGCTCCAGGGTCCCTTCAAAAGAGGTACTTGATTGGGAGCTTGGGGACTAAGTTGAGCCAACAAGCAGGCTGTTTCCAGGAGGATAATCACAAGGGAGGAGATGAAGGGTTGGGAGTGGTCCTTATTTCTTTTTTCCTGGAAGAGTGAGAATAAATCTGTGAAATCGAATAATTGGTAAGACCAATACCAATTCCATTGTAGGACATCCCAGATAAATGAAGAGGAGACTACGGTGTTCGAAAGACTGACAATTTCATGTGCCATAATGGGCTTTGAAATTCTCCCAAGTCTCACAATAAAATTTAATTCAATGACTTTTTAAAGGCTGTGATTCCCTTGACCAGTTCACAAAGATGCTTATCATTTTATTTCCATTAGCTGCTTAGCTTATAGGTAAATTACTTGTGTCTTTAAGATTCAGCCTAAGCAATCCAATTAAACCGTAAAATAATCAGAATGTTTTCTTCATCACCAGTGACTGCTGCCCTCTATCTGCATATAGACCTAAGAGAAGTGATTATATATTTCTAGCTCTGAAGACTCTAATCTTTTAACAAATCCACATCATGGAATCATCTAGAATTCAATATTTCTCCTTTACTCTTGAGTCAGCTCAATTCCAAACCCATATTAAAATTTTTCCAGAGATTTGGGAGAATAACTACAAAATTACACATAATATCTCATTTAAAGTGTCATGTGCCTTGTTTTCATTTTTTAAAAATATGGGATCTATAAGAATCTTATTTCTCCTGGTCAAAAATGTGAAATTTTTTTCAATTATAAAATCATATTCACTAAAGCTTCACAAACTAAAATGAAAACAACATAAATTTGCTGAATGATTTGATTTGCTGGATAGTTTCAAAGAAGGACCATTTTAAATTTCTATAGCTAGCCCTTGGCAAACTGATGCCTAGAGGGAGTCCTAAAAGGATCCGTTTTAATGCACAAATAAAAATGACTTCTTATTTGCACATGAATTTCTGTATGTTAATGTATTCTTTCAAACATATTGTTTTCTAGTCTAAGGATTCCTTCCTACTACGGTATATGTAGAATTGATTAGCACCATTTATAAAGAAAAGCTTGGCTCAGCAAAAATAAATCTTAGCTTCCTACCTGTCTGAATGATCATAAATTAATGGAATTTGAACTAAAAATTAATCTGGTTTTATCGTAGTGTTTCTCTGTAGAAAAGCTTTTGGTATCTCTACTGATGTTGATTCAATGCAAAAGACGATATTACTGCAACAAATAGCTGAGACTTTGTATTCTCAAAAATCTGAAAATTAAAGACTCCCCAAGCTCCTTATATTTTGAATTACTATATATGATATTAAATTTTTGCATTATTATATCTGTTGATGGATGACTACATTATAGTTGCTGTGGGAACCATAAAATTGTATCTTTCAGCCCTCTAAAGTCTCAGTGATAATATTACATTAATGGATTTTTTTATTGGATTTTGAAATGAGAAAGAAGAAAAACAGTGATGCACTCAAAATATTTTTCACTTAGGAGCACTATAATAGCACAATAAAAAAAATACATACTCTATTCTAACTCATGACAGCTAATCTAAATCTTATGAACAAATATTTTCTCCTCTTATGATTAATAGACATTTTTAAATCACAATTTTAATTTATTGAACTTGGCTATAAATAAAACAAAGGATAATTTTTTTTTTGCCAGTTTTATTTTTCAAATATTGGGCTTTGATGCTCACTTTTAGTGAAAATCCTAAGAAATTTATGATAGTTTCAACTCCAGAAATCTGAGGTTTTACTTTTTCGTTATTAAGTACCTTCTTACTAAGACTTCATTAGTATAGCTCAAAACACCTTTGATTTAGAGGCCATGTAGCATATACCTCCCCTAAAGTAAAGCTGTCACTCATATGTCATGACTTGAAGGGATCTCTAAATGTTCCACTGACCTCACTGTATTGCCTCATTCAGGTAGGAGGCAGCTTGAGTGTATGAAATCTCTCCAATAGAAATTAATTCTCTTGTGTTGAATATTGCTCTCTGTAAACAATCTCCATATCTCTAACCTAAGAAGAAATAATGCTAAAATAGTCACTAACACTCTAGTGTGAACTAGCATATCAGCATATTGTATCGCTTATCTCCAAGAATGGAAAGTTAGAGTTAGGAGTGAGTAGTGGAAGGAACAAAAATCGAACTTGGAATGAGACAGCCTGAAAAGAGGAAGCATGGTAAAGAAGAGGGGGGAGTGGAGAGGATGAGTTGCCAAAACCATACTTTTTATTTGTACATTTTACCTGGTCTGTCCTTGTTCTTACACAAGGCAATCACCTATCTACTGTTCCCATATTTTGTAGTTGCATGTGGCGTATGTTCATTTTAGAACTTTTTACTGCAAGAAAAATATTTATTATAGATAACCGTATCTCAGAATCTTCTGTACTCCCAGAACCTAGTACAGTGCCTGGCTCATATTAGGTGCTCAATAAATACTTGTTAAATGAATAAACCCCGAAGTTCAGTTCATCACCTATCATGTTTGCTGAACTACTTTTTTTTAACCATGGAAGCTAGTACTGATGAGAACCTTATCTTCTTTTTCTTCATCTCCAGGATGACAAGGAAATTGACCTGGAGCACCTCCATAGACGTGTAAATAGCTTGTGCACAGATGACGACAGCCCCCATAAACAGTTTTCCACCTCGTCAATTGATTTGACCCCTCTGGACATTGACACTTTGCCAACACGACAAGCACTGGAGCAAATCAGTGATTTCAGGAACACTCATATTACCACAACAACCTTTATCCCAGAGCAGATCCAGACTCTTAGCCGCACACTATCAGCTAAAGCTGCCTCTGGTTTCGCTTTTGGCAACGTGCCTGAGCACCGAACTGGCCCTTTTAGGCACAGGGCACCTAATGGGGGCTTTTTCAGGAGTCCTATAAAAACAATGTCATCTATTCCTTATCAACCAACTCCTACTCTGGGGCTCAATCTGGGTAATGATCCAGACCGAGGCACCTCCATATGAGCATCCAACAAATCTCTTCGCTGTTTCTTTCGTAGGACTCCCTTTGCAAGGAGCAACTGTAACGTGGGACTAACATGGATGTAACTTTTTTTTTTAAATCAGAATTATTAGTAACAGTTCTAGTTCTTTCTCCCCACCTTCTCCCTCCTCTTTCCTCTATTCTTTTCTCTGTCTTCTCCCTCTCTTCCCATACATTTCCCTCCACTTTTTTCATTACTCAACTTGTTCCCCCAGAATATAGTATACTAGGATCCTATTAGTCTGCTTTTCATATACTGTACTTCAAGTCTAGGAAATGTGCACTGAGCATACTAAAAGTATATGCAGGATTAATTTTACATAAAGGCCTCTTATGTAACATTTCTCTATTTTTAAAGATATAATTGCAATAACTTCAGTCTTTTTACATTCTTCTGCTGCATCCATACAATGCTCCACTGCTGTTGAGTGTCCTTTAACTGTGGACCAAAGGCAACCCCTGCAGTGTTTATAAAATAATCTAAAGACCATTCAGGCCACATATTACGAGAATGCAATTTTGTAGGATTACAAAAAAGCCATTAATATGCCAGTCAAGACTACAGTTAAAACTACTCTTGCACTGCAACAGTGCATATGACCTTTATGTGATTGTACAGTATTAAAAGTTTTTTCTTATGTACAGTAAACTTTATCATATGGCAGAAGCCTCTCTTGTGTTAAATAAATTAGTATCTCATATATATACATATATATGCACCTATATAATGTGTATATATATATTGAAAGGCGGCCATTGCTATTGCAATTCATTTAATAAAGCTTTAGTTTAAAAAAAAAGTATTGTATACAGGAACTATGTATAGTGCAGGGGGTCTTTTCAGTTAGAAAAGGCAGGTTGCTTTAATGTTATTCTGACTTGCATTGTTTGCCAACAGAAAATATTTTATACTTTTGTTATTAAAACATCCAGGGCAATTTAATATTTGTTCCTAGATGTAACTCATTTGAGTAGGTTTTGCATTTGTTATTCAGCAGTGTATAAAGCTAACCTTGATACTTTTACTTTTAATTAATTATCTAAATGGCAAATGTTATTAGCTGAACCACGTACGTCCACAACAGCACATAGAGCTCTATAAGAGTTTAAACGTAGATGCTCATTGAAGGCTAATAAATTCTCTTCCAAAGCAGTAAGCCAGTTAATACAACTGTAGTTGGGGAGAGGTGGGAGCCCTTAAGAAATATTGATGTGGCCTTAATTACTGTCATACATTATCCTAAAGAAGAAAATACAATAACCATTCTGGGCTCTCAACTTAACCCCCTTTTTACATTCAGTTCTATTTGGAGGAGTTACGTATTTTTTACATTAGTGCCAAGTGTATAGAAGGATGACAGCAAAAACAGTGCCTCTTTGTGCACAACCCTTTTAAAGTAGCATTCTTACTGTTAGAAATGTAGAATGATCTTTGTTTGTAATCCTTAAATTAAAATGTGGTAAGTAGGAAGCAAGAAATTATCCTGTGTTCTTACGCAGCCATACACTTATTTTAATCTAATTCATTCCGTGGCTAGGATTGATGTAGGAATCAACCTATGTGATTTGCTTTAGGAGAAATTAAGAGGTATATTCTTAAGGTATATTATATTTTGATGCTAATTCTGTTCTGGGGAGCATCTTGTACTGTCTCTGTTTTTGTACTAAATCTTCAAATATTGTCTACTGTGTAAGGCAGAAAAATTTCTTATCATGCAAAAACCATTTTGTTTCCAGGGTAACAAGTACCTAAGTGCATGCACAACTTGTTTATCCCTTGTAACATTCATGATCTTATCCACGACTCTGATTTTAAAACAGCAACAACAACAACAAAAAAACCTTTACTAAAAGCTATATAGGGACATACCAGATGTTGCCGTGATTTTAGCTATCAAACTGTTAACCATGTACAATATTTAAAATAGGCCTATTTTGATGTATTGCCTATTATACAAATACACAAAACACTTTTTGAAGGCCTCAGTTATGAGTGGCAGAGCTTTCTGTGTATAATTTGTCTAAATAATTTGTCTAATAAAAATGTTTTCTAAACTTGCTCTCATACCATTGAAGTCTTAACTATAAAACTTGAAAATGCTTACTCTCTCACAAATTGAATGGAATATTTCTAAAAATTTATCTCGAGTTAATTAAAGTATAAAACACATTCATTTTTACTAGCAGAACTTTCTCAAAATGAGTGGCTCTCTCTAAAAAATACTAAGTGATGTCCTAAGCCAGTGAAAGACTGCTTTTCTGCTATGAGAGATGATTTGAACCAACAATATTATTTTTCCTTATGGATGGCTCTGTGAGCACTTTTTGGAAATAGGTGTATCCTGTTTTATGTAAAAAAAAAAAACAAAAAAGCAACCATTATAATAATAGCTGAAGGAGGATTTGTTGTATCAAAGAAAAGAAAAAAGAAAATTAAAGGTAATTATTAAACTTAGAAGTTATGTATTAATAATTGCTTTGCTGTTACTCAAGTGCTAAATCTATTCATTTGAAAATTGATAGACTCCAAATTATATCTAATATGCTATTTTCTGCATTTGAATGATATTTAATTCATCTAGCATTTAACCTATTCAATGGATATATATCTGAAAATATATTCAATTTACATTAAAATCTCTGAGGTTCTAAAATTTCATTAAAAAATGAAGTTATTAAATGTTGGAACCAGGAGCAACTGTAGAGATGTAGACTATCTCCCTCGTTTTACCAATAAGGCAGCATAAGATGCCAGGATGCTGTGACTCGCCCAAAATTCAACAATCTGAGACTTAAAACTGGGTCTTTTTTTTCCTCTTTTAACTCTGCCATGTCACATGCAGTTTCATTCGCAGGTCCTCATGGGTTGTAAACATAGGGACTGCTCAGGAACAATGCCTGCATCCACTCCCGTTGTCCAGCCTAAGCTGCAAATCCCTAGGGATCTCCTTCCTCTTCCTTGGCTGGGAACACAGAGAGCTTCTGATTCAACTGCTATTTTTACAAATGGGCCAGTGAACGCAGCAGGCTACTTCCCCAAGGTCAAAGCTCTGGCAAAACTCAAGCCAGACCCCGCTTCTATTAGTACTTCCTTTGGACCATTGTTTGTCCTGGTTCGCACCACTTACACCAACCTGGTTATTCAAAACAAGACAAATACTTTATATCCATGTATTTATATTCTTTCAGACATCGAATTTATCCTTTAGTGAATCATTAAGAGAACTAGTTGTCACTTTCAACCACGTCAGAAGTTATGCACAGGTTTTGTTTAACATACGTTAGAAAATTGTTAAGACTTCCTTTCTTCCTCATACATATCAAACTACAGGCGATTTATCATTTTCTTAATTATGTTATTTTTCATCTCTTTTAGTTTAAGATTGGTTGTCAACTGAATAAATACTTTAAAAAATAGACTTTGCTGAATGGTACTTTGCTTCATCAATTAAAAAGAGAAAAAATGATGAGAAGATCCATTTACCTACCCTACATAATATCCTCTAAGCCACACAATTGGGTAACAAATTATTAATATTTTATAATCAGAATTTTGGAATGATGAAACACATTCTGTATTATGAGAATAGTAAGTATGCCAGAGCTAAGAAGTTTTGTGCTAATAAACATAAATTTTATCCTTAAATATAGATCTCATGATAATTGATAAAATACAGTGGCTTAACTAAAAATTGTCTTCTTTCCTCTGTGTTTTTATTTCTAAGGACAAATCCTATTTCCAATCTTTGTGATCAGATTTTAATAAATGGCTAGCAATTATGGCCATCATTATCACTGCAAGAAATTTTAGTCGATACTCTCTCATCAGATAGCATATATGAGCTCCCTTGGGTGGAAATGAATTAACTAACATTGAAAGATCAAGAAATAAAGCAATTAGTGTTTACTGAAGATCTCTTATGTGAAAGTCACTGTGCTAAGCAGCTACACATGGCATACATGAAGATATTTGTTTAAGAATGGGTCTGGCTGTAGTTCTTTCCTTGCCCCATATCAACATGTAAGATATAGATGCCAACTTACAACCTTTCTGAAGAGGCAGAATAAATCACCCCAAACCAGTGTAGTCCTCTTTGGACCTGGACCATCAAACTGACATGAGCAATCCATCGCCATAGTTCTCAAGGGCTAATTGAGTCTGTCCTCTTATATTCAAATCACCGTCACAAAGACAACTTTTATTTACATTGCAACTAAAGCTCCTAGTCACCTTTCCAGTCATTTGAGACACAGGATACAGTGTGACCAATGAGTCCGATGAACATATAGTGTTTTACAAGCTGCCCACCTGACAACAGCCTACACACATTTCTGGAAGAATAGAAACTTCATGGTTTGCTCCATTTTTCAGAGCTGCACAGAGGCATAGAACAGGTATAGCAGCAAATGGTTCAGCTTGCCATGGAGAGAGAAACAGAGTAAAGGAGCAATCTCTCATCTTCTTACCTAAATGCTCCAAATTCCTATTTTTTCAATAGTTTTTATTTTGTTTCCATGTAATATTAATAACAAAGCCAAAACTATTTAAATTTGAGATTTTTTTTTTCATTATCTGAAAGCTCTACCCTGGCTTGTCATTCCATACAGTTTAGAACCAACTGTCACCTTTTGACTAATTTTGTACATTTCCTAGAATTTCTTCAGAAAAGAAACTGGCTGTGCTTTTTGGACACATCACCCATCTGATGCCATAGACGTAGCCACCTAGCCTCTGTGAGGAATGAGGCCCTGCTTTCATTTTGGAGAAATCCAATAGGTTACCACCTCAGCATTGACAGTGTATTTCAAAACTCTCCAACTATCTGTGATGTGATAGAAAATTCACAAAATTTTCAGGACAACATTTATTCTCATTAATTAAAAACTAATTAAGCTTCCATAACAGCTGCTTTAGAAAGAGAAACATAATGTCACAAAATGAAGGAATGACAAAACATCAGAACCAGAGAAGGGATGCAAAACATTACTTTTAATAAAGATTTTGCCTGCCACAAGATTTGAAATATGAGTTGAAGGCAAACTTCAATGTTTAAAGTTGCTATATTTTATTTTTAAATTGGTGCTACTGTAAAATTTTAGGAATTAAGTACCCTATGTCCATGACAATTTTTAATTTTTAAAAAATGGACATTGATAAACAAATGACAATTTGTTTATTCACTGCACAAAAGATTCATAATAAGGGATCTTTAAGAATTAGTTCTTCTCTTATGATAAAATATGGTTCGATTTGCAAACATTTAACTTATATAACACTTTTCAAGATCATAGCCTCCTCCTGAAGCAAGGTACCTATATCTATTTCACACTAGACAAATAAGGAGTTGATAGTTAATATAAAATTCTTCTCTAGAATTATATTAAAGTTGGCTTTAAAATTAACACTAGCCCTCTATTAATATTTGTTTTTGAGTTGGCTATCAGATTTGTTTTTAGAAATAAAAACATGCTAAAATTAAGTCAAAAATAGAGGAGGCACATGTACAGCTCATTTAATTTGACATTTTTATTCTAGATATGGTTATTGAATATCTAATATGCTCAAAACAATGTTTAAAAAAGTTTTGAACATTAGTCATTAGATGGATTGTAGCTGCGTCACATAATTCACATTAGATATACAAAATTTCACATATACCACTTTTTAATGAGTACAATACTACTTTCCAAATTAACATATTAAAAATAGCAATACAGCAAGATATATGTGTACTGGAGACTCCCAGATTTAATTCTACATGACTGAACATTTTCAAACTTACTGCTCACTCAGATTTCTCCATGGAAACATCATGGTAAAAATGACTGTTCATAAACAGCAACTTGTGTACAAAACCACTTCCCATCTGCGTAGACTCCAAAGTTTTTGGTGTGTCCAATTAACATGGTAAGTCTTATAATACAGCTCAATCACCAACAATTAACATATTTTAATTAATTCTTTCTCGTCCATCATCATTAAAAGAAGTTTTAAATTCTTACTCCATGGTAATAATTTTTTTAAAAAACTACTATCAGTACTTATACATAAACTTTAATAAGGCTGAAGAGAAAATATTAGGAACAAAACAACACATAATCAATCAGTCGGTCAACTAACATTTGTGAGCACCTATTATGAGCAAGGCACCCTAGGATGGAGATTTCATAACTGGAGTGCCAAAGCACACTCCTGGACCCAAAGTGGCTCCCGTACTGAGGTACTGAGTCCCTCTCTCTGAGGGTAGTGGGGTAAGTCCCCAGGCTGGAATTCTGCCCATAAGCAGTTCTCTTCATTTACACCTGGCCTTTCCTCAGACAGCTTCCAAAGTTGAAGAAACAAAGTATAAACATTTGAAAAGTTAAATAAAAATCTATGGTTTAAATAATATCGGAAGACAAGAATATAAATTATATCGTGATGCAGAATATCTTTACTTGTCAAATTAGTGCTATAGATAAAATATTCTATGAGAAGAGACAACAAATAAGGCTGCATGGCTTGGGGTGGTTTCATGGAATACGTGAAATTTAGCAAATCAGAGAGGATATAGAGAGGTCAGAAGAATACCAAAGGGCTTCCAGGCAAAGGGTATATATATAGTGCCACCAAAGGCACAAGGGTGGGAACGAATGTTCAGAGGAGCAGTAGCCCACAATGTGTAGCATAAGGGTCTCGTGTCAAGATATAACAGGAAGCAAAGCTTGGGTGGGACTGTGGAAAAACTAAGCTGGGCTCAAGAGGTTACACTATACTATATCCTGTTCATTTACTCATTTACATATTCAACGTGCGTTCACTAAGGTCCTACTATGTGCAAGACACTATTCTAGGTGCTAGGAATATACCAGTAAACAAGGCAGAAATCCTTGCCCTAATGGAGTTTACAATCAGCTGGAGGAGACAGACAATAAGCAGGATAAATAAGTGATGTATATAGTCTATTAGATGATAAGTGCTGTAGGAAAAAATGAAGGGAAGCCGGAAGGCCAGAGTGAAAGCAGTGATTTGCTATTTAAAAAAAGGTGTCAGGCAAGGCCTCACTGATTAGTTGACATTGACTGAAGCCTGAAAGGGAATGAGGGAGTTAGTAATATTGCTGCCTTCGAAAGAACATTCCAGACTTTGGGAAGAGTTAAGACAAAGGCTCTGAGGTGGGAGTGCATTGGGCATGTTTAAAAAACAGAAGGAATATTAGTGTGGCTGGGCCAGGATGGGTGACGGAGTAAAGGTTTAGGGAAGCTCAGCAAGGTAACAGGGTCCACCCTATTAGGCTTAATAGGATCCTGCAAGGATTTTGGCTTTTGTTCTGCAAGAAATGGGAAAATACTAGAGTGTTTTGAGCACAGTGGAATGCCTATTACTACATCCAATAGGTTGATAACAAAGCCAGATGTAAATCAATCTTGGGAATGTAAGTGCTGCTACTCTCTCACCCTTCCTTGGGCCTAATTATCTGCCACTATTTTGCGTGTGAGGAGGGAATGGCATGGTGATCAGTTGCTGGCCACACCTCCATTTACACCGGAGCCTTTCAACTTTCAGAGAGAGTTTGGAGCTGGACTGGTGTTCACAGAGGCTCGCAAGCATGGACTTGCGATGATGACCATCACAGGCAGTGGGGAGCCACTGAAAATTTGAACAAAGGAGAAATATACTCTTACCAAATTAATTTAAAAAGATAAAACTGGTAGTAGGTTCTAGAATGGAATGGAGGAAAGCCAATTAAAAGTTTTGTGCCATAGTTCAGGTATGACCTGAACCTCTGTGGTAGCCCAAAAATGGATAGGATATACAGATGGTAGATACATTTTGAAGGAAGAATCGAGAGAATTGAAGATTAACTGAATATAGAATATAAAAATAAAACAAGTCAATGACTGATTTTTCAAATTCAGATGCTAGGAAGATGGAAATAATTCTACCAAAAAGTGCTAAAGTCAGAAAAATATCTGTTTTGTTCATTTTCATTTTTCTTTAAATTGGGAGACTTACGCGAGAGAAATTACAGCATTGAGAATTATTTATTTTTTTCCTTCATTAGGAGCCTGGGTGATGAATTCCTCACAGGTGGAGGGGATCTGATTTTTAAACTGTGCTCCCCAGCTTGCTAAAGGTTTCTCTCAGGGTTCGTGGGGATGCTGCTGGGTGAGGCGAGGCCCACTGCATTCAATCGGAGCAGCTCTGCTTTGATCCAGTTAAGATTTCCCTCGCCCTCCAAATAACATACTACTGACAGATGACCAAAACCTCAACTTCAACGTTTCTCAGGCACCTATTATAGTATTAACAATTTTAATTGTCTGATTGTTAGATTATTCTTTCTTACAGTTGGTCTTTGTATTGCGTTGAAAGTTGCCTCCTATTGGTTCTTTGAAATGCTTTTGAACAAGCTTTATCCCTTTTTCCCACAAAACATAAACCATGTTTCCCACACAGTGAATACCTAGAATTGACCAAATTGTCCTGTGATATGGTGACAGTGACTCAAATCCCATAATTGGGACTTGGAATGGACCCAGTATCCGCAATGTCCTTAAGGAGAGAATGAGGTAGAGCAAAATCCTCTTGCATTAGGGTTGCTAGGATGACTATACAGCAAACATACCTTAAGAGATATCCCAAAAAAATGTTTCTAAATACAGACTTGTCTTATGAAAAAACAAACTAAAATTAGTTCAAACATTACAGACACCTGCTATGTGAAAGCCAGTATGCTTGGTGCTATGAATCAAATCAAATGCCAGTGGAATTGTGTTTGATTCCCGTAACTGCTGAATGCTTTTAGTTCTGAGTTTATTTCAACTTGAGAGTTCAGAAAGCATTCGCTAAC
The DNA here is from genome assembly GCA_003508835.1 of Eonycteris spelaea. NCBI lineage: Eukaryota > Metazoa > Chordata > Mammalia > Chiroptera > Pteropodidae > Eonycteris > Eonycteris spelaea. The sequence goes on along the minus strand of PUFA01000074.1, from coordinate 5,265,671 downwards.
ACAGGTAAGAGTACTATAAGAAAATTAATAGTTAGGTCTGAAATACTCGCCATCACCAATCCTATCCTCTGACAGTTTAAGGGGTGAGCTTTCACCAAGCAGACGCCATCAAAAACACAATTGGATTCCATTCTGGATGTTGTCTGCTGGCTTTAACTATCTCCCAACACTGAGGTCATGGTAGTGATTCACTTGTAAGAGGTCAATGATGATTTCTCAGTTCTAAGGAGGGAAAAAAATATCATATACCAAATAAAAAAAATAGGTAATGTGTGCCTTTATGAATTTAGAATAACTTTGGTAAAACCTACTTTTCAAATTGTTTAAGAATATAATTCTGTACAATTTACTCTTGTCCTACAACTTTAGTTTAAAATATAGACCATGATTCACAAAGTCACACATGCAACTAATCTTTCCTAAAAAAGAGAACAGCACACTAATTGTGTACACGTGTTGTGTTGAACATCTATCTACACAATATAAGAATTTTAAGGTAGTTTATGGAGGCACATGTTTCTGAATTGCCCTTAATAAAATACATGACATATATCCTCGGTTACAATTATTTCAAAAGTAGGGAATTTTAGTCCATTCTCATCTGAAGAAGTAAGTTGCCAATTTCTGCTTCATTTCTTGTCTATGCAGCAAGCATTTATGTATTCCAAAATACAGCAACTATGGGAAGGAGGGCTTGTTGGCCATGTGCCGGGCACGGTATTAGGCACTATGTACATGTTTCACTTGACTCTCATAATATCTCTGTAAGTTTGTTATTGCCGATACTAATTGAATAATTTAAAAACAAAGAAAATTTAACAAAACCGAAACTCTGGAATGTTAAGTTATTGGGCCAAGGTCATACAATTAGCAAGTAACCAAAACAGAATTCAAACTCATGTCTATCTAACTCAGAGATCCATGTGTTTTTCACCACAACAGGCCACTCCTGGGATCAAAATGAAATGAGAGGTAAAAGGTCCTTTTACAGCCCCTCATTGCTGCCAAGAGTTTGTGCATATACTGTGGGGATCCATAAAAATCAACTGAGTCTCACTAGCTGAGTCATTTTTGATAAAGAAACTACAAGTGGTAGATAAAATATTCGTAAAAAGTGGACATAGAGATGGATGCATTGTGATAGCTTAAAAAACATAATCAGATTCTGAGAAATACCCAGTCAGATGAGGATCTAAGACAGAAACTGGCTGCTTAAGACCAGCAAAACAGCTCGCCCTTCTGCATTCTTTATCTCTGCTAATGATGTCAGTGACCTTTCTGGTCTTCTTCCCCTCTTTCTTAGAGTCCCTCAATGGAAACATTAGAAAAACAAATCCTTGTTGAGTCAACTTACATAATGCTCTATTACCTGCCCTGCTTTTTTCCAGCCCTGTTGCTATTAGACAAGTTTAAGGCCATGCTAGCTTCTGCCTAGAACCATTGCAACAGGTCTCCCAAGCTTCACTCTTTCTCGGATCACATTCCTCTCACACATCTTACTAGATAATCTTACTAAATTACCTTTCAGGTCAGGTCACTCCACAATTTAATTTTTTCCATAGCATTTCTATGGCTTGCTAACGAATGACTGAGCACCTTAGCCAAGATTCTTTTGGCAGGAAGTACTAAGGCAGCCTTCACAGAGAAGCGACATTTAAGCCAGGAGGTAAGATTTTTGACAGAGATATGAATGTAGACTATAAAAGCAATGCACAAAGAGGAAATGGGAAAATATAATAGACAAGTAGAGGACCGGGAATAAGGCTATTTGGCTTGAAAGAGGAGGTTCTATGGAAACAGACAGAAATAAAGTGGAAGAACTGGTTCATCGATGCATTCGGCAATTATATTCTGAGAGTCCATTATATATATAAATATAAATTAAACAAGATGCTAGGCATTGCACTACAGACAAACATGCAAGACTCTTGAAGCTATTATAGCAAAGATGTCGTGTATATGCATAACTACAACATAAGGCAAAGTATGATATGTTCCATAAAAGCGATACAACATAATAAGAATTCAGAGAAGGGAGAGATGATAGTCTTCTAGATATCCTTTTATTGAAATACAGCAATTTAAATGATATGTGGTATATAATAAGTACTTAAAAATCATCCAGAGTGTTTTGAGAATTCAGAGAAAGTAGAGGTCTTTTCTCACCAGGGTGATAAAATGTCTTCGTGAAGAAGACAGTTTGGAAACTGAGTTTTAAAACGGTATAATTTCCACAGATATAGATTAGGGAAAAACATTTTTAGACAAAGGGAAGGATATGATCCAAATCACAGCGGAGGAAAGTGCAGAGTATATTTGAGAATGATCAAATAATTTGGCTGCAACATATGGCCCATGAAGAGCAGTAAGGACATAACACGACAAAACTATAAAAATCAAATCCAACCACCTACTTAATGTTCAAGTCTCACACCTTTTACAATCGATTCCATTTTTGAACAGCTGTGAATATTAGAAATAAGATGGTGTTTACAGTCTACTGGGAAAGATAGACAATTTAACAGGCAATGACAATAAATTGTGATAAGTGCTATAGTAATGGAAATGAGAAGTGATTCACAACCCAAATGAGAATAGGAAAAGCTGCCTAGCTGAGAGTCCAAGCTAGACCTGAAAGATAACTGAGAGTCAGCCAGGCAAAAGAAATAATTCTTCAGACCAGGTGACCAGCATATGCCAACACTTGAAGCCAGAGGGCAAGATTCTTCCAGAGACTGAAAGAAGTCAAGCTGAGTTCCAACTCAGAGGAAAAAGAGAATATTAAAAGAATAAAATGAAGAGGTAGGGAGCAGGCCTTGAAATACTTCATAACCACTTTAAATAATTCTCCTGTTTAAGGAATAAAGCTCAGGCATCACTAAGAAGCCATTCAAGAGTTTAGAAAGGAATAGTGACTTGATTGTATTATTTTTAAAGAATCACTCTTACTGCCCCAGGATAAAGTTTTAGAGTTGGGACAAGATCTGTGAAGGTAGATCAGTTAGAAACCTCGTGCTGCAATGGAAGAATAGTCCTAGTGTCGGGTAGTAGCAGCAGAGATAGAAAAAAATGAAAATATTCTAGAGAGAGTTGTGGTGGGAATGAGGTCTGGGTCCAGGTTTGAGGTATTTTTTAAAGTATTTAGTATACGTGAAATTATAAAGTAATAAAATTATCCAAGAAATAAGGGCTTCTATTTAGCAGAAAATAAAGCCTGGTCATAGAAACCTGAGGAAGATTCACATTAGATCAAAGGGCAGAAGAGAGAACTAAAAGGATAAAGAAGAAAACTATAGGAGTGAGGAGTCTCAGAAGTCAAGGGAAGAGAATATTTCAATAGAATGATCAATATTGTCAAGTGCCACTCAAAGAAGGAAAATTACTCATTAGAATCAGCAACATGAAAATCCTTAGAACAGTGTTCATGAGTATCGTGGAGAGGGAGGCCAGACTGCAGTTGGTGGAAGAATAAGTAGAAGGGCATATATATTGTTCTTCCAAGGGGTATGGTAATGAGAGAAGAAAAAAAGAGCTGTACCTGGAGAAGAAAATGAGGTCCAAGGGGGACTTTTGTTTGTTTTCAAGACAGGAAAGACTTGAGCACACTTCACTAGAAGGTCCTTCCTATTGGAAAGAACCAGTAGGGAGGTCAAAGTTGAAGTACAATAGCAAGTAGGGTATTTAAAATGGAGTGGGATCCAGGGCACAATTAGTCTTCAATAGAAGGGACACGTTCCATATGGACAAATGAAAGGATAAGTGTAAAAGTAAGTAAATGTCTAGGTTCAGTAGGATGTTTAGTAAGAGTTCTGTTGGATTCTATTTTCCATAAAATGAAGGAAGCAAATCGCTGGTGAAAGTCATATAGATGGCAGAGATTTTGGAAGAGTAAAGAATGAGAGAGCTGACTAGAGCAACACTGTTAGACTGGTAGCTTTGAGGGTTCGGCTGGGGCTGGAATCCATGACCTTATGGTGGCCTGATCTGCGCAGTTGTAATTTTTTTAACCTGTCTCAGCAGCTTCGATGCAGCTGTAGAAAAACAGATAGTTATATTTAACCATAGTTGTAGTTTTGACAAAAGTATGAAGAAACAGTAGAGTGACCATTCAATGTGGTACTAAATAAAAGGCAATTTTAATGGGTTGTGTCCCAGTGGTGTATGAAATACAGAGAGAGGCCATATTAGCTAGGATAAATTATGCTACTTGCTATTAAAAAAAAAATGCCCACAGCCCCAGCAAATCTCGGTGCTTTAACAAAATAGATTCTTTTGCATTCATATAAATTTCAAAGACAAGCAGAAAGTTGTCTTTCAAGTGGTAATTCAGGGCCCATCCGATTCCTTCCATTTAGTGGCTCTCTCATGCCCAAGAACTTGTGAGTCCTCTGATGGACCTTCTGCCTGTGGCAAATGCAATTGGGAAAGAACTTAGAGGATTGTGGAAGTTTTAATGCACTGGATCTAGGAGTAGTGTTCATCACTTCTACCCATATTCCATTGGCTTTCGTGTGGCCACATTGAAATAGTTTTGATAAGCATTTGACCTGACTGACATAGACACTCAGAGTCAAGTTAGGAAGCTTTGTAATAATCTAAACATAAAGAAATAACAGGCCGAAGAAGACAGAAAAACAGTTGAAATAAAAAGAAAAAAAATCAACAGAATTTGGTAATTGCTTAGATCAAGGATGATCAAGGTTTATCAAAAGCACAGCATTAAAAGAAATTATGAGGTCAAAATCCAGATTCAATGAGGCCTACCTAAACTATCGTATTTAAAGTTATGGTGGGAGGTAGACCGGGGGGGGGGGGCAAAAAAAATTAAATCATTTCTTCAGTTTAAAAAATTAATTAAAAAAAACAAAAAGATAAAAATTAAAAATAACATGTTTCATTTTCCCTTATATGGCTCAATTCTTTTTCACAGCACCTATCACCTAACATACTTAATTGTTATTTCCTTTTTACTTACTTGTTATTGTCTTTTCCCAACTACTACAAAGTAAGCATTGGTTCTTCTTCACTGCTAAATCAGTGTCTTGGTGGAGGGGGTGGGTTATTGAATTATGACTCTTTGAATGATTGAATGCCATAAGATTAACAAGATCCATTACGGTGGGGTCAAGTTGAAGTGAGAAATACACACACACACATTTACTAATTCTGGCTTAGCTGAGGAAAGTGAAGGAAGACGCAAACATCATGACAGAGAGGTTAGATATCTGGAGGAACAGTAGACTCCAGTAGAGAGAATATTTTGAACATGTGTACATGGAATAAAAAGCATTTAGTTTTAGGAATATCGTATTTGAAATGAAAGTGAAATAGTCAAATGGATATATTTAGCAGGACATCAAAATACAAAACCTGGGTTTAGACAAAACATTAAGGATTGAAGTCTTAGGATAAGAAGATGGAAAGTTATTTAACGGACAATGAAATTTTTGAGTAGCCAAATTGTATGATCTAAGAAATGCTCATGGATAATCAGTCTAGAGACTTCCTATTAGATAAAATAACAATAACGTGACGTAATTCTGTCAAAAATATTTCTACAAGGGAATTTTTTACTGCATTATTTGAATCCATACCAGTGGGCCATATACACAAAAGAAATGTAAGACTTTTCTCATGGTTCTCCTGTTGAAAAATGATCACCATCTCCGCCCTCTGTGGTTCTGAATGGAAACAGGCCTATTCCTTGAGGAGTCCTGAATTGAACGAATTGACTAAAAGAGGGAAGAACAAATCATCTTTTTATTATTTTTCAACTGTGTCCTTGGGGAACAAAGAAGCAACCTTGTTTTCTCCTCACAATCTTTCTTTTTCATATCCATCCTACTCCAAAATAATAGCGAAAACAAGTGGATAATAGGAATACTGGCAAAAATCTAATTTAACAGCTACAAATGCTAGATAGATGACCCCAAAATTTTTATAATTCAAATTTTCAGTAAATAATCATATATTGGTTCTAGGTGTATGGAATAATGTTAGACTTCTTTATAATTTATGAAGTGATTCTTCCTGATTAGTACTGATCTGGCACTATACATAGTTATTACATTATTGACCATTTTCCATGTGCCATACATCACATCCCTATGACTATTTTGTAACCACCAATTTTGTACTTCTTAATCCCTTTACCTTTTTCATCCATTTGTAAATGTTAAATATTTTTAGAATACTGGTATCCTTAGAAAATAAACTTAGTGTCATTGTTAAGAACCTAGAGTCTAAAAGCCAGAGTTCAAATTTATCATTTGTCAGTTGTGTTACCCTAGACAAATTAATGAATGTCTCTGTATTTCATTTTGGTATATCATTCATAAAATAGAAATAGTAATAGGTCATTCCTCTCAGTGTTGCTGAAAGGATTTAATGTCTTAACATTAAATGCAAAGTACTTAGAACAGTTCCTTGTTTACAACAGGCTCAAGACAGTGTTACAGCATTATTCAACACAAATTTCTGTTTGTAATGCAAGAATTAATAAAAGATAGATGCCACAAGAGTACCAACTATGATGAAAGCTAATGTTTTATCTTTCAAGCCAATTCTATAATATCCTTATTGAAAGAAATGTAAAAATGAAAATATATGCATTAACCACTCTGATACTTAGCAATTTTATACAACTCTGTGAAACTTTGCCATATAAAGTAAAAAATAAAAAAAAATTAAAGCATTCAAATTTAGAAGTATAAATTCTATTAAAAAAAACTTTTATATAAAACTGAAAACAACAAATAAACAGGACAGAGATGCATAGACACAGACAGTGATTAGTGTTACCCAAAGGGAAGCAGAGGAGGAGGGAGGTAACTAAGGGTAAAGAGGGTCAAATATATGGTGATGGAAGGAGATTTGACTTCAGGTGGTGAACACACAATGCAATATGATGTATTATTGAATTGCACACTTAAACATAGACAATTTTATTAACCAATGTCACCCCAATAATCTTAATTTTTAAAAAGGCCTGAAAAAGAAGAAAACAAACTTTTAAATCTGCAATAAACCCATGTCTTCAGGGCCAAAATTGTTCTTCTGATTATATATTAGAATATATTTTATCTTAAATATCTCTAGAGCTTTAAGAACTCAAGAAGCTTCCGCAACATTATAAAAAGATCATATCCAAAGGCAAGTTGAAAATCAGTAAGTAAGCCTGTTTAAAGAAACTCTTCCAAACTAACACTAAAAGCACAGTCTATTAATGTTAAAAAAATAAAAAGTATTTTTATTTTCTGTCAAAAAAAATCAACACTGATAACATTAAAGAGATTTTTGTCTTTTTAAGGTTTATCCACTAAAAATGTGCTTATTTTTCAAATTAAACAGAAACAGAAATGAGAGAGGCAGTTTCTAGCAGGATAGACATTTGATGTTAGTTGAAGCAGTGACAAATACAAGGAAGGCTACACTAGTAGAGTCCTTAACTTCGCCTCAATTATGTTGGGACTCCCTGCTGTCTTTTACAAAGCCAGGTGATGGCGCTGTGGTACCATTTGTCAAGATTTCCTTTTAAATCCTCAGATTTCTCTAAGCAACAGCGTTTTGTGAAGACCCAAGCCATCTTTTGAAAAATAAATTATTTCAAATGTACTTTATTTTTCTCTTTAGTTGTAGGGAAGCCCATTATTTAAATCTTTGAGGTTATTTTAATGTTTAGTCTCTTTACAAGGATGTAAAACCTATAAATATAGGTGACAGTGTACTTTCTGAAAGATTGAGAGTAAATAGCGGTATTTTGTGTCGTTTGTTTTTGTAGTTCATCAATATAAAAATAAAAAAGAAACAGATATATTTTGTCCACATTATTTTCAGAGATCTATAATTTATATTTAGTCTTACGTCTCCAAACCCTAACCCAATGCCCAAATCCTTAGGGAAAAAAGGCTTTCTCAACCAAAGGATACTCAATTTTAATTCCAGTACTCTCTCAGCTCTCTCAGCTCTCAGTGAGAAGTGCTTGTTCCTCTTCAAAGTGATGTTATGAGGTTAGTTTGGTATCCACATACATTCCTACCTGCGAAGCAGAAATATATTATTGCGAAGCACTGTATATGCCGTTTAGCTGCAACCCTGTATAACTATTGTTTTAACCCATGATTTCAATGGAAATTCAGTTATTTTCCAAACAAAACCTTATGTTGATTCCCAATATTCCAAAAAAAATAAATCAGTATTTTAAACAAAAATTTACTTTATAGCTTAAAATGTAAAAAGCTTACTTATTAAAAGGAAATACATGTGGAAAGTTTATGACTGTTCTAGACCAAAGACTCAGCATTCAACTTACTTTGGTGTTTTGATGAGGCCACATACAAAGGTGTACAGTAAGTCTTCACTTAACACCATCGATAGGTTCTTGGAAACTGTAACTTAAAGCAAAAAGACACATAACAACACCAATTTTATCACAGGCTAATTGATATAAATAAGAGTTAAATTCCTAGGGCATAATTCTTGTCCCAAAATATCATCAAACTTCTAAAGACCAAAAGCACTTCTAATCTTAAACATTGAAATAAATGTGAGCTCTACAGACATTTAAGACAGATGAATAAAAACAAGTAAAATATTTTCCAACCCACTTATTCCCGTTTAGGGTCTTGGATGACCACCTCATCGTTAGGCAGCTCAGGGCACAAGGCAGGGCCCACCCTGGACAGGACACCCTTCCATCACAGGACACTCACACATACACCCACACTCACTCAGGCTGGGACAATGTAGACTCACCAATTTACCTCATGTGCACATCTTTGGGGTGTGGAAGAAAACTGGAGTCCCCAGAGAAAACCTATGCAGAGATGAGGAGAATGTGCACAAACAAAACAGACAGTGGCCCCGGCCAGGAATTAATTTTTTTTCTCTCATTAATGTTATAACTAAATGACGTTATGGTATAAGAAACTATCTATATCATAGAATTTGAGGAAGCCATTTCTAACCTGCTTTGATGATGCCCTACTTTCCTATGAGACAAAAAGAAAAATTATGCTTGGAGTAATTAAATTCTAATAATGAAGATAAAGATTGATCTATAACACAATTTAAAAGCCATTGTTCTAGAACAATGCCCCAACTTTTTTTTTTCCTTGCCTAATATCACTTTATTAGGCAACTTCTAATACATGTAGAGTTGGTCATAAATGAGAGAGAATATTTTCCAACTTGCTTCTATAGGCATTCAAATCATCATTGATGGTTATCTATAATTTAATATGCTTTCTCTCTATTTCTATTATCCTCGTTATACATATCTCCTACAATTGTAATATCGAGATGTTCTTAAAAACATAATTTGAGAGAATATCTTCCAAAATTCCACAGTGCTATTTAGTACTCTTGTGAACAAGACAAATAGTTTTGAAAGGTTTTTCTAGTGCGCAGTGAGCTGAGGCTGAGCCTGGAAGCTTCAGAGGCTCTGAGGATGGAGGATAAAGGAGAGGAAGTTGGGTGAATACCCTCTCCTCTTGGCGTGCTTTCCTCACCCAGTTTTTGCATCTTGGCCTCTTGGCATCTCTTCTCTAACCTTAAAAATAAAAAAGAGAACAAGAGGTGAGAAGAGGGAAAGGGCCAAGAATTCTACCGTTTGTCAAGGTTCAGGTCTGTGTTATCCTAAACTAATGTGGAATACTTTTTAAAAGACAATGGCTTTTTTATTTTTCCCATCTGCAGTGCCCCCACACACCGCCAAAAAAAAAAAAAAAAAAGAATATGATTTACCTGATTGCAGATTTTCTTTAGGAAGACTGTGATAGATGATAGAACATAATTTGTTTCCATCACAAATGCTTTTCCAAATTATAAAATCAAAGTCCTAACAGAAATTCTATCAGTATGTCCCTAAGCCTGAGCATAAATGATAGGTTCCTTTTTAAGATGGCAATGATACGTCTGTGGAGTTTTATTTCCAGGGAGACAGGGCAGGATTTGCTGCTATGCAGACTGAATAATGTTGGAAGCCAACATCATGTCACATTTTGTGTGCCCTTTCCAAAGATTAATCCAAGCGTTGCAAATGGGACACAGACTGCCATTGTCCCGGGGACACTTTAATAACCCACACCTACAATATTCAACCTGTTGTTTGCATAGGGACAACTTTGGGACACAAAAACCCACCAGAATGACTTGGGGAAAGGAGCCATGGAGAGGCAGAGACCCAGGCGCCATGGCACCTCCTCATTTCATCTTTCATGGCAAATGAGTCTGTTTGGAGCTTATTTATGTTTGAGGATGGGGGTCGTGCAGCTTGCTTTCTTCAAAGCTACTCAGCAAGCATGTCTTAAATCTGCTGCGCGTTAACTCAGTTTCTGCCTCTTGGTGCATTTTCAGCAGGCTTGCCAACTTGCAGATAATTTTTGTTTTGTTTTGCATAATGCAGCTTAAATTAAATAACATGGCCACATATGCCCTCAGGATTTAAATTGTGCCTGGCCAGTGTCTTCTCTTTCTCCCCATCCCCCTCCTTGCCTTACAATTCCTGGCATCTGTTGTTCTACTAGGATATTCTTTAAGAATGAAAGACTCAGAAGAAAGCTTCACAATGAGAAGATTGTGAGAGGAAGATGAGAACTAAAAATTTTCACATTCCCCAATTCATCATCTTTAAGTACTCCCATAAAATAATTGTAATTATAATCTTATGTACATTAGAAAACAAATTCTAATGGCCTAGTAGATCAGAATTGATAACTGTATTCCATACTGAGTTGAAAATATCAGTAACATTTTTCATATAAGATATTTTTAGCATAGAGATACAAATATTAAGAGCATGATGCATAGAATAATAAGTAATTATAATAAATTTAATCTTAGACATTTTGAACAGTATCATAAAATGACTTTTTTTATTAGACCTATTATCTTAGATGTAATAGCATGTTTGTGACAGAAGGAAAAATTCAAAAACAAGAGATTTTTTTAAAGAAAAATACTTTGGGGAAACCATAATAAAGCTAAAGATTTACAGAAGCATGATGAAGGAAAAGATTGTGTGTGTGTGTGTAACATATACAATACTTATTAGGAAATCATACACAATTACTTAGTTTACACTTTAATGACAGTTTTCCATATGTAAAAAATTACAAGAGGTGGAAGAGATAAACTGAAAACTAACTGTAGATTTTGCTAAAGGACATGCTCCTACAATTTAAACTTAAATTTAGTATTTATTTAAATAAATATCAATTAGTCCATAATAATATAACATTTCAAATTTATCTTTAATGCTTGACGTAATTTTTTAAAAATTAAAATTATTATATTTCCTTCTTTTTAAAAGTACAAGCTTCTTAACTTCTGTAAATATTTAATTTTGAGATATGAGAACCTGGTTTGCATAGAAATATGTGTATCATGCAGTCAGTTAAGAGTCTTAAAAACAAGTAGATTATTAACAGCAGGTAGTTCATGTGAAAACCGTGTATAGATTGTTTTGACTGTAAGCTTAGTTGGAAGCCATATGATACAGCTGGTAGGTGAAAGAGGTGAAGGAATGTGTGGAAAGATCCAGGTTTGTTCTCTGCTCAGGACCTCACGAGGCTGAAACAGAGGTTTTGGCTAAGCCGCGTTCCTTTCTGGAACTCGGGGTGCTCTTCCAAGCTCACTTGTTGCACGTTACTTGTAGTCATAGGTCCGAGGCTCCAGTTCTCTTGCTGGCTGTTGGTCAGGGCCACTTACAACTCCTAAAGGCTGATCACAGCTTATATCCACGTGGCCCTCTCGGCTTCCAATCTCTCTGCCTTCGGGAGGGTCCGAGTCCCTTTTAAGGGCTCACCTGATTCGGTGAAGTCCAACCAGAAATCTGGCTTGTGATTAATTCAACATAATCTAGTAACCTAATCGTGGGAGTGGTAGCTCATCATATCCGCAGGTCTTGTCTACTACACTCGAAGGGAAAGGATTTTATAGAATACATTTACCAACACGTGGGAATCTTGAGGGCCGTCTTCGAATTCCTCCTTCGCACCGCCAATTACAGGTAGCGAAATGGTTGTGAAGGACAAACTGAGACAGAAAAGGGAGGAACCTATTTAGACAGAGTGGTCAGAAAAGGCGTCCCTGGAGCAGTGATATTTGACCTGAGCCTTGTAAGGCAAAGAACAAGCTTCATGGAAATGCACCTCAAAAGAGTGTTGTGTTGCTATTCGAATTAATGTATTATTAATTATTAACAATATAGCAATTATTGATAATACAATATTGTTACAACTCCACTTACCTGTCAAGTACGTACTGATTACCATAATAAAGAAAATGGCTACTTCTAATGCATATTTTTTAATAGAACTCCTTTTTGTAGATGCTCTAATTTAGTTCCTCCAGGACAGAGAACGTGTGATACGTCTGAGCCTTTCCTAGAATGCCTGCAGAGAAATGTCTCAGTAGCTATTGGTGGAAGATGCGGAGTCAGTTTGCCCTTGGAAAGAAGCAAAGAAAGTTCCTTACAGACTAACAATTAGTTTTATCACAGTGGCTACTGTATCAAAACCACTCATGCATTAACTCAAAAGCGTGTGGGACAGGATATTTTTGAAATATGAATTCATGTTCTGTTTTCTTCAGTTTTTCCTCCTTCCCTACACTAAGTATAGAGCTCCTCCCCGTTTCTCTGCCTGGGGGATTTTGCAAAGTGGAAAGCAGAGCTTACAGGTACTTTTCCTGCCTTTGGTACAAATTTAAAGTTATTAGAGAGACAATGTTAGGAGATCTGGAGAGGCAAAGATGCCAGAGAGTTACTCTGAGAGCATTAAGAAAAAAGAGGGACAAAAGTGTGCCCAAAATAAAATTTAAAAAAAAGGGAAGGAGCCCATGAATTTGGGAGAGGGAGCTGTCAGTGAAAGAAACCCAGAGAGGAAGGTCTGTAGTGCAGAACTGCAGTCTCTCCAAATAATCCTGCTTCCAAAACACAAACAAAGGGACTCTCCCTTCAGTGTGGGACATAAGTGTCTCATTGGAGAACGAATGTGGACTCATAACCCCAGGAACTCCTGGACACAGTTGGCTGTGTTTAAGGACTCAGGACCTTGGCACCAACTCTGTTGAAGGACACAGGTGGGAGAGATAGAGGAGAACCTCACTAATGACTGTGATTGAATTCTGGAGTCAAGTTTAAATCACATGTGAGTTTGTAGACCATGCATTTGCACATTACATTGAGCACTTGTGTATTAGGTGCATCAGGAAACTGTAACAATTTCTGTCCTCATCAAGCCACATTCGGGAAGTAGAACTGCTCTTACATAAATTATTGACAACATAGTATGTTTTGCCAGTTTAAATGGTTTGAAGCATGTATGTACATTAGCGATTTCAATCTTCCTCTACTGTCTCATATGCCACCTCCCACACTCGGAATAGAGGTGCCCCAGCTGCAGCAGACTCTACCTGTTAGAAACCAGACCAGGCCACACAGCAGGAGGTGAGCAGTGGGCCAGTGAGTGAAGCTTCATCTGTATTTGCAGCTGCTCGCCAGCGCTAGCATCACCACCTCAACTCCACCTCAGATCATCAGGCATTAGATTTTCATAGGAGTACCAGTCCCTGATGCCAAAAAAAAATGTTGGGGACTGCTGGTGTAGAAGAAAGAGAGCTGGACCAATTAGCTGGAGTCCTGGGTCTATTCATGTGGCGATCATAAACGCTGTTTACTATCCAGGCATGCTGGGCTTACAAAAACAGCACCAATTCCTGCCTTTTACCACAGAGTGGAGAAAGGTGAATGAGAGAGAAAAGCAGGTTATACGCAGTATGTACAGTGGTTACTCACCAAGGCTCAGAAATCAGAAAGCAGGAGTTCAAATCTCAGCTCTAACACAGCTCAGCTGTCTGTCTGATCTCAGGTAAACCATTTGGTGAGCCTCAAGCTTAGTTATCTCACCTGTTAAATAGTTTCTACAACTGTTAGAATTTATTAATGATTCCTACCTTGTGGTGGTGGAGTAGCTAAGAGGTAGTGTTTATGAAATTTTATCATTGTAAATAAGTCTTTGCAATGAAATGTCTTAAATACTGTGATATTGTGTTTATGTGATTCTACATCTATTCCTTCAATCAGCCCTCTTTATTCAGGACCTACTGTGCTACCAGATTTGAGTGATAAAAGTCATGTAAAGTCTCTGAGAAAGACTGCCTCCTTTGTAAAATGAGAGGATCGGAAAAGATGATCCCCACAGTCTTTAAAAATTGGTTGTGAGATCAAGGGGAATCTGTACAAAACACTAGCCCATTTTTCTTTTAGAAAAATATTTAGATAAAGTTTTTGGAAGCTAGCTAATACTAAAATTTGGAATAATTTAATCATTTCACAATTCCAGTAATGATACAGAAACTACGTGGTTATCTGGTAAATTTAATCAATAGAAGTAACCAGTAAATATTATTTGGGTAGATGTGGTATCTCAAGTATACTTTCTTTAAGTAATTAAAGGTTTAATTTAAAATCCAATTGAATTCAGTGAACAGACTCCTAATCCAATTGCTATGTTTTGCTTTTGTTTAAAAAGAAATATATTTGAAAAAATTCATTGGTGTCTGTTTTCCCAAGTGGTTTCTGTAAACCTGGCTATAATAATTTTCAGTAAAACACTAAAGAGATTTTATTTTAGTCACCAGTCAAATAAATGAAAACATCGTTAGCTCTAGAATTTGTCAATCCATTTCAAAAGGCTAAATTTCTCTTAAATTTTGCATGTTTAAAAAAAAATAAAAGCAATGGGGTTTGGGTTAAGATGATGAGCGTGTGTTAGTTTGATATCTGGCATGCCAAATCCCATTGTTATTTTATAGGACAAAGATAACATCTCTGTAAAGAAGAAGGAAGAGGTAGAAAGCAACTGGAACCATAGCAAGACAACGTTTCTAGCACGTTGAAAATATGTGATATGACATTGGCTGTTATGTAGTGTGACAGCAGTGATCCCATGTAAACTGGGAGGCCCTGTGCACCGCTCCTCTGAACCTGTGGCTTTCACTGACATTTATAAACAGGATGAGAACATAATACAACACTTGGCATGCAGTCGCTGCCATGCAGCTGGAAAGTGTGGCAATGTCTGATATGCACTTGTGTGTCTTATTAAACTTGGGATCAAATAATTTGACAATATCCAGTTTCTAGAAATACTATGTGATATTAGGGAAAAGACAGGATTAGTTTGTGTGGCATCGGAAGGATAAAAATATAGCTTTTGTACTCTTCTTTGTATATTTACATTGTATTAAAGATTTGGACTCTGTTTAAGTAAAACAACCCTGTTAAACTTTCCAGATAACATTTGAGTGAGTACTATGCATTCTTAGCTTTTTCTATTATCAAAGAAATGTTTCTTATTATTTATAGATATTTATGCAAATATTCATAAATAGTAACACAGATACATGTGAAAGGAAGTCAAGAGATGTAGTTATAAAAGTTATTTTATAGTTCTTTCTAATTTGTGAAAATAATCATCACATTATTAATAAAAATAGGTACTTGACCAATATTTGAATAACTAAATTATTTCAAGAATCATTCTCTCTCCTTCTTTTAAGCTGTGGTTGTAAAGACCAACGTTAAAGTAAATTGTGGCAATTAGCTGGTTGATCAATTATCTAAACATAAAATATGTTGAAAAATGCTGAATAAATTCAATGATACCACTAATTATTTTCCTAAGAGTTAATAGATAATGTCATTAACACAAACACATAAATAGTGCTCAATACATTTAGTAAACTGTATCTAATTTTCTTGAAAATAATCAACTTTTTGCTCATCAAATTTCTATTTTTTTCCTAGATCAATTATTCTGCTAGTAACCTACTATTTTTTGGTAGGCCTAGCAATATATAAACATGAGTTATACGAACTTCTATATAAAAGGAATAATATACCAAATTAATAAAGATTGGTTTTCTAAATCAATCAAATAAACCAGATAATTATCAAATTTCTAGTTGTTTGCTTTTCCAACTGTTTTTGCTTTTACAAATAAAAGGTTTCTTTTAGCTAATTGGATAAAAATTGAATTTATTATTTGAACATCTTAAGGTGATAAGTTTGTATATAAGTAAACTTAAGCTGCACTTTTTCCTTATTTTCTGTTTTTTTTTTTTATTTTCAGTTTCAAGTTCTAATTCAGTGACATAGTCCTGAAAGATTTGCCACATAAAGTACAATATGTGAGTAAACAGAGATATTTTAAATAAAACATAACACTATTTTATTAAATATTTCTAATTTACAAAAATAAAAATGCTGAAATGTGGTATAAAAGCATTAACTCCTCCTTCTATCTAGACTTTATATTAATAATATAGATAGTGACTTCTAACAGTAGTTTTACAATACTTAAGCATTTCTTTCAATTTTATAAAAAAGAAAATAAAGCACTGCATTTTCATTCTTTCATGGATAACTAAGAAATGTACACATTCTAGATATGGTGATGCCATAAAGCAATGAACAAAAAAAATGAATGTATAATTATGAGGAATCTGGTTAGACTACAAATATATAAATGCACATAGACATATCTCAGGTTAGATTATTATCATGGGCTCTGTCCGGTTAATCTACCAGATGCCTACTTGCAATTAATTTTGTAGTACATCTATTTCTTTAAAAGCATATATTTAGAATATATTGCATGTCTGTGCCCTCTTTGTGTTTTGATGCTTTTCTGAAGAGAGAAAATCCAGCTTCAGGGCCTGAATCTTTCTGGCTCCTGCCGTAGCCGTTTCAAACCTGTGTACTTATGTTTCGATTCCTGGGAAGTTCTCTTTGCCACAGGGCGTGCCTGAAACACATCAAAAAAAAAGTTCTACAAAAAGAAAAAAGAAACTCCAGTAGGCTTGAACATACAAAGAGAGGGAGAAAGAGATGAGAAAGGGGCCAGGCAGAGTGCTGAATACAAAATGAGTTCAACCAACCCCAGGAGCTCTTCATCACTTACATTTATCTTATTCTGGGAGAGGGGCGTCAAAACCAACTCTGACATAAACCACCCACTGCCATTGACTTTGACTCTATGTGTGACTGTGTGTGTGTGTGTGTGTGTGTGTGTGTGTGTGTGTATGTGTTTTGTACATAAAAAGGAACAGATTTCATGAGGTATCACTGTTACCTCACAAGAATTTTTTAAAAACACATCTAAAAACACAAATTACCAAAATCTCAAGCAAATAAATCTAACATGGTTTTTACTTTACTAATCTATAGTGTTTATATCAAAATCTTTTAATTGTTCATTGCTTTAACATTTTTGCCGCAGTATTTATATTGTACCTTCTGTAGTTGCTATCATAAAGCATGTGAGATTTTTCCATTCTACTTGCAATGTTTTTATTTCAGAATCAAAACTCATGGTAAAAAATTCTGCAAGACAGACTCTATATGATAAATTTTAAAAAACAATTAAAATGTAAATGGTCCAAAAAACTGAAGGAATATGGGAAATATTTTCTGATCTATGCTAATTCCATGATTGAAATTAAGACCCCAAAATTCTGACCCTGTGTTCCTTAAAAATATTTCCAGTTGATAAATCCCAACAAATTTATTATACCACTTGTACACTGGGTCTTGAACATCTGTATAAATTTTCTAGAGCTAAAAAGTATAATGTCAGTTCTGATTTTATTGCAGTCTTGCAGCATGTTGCTGGTTTGGAGGTAACTTAACAGTGGATGGGAAGAGATGAACTTTGGCAGGAGAGAGAGAGAAAGTGCTACTTGTCAAAAGACTTCTTATTGGCAAGATTTAGAAACACCACATAAGGGGCACACCTAGAACTTCAGTGCAAGTTTTTCTTATATAGAATGATTATTATAAATAATAGATCAAAGATTATTTACAGTGCATAGGAAGCTATAATCTAATGTGCTGATATTGATTTCCTAACACAAATCAATTGAATAGCAGTGTGTACCTAACAATATTATGATATGCATTTTATTTTGTAACGTTCTAATTTCTGCTTTACTATGTTTGCATTACTTTTATGTCTCTAGACTGCTGGCACACCATAATTATAGTAACTATCATGTTTGCTTTTGTAATTGGTATTATGTATAAAAAATAAACTTTTTTAAAAAAAGAAATTTTTGCAAAAGGTCATAGCACATTCAGGTGAGTGTGTCAGGTTTTCTTAGTGGACTGTGCTGAGCATGGCTCCGACAGTCTTGCTTGAACAAAGGGTTTCAGTCAGCCAGCAGTGGGAATGAAAGGTAGAATCCTGTGCCCTGTTTACATGCAGTGGGATATGTAGCTGTTACTAGAGTGATCTTTTTCTCTGTTTCACTTTTCTTCCATTTTTTTAAGCAAAATACTTAAAATTTTGAATAATTTATAGTTTCAGGGAATCATGTGCGACTTGGATACATCAGTAATATCAAAATAAAATCATATAATTTAACTCTCATTTCTACAATGAATTATCCAGAAAGCCTGTCTTGAGAGAGAAAGAAATAGACTTGATAAAGAAAAATCAAACATGAGTTACAATTCTGGATGTTGATAGTCCTGGTTCGTTTTGTTGTTGTTGTGTTTCTGTCTTCAAAATTAGTCTCTTTTTAATATACCACACAAATTTGTCATTTGCTTTTATGTGGTTGCATTTTTTTTTGCATACTTTGTGATTAACATTTAAACCACTGTAAAATGTAAATGAAACAGTGGAAAGAGCAGACAGAAGACTTTCCTAAAGATTAGAAACAAAAACAACATAAAGTACTACCCTCATCACATCAAGTACAGTTCCCAGCGTTGATGTGATGTTTCCAGGATAAACAGCTCCTAGGGCCTCAGTGAATTGTTCAAAGAGAAAAATGAAGAAAATATGACACAACCTTTATGTGGCCCTCAGAATCCTGCAAGTCAAATAATTCACTCTAACTGCAGGCTTTACAAGCCCGAAGGTCAGTCGCACCTACCTTAACACCTTTGGATGTCAAGGTATTCTTAGCAGGCAGCAGCTTGCCTTTGGGCATCAAATCCAGGCCACCATCTTGGCTGTGCCCTCACTAAGCATTTCCTGGCTTCCCAAGGTGTCCTGTTCTCACAGAGGTAAGTCCCCTTCCACATAAATGATGGAGATATAGGTTAAAAATGCATTAATAGGCCATTTGAAAAGATGATCATTTTAAAATCAAACTCCAAGCTAGTGGAGATATAATGTTAATCTTTTCCAATGATATAATTCATGATCATATCAACATTCAAATATCTAAAACTCATATCTTTTCTTCTAATGTTTCTATCTGTCAAAAAGAACAAACATCCATCTCATCTCCAGAGGTGACTTGGCTAAGAGCACAGCTCTGAGGTGAGATGGACCTCATCTAATCTTGACTATGCTACTTATGAGCAGTATGACTTTGAACAAATTTCTAAACCTATCTAACCTATTTCCTTATCAGTAAAATAAAAAATTTCTATAATTCTCATAGAACTATTGTGGGGAATAAATGAGATTGAATTGGAGACTTAACCAAAGTGCCTATAATAATATAGGTTATATATAGTATAACCTATAATAATCCTTCAATAAATTTTAGCTCTTATTAAACTTAAAAAATAATCTTTCACTCATTCTTCAGGCTCTTTTATATCAGCTAGCTTCAGAGACCACTTGGCATTGGTGCCTTTTCCCTTACATACTTAGCACCTTGTTTCCAGACCCTTATCTCCTTGTAACTGTATTGCTTTAACAATAATTTCAGTTGATCCTCTGGTCCATTTTTTCCTTCAATCCAACCTATACATCACCGCCAGTTTGATTTTTCATAAATAATGCTTTTTGTCCACTGCTGTTAATAAAAATCTTTACCTATTTCCTCTTTCCTACTACTCTACCCTGGTTTTCGACACCCTACACATTCTAAATCTGCTCATTTTTTCTGATCCAACTTGGTGTAAACAATTCTCTGCCATGCAATTTTTTTCATTGATTCCTTACATAGTCAACATATATTTTATGAAGGGCCTACAATGGACCAGATGCTAGAAAAGCAAAGATATCAGTTTCCAAGGATATAAAAATAAATAAATATTATTCTCCCTACCATAAATGAGACTATCACAGACCATAGACAAGCAACTCATAGTAATATACCATGTAAGAACTCTAAAGACATTTAGGACCAAAAACAAAAAACAAAAAACAAAAACTATACTGTAACAATCTGTCCTTGGACAGGAAGTCCTCGAGATACAGTATTAGAATTAAGTGATTACAATGTAATTAAGTATTGTTTGCCACACCACTTGCTGCTTCTAGGAGTCACTGGCCCCTAAAAGTTTGTGTATTCTTGTCTTTAGTTAAAATTGTGCTCAACATATGCTAGCTATCCCCACAAAACTAGTCTCACTTCCTCCATGGTTTCTTCCTTCATTATTCTAATACTTGATTTTCCTTCCTAGAAGCACCAAATCTGTTAGTCTCCATTATTTAACTTAGTGCTTGCTCATATGGAATTCATGTCTTATACAAGTGCATCTCCTATTTTCCAAAGCTGAATTCTAAGACAACCGTAGCAATAAATAACTAGTAATTGTTTAATTTACTTATTTTTGATGGGGAAAATACGTATTTTTAAAATGAGTATTTTTCTCACAATACTTGCTAGTCCAGAATTCCCTAAAATTTGTTCTGTGTAGCACCAGTTCTACAAGATGCTAATAAATATTACTCAAAAACTTAACTTCACATTGAAATCTTGGGGACGTAGCTAGCTAAACATTGTTGAGTAAAATTATTTACTGTAAGACTTCCCAAAGTCTTTAAAACTTGTATAATTTAAGTCTTCAAGAAAGGTAGATATTATGCAGTGTTTCCCAAATCCTCTTCATGACAAAAGTCACTTCTCAGAATTAGTGTTTACAGAGCTCACTTTGGGAAATTCTGTCTCCTAAAGTCTTTAAAGCTGATTTCTATTTGTAGCTCAGTTAAACCATTTGCAATCCTGACATACAGTTCTTTAATTCAATTAACTGGTAAGTGCTATCAATCTACTAACACTATTAGAAACAGTCCTCTCTAAATTCTATATCTTAGCCAAAATTTTGATAAGCATGAAACCTGGGCACAAATTCTACCAAAAAGGACATAGAGGCAAGGGTTACACTGATCCCTTCTGAAGCTTGCCAAATTGAAATTTTTAGATTCTATTATTTAATGGCTAAATTATGAGGACCACCTCTTAGATTTCAAGAAAGAGGCAAGTTCCTTAGTTAAGAGCATATATTCAAATGGGTCATTTAAAATGCATTTAACAATGTCAAATTAGCAATTATAACTGTAGTATGATTCATATATGTATCATTAATGATTAGTGTCATTAAGCTTATGCATGGTCTAACACTAATAACTGAAAGTCAAAGTCTCAGATAAAAGATCTAAAGAAACAGACCCCAAAATATTGTGAGTGGCTGTATGTCAAGGTCAACTACAATGGAATGCTCCACTGACTCCATGTGAGGGCGATGCTGACTTTATTTTCTGCTGAAGATATCCAAGGCCTTATCTAGTGTAAACTACTGATGTAGCCTAATCAAGACCTGGCTGAACTCCAAGGTGCTTCCTGAAACAGGTTTAGTGAACCAGCAGCCAACATGCTCTTTCTTCTTATGGCTTCCTGGGGTCCAGAAAACCTACAAACCCCTACATGGTAGTTTTGCAAGAGCTCACAGGTCATCATGCTCCATTTTCTCTACAAAGGACCTTTAAAGTAGACTCAATGCCTTACAAGAAATGGTAGGACCATAGAAAGCTAAACCTTGGCTGCAATCAAACTTGATGTGACTTTATGCTTTATTTTCCCACAGACTTCATCCCTGCAGAATGAAGCTACATCTGAAAGAAAGAATGCTTGGCCATTGAGGCCATGTTTGAAACTTGGCGCCAATACCTGGAAAAGCCAGGCATCCAGTCGTGGCCTACACCAGTCATCACAGCTGGGAAGACCTCTGGATGACCCATAACCTCTACCAGCACCAGAGCTGCTGATCTCTTTTCCACCTACTGTTTTCAGGACCCACTTGATCCTGAGTACCCACAACTGGTGAGCTGATATACTGTATCTTAAGTTAAAAATTCTTATTCAGTTCAAAGAAGTTGAAGTCAGCAGATCGTGACACCCAAATTTTTGCTATAATCCACTCTTAAAGAGCAACAACAGGACTGCTGCTTTCAGCCACCGGTCATGGGTATCACTGGAGGTAGCCCACTAGCCTTGGAAAGATGTGTCTGTGCAGTGGATGTCTTTCCTGTGTGTCCTGGTCAAGAGCTCTCATGCTGAGGTACAAGCCTGAATCACAACAGCTTTGTCCTCCAGCCACAGTATCAACAGTGGGTCTTGGATCTCCTGATGGCCAAGTGTCCAGGAAGATGTGGAGGACCAAGGACAATGTGCCTTGGCAGAATTGAATTAGAAAAAGACAGAGGCCTCTTTTGACCCTTATTGATCCACTGGTGATTGTGATTAATCATCTTTGGAGAATTTTATCACAGAGCTCTTCCCATATTACTAAAACAACATTATCTTCAGATTTACCAAAATGATCCATTCTTCTCTTGGCAATGGACATTGCCCTTGCCTTTACCCCCAGTGGCTATCAAATACCTACATTCTTCATGGATCCCCAAGTAATGCAGAGTCACTCGTTTGAATTGACATTAAGCAAATTTGTTACTGTAAGCAAAGATCGCTTGGACCATGCACTTACCCGGGAGAGCAGTGCCTGTGTATCCTGCCCCCACCAAAATAACCAAGTTTTCCTTATACCCAGTCAGGTCCACATTCATCTATAACACCTCTTCCATGCAAATCAATTTCTCACAAATAAAGTGTGGAAGCACCCCATGAAGCATCCCAATCCCTCATAGATTCAACCAATTTTAATTGGGGATGTATTATACACTGTATTAAACTCTGGGAATACAATGATGGATAAGTCACAGTGCTTACCCCTAAGAAGTTTACATTCCAATGGGGAAGTCAGACAAATACGCACCATGATGAGTGTATAATTGAGTGAAGTGATATCCACCAGAATTCCTTCATCTCTGTTCTTCGACCACCCAGGGAGCTCCTAGTTGCCCATGTTGACTCGTGGATGATCTTCTTATATGCCAAAGCAACTCACAAGATTCAAGCCAACAAGCAGCAGGTGCCAGGGGATCTCTTACAAATGGTGATCCTAAGGATTCTGGTTACTAATGTATTATCTGTAAACCACTTGATGTTTAAACAAAGGAGATGCTCACTTACTAAGCGCCTTCCCCGTTATCAAACTGGTAACCCGCAGGTTGTAGTTGCTGATAAGTGGAATCAAGCTGTGAAGTTGAAAGACAAGGCTTCAAGTCTGAGTCCTGGCACTTCTCATGACTATGGGCACATCACTTAAGCTCTCTAGTCTTTGGTGATTTTCTTGCAAAATAAAAATAAAAACATTATATACCATACCTACCTCACAGGGTTGTTGTGAGAATCACATGAAAATGTATGTGAAAGCACTTTGTAACTTTGTTATTTTTTCAATCACCCCATTTCCCATGAGTTCTTCCTTCTCCTTACCAAATACAATACTATAATTTACCAGAAGGATGTACTCTTACACTCCACTCCCTGCTGCCTTACAAGTGAATGGTACAGAGAAAATGAAGTACATGCCCTCCTGGATATCTGGTTTTAGTATGGGAATTCTGATGCCTCAAAGATGACGAGAATATAATCCAGAGGACAAAAGCCAAGGTCCTATTGCCATGTAGACATTCCACCAGTAACACACCATTAAGCCTGGGCACCAGTCAGTCCTCTTGATGGAAAGCTTTCCCCAAGACCCATTGTAGAGAACCCACTCTTGGTTCCAGAGACTTAAACAGCAATGATTCATGGAGTGTCCTGGACTCTAGTTGCCAAAGGAATTACCAGCCACTCCAGGAGAAAGGACTTGGTTAAAGAGACACTAGCCCCAATTAAACAAGGCACAAACCAACCCTGACTGCTTAACTTATTATAGTTAAACTGGCAAGTAAAACTCTTAGACATTCACTTAAAGCAAAGATTTGGTGATAGATTTCTTTTTCAAGCATGACAGGTGAACCTCAGGCTTTTGCCTCTCTAATTTTGACATGTCTATTCCCTGTTTGTCCAACAGATAAGATGTATTTCTGGCTTAGAAGTCTCATATATTCCCCTTACACACACACACACACACACACACACACACACACACACACACACCACTGTTTCCTATGTTACCCACATGGCCAAGCCATAGACTGGTCTTCCATTTCTGGTCATTTAAAATGAAGTCTGGATTGGCTGATCTAATTTGAGTTCAGTCTCAGTGGAGCAGTCTATTGTAGGTTGGAACATTGACTCTATTTCAATCCTGAATAGAAGTTTAATTAGAGTGCATAGGGAGACACTGACAACCAGTAATCCTTTAAGAAAAATATTAATAATTTTGTCTTTCTACTTAGAATACAGCAGCTTCTCCAAAGTGAAGAACATATTAGCATGGACCTCCAGGAATAGCATAAAGTTTCTATAGAAGATCTCTTGAATGAAGAGAATGATGATTTCATATCAAAAGTTCAGATAGGACTGGCATCCCAGAAGCTCTGAAATAAGATCTTAAGCCTAAAATTTCAACTATAATCCATTCCTCAGTTTCCTGGAGCAAAGAAATAGCATTATAGGAAAAACATTGATTCAGAGTTGATATCAGTTTCCAAAATATTTTTAAATGAAATGGAAAGTTATTCACAATCTCCTCCTTGCCATATAGCAGAATAGTGGAACCTAATGTACAAATTCAGTAAACTAAGAAATTCCCAAATCTTTCCTTACGGCTATAATATTAACATTTTATTTGAATACATTTTTTAAATTAAAACAGTGTCTTACAGTTTACAATCACAACTTGCTGTGGGAAGGGAGCCAGAGACACTCAGAGAACCAGCCACCCAAGGTCAGAGGCACTGAGCCAAAAGACCCAGCAAAGATCAAGCTCACACCATGAAGAAAAGCTGTTGCTGAAATGACAGGCCAAGCATATGAAATAAGATGATCTTCAGGTCATGGTAGCTGAGAAAGAAGAATAGACTGATCCAAATTGGGAAACAGATTAAGATGTTGGAATAGGTATCAGGATGAATACAGCTGGGCAGGAGATGGAGCCACCTACTAGCACATAATCTTTGTCTTACAGTAGCCTTTCTTTGAGCTGCAATACTGTATCCTACTTTACTTTCAGAAGTAAAATCCTCAGCTTCACTTATGTCACTTACATAGCCAACCCAAAATAGAAAATTCTTCCTTACCCACAGACATACCTTTATACTATCTTGGTTGATATAATCTTCTTTTTTCCAGAGATTTTAATTTTTTCATAATTCTTTGATAAATGATTTTATCAATAAAAATGTGTCAATAAAGTCTTTCCCTGGATAAATTCTAATTCCCTCTTTGGTGATTATAAATTGGTAATAAAAATTAGTTACTTTAATTAATAGTTTGTCTGCTCTTGCATACCAAGGTTATATGAGAAGGAAAAGATATTTCTTCTCAAAAATTCCATGTCAGTGAGCTAGAAACATGACTATAGTTAAACACAAGGCAAGGGTAGTCAAGAGGATGTTTGATAGTTACACATAATGAGCATTCCAATTTAACCTCAATCTGCAAATTGTACCTCTTTTCCAAAAATCAGAGTCAGTCAACTGTTTCACGGCTACATCAGGTTGTAGAGACTGTCAAGCGAAAGACGACAGGATAGAAAAGAATAATACAGGCAGCATTTTGCAGAAAGAGATAGCCCAATGCAAAGACCAACCACTTCCCATAGCTGGCAGAACTGCAAGGCTTTTCACAGAATTCACATTAGAAGTTCCAGCAGTAGATGGAACCGGGCCAGTAGACACAATGGTGGGAGGAGTGGGGAAGTTTCTGTAATGAAAGACTGAACTCTGCACACTTTCAATAGACTAAGAACTTTCTCTATTATTGGCAACAAGAACTGTGTTTTTTTTGGTTTTTCGTCTTTTGTTTTTCAAGTGATTGTTCTTACTGAACCTGGTAAGGCATGAGTAAGTGTGGGAAATAAAGAAAGTCAGTGGATTACATTCCTTGGGTTAAGGTGAAGAAGATAATCTAAATGGTATCAAGAGAGGCAGATCCACAAGCTCCCTACCATGAGAGATGGGAGGTTGCTAACTGAGAGATATCACTGTGTCCTTCCCAATACTCTGTTTATACAGTGATGTTTAAATTGACTGCCTAGTAAGTTGCAACTGGTTCTTTTGTGTGAGTTCAGTTCTTCTCTCTTGGCCCTTTTAATGGTCTTTATAAAGTCTGGCATTTATAAAGAACTCTTCAAAGTTAACAGAATATCTTTTAATATCTGAGTCAGATACTGATAGTTACCATCAATATTCTAGAATGATCAAGTCAATAAGCAGCATGTTATGTTAAGGTACGTAGCATAACTTATTTTAAATAGAATACATACAAATTACATGAAGAAGATGTAACATCATCTCTGTTACAGCAGCCCCTAGTGTAAATATAATCCCAAATTTCCTCTTTTCCACTCCCCACAA
Source organism: Eonycteris spelaea (assembly GCA_003508835.1). Lineage (NCBI taxonomy): Eukaryota > Metazoa > Chordata > Mammalia > Chiroptera > Pteropodidae > Eonycteris > Eonycteris spelaea. The sequence goes on along the minus strand of PUFA01000074.1, from coordinate 5,239,050 downwards.
ACAAAACTAAATTTCCATAAGCTGAAAATCTATACAGAGAATGCTATTTTTTTACTAGATCAAAATTTTACAGCAACTAAATCATTCTTTGAAAGAACTAATAAAACCAAGTTTAAACTCTTTGAAGGTATTTTTTCTTTCAATTTATGTTGAGTGCCATCCATGCTCCAGATACTGTGTAAAGCAATAGACATAACCTAGTAAGCAAAATCATGGCATTCACACTCTGAGGTCAGAGAAAGACATTAAGCAAGTAATTATACCAGTAAATGTGTAATTACCCACAGACACTAATTCCCTGAAGAAAAGGAATAAGATACAATGAGAGTGTGTAACAAGGACACCATACCTGCTTTTACTTAGGTCTTCCTAGACTTACTAGAAGAAGTAAAATCTTGAGCTAAAGCAAGAGCAATGAGTAGAAGTTTGGGGAATAGAGGTGGGGAGTATAGACTATTTCAGACAAAGAGACCAGAAATCATCCTTCAGTGAGAGAAAAAAAAAAAAGCTCATCTGAGAACTGAAATGTCAATGTGGATAAATGAACTGAAAACAGGTGCAAGGGATTGGAGCCTCAAAAGCAAAGCTAAGTAGGGTAGGAAGTGAATTATAGAGGCAGATAAGAACCAACCTCTTCAGTCTTGGAGGTCACTCTAAGAGAATCCAGAAGCCATTGGCGATTTTAGTCAAGTCTTAAGTTTGTTTACTTGTGTTATGTTATACACATAGAGAGGGCTCAATGTATACACATTGAATAAATATGGGATTTTTATTTTCCACAAAAGATCCCAGAGAACTGTTATTATGTCTTCCTAAATTGAATTGATTGTCAGAATCATTATTTAGAAACTTCCACTTAAAGGGGCACTCTGAGATGTGGTGCCAAGCGTGTCAGTATTGCAGCCTTATCAAGTGCATAGTGTATAAAGGGATTCAGTCTTTAAAAGAGAAATGGTCCCAATAACAGTTGCACACAAGAGAATATTTTGGAAGCTTTCATGAGCGTGAGGAATCATTACTATTTACAGTACAAGTGGTAGGAGCTCAATTCATAATGGAAAGAAGTAATACAGAAGCCTTAGAAATATAAAGATATTCAAATCTGCCTGCATACCAGTAGAAATATTAGTTTGCAGTCTTTCATCTCTCAATCCTTCCCTCATCCCTGCCTTCAGAGCTACCCAGTGCCTCCAGCAGCTGCACATCTTCAGAAAACTGGGGCAAGAATGGGTCTTCTCCTTGGCTTTCCCTGCAGACTAAAGTCTAGGCTTTCTCAGTTCTGCTAAGCCAATTACCACTTGTTCATCTTTTTCCATTTTGTAAAATTAGTTGATATCTTTTATTTATTATTGCCTCTTTAGCCATTCTCTTTTGGTGTATGTTTTTGTGGTCTTTTTCCTGTCATATTAATGATATTTGAGAAGGGCATCTGCGTGTTCAATCTGAAGCATTTAACTGGAACTTTCTTATTGTTTTAATTTGCATTTCCTGGTCGAATATGTTTTTCATCTTTATGGACCATTTTTACTGCTCCTTCTTGAATTACCTGCTCTTATCTTTTGGCTGTTTTTCTATCAGGAACTAGTCATTTTCTTATCAGGTTTAATAGTTCCTTTTAATATTATGTTTATTAACTCAGTGTGTATAAAACTTGTTGCAAATGTTTATTTCCAAGTTGTCATTTACTTTTAACTTTTATGATTTTTGTACACAAAAAAAGGTTCTTTTAATTTTATGTAAGATAGTTTGTGAAACTCTTATTATTAAAAGTATTCATTTTAATTTTTAATTATTTAATAAATTGTTGAATTATTAAATCTTCCAGTGATTTTTATGCATACAATATCCATACCTGATATCAGTAAAATATTTACTTACATTACCCTGTAGATAGATTTACAATTTTATGTTTTATATTTAACTTTTAATTCACCTGGAATTTATTCTGTTGTATAGTGCAAAAAGAGATTAACAAATTAATTGAGAAATATAGCATGTGTGTCATCAAATAAATAAAATATAAACATATCATTTTGAACAATTTAACAAATTATTTAAAAGAAAATACCCATTTTACCATAACATGAATCTTTGTCTAAGAATTGACTTTAGGGAGAACCAAAGCTAAAATAATTTATTCTAGGTCTGGTCAAAGAAGTATAACCTCAAATGGAATTCTAGAATTGGACCACTCACTGCCCAATAGCAACAAAGACTGCAATGTTAGTGATAAGTGAGTAGCATTAACCCATAGCATGCTGTATTACTATGAGTCTCATCTGTGATGAATTGGGACAGGATGCAGGAAAAAGAAGATATACTGAATTCATGCAATATCTCTACCATTTGAGAGATATGAGTACAGACATAATAAGACTGAAGATATAATAGGTTCAGCTCCATGGATACACCACTAAAAAAAATGGTGGGCTCATGTCAGCCAACCACCAACTCAGGACACAATTTCACGTCCAGAAAACCTCTATGACACTCACATTTACTGAAGCCAGAGGGCAGTACAGGCTGAAAATAAGGCCTGATGGTGAGAGTAGTAGAATGGCAGAGAAGGCTTACCACACAGCCCTGGCAAATTTACTGTGCTAAATTTACTGTACTTCTGAACAAGGCCCGTGATCGAAAAGAAATAGGAAGCTGAGGATGGAATGGAGACATATGGGTGCAGGTGCTTGCGTCCCCATCTTGTGCTGAACCACCCAGGCCTCCTGAAGTGGCCGACTCGCCATTATCTAAGAATAGTTTCTCATAGTTTATAGGCATAAAGTTAGAGTCAAGTCTCAGTACGACCCACCTGAGGAAATATTCTTATTGTGGAAGCAAAAACTATTCACTCTAACTTCTGCAATACCTAGGGGAACTCCCGTAACTTAGTATTTAGTGTCCTGGAAGTTCAAATGTTATGCTAGAATTAATTTCTTAAACTTAGGAGAACCATTGACCTATAGTAAATGAGGTGGAAATGCCAGAACAAGTTGTAGGAAAGGGAGAAAGGCCTGGAGAAAAGGATATGCTTGAATGAAGTTAATGCTTAAGACCAGAAAATTCACTAACTGACTATGTTTCCCAGGAGAGCCAAGAAGATACTTTCTTCACTAAATCAAAAAAGAAAGTACTAATGTGGGGACACTGGCATTACTGAGAAAATTTGGTGACTCTGCCCTTTTTAAACTCTGTAGTAAACAGTCAGGAAAGCTGCCATTACATGAACTCATCAGGGTTCTATCCTAGAGGCTCAAGAAAGAGCATGGCCCTAATGCCACCTTGATTTTGGCCCAGCAGTGAAGCTGTAACCTCCATAACTCTAAGATAGTGCATTGTATAGTTTTAAGCCACTATTACAGTACTTTATTGTAATAGCTAGTTTTGTGTCAACTTGGCTAGACTATAGTACCTAGTTATTCAATCAAACTCTAACCTAGATGTTGCTGTGAAGGTTTTTGTTTACAATCAGTTTACAATCCTTTAAAGAAAGAGATTACCCTCAATAATGTAGATGAGTTTCCTCCAATTAGTTGGTGCCCGAAGACCAAAAATTGAGGTTTCTCAGAGAAGAACTTCTGCTTCAGACCTGCAGCATTAAGTCCTACTTGGGTTTCCAGCCTGCTGGCCTGCTCTACAGATTTTAGACTTGCCAGCCCCACAATCTTGTGAGCCAGTTCTTTAAAATACATTATATGTATAGAATCTCCTACTAATTTTGTTTCCCTGGATAACTCTGACTAAAACATTTGCTGTAATAGCAATAGGAATGAGCACAAGTAGGTAACAAGGGTATTGCTTGGTCTATGTAACCAGAGAAGACCAAAAGTAAGTAAGCCAAAGACTGATGTCAACCACCAAAACAAAAATTCACTCATCTTTTTCTAGTTTCTACACTTGAGCAAGTTTGAGCCAATCATTGAAAGGGATACCAGCTCTCCCTAAAGATTCCTTCAATCCTTTTGCAAACATACCTAAACTAGTTTTACCTGGGAAATATAATATACCTGGAAATAAAAAGGTGCAGAATATTAAAGATTTTGTTGGATAACAAGTGTGAGCTCCTATGGACATCAGAAGTACCAAAATGCCATTATAAATCTTTGTTACAGTGGGAGTATTCAAAAGCAAGAAAGATAAATAGAATCCTGCCCAAGTTCATCTGACAGGAGTCCAGCGGGTGCAAAGACTGGTCATTTCTCCAGTCTAAGTGCATACATTAGATGGTATGCTTAGCAGCTGTCAGAAACCTCACATGTGCTCCCCAACCCTTAGATTAAAAGCATAATGACAGAAGCAGCCAAGTGAATGGCTCTGAAAGTGTACCCCCTCCAAAATAGTAAATCAGAATAATCCTGCCTACTGGATAGAACTACAGAGATTTAGTACCACTCTCAAAGGTGTGCACCACTAGAGATAAAAAGAGTGATCCCTACACATCCTAATTAATTTGCTAGTCTGACACCTGCAAAAATCAAATGGATCATGGCAGACAACAGAAGACTACAGTGAGCCTAACCAATCTCAGCTGCTGACCACTGTTGCTCTTATATGCAGCTATTGATCTGGTGAATTTACCAGGAAGAATGATTAGAAGCAGTTTAGATTCACTTGGATGAAAAGCACTACATTCTCAATCTTGACCCGGAGTCACGTAAACGTTATTGTGATAAAGTAACCTTGTTTATCTGGACCTTCTGCTGAATGCCATAGTGGTCTGTTCGACTGAGGACATCATTTTAATTGACCTAGGTAGCAGAAAGTGGCTTTATAAGGAATGCACTTGTGAGGCAGATGTAGGCCGGGGGAAAAACATCTTCAAGATTTGGAAAATTAACCCTATAAAGATCCAGGATCCTGCCAAACTGGTGTTATTTTTAAGATTCCAAAAGTTTGTGACATGCTAAGACACTCCCAAAGAAATAGACAAGTTATTATTTCTTGTACCTTTTTGCACTGAGTAGTACTCTTTGTATTTTGGCGAAAGCATATGCCACATTTAGGAAAACAGTTCTGACTTATTTATCAGTTGACTCAGGCAGCAACTAGTTTTGAATGGGGCTCATAGCAGATTTAAGCTGTGGAACAAATCTTTGTCCCTTAGATCATGCAATTCAACAGAGACATTTGTGGAACATAAGGTTACCATTTAGAGTCTTTTGCAAGCCTCAATAGACGAGTTACAGCACTGACTCCTAAGGATTTGAAGCAATGATCTGCCACAGCAGAGGATTATTCACCATATTAAAAGCTGATCCTGGCATGCTACTGGACTTTAATAGAAACTGGACTCCAAACCAAGAGATACTAAGTGACTTTGCGAGCTACTCACCTGGTCTGGATATCACATCAAGTTATAAGTTTGGGGAGGGGAGCAAAATGGCAACCCATCATATCATGGAAATAGTACATTCTGGATCATCAGACCCGAGCAGGTCCAAGAGAGAATCAGCAAGTTATATCAACAGGTGTCCCAGACCCTTACTTTACTTGGTTATATCAATGCTTCACCTTTAGTGAGCTAACAGGAAAGGAACAGCTAACAGAAAAGGGAAAACTGAGGCCTAGTTTATGGATAGGGTGTTTTGATATGTTTATGAGCTGAAAATAGAAGAATTCATCATGGCTGGAAAGTTCTTATTTTAAATAACCTGTCAAACGGGGGTCCCCAACACCTGGGCTACAGACTAGCACCTTCCGTGGCCTGTTAGGAACTGGCCACACAGCAGGAGGTGAGCGCAGGCAAGCGAAGCTTCACCTGCATTCGAAGCCACTCCCCAGGGATAGCATCACCGCCTCAGCTCCACCTCAGATCATGAAACATTAGATTCTCATAGGAGCACTGGTCCTTGGTGCCAAAAACGTTGGGGACCACTACTGTAAGAGAACGCATTTCATGTTAACATGCAATTTTTTGACATCCCTTGAGAAGTATTCTTTGAGTTCTTGCGAATGGAATAGTCAATAAAACCTGAGAATTCATAAACCCATTGGATACATACTCTCCTGTGGCTAAACAGAGCAAAATTTTATAATTCTTTATTTATTATTTTCCTACCTAGGGACAACAGTGGCTCCAGGCCATTGTCTGCAGGCTGCCTGAATATCCCACAGAGAATCCCTCCACTAAGTGTGAACCAAGTCATCTCGTGTCAGAACCTCCATGGCTCCCTACCCCAGGAAGAATCCAAAATTCAGGCTTCAGGACTCCTTCCCCATGACTCTCCCTGAGAACATTCGCAGGAGCCACATCCAGTAGGCCCTGTCTCCTGGACACAGGAGCATCTGCTTCTTCCTCCCACTCCCACAGGTGCCCACCCTCTTGTTGAGCTTCACAGTCCCCGGAGAGGCAAAACAAAATTTAACTTACAGTTTTACCAATAAATAAAGGCCTCAATATCCTAGGTATCATGTTTGGATTGACACAAGTTAGTAACTCCAGACACGTAAAGAACAAAGTAAATATACCCATTTGGTTTGTTTTCTTTAGTTTTTTAACTCAAGACAATCTCAAACTTATAGAAAAGTTGCAAGCACAATACAAAGAAACTTTTTATCAAACCATTTGAAAGTAAACTGCCCCATCATCCCCGAATACCTTAGTGAGTATTCCTTAAAAGGAAGAACATTCTCTTATATAACCACAACAAAATCACCAAAATCGGGAAATTAACATTGCTACCATCTATATCCCAGACATCATTCAAGTTTTCTCAATTGTCCCAAAGATGCTCTTTGTTAGAAAAGGATGTAGGTTAGAATCAGGCATCATAATTTTTGGCAGGAATATCATAAAAGTAATGCTGTTTTCTGCATCCTAACAAATGGCACAAAAATTAGATTTTTCCCATTGCTGCTGATGTTAACTTTGATCACTTAAGCTGGTGTCTGCCATACATCACCATGGCAGTAGAGTCAATCTTCTTTCATTTAAAATCAATACATATTTGATAACAAAGTATTTGTCAAATCATCAATGTATTCATTTATTCTGTTATCTTAGCAAGGATTCATCAATTCCTTTATTTCTCAGTGGTAATCTGTTGCTATTGTTGCATATCTTGGTGCTAAAAATTGTCCTATATTTTACCAGTGGAAGCCACTTTAGGAAGGCTTTTGTGGTCTTTTGACATTTCCCTGTCATTCTATGTTTTATGTTTGTCATGTATTTTTTTTTCTGCCCTATTCCTGGAATCAGCCCATTTTCCCAAGAATCCTGGTTCTTTTAGTGGACAATTTTATTTAGAAACTAAAATCTGGGAGCCAGATATGCTCATTGCTGACTCCAGGCCCTGAAAATGAAAAGAGTTAAGGAATATATGTAGGTACACACACACACACACACACACTCCACATTTATAGCTATGTTAATTTCTATATCATCTATTATGCATTATTAATTCACATCAAAATCTCCAATTCGAATCCAACACTACATTTTTCTCCCTTTCCATATTTGTAACTCTCTTTCCTGACAGTGGAAAACCTTACTCAGATTATTTCCAGATTTACTTTGTTCATTAATCCTTCCATTAGTAATCCAGCTCTCCCCTCACACAGGAGCTTCCTCTCTCTGCTTAAAATGCCATACTCTACACTCGACTACTGCCCCACCATTCAACCCCTTCACTCACTCAGGTTGCTAGATGTTTGACATCTCATGCCATGAACTCCTTGCAGGGACACTCTGCTCATACCCCTCAGGCCCCAACCCTATGTGCTAGGCCCTGTGTCTCCTTCTCCATTCAGATACTTTACTTCCTCAGCCCCATCTGATAGAAGAGAAGGAAGAGAATAACGAAGAAAAATAGCCTCCTGTTTATTCTAAGGGCAAAAGAAATGTATTTCATCACAAACTATATAAAAAAAATCTTACTATCCTTCACATTATTGGGGCACTAATTTACTCCCCTAAAAAGTGAGACTTGCTTTAAAATAGTAATAATACTAATGATTATCTATAAAAGCTGGCCAATTGGAATCAATATTCCACATATTTGGCAAATATTTGGCTAAGCCCATAAAACTGTTTAAGCTCAGAGGAAAATGAATATTTGGCAACTATGCAGTCAAACTTAAAGTACAGACAAAATGTTTGGATGATGCAAGCCCAAGAAAATCTGGGCATCCTACATATGTGGTAGTGACATTATATGGAAAAATTTGAAAAGTAGCTTTCAAAGAAACAGTTGAGAAAAGTCAATGTATGGGGAATAAAAGCAATCTAAACAACTGATACTTCCAGGCTCTAGCTGCTTACTATGTCATTCATACGTCGAAGATGGTTAACCATTTTTCTGAAAGTTGCATTTTGGCACCCACAGCTATTAGCAATTTTTTCTGAAGTACACATTTTATATAGTAACACTCTTTATAGAACTAGAATCATTATTGATTCCAACATGCATTATATGCATACAAATTCTCCAAAAATTGGAGAATTTTCTCCCCCACAAAAATAGTAGACGACTTTTCCTATTGACCTCTTCTTTATTCTCATCAACATTTTCAGATTAGGTTTGAGGTTTTCTATTTTTGATTTTGTTCCAGAGTGTCTTATTTAACATACTTATTTCAGCAGAACCTGATATTCACAGAAGAATCCAGCTCTGACCTCGCTGGCTCTTAAGGTCAGAAGGCCCAGGACTGTCCCTATGCACCAGCAACTAGGCAAGGTTGGAGGAAAAACAGATAAAGAATGATGTGTTAAGTACCATTTTAACACTCTGCTCTACCCTTCTATACCTTTATGGAGATAATTGTCATAAAGGTATAGGAGGATAGACTATAGTGTATAGTATAGAATATATAGGTAGACTACAGTATAAAATATGAATATACCTATAACTAATTTAATCCAGTCCCAGACATTCTTCTACTTGAGGAGTTCTAATGACAAGTGAGATCAAGTCCCTGCGAATACTAGTGAGAATAACTTTCAGTTGCTTCTGGGCACAGTCGTTTCTGGTTCCAGGAAGTTCTTTCTGCTGATTTTCTCTTCATATTTTCCAGAAGATGAGACTTCTCTGGGGATGACAGCTGCCACTAAGTAGACAGGAGAATTAGCACTAACTAGTTGGGTCCCACTTCTGGGCCCCAGGGACGAGACCGTGCAGGATTGCGCACCGGAATGGGGCGGTGTTTAGGCGCAAGCCGGGGCGTGCCTGGGGCCGGGGCCTTTCTGATTGGCTTTTTGTTGTGAATACAAGAGACAGAGATATTCGGACAGGAGTGGGGAGCTCACCTGGGAGATAGGTCCCAGCTAGACCCAGAACCTCCGGGATTCAGTGCTCTGGCCCCCGGCGGGGGTGAGAGAGTTCTGGGGCAGAGCACATCCTAACTAAAGGGAGGATGGATGGGTAGGGGAGTCTGTGGTTTCTGGGTGTTTGCGGGAGAAGTCACGCGGCGGCGTATTAAAGCCCAGGGCTCTGAGGCCGAAGGATAGGTAACTTCTGGATTCTGTGCCTTGGAAGTGTTCAGAATTGAAGAGAATGCAGGCGCCTTTCATTTTCCTATGGGCACCCTGCCCTGGTTCCACATTTAGTAAGGAGTCCTACCGTAGGTGTGGATGCTGCAAAATATCCCAGCCCAACACTACTCAGAGGAGAATTTTCTGCAGATTTCAATCCTAGTTGGCCGCAGGGTCTGGGAAAAGGGGACGGAGAGATTGAGGAATCTGGAATTTGGTACATTCTATAGTTGTACCACAGCTTTACTTTCCATTAAGAAAAAGATTACATAAAAGTTGATCTGGAGCGAGAAATGAAAATTGAGAAACGTATTCTGATCTTTTTTTTTTAATTCAACATTGATTTTTAATGGACATCACTTAGCAATTATAAATCTATGAATATATACTATGAAAGATGTATACATGCATTATATATACACACATACATTTGTTGAACATGTATACATATATTACATTACATGTACAAGATTTTAAATGTTTGAGCACCTACAGTGGGAGCTGCGATCCTAGCTTGGAGGCAGCAAAGGACAAGCGCGCTTCTCTCCTCCGCGAGTGCCTTCCCCCGGCCGGTTGCTTCCAGCCTGGCCTGGAGCCTGCCTCCAACCCGCGGCCCCGCACGTCTGACCCGAGTTAGCTCGAGCTCCAGCCAAGAGTCCGCTCCGCGTCAGCTCACGCACCGGGGCCGCTGGGGAGGTGACACGACGCCGGGGTCGAATTACAACACGCAATTAACATATGAATTTGATGAACTTAAAAGAAGATGGGGAGGGGACACCTTGCACTGGCGCCGGAGTCTGTGCGCAGGAACTTTCTCCGTTGTAAAAACTCTTTGATTGGCTGCTCGCACGCGCCTGCCCGCGCGCTCCATTGGCTGAGCAGACACGCGACCGGCGCGAGGAGGGGGCTGGGAGAGGAGCAGAGGGAGCCACACTGGCGCGTGCCGCTTTTTAAAGGGGCGCAGCGCCTTCAGCAACCGGAGAAGCTTCGTTGCACGCGACCTGGTGTGTGATCTCCGAGTGGGTGGGGGAGGGTCCAGGAGGAAAAAAATAAGACATTGCAGTAGAGACCCGGGAAGGGTTTTTGTTGTTATCGTTGATCTGGTTTGCCAGTGCCTCCTCCGACCTGCGCCTCCAAGCCTCAGCAGTGCAATGTCCCGCCTGCTGCACGTAGAAGAGTGGGCTGAAGTGAAGGAGTTGGGGGACCACCATCGCCATCCCCAATCGCACCACCTCCCGCAGCCGCCGCTGCCACAGCCACCTGCGACCCTGCAGACGAGAGGGCATCCCGTCTACCCGGCTGAGCTGTCCCTTCTGGACAGCACTGACCCACGCGCCTGGCTGGCTCCCACTTTGCAGGGCATCTGCACGGCACGCGCCGCCCAGTACTTGCTGCATTCCCCCGAGCTGGGTGCCTCGGAAGCCGCGGCGTCCCGAGAGGAGGCGGACGGCGAGGGGGAGCTCGTGAGAAGGACCGGCGGCGGCGGCAGCAGCAGCAAGAGCCCTGGGCAGGTGAAAGTGCGAGAACAGCTGTGCAAGTTGAAAGGCGGGATGGTGGTAGATGAGCTGGGCTGTAGCCGCCAGCGCGCCCCTTCTAGCAAACAGGTGAACGGGGTGCAGAAGCAGAGGCGGCTGGCAGCCAACGCCAGGGAGCGACGCAGGATGCACGGGCTGAACCACGCCTTCGACCAGCTGCGCAACGTTATCCCATCTTTCAACAACGACAAGAAGCTGTCCAAGTACGAGACCCTGCAGATGGCCCAGATCTACATCAACGCCTTGTCCGAGCTGCTGCAAACGCCCAGCGGCGGGGAGCAGCCGCCGCCGCCAGCGTCTTGCAAAAGCGACCACCATCACCTCCGCGCCGCCGCCCCCTACGAAGGCGGCTCAGGCACCGCGACTGCCGCGGGGGCACAGCCGGCAACAGCAGCCGGTCAGCGGCCGACCCCTCCCGGAAGTTGCCGGACTCGCTTTTCCGCCCCGCCTCTGCGGGAGGCTACTCGGTGCAGCTGGACGCTCTGCACTTCTCGACTTTTGAGGACAGCGCCCTGACGGCGATGATGGCTCAAAAGAACCTGTCGCCTTCGCTGCCCGGGGCATCCTGCAGCCAGTGCAGGAGGAAAGTAACAAAACTTCGCCCCGCTCTCACAGAAGCGACGGGGAGTTCTCCCCCCGTTCCCATTATAGTGACTCGGATGAGGCAAGTTAAGAAGGCGACAGACACCCTGAAAACTGAGACAGAAACAAATATGCCCTTTCCCAGTGCGCGGGAAGCCCCGCGGTTAAAGATCCCCTCACCCTTTTAATTTTTGCTCAGCAATGGTCGTTGTTTAGCAACGACTTGGCTTCAGATGGCAGCTACATTTGATGGTTCGCAAAAGCCGCCACTATACCAAACTTCCTACCGTCCAATAGTGTTTGATAAAAACTTGTTAAAGCTGCGTTCTTTCCGCCTACCTTCTGCTCCCCTGTAGATAGATAAGGTATAATTGTATGTCCCCATACATGGCATCATTATTCTAGTTCTCTGCTGCCAATACGCTGCTAAAACGTCGCATCTTCTCTGTCGCTGGTTTGTGTTTAATTTATTTTATGCCCTGGGCATTCATCCCTGTGTGTTGCGCGCACTTACGTGTGGGAGAGTTAGTATTCCAAAGTTGTTTCCCAAAATGCATTATAAAACGCAAAGTTAAGGCTTCCAAAGTAATAACTTTTGACTATGAAATTGTTCAATAGTAGGGAACGTTGAGGTTTATGTATTGTATAAACATACCCAGTATGTTCATCGGATCGCGAGAAAGTTGGCGTCTTCTAGTAAACTTGGCGCACGCACTTTATCAGCCGCTAACCGCTGCGGCTCCGGGACAAACTCAACTGCCAACTGCAGACCAGTTTTTGTTTGTTTGTTTGTTTTTAAACACGGCCACTTATAGCCCTCGAACTCTTTGCAAACGTTTGTTTTTTAAAAAAAAATGAAATTTTAAAAATCCAGTAGTGTCAAAAGCATTTGGTCAATTTTATTTTGCTTTGTTAATGTTAGAAAACTTATTTATTATTGAGTGTTTGCTACCATTTCTACTTATCTTGATTCGTTTTTTACATTTTCTACTCAAGATCGTTTTATTTTAAGTTAGCAAAGCCAACTGCCATTGTTTTATGTATTTCCTTTTGCAAATGATACAAATAAACTTGAAAACAATTTTTATTTGTCACTTATTCCGTTCTAATATAAGCACTGAAAACAGTTCTTAGATAACTTTGAAGGTTTGAAGTCTTCTATTAAATGTCAATGTATGCAATCTAAGAGTTTTGAAGAAAAATTTGTTATGAACATTGTGTCTTCAAGTAGAATTAAAAACTCTACACAGAAGACCCCTTGCCAATAATTAAATTGTGAGATAAAAACTTCTCTCGAATTTGCAACAGTTTTGTCTCTTGGATAGCCAGGATCTTTCCACGCTTCCTCGCTCAGAACCCAAAAACCTCTGCAAAGGGAGGCACATGTTTCAGGTCTCCTAGGATTTTGCCAGTAGAGAACTTTACCAGCTTATCTATTTCCACTTCATAAAAACTTCAGCCAAGTTGAAAGCTTTTCCTGTAAGGTCAAATGCACAGCACCAGCGCGTTCTCACTCTCTCTCCATTCCCCGCCTTTTTTTCTGGTAGGGGTAGGTTCGAAGGCAAGGAGAGGAAAAGAGAACAATAAAAAAAAAAAAAAACTTGAAGGGAAAGGGGGATGCGCTTCATTGATTCAAAAATTAGAAGCCCGCAGTTGTCCTAGGAAAAAATGATCTCCACTCATTTTTTTCTTCCCAAACAATTCTGCTTTTCCCAATAGAGAAGATAATGTTTGCTTTTATTTTGTCCTTATGAATTAGTTCCTGTGTAGAAAACATTTAACTACATTTTTAGTTACTTGAAGAAACTTAACCCTGTGCTCATTCTCACCTTAGGGTTCTCATTAGGGAATAGCCAGCTTATTCTGGGTCTCGGGGTTATAGATTTTGAAAAAGGTAATATGTTGTGTGTGTGTGGCTAGAGTAGAAAGCGGAATTTTAAAAAATGCTTTTCGCAAATGTGAGAGTAGAACTGTGTATTAAGCTAAAAATTGGGATAAACAACGCCGGATGTGAGGATTTGATTTTAAGCCAAATCTTTTACATTTTGTGTCTTCATTTGGGTAACAAATTACGAGAACAAGGAAGGGGGACGAGAAATAGTTATTTTAATCCTTCCCGAATCTTCCTCTTCTTCCACACCCAGAAAAAAGAAGAGCACCACAAACTAGGGTCACAAAAAGTAATACGCGGGGGACCGAAGTTCTGATCTAGAGTAGAGAACTGCGAACCCAGCTTTTAACTGACCACCTGAGTATCCATAGCTTTCAGCAGGTGCGGAAGATCGAGGGAAGCGGAAAGCCTCCGCCTGCCCTCCGGGAGAAGCGAGCGGCGGCTCGTGACACTTTCCAGGGGCAGAAACAATGCACCTGTCCCTTAGATAACCTTTTGCACCCACTGAGTTTGCTGTGCTCACGATAAACATCAGGAATCTTCTGGCTGCTGAATAAATCAAGAGATTGCTTCGAGCACATTTCCATTTCACTCTCCATAAGCAGACTCAACAGGCATGGACACACAGCAACCTTGTAGGATGACCGTGGACACATACTTGTAAGTTACTTGGCTTGGTGTGTCTGCGTGCATGTGTAGAGAGAGAGAGAAGAGGACACAGAATGCTTTTACCTGTTATGAATTTGAGTAAGAGAAGAACAGGAGTAAGAAAAATAAAGTTGTGATTTTTTTCTCAAAAAAAACTATCTATATTTCATTTTCCAAAACCCTTTATATTCACTTTGTGTTCACCAGAAGAAAAAGACTCTTCTAAAGTTATTTTTCTTTTCATGGACTCACAGAAATTTCTAAACAGAAATGACATCAGGAATATTCTCTCCCCATCTTTTATCAATGCTCCGGCCTCTGACTTGCTCCAAAATTACACAGAAAGTGTCAATATCCAGAACAGGATCTTAATACTCCTTCCACTAAGTTAATGTGACCACAAATTGTTCTCTAAGAAAATCCATGGATAGGAGCTACAGCTATGTAAATGTTCAAATATTCAGAGGTTTTTCATCTTGTACCACAGTAGTAGTCAGATATTTAATTTTTAAATGTTAGTAGCACTATATATGAATTAGAGTAATGACAACTTCATTCAATGAAGTCACTTTACATATCTTTTCAAGAGAAAAACAGAATATCAGATTGGAAATTCTCTATTGCACTGATTGAAAGTGAGGATGAATTCTTCTAAACCATCAAGACATGCACAAAAATCCAAAACACTTTGTAGTAAATTAAGTGCTCAAAGTTCAAATGAGAACTTTAAACTCTTTTCTTTCTTTCATTTTATTTCTTTCCTTTTATGCTGGCATTTCTTTGAAAGAGATGTACAATCACATTTCCATTTTAAGGTTCTGCTATGGAGTTTGCATAACAAACGTTTGGCAGCTCGCTCTCTTACACTCCATTAACAAGCTGTAACATATAGCTGCAGGTTGCTATAATCTCATTAATATTTTGGAAACTTGAATATTGAGTATTTCTGAGCGCTCATTCCCCATATGCCAGACCACTCCTGCCATGCTGACTGGTTCCTTTCTCTCCATTATTAGCAATTAGCTTCTACCTTCCAAAGTCAGATCCAAGTATCCAAGATACTAGCAAAGGAATCAACTATGTGTGCAAGTTAAGCATGCTTAATATCACCCAAACAAACAAAGAGGCAGCATTTCATAAAGTAATGAAGATAGATAAATCGGGTTAGTCTTTTGCGACTCTGCTGGTGCTTTCTAGAGGTTTATATACTTTATGCAGCCTGCTTTATACTTTATCTTTGCCTTCTATCCCACCACCACTTTTATTTCTGGAGAGTTTTGGCTTACCACATGTTGGGAAATGTATTTGATTTCACAGAAGTTTAACAAAGGTTGTTGTTGGCAAATGGCAAGTTTAAGCATGTTCTGTATGGGACATTGCTAACTAGGGGTCTAGCTTGACCAGAAAAGAAAGGTGGGGCAGTTAAATGCCTTAATCTTAACCAGTGCAGGACCAATGCCTTCATTAGGCCTTTCTACTGATTTTAGAGATGTAAACCTGAACCAAGTAAAGTGGTCTTTTATCAAAGAATATCTTGTAATTATTTATCTTCTCTATCATTTGAAAGTTCAAGAAAGAGATGATGAATTTCGTCTTGGCAATTCCAAACCCCAGTTAGAATTGGAAACGAAAAGCAGCAGAGGTATTAGTCAATTGCGACCGAGATTTGTCAATCACAATCTGGAAAAAACAAGTAAGTATGTATTGGTGAGAGTTTAAAGATGGCATCTAGTAGCTGAATTACTTGCAGTTGGTCTTATGAGAAGGGGTGGAAGATTGGGCAGGACTAGGAGGGATATATAATAAAGGTGTACGTTTTCCTGGCTGATTTTGGCTACTCTCGACAGCCACCCTCATCCTAGGCTGAGCAGAGTACCAGACGCCAACCGCCGAGGTCCCTCCCTTTCTCCTAGGCCCCTACCAGGAAAAGGAGAATGGAGCGGAGAATGGGTTAAATTCTGCGACGCCAGGGGAGGAGAGAAGTCGAGGGGAGATAAAGAAAAGGACAGGAACCAAGAAGCGTGGGGGTGGTTTGCCGTAATGTGAGTGTTTCTTAATTAGAGAGCGGTTGACAATAGAGGGGCTGGCAGAGGCTCCTGGCCGCGGTGCGGAGCGTCTGGAGCGGAGCACGCGCTGTCAGCTGGTGAGCGCACTCTCCTTTCAGGCAGCTCCCGGGGGAGCTGCGCGGCCACATTTAACACCATCATCACCCCTCCCCGGCCTCCTCAACCTCGGGCCTCCTCCTCGTCCACAGTCTAACTTGGCCCCCCACCGACAGAACTCACAGAAGCGAGTGTCTCTAGCCGCCTCCGCCCGCGCGGAGCCGGTGCCCCCTCTCCTCCCCCAGCTTCGCAGCGGGAGCCGCCACTGCCCACTGCACCGCCCAGCAACCAGCCCAGCAAGAAAAGAAGCTGCGCAAAGTTAAAGCCAAGCAATGCCAAGGGGAGGGGAAGCTGGAGGAGGCAACGGCGGGAGGGTTGAGGGGTTGTCCAAGAAAAGCTGGGCTGGGGACTGAGGCACCTGAAGCAGTGAACCGGACCAGGAAGCAAGCGCATCCTCCTGCCCCAGGGGCCTTGCGACGCGCTGCCCACCAGCCCGCGCCGCTACGCGGTCCAGAGCCTGTAAAGGAAGATCCATTCACTTTTTCTAGTCAAAGATGCAGTTCTTCAGTCCCTCCCTTATCCTAAAGTATTCTCTCTATATATATATTTTAACATATTTGGATGTTCTTACAGCTCTTGAAGTTTGAACGTTAAATGGAAAGAGTGCATGGGCTTTGTCTCCCATAATCCAGGCTGGGACACACATAGTCACTTTTCTTTCCTTCAGCTCCTTAAAAAAAGAAATGCAGAATTAAACATTTTGATAAAGATTTCGGACCTCTCTATATCTAGCTTTCTTCTTCCTAATTTTCTGCTTTCTCTGGTACAAAATAAACAAGTAAATAAAATAGGTTTTTGTTGCTTTATCTGTAGAGAGGCCAGGCCCATGCTACAATTTCATACGTTTCCCCGAGTGAAACCAGAAATTTCCTCCATAGAGATGAAAAACAAGATGCTCTTCAATTATAAGTATTAGTTTTTTTAAAATAATTCTGATTAAAGAGTCAAGAGATCTGGTAAAGGAAATGGTATTCTAATGACCAGCTGGTTCACCGGGCCCAGCTACTGTCAGGATGATGAAGGAAGAAGGTGTGAGCTGAGTTTTGAGGTGCCTGTCTTGGGATTTCTCAAGCTAACAGATCTCATTGCTCTTTTGGACCACTGACCACTTAGTGTTGCTTCTAGAGACAGTTCTCACAATCCTTCCTACCTTCTGGCCTCAACAAACTCGGTGCTGGTGTGCTAGGGAGGGGAAGCACTAGTATTGGGATGGTTCCTCAACGTGAGGCAAAGGTGAGGTAGCATTTGAGGAAGGAATAAGGCATCATCTGTGGCCTTTAAGGTTTAAAGTCCACAAAACTAGGAGAGATCTGAAAAAAAGGGCCATTAATTAGTTGACCAGGAAAGTAGAAATTCAGTTCTTTTCCTTTTCACCGTGTATCTGCTTCAGCAAACAACCTAGCAGAAATGTACAAAATATTTTTGTCCTCAAATTTTCTTATAACCCAAGAGATGTTGATTCAGTGGATCAAAAAAGAATGCCAGGAATCTGCATCCAGGATTCCCAGCTGAATCTGGTACAAGGGAAGCCAAGTATTACGCTGTGAAAGCACTGACTTAAAAAAGTTCCTGTTAGGTCCTCTTTTGGAGATTGTCTATGAAAATGAACACTGGCTAATAATCCCCTTTTACTTCTCTTATAATATTCAGTCATTTTTCAGAGAACAGAGAAGCAGACAACTTAGCTTCTTAAAGCCCATGACTTCATTGCTTTTAAGCTATGGAGCCTGGGACAAAATGCTACAGGCCCAAAGGGTCTCGACTCTGACTCATACCAGCTACCTTTAAAAGTATAAGGGCATCAGTCCGGGAGGCACAAGACTTTCACTCTCTGGCTCAGTGAGAGAAGCTCAAATCATAACCAACAGAGTGCTTGTGAAAAGCAGGGAGCAAGAATTTTTTCAGGCTACACAAACTATAAGAGAAACAGGGGACAGGGGCAGGTTGTATGACACCCTTAGTTTAAGGTAGGGAGATTGTCATGTCACTCTGTAATAACTTCAGCATGAATTTATTGGGCCATCGATTTCTACGTAAAGGTCAGCCACCTATCACCCAAGTGAAGAAGTAGTTGTTCCCTTGTATTGATAATGATAATCAGAGAATACATAAGAAAACAGTTTTATGATTGAGAAGGCAATGAGCTCATGAAATAGTGTGACTTCCTTTGGTGTCTAGTTCTTTGATTCTTTCCAAAGTCTTCCTCCACCACCTCTTATTCATTGTCCCACGTCTCTTCCTTTTCTTTATCCATGAACAGGCACTTACTAGGTACTGGTGGCAGAGTAGCACTAGGATTAACTACCATGAGAGATACATAAAAATAAAATAAAGCCCCACTCTTACAGAACAGAGAACTTGGCAGAATCTCAGAATGAAACATGGAAAAGAATCTTTATCCTCTAGGTAAGAGTGGCATTCTTGCTACAGATGGGCCCGCCAGCTTTTGGAGTCTAATATTTGTCATTAAATTATCTCCTCCAAAGTTCCAAGGGCACCCTCTTCATAGCCTTCGTTGTTTCCCTCAAAAATTGTAGGGATTCCAAGTGGTTTGAAACCATCGTAGTGCTAATCTTCAAATCAACCACAGTCCCAATCTCTTCCTTTAGAAATCAAGGGATACCATTGTTTCGTTTCTTGTGAAGTTGTTAATGAGAGGTAGTCATAATTTCAAACCAAAAGAAACTTAGGTTCTGAGAGAGGTTAAATGGCCTAACCGAAGGTAACATAGCATTGGTACTGTGGAAACCAGGGCTACAGCAACCCTGGTCTGCTCTGAATCTGGGCTCAGTGCTCTGTTCTTTCCATCACACCTCATCTGCCTCAGGTGCATATTTTAAGCCTGTCTTTTTATGCCTGCTCTTCCTATTCTCAGTCAAACTTGTGGATAATAGAGGTTCCTGAGCTCTTTCTTTTTACATTTGTGCCAGAGGGAGATAATTCTTTGGAGATGTCATGACCAGGCTCCATTTCCAGTGATAAATTTGAGTCAACTGGTTAGAATAATTTGCATTTAGAATTCTAGCTTATCTCCTCTGATTCAAAGGATACTGGACATAGTACTTCTTATTCTAGATAGAAATTCATTTAAGCTCTCATCTAGAAAAATCCATCTGAATACTAAAAAGCACCTGTAAGTTAGGGGACGAGGCTAAAGAATGTTATAGGAAGCTTTGTCCTGAAAAGTAATGGCCCTAATACAGGTCATTTCCCAAAATTGTTGCTGTATCTATGCTTGTAAGGATGGTCAAAAAATGGGCTTATAATTTTTATTGTTTCTTTTGGAGAGAAGTAAATTAACCTGCTACATTTGTAGCTGTGGATTCATTCAGTGATAGCATACATTTTTTATTTACCTGGTCATCTGAGCTATTGGCTTTTTTCCCTTAAACCTCCCTCCAGGTAAACATTTACCCCAGTCTGAGTGGTTCAATGTCTGAGAGATAGCTCTGTTTTAAAAAGGTCTGTTTTTTATCTATCATGAGTCAGTACTCCGTTTTCTAACACTTCTATTTATTGTCTTAAGGCAATCTCTTCTGTATTTCTTGTAACTTAGATGCTTTCAACCCTTCCAAAAAGTGAAGTGGAGAGTAAAAGTTATTTGAAAAGCAGAATATATTTATAATCAAAAAGGGAAACATTGCAAGCAGTTTCATGAGCCAAATTTTAGGACCAAGCAATAAACTTCATACTTGTTGTCATGCCTAGATATTTTCCCACAGGATGTATATCTACCATTGCTCCTTCTCCCGACTTGAACACCAGGACAGCTCCTAAAGCCTAGTTCAGAGGCCCTTTTATCAAGACCTAAACTTACACTGCTTCCTAATATGTCCTGCATTATAGTATTTCATGACCCACCTGGCCAAACTTTCTCTTACTATTTTAGAACATCTATATGGCTCCTATTTCTAGCAAGGAAATGAAAAACTGTGACAGGCTCTTTTCTATTTAACCTTACTCTGAAAATGGTCCTAGAGTTCACTGTAGGCTAACAGGCTACAAATTATACACACACACACACACACACACACAAATTACACACACACACACACACATACATACACGTGTATTTCCCAATATTTTGTTGATGTGTTGCTCCTTGTTCCTCTACTGTGTCCATTTTGCTGTCAATAAACAGAGGGGTGATCTACTCAAATCAAGGGCCTTGGTTTTGTTTCAATGTTTTCCCATATATCGAAGCACTACATGGGTTGGGGACAGGGAGGCATGGTTAATCAGCCAAAGACTACATTACTGAGGGAGCCCAGGGCTTCTCTGGGTCTATAGAAGGGAGGAGTTATTTACTAGGAGTCCATTTGGGAGAGTCTGCGGTGCCCATTTTCAGGTGCCAGGCATATTATATGTGCTCTAAAGGTCTTTCTAACCAGTGACATTGTATCTAATTTTGGAAGTGCTTTTCTGGGAGCCTTTCCAGTCAGGGCAAGGTCTTATCATTGTATCCGAGCTCAGTGACCCCCAATATGTCTTTCCAGGATTTATCTGGAATGGTAAATGAATACCCTTGGGTCTTGGGACGTTGCCCTGACCCCACGCGCTGCCGCCGCCTCTCAGGTCACACCACGCGCGATCCGTGGAAAGCAGAAGCTCAATTTACAGCCTCTTTCGCTTCCTGAGTTTTCTAGCGCATTATTTCCTTCTGCATTCCACCATCCCTTCCTTTTTATGAGCTCTCGCCTGTTTCTCATTCATTCTCTTCTTTTATTTTCCACTTCCCTATCACCCCTACTCCCCCCACCCCATTCCCTCAGTCCTCATGTCATCCCTTGGTCCCTTCCCCCCTTTTCCTTCCCTCACACCCTTGTTCTTTTCTAATACTGATCCTTCTTAGTTGGTTTTATTTCGCGTCTTTTCTCTTTTACCAACATCGCCCTAACCTCATCGGTCTCCACTCTTCGGGTCTTCTTTTTCGCATCTGTCCTCCCACAGTAAGGGCAAGACCTGAACAGCTACTCTGCTATGGGGCGAGCAAGGCAGCGTCGCTTCATTCCAGCGACTAGGGCTAGGGCTGGTACAAATTCATATCTCGCAGAGATCGAAAAATCTGCAGCGCCTCCTGTAGGAGCAGCTGTGGGCATTGTCCCTTAACCCTGGCCAGGGAAAGGAGCAGAGGCAGGAAGATGTGGGTGGGGGCAGCGAACTGGGGAAACCAGATCTCCTGTCAGTGAGAACTGAGGGGTGTGTGTGTGTGTGTGTGTGTGTGTACGTGCGTGTGCGCGCGCGCGCCCCCTATTCCCTTTTCTCTCCTCTCTTTCCACACAAAAATACCCAGCAGTGTTTTGGTGGCAGCGCTGCGGACTTGTGCCCCCTAATCTCGGTTAATCAACTCGAGATCACTGATGCAGGTCAGCATCAGCCCATCTGTTTGATCAGGAGTCAGAGATCTCTATTTCTTCTGCGGTCAGAATTCTTCCCTGGGCAGGCATCTTGCTATAGTAACCTTCATCTAATGCTCTCGTTATCTTTAGCATCAGCGCTCATCGACAGGTCTTTTCTCAGAAGGATTCCTCTTCCAGGCTGCAGGACTGGCCCGGGCTTCAGGGAAGTCCCTTTTCAAGTTCACCTTGACTGCAACCCAAAGAACTTGCTGCTGCCTTCAACACCAAATCACCGCTGAATAGATAAACTTTTCGGGATAATTTCTCTCTGAAAACAAGCCTAAATTCTTTCTTCCTTTTCGTCATGTTCCCTTTTCAGTTTATTTTTTAATCTAGGCAATAAACAAAATTCTCCCAAAGATGCTGTTTTCAGTCCATGAGAATAATTTTGGTCCACTATACTTGTAAAAGGGGGTTGCAGGACATTTACCAAAAACAATAGAGGAAATGAAATGAACCATTAAGAACTGTGTTCTGAAGTTTACCAAGGTAATGGATCCTTTCCCTGGGTCCTCCTGAATTTTTCAACAGTAGACTAGTTTCATCTCTGATGGTTTGACCACTGTATGTTTCATAGACAGCAGAAGTTTTAAATTATGTCAACAGTTACCCCATACGTTTTTTCTTAAAAACATGAGCAAATAAGACATTTAGTGAAAATAATAATACTTGAAGAAATGTGTGTGTGTGTGTGTGTGTGTGAGAGAGAGAGAGAGAGAGAGAGAGAGAGAGAGAGAGAGCGTGCGCAACAGTAAAACTTGCAGAAGGGGTTTGCACCTGTACTACTTGTGGTTGCTTAATGTCTGCTCAAGTCTAGAGATATTCACCAGGACAGCTGGCAAATAGGGGGTTAATCATTACTGGAAATGATGCATCGTATCTTTTCAGTTTGGTTTATACAGAAGGGCAGTAAAGATTTATGCTTCAAGAGAAGGATAAAACTGTTATTTTCAGAGTGTGGTTGACTCCTTTGAAAGTTTAATTTATAGAGAAATGCAGGTATAGATTATCTATGCTGTAGAACATCCTTACCCCTCCCTAAAAAAAAATTCTGGATCTGGTATTTTAATCACCTTGATCTTCTTAGGCTATATAAAATCTTCTTAGGTTTCTGAAAAGTTCTAACATCTAAAGCTTATAAGAATATTAAACCATAGTAACATTTTTAAAAAAGAAAATTCTCTATTTTATTGAATTAGATATACTGTTTGGCTAAATTAGTTTACTTTTTTGCAATGTTTAAAAGAGTTTTATCTTCCAAGAGTTCTAATTGCCGGTAATCACATTTTAAATTAGAAAAATTAGGTGAGCTGGCTTTCTTCTTCTTATAAAGAGGATGCTTATTTCTTTCTTATATTTGTGGGAAGTTAGTTTGTGGATATAAATAAGATAGGTATATCTTATTACTATATATCTCTCTGGTACTGTATTTTCCAATTCCACTAGAACAAGGTTGAAAGAGCTTTCTGTCACCAGCTAGTTATTAACAAAAACAGTATTCATTGCCATTCTGGTTTTAGGCAGCATCTGAAGCTTCCTGCAGTTCGATCCTGTGATTATTAACTCACTTCCCACCAGTATCTTATACAGGTCCATTATCTACTGTCAATATTTTTATGGCCTATGAGGAGAAGTCCTGCTTACTTCCTGTTAGAAGGGAGGTAACAAGGTTTTTTCCTTCTTTTTTTAAGTAGATAAATATGTACTCAACAAATATGTTTGACTGCGGAGGAAAAAAGGGAGGGAAAGAGGAGCCTAGCATCTGCTGTCTCACAGGCTCATTGTGTGGTTAATAATTGCTCCAGAATAATTTTACAGGGTGTAGGCTTTCAGAAACAAGGATTACTGAAAGATCCAGGTCTGAAACTTTTTTCAGTTCTGTTTATACACCAAATTTTAGATAGTATGTAAGGTTTTTGTTGTTGATATTGTTTTTAAATCAGCTTATCCCAGTGTAAATCATTTTTGCTTTTTCTTACTTTGAAAAATCTCTTAAGGCATTTTTTCCTGAAAAAGATGAACTGGTGTATAGTTTCCCCATTCAAGAGAACAGAGCTTCACAACGTAAGACTGTCATAGGGATATATTATGAATATAAAGTTAGTCTTAACAAGGCTCTACTTTGCATGAACAACCTCTATTTTATAAGTATATTCAAACATAAACTTTAGTTCAAAGTATGTACTTTTAAAAGCGATGTTTATCACCTTCCTGTATTCTTTATCTTATGGCTATTCTGATCCATTAAAAGACCAAGGCAGTAAAAATAAATAAATAAATTATAAAAAAAGAAGACAAGACATCATGGATGTAGAATAACAAAATAATTCAGTGAATCATAATATTTTAATAAATTATGACAAATAACATTTAATTTTATAATTTTTCAAGTTGAAAATGCTTCTGTAAGAAATTAGAAGTAATCAAAACCACAATGAGATCCCATCTCACACCTATTAGAATAACTATAATCAACAAGACAAGTAATAACAAATGTTGGAGAGGATGTAGAGAAAAAGGAACCTTCATACACTGCTGGTGGGAATGCAAATTGGTACAGCCACTATGAACAACAGTATGAAGTTTCCTCAAAAAACTAAGAATTGATCTACCACATGATCCAGCAATCCACTGCAGGGTATTTACCCCAGAGACTGAAAAACTCATATCTGTAAATATATTTCACACCAATGTTCATAGCAGCATTATTCACAATGGCCAGGGCATGGAAGAGACCGAAATGTCCCACAATAGATGATTGAATAAAGAAGCTGTGGTACATATATACAGTGGAATATTTCTCAGCCAGAAGAAGAGATGAAATACTGTCATTTGTGACAACATAGATGGACCTCAAGATAATCGTGCTAAGTGAAATAAGTCAGACAGAATAAGTTGAAAATCACATAATATCACTTATATGTGGGATATAAACCTAAAAGCAACAAATGAACAGGACAAACAAACAGAGACTCATGGATATGAACTACATAGACCAGTGGTTACCAGATGGTAGGGGATGGAAGGTAGGCAGGGTAAAGGGGGGTATAGGAGGGTAAAGTGGGTAAAGGGGATCAAATATATGATAGCATAAGGAAATTGGACTTTGGGTGGTAAACACATAATAGAATATATAGATGTCGAATGATGATGTACACCTGAAAATTATATAATCATATTAATCAATATTACCCCAATAAACTCAATTTTTAAAAAGTTTAAAAAAAGAATTAGAAAATTTCATGTTTAGAGTAATATCTTTTTTAAAAAGTGGTAGATGTGAGGTCAATAAATTTAAGTTTATTTCTAGTTGTTTTCACTTATTAATTCTATGTACCTAGGGCAAAGCACCTCTCTGAGCTTCAGTATCCTTATCTATAAAAGAGGAAAGAACAATTAAACCTGAGCTTCCTACCTCAGAGGTTATTGTGAGAATCATGTAACATATATATTCTAAGATAACACACAAGAACCATATAACACATATATATTAGCCAACTTAGGCCAAGTTATGCTGTGATAACAAACAAGACCAAAATCTCAGTAACCCAAGCAACAAAAGTTTATTTCTTGTTCATAATATAAAACCATAATAGGTAAGCTGGGGATTCGCTTGTGATCATTTAAGGGCGCAGAATGACACAGTAGCCATTATCCCAAACATTGCTAGTAACCAAATACAGAGAAAAAGAAGTATCTGGAGATAATCATACCATCCACTTGGAAATGACATATCACTTCTGCTCATAATTCATGGCCAGAACTATTTACAAAGGCCTATTCAACCTCAGAGAGGTCAGGAAGTACAAGCCCACTGTGGAATAGAACCAGATGATTTGGAGTACAACATTAACTACCACCACAGTTTTTGAGGGGTAATTACAAATGGCAAAGCGCTTTACTAGGGAAAAGTTTATTTATAAAAGTGAACTGGGGATTTCTGAAAATTGGGCTAACATGAATTAAGTTACTATCAATACTCTTTTGTGATTTAGCTCTTTAAAGAGAACTTAGTTGGAAGTCATTAAATAAATGGTATGTATATATTTCCTTGTAGTTACAGAAAACACTGACCCAGAGCTTCCTCACATGAAGGTTGACATTTTATTTGACTCCAAGCCAGATCACAGGTTTCCTAATTTACAGGTCCTTAGACATTCACTGAGATACTTATTAAAAAACAGATTTTGATGCAACAATATTTCTTTCTATGCCCTTGAAAGAGCAAAAAATAATGAGAAATAATTTTTGTATATATGATTTATGAATAAATCAATCCCCAAGATTTATTTGTAGTCAGACATAAAGGAATAAGAAAGAGCCAATTTTAGTTAGTATTGAAAAATGGAATAAATATATTCAAGTGCTGATAACCTCTCCTTTGACAATATTTTTCATTGTGAAATTAGGTATCAGTTCACAATTGGACTTGTTTTCCCTAAGATTTTAGAGCTGGGGTGGCAAATTGGTGAGAGATGATGATGACTTGGATCAGGTAATTAGTGTGAATGGCGAGAACTTGTCAAATTCTGGACATAGTTTAAATGTATAGACAATAGAATTGGATAAATACTGAAAATGAGATTGAGAGAAAGAGAGGAGACTAAGATCACACCAAAGTTTTTGGACTGAGCAACTAGAAGAATGGAGCTCCCATTAGCTGAGATGAGAAACACTGCAGAAACAACAACTTTGGCATAGTGGGAAGGAGGTTGCTTTTGACACATTCAATCTTCTTTACGGAGCTCTTTGCAAATTCTCTGCTGAGAGTCAAGAACAATGAACCTGTTTCAACAAAAATAGAAAAAAAAAGTTTAATTGACTTTAAAAAAGCAGTATTGAAGAAAATCCCAGGAATCATTAGGAAACCTGTATTCTAATCACTTAATACTTAGGTGTCTGGGTTCAAATCCTGGAACTGCCATTTACCATATGGTATTACCTTGAATAAGTTACTTAGCCTCTCTACAGATTTTTGTTTCTTCATTTCTCAAGTGGGTATAATAACTTTACTACTTGATAGATTTATCCATATTGTGTGCTTAACACAGTGCACTGTACATAATGAGCAGACAATAAATATTTGCCAGGAGTTGCCAAAGCAATAGCATGATTTGTCTCTCCTTGTGAGAGCTCATTAAATACAGGGGTATCTCTCATTCTTCTTTTATCTGCTACCCCTAAATTAATGAAATCCTGATGCTGAGTGGAGCTGAGAAGGCCTAAAACTGAACTCTTTCCATGGAACTAACCATTTAATCATTCTAGCTAAATCCAGGTAGTGATGATGGGAACAGTTTTATATAAGTAGCAGAGATTGAAAAGATCTTTGACTATATAGTTGTGAGAAAAATTTTTCAAATAAAAAGAAGAGCCCAAAGAAAAGCAGAAAAATGGAAAGATGTATGATATTGTCTCTGCTCAGTTTCTTCAGCGCTTACCTAAATCTCTGCATAGTCCCAGCACATAACTCATTTATATTTTCACACTAGGCTAGTACCATCAAGAGTGATATACGTAAGAGAATGAATCAGAGTAACCTAAAAGAAAGTCGTGATATGAAGAATGCACCTTGGAATTAGGATATCAGCAGTCTGTTCATTTTTCTGCTAAGTTTTAACTGGTGTGAGCAGAGAAAATCCCTGAACCTTAGTTCCTATATTTAGTCAAACTTTTAGGCTTGTTGTGGGGATCAAATGATATTCATGTGAAATTTATTTTAAAAGTTATAAATCTAGTTGTAAAGTGTAATGAACTATTAGAGTACAATGAAAATCTCAAAATGTAAGCTATAATTATAGATTAAGAGTATTTGAGAAAGGTTCTGAGGAAGATGTTGTAAGCACACTCTTCTACACTGTCTCTCCAACTAAATGCAAGTATAAATGTTGAAGCAGCTATATGAAGATGATGAAAAGTAAATTTTAGCAGGAAACCTTAGGAAAGAGGCCAGGATTTGAAGTTACACCAAACCAATGGTGATTTTCCTATTTTTGCCCATTCCAGAATCATCTGGCATAGACTCAAGGGAAGCCCTAGACCAAAAGTGTACGTGGGTGAGGAGCAGAACAGCTCTAGCAAAAGTTCTCTCTTACTGGGAAAGGGGTTGTGGGAAAGAGGAATCCTATGGAACAGAGAAAGTAGAGGAAATTTCCTGCTTTAAAAATCATTTAAATTATTATTTTTCCCTTCTTTCCTGCCCTAGCCTCCAAATGGTGGCCAGGGAGGTACCTAAAACTCTGAAAGAGAGGAATCCCTCTTTATCCAAAGAGAATTAGGATCCCAAGAGTGTGGAATGGATCCTACTTGTTTTGTTTCTTTCTCTATCCTCCTACTTCTTGGCAGTATATGCTGGCACAATCATGAGGAAAAACATGGCAGACAAAGGAAACTAGAGCCCCATTTTTTTGTGTAGTGAACCGGAAAGGGAGGACTGTGGAAGCCAGAAGGTATTGAGGAAATCATGGTGAAGAGGAAAGTCAAGAAATCAAACCATAAAGTTGTGCATGTACTCCTGGACTAACCAAAGAGCTATACATGCATGAATCTGATTCCAAATAGCTTAACACAGGGTGGCATTCACATGATATCAATCTTAATAGCACTACAAATACTTCTAAAACTGAAACAACATTTGGACAACAGACCACGGTAGGAAAGTCAAAATCAAAATATCAACTTTCTTCTTAAGATTTAAGCAAAACCAGAGTAAATCTGTTATTTAATTCAGGATACAATTAAAAATCACTTGCCATATAAAGAATCATGAAAATCTCAACTCACAAGAGAAAAGACAATCAACAGATGCTTTGGTGATGCAGGTGTTGGAATTATTCCCTGAAAATTGCAAAGAAGTTATTATAATATGCTTCAAAAAATTAAGAGAGACCATTTTTGAAACAAAAGAGAAACCTCAGCAAAGAAATAAAAGAGATACTGAACCAAATACAATGGTATGATTAAAATACTTGATAACCTAAAAAATATTCACCAGACAGGCTCAATAGCAAAATAGAGATGGCAAAACAGTGAGTTAGTAAACCTAAAAATTAATCAATAAATATCATTCTAAACAAAGACAAAAAAAATTATTAAAAAGTGAAGAAAGCCTTGGGCCTATAGAACAATTTTAAAAGGTCTAAGTTTTGTGTTATCAGAGTCCCAAAAGGAGAGGAGAAAAAACATGGAACATAAAAAATATTTGAGGAAATAATGGCTGAAAACTTCCTTGACAAAAGACACAAGTGTCTTTTTTCTAGAAGCTCAGTAAACTCCAAACATGATAATTTTAGACAAAGCAATGTCAAGAAACATCATAGTCAAACTGCTAAACAATAAGATAAAGAAAAAGGCCCAAAAGCAACCAGAGAAAAACAATACATTACCTCTAGGGTAGCAGTGATGTGATAGACTAGAATTGTCATAAGAAACCATGAAAGTCAGAAAGAAATGGAATCTTCAAAGTGCTGAAAGAAAAGAACTATCAACCCAGAATTCTATATCCAGTGAAAATATCCTTCAAGAATAAAGGAAAAAAGAAATTCTAAGATAAAGAAAAAATAAGGAAATTTATCTCCACAGACCTGTGTTAAAAATGTCAAAGGAAGTTTCTCAGACAGAAGGAAAATGAAACAAGAAGGAAATTTGAGACCTTAAGAATGAAAAGTAACAGAAATGATAAAAGCTGGATAAATATAATTGATTATTCTTCTCCACTAAGTTCTTTAAAATATGTATGCCTGTCAAAAGCAAAAGTTATTGCTTTCAAAAAACATGGTCTTGATGGAATTTTCAATGGATGTGAAGTGATACATTTGACAACGACAACATAAATGAGAGAGGTAAAGAAACCTACTGAAGTGTTCCACATTCTCCATGAATTGGGTAGAACAGTAATTCTAAGTATAAAGTGAAAATTTAAATACATTTGTTGTAATCTTTAAAGAAACCATTTTTTTTAAAAAAAAAGCTATATAAAGAGGCAATAAAAAACCTCAATAGATAAATTAGAGCAATGAAAAATATTCAAATAATCCAAAGAAAGCAATGAAAGAGAAACAGAGAAACAAATATAGAGGAAATAAAAAAGAAAACATAATAAAAAGGCAGACCTAATCCCAAACATACCAATATTTATTAAACATAAATAGTACAAGAAGACAAACTAAAACAAACAGAGGTCATCAGAATGACTCTTTAAAAAAAGTCTCAACTACATACTGTCTGTAAAAAAATCTATTTTAAATTTATGATGTTGGGGAGTTAAATGTAAAAGAATGGAAAAAGATATATCATGCAAACACTAATCCAAAGAAAACCTGAGTGGCTATATCAATATCAGACACAGTATACTATAGAGTAAGAAAAATTAATAAGAATCAAGAGAGACATTATTTACAATAAAAGTGTAAATTTACAAGATGTTAAAAAATCCTAAATGTGTATATACCTAGTATTAGAACTTTAAAATACATAAAGCCAAAACTGATAGAACTAAAAAGGAAAACTAGATGATCTTCAATTTACTTAGAAACTTTAACATTCCTTTCTAAATAACTGATAGAACAAGTAGACAAAAATAAAAATAGTAAGAGTAGAAGTACTGAACCATACTATTAACCAAATGGATCTAATTAATTTTTATAGAACATCCATCCCAACAAAAGCAGCTTATATTTTTTTCTCAAATGCACAAGAAATATTCACCAAAATGAGCCATATACAGCATTGCCTTGATGCCAACGACAGTATCAGAAAATAAAACTAATTCCTTTCATAAATATAGACAAAAAAATATTTAACAAAATGCAAAAAAATCAAACCCTTAAACATACAAAGAATAATACACAATGACCAAGGGAAATTTGTCCTGGGAATTCAGGCTCATTCAATGTTTGAAAATCAACCAATGTAATCAAACCATATTAATAAACAAAAAAATAAATCCATATGATTGTATCAATTGAAACAAAAAAGGCATTCGACAAAATTCAACATTTCTTCATAATAAAAACAACACAGTTAACTAGGAATAGAAAGGAAACTTTCTTAATCTGATGAAAGGCATCTGCAAAAATCTACAACTATCATGATTCATGGTAAAACAATGAATGCTTTCCTCATCAGATAGAGAATAAGGCAGGACTGTCCAGTCTCTCCACTTTCATTTAACACTGTACTGAAAGTTCTAGCCAATATAATAAGGCAAGGCAACAGATTGGAAAGTTAGAATTAATCTTTCCTATTTACAGATGAAATGCTTGTATATGTAAACAAACAAACTCATGGAATCAACATAAAAGTTTATAGAACTATTATGTGAGTTCAGCACGTTTGCAGGTTTCCAAGTACAACACTCAAAAATTAGTCATATTTGTATATACTAGTAATGAACAATTAAAAACTCACTTAAAAAATAGCATTCATAATAGGTCCAAAAAGCGAAATATTTAGGAATAAATCTAAACTTCAAAACAATGATTAGAGAAATCAAAGAAAACCTAGATATATTGAGAGGCAAATCCTGTTCATAGATTGTAAGACTCAATATAGCTAATATGTGACTTTTCCTCAAATTGATGTACAAATTAAATCAAAATTCAAGTGGGAATTTTTCCATATAGACAAATTCTAAATTTATATGGAAAAGCAAAGGAATTTGAATAACCAAAAAAATTTGTTTTAATGTGTGACTTATACTACCTGATTCTAATTTCTATAACACAACATTAATCAGTAAATTATGGTTTTAGCAAAAAGATAGCCATATAGAGCAATGAAACATAATAGAGCATCCAGAACTAGGCCCATACAGTCAAGATCAATTGATTTTGACAAAGTTGCAAAGTTAATTTGAGAAAGATAATTTTTTCAACAAGTGATGTTGGAACAATTGGATACTCATGTGTTAAAAAGAAAAAAGAACCTTGATCTAAACTTTACATCTTATGTCAAAATTAAGTCAAAGTGGATTAGAGGTATAAATATAACACATAAAACTGCAAAAGTTTTAGAAGAAAACATTGCAGAAAAATCATCATGATCTGAGCTTAAGCAAAAAATTCATAGAATCAATACCAAAAGCATGATTCATAAAGAAAGGAATGATAAATTGAAATTCATTGAAATTAAGGTTTGCCCTACAAAAGACACTGTTAAGAGAATAAAAAGACAAAGTTAAAACTGGAAGAAAATACTTACAGATCACATATCCAGCAAAGTATATTTGTATAGAATACATAAGGAACTCTTAAAACCCAATAGTAAAAAATAAACAATTAAAAATAATGAGGGTGATAGAATTATTCTGTATCTTGATTGTGGAGATGGTTATATGAATTTATACATGTGTTAAAACTCACAGAAATGCACACAACCCCAAAAAGTCAATCTTATCCTTTGTTCATTTAAAAAGCAAAATTATAAAAGGAGTTCTTAAAAGAATGTAATTGTATTCCAAAAAAATAAAATTGCTACCAGAGAAAGTAAATGAAAAGAGACGGAGATCAATTCATTTTGGTTGTTCATAATGTGAATACTGTGGATACTAAAGAGAAATTACAAGTCATTACAAATTTGATGACTTAATTGTCAAAGCTAAGACTCAAAGAAAGAGAATAAAAATTAAAGCCAAAGTCTAGAATATTATGCTTATTAATCTCAAGGTGGACATTGGTTGGAAGATTCTAAGTTTCAAAAACAACTTGCCCAATACATAAACCATTGTGATTTAACACACAAACTCTAAGAAAATAGATTTTGTCAAAAAGATGTAGAGTACAGAACTGTGGTTCAGAAGAAAGACATCCAGATGGCAGTTAGAAAACAAGAATGGTGGAAAGGCACTTTCTCTATTATAATTCCTTTATATGAAAGAAATTAGCTTTTTCTGAATTTTCTGATTTTCTGAATGCTTTTTCTCTCTTACTAGACTTTATGTTTCTTGAGTATAAAAGTCAAGGTAGAAGAGTCTTAGAGGTGATAATCTTGTTAGGTGTAAGTGGTAGAGGTGGAGTGCTCCCAAGGGTATACATGTAGAAGGTGCTTTTAAAATATTAGATGTAGTGCTTTTCTTTCTATCATGTACTTATTTGGGATAGGTGATGGTGAATAATAGAGACTGAGGTGGATCTAACCACACCACACCCTAACCACCCACTGACACCATCAATGATACAAAATACACTGTTCATGTTTATATCCCCTGCAATACTGAGCATTGGCATATAGGAAGAGCTTAATTAACATTGTTCAATTGAAATTGAGTAGAACGCTTCCTGCAATTCTAAGTTTTCTCCTAAATTCTCAAAAAATCAGGTCATATGAGATAGGGTATAAAAGATGTTGAGAAAAGGGGCCAATCAAAGAATAATTCTATTCCTTGTGCTAAATTCTTAGAATAACTCTGGTTCTCAGTTAAACATAGATATTATTTAGGGTGAGTGCAGAAAACTGAAATTTTTATGTCCTTAGAAGAACTTACAATTGCAAATAAGCACAAAATCTTAAGAAATTATAATGTTCTCATCTGATAATTACTTATCAGACTCCTTATAAAGAAAAGCTCATTATATTAGTAAACACATTTATTTTGAGAATCAATGTAATTGTTTCACTAGAAGTCACAAAAAGTTATCAATTATTATCCCCAAAAGTTAAGAGTTTTGAAACATAAACACAATTTTTAATGAAGTCAGGGTATCTAATGAAGTATTTAAGGGAAAAAAAAATGACCTTTGGATCTGTTCTTGCTTTGCCTGGGTGATTAATTTTTTTCTTTTTCTTTTTTCTTTTTTTTTCTTTACACACCCTGCCATAAACTTTTTTATTTACACTTTATTGTAACTGACTTCATGTCATTTGCTCTTGCTCAATAATAATCAGTTAACAGCAAGGGCAGGTGTTCTCAAGGATGTGGCCTTTTCATAGAGTGAATCCATACAGTTTTTTAATCATCATAAAAAATATAAAGAAAAAACTCATTCTAGTGTCTGGCAGGGAAAAAGATATAGATATGCAAAAAAAGCTAAAGATGGAGATCTGGAATAATAAAATTTGGTAGTAATCTACCCATTCTAAATTTATTTGTTCCCTTTTTTTTTAACAGTTGTATTTGTTTAATCATACCAGTGATAGCTTCTGCTAGCACCTTAATTTTTACATGGCTTTTGTTCTACCTTTTTGCATTATGTTTAGGTATAAAAATTATAATTAAACTTTTGGTTGAATTTCTTTAAAGTTTGAGTCTGCTGATTTTCTGAGATCATGACAATACTCCACATTCCTACCTTCTTCACCAATGAACAATTTTTTCCTGCTATCCTACTTGATTTAGAAATACATTCTTTTTCTTTTCATTTTCCCACCTCCACACATGTGAGTACCAAGTTCACTGCAAACTGTAACATCTATCTTCCAGAATGTCCTAGCCCAATCTTCTGGTCAAATCAGATTCTTCAGGATGGTCTGAGAACGCCCTCAAAAATTGCCCTCTTTTTCTCTTGGTCCTTTCTCCCACCAAATTACCAGCATTAAGAATAATCTTTAGCTGCATTGGTAGAGCTTGGAGTTGAGGCCACCAACTGGCCAATGAACTCACAAGTGTAAGTAGTGTGCTACATAAGGGCAAGTTTTTTACTAACACCAGAAGGGTCTCTAGCCCAATGAGTGGAGTTCAATAGCAATCCTTGCTATAAGTGTGATTTGAACGTATGAGAGCTTTAAGGAGAGATGAAAGCATTTTAAATGGTCTGTTTTTCTCTGTATTTATTGCTCTACTTCGGCCTCTAGGCATTATTTGGCTTTTCTGTTCTCATACCAATTTGATGAATCCTGCTCTAAGATCTTTAAAAGGGTTACTAGCACGGGAAGTTCACACACATGGTGCCTTCTCCCATGAAAACCCATGGGAGGTCATGCCTGATCTCTATTTTCACAGAGACCTTGAAGAGACTGAAAAGCAAGAGAGGCCACTGCTGGAAAGACTGTGACCAAGAAGGAATATCAGGATAAATAGACTGCTCCAGTTGCCAAGTTCACTGCTACTCACGCTAAGGACACAGACTAGTATGAAAGCATGCAGGTGCCCTCTGTGCCTGTTCATCAGTTCCCCACTGAAGGTCAGGGTGCTCACTGGAGACTGGCCTGCATCCCCCACTGCTCAGGCCATTGAACCTGTAGGAATGACCATTGAGCGGCCTTCAGCTGCTCTTTCACAGACTCTTAAACAAAATCAAAATAAGGTTGACAGAAAAAAAACAGTTTCTAAAAGTGTGTCCATTAAAAAACAAAAAGAATAATCTTTGAACAAGAAACATCTTGGGCATAGTTAAAAATTAATGTGTAATTTGAGGAAGCCTACCTAGCCATTAGGATATTGACTTAGATTAATTTATTAGTTATTTAGTGGCCTGGAGGGATGGATGGTATTCCAGAGCTAAAAGTAAAGGCTTAAATTAATCTGGTCTTGGAGCAACAGTGAGGGCGAGGATAAAAAGGAAGAAGCATAATAAGGAGAGAAAATGGATAGATTGAGAGAGAGACTGGTGATGATCAAGGTAATGATGGTAGTCGGAAAGTGTGCACCATTAAAGAAGTAACAGAAACAGTTATCAAAAAGAAGGCAGATTTTGCTGGACAATAAATAGAGTCTAGAAGGTCCTCTTAGGAGTGTTTCGATTTGAGAAGATCTATCAATCTGAAATCCCAACCCTAATAGTCTGAAGGCCATTTACTTTGTTATTTTTTTAAATGAATTTCTTTAGTTTTAGGCATTTGTTCATTTAAATTCACATACCTTGAGAAGGTGGCTGTTATGCCAAAATATTATATTGACCCTTAATGCCATTTTCTAAATTAACAATTTAAAATAAATTTCATGCATAATAGCCAAATTGGTTAAGATGGTTTTGTATGCGAGGAATAGAAAGCTCCCCTTAAAATTAATAATACACTAAAGGGGACTTATCTACTTACCTAATGGAGAGGCTCTGGGATCAGTTAGGGTTTGAGCATGGTTTGGTCCAAATTTTCACAATGTTATCAGGACCCTTTATCTCCTTTTCTGCAATTTTCTCAGCTCTGTCCACCAAAATGGGTTGATTTTGTTCTCAGCTAGTCTTCCCTAATGCAAACAGTATAGCTGTTAGTAGTTCACAGTGCCACATGCTTCCTCATTCATATCCAGAGGGAGAAAATATGTTTTTCCCCAATAATAGAAGTCTTGAGCTCCAACCTGATTATACCAAATTGAGATATTTACACTTACCCTTGAGCCAATCATGTGTCAAAAGAAATGATATTACTTAAATAACATAAATCTTAGAGCTTTACTCAGTTACAGTGAGAAGAGGCTGAACACAGGGGAGACAACCACAATGTTCACTGTGGACTTTAATAGATGGAGAGAGAAACCCAGAGCTGGGACACCAGCTAGGGTAGGCCTGGGCAGGTTGTTTTTGAGGTAAGTCCCGTTTTACTGGATATTTTCTGAAGACAGTAGGCATCTGGCAGGGTAAATGATGCCAGAAAAGAAAAGGAGAAGCATGCAAACAATATATTTCACTATGGGACTCTTCCCTTTCCAGCAGTAAACTCATAGCATAAACACAATTTGCCACATTCTCAGCATAATGACCAGGGTGACTGCGCTGGATCATTGAAAAATCTGTGTCATCTACATCTACAGAGAAGTTTAACTTGCCAGTCCAGTCTAGATACTTTCGGTACGTTTTGCGGATCCTCTGCACTAAGTGGAAGTAACCATCACCCTATTTTCCTAACCCTTCTCCAGAAGTGGTCTCTTTGGTTCTCAATATAGTTCTGCCTTCTAGTCTGAAATGAGAATATTCCTGTATCACATTGAAGTTAGTTAAAAGTAACTAGGTTGTTTTCTGTTATTTCAAAAGAACTTTACCCTTATATCTTCAATTTTAAGACTTGTAGTCAACCTAAACAGAGTTAGAGATTGAAAACTATTTTGCTTTTAAACACTTCATTTGCCAGAATAAGTGCTAAAAATGATTAATTTTAACTGCTATTTTTTAACTAAGTAGGACAAGCTAAGGCAGTGGTGTTAGCCCCTGGCTGCACATCAGAATCACTTAAGTGCCCTGACCTTTCCTGGAATGACTCTGATTTAATTAGTCCAGAGTGAGGCCTTGGCACAAACATTAAAAAAAATTTTTTTTGTATTGAGATATAATTCACGTTATAAAATTCAACTATTTAAAATGATATTGAGTATATTTATGGAGTTGGGTACCCACATTTTTAATGCTCCCAAGAGTTCTAATATTCAGATAGACAGGGTTGAGAACACTGAGCTAAAGCAAATTGTTAGACTTTGAGACAACCTAATAATAAACTGAGCTCTAAGTTAAAAATTACTCAAAAAACATTCCAAATTCTGTGGTTTTTAAGAAATTAATAGAATTTTTTAGCTCAGCTTTAATTCACAACAGAATTTAGTGGCAAGTACAAAGCTAAAATTATGTTTTTTTTAACAATTAAATTCTCTAATTCAATTTAAATTATTGGTATTCTAAGTCTGAGGGAAAAACAGAAAAGTCTTTAATAATGTTCATGTTTTCTTAGGGAAAAAATTCATAAAATGGTTGTTCTTCTTGTAAAGAGTTATTTTGCATTCACGTAAAAAGTAAGATAAAATCAAAATATGGTTTTCTCTCTTTTTAAAAAAATCTATTTACAACTTATTGATCAACACTTTCATAGCTCTCTTTTATTGGAGAAATAAAGCACTTAAACAAAATTCCAATGATAAATAACTGAAAATATCCAATATTAATCTAATCCCTATGCATTCCTTTCTACCTTTTATATAAAAGATTGAAAAGTATTGCAGTTATGTGCCTATATATATTTATCTCATGAAAGTGTTATTTGCTTTGAAAAAAATATTGATCATCTCAGCTAAATTTAGTTTACAGAAAACATCTATAACCAGAAAAGTTTTAATATGGAATATTTAGTATAAAGAGTTACCTAAACTATTATAAATAAAAACGTGATCACACTAGTAGGTTTTGAACCATATTAAAGCAAATAGAAGTTTGTGTAGCCATTTGGTGAATTTAAACTATGTTGTCAACTAAACAGGTCCACTTTACAACCAAATACTATCTTTAGTGCTGGGTGTAAAAAAAGCAATAATATAAAAAGCAATGTGTAGAGCATAATGGTTAGGAAAGAATCGTGGAGTCAGGAAAACCTGTTGGGGTGCCTCCACAAATTGTCACTGTGGTTTTAGGGAAGACATTCTCTCTAATCTTAATTTCCCCATTTCAAATATTGGAGAGAATTAATGGTACCTACTTCTTAAGGCAATTGTAAGTATTAAATGGGGGCAATACATGCAAAGTGCTTAGCTTATGACATGGTACATAATAAATACTTAACTAATGTGAGTTGACATGATAGTAATGACATAACATCATTGTTGAGTGTCCCTGAGGGAAAAGAGACTCTATTATTGTTTCTCTAGTCTTGCTTCTGAAATTGAGCATGAGAGAGCACAGGGAACCATAAGCAATTTAGTTTAACTTTGAGGATAAAGACAGTAGATGAACCTGGATAGACAAGCAATAATGCTAGAAATGCATTTCAGATTAGTTGATGAGACTGAGGATGAAAGAGAAGATGAAGAAAATAAGGTGGATAAGGTTCTGTGAGAGATCAGATTACATTAAGGAAATATTGACTCCCTCCCTACATCTCTTTTTCATAGAAGAAATACCCCTCCACCCCCATTGGTGTTAGCTTTGACTCTATGACTTACTTGACCAATGGAATGTGGGCAAAATGAGCATGTGCCCATTAGAGTTTAGGAGTTTTATTTAACCATTTATATTTTGTTTTATTTTATTATTAGTTTCAAGTATACAGTACATTGTTTAGACATTTTAATAGTTTATAAAATGATCCTCCTAATTGCTCTTTCTCTCCTCTGGCTCTCTACCTAGCCATTACATTAACATTAACTGCATTCCCTATGTTGTGCTCCCCATCCCCGTGCCCATCTATCAACTACTAATTCGTACTTCTTTAACCTTTCACCCCTTTCTCTCAGCCCTCCCAACCTTCCTCTGGCCATCACCAGATTGTCCTCTATATTTGTGTCTGTTTTTTATTAGTTTGTTCTTTTTGTTCCTTAGATTCTGCATGTATGTAAAATCATATAGCATTTATCTTTCTCTGTCTAACGTATTTCACTCTAGGTCCATCCATATCATTGCAAATGGTAGGATTTCATTTTTTTAATGGCTGAGTAATATTCCATCATAAATATGAGCCATAACTTTTTTATCCAGTCATCTATTGTTGAGCATTTAGGTTTTTTCCATATCTAAGCTACTACGAATAGAGCTACAGTGAACATAGGGGTGCATGGATCTTTATGAATTATTGTTTTGGTTTTCTTTGGATAAATACCCAGAAATGCAATTGCTGGGTCAAAAGATATATTCATTTTTAATTTTTTGAGAAACCTCCAGACTATTTTCCATAATGATTGTACCAATCTGCAATCCCATCAATAGGGTATGATCACATGATTTTTATCTTTCAATTTGTTAATGTGATGTATCACATTAATTGATTTGCAAATATTGTACCTACCTTGCTTCCCAGGAATAAATCCAATTTGATTGTGGTGTGTGATATTTTTAACGTATTGCTCAATTCGGTTTGCTAATATTTTGTTGAGGATTTTTGCATCAGTGTTCATAAGGATATTGGCCTATAGTTTTCTTTTTGTAATGTCTTTGTCTGATTTTGGAATCAGGTAAGGTGGCCTCATAAAAAGAGTTAGAGAGTCTTCTCTCCTCTTGAATATTTTGGAATAGTTTGAGAAGAGCAGGTGGTAAGTCAT
The DNA here is from genome assembly GCA_003508835.1 of Eonycteris spelaea. NCBI lineage: Eukaryota > Metazoa > Chordata > Mammalia > Chiroptera > Pteropodidae > Eonycteris > Eonycteris spelaea. The sequence continues at coordinate 5,199,480 of PUFA01000074.1, read as the reverse complement.
CTCTGAATACTTGATAAAATTCACCTATGAAGCCATCTGGTCCAGGACTTTTGTTTTTTGGGAGATTTTTGATTACTGATTAAATTTCATTGGCAGTAATAGGTCAGTTCTGATTTTCTGTTTCTGCTTGCCTCAATCTTGGGAGATTGTATGATTCTAGAAATGTATCCATATTTTCCAGTTTGTCCAATTTGTTGGTGTATAATTGCTCATAGTATATTCTTATGATACTTTATGTTTCTGTGGAGTCCATAGTTATTTCTTCTCTTTCATTTCTGATTTTATTTATTTGAGTCCTCTCTCTCTTTTTCCTGATGAAACTGGTTAAGCATCTGTCAATTTTGTTGATCTTTTCAAAGAACCAGCTCTTGGTTTTATTAATCTTTTGTATTGTTTTTCTAGACTCTCTTTTGTTTATTTCCACTCTGATCTTTATTATCTCCTTCCTTCTATTCGTTTTTGGTTTTGTTTGCTGTTCTTTTTCTAGTTCTCTTAATGGTAAGATTAGATTGTTTATTTGAGCTTCTTATTGTTTTCTGAGATAGGCCTATATTGCTATGAATTTCCCTCTTGGGACTTCTTTAGCTGTGACCCATAGATCTTGAGTCATTGTGTTTTCATCTTCTTTTGTCTCTAGGTATCTTTTGATTTCTTCCTTGATCTCATTGTTAACCCATTCATTGTTTAGTAGCATGTTATTTACCTACCATGTGTTTGTATAGTTTCCAGTTTTTTCTTGTAGTTGATTTCCAGTTTCATACCATTGTGATCGGAGAAGTTGGTTGATATGATTTTAATCTTCTTAAATTTATTAAGATTTGTTTTGTGTCCTAACATGTGGTCTATCCTGGAAATTGTTCCATGTGCACTGGAGAAGAATATATATTTTGCTGCTTTGGGGTGAAATGTTCTGAAATTATCTTTTAAATCCATCTGGTCTAGTATGTCTTTTAGGACCATGTTTCCTTGTTGATTTTTTTTGGTCTGGATTATCTGTCCATTAGTGTCAATGAGGTGTTAAAGACTCTAGAGTTTAGAACTTAAAAAGATATCACTTACCTCTCTGGAAGATTCTCACCTCCCCCAATAGAAAAGCATACCCCAGGTAGCTACTGCCCCTTCAGTTTGGGCCCCAGAATGAAACTCATGGAACAGACCTGAACTTACTTCATGGCCTGAAGCAAAAACTGCCTATTAAACCATAGCCCCATCAGTGAAAAATAAATGTGTATTGTTGTATGTCACTGAGATTTTGTGGTTATTTTTTACACAGAAAAAGCTAAAACAGGACTATATGCTAGGGTAGAAAATAACAGCAGGAGAAATACATATCTGGTGGTTGGGGTGGAGGAGGGAGGGGTAGTATATAATACGGTGGGAAAGGGGAGTAGATCGATTTTAAACATCCTGAATATGAGGTGCCTATGAGGCCTCAAATAGTGATGCAATGAAGGGTAAATCTCCTGAACATATTTGAGAATTAAAGCCATGAAAGGGAAGGGAATCTTTAGAGGAGAGAGGACCTGTATGCCCCCTTCTCTTCATTGTCATGTAACCTCTTACTCCTTTTTTTTCAGAATGCTCCTGGGTTAATCACATGGATAAAATGGGCTCTGGGCACATTTTACAATAGCATCACAGGCTTCTTGGCTCATAGCCCCTGATTACATAAAGGGGGAGCAGCTGAGTCTTCTTTAGTCTTGCAGGTTTTTAAGCCTATAGCCTAAGGACTGGGGTCCTTAACTGGAATACAGCACTTGGCCCTCCTAGGTCCTGTGCCCTGCCCCAGAGAGCGAGAGAAACCTGCTACTGCATCTTCCTCTAGAATACTTCCAATAGATGTTTTTCCAGGTTAATAGGTATGTAGGATCAAGTCATTCCACTCATACTTACTCAGTACCCATTGTCCTGCTTTTCCACCTACCTTACCGGTAACACTATTTCAATCTTCTTTGCTAAGTCTCAATTATTCACCTAATTTCTAAACACTAGAGGGTCCCAAAGCTCAATCTTTGGACTTTTCCATGTTTGCTCACTTAACGAGCCCCTAGAATCACGTGACTTTAAATACTATTCATAACCTGAAACCTCCAGTCTGGACCTCCTCCCTAAACTCCAGCTTTATACACAGAACTTTCTACTTGATAGCTCCATTGAATGACGAACAGGCATCTCACAGTTAACATTTGGTCAAACATAACTTTCTGATTGTTCGTGCCTAAACATGTTATACATGCAGTCTTCCTCCTTTTAGGTAATCTGCCCAAGTGTTCTGATTAAAAATCTTGTGGTCATCTGTGACTCCTCTTTTTCTTTCACACTTCACACACAATCCATCAAACAAATACTGTTTGCTCTACTTTCAAAATATATCTGGAATACAACCACTGCCATGACCTCTTGTCTAAATTACAGTAATAATTTCTCCCTGGGTCTGCCCTTGCTTCCTACAGTCCATTATCGACATAGTAGCAGAGTGATCCTTTTAAGTAATAATCATGCCATTTCTCTGCTTAAAACCCTCTAATATTTTGTTTGTTTGTTTGTTTTACTCAGAATAAAATCAAAGTTACTACAAAGGAAACAGGCCCTATACACTCTAACTTCCTGCTACTTCTATGATCCAATCTTGAACCCTGCCAAACCTGCCCAGTGGTAAAGAGCTAAATCATCTAACTCCTTAGGGTGGCCTCCATACCTGTGAGTCCGTTTTACTAAAATCCTCTCAGAAGTTTAATCACTTCTTAATGTGTTTATAGCATCAAACTGGCATCTAGTTTCCTAGAGGATTCATTCATAGGAATTACAAACCACTTATTATTGTGTTGTTATTATAATGATGAACTTATACACAAGTATTTTCACTGTGAATGGCTGAGAATAAAAATGCTTCCAAGATTCTTAGTTCACATTTTGCTTCAGAGCCAGGATCCTTGAAAAGGTGGATTGCTCCTATTTCTGTATGTTAATCTCTCCCAGTTGATACCATGCAAGGGAGTGAAATACAGTCAAATTGTAGAATAAAATTTTTTAAAATAATTTCCTTCTAAGGGTGGACCCTTAACCTTGATCCAACTCTTGCCCACAGTCTTAGGTTGAACCTAGAAATATTAACTCTGAAAGGGGCAGAGTCCTAAACAATACTTACCACTTGTTTCCATCAGTATTCTATATGGACAGCAAAAGCAGGGTTACTATGAAATTAATAAAACTTAAGCTTCATGGCCCCTCTCTTGTATGGGTACCTCAAATACTCATTGCTGGCAGTTGTGGAGAGTTCCAGGTGGGAAAGGAAAGGCAGTTTGCAATCAGAAAGCATTTTTATGTAAACTTTTCTGATAAATTGCTTAAAGACATCTTAAAAGAGAGTAGACTGACTCTCCAAGTCTCCAGTAATTTATTGTGATTTTTAAATCCTAATTATTTACTTTATTTATCTAATTTTGTATTATTTTCAAAGAGGCAATTCCCAACCCACCAGATTTGTGTAAAGTCAAGTCTACACAAACACTTCAATGAATGGTAAAATCTTATGAATGTTTAGATGGTTTATCCAGTTGCTAAAGAAAAAAATTGTCCAAGATAATCAGATTTCTTATATTTTATTTATAAAATATTTATTTTGGTATATTTGAGGATGTTAACTTTTATTAGCACTCAGATAAAGAAGAATGTTAACTGTGAGAAGTATTAGTAATTCTACTGTAGTTGATATAATATTATACCTCCAAAAGAGAGCAATTAAGTCATTCTCATTTGAAAAATGTGGTGCCGGATGTTGCGGTTGAATGACTCCAGATTAAAAAATAGTACAAATCCCATTTTCAAGAAGATTATATAATTCATCATCCAGATACTCAAATCTTTATTACCTTAACATTATCAGAAAGTATTTAGGGCTTAAATATTTTAATAAAGATCTAAAATAGTTTATAAGTGCTATTTGGTAAAGCCTTTCAAGAAGAGATTGTTATTTATTCACTTATTAATAATACTATTATTCAAAAGGTTTGTATTCTTACTGATTACATCTTGTCTTCTGAAAAAGCTACCTAGTAGGTACTGTATGTTCCTTTAAAATTATTGCTGGCTGTAAAAGTGGGCACACGCATGCCAGGGTGTGCGTTAGGCAGCTTTTACAATGCTCCCCGGGTGTGCTAGGCCTCTGGGGCATGGAGCCAAAAGCGAAGCTGCCATCACTCAACAGTATAAAATGCACACTGTGGTGTGTCATCGCAATTATTCCTTTTTATGACTTTGAAAAAAAGACTCCACCTTCCCTTCAGTAATTTTAAACATTAACTTCCAGCTTTCAGAAATACTCAAAATGGTTCAATTCTGTATTTTCAATGAACAAGATGTGGTGCATTAGAAACTAACTCCTCCTCACCATGCAAGCATTTTCATACATTACAAATTCTAACTTGAAAAAAATGCACAAATTTGTGAGCAAAAAATTGTGGAAAAACTTTTTGAGTATATATCTTCTGTTAAACTGGCAAAACAATATTGCCAAGGGTAAATATTTTTCTAAAAACTTAGGATTATCTTGGAATCTTTCTAAGACTTCTACATTAATAATTTTTATTTATAAAAAAATTTTTGAATGAACAAAGTGCTTAATTGTCAGACTCTTTTTAAAATGAAGCCATTATTTTTAACAAACAGCATCTAATAGTTGAGGGAAAATAAAAGTAAATACATAAAAACATTAATATCAACAATCAGTTGTTTCCTAGAACTTTAAATTTACAAGTTAACACTCATTCTCAAATGTTTTTCAACCAAGTTATAGAAATGTGTAACAAATTACATTTTGAATGAAAGGTACACACTGGAGTTGAAATTATAAAAGAAAGATGTGGTGACATTGATGGAATCAGAGAGTGATTGGAATGGATGTTTCAGGTAGAGATGGCCTAGAATTTTATTAGAAAATACCAACATTTCACAGAATTTTGATGAGGAAAAGGTGTTACGTAAGTGAGAGATGAGTTATATATTCCTAATAGAATTTATTTATGGAAAAATATAATTGAGCAAGAAAGAATAAGTTTTATACTGTCTTAAAATGGTGAAGGCTACTTAAAAATCATTTGGTTCAATTCCTTGTATAAAAAAATCTGCTGGGTGGTTTTCAATCATCTCTTTTGAGAGAATCCTTTAAAATAGTCATCCAGTCTTCTCTTGAACACATACTGTGAAAACAAATAACAGACCTCATTATTTTGTGTGGCTTTCCCTTCTGCTGTTGAGCAACTGAATAGGTTGGTATTCCTAATGGGCTGAAAATTACTCTACTATAATTTATGCCCATTGGACTCTTTTTTCTGTTCCATAAAATAATATAAAGTCTATTTTTCCAAGGGTTCGAAGTCACCTATCAAACATTTCTGCATCCTTTCTTCCCCAATCTTCTCTTCACTAGAGCAACAAAATCCCTGTTTACTGAAAAATTTTGCATTTGACATTGTGTTTAGACTCCTTACCGTACTCTTTGCATGTATCTTGCACTTATCAGTGTCCTTTTTAAAAGAGGAGCACCTAGAATTAGTCATAATTCTGCATGGTACAAGGGAGTTTTACTTTTGTTGACTTTATTGACCTTAGTAATATGCTATTAGAGTAGTCAACATTTACATTGGCTTTCCTAAGATCTTCGTTACATTATTGACTCAAATTGATCTTTCAGTCAGATAAAATGGTCAGGACATTTTTAAGAAATAATTTGTATGGGTAAGTTAGGTCTTCTATGTCTTATTCATGTGTAATTTTTAAAATATCGTATAAGACTTTACATTTAGGTCCATTGCATTGCATTTATTTATTTAAGCCCTTCATTGTAGCCTATAAATATTTTTATTTAGTCATCAATAGGTTAGCCAGCCCACCAAGATTTATGTCAGTCATAAATATGACAGGCCTATCTTTCATGTAATCAGATATGTGCATACATAGAGCATGGACTTTAGGGACAAACAGATGTGTTTTCCCTTCTGGATTTTCTAATTACTATCTATGACTTTTGGAAGGTCACTTAACCTCCCCAAGCCTCCATAAAATGAGAAAAGTAATGCTTACTTTTCATGGAGTAGCAGTGAGATTTAGATGCAATATGTATATAAAGCACTTAGGTTAGTGCTTGGTATGTAATTTATATATTTTATGTATCATTATCTCCTGTAAGAGTGGGGTAGGGAAGAAGCAAGAGTAGTAATAGTAAAAGAAGCAAATGTGTTTATCTGGCAAAATAAGAAAATTCAGAAACACTTGAAAATAAAAGCAGAGAGTATTGACTAGTATTGACTTTGACATATGTTAAGGTTCATTGGCAGCCATTTTAGTTTTATGAATCAGTAATTAAAACTACTGGATTTTGAGTTTAATAATAGGATCAAAACCATATTTGAAATTAATTACTGATTTATTTTATTGATAAGAAGTGAGGCTGGAGGCTAGACAGGCTATCTTTCTAAACTTTGATAAAATTTTAACTACCTCACAATGTTGAGGATGGAATGGAGATCTGAACACACAGTATGATTTTCCTCAAGTCTGCATCATCTAGAAAGCCTTTCATTGTCAAGAAGACAAAAAAATCATCAATGCCAAGTTCAGCCCCAAGGAAGAAGTTGAAGGTTTAACTCTCTCCTTTTAAGAATGTAATAGTAGTGAGCATTTCCTGAGTACATACTGGGTGCCATCATTGTAACACCTTCATGGTATAAGCTCTCATAATCCTCATAACAATGTTATGAAGTAGTTCTACCAAATTTCTCCCATTTCACAGATGAGATTATTGAAATGCTGAGAGGTTACAAAGTTTGCCTGAAGTCATGTAGCCGGCAAGCGATGGAGCCAGGATTTGAACTAAACGGTCTCACTTAGAGTCTATACTTTTATCTACTAAAATCGAGTTGCTTCTAGTCAAGATTTAGTGTTTTCTAAGGGTAAGCAATCTTTGGTTCACCCAAGATCATTTTGAGAATAACACAAGAAGTGAAAAAAATTAATAAGCAACGGACAAAACCCTATATATCATTCACAGCACTGATGTTGTTGAGGACATTATTACATCCCTCAGAGCTCCCAATGTAAAGCTTCATATCAAATTTTTTTTTCTAAAATGTAGACTAGAGTTCTGCTTCTCTTAAGAAACTGCTAATTTGTAGAAGAAAAAATGTACCCCAAAAAGGTATTTGAATTAAAAGAGATCATGTTAACTAAAATAGAATAAAGTAGGACATTTTAGGAGACATTATAATGTACTGAAAGAACATCAATTTGGAGACAGAGACGTGAGTTTGAGTCTCTGAATTCATGCTGCACACTCACTGGCTGAAGGTCTCTGGCAAATTAATCTCCCTGGTCCTCAGTTTTCTCTTCTATAAAATAGTTAATGACAATATTAGCCTTAACTAAGTTATAGCATTAGTAAAAATTAAATGAGATAATATATGTAAAAATACTTTGTAAACTACTCTATTTTAGTTATATTGTCTAATAATCAAACTGGAATTTTCTATTACATGTAAGATAATTTATTTGAGGAAGAAATCTTAATTCTTCACCAGAATTTTATGTTGTTTAAAAATAACATAAACCTACTCTTCTTTAAAGAGTTTAAATTAAAACTTCCTTTATGAGAACAAGAGTTGTAGTTCCATTTTACACTGGAGGAAAATAGAAGATTATGACAAGGAAAGAGAAAAAAAGTTGTTAAGGTCTATAAGGGATAACAAGGCCATACACAAATTGTTTTCAAACCTGGAGCTCTAGGCCGCCTGGGTCTCTACTGCGAAGCAAAACTGCACCATTGCCTTAACAACTCACTCTTTTTTTCTGCTGTTTCTCAAAATCTCTACCCTGAACCCACCCTAAAATGTAGGGATTGAAATAAAGAAAAGGAAGCTACATCTATTGTTCGATAAAGATCAATATTAAGAGTGAGAGATATTAATTGGAAACAGCATCATCATTGATTTAGACCCCAAGCCACATTCATTGTGTATGCATCTATTGCTGATCTGTGGGAGAGAGGGGGTACAGAATTTAGTTTCCTTCTCTTTAACTAAGTGTTGCTCAGTTTTTCCGCCAGTGTTGTAAGAACGTTGCTAAAAGACACAAAAGCTCACAGAGGTGTCAAACAGCAGGGATGAGAGGCTGAGCTTCCCCTCATCCGTGAAAGAGTCAATTAGAACAAAGACAACTCTTGGATTTTAAGATCACCAGTCCAAGTTGTTCCAGAATTCACATGTGTATTTCAAATTCAGCCTTCTTATATTTCTTCTTTATTTCGAGAAAATGTAATTATGTGGTGTTTTTGTGCTTTTAAGAGCACAATTATAAAAAGCATTCAGCCTTTTCTTATATTTTGTAGCCACGTGTGCTTCTGTTTAATCTTGTCCCCATAGGAACTACACTGAGATCAAACAACAACCAGCATCAGAAAAACTTTAAAGAGATCCCTCCAGTGTTTAACCATCATTTCAACAACCTGAATTTTAAATATTCTATGCTTTTTCTTTCTTTCTGATACTGATTTCTTATGTGCTCAGGCACAGAGGGAGCTGAGAAGGAAGGGAGGATAGGAACAAAGCATAGCCTCAGTCAAGAGCTCTTTCATTCTTGGTTAGATTAGGGATGACTTCAACTTCTTATGTAAAGTGCACGCTGTAAACTAATCTTCATTTCTGCAATTTAGATAAGATTATTTCAATAGTCCTCAGTTTCAGTATTGGAGTTGCTCTTTCTTGTACTGATATTCTTTTTGGCCAATGATCTATGTGACTGTCATGTGACATAAATTTACCATATCTGAGTTCTATCTTGTGGGTTTGTGCCAGGAGCAAAACATTATTTGTGTTTGTATCAGCAGATGAACTTTAAAGGTGTGTCTGTTGACTTTTTTGAAGATCAACAAAGTGCAGCAATATTCTTTGGGTTAGTTCACAAAATCCTAACTGGACACATGTGATGTGTACCAACTGTCGTTAAAGACATACATTTTTATTAATTTCATATTCATATCTATTTTCTTAAATTTATATAAGTTAATTGTAAACAATATAATTTACTGGACTATCATTATATGTCAAAATAGTGTGATCCAATATTTAAGTTGCTACAAAGATAAATGCCATTTTAATTTAAAGTATATGTCAGAAATGATATATTTTTATAATATGTAGGCCAAGATTACTTCATATACTATTTATTCCATCATATATATTTTATATGTGATGTATATGTAATAATATTTATTATACCTGAAGCAGAAAACATGCATATCATTTAAATAAGTATTTATAAAAATTTGACTAAAAGAAAGCTTTCGAAACAAAGAATTAGTAACAAAAAAGGTTTTATTGAGATCTTAACTAGTCAATAAAGCCCAACAAAAAATATTACCTATAGAGTTCAGGAGTGAACTTGGGATTCCTTCTAGGTTTAATTACAAAAACAGAAATGACTAGAGTGTAATGAATGTAAATTAAAACCCAAATATTGAGATTAAAAGTGGAGGCTACTAATATTCCTAGGCAGATCTAATTTCAAAGATATAAAACTTAAGTGAAAAATGAATGACGATGTAAATGGAATATCTTCCGTGTTGTAAAGACCCTACAATTTAGTTTTTGAAACCGTATGCTGCAACAGTAGTTGCTCATGGCTTTACTGAAATTATGTGTATGTGAGTGTGAGATAGGGTGTTTGGGAGTGCTTATAATTCTCTTTCATCTGCTATGGTAATATCTAAAAGCTAGAAAACTGTCATAAAGTTGAATTCTCATGAAAAGTTCTTTTTAAAATGACCTATTTTTAAAAGTTAAAGTTAAGTAATAGCCTGATCATTATTATTAACAGAGGCATCAGAAGAAGAATAATTTAAGAATCTTTCTACCTATGTTCTAGATCTCATCTCAGTTTTTCAGAGATTATTATCTCTTCCCTCAAATTTCACATCTAAAAACTAAATAAAGAAATGAAAAACCCTTCCACATTCTTGTTCTCTATATACTACCCTGGTTTTCATCCACATCTAAGTCTTAATATTTATCACTTTTCTGCACCTCTACTTCACTTCTCAAACCGATGCAATTTGACTTTCACCTTATCACTGCACAGAAAGTTCACTCGAAGGTCAAGGCAACCTCCTAAAAGAGGAAGTTAATGGATACTGTTAATCCTTAAATTCCCTGACCTCCCAACAGCTATCTGAACTCTCTCTTTCTAGGTTTCCATGTCACCAATACTCTCCTTGGTTTTCTTCATCTACTGCAGCAACTTTTTTATTCCTCTGATAATCTTCTCATCACATGCAATCAATCCATCCTTCCTGGGCAACTTCATTTATATCAGTGACTTTATTTATCGTCCAGATGCTAATGATTCCCACTTTTGTAACTCCACCTTAACCTCTGGGCTTCAGAGTTATAATACTTTCATAATAATTTCAGGACTTCTTCATGTGAATGATATGGACTTCTCTAGCTGAACTCATTGTTTGTCCTCAGTTTCCTTCAAAGTTTTTTGATTTCTATCCTCAATCTCTGTTAATGGCTCACCTCTTTATAATGTCTTAGGTCAAAAAATTGTGAATGATCCTTGATTCTCTTCTCTCTAAAATTATTATTTATTAGATTGCTAAAACCTTAGTAATTCTATTATCAATCTAGCCTTGATTTGTCCAGCACCATTGTCAACACCACAATCTATTCTATTATTATTTATTGTGAGGAAAATTGCTATAGCCACTGAACTGGCGGCCTATTATCTCTTTCTCTTCATACTCCTATCTATCCATACATAATGATAGCTATTTTCATTTAAAAAAAAAAGTGGATAAACTGTTGTCAAGCTCTCCTGCCACGAAACCTACAAGGGTACAGGGGGACATCCAATTTGTCTTCTTGTCATGTAAATGCTTTGTAATCAATTAGAGGCTTACCTTTCTGGCCTCGTTTTTTTTTTTTTTTTATCTCTCCATATTTTAATTTTAATATTTTAATTTTAAAATATTCTCTATTCTCTAAATGACCACTAGCAGCTCTGGATTATAAACCTTTTAATTATGATCTCAGAGAAAAGAAGATCCTTCTTTCTCATTTTCTCGGCAAAGTCCTGGAGAAGTTCAGAGTGGCTCTCCTTGTGTCACTTGGTTGTTGTGGCCAAGGGAATGCATTACTCTCATTAGACAGGATGGATCATGTACCCACCTGTGTGGGGAGAAGTCTGTTCCACCAAAACTTCATAGATTAGCTCCCTCACAAGAAAGAGGAGTCCCGTTACCAGAAGCATGAGAAGAAAATACCTGCAGTGGAACTGCCATAAGAGAAAAGGAAGGATGGGGAGGCCACATCAGGTACCTTCTGGAAGCACAGGATAGCTTCTTAGTACTGCATCACCATTCTCCCTTTCACCTGAACAGGCATTCAACTACAAATAGGGACCAAATTCCAATCTTAATAAATTATTTTCTCTCCTAAAATCAGCATTTTCACCTAAGGAATATCATGGTGAATAAAACTATATTGCAAAATCCTGTCTTTAATTTTAGATGTTTTCTCTCAGACTCGTTTTTTTCCCTTTAGGTGGGAGTGGAGGGCATTTCAGAGTCAGGGGGAAATCAGTCACAATCGGCTTCAGTCTTCCCGTTCCCTTTCCCTTCTCTTCTGTAACTTTCTATCCCTTCTCCACTACCACTCCTTATTCCAGTTTCCCCCAAAAAAGAACAAGAAAGAGTTAAATCAGATGGTATTTAGATTCAGATTAAACAAATATTATTGAGTACTTATCATGTACCATATGCAAAATCTCAAAAGTATGTATCGTGTATTACAGTTGGACCACAGATGTTGTACAGGTGATGTACTAGCTTATCATACTAGGGGGAAAAAAGGAGTTCTGAGATGTGCTTTGGCAACTCAGAAGTGCAAAATGGTTGTTTATGATATTCAGATAAATAAAATATGTTTGGGTTTTGGTTTATTTAAAATCTGCATCCCTGTGAACAGCGCACAGCTTATGTGACTTGTTCTTCCTTTTGTCTTGCCCCTGCCTTACTGTGTGCTCCATTCCTCTTTCTTTCCTTCTCCCCCACCACCCCCAGCCCTTTTCAATTTCATGGGAAAGCAAAATAACATAGTCTACCCTTGATTTTCTTTTAATTATTAAAGCTTTCTTTCCAACTCTTTTTAAAACCTTCTTGTGGGTCCTTCTTTAATTATAGAGAAATATCCTTATTTCCTTGAATATTTTTGCAGAACAACTTGACTGGAATATAATGGCATTGAGGATATCTTTTACACTGCATCTTTTTCTAGTGGAAGAAACTTGTTTTCTCATCTCCCATGAGCAAAAGGACCAGGAAGTGTTTTCCCTTCTCCTGATTCGCCACTAACACTGCCACTTACTAGCTATGTAGTAGCTTCAAGCAGATGATAATCAAGACTTATACATCTATGTTAATAACTCATGCAAACATTCAGTCAATGCCTGGATCTCCACAATTTCGATGACCTTAATTTCCATTTATTCCCAGTATTAATCCTGAATCTTGTCCGCTCTGCTTCTCCTCAAAAAATTGAAACTCCAAATACCCAACTTTTCTGTCTTTATACTTACTACCTGCTCTCATACAATGAAAGACCTTTGTTCTTACCATTTTCTCTAGTCTTTCATTCCCCTCCTAGCCTCTTATCCATCCCTGCATGATTTGAAACTTCTGTTTGATCATCAAAAAGTTGTTCCACTAATCACATTGATCTTCTGGGAATTTTTCAAGGAGATAAAACTTCATTTATAAATTAACCCTATTTTACATTCATTTATATTTTTCCCAAGCTTGTACTTTATCCCCAGGACTATAAACTTAAATTAGTGGAAGAAGCTGAAATGGCATTTCTAGTGGAAAGGAAGTAAAACTGGGAAAGGAAATCCTTTAGCTTACCCATCAATTATTTATTCAGTAAACAGTAAGAGAGTATAAAAGCTGCCAGGACCGTGTTAGTAACAGATTAGGCAATAAGGAAATGAAGACTTGGAAAATTAAAAAACAAAAAATGGGTGTCATTTATAACCATCACAGACTCAATTTAAATAAAAAGCCAGTGAATTATTAATTGTTGTCATTATGTTAATTGTGCCAATATTTGACAGCAGAAGGTGAGATGGATCATAGAAATTTTTGGAAAAATAAGTTAAATAACCCTTGTGGCACATTTATTGCACTTGGACTCAATAGTCTCATTATCAGAGAAATTATTCTAAGGTACTATTTTAAATGCTCTTTTAAAGACTAGGCATGTAGTGTAAAAGACAAAATTATTACATTATTATTTTAGTTAAAAGTGAACATTTTCAAAAGGAAGCTTTTTTTTAGCTCTGCTGTTTTCATCAAAATAGGAATCATGATCTTTGCTATGAATTCTGTATCACTAAAAGGTATTTTTAAAAATATTTCTGTAACTGTAGCTCTATACAATAGTGCAGACAAGATCAATATTTTTGATCAAGTTTTTCATGTTAGTGAGTTTCATGCTCACAGCTATATGAGGTTGTATATGATATATATCTATATTTTATAGATAGATATAGATATAGATATAGATATAGATATAGATAGATACATAATTTTAACTAGCTCATTTTTCATGAAGTTGGATGAGAAAAGTTTCCTGTGAATTCTTAGTAGCTATGGGCTTCTTTTATCAGGGTTCTGACAACCAACCATAGTTTAATACAATCTTGTTTACATATAGTTTTTGATATGTATAAGAATATGAGCTAGATCTGTAAAATATTATGTTTGTTTTCAACCTCTGTTGAGGTGAAATGACATCAGAAAACTTGGATCAAGCCTGGTCTTCCAGTGTCAAATTGTCCTAAACAGATTGCTGCCTCAAAGTACGGGTCCTCATCTACTTTTTCTTCCACCCAATTGCACTGCATGTTGCAAACAAGTTGGCACAACCGTATGCAGATCCTTATCTCTAAAGGTCACTTCTGACGTTTAAGAATTATAGCAAAAATCTGCCTTCGCAGAAAAAAGTTAATAAGTGTATTGATTATCCAGATAATTATTTTGAGAATTTATTTTAGTAATAGAAACCTAGTCATTGTGCTCATAATACTACCCCTTAAATAAGACCATATTGCTCTAATGTTCCCATTTTTGGGTGTATTGAAAAGTAATTCAGCTCAATTATATGAATATGGACTAAAGCATTTCTATTAATTGTATGCTATTAAACACGTTCTCTGTGACTCACTTTTCCATCTAAAAAGTAGAACGTTGTGCATGTTTTTCATGGACCTGTAATTAGGGTAATAAGAACTGATATTTGTAAACCCAAATTCTGAAGAAGAACTTGTAATATAAGTTGAAGGTTTGTTATTTATCACACAAAATTGACAATGTGTCCTGCCTATTCCAAGCTGGTTATGTGAAAGCTAAAAAAACCTTCAAAATCTATAAACAAATTGTAGAAATTTGACTTGACAATCAAACAGCTATTAGTGCTGATTTAAAACATAAAGATAATATAAAGTATAGATTTAAATTCTGGGTCAAATCAATAAAATTTCCTGAGATGTAAAAATTTACTGAGCACCTACTATGTCCAAGGGAAGCATTGTTTTGGGCTGTCCTTAGGTAACTTATAGTCTAGTTGAAAAAATTAGAATATTGAATGCTTTAAGGGAATCGAAATCATTTGAGTAAGCCAAAAATAAAGAAAAAGTCTTCCTGTTGTCTGTCACGAAAAGAAACATAAAATAATGCCTATCATAAATGGTACTAGACATGAGTTAGAATTATCTTTAAGTATTAAATATTGGAAGTTGGGGTTATGTTTTTAAGTACCCCACCCCCAGAAGTTAGACACACTAACCAGAAGCATTCCGCTAATAGATTCCATGATGAGAGATTACATTCTACTTAACATATTTTCAAGTGACATTTAAAATGACTATCTTGCCAACCTTGCTGAATATTAAGGTAATTGAAAACTGCTCAAAAGATAAAAGAAAAAAAGAAGAAGAAAACATTCTCCTTTTCCACTTACTTAACTGGAGTTTTGGATTGCACTTAAATGATCGCACACTGGGATACTGTCATAAGGTACAAATGTTGACAAATAAATGAGGGTAAAAACCCACACAATGACATAAACAATGAAATTTATTTTTTCATTCAATTGTAATTTTGGCATTGTGGGAAACTAGGGCAAGATTTACGACTACCAAGCAATTTACGTGGCTCTTGAAATTAACCTGAACTTTTACATTATTCTCAGATGTAATTATTCTCTTAAAATCAACCATAATACAGCTATTTTTATTTTGAGATTGAAATTGGGCTGTAGATAAATGTATGTGAATCTCTAGTGTTGATACAGGTAAATCTTATTCTTGGCCTTCAAATGGTGAATTTTGAGTAAATTACAATAAATAGCACAAATTAAATCGTATAATAGTTTCCTGGTGAAATATTTCAATACGTGGCATATATAGCTCAGCTGTGTTATGCTGCTTGTTTACACTAACAAAACTCACACTTGCTAGAGAATAATAATCATATTATCTGTTCGTATTTCTAGTCACCGTGCTTTCTCCTCGTGCCTCTCTCTTCCTCCTTCTCTTTAAAGACTGTATTTTAGAGCAATAAAAGGGTTATACTAAGAATGTGAGTCCCAGATATTGTTCTGGGCTTTTACAATGAAATAGCTCTTGCTTAGATTACCAAGAGGGTTGGATTGTGGTCAAATCATGTATAGTCAATTCACTTAATATTTTTCTTCCTTGATATTGGTTTGTTTCTACCTACTGAAAGCAAAGCAGAAACTCACCTATATTTTCAGCTATTTGGAATCTTCACTAGGGAAGTTTCACAATAACTTGTTTTTACTTTAACTGTATGTGCTATAACATTGGAGTGGAGAAACACTTTTAACCCTAAAGAATTTCAGGAATGACTTTTGATCTGACAGTAACATAAATGAGTACATTTTTGAAAAAAAAAATGGAATTGTCTTAATTGTAAAGAAAGTCAATGTATTTTCTTTAAAGTTTCTGATGAGGTATGGCTCCCTGGTTTCATTAGAAAGGGGAGCGGGAATCAAAGGAGGTTGACAGTTGGTTGATGTGTATGTCTAGCTACTAAATCATTGCATTCATGCAAAGACCTCCTATGTGCTCCCATTAAATCCCATTCAGCTCATGCGGTAATATATGTACTGTAGCCTATGGCTGTATTATCACTGGTTTTTATTCTCCCCGTTAAATTCTCACAAACTCGCATAGTCTTCTAGGCTTTCTTTTAAAATTGTATATTTAATAAAGATAGCTCTCAAAAAACGAATGCTAAGAAAAAAAAAGAAAGCTGTAGAAATATATTTCCAGTGTTTTGTCATACTATACATATGTATGTAGTTATGTAAAATTCTATTTTAAAACTCATGATAATAGTTGTCTCTGTGGAAGATTCAAGGGTAATAGGACTGAGGCTACTGGCCAAAGAGGAGTTCAACGTAATCTGTAAAGTTTTGTTTTGTTTTTAAAGGCATGAAATTTCTATTGATGTGTAAAGGGGCTGGAGTGTTACAGTATCCTTTGAATTTCTCTGTACTTGAAATATAATGAATAAGCAGTAGTGATAGAGTAGTGGCTAAGTATACAGGATCTTGAAACAGATTGCTTGTGTTTAAACCTACCACTTACTTCATGACTAGAGGCAAGTCACTGCCTTCCAGTGCCTCAGTTTTTTAATCTGTAAAATGGTGTTAAATATAAATAGTACCTACAATATTGGGTTGTCGTGAGAAGTAAATGAAGTAATACCTGAAAAGTGTTTAGAACAAAGCTTGTCGCATAGCAAGTTTTCAATAAACTATAACTAGTGATTTTTTAAACGTCTCAAGTTTTCTATAGCATTGCGTAGGTCTTAAAAGAACTTTTATGAAATAGACTTATTGCTGGATAAATATTAAAGCAATGTGTATATAAAACAATTGTAAACACATTTAATGAAGCCACAGAACTGGAACTTCAGTAAAATGTTTCCATATTTCATTCGAAGTACTAGGAGGCCACTTGCTTCCAACTCACAATTCTACTCTTCTGTGCTCCTCAGTATTGAACTGTTTCTCTCTCTCTCTCTCTCTCTCTTCCCGCATCTTTCTTTTTGGTTCTGAATCTACATAGTAGTACCCAAATAGTTTTGAGCACAAACACAGCAAGTATGCATTTCTTCTTTTGGCGACAGTAGCTTTAGTATTAACTGAAAGGCAGGGTGGATAATGTGACACCCGCTTTACTTTCAGCAGACTTGTTAATATCAGCTCTGAATTTTTCATGACGGCTTCGGTAACCTGTAGCCTAGAGCTGAAGCTCTGGGGGTTTCCACCACAAAGAGATGGATCAGCTGAGCTCTCACTTCCCATCTGGCACTGGGTGACAGGGACAGTCAGGGGGGCTGCAGGAAACCTGAAGAAGAAGAAAGCTGATGTGGGACACCCATTGTAGTACATAAAAGGCTAAACATGCGCTGTTGTATGGCTGTATCTCTGAGACACTTGTTTATCACTGGCTTCAGAATATACTTAGCCAATGTGTCTAACGTTAGAGTCACGAGAACAGCTGCCGCTCGTGTAAGTAATACCCTATACACAGTGGCATCCTGATTTGCCAAACCAGATTCAGGACCTCTCGACAGTGAATGTTTTATGCTGCCTGGCATGCTTCTTATTTACCCACACAGGCAGGCATACACGTGCAAGCACACACGCAGACACACATGATCGCGATTCGGAGCTGTTTGAAATTGTAAACCATTTTAGCTAAGTCCCAAAGAAAGGTAAGTGATCTCAAAGTTTGCACAAAAGCTAAAGTATTTTATGTCTGAAAGTCAAAAACTGAATGATAGTAGGAGGGGTGGGATGCTCAAATATATTCACATGTGAAAAGTCAAAAATAGTAAAAAAAAAAAAAAAAGGACAAAATTTAAGCATTTCCTTTTCCTGAGTCTTATGGTTCTATCATTATTTTTATTATTATTTGTTTTTACTGAGATATGCAGTTTCCCTCTTATTTGTAGGAAGTTGGGTCACTACATTTTTAGTGTTGTTTTTAATAACTGTAACAATTGAGATCTGCTTTAGACACACCCAAGCCACAATTCCTAGAAGGCCGGAGTATTTACAAGTACACCAGGAGGAAAGCAGGAGGAACGCGTTCTCTTAATTGCAGTATTTTCTAGTCACGCCCCTTGTTTATTGAGAAGTTAAGTAAATAATGTTTGGTTTGTACTTGGAAAAAAAATAATTTTGTAGGGTTATAACGCTTCAGCCCTGAATGAGAAACAATGAATAAGAGTAAATAGATACATTGCTTCTAGGATTTTAAAAAAACATTCTTCATCGACAGAAAGAACCAGATCAACATTAACATTTACTAACTTTCTCATTTTTTAAAAGATCTAACTGAAGGTTGACTTTCAATATAAAAATTGTATTAAAATAGTATATCAAGGAGTATGTTTACAGAAAAGTGATAGTAACCAAAGAGTCATACAGATTTATTACAACAAAGTAGTTAAAACATTAAATAATTTACTTTAACTACAATCATGATCTCAATATACTGGTATGATATTCTCCAACTGTAGAGTGACTTGGGTGAAACCTACATCAGAGTGTTTTCATGTTTACTTATACAGTATGTTCCTAATCTTGCAAAAGGATTAGGACTGATAATTCTATAAACTGAAGAGTTTTCACTCTGTTTTTAAAGTTATTTTACTACAAAAAATAATAAAAGTTTTAATCATTAAAACCAACCTGTGTTTTGCATAGCAAATGCGGAATTGAAGATTATAATTTTAGCTCTTAAACAAAAATTAGATTTTCTTGGTCATCATCCCTTCATGTTTGTTTATCTTTGCTAAATAACAAATTACTTCCAAATTAGTGGCCTAAGACAGCCAGTTTATTTTGCTTATGGTTTTGTGGGTCAGAAATTCTCTAAAGGCTGGCTGCTGGTCAGTTCTCATTTGGGGTCTCTCATTGGGTTACAATCAGAGGTAGGTGGGGCTGAAGTTATCAAGGCTCACCTGGGCTGGACATCTAAGATGGCTCCCTCTCATGGCTGGCCCTTGATGTTGGAATCTCAGTTCATTGTCAACCAGAATGTCTATGCAAGGTCTCCTGAGCACAGCCTCGGCTTCCTCACAGCAAGGAGGCCTCAGGATAGCTGGACTTCTTATATGGTAGCTCACAGTTCTAAGTGTGTTCCAGTGACAAAGGTAAAGGTTGCCTTGGAATTCACACAATGCCTCTTTGGCTGAATTGCTTTGGTTGTAAGAGAGTCTTAAGGCCAGCCCAGATTCAAGGGGAGGAATAGAGGGACCACTTCTTGATGGAAAGAGTATAAAAGACTTGTGGGCACATATTAAAAATACCCCACTACCCTCTGTATGATGTAGTACACAGATCATTTGAGCAACAATATGGAGGTCCTGGCTTTTTGCCATGAGCTTTATCTATCAATAGAATATCATTTTAGTCAGAGCTCGAATCACCTCAAATACCACGTAGTAGCTGTGATAAGTTGCATTTCAAAAAATGACCATAACGATATTTCTGGTCCTACCTGCTCTTTTAGAATCTTGCCATTCCCCATCAAGAGATAGAATCTCTTTCTCCTTGCCTTGAAATCAGACAGGTTTTTGTGATGGCTTTGACAAATAGAATGTGGCAAAAGTGATACCACATGATTTCCAAGGCTGCTTCACAAAAGGTGATATGGTTTCTACCTGAGCTTCTCTCTTGGGAATGCTCACCCTTGGAACCTATTCACCCTATGGTGAGGAAGCCCAAACCATCTGTGCGGGCATGTCTAGGTATTCCAGCTGAAAATCTCAGCTGAGGTCTCAGTCCATAGACAACATCAACTGCAAGAGTTGATATGACTTCAGCCCCAGCATGTGAGCCACTCTACGTGATGTAGAGACAAGCTGTCTCTTTCAAACCTTTCCCAGGTTGAGATTTATAAGCAAATTAATGTTTGGGGATGATTTTTATACAGCAATAGATAACCAGAATGAGTGACTAACCTCTAACCCAATAGGTGGTGTTGCGTTTTAAACAAATGTCTAATTTGCAAATTAATCTCTTTTTAAATCTCAATAATATGGCATAATATGCGTTTCAACGATTTCTTGGTGTCAATAGAAATGAAGGCAGAAGGGAATGGCTATCAATTCATAGATCTCCAGTCTTCAATTACTGAAGAAGTCGAGTGTGGTGAACTTAGTAGTTTTGAAACTCTATGACGCCAATGATAGCTTTTTAAAGCAGATTAATTAGAAACATGATGTTGCATACCCAGTTAACCTGAAAGTTTTTCTTTGAGAAAATGTGTGTGTAAGATGCAGCTACAGATAACCAATCCATTTATTCACTCGATAAACATTTTTTGAATTTTTATTATGTCAGGCATTATTCTATGTGTAAGAATAGAGCAGTGAACAAAACAGACATTCATCTTTTCATGGAGTTTATATTTCTGGGAAATGAGTAGGTAATGAACAAATAACAAACAAATACATAAATGAAATTGATAAAATATCAGTTGGTGATAAATGGAGGAAAATTCCAGAGAAGGAAGATAGCAAGCACGGGGCTGGAAGAAGGGAGATAATCACATACAAGATGGGCAGGGAAAACTACACCGAGGTAATGAAATTTATCACAAAACATAAATGAGTCAGTAAAGAATTTCTGAGCAGAGGGAACAGAAAGTCCAGAGGCCCCAAAGCAGCAGTATGGTAGTATACTCCAGTAAAAGCAAGAAGGCCCTGCGTTGGAGCTTAAGCAAAAGAGGCTATAGTAAGAGAAAGGAAGTAGAGAGGGAGTATTTGAGCCTTCTGAGCAATTATAAGAATTTGCTCTGCGCGAGAACTGAATCTTTTGTAAAGGTTTGAGCAAAAGAATGACATGGTATAACTTAGATATAAAAAGATTCTTTCTGACCACTGTGATGAGGTTATAAAGTGGAATAATCAGGCAAATTAAAATAGTTGCTTGAACAAAGATAATAATAATGAGAGAGTGGTAGAAGTGATTGAATCAGGATATATTTTGATGGTGAAAACCAATTTACTGATGGATTAAATTGGATTGGATCAGATGGGATTGGATTGGATTGGATTGGATTGGATTGGATTGGATTGGATATGGGATATGAGAGAAGGGAGGGATCAGGGATGACTCAAACTCTTAAAGTGAGCTGCTAGAAGAATGAAGTTGCCCTTTAATCAGAGGGTGAGTTCTGTGGGAGAAGATGCTCTGCTGGGAAGATCAGGAATTCTTTTGACATGTAAAGTTTGAGATATCTATAAGACATCCAGTTAAATAGTAATTATCATAGTCCGGAGGTTAGTAGAAACAAGAAATTATCAATTTGGAAGTCTTCTGTGTTTAGAAGGCTTGTCAGAGTGGAAAAGTTAATCAAGATGTCTTAGGCTTTTTCTGCGAACTGATGTAAATAGTCATAAAGAGCAGATTGATACTAACCCTAGTCCATTTTTTCGCAGATTAGATACACTTCCAAAAAAAATTCTATATCACTTATTAGTGTTGATTTATTTTTTGAATTGCTAATTCCACAGTGTAACCTATTTATGAAATGGCATCTATATCTAGTTTTTTTCTTTGCACAATTTAGTGTTGTGGAAACAATAAGTTGTTGTTAATGCAATTCAGTTGAAGAAAATCTTGCTTGAATACAGTTTGTTTTCTGCCTAACTCTCTAATAATGTATTTATCCTTGATAAGTGTTGTTACCTACCACAAATAACATGCCCTGACAGATGAAAGAAAGAAAGAAAGAAAGAAAGAAAGAAAGAAAGAAAGAAAGAAGGAAGGAAGGAAGGAAGAAGGAAGGAAGGAAGGAAGGAAGGAAGGAAGGAAGGAAGGAAGGAAGGAGGAGGAAGGAAGGAGAAAGGAAAAGAAAGGAAGGAAGGAAGGAAAGAAGGTGGGGGGGGAGAGAGAGAGAGAGAGAAAGCAAGCAAGCGAGAGAGCGAGCGAGCGAGGGAGCAAACAATTACAGGTTATTGGAGTGAGTCAATGAATTTGCACCTTGGAATATACTTAAAGATAGCACATTACAATTCAAAATGCTATCAGTTTGGCCTGATGTTTAGATTGCCTTCAAATTGCACACGCGAGTGCAAATGTTGCAATTTGAGACACATTTCTTAGATTCAACTGTGCAAATTAAATCAGATTATCTAAATGTAAATTATCTGAGGGCCCAATACACAGAAAATACAAGACTGAAAGTCTCCTTATAGTAGAATTTCTGCATAGGAGTTCTGCATCAGCCAACATTTACAAAAGAGACTGTCAAAGTTTAAGAGCTGGGACTTGCCAAGGATATCAGTCTCTTGACTGCTTTCCAACCAGTGAAAAAAGTACAAGTTGAAGGCTAGTATTTTAAAACTCTACAGAGCTAAGAAATGATAATTTTTAAAAGAACCTTTATTGCTAATATATAGTCTCCTAGCTTTCTCACTGTGTTTGGAAAGTTTTTCGAGTATGGGTTGCTTAGACCTCAGGACTGGGGGGAGGGGAGAAGTGCACATGGACAAGTCAAGGTCATCATTAACATTTAACACCCTGAGAAAAAGACTGAGATTCACCTATTCACCCTTCCCTCTCCATTTAGCCCCAGTGGAGCTCAAGAGGGCAATGAATTAAATTTATTCTAGACGGCCTGGGGTTTTAGCTACTGTGAGTGACAGACTGGTGTTGGAAGCAGCTATGAAAGAGTATGCCAATCTGAGCCTGCACTCCATCAACACGAGGGAAATGCATGAAAATCAAATACACATAAATTTAAAGCCCAAAAGTTCATGGCAGTGTGACTGAAAGTTTAAGGTTAAAATATTAATTTGTATACTCTTATCTGAAAGGTTCAAAATTTGAATTTACAAAAATATTTGACATTTTGCTGTACCAAGTTCATAAGAAATATTTTAGAAAAAAGTAAATATGTATCTGTTTATTTTGTCATGCATAAAGCACAAAGCTATGTTACAAGTCTATTTAATTATGGTATGGTTTTGTACAAAAGATGCCACAGCATTATAATAAAAGCCACCAGATGTCACTGTTACAGATTATATTCAAGCATAAATTCAATCTAAAAATATACAAGCTTTTCATTACTCAGTGTGAAGAAATTCTGGGTTATAATTTTGCCATCAAGAAAATAATGTAAATGGGCTTTCTTAACTTGTTGGGATTTTTTTCCCATGAGTTTTACCTTCTCTTTAATTCTTTTTGCTTATGTTTCACAGTGGCTCTAAATATCTAAATATAATTAGGGATTAGGAGATTTTCCCAACAGGAAGTTTACTATACATGAGTTGCTGTCAGAGTTTTCCTTTGAAAGACTTTATATACAGCTAGGACAACTTCTTACCTCTCAGAAAAGTTTAAAGGTAGACTGATATGAAGGTGGCCCAATAATTCCACAGTTCTCAGATTCTTTGATTTCAGCAGGTAGATACTTGGACTTAGTGGAGATGATGATTAAGTTTGGCACATAAATGAGTAGAGGTTCCACACCCCACAACATTCACTGTTACATATCAAAGATCAAAGATGAATTGATACAATTTGAGTGAAATTATGTATCTTATGTAGAGGGTATGTTTCCCTTTTAACAGTAGCCTCCTGTAGACAACATTTCTACCTACTCAGTCTAAGAAACAAAGAATTTAATAATAAGAATTTCTGTCTAGCAAACAGATTAATGAGACAGATTTTGGAGTATACTGGAGTTTGTGACATCTGGCAATTTGTGCCCCATATGGGAGAATTTACACCATGTACACACACAGGTTTATTTAATGATATGATTGTGCTATGTGCTGAACCCAGGATGACTGATTAAAATAAGGATTTCACAGGACCTCAAATGCAGTATCATTTTAAGAAACTGTTTGTTTGTTTGTTTTGTTCTGTTTTAGAAAGAACTGTGTAGATAGATGAAAAGGTATTTCATGACTTTATAAGTACCAGTTAAATCCCACAAAATTTATGTTGGTACATTGCCATAGATCAGAAAATCTATATAGAAAATGAAAGAAAAAAATTAGAAAAGTTTTTAGGAGTAAGAATTCCCTCTCTCTCATAGGAACAAGTAGTAACAGCCACAAAGCTTGTCTGTGTGCTTATGCTATTGTGGAATGTTGTTCAGCATATGGAGAGCTTGGCCCTTTTGCTGTCAGCCCAGGGCAAGGGATGAATTATCCAGGTAAAATCAAGTTTCTTCTTCAGTAGACGCAAAATATTTTCCCCATGAAATGTCTAATAGTATAAGCAAAAAGCTGTTATGCAATGAACTGAGAAACTGGCCTGACGTTGTTAAATATAATTTTAAGTTTCAATGGTAATAGAAAAAAAAGGGCAAATTGACATAATTTTCTTAGAAACATTATCATGGGGGATGTTAGCAAAATATCTCATTCTAATCTTTATTTGAATATATAAAGGCAGTAAAGAGAGGAAGAACATATTATTCAAAGCTTTTTATTCTTTACTTCCCTGCAAAGTCTTCTGATTGATTCCAAGATGGTTATGCTCAAATTTCCCAAATAACAATAAAAACTTCAGTAATCAGGATCTGGACTAGATTCAAACTATTGACCTATTTTGAAAAGACGTAATGTCTTTTTTCAATTTCCTTGGGCTTCAGTCTTCTCATTAGGAAAGCGAGGAGACAGGTAGAGCAGCACTGTTCAATCTGATGAAGGACGGATGCCTCTGCTCTCCACCTGTATTTCCCATTGTCCTTTTGATTGTTGCTGTTGTTTTGTTGAGGACCTAGTCTCAGTGATATTGATTGTGACAAATTAGGGAAATTTGTCAGAACAGAACACCTTACGTGCTTAGAAATTAAGCTGAAATGCTTCCCAGATTAACATCTGCTTTGGTCTTAGAAGATAAGGTTGCATGCAGAGAGTAAAGAGAATCAAGTAACTTTATCACTTTATAGCCAACACCTTTCCAATTAAGTCGTTCAAGAAATGCTGGACATGGGCCTCTGAATTCTAGAGGTAGCTTGCCTGGTACAAAGCAGAGTCAAATGCGTGCCTATTCATTAAATCATACTTGTTTTATTATGTCCTCTCAGCTGTCTTTGTTGTGTTTTTCATTGATATGTATGTCATAAGGCCAGTCTTGATCATCTCAGGGCCCATCAATATAGACTTATACATTTTCAAGTATATTAGATTGCTACAAATGATCTTAGCTCAACTGGTGGAAACCAGGTTTCCCCCCACAATACCATTTGTAATGGAATTTCAACAAATACAAGATTTGTTTAATTTTTTTATTTATTGCATAATTTACGATTATTATCCTTTACTTATTTTCCTAAACCTGTTATTACATCACAAATATCCTGAAATATCTAACTGGTAAAAGTATGCCAAACCCTTCATTGTAAATACCTAGTTTCTTCGTTTTGGTAACACACTCTGTTGTCCATTTTGCAAAGCAGTTCTCGTTCAGAAGTATTATCAGCTGCTATGGGAGGCTAGTTGTCCTGTCCGGTTTTCTGTCATTAACCTCTAAATTTCACTTCTAGGACTGGTTTTAAACTAAGTGGTGCTAGAACTTCTAAAGAGAAGGGACTCTTGCATAGTAATCGGGTTAGGAGTTCATTACCGCCTATCCTGTTGCATTTTTGGTATTAGTTTGGTGGGGGTAGCTGATGGAGATGATGGGTAAAGAGAAACTAATCACTTCCCAGATTACTCCCTGAATTAATCAGAAAAAAAAAAGGAAGTCTGTGTCTACACATTCCTATTAATTAACAATCTATGTATAAATTTACCAGATGAATGAAAAGACATAAGACAAGAAAGGGAAGGTAAATACTAATATACAGAAAACCACCAGTGCTCAAATTTCAAATTGTTGTAATAAGTTTAAGGCCATCACTAAATTCCTAAGAAAATTCCGGCGTTTGTGATGGAGAAGGAGGACCTATATCTAAAAATCCTGACTTTTGCCCCTTGAGCTCACCTTTCTCTTGAGAATGCCTAACTAGTTTCACCTGCCCTCATTATGAGGCCACGTTAGTAGAGGTAGAGGGTTACTAAGCCTCATCAACTTTTTAATTCCTTACAATAGAACTGAGACAAAGCTAAATCATTCGAACATAAAATTACTCGAGGCCTGAAAAATTATAAAAGTGAGATAAAATAGCATGATACAAAGTAACCTAGAAAATATAAGTTGCCCCAAACCAATTTCGATGTCCTTGAGCTGTGCTAATACAGTAGCAATCAGTCACAAGCAACTATCAAGCATTGGAAATATGCATAGTCTCAACTGAGATGTGCTGAAAGTCTAAAATGCATGCTGGATTTCAAAGTCTTAATACAAGAAAAGAATGCTAAATACCTTGTTAATATTAATTGATTACATATTAAAATGATATTTTTAGCAGTAAGTAAAATACACAAAATTGTTTTCATCTGTTTCTTCTTTATTTTAAAATGGCTACTAAAACATTTTAAATCATACATATAATTTGTATTATATTTCTATTGTACAGTACTTCAACAAAATGCTCTTGTAATATCCCGGCCTTACTCCTAGCCTGCTACTATTATAGAAAGTTTTAGGAATATATTGGCTTAAATTGGAGATTTTGAATTTAAGCAGATCTGACTTTATATCCCAGTTCTGCACGTACTACCTGAGTGACTTTGGACATATTACTTAAACTCTCTATCTCAATTTCCCTAGCTACAAAATAGAGATAATAAAATAGTGCCCAAATGCATCTTATGGTTACTATAAATTTCTTATTGGCCTCACACATAAAAATCATTTAGTTATGACTAGTGTTATTTATACTCTTAATTCCTGCTACCAAGGGACTCTCCTTAGTGTTAGATTTATCACATCTAGTCTTAGGATAATATAACCTCAAGAACATTCAATATTATTCTCTCACCTGCCTAAATAAATTATACCTTAGTTTTCCTGGATGGCCAACACCCAAAATGACACATTTTCAAAAGAGATTAAGCCTAATCATGGGGATGAAATCATCTGATAGGCTGTAGCTGGACAATCAATATTCATATTAGAAATACATACCTATAGATATAGGACATAAAGATAATCGATTTGTTACATAAATTAGCAAAATAAATCATCTGATGTTGAAAAGGGAATTTAACATAAAATATCATCAACTAGGGTGACTAGATATTTCATTGAATAAAATGTCTTCTATTGTTTTTAATGGAATTTTCTGATATAGCCCAGTATTAAAAATCAAAATCAACAGAATGTTCATAACAGAAAATATTACTTTACTCTTATAAAAAAAAACAAAGCAAAACCCCAGTGGGTCAACATTGGAAGCACTGCTTGCAATTTTGTTTGACAAGCCTAAAACAAGCATAAAATAAGAGTATTAAGCTTATAGCAACTGAAATAATCAAGAAGAGGAAAATGCTTCTGAATAACTATAGAAAAAGAAAAACCCAAGTATGGGAACATGAAACCTGTGAGGTGATAATTAAAGATTAGAGACGTAGACTTGAACATGTGAGAGGGATATCATCTTGTTTACTAATGTTCTTAATTCCGAAACTAGTATGCAACCCTAGCATTTGAAAAAGGCAACTTAATGCATACTAAATATTAAATGAGGGTACTAGTTTACTTGAGACATCCCTACGAGGGATAATACAGAATATAAAGTTTGGAAAGTGGGTTTAAAACATGGTGCTGAAGCTATAATAGTGTTTTTGAAAAGAAAAGTAGAGATGGTTTGGAAATTATATCAAGGGTTGCTATATCCTCCCCCTTAAACATGGTTTTGTGTCATTATTAATGTTGCAGAGGCTCATATCTTGGAATATGGACAGGAACTTCCTGGTTAACTACAGCAGAAGGGGCAGAAAGCAGGTATTCAGACCTTTAACTAGACTTTAGAGAAGAAGCCACTTAGCTGCAGGAATAAAGAAGAAATGCACCCAGCAACAAACTGGGGCAGAGAGCGATGTGGCAAAGGCCACCAGATGGGGGGTTTAGGTGGTGCTACACATTTTCCCTGCAGGCAGGTGAAACCCAGCCGCAGTACACCTAGGAGAAGGCTGCTCAGAATCCAAGTCGGGGGCCAGTAGTGATTGGATCGGGGCACCATAACAACATGCCCAGGGGTCAGGGACTGGGTTCCAGTTTCTTGATGGTGTGGAAGAGGAAGAGAGAAAAGGCTTTAAGAATAAGACAGAGTGTAAGTCCTAAATGGACTGTGGCTCTAGGCAAGTGGTTCTCAACTAGGAGCAATTTTGTCCCCTATGGACATTTAACAAAGTGTCGAGACATTTTTTTTTTATTGTCACTGTTGGGAGTGGGTGGGTGCAACTGGCATCTAATGGGTAGAGGACAGGATGTTGCTAAACATCCTACAGCACACTTGACAGCCCCCACGACAAATGGTTATCTGGCCCAAAATAGCAATAAGAGTGCTGTTTAGAAATCCTGCTCTGGGCAGATTTCCAAGACAAAGCTTGGACAGAGAACGATAACACTGAAGTCCAACTGGATTATAAGGTCGGAACCAGAAACTGGCACAAACTCAATTAAAAAGAGATCAGGACCAGTCTCACAACAGTTATGACTTGATTCCACATCCTCAGGTACTGGGCCAGAACTCCTAGGAGGCAGAAAGGTATAAAGGGAAAAGCAAACCTACATTCGACTGTAAGTCTCTGTGGCTCAAAACAAGTTTTGTAAGCTTGACTTACTCCTTGCATGTAAAATTGACATAAGAATACTATATCATGGGACATTGTGAAGATCACATGAGACAATATATCCAAAATGCCTACCTTAGTACTTAGAACAAAAGAGCACTAGAACAGCAAAAAAGTGACTGCACCAAACATATACAGAGTTATATAGGTCCTTGGCAAAGGAACAAAAGATCTTGTGTCTGAATGCAATGAACATTTGTAAAATCTTCATATTCATCTTACTTTACTTGGCCACACTGGATGTTGACCAACACTTCCTCCTTTTGAAATAGGTTTCCATAATCCCGGACTTTTATAGTTTGCTTGTTAGATCTCTGACTATTCTCTAATTAATTTTAGGCTTCTAATTTTAGGCTCCTCTGTTTATGTGTGCTTTATGTTTTGTTGTAGTTCAGGCAATAGCATATACTCATTCTTATTGCTTCATTTACTACTAATAGCTCCACTACTTCTTCCATGTTATAAAAGCACTTTTAAGCCCAGTGTTTCTAAACCAATTACATAAACCCCTTTTTTCTCCTGTGCTCCTCTTATATCAAGAAATAGCACCACTATTTATGCAATTACTCCAACTAGGAATTCAGAAGTCATCCTTGATTCTTCCCTCTCTTGCATTCATCACGGGAATGGTTTTAAATTCTCTTGTGCTAACTCCTTAACAGCTCATGTATCTTCATGTAATCTCCATTGCTGCCATACTCTAGCTCTCTATTCCAAATCTCTCAGCTAGATTATTGCCACAGTCTCCAACTGGTCTCTCATGGCCACCTTTTTTCCTTTTCTTCTTATAGTTATTATTCTAAAATTTTTACACTACTCACTATATTTAGATGGTTCTGCATTGCCCTTAAACAAAGTTCAAACTCCTAACATGAGTAATAAGTCACTGATTCTGCCTCTGGCCTCACCCTGTGTGGTCCAGGCAGACAGGTTTTCTTTTTCCTTAAGACATGAGCATTTCACCTTCCCAGAGTCCATTTGCTATTCTGTTTGCATGGAACATTTTCCTCCATTCTTCCCTGCCACCACAATTTCCTAAATTGTTTTTACAGGTCTTTGTTCAACTATGAATTCCTCCAGACAGCTTTGCTGGGTGCTCACCACCACCACGTCAAGGCTGAGCTAGGCACCCTGCTTCTCTGTTCCTGTAGCAGCTGCCACATTGTATTATATTTACTGGTCCCTTATCTGTCTTCCCGACTAGATGTCCCTAAGCTCCACAGTGCCTCTCTCATTCATTCACTTGTAACCTCACTGTCCAGCACATAAATAAATAAACAAAAGTTTTCAAATACATAAATGAACAAAACCTAGTTAAATACTCTCCCATCAATCAGAAGGCAGGAGTGCTATTGATCATACGTATTACAGAATTATTCTATGATGCCTATAAGCATCAGAAAGTTCTAGGTCAATTTTAATTAAAAATCTCTCTCCTCCATGGCTCCATTCTCCTTAATTGTGGGACCCACTGAGTCTACAACATATGCCCAAGGAATTCTCTAGGAAGCAGAGCTATACTCATAAAGAATCTCTGCCTTTCAGATCAAAAATCCTAAACACTAGAAAGGGTCGGGAAGATGGCTTCTCAACTCTCATTCTGAAAGAAAAACAGTTTCCTAAGTGTTTGGATCAACAAGAGTGCCCTTATTCAGCCTGGTTGTCTTAAATGCCTAACTCAGCAACAGTAGTAGATACTAAACTGCAAACATTTGTTCAAGTAAAAGATTTAAAATTTAAAATAGATTCAAATTCTCTTTTTCATAAATTTTAGCAATATTTCTTATTTTCTTATAGTCACAAAGCTATAATATATAGCAGATATAGATGCTCATCAAATTTTATGTGACACTTCCAAAGCTCTCAGATAATTTGACAATAAATTATTGGAAACTTTATAAGAATGTGAATAATGTGTGCAAATTCAATATTTAATATTTAAATTTAACATTTAAGATTTAAAATTTTGTATTATATTTTTAATAAAATAACTAAAGACTACTATAAATTATCAAATTTGTTTTTTTCTTCTAAGGTCAGTAAACCTAACTATACACCATAAATTTGCCATCTATGAATAAGTACAGATCTACATATATACAGAGTGACTTCTGAACCTATATAACTTTGGGAGAATGTGTATCCCTTTATAAAGGAAATGTTTTAACAAAACACAGGTAACATATACATAAAAAGTTACTTCTACATTTAAAGCAGCAGTCTGATTGACATTCAATTATAATCATCTATACCAGTGGAAATTAAACAATTAGAAACTTTATCTTAGTTAATCTTTAAGGAAAAAAAGTTTTGAAAAAGCATTATCACAAATCGCTTGTAGAGCATTTTATTTTATGAAACACTCAGTCATTCACTGCCTTATTTCAGACATTTAAAATGGACATAACTCCTTGTTAACCAAAACTGACCCACTGTATTATTTTAAAAGCTGTTTCTTTTTGTTTTTAAGGAGAGGTCTATGAATTGCATGGAGTTAAAATGAGATGCGTTGTGAAATATGGTGCTCAGTATTCCAAAGAAATGTGTAATTAAAACTGATAAGATTAAAATCATTTTCCATCGTGGCTGTTCATATGCCATATGTTAAGAAGTTCCCTACATGGAAACGCATAGGTATAAAATAAGTGTATATCTCATTACAACCCTCTTAAAGTTTTCACTTAACAAACAAACAGATAAAAGAATATCCGATGCTTGAATTAAAGGTCAATGAAACATTGGAGGCCTGTGAGTCAAACATAAAGAAGTCACAGGGAAGTCAAACTTCGCTGGTCTCCAAGTCTGACTCACCGTTCATAACCATAGTTTGCATACGCTTTCTACACAGTTGGTAGCAATCAGATACATATTTAATGTGATTTCATTATATCCTATAAATGCTGGCAATAGAATAATCTCCCCAGGGTATTCAGTGAATAATAGAAAAGAGAAAATGATGAGCACATTTAGCACATGCACCCACAACCTCATGATAAAAGGCACCATTTCCCCCATACAGCACCTGTTGTCATAGCTGCTTTAATTACTTTTCATTGTAGTCAGCAGCCTGAAATATTTATCATGGAGCCTATAATTTCTCAAATCCAAAACCGACATCTACCCAAGTGACTACAGCGACTGAAATTTTACTCACCCCTTCTACTCTGTGCTTTACTTGCAACATCAAAAGTGCTAAACAAAATATCTTCCAGGGAAATGTCATATGGTTAGGAGAATTGGTGCATGAAAAGATGATAGTATGTTCTCACAACATTCAAAAAGCAGTAATATCACATCAAATTTTGACTGAACTAGGAACAGAAATAATTTCGTTATTAAATACTAAAGCATTGAATGTGCTAAAATAAAGTCGCAAGTGAATTTAAATATTTTTGCACATAGGCACCACCTAAGAACACATCTCTAAGACTTATTTTCCAAAACAGTTTAATATAAAATTAGATTAGATTTTCACACCTCTTTCTTCAGTAAATTATTGGTTATAAATCCCATTCTTTGGCTATGTTCTCTGATAGAAAAATATGTTGTGATCTAGAATAAAAATTTGCTGTTTCTTTGAATGAAGGTCCAAATGAATTCCTTGAGTCTTATTTATTTAATAAAAATGTATTTATATTTCCATACTACAGATCAGCATAATCCAGGGTCAAAAGTATATTGTAGATAGAAACCAAGTAAATACTCATATCCACACTGACACACAAATATAGCCAACACAAATGTTTCACCAATTAAGAGTATTCTTCCTACATCTATATTGCATTTCTATTTTTAAACACTGCTTAAGACCAAGTAATATGCTTTTACAAGATACTAAGAATGGTTCTCATATCTAGGTACACATTAAAATCATTTAGACAGATTTTTAAAAAGAAAGAATATATAGCCTTACTCCAACAAATTAAATATCATAGAATCTCTGGAAGAACTGCGCATTTTAAAAGCTATCCAGGTGATACCAAGAAACTCCCATCTTTGAGAATCTCTGCACTGAGTCTAATACACTCAGTGTGTGAAATATTTAGAGTAAATGAAATTGACAAGATGCATTGTTACTTTCTCCAGTTCAATATAGAACCTTGTGTGGCAGGACTTTCAGATTATTTTACATTAATATATATCAGCTTTATACTCTATAAGACCTATTAAATTCTTGAAGAGGTGTTGAAATATTTTATTTTCACAAGTAGTTTAATAGTCATTTTTTAAGCTTATTTATACTGTCCATCATAACATTTCATCATTGACACCTTAAACGCAGGACAGTCTGAATCCTGAATCAGCAAGGTCCTATTTAAAATGAGCAGTTAAATTATGAAAAGAAAACAATGACTCTTTGACCAAAATTAGATTAAGATAATTTTTTAATTCGACACAGAACAGATTGCCTGGTTAATTCTATATTCATATTTTCCTCCATTTATTCCCATTCTTTCTCTCCCAAATCTTGTGATTACCAACAAATGAAAATTAACATTGCAAACTAATTTCAAGTTTGTGTTTGAACAATGAATTGCCTTATTGAAAAAGTGCTGCAACTGCCAAGTTTGACGTGTAAGAAACCAGGTCTTAGAAGACAAGAACAGGGTCTGCTGCGCCCCCCTGAAAAGCTGTGTGACTGAAAAGGGTGTCATCTCACCTACCCTGCTGAAGTGGAAGGATACCGCCAATGAAACGCATTAGGATTGCTAAAATGGCACAGACTGAAACAAGTTTGCCTTAATGGATATGGGTCCCAGATGTGTTAACATAATTTTATTTTTTGTTTTTGATTTTCACTCATTAGTTCTTTTTCATTGTTGTGATTTTATGGTTTTCAACCTAGACTGGAAATACTTTAATTTCTCCAGTAAGCTCTCTTCTGTGCTCCCAGATGAGTGACTGTTCAAGACTTTTACAATTCACATCACCTTAAAGTTGACCTTGTATCTTCACACATGCACCCCCCGTAACCTGGAGAAAACAGGGGCCATCACTGGCCTGCATTTTCAGTCCCCTCTACCTCAAAACTCCACCATTACTCATCTCCCTGGTCTTCTCCCCACTAAACCCTACTCCATCTACTAGAGGCTTGTTTTCTTTTCCCTAAAGTCATCCCTAACTTCTGACTTGCCAAGTTCACTGTGCTATTTTCAGTGAACTTCTCTTTTGCATAGCGTGATATGTCTTACTAATTTATAGCTCTTCTAATTTGTAATTTTTATCAATTGATTTGATCTGAACTACTATTTTCCTTTGCCGGAATATCCATAGAAAGGGCTGTTTGGCAAATTAGTAGTAAATATACCCCATCTGTGGACATCATTAACTTACTTAATTACCACAAACTATTTAAATGACTTTAACACATAACTTTTTAAATTAAAATGAATGCTGTTGATTATATCTCAGAACACCAAAACAATTTTCTGAAAGAGTCCTTTTTTAGAATAGTTTTGTTATCATTACTACAAATTATTGTTAAGTATTTGAAAGAAAGAGTATTGCTTTTCTTTTGAATATTTCTTTATTATAGGCCTTTTCTAATTAGTTCTTATCAGTGGTGTTTAATTGCCTTTACAAATGTTAAGCTTTTAAATAGAACTATTTATTTAAAAAAAAAAATTTCCAAGTAAGGATAATTTTATTTTATGTTTCTTCTGTAGCCTACATGGTAAAAAATTGTAACATCCTCAGAGGCGCCATCTATAAATATCCCCCAAATATGAATGATTTTTTTTTATCAGTTACAATGCCCTGGACAGAGAACTACAACCAACTTTTTCCCTAACAAGTCTGAGCCATCTCCCAAAACTTGAATATGCTTGGAGAAGGGGGAAAAAAAGAAGAAAGAAGAAAGAAAAGAAAAAACACCAGGTGAGCCTGGCTTTTTTTTTTTTTTTTTTTTAATGCTTGCCAGGTTTGTGAGAATAGGGTGAGGTTCTCTAAAGTCAATAGAGTCTGTGTTAAGGCAGCAAGAAAGTACATGTTGTGCCTTCCTTGCATTGTGAGTTTATACTCTCACACAGTTCTATCTCTAATCCCAGAGTAGCTCTAAGGGAAACTGCAGACATGTGGGACCTCTAGGTGTTATCTAATGCCTCTTAAACAGCTGTGAATGCTTGGCAAGACTGCAGAACACCAGGAGATTATGGCTTTCTTCCCACCAGTCCCTACAGTCGTGTGTGGTTATGATCACCCCTGATCACTGCTCTGCAGACTCTCTAGCCATGCATATGTTTGGGGATTTTCCTTTGCTAGAAGCAGATTTCTGCATACACCTCACTTTTGATGATAGAGATTATGAAGGACGTGCAAACCTGGGAGACATCTGGTGTTTGATGCTCCATTCTGAAAACCAGGACTAGGAATATATAGGAATGCAGAACAACTGAAAAAATGATGCTGGCTATACTGTTTTAGTAGATAATATACTTAGGAGAGTGATACATCTCTTTAGTGGTGGTTTGGTATCAGGAATACTATAACTGTGAATTAACAATTAGCTTTATTCATTTTCCCTTCTTTGTAGTGCTTTGTTTTATTTTGCTTTGTATTGATTTGGGTTTTAAATTAAGCTACAAATTAAGCTACATTAAAGAAGGAAACTTGAGATATCATAACCAAAGTTAGAGTTCCTTAACATTATTTACATTTTGGGCTCAATTGCCAAATGTCCCCTGGGGGCAAAATTGCACTAGCTGAGAACTATTGATCTAAGACATAGAGAAATCATGTTTCTTCAAAATCAAAGTTGGTATTGAAAACTATTTAGGAAAGTAATTCGGTTTACATAGCATGTAGATATTTTTTCATTTTGCATGTATTACATCACCATTACAAATGAAATTGAACATTTCTATGTCAGTGTTGACTGCTTGAACAACACCCAGGAGCCACTTATGATTTCTCTTTGCACAGGTCCCAGCAGAACAGTCTGAGATGGGCACATGAATAGACTGCTACTACTGATAGTGATGGCCATGATAATTTTTGCAAATTGAGGACAGAATAGTCTATATGAATAAAACTATCAATATAATTATGCATTTACTGGGCCTGGTATTTTATATTTTGATATGACAACTATGAAATCAATTGTGAATAGCCAGAGACTAGGTAAGTTCAGCTAATATGCACTGGGCTTAATTTTTTATGTAATTATTATCTTGATTTTTCTATAAAGGTGGAAATTTTAGCTCAGAGCTTTGGCCTCAGTGAAGCGTTGCATTACTAACAAATAATATCCCAAAGGTAAAATGACTAAAACACAATAAAAGCTTATTTTTTGCTCATATAAAATCTAAAATGGGTATTTCTATTTGGTAAGTGATCTTCATGTGGTGTTTCAGTTTCTTCCATTGCGTGCTTGTGCTCTGCCATATGTAATATAAGGCTTCTAAAGTCACCATGTTGTTTTGTGTCAAGCAAGCAGAGGAGGAAAAGAACATGGAAAATATGCAGGTTGGTTTTTGTGGTTCAGATGTATAAA
Organism: Eonycteris spelaea; assembly: GCA_003508835.1. Lineage (NCBI taxonomy): Eukaryota > Metazoa > Chordata > Mammalia > Chiroptera > Pteropodidae > Eonycteris > Eonycteris spelaea. The sequence continues at coordinate 5,163,130 of PUFA01000074.1, read as the reverse complement.
ATGAAGGAATGGCTGTAGAAGACTCAGATAAGGTGCCAGCTTAAGGATCATACCTTATAGATTTGAACTTTGTCCTCCAGGACACATAAGTGTACTGAACCAATGGCTGATAAATGATGCTCTGTCTCCAATAGTTAAAATACATAAATATGGAAAACCAAAATATTGAATTAGGATTTACCATGATTTCTCTTGAGACTTGTATGCCCAATGTCTGCTGCAAATGAGCAACAGCAGGCTCCTCATGCCAGAAAACCAAAAAGCAGAGACTAGAGTAACCAACAGTGATTGCATGAGGAAGTATGGATCTCTTCATACTTCCATAACCAGGTACCTGTAGGTGGACAATAGCAGGAACCCTGAGCCTTAAGAAATGATAACCGAGGCTCAAACCATTTGAGGATAGAGGTCTAGATTCTGCCACTGTGAGCAATCCAGGCTGCTGAAGTGCTATCTGAAAAGAGGGACATCTAGAATAAGTGGTACAGAAGGAAGATATTGGTAATAATTACAACTCTGGGACAGACTGCAAGAGAGAACTGTAGCTTGGTTTGCCAAACTCTGGGAAACTGCAACTGGCCTCTGGCTTGAAGAGTTGAACTTGCATTGTTCCCTCTCAGGAGAGGGATAGACTGTACTAGATCAGTTTAATAATTCTCTAGATTCACACATCTGCCTTGTTTTCCAGTCAGAATGGCTATAGCAGTGGCTTGTGTGTCATTGGGTCCTTTGCCACCGCTTCAATTGAGATGCAGGCTACCTAACAAAGAGAGACCACCACTTCTGCACACTGGCCTGCCCGGAAGCCGTAGGGCCTCTAGTCTCTCTAGTGATTGCTTTGCATAAACCAGGTGATGCAACCAAAAACACAGGGGAGTGAATGCCCCATGGGATTTCTTTGCCCAATGGAAGACAAAAGATAAGAAAGAGTTCTTCCTCCTCCTGAAAAGAGTATTGAGCCTTGCAGTAGTTTTATATGGCCTCTCTTAACAGTGTCCAGTGAGACGAGCAATCATTGGGCTGTGAAGAATCTGTACATTTAGCTTTCTCTTCTTTTTTCTCCTTCCCTTTCCTATTTTCTCCTTTCCCACCTTTCACTCTTCTTCCTTTCTTTCTCATTTCTCCTCCTTTCTTTCCCGTCCCTTTCCTCTCTCTTTCTTTCCTTCTCAAACAATTTAATCCAAAATCCATTAATTGAGGCTGTAGAAAATATGCAGCCACAGTGGGAGCAGTCAGGGAATAAGTTGAGGAGAAGGGAGGGCATTCATGAGCATCCAGAGTGGAGTGATAGCTCAGAATGGAGACACTCATGTGGCGATGGGGGAAAGCAGCAGCAACAAGAGCTTGGTTACACACAGAGAGATTGCTCAAATAAATACAGTAAACATGATGGAAGCCAGGTTTCTCATTGTCAAAGATGGGACTTACAAATATAGAAAGGGAGAAAACTAGATGGAACCGTCTGTGTGTTGCATTGATATTAGAAATATTGGAATAAAACAATGGCTTTGCAGCTATAAGATCGATATAGAAATAACTATAGATATGAACATGTGTGTGTGCGTGTGTGTGCGTGCGTGTGTGTGTGGTGTGTGTGTGTGTGTGTGTGTGTGTGTGTGTGTGTGTGTTCTCTAGCTCTGGCCACTAAGAAAGTCAAAGAGCTGCAACCCTCAAATAGCCATTCATACTCCTGGGACCCAGAAACTGCTTTTTAAAGATCATTCTTCACTATAAGGAGCCATTCCTCTTAGGAAGAACGGCTGATTCCATGGCTGAGGCCAAGAAAATACAAGATGAACCTAGAACATCTTATACCTAAAAGGAAGAAAGTTATTTCAAAGTGATGACGTTTTATGACACAGAAGCCAGCTTGAAGGCACATAACTCTGGCCAAATATGGGACAGTTTTAGCAACAAAATAAATAACTAATAAATTATAACTCATTGAATAAAACAAATCTGTGAGTCTATAATGATATAATACATAGATGAAATATTTTTAATTTGATGAGGAACAGAATATTTACATTTCCTCAAAGTAACTTAAAACAAAATACTTATTAATTACAGAGTACAAAGTTGTTACCTTAGAGTGAAGAAGCCCAATAGGCACCATGTTTATTGGGTGATCAAAGTTAACCTCACCAATAATGAAATAGGAATCGAGCACTACTTGATAGGATGCAATAAGAAGAGCACAGCATCTCTTCTGTGATATTCCTACAAAAAAATGCATAACCTGAATCTAATCACAGGAAACAGAAGACACAGATTAAGGAATATTCTATAAAATATTTGGCCTGTAATCTTCAAAAATGTCATGGTCATTAAAAAGGAAAGAGTGCGAACTATTCCAAACCAAAAGAGATTAAAGAGAGATGGAAACCAATGGCAACACGAGGCGATAAACTGAATCCATTCACTATAAAGGATATAATAACTGGTACAACTGGCATAATTGGAAAGAATCTTGAGATTTGATGGCAGTAATGTATTGGTAATGAATTGCCTTGGTTTTGATGGTTACGTTACGGTGATGTAGGAGGCTGTCCTTGTTTGTTGGAAATATGCACTAAAGCATTTAATAGTAATGGGCATTATGTTAGGGATGTACTCTCAATGAATGCGGGGGGGGGAGTTTCTTGTTCCAGTCTTGCAATTTTTCTGTAACTTTAAAATTGATTCAGAATTAAGAAGAGGCAGAAGTAGCAGAAGCCATGGCTGGGCTGATAATATTTTACATTTCCTCTTCCTCCCTTTTTGACTCACTCCTTTTTCCCCTCTCTTCTCTTCCCTCAGGCTTTTTTCCAGGGGACTCTCTCTAAGTTACTGGGCAATTCACGGAATCTACATTGGCAACCAGGCTGATAGAATATGAACTGTTACAATAGAATGTGCAATTGGAAGTCTCTATGCTTATGTATTTGTGTCAAAATAGAAATTCTAAGAATTATCTCCTCCCTGGTAAGCTGCAGGCTATAATATCATGATAAAAAAAATAGAAAAATATAGAAATGACAGTTCTTATTACTTCCTCCATTTAATTCTCCTGCTTGACCTACACAGAAGAGATAGGGTTTTTGGAGAATGACAATGGCATATTATTAATCAAATGATAATTTGGAAAATGTCTTTTTTTCCATGTTCTAATAAGCAGAGATAACCAAAAGCAATTTGCTTTTACCCAAACACAGATGCCAGTACATTTTAATCATCTTATTCTGGCCTTTATTAACTCTCCAGATCTTTATCAAGAAGAGAACTTGATCATCTGATCATTCCATTGAATATCACTAAGCCAGCATGTGATAATGTCATACTGACATGCAAAGTCATAAGAAGCTTATATCCTCTGCCTTGTTCTATAGGAAGCCAGCTGCCAGTCCAGCTATCCTGAAGTTTCCATGCTGTGAAGAAGTCCAAACTAGCCACATAGAAAATCTATGTGGAAAAAGACATGACCATGCATCCTTGGCTATTCTATCTATTCTAGTCTAGACACTAAACATGTGACTAGAGAAGCTATCTTAGATATCCAATCAAGTCATCCTCTGGCTACAACCACATGAAAAACCTCAAGTAAGAATCTTTCAGTTTACAAGACAACTTAAGAACTATGAAGGAAAAAAAATGTCTAAAACCATAAATTTTAGAGGTTTGTATGCACTACTGGATACACATACCAGGAAGTAGTAGACAAACTCCATGAAATTTGAGGGGATGGCCACCTTGGGGAATTTTCTGGGGATCCAGTGGAAATATTAGGATATTTCCTCCAAAATGAGAGACAAGTTCCTGCTTTAAAAAAAATTCACTATATTTCAAAGACAACATATGTCAAGGTTAGGTTTGTGGCAGGCTGATTTACTGTGTAACCCATAAGGCTGATTGATTGACTGAAGCCAAAAGGAAAAAAAAAAGAAAAAGAAAAAGAAAAAGAAAAAGAAAAAAATTATTTACTATATCTGGGCGGCAGTGCAAAGAATGTTACTCTAGAAAATTCAATGATTCTTGAAGTGTCTAACAGATGAGGTTATTGTACAGAACTTGTGGCAAGACTAATGCTAAAAGGGTCTCAGCATTGGTCCCTAAAGTTTGGGGACAAAGCTATGTTCTCTTAGTTGAATAACTATTTTCCTATTGCGAACTATCTCCTCACTCATTATGAAGCCCTAGCAAAGGTATTTTGCTTAGCCATGAGACAACACAGTGACCTTGCAATCAAATATAACCATCATAAATGAGGTGATATCTAATCCACAAAGCCATAAAAGGCAGGCAGGCATGGTAACATTCCATCTTGAATGGCACCAATCTATGATAGAAGGCTCATCCACAGATCCTAGAAGCACAATTAAGCTTCATAAACAGATGGCTTACGCTACCAGAGCTTCCATTCCTGTGCATCATTATTTCTCTGTTAATCCACATGTACGGTTTTATGATAAGTTTATCATGACCAGCTGATTAAGGAAGAAATAAGTTAAAGTATGGATTATGGATGGTTTTATACAATATGGGAATGCATACTATAAGTAATTAGGCCTTGAAATATATGGAGAAGGGAACTATTCCTAGTGAAAAGAAAACTTCGGGGTTACATTTGGTTGTCCGCTTTACCTAGGAGAGTTGGCTAGAATTTTATAACTACACTAGTTCTTGGGCAGTGGTGGGTGGTTTCATCAGATAATTAGGAAATTGAAAAGAATGATATTGAGGGCAAAAGTGATCCAAGGAATGGGTAAGTGTAGGAATTTTTCAAAATCAGCACAGAATTTGAGGATATAGCATTCCCACAAGAATACTCACGACCCAGCTCCATTTCTCCCACTGAGATAATCTGTAGAAGACTCAAAGCCGTAAAATTTAGGGCTTTGTATATATTATCATATAGCTGAAAAACTTTGTAAAACACATGAGGGTAGTTGATAAATCCTTGGAAATTCAAGAAAAATCACCTTGGGGTAATTTGTCGGAAAAGATTCAAATTAGTAAAATCAGTAATGAAAGAGGAAATATAAACTCCCAGCCTTACAGAAATAAAAAAAAAAAAGATTATAAGAAAATACTATGAAAAACTGTATGCTTATGAATTAGATAACTTACAGATAATGGATGAACTCTTAGGAAAACAAAAACTATCACAACGAACTCAAAAAGATGAAATCTGAATATACCGATATTCAGAGATTGAATAAGTAATTTTAAAACTTCCTATAAAGAAAAGCCCAGGCTCAGATAGTTTCACTGGTGAATTCTACCAAAAATTTAAAAAAGACTTAATACCAATACTTCATAAGTCTTTCAAAATAAAAAAGAGGGAACACTTCCTAACTCATTCTGTGATACCAGTATTACACTGATATTAAATCAGAAAAAGACATCACAAGACTATAGATGTAAAAATCCTAAACAAATACAAGTAAAACTAATCCAACAACATGTAAGAAGTATTACACACCATAACTAAGTGGCATTTATCTTAGAAATGCAAAGTTAGTTTAATATATGAAAGTCAATCAATGTAGTACACCATAACAATATAATAAAGGACAAGAACCACATGATCACCTTAATCGATGAAGTGAATGCATTTGACAAAATCCAAGACCCATTAATGATAAAGACTCTCAATAAACTAAGAAGAAAAATGAAATTTCCCAACCTGATAAAGGGCACCTATGAAAAACCCATAGCTAATATTACACTTAATGGTTAAAGACTAGAATACTTTTCCCTAAGATCAGGAAAAAGACAAGGTATTTGCTCTCAACCCTTCTTTCAACATCTAAAAATTCTATCCTTGTTACTAAAGGTTCTATTCAGGGTATTTGGCAAGGAAAAGAAATAAAGATAATCCAGATTGGGAATGAGTAGAAGTAAAACTATATCTAGTTGCAGATGACATCATCTTATATATAGAAAATTCTAAGAAAGATATTAAAAACAAACAAACAATCAAATCTCTTAGGACTAGTAAATAAGTTTAGCAAAGTTACAAAATACAAAAACAAAATACAAGAACATCAATTGTGTTTCTACACACTAGCAATGTACAGCTGAAAAATGGAATTAAGAAAACAATCTCAGTTATAAAATTATTAAAAAGAATAAAATATTTAGAAATAAATTTAACAAAAAAATATAAAACTTATACTATGAAAACTACAAAACATTAGTGAAAGAAATTAAAGATCTAAATATTTGGGAAAGTATTCTATGTTCATGGATGGGAATACTTAGTATTATTATGATGGCAGTACTCCCCAAATTGATCTACAAATTCAGCAAATCTCCATCAAAATCCCACCTGGATTTTTTTTTCTTGTAGAAAATGACATGCTGGCTCCAAAATTCATATGGAATCCCAAAGGACACAGAATAGCCAAAACAATCTTAAAAATGTACAAAGTGGAAGGATTAACTTTTTCTGATTTCAAACACTACTATAACACAATAATAATCAAGAGGACAGTATTAACACAAGGATAAACACATAGATCAATGGAATAGAATCAAGGGCCAGAAATAAACCCAGATGTTGATGGTAAATTGACTTAACAAGGGTACCAAGACTATCCAATGAGAAAAGAATAGTCTTTTCAACAGACAGTGCTGGAACAACTAGATAGCCACATGTAATAGAATAAAATTATACCCTTACCTCACACCACATACAAAAAATAACTGACATGGATCGAAGACCTAAATGTAAGAGCTAAAACTCTCAGAAGAAAACATAGGTGGTAAATCTTCATGACCTTGGATTTGCCAAAGGATTCTTAGTTATGACACCAGAAGCATAAGCAACCAAAGAAAAAATAGGTAAATTGTCACCAAAATTAAAAACTATTGTATTTCAAAGGACACCATTAAGAAAGTGAAAAGAAGACAACCTACAGATTAGTAGAAAATATTTGTAAAACATATACCTGGTAAGGGACTTGTATCCAGAATATATAAAGAACTTTAACAATTCAGTAAAACAAAGACATCTAAAATGAGCAAAGAATTCAAATAGACATTCCCCAAGGAAAATATACAAATAGCTGATAAGTACACAAAAAGATGCTTGACATCATTATTCACCAGGGAGAGGCAAATAAAAATCACAATGAAATACTACTTCACAGACACTAGGATGTCTAAAATCAAATAATCCAATAACAGCAGTTGTGAATGAGAAATAGAGAAGCTGGAAACCTCATAACCTGTTTGTGGGGATGTAAACTGGTATAGCGACTTCGGAAAACAGTCTGGTAGTTCCTCAAATGATTAAACATAGAGTTACCATATTACCAGCAATTTCACTCTGAAGTATATGTCCAAGAAAATGAAAATGTATGTCCACACAGAAACTTCTAACTGAATGTTTATAGCATCATTTTTTATAATAGCTAAAATTATTAATTAAATGGATAAACAAAATGTGTTAGTTACATACAATGGAAAATACTTGGCCATCAAATGGGATGGAGAACTGATACATGCTACCACATAAATGAAACTTGAAACATTCCGAGTGAAATAAGTCAGTCACCAAAGACCATGCATTATTTGATTTTATTCATATGAAAGTCTAGAAGTTCCAGGTAAATCTGCAGATGTGGAAGACAGAGTAGTGGTTGCTCAGGGATGGGGTAGGAGGGGTTGAGAGTGTTGGGGGAGTAATGGCTAAAGGATACTGAGTTTCCTTCAGAGGTGTTAAAAATGTTCTAAAGTTGGCTGTGATGATAATTACGCATATCTGTGAATATACTAAAAACCATTGAATTGTAAACTTTAAATGAGTGAATTGTGTGGTATGTGAATTATAGTTTAATAAAGTGGTTAAAAAAGAATTTGTTGATGATGCAAAAGTACTTCACTGCTTTATTTCAAAGTAATTCTGATTATTATACTGTATTACCTTATTTACATGCAAATTATAGTGTTTTTAATAAAAATTTGACATATGAGGAGAAAGTTGGCATCAGGAAATGTGTTTCTCTGTGTATCATTTTATCACAATTTAAAAATTAATTTGCAGCTCTTTAGATTTTTTTAGTCATTTTTCTACGATAGATGAGACCTCTACAATGAGTCTACCAGATCTTAAAGAATATGAAGCCCTCATAATCAGTAAATCCATACAGATATCTTTGAATTAAATTTATGTGATTCTGTTGCAACAGTAAAAATGGCATATCTGCATGGAGGGGACCCTTATGGTTGGTGGAAGAATGAGAGAGGGTAGTATGAGAGCTGCTCTATCAATATTGAGTTAAGTTCCAAAACTTTTAGTTTACGACAAGAGTCAGAAAACTTATTCCGTAAAAAGGAGAGAGCAAATATTTTAGACTTTCCAATCTGTCACAATGGTTTCTGTTTCAACCTTCTCAGTCTGACACAGAAGCTCAAAAGAAGACAGACAATATGTAAATGAAAGAGCATGGCTATATTTAAAACAAACAAACAAAATTATGGACATTAAAATGTTAGTAACAAATAATTTTCATGTGTCAGGAAGTATTACTCTTCTTCTGATTTGTTTTTCAATGATTTAAAAATCTGAAAATTGTTCTTAGTTTGTGGGCCATGCAAAAGTAGCTGCAGGCCAGATTTGGCTCACAGGCTTGGCAACCCTGATTTGATGTAACCCTAATAGTTAAACAGTCCATTCTGGGTGGTCCTAATCAGTAGATGGTTTTCCACCATACAGTGATTCAAGGACCCATTTTCTTCTATCTCATAATTCCATTATCCCTCAGGGTAGAAATTCTTTATATCTAGTTGGCCAAAGAATACAAGGAAACAGCCAATCTGCTTTTTATTCTGTAAAAACATGGATGGATTCTGCTTACATTTCTTTGTGAGAACCGGTCACATATAAATGAAATGAGGCCATCCTTGGCTGGAAGTAACTCCCCAGAAATGGCTCTATACTATAAAAGAAGGAGCATAAATTTTGGTAGATACCTAGTCATCTCTGCCACACTCTTCCCCTCTGACCACTCCCAAAGTGAAAAAGGGAGAATGGAGGACAAAACAAAATTTTGTTAATTATTTTTTATTATTGATTTGTTAGTTTTATCATTATTTTTATTTCTCTCAGTTATTGTCTGGAGGTTTCTTTTGTTCTTTTTCTTACTTCTTTCAACAGAAAACCATGAATATTTTCATATCTATACCCTGCCATTTTCTATTTATTCAATGATTTAATCACACTTATTAAGCCCCTATTGTAGGAATGAGAAATTATCCTGATGACGATTCCCTGCTTTATAAAGGTTACATGCTATAGGATGAGACAGATAATAAATGTATCATATTATTTAAAATTATAACAAATTGTTTCATCACATGCTAATCTATAATGTATTACCTTCTCTCTATTGATAAAGGTTATTTCAAAATATTTAGTTTTATTAAATGCTATAATCAACATCTTTTAGCATAAATCTTCTTGAACTTGTACAATTATCACCTTAATATAAATTTCTAGCAGTGAGATGCTAGTTCAGATGATATGCACAATTTATGCTTTGTGTATGTTGCCTAATTCTCCTCCATATTGTTTGTGATAATTTATACATCTAACAACAGACACATTTCCTTCTTTCTTGCAAAATCGGGGTATAACATTTTAATCTTTGCCAGCCTGGTAAGCGAAAGAAGGAATTCACATTGTTTCCATGGCACTTCTTTCTTTTTTAAGTGAGGTAGAATGTATTTCATTGTCTGTTTTCTCCCTTGTAAAAGAGTTATTCATGTTGTTCATTCACTTTACTATCAAAATTCTTTGGCCAAATGTTTTTAGCTGCAAGTAATAAAACCCTTCTAAGTCCCAGTTTAAATATGGGAAAGAGTTCATAGAAAGGATTCCTGTTGGCTCCTGAGACCTAAGGGCAAGGAAGGCATCCTGGTCTCCTGAATCTTGGACAAGTACATCTGTGTCTGACAACTACCTTCTTTCCCCTGGGGGCAGTGGTGGAGATAGAAAACCATTGCCCAGTATCATCTGTGTTTTCTACTTTTCCTCAAAGGTTATTCATAATAGTTCTGCAGTCTGAGAACCAGCAGAGTCAGGTGCGTTCAGAGCATAACATTACTTTATGAAAGCCTCTCATTTAAAATAGCTTTATTTCTCCTATACTCCCCTCTCTCTTAATGAGATACAAATATAGAATAGGAGGTAAACAAAATTATGAAATTGTAGAGCTGGATGGAATTTTAAAGGTCATGTAGACCATTCCCCAAATTTCCAGGATAATTTAGCCTTAAAGAGGCTAAATAGTTTGCTCAAGGTTTAATCCCAAGTAAGTGAGCAGACCCAAGCCCTCAGTTCCTCAGCTTTCTAAGTCCCGAACATTTGGAAAATGATTATATGTATACGGTCTATTCAATTTCTTATTTAACAGATATTGTATTCGGTAAAACTGGCACCATTATCTGAATATATATAATTCCTCTTTATATGGAATTATATGCTTAATGTCATTTTCTATTTTATATTAACAAGTATCTACCTGCATAACTATGAAAATTAGAGTTTATTCATCAGCCTAAAATATAAAAAATATACTACCTCTGGAAGACTGTGGATTTTTTATGTTTCTTAACCTAATTTCAAATTATAACCATTCAATGATTTTTATAGCTGGAATTAAAATTCACCATACATTTATTTAATTGAAATAATGTCAGAAAATTCCTTGAGTGACACTTATCACACATAAATCAATTATCTGAATTATACAGTTTTACTTCATCCCACAATTCTTTGCATGTACTTGTTAATAGTTCTGTTAGCCATATGGAATGCCTAAAAAGTTGCCACAGGGTATGATTCAGAAAGCATCTGTAGTTTGGTGACACAAAACACGCCTAGTGATTTGGGTTTTTAAGTTTCAGCAGTTAGATCTCACATCAACAAAGGTGACTTTCTTCTGAATAATTTTCGTGCTCTGATAATATTTAGTTTTGTGACACAGGTAGTAAAACAGAACAGCAAGTTAATTTCACAGTTGGAATTAATATATCCTCAACTTGGGGTAAACCACTCTTGCCAGGCTAAGATTATACCATTTTGATTAAAGAAGTATACTGATATTACATAAGATATTTATTAAAATAAAGACAAACTTTCTCACAGATTTAGATTTAAATTGCTTATGTGGATGAAAAAAAATGAGTATTTTAGACTTTCATAGACCACCTTTTTTTCAGTAAATCTTGTGACTGCCATAAAAAAAAAATCAAAATTTTTCTATATGTCATCAAATTTCACAAAAATCTATGCTAAAACTCTTACTTGAATATAAATTACCTTTGCATAGTCAGCAATTAGTGAGTTTTCTTAAGACCCTTATTTATATTTTGTATTACCTATATTTTTTATCAACTAGATAAAAAATTGCATTTTGATAAAATATTTCTTGTTTATAATGTATAAGGCTTTACCACAGCTTCTTTATACTTTGAGTGCTTAAATGCAAGTTCGAGCCTCTTACTTAAATATTAACTTGGGATATATGCAGGCTTAAAAAAAAATAGCCACTTGGAAATTAGGCTTCTCCTAGTTTTTTTCACAAAAATAGTAGAGTATTTTGGTGCTTCTTTGAGTGTGTTGATTTCCAGGTATCCAAAATTGGACTCACTCCTAATAAGTTCCTAGGCCTTTACCTAAAAGTCTTGGGTTTCCCAACCTTGGTTTTGTTGCCCATGAACCAAGGTCAAAAAGCAGCAGGGATTTTACACCCTGGTAACTCAGCCAATGTCCTGCCATTATAGAATTTTTCTGGCCCGGCTAGTGGCAATAGTCCAATCCTTCATATAATCTCTTTTAATGTGAATGTTTTTAACAAATGGATCCCCAAGCTTCTGATCTCTGAGGGCTGAACTGAGGCAGGTAGAGTCAACTATTGCTCACCATTATAGGATTCTGATATCTTTGTTGGACTGGCTTAGTGATTTCATCCCCCAGCTTATGAGATCTGTATTAAATCTGTGAGGATGTTCATACACCATACATATATACCAGACATACATTCTGTCTTTCAAAGCACCATAAATTTAAAATATAAAATGATATTAATTGCCTTTCTCTTCACTGAACATAAATATGCAAGCCTATAATTGAAGACTTCATTACAACAGTGCTGTATATTCAAATTACAAAAAAAAAAATGCATACCTGTTTTAAAAATGAAAAAAACTGTAGCTAGTCAGACGTCTTTAGCATTTCTAGTATTTTGAAGACCTTACATATGGCAAATGAAGTAGTAGGGATAAAATAGACTTTGCCAAAAGAGGAACTGAAATCGATACTTCCAAGGTTTATTTTTCATGAATTAGAATACAATATTTTTGCTTTTAACTATTTAAAAATTTGTCTCTGTTTGCTTTGCCATTATGCTTTTTTTCATCAGAGATTTAAATTTAACCATTGTTTGTTTGTGTTTTCCCCCACACAGATATTTTAGGGCGAAGAGTATGTAGTGCTATAATTAGAAGGTGAAATAAGTAGCCTAATCTGGTACACTCTCCCTGTGGCTTTTGACACTAACATGGTATTTTTAGAGCTTTACTAGTTTGGAAACCTACCTTCAACAGTTGCAAAACCTCCGAAGGAGAGAATGCTATTTAAATGTTTGTACAAACATTTCAGGCCTTGCCACACCTCAGAAAAGAGGGAGAGTTTTTGGAAAAGGGTGTTCTCTCCAGTAGTTAAAAAGCACTGATATACATAATGACTCACTCACTCAAATTGTTAGCAATTTATTTACAGGAATTTCCGGCAAGAATCTGTAGAATTGCCCAAGAATTCCTGAAGGAAATAACATATTATTTACATACTTATTACAATATGGCTTATGATCTCCCACCAAAAAGAGTATTTGGTCTCTTCTAGTAATCCTTTCAACATACCAAATATTACCGCCTAAAGCAACAAAGGAAAGAAGAGTATAAATATAAGAGCTTGATTTTTCTACATAAGTTTGTACATTAAAAGATTCAATATTCTTAAGATGTGTGTAATGTCCCACTGGTGATCAGATATTTTCTATTTGTCCATTCAGTCGTAGAACACCGGATATTTGTCTATTTACATATCACCTCTGTGTAGGCATCCTTCTAAGTGCTTTACAAATACTAATTCACTTAATCCTTAGAACAACTCAGGAAAGCAAATTCTGTTTTCACTCCCATTTTACAGACAGAGAAACTGAGGCACATGAGATAAAGTAACTTTCTCAAGATACCCAGCTGTTAGTGGCAGACCCTGATGCACTCAGGCCACCTGGCTGCAGTCTGGGTTTTGAACCCTCTTGCACGTTGTCTCTCAAGTTCTCTATCTTTTCTTTTCTGCTCCTCTCCCTCCCTACATCTGAGAATATTTATGAACATTCATTTATGAACAAGTGAGAATTTCTTTGTCAGAATATAAAAAAAAAAATGGAGAACACAATATTGAAAGTCTTTGATAGAGCCAGGTGTGCATGCAAGGACTCTCGACATCATTGAATGCTAAGAATAAATTCCCACTTTTCAACTATAGCGTAATGCCAATGGTTACTGGAAGTAATAAATATGGGCTATAACTTCATACCTAGAAAACCTGCAGAAATTAGCATACCTGTGGAGATAAGTATGGTTTAGAGGAGGGTGCTTTTGTTAAATACGAAACAAAGGGCTTGGGTTATATCATGAAAATGTGAAAAAGTTGCAAACTTTTGCCAGGATGCATATTACCCTAAACCTGAGACCAGAGATAAAAATAAAATAGATTAAATGCAGTAACCATAAAATTAAGATAACAATAGCAAACTATATCTCAGAGATAATGTCCATAGTAACTGATAAAACGATTATAAGAAAGGGAAAGAAGTTCTCTAGTAAACTGGAAAATAGATATCTCCTGATAACAATAAAATCTGCAAACAAAATTTATGCCTTCTTATTTTAATGAGGAGCCAAATCAAAATTTTTAAAAATACATAACTTCTATTTTATTGGCTGTTTTTTTTTCTATATGTATTTCAGATGATATGAAGAACAGTCATAAATAGATTAAGTTACACTGATATAGCTATATGTTCATGAACTGAGAAAAATAATGTTTGTAATTATTGCAAATGAAACGTTGAGTCTCCGTGCAAAAGAAGAAATTCTTGGTAAAAACTATCATAGTCTAAATAAGTCCCAGAGTCTGAAAAAGTCTGTGCATCTCCAGAAATATTTACTGCAAGGAGAGACATAGAAATAAGGATCTGTAGTCCACTTAGTCATCTTCTACTACTTACACAGTAAGTGTAAAACCCTCTATCCTTGTCAGATAGAACCCATAATTTACTACTTTGGCAATCCATTAAACCTCAGAGAGTCACACACAGTATTTAGATGCTTGTGTTAGAGATGCAAGTTGATTTAACAACATGATAATAGGAAAAGTGTCCTCTATAACTGATTCTGATGAAAGCTCTTACTTGAGGGACAGGACTTTCTGATTTTTAGGTAAAATCTAAAGCGAAGTGGGACAAGAGCATTTCTTCTAACAGTTACTGATCCTTCATAGATGAGTATTATTTCTAAATTTCAAAATTTACGCTTGTTGATTTTGTAAAAAAAAAAATAGAAAGACAATTAAATTTGCCAGTTTCATAGAAATAGTTATGTGAACTGAAGTTGATGGTAGCAAAAGACAGTGTAGATTCCTTTTAGAGAATGAAATCTTTTACCTTTTTCTTACCTTTTATTCTTGATGCAAACAAAAGTATTTCTTGATGCAAACAAAAGCATTTCAGATTTTTCCCAAACTTTTCTGTATTAAGTGCTCTTTAGCAAAAGATTTTATTTTATTTTGTTTTATTTTTAATTAAATTTATTGGGTGGCATTGGTTGATAAAATTATATAGGTTTTGATAAAGAATTTATGGTTCATATATACAAAGGAATATTACTTGGCCATTAAAAATATGAAATTATACCATTTGCAATGACATAGATGGACCTAGGTTATTATGCTGAGTGAAATAAGTCAGACAGAGATGAGATAAATACTGTATGATTTCACATATGTGGGATCTAAGGAACAGAAGAACAAACTAATCAAAAACAGGCTCAAAAATATAGAGGACAATCTGGTGACAGCCAGAGAGGAGAGGATTGGGAGGCTGGAAGAAAGTGGTGAAAGGTTAAAGAAGTACAGATTAGTAGTTGATAGACGTTCGTGGGGATGGGGAGCACAGCATAGGGAATGCAGTTAGCATTAATGTATTGGCTAGGTGGAGAGCCAGAGGAGAGAAGGAGCAATTAGGGGGATTGTTTTATAAATTATATAAATGTCTAATCAATATACTGTATACTTAAAACTAATAACAAAATAAAAATTTTTAAAAATTATACTAATTTCAATTATTTAATTCAGTAACACATCACATGTATATTGCATTGTGTAACAAAAGATTTTAAAATCAGAAAGTTAGGTGGCGGTCTTTGAAAGATTTAATTATTCAATTCAAGTATTTATTATGAAATGATACACAAATGCTTTGGGGATGCAAAGAAGATAGACTATTTTGTGAGATTTAAATTTAATGAGATAAAATCAAATCAAAAGCTATATGATAATACAATATGTGTATACTAAAATACCACCAGACCAGAGACTAAGAGATTCCAACTGTAGGTGATTTGCCTGTGCATTAAAGTTTGAGAATCATTTTTTCTAAGGAACTGAGACATTATGGTACTTTCAGACTGTATCAAATCATCAATATGGTATTCCAACTGTTAAAACACCTTCCCAAGATATGTAAGGATTTATTGCCATTAATAAGGTGTACTTTCTCAAGGGTAGAATTAACAGATATGATGGGAACAAAGGCCACAGTAGAATTTAGTATTATCCACAGATAATCTTCATGCCAATGGTATTTCATACAGTGTCTGATGAATGTTCAAAAAAGAATTTAATGAAGAAAGATGACTGCATGAATGTGACTTCAGAGAAGGCATTATGATACCTTCTATGTACCACAAAGACTGATTTGGCAGAAAAGAAGAGAGGATATCCCAAGTGGGAAAGGGTGTGGGCAAAGCCTTGAATATGGCACTGCCCAAGGGAAGTAAGTGGAATTATGCCGCAGGCAGAGGAGATGGGGGCAGGAAGGAATTGGGAATTAGAATTCTAGATCCAAGGAGCAGCCTGACATTTACAATACATACACACATATATATGTATAGTGTCTTCATTTCTTTATATCTTCAGTGAAGAAACCAGACAAAATCACTGATTTGCCAGTGATATCAGAAATAAGTAAGGTGCTTGTTAAAACAGATTTCTAGGCCCTGCCTCTTATGTGATCATTGCTGAGAGCGGGCCTGGGAGCTCTAGTTTTATGAATTCTTTCCTGACTCTGCTACTTTTGCACATTTGGAAATTTTTGGAGCTTAATGAATTCTTTCGGCTTTAACCTTCTAAGACTCTGTGTTCTGGGAAACATAAATAGAATTTTGAAACAGAATTAGATGAAATTTTCACGAGATTAAAAAAGGAGATCAATGCCAATTTATTTTTAAAAAAGCTAAAGAGTATATATATATGTCCTGGATACTTTAGAAAGCCAAAGTTTGTTAAAAATTCTATCATTCTTAACATTTTTACAAAAAAATACAAAGACAGACTGACCACTTTTTAAGATATGGAAAGAAATAGCATGCCATAAAATTATGTTGTTTATTTTAAATATTGCTGGAATAAATGAATTAATATTTTTCAAACCTTTGGATTTACATATATCAATCAATGGTATTTTGTTACATTCCATCTAAAGTTTTTTTAAAATTAGATTTCAGTACAGTAGGTTATAAGTTCTTTAAAGATACACAGCATGTATCTTCTACATAATATTGTATATGTATATTTCCTAAGACTTTTTAAGAGAAAATGTGTCTAACAACTATATTGAGAGCTTCATAAACATATTTTCCAAAGCGAGACATGATTTTGTCAGTGAAAATGTGATTTAATGAGTGCTGCCTTCAAACGGCATTCTCTTCTGGATGCCATGGAGACATGCAAATGAAGTTAAAGACATTGTCCTCATTCTCAGGGAATTTACAATATAATAGGGGAACAAAGTGCAGATGAAAAGATATAACAACACATGCAAAGATGACATGAAAACAGGTACAAATTAATCTAACACAAAACATCAGCGCTAAGAGAAATAGAATAATGGAATGATCAGGGTGGAGTAGAACTATTCAAGTGGACTCGATGAAGAAAACTTATTTTAAATGGATGTTTGAAAGAGGCACAAATACGGATCAAGAGACAAATAGTGGGAAGGATATTCTATTCAGAGAGCATGGCAAGACCTCTGGAGAACGAGGGTTAGAAGAAAGAGCAAGTAATTTAATATGATCGCTAAAAGATACAAAACTGGTGCACAAATAATAAAAATGTGATGTACAACTCCTTTTGATTCTGTTTGAGTCATCAAATCATCTATATTCCATTTTATATGGGATAAGAATATGTTACCAAGGACTCCATAAAACCTTATTTTCAATGGTTACTGAAAACAAAAGACATTGATAGAAACAAGAGAGAGTTTGACCTAAGATGAATACTTCAAAAATTTGAAGTCTACCTACTACATCTTAAATAGACATACTGCTTTGATCTTGATTTTACAGTTGAACCAGTATTGCAATGATCAGTTCTGAAAGCATAGACATCAGTTTCAAGTTAAAAAGATTATTTCAAGAAAACTTTTGGAAATCCAATACAAAGTATGAATATATCAATTTTATAATTAATTATTCTTTTATTTTATTATGGAAATCCACATCCATACTTTAAAAATAAAATAGCATTGGAGACAGTTGAAGATTTAGTAATCTCATAGACATATATCCCACCCTACCCCCCTTTCCAATTTATTTATATTACAATTGTTTGGTTCAATCAGTAGTCAGAGTTTATAATATTGTGACTATGAAAATATCTTTGTTGCCAAATATGCTACAATTACATTGGTGTTTCATATGATTTTTTTCTCTAGTAAATATGTTACTTTGCGGTGGGCGGGGTGGGGGGATTGTCCTGTTATGTGCATATTTCTAATTTCGCAAAGATTCAAACAGACCTAGCAAAAATTTTCGTCAAATTTTCTAGCGCTTCAGAGAATCTGTCTTGGGGATGTCAGCTCAGCTCCTCCGTTCTGCTCCAGTGTAGATGGGCTGCGAGATCTAGTACACAGCCGTAGTCCTGGTAACTCCCTTTACAGTGTCTTCTCTTCTTTTCGGGACTCTGCCGCTTCCTTTTTCTTGGTTTACTTCCTCATGTTCTCCAATCAATTCCTGGGAGGGGAAAAGGAAATAAAGGGTGGTCACTTTTTGAGACACTGAAAGTTTGAAAATATCTTTCTCCCCACACTTGGTTGAGTGGGAATTATTTTTTCTTTAATTGTGAAGGTAGCTCTATTTTCTTTATATTTCAGTTTTGCTTTAGAGATGTTTAATGCCATTCTATTCCTGATTTTTTATTTGACCTAGTTTCCCTTCAGGAAGACTTTAGGATTTTTTTTTTCTTTATTCCTGTTCTAAAAGTTTATAATGATATGCCATGGTATGGGTTTTCGTTATGTTCGGCACTTTCGTAGGAAAAAATTTTAAATTTCAGTCCTTTAAAGATATTTCATCTAGGGTCATTCAGAGTTTCCTATACCCATTACTTCAGACATTCTAGGAATAAAGGAGATGACAAAGGTCCCACAGGTCAATACACTTTCACTCACTCAATACTGTGCTTTCAGCTGTACACCTCATCCTTGTACCCTTAAATGTCAGGTGTCCCCTAGTCTTGAATAAAACTCTCATATGCTGAGATATGGCAAATAGTCTATAGTTACCTTCAATTGATAAATCTCTTATTTATGTTCTGCATGGTGATTAGTTCACATCGGTAAGCCCTCAACTATAAGTATTTAGACAGTAACTCAACTAATTCAGCTACCATTTCTCCAACAAAGTTTTCTTGAGGGAAAAATTAATTCTCTTGAATAAAATCATCTGAGCATCTTGCAACATCGGACTCATATTCTGATCGTAAATTCTAAATGGAGCTGAATACCGCTGCCCTCTTTAAATGTGATATATAAACTCTAGTTTGCCACACCCTCATTTCATTCCTGACTTTGAGCCAGAGTGACACTTGCCATTTTCATCACACACTGTGCTTTTAATCATCACCTATGTCCTGTTTCTTGTACCCACTCCACTTATATACGATATCTGTCTGACCCTGCAGCTCATGAACTCAGCTTTAGACTCTCGTCGTTTGTATGGTATTTGTAATCTCAATTCAAGTTTACTTCTAGAATATTTACTAGTATACAATTTCTAGAATATTTACTAGAATGTATGCAATTCTCATCAGCAGTATGTCCTGTTGAATAAAGCCCATCTGATTTCTTCTTTACTCATCTACTCTCCTCTATTCTTGTTTTTAGTTGTTGTAACTAATACATAAGGTGTTCCTGTGATTTTGAATGTCCCCCAAAACTCTGCAGAACTATAAAGCTGAACAATACAAAGTAATTATTGGAGAATCTGGGTTGTAGGAAAAAGGGTTGCAAGTTCTCCCCAATTAAATACGGCCTGTTAATTTCTTTTCTTGGCTGTGCTCTGAAAGTCAGGAATGACCCAAGAAACCCCAATAATAGTTGTTGAAATTTAACTCTTTGACATATTGTTCTGATGAAAAGTAAAAATTTCCTCTTAAAAGGTTATCACTTCAGACTGCAGGAGACTAGGAAGACATGAAAACTAAAGGCAATATGGGATCCCAGAATAGATACTGAAGCAGAGAAGGGATATTGGTGAAGAAAAAGAAAGGAAATTTGGATAAGGTTTTTAGATAAGTTAACACTATTGTACTGATGTTACTTTCCTTGTTTGGACCATTGTACTATGGTTATATATATATATATATATATATATATATATATATATATATATATATATATATGATGTTAACAGCGGGAGCTGGGCAAAGTTTATATAATAACTCTCTGCACTATTTTCACAACTTTATCTAAATTTATTTCAAAATAAAGTTTTAAAAATTTAAAAGAGATTATGATTTTTCTTTTGATGCATCTATCTTAAAATATATCTACAGTCTAGAGAAGAGCATGTCAAAAACTAATCCTTAAATGCTCTGCTATAATTAGGGAAAGACACCTGTACATTTGCGTAGAAATCCTCTGTGATTGCACATACCATTCCCACAGCACTAACACACTACATTGACGTTTGTCAGATTGCCTGTGACTGGCTGACTTCCTGGATTTCCAGCAGCCCTAAAGCCTACCCACATGTTCGGTGGTTATATCACTCCATGTTAGTTTCCTATTATTGACCGTTTGGCTGAACCAGGTCCAGAGATGGCCAACAGCAGTGTGCATTGTGTGTTCTACTGTAACTCTGTTGTGGGTCAGTTCTCCAAGCACCTCTGTCATCCTAATATGAAAATCTAGTTAAGTCTGACTTATTTTATATACATAACACTCTGAGAACTACTATTTTCTCCCTTGGATTTTCTACACTATTGTTGGTCAAAACTCTTTGTTATCAATATTGGTATTTGTTACTACTATGTCTTCATTCACTCAACAAATTTTCATTGAGCACCTTTTATGTGTAGCACTGGAATAAGCAGACAATACAGAAAAATACCTGATAGACATTGATTTTATCTTTATGGTGCACAAACACATACTTTGGTGTGTTTGGTGTATAAAAAGTGACTCTGTTTTCTTCCTTCCTTCTTTCCTTCCTTCTTTCATTCCTTCCCTCCTTTTTATCTGTCACTTAAAATCTTGAATGATAGCGTCTCTGTGACTCCTAAAATATTTTTTTAATTTATTTCAGATCAAGTTATTTTATAAAAGAATCCTGACTGTATATGATTTGCTCAGCTCTGCTGTATTAGCATCTATAAATTTGTTTTTTAAAAATATAACATGGTCAGCAAGTGTCATTGTATACATTTGGCCATCTAAAACTAAAGTTTGTATATTTGTGAGTATAGCTATACACATGCGAAGACTTGAAAGCTTTGGGTCTTGCTCTTTCAACAGCCTGCTTCCATGGAAACAAGACCTATTAGAAGGAACCTTGTCACCACAACTTTAGGCCCAAATAATTTCACAGAAAAGATAAAAAGGTATGTGGCAACTCTATCTTACTCCATTTTTTACATAAAGTAATTTCTCAGAAATTTGATCAGCATTTGAGACAACAAGTGATTAAAAATTAAAAGGCCCTGAGAGAGGAAAAAAAGTCTATTCATAATAAGGATTCTGAAAGCTTACTGAAAGGTAGAAGAAACGTGATGGGACTGCGGTCTTTAACGTTTATTGCACAGCGAACAATTGACCCAAAGTTTAAAATGTGAAGATTTAGATCGTCATTGGGAAATGAAAATGTTCATCCATAAGCATTTCTTCTTTGAGGCTCGTAAAGATTGGAAGAAAAGAAGTTTATCCATTAAAATTGAAGCAATCCCATGTTTATAATGTCATTTATTACGTGGGCCAGAAAATCAAGTATGGCTGTAAATACTTCATTTTGTTCTTTGAACTTTGAATGTTAGGACGCTTTCTCCAAAATCATTGTCCGAATTTACTGATGGCAAACAAAGGCGGAGAGTCCTGGTAGACACAGAACTGTCAGCCATTTTTATTCTTGGTTCACTGCTTTCCTCATCTCTGTGCTCTAAAGCACCTTATGTTAATTTTGTTCAACTCAATTGATCAAGGAGTCTTCTTGTAAAGCTAAGGCCATGTAATTAACTCTAGTGTACACTAAGGTTTAAGGTTATAGACAGCACCAAAAGTGCCCCACCAATCATAAGAAAGACTGGGCCAAGCAGCAAAACTAAAAACCGCAGCTTCAAAACTGTTCTTGAAGCCATCATAATGATTAAATACAATCAAATGCATATTCCCTATTTGAATTTAGTTTTATTAGGAGATTTGACTGAGGTTATGATTTATTTATTTATCGTCATTAAATCCACTTCAGAGATAGAATAGAAGTATTTCCATAGTGAACAATAGACACAGTCTAGTTACTAGATATTCAATTTTTAAAATTTATTTTTAATTTAAATAGAATACACACACACAAACACACAATCACCATCTAATATTATCAGATGTCCACAGCAATATACATACACATATGCAAACTTGTAAATTGTTTTTCTTATTTTGAAATATTGTGTTTATTTTATAGAGGCTTTAGGATTCCACATTGTTATTTTGTAAATTTTAAAATACTACAAATTTTAAAGAGTTTAGGTAAATCTATAATAAATATTTAACATCTATTGTGTACTGGTTACGAAGACCTGGGGGAAATTAAGAAACAAAAGAGAAAGCTAATCTTATCTCTTACTGCTTATTTGGGGATTGCCTTTATAACAGAAAAATAAGGAAATGAATAAGAGATAATGAATCGTGAAGTGCTGAGCATAGAGTGAATTGGTAGATAGACTTAGAATTTGAAATTAGAGTATTAGGGCTTAAACTCTTTAAATCAAAGTTATGGTGCTTTTAGATTCTGCCAAGTAAAGAGCCTCTAGTAGCAAAACCTTTGTTTGTGCCCTTGTAAATATATATTTTTTTTAATAAATGACTTCCCCTACTGGAATGTAAGCTCAAGGGGCACAAACTGTCTCTGTGTCTAACTTAGCATAATAACTGACAGATAGCAAACATTCGATAAGTAATTGTAAATTGGCTGAAGACAGCAAGCCAAGTACAAGATCTACCTTTTTGTTAAATTTCTTTTAATTTTTAAATTTAGAATTTTAAAAACTTTTATTTTGAAATATTAGATTTACAAAAGTTGCAAAAATAGTTCAAAGAATTCCTGTATACTTTTTACCCATACTCCATAAATGTTATCATATATAACCAAAGCACTATCACTAAAATCGAAAAATTAACGTTAGAAATTAACCTAACCATTATGTGATACTATTTTCTAATTTACAGGCCTTATTCCAATTTTACCGATTTACCCACTACTGCCCTTTTTCTGCTTCAGGATCTAATCGCTATCACGTGATGCATTTAGTTGTCATGTCACTTTACTATCCTGTAATCTGGAAAGTTCTTCACTCAGTTCTTTCTTAAAATATTGCTTAATTGAAAGTTATTTTATGTTTCCTCATGATAGAATTCAGATTATTTGTTGTTGGTAAAAATACCATAGTAGAAATGTTGTGTCCTTCTCAGTGCATCGTATAGGGAAGCACGTGCTATTGATTTGTCCCTTCATGGATGATGCTGTCTTTGATCAGGTGCCAAAGGGAAAGAAGAGCTACTTTTAGATATTCATGGACATTTTGGACAGGACTGAATAAAAGGACATTTTGGCGTGTACCAAATATCTCACTGGACACTTTGAACAAGACTGAATGTCCTGCAAGGATGCAAGTGGATCTTTGCCTAGATGAGCCCCTGATAAGATCTCAGCTCTGGTCAACAGCTGGGTTCCAGTTTGGTGAGATCCTGGAAGACAGGCTTCAACTGTGCTGTACCCAGACCCTAACTCATGGCAACTCTGAAATAATAGATATGTGTTATTTTAATACATATAGATATGTGTTGTTTTGTCATAATTTACTATGCAGTATAGAAAACTGATACCTGGAAACACAAAGCTGGTGTAACGAATACCTAAAACAGCAGAGTAGCTTTGGAACTTGGCAGTGGGTGGAGGCTGGAGGAATTTTGAGGAGCATCATAGAGAAAGCCTAAATTACAGTGAACAAACTAGTAATGGAAATATGGACTTCAAGGACACTGCTACAGAGGGTCAGAGGAAGTGGTGAACCATGTTCTTGGAAAGTGGAGAAAGGGAGAGAGTGTTAGGTAGTGGTTGCATGTGTTGTAAAACATCCCTGCAGTTATCACACAGAAGGACTTGTGAGTGATAAATTTGGATATACTTATTTTTTAACAATTTAATTACGGTGAGCCTAGGCATGGTTTTCTCTGCAGTAAGATTCAGAACTCTATAAATTAAGGTCTTTCGAGCTATTATTTGCCATATATTTTTCCACTTCAATTAACTACATGGTAAACTTTTTGCTCCAAAAATATTTAGGCTCCATTCTTTTTTTAAAAAACATCTTTATTCTTTGAATTTCTGTTGATTATTTTCAAGTTCACTGATGATTTGTCATCTTTAATCTTCTGTCAAACTTCCAGGTTTTTTTTTTTTTATATCAGACATTTCACATTTCACTCCTATCATTTCCTAATAGTCTTTTTCATAATTTCAGTCCTATAATTTCAAATCATTCTGTTTCTTGGCTTAAATTTCTTATTGGTTAGCTCATTGTGGTCATATTTTTTCTGTGTTTGAAAATAGTTATACTACTTACTTTAAAATCCATATCTGATAATTGATTATTGATTGCCTTTCTCTTGAGTAAGGGTTACATTTTTTTGTTTTTTCATGTGTCTAGTAATTTGGAATGACATTCTGTGACCGATATATTGTAAATATATATATTGTATCCTGTGAATAACATATTGTACAGACTCAGGTCCTCTTATATTGTTCCAAAGAGTTTTGTAGTTTTTGTTGTTTTTGTTGCTGTTGTTTCAGCAGGCAATTAATTTGGCTGAACTTAAATTCAAACTCTAAACCTGTGGAGTGAAGCAGTGGAAAACCTTTAACTTTAGCTACTCCATGCATGTGCAATTCAGGGATCAGGCAAAGGTAGTGGCAGATTTTTACTCAAAATTGTGAATAGCGTCCATTGATTTTCTCCTTCCCTATGTTTTCTCCTCGTATTAGTTTCCTAGGGCTGCCATAACAAAGTATTGCAAACTGTGTTGATTTTTTTAAAACAAGAAATTTACTCTTTCATAGCTCAGGAGACCAGAAGTCCAAAATCAAGGTATTGGCAAGTTTACGATAAGAGAAAACAGCTGAACCTCCTCTTCTGGAGCTTCTGAGGGAGGTTCTGTTCTACGTGTCTCTCATAGGTTCTGGTGGTTGTCAGTTATAGCTGGCATTTCTTGGTTTGCAGCTGCACATGCCAACCTCTGCCTTCATCTTCACATGGCCATTTTCCCTACATGTGTGTATCTGTCAATATTTTCCTTTTCTTATAAAGACACTATCTTTGGATCAGGGGCCTGCCCTACTCCAATAGTACCTTATCTTAATTACTTCTGCAAAGATTCTATTTCCAAGTTGGGTCACATTCACAGATTCAGTGTGAACATGAACTCTGAGGGGACACTACTCAACCCAGTACATTCCTTCACTTTCCAGTTGTTGTGGCAGCCTCAAACTCTGTCCTCTACGTCTTCAAACTATTAAGACTGCAGATTTCTATCCAAGTTTTAGGTACTCCTTACATCGCGGAGAGAGCCTGCCCTCAGGTAAAAAGCCACATAAACCCAGAAACTCAAAAGCACTGTTGCCTTCATCTAAAAATCAAGTCTCTAGATTTTGTCTCCTTTTGTTTATTCTACCATGCCTCTGGTGATTGTCTTTTTAAATCTTTTCCATAGTTTATAGTTACTCTCAGTGGGAGAGTTGGTCTAATAAGAACTACCCCATCACAACTAGGAGAGAATCATCTGTTTTTCTAACCAGTTTAATAAAAAAAAAAATTATTAAGAAATAACATTTGTTGCATGTTAAGTAATGTGTATGAATTATGTTGTATTTTAAAACCATTAGTTTATTGCCAACATGTTAAGTATGTCTACTTTCTCTCTTTAAAGTTTTTTCCTGTGATGTCTGATGAATAAAATAATAATAGTAACACATCTATAAGTGCTTTATACATATCTTCTCAGTAAATCTGCAAATCAAAGTTAGGCAGTTTTACAGATGAGTAATTCTCATCTTACAAATGAGTAAACTGAGGCTCAGGGAGGTTAAGTAATTTCTATATGTCACACAGGTGGCATATGGTGGAATGTAAGAGCCCATGCATATGCCCATTGTGTTACACTGTCTCCTAAAAACACAGGTCTTTGTCTCTGGCACTAGTTCAGATCATTATTGACCACACAAATAAAAATAAAAATAAGGCTGCATTTGTCTAATTTTGCCTGATTTTTAATGTGTTGTGAGAAGTAACTAGTAAATAAATGAAAGTAAGCATTATGAATGTAGAACTTTGTTAACTAGAATAGCTTAATTTCAGAATCAAAGTTTATTTTTCCAGTGTGTATGATTGACATATCAGAAATTCTTTAAGCATGAAAGCAAGCTCCAGAATTCTCAGACTTGTACATTCCCTTTTTTAATCTGCAAGGCAAGAAATACCAAAAATTAGATTATTCTCAAATAGTTACATTGTATTTTATGTTATAACCTTTACTTTATCATTGAGAAAATCTCTCCCCCTCTCTCGTGCTCTCTGTGTCTCAGCTGTTTTCTCTTATCGTAAACATGACATGCTGTAAGACATGAACAAATGTGTATGTACTTAAGCAAAATAGTTATTTCCTTAACTTGACTCACCAAGGCACCCTAGAGATTAATACTGTTACTGATTTCACAGGTCTCCTGTGCATGTGAATATCCATGAGATTCTATTCAACTGGGGTAACTAAGAAGAAAGAACAATGTTCCTCTATACAAGGTGGGTTTGCATTGTCCCACACATAGCTCGCTGATGGCCGTGGGATGGCAAAGTCATCTTCATTAGACGGAATTTAATAGTGAATCAAAGTTCTTGTGGAGAATAGACTGATCTAAACTTTAGCCTCCCTTGGGTCCTGCTGAAAGATTAGAGGGAAAGAGTAGGGCCTTAGTAAGTTGAATGTATCAGATTGTTTTTCACTAATAGTCCTCTTGTAAAACTCTGAAAACCACCCAGTTTAACCCTTAAAAAAAAGGAGAAAAAAAAAAAGGAATGCACAGAGGGAGAGAAAAAAACTCAGTATACCATGGACATCGATTTCATTGATTTTTGAAGTGGCTGCTATCCCTGTAGCAAGCTCCACAACGTGGAGTATGCACACATGAACAAAATTTGTCCATAAAATTAAAATCATTTTCCTGCTACATATAATAGTCTACAACAAATGTCACAGTGCTACAGTGCTATAACTTTATCAAAGAATTTGTAAAATGGAATTGCCTTTCCGTTCTGCTCTATTATTGGAGATTTTAAGATTCAATCTAAGGATGCAGCTCTTTGAGAAAATCTTTATAAAAATATTCTGAATCCAGGAAGAGTTAACAGTGAAAGTAAGAGGAGGAGCACCACAGGTAAAATGTATCAACCAGCACCTGTACAGCAGGATCAGACATAGTTAACAAGAAAAAAGGAAGGAGAAACAAATGTGTTAGGTGATCTTTAGTCTAAAGAAATCTCTGTTGGGCAACTGGGCATTTTGCTCCTTGCCTTTTATTTCCAACTTCCTTTCAAAGAATTTGTTAAGTGAAAGGAGAGATGATGGCAGCTCGGTATATCAAAGCTCAGTTATCAGTTGGCTTATTCTAGTATCTTTAGTCTTTTGTGGATGCCTTATGATGTGTGTTATGTGGTAACACTGGGAAGTTAGTCTTATACAAGTGATTGCCATATAAATGTTAAGGAGTCTAAAAAAATCACAAAATAGAAATTGTTGCTCTTTCAGGTATAAAGTGGCACTGATAAGAATTAATTTATCGAAAAAGATTTGGTTGGGTAGGTTTCTTTTACCCTTTTGGGGAGTGTAGAGGGGAATGACTTATTTTTCAGTAGGGTGAGAAGGAAGGTCCAAGAGAAAGCAAAAGGTGTAATGAAGACTGTTCATCACTAATTCTTTTAGCACTGACTGTGAACATGTTGTCCCAATCAATGACAAAATAAATAAAAAGTTTACTATCACTACAGAGAAATGTGCTTCCTTTTAAGTAATTTTTACTTTTAAAAATTCACAGGAACCGTTAAGAATTAAATCTCACTTTAAAATCAAAGTATACCTTTTGGGGGACAAATGTCATAGTTTTGCTAAATCCGTAACAGGAAGACTTCAGAAACTCTTGAAAAATAGTGTACTAGTCAGCAGGAGACATCCTCATTGGGATTGTAAAGAGAATTGAATGAAAGTGCTATTTCAGAGTCATGAGCAGAATTAAAGGAATCAGTAAGAGATGGTGAGTCAACCAGGGACTATCAACAACAACAATCCGTCACCACCCGTAAATCTCCTGGGCAAGTGGAAGAAACAGTGTTTCCAGACCAAATGAGAGCTCAGTCACATGACAGAGACATAGCAACAGAGCCAAAACTAGAGACAACAGGGAAGAAATACCCTGAATGTTTTCTCCTCCTGTCTGCTTACTTCCTGGTTTGTCTTCGGTGGCCAACCCCATCAGAGCCAGAGGATTCTGCTGTCTTTGAGGATCAAAACCTCTCCTTTTACTGGCCCAGACCACACATCAGAGCAAAGACAGGAAGCAAATTGATAGTGGGGTTTACAAACGCATGACCAGCCGAGATACAGAAAGAGAAATCACTGTCTAAAAGAAGGACAAGGAAGCCAAGAAAGCCTGAATTACAGTCCTCGATGCATGGGGAGTCAACTTCCTGTGACTAAGACTTTATTCCTGACTGTTGCCTCGGAAACAATGTCTTAATTGTGATGAATCACAAGTTTAATGCAATTTACCTTTAAGAAAAATGTTTTAGAAAGAAAATGTAAAAATAAAATAAAATAGATGTGTAGGAAGGTCTTCCTTGTGGATGACTTTATCATAACAAAAACAGGTATAATCTGTTTTATTCTATTTAACCACAATGATTTTTATTTTTATTTTGGTATATCTGTATGAGGTAGCATCTTCACTTTGCTATATCTGTCTGAGGTAGTATGACCTATTTTCCTCAAAATCACTTTCATATATATACCTTACAATGTTTTAACATGAAGCAGCATTGTATATTGATTTTAGTCTGAAATTTAGTTTTAACAGGAAAGAGCACTGCAACAAAATTAATGTTTCTGTGAAATGCTTTCTCAGTGAAAGGAAAATACATCATGTATTTAACATTTAAAAGCTGAGAAAGAACTTAATGATCATCTACAACTTTCATTTGACAAGTGAGGACAAAAATCTAGAGATCATTGTGGTTTCCCCCTTAGCAACACAATGCTGTTTTTATCAAAGTGAAAATGAGAACCCAGAATTCCTGACTTCCCAATCTGGTTTCCCACCTTCCCATGGTATATTTCCTATTTATATTCCTGTTATATGGTAGAATCAATTTTATTTCAAGGAAACAATAAATTCCTTCCTAACACTGCCTGTACAAAAGTGCATTGAAAAAATGTACCTATCACCTTAATATTTTTCAACCAAGATTTGAAGGTTATACAGAATAGAAAGCAGTGTCCTTGTGGAATTGGCCAGAAGCTCTAGGAGCTGCCTGTATTCATCATCTCTATGTGGACCGTGGGTCTGTCATAAGCCCCATGACCAACTGTATATTCAGAGTCAGGTTCCTTTGGCCTTAAGTTTTCTCCAACGAACCCAGTTTATTATTTTTGTGGGAACTATACATGAAAGAATTTTACCTTGCGTATTTTAACTCACAAAAGAAATTGTCAGCACTCACAGGGAGTTTCCTGGATATAAATCAGTTAATTTGACTTTTGGTTCTATCTTATCCTTTCATTATTACACTCATCCTCTTATTTAATATGATCATTTGCTATTTCTATTTCCTCTTTAATGTCTGCAATTTTTATCTATGCTGTCCTGCCTTCTTATACTTCCCTGAACTAAGTAATGACGTATAAACAGAGGGCCCAACCTTTCCTGCAGGTGTGTGCTTGCTCTGTGCTTACAGATAGGTCACTGAAAGTCCATGCAAATTAGAGCAACTTGCCGAGCTGCAGAATTTTATCTGGAGTAGCAGGTGTGTTGTAGAAGAGAATTGTAAACGACTCGGTTTGAATGATGGCTGTTGATGTTCCTCTATGCTTTATTCTTGTAGTTCACCTAATGGGTCATGTTATTGACATCTGAACCCTACAGAAATGGTCATGGAAACCACTTGTGTCTAATGTTCCACTAGATGGGGCATTGATCTTCATAGGACAAGAAAATCACCAAGTGTTCTGTCTCCAGTTCTCCCAAAATAAAAATTGCAAATTTTATCAATATAATAATTATTCAAGAAACACAAAAATATGTTATTTAACCTCTGGAAATAAAAGCTTAGGAAAGTGTGTCTTCTACTATAGGAGATCATATAGTTAAAACAAATTAATATGTATTAAAACAGGTGATATTCAGCATGTTTATTTTTAGGAAAAAAATCTCTACTGTCAGAATATTATATTTTTAAAAAATATCCATCGTAAATATGAGTATCATTTTATGATATTCTTTCTAGAATATAATAACTTCTTTCTTTTTACAAGATAAGATGGAAAAATCTGTTTCCCAAATGTTTCTGTGGACTAGGGACAATCTGTAGCAAAGATTTAACCAGTCTATTTTGAAAAGAGAAATAATATTAAGGATAAAGTGTGTGTGTTTGTGTGTGTGTGTGTGTGTGTGTGTGTGTGTCTGTGTGTCTGTGTATGTGTGTGAAAGAGAGAGAGAGAAAGAGAGAGAGACAGAGACGGAGAGAGACAGAAAGAGAGAGTGTGGTGTTTGTAAAATGCCAGCCTTCCTTTCCTGAGGGAAGACCTACTTTCCTCTGGGATTTTGCCATTCTTATTCATGGAGAGTTAAATGATTTGGGTAATAAATGGTAGATGATTTTTTTTGAATGTCCTTACTTAACAGAAAGTACTTGGCAAACCCATGTCAGTACTCTTTCCCACTATTTTTAAAATTTTTAATTGCTTACTGATTTGTGAAATGTACACATCTAGGAACGTTCTTATAAGTTCTATGATGCCAAAGCTGGTTGTACAGAGGTGCCGAACACTCAAACGTAGCTGAACTATTTTGATTCTGATTTATCACACTGGTGTTGCCTATTCCCCATGCTGCAGACTAGATATGCGGGTCCCTGCCAATGAAGATGAATTAGAAATGTTAATCCTATTCAAACCTACTCATACCTTGTTAGATTTCCTTCATTGTTCTCTCTCTGACCTCATTATCTTTGTTAAATTTCTCCTTACTCCTCCACATGCACTCCCAGCTCTCTTTTCAATCAAATATCGACATTGGAATTTTCCAAATGATTCCAAATCAGTACACATTGCTTATATTTACATTATCCAGCAGAACAATCCTTAAAAACAATCATATCCTAACCTCTTGCACTGGAGAAATAAAACCACTGGCAGAAGTTAACAACTCAGGGAAGCAGACGGTGTGAGATACAAAAGTGGCTTTACTAATTACTAAGGGGGAAAAAAGCACTGGGGATCCTACACAAAAAGTTATCTCCAATTTCTCTACTTGGCTGAGACAGAAAAGATACCCTTGAGCCTTTTATAAATATTCACTTCAATTTACTTATATAAAATTGACACCTGAAGGTAAAAATAGCTCTAAGCATGATTTTCCTTGACTCTACCCATCAATTAAGGGACCGTGAGTGTCTGTCTCCTGGGGCCTGAACAGAGGAGTGAAAGCTTTGGATTGACTTAATTCTTTGGTGGAAAGTTCTTACAAATAAATTCCGTAGCCCTCGCTTAGTCCTTGGAGAGCCTACATAGGGTCAGGACTAGAAGAGGCAAACGAGGAGGCTCTCATTCTCAGGCCTCTGCAAGTGCAGGGTTGGTTGGCACTGGGAGGCCTGGCGCCTTAAGCTTTGCCCTCCAGGTTTGCCCCATCCTAGTCCTGGTCCTGAGCCTACACAGTAATGCATTTGAGATTGGATAGCAAAACCCCAAACAACAGCATGGAGTGGGTGTGGGGTGAGATTTATCTCTGCTATACCTAAAGGAAGGGGACAGATGAATTTAGGTGTGACCGGTGAAGAACGGGAAGACCGTCCCCTCTTGTCAATAACGGGAAAATAAAAAGAAGCCACACACTTTTCATACCTTTTATGCATGTTTCATGATATTTATTCTTATAACATTTTTTTGTAGCCTTAATTGTTAATATCTAAACAAATCTTTTTAAAAATGATTCAAACAGCACCATTTTTGGAAAAAGTGTCTTCCTGAACCCTTCCCTGTGTACCACTAAGAACTGTTAAAGCCATAATCAGCGAAACCCCTTAGCCTTAAAATCTGTGCACTTTCTGCAGTTCTTTGCTTGAACTAGTACTTCCTCTTGAACTCTATTCTTAATCTAGTCTGTCTCCTGAGAAGCAGACCTAAAATGAGATTAAAGGTACATTGGGACGATGCCTGCGGGAGAGAAATAAAGAAGGAGCAAGAAAAGGTTGGGAGAGTCCTGAGATTGCAATGCAAGTCTGACAGGGAGTGAAGAAGAGAGAAGAGGATTGTTGTGAGTCTCAGGATGGGTCAGCGAGGTCAATCGGGAGTCCTTGAGTCAAAATCAGCCATCGAAGTACTAGCTTCACGTCTCCCTGGAGCAGCCTTGTCTTAGTGCTCCTGCTGTACTCGGTTTGTACTGGGAGTACCTTATGGGAAGCATGGTCTTGGTACCAGAATGGGCAGCCAGGGCCCTTGGTTAATTCATGTCCCCTACAGGGCACATTCTCATGAACACCACAACCCTGAAAGAAAAGATCTTAAATGTTCTCAACACAAAAAAGGTAGTTACATGACATGATGCAGGTATGGCTAACACTATGGTAATCAAATCAACATGTTGCACTCTTTAAACTGATGCAATGTTACATGTCAATTATATCTCAGTAAAGCTAGGGGAAAATTTTTTTTTAATTGAAAACATCTGTTTCAAAACATCAAGGAAAATGAGGAATAAGCATCTACCACTGAACGTAGAGATGTGATCCTGGGTCACACGAATTTCTCACTACGCCTTTCTCCTGAGAAACTAAATGTTCACTTAGGCATATCAAAAATATAGGAGCTATTTTTTTAAGATAATCCATCTGCCATTGTAATCTTAAAGTTCATTTGTCCTCACTTCTATCTTATCTCACACAGAAACAATAAGTCAGAAAAAAAAATTCATTAGCCGTATACTTACCAAACATCCAGATGGTCCTACATTTCTTAAACTATTACCCCTATTCTTATGCAACTCTCCTATGAGATTATGCCTAAAATCTTCATTTCTTTTCTCCTACATATAACTAACAGTGCAATTTCTGTCCTTCATTGAGGCATGAAGATCTGTGGACTTTTGATTGACTTTCAGGTTATGCCATTGTATGAGCAATTTTTTATAGATCATTAAACATAATTACAGATTACATTAAACAGTGCAAGATATGTACTGAAGATATGTTTTTTTAAGTAAGCAAAAATAAAAAAAGTTTAAAACCCACTTAAATTGTCACGAATACACTTTCAAAAAAGCTTTTTCAATACTTTCTTAATGAAGCATTCAAGTTGCCAATAATTTGCAAATAATCTGAAGCTCATCATGGTTATGAAATACAAAATTTCATTGCATGTAATTATTTTAATTTCTTAATTACTTTATTTATAAAATTATTTTGTAGTCCCTCTGTATTTACAGAAAGATGCTCACAATATATTATTGAGCCAAAAAAAAAAAAAAAAAGGCAAGTCATACAATAGTATAATTAGTGTTATCTCATTCAGGATTTTTAGAAATCTACATATATGTATGATTATAAATTTATAGGGGAAAACTGGAAGAACATATGTTAAATTATTGACATAATTTATAGTCCTAGTAAATAGGACATGGGACTGTGTTTTATACACTTCTATATAATTTTGGATTTGCCACTAATAAATTCTATTTTATATATTTTGAAAAAACATTTGATTGTCATAAATAAAGTTTCTAATTTTGCTTTGGCAAAATGTTTACATTAGTATATACATGTGGGGTCCCAGGCCTGGAGGGTCCCAGGTCTGGTTGTGATCCAGGCTCACAGATAGGAATAGGACCCGGATTTAGTTGTCACATTAGTGCAGTAGGGCACCTGCGCCTAAAATATGTAAACATAATTCAGCTTATTGTATCACACATATGTGGCTGAATGCCACTACTATACTCCAATCTATGTGAAGCCATGTGGTCCCCTGGGGAGCAGAAGGGGAGCACAAGACGGGGAGCAGAAGAAGAGCAGAAGCGGAAGCGTGCTCCCCACAATGAAGTTGATTCCTGCCGTTTCATTCTCATGTTGGCCTCTTGTGCATTCTTCCAAATGGGCACGTCACCACCAAAACCTTTCTTTTTTCGATCAGCTCAGCTCTGATATGTCTATAAGTATATACATAATTTTTATATATTAGAAAATCAGTTAATATTTTTGTTTAGTAAAAATGTTTTATTTTTAAAACATGAGAGTCGTAATTTTAGGATTTTTCTGGATTTTTAAATGATCACAGTAGCATAGGTATGAAAGCTACAAGACAAGGAATCAAGAGTAACCACTAGAGACAGCCTGCATATTGCTCTTAATAAAAAATCTTAGTATGAAATAATACTTTGTGGTTCTCTGAAAATTGAAGAAAAAATCTAGTTGCAGAATTTTCAGTTTTATAAGTGTTTTAGTCAATTGCATTTTACAGATTCTTATTGAGGTAAATCAACCTTTTGTTCTGCTTTTAGTTCTAAGTGCTCGTTTTCTAAAATGTTGCCCTAAGCACGAAGAGGAAATAGAGAGACTTTATGTCTAGTGCCAATTTGTTCTAAGAAATGAAGCTAATTGTCACAAATATCATAAAGCAACTCAAATTACCAATGGCTTTCACCACACATCCAAGCATATTTATTATGTATTTAGTTTGTTCTTTTTTCTTTTTAACAACTCTCACCTTCATTCTCCCATACACTGTTTTCTTAACTTTTTTAGTTTACCTTGAAAAAATTGTTGTGTAAAAAGCAAGGTGACTTATTTAGCTTAGAATAACATTCTCAAGATCCATCCACATTGTCACAAATAACAGTTCTTCGTATTTTCTTCTGACTGAGTAATATTCCATTGTATATATGTACCACATCTGAAACACGTCGGATGGAAAAAGTTGAGAACCATATGATTTCACTCATATGTGGGATATAAAACTGAATAAAACAAACAAAAACTCATAGACACAGACAACAGTTTAGTGGTTACCACAGGGAAAGGGAGGTACATAGAAAAGGGTAAAGGGTATCATATGTATGTTGACAGGAGATTTGACTTTGGGTGGTGAACACGCAATGCAACATACAGATGATGTATTATAGAATCGTACATCTGAAACCTATACAATTTAATTAACCAGTGTCACCCCAATAAATTTAATTTTTTTAAAAAACAAGGTAAAATGGTTGGCAGATCATGTTAAACAGGACAAAGCAGAGTCTCACAGAAAACCTTAACCTGATCAAAGTCAACCTGCATAGATCTGCGAAGAGAGAGTCAACGTTTCTGATGCAAGAAATCTAGCAGGTGACAAGAACCAAGAACAAATAGAAATATCACAGAGAAAAAGCATACACTTATCTGTAACTAACTATCTTTTCAAAGAAGAGTTAGAACTCCAAAGACAGCTCTGTCTTTTAAATTGGGCTAGATTTTGAGGGGTGGGCTCATGGGAGTATTACTAATCCTCTAACTCATAATAGCAGACCTCAATGGACTAGCCTTCCAAGCTACATGGCTCTGACTCAGCAAAGTAAATTTATTACTGCATTTCAGGCTAATTAAAAGAAGTTTACAGTAGCAGTTTTACTAAAATTCTAGCTAACCTAAAGTAAAAGGAAATAATAATATGCCATTTTTCTTACTTACTGAGCAAGACTAATCCTAGATTTGTCATAGTGTTAGTACATTGATTATGCTCCTCAAAGCCAAATGACAAACATCCTTTAAATTATTTTACATAAGGAATATTATTCACATATACCAGATTTCACTGAAAAGAAGCAAGGCATTTCTTTTTTCTTCATGTTTAAATCAATAAATATTTACTAAATATATAGAACACTCTGCTAATTGCTGTATTTAGGTTAAGGTAGAAAATATTTATGGTTTTTCATTGTATCTTTCAAATATTTTTATCACAAATATTTTTGTCAGTTAAATATAGATTAGGTTATTTTTTAGAACATTATTTGTCTTGCAAATAGTCTCATATAAAAAGAAAATACACTCTTCTTTTAATTGATCTAATGAATAGCTGTGATATCTTTATCCTTCTCTTAGATTAAAAAAAAAAAGCCATTTTTTTTTCCTTTCATGGGAAAAATATGCTTCTTCTCTTTTGGAGATATTCATTCATATCATTTTCTAGTTGGTAAAATTCTGATTTTAAATATCTGACATCTCAAAATCAGAAATAAATGTGCTAAATGGTACCCTGCTGTCTATTTCCTTCTCAGAGTATATTAGTAAAAGTTCCATCAGAAAAATAGCTAAGAAAGCAGAAGTGCTCTGGATATTTTCAATCGGGAAACAGGTAATTCTTAGAAAAATGGTTCAGAGGCTGCTGTAAAATCTCATATCGACAGAAGCCCACACGTCTGCCTGCTGCTGCCAGAGGAAGAAAAACATGACTTCCACTTCTCTTCCACCTTCACCTTGTAGATCTCACCTGAATGCATTTCCTAGCAAACTCTAAACCAGAACATGGTTTCCAGAGATTCTGGGAATGTAATTTCCACATGTCCTGCCACCCCTACCTAAACATAGAAGAACATAGAAGGGGGGAAATGATGCTAAACTGTTAACAGCTAATGTGTAGTGAGAAAGCAGGATTGAATCAAATTCTGTTCCCGTAGTATTGGCCAAAGAGATTGAAGCTGTGGTGTAACAACTCACCTTTACGGAAGTGAATGCTAGTTATAAAATAATTCCCTCTCAGATATCCATTTAGGGGATTTTGCTCTTTGATCCACTTTTATTTCTTTGACTACTTGGATAAATTTCATAAATACTTCCTAAATACTAATTTTGATGATTTAATAGATTTTTAAAAAACATTTATCTAATTATTGCATATCTATATCTACATTACTATGTGTACTATGTGTCTTGCCTAGGTGCAAGGCACTGTGCTGAAAGTCACTGTATGGGCTATAAAGATGGCCCCTGCCTTTCAAGTGTTCACAATCATTGGGAAACAAGATAAAAATATAATCAATATAATTTAAGGCAGATTGTGTACAACTAAGAAGAGGTAGAGGAAGAATTAGAGCAGGAGAGCATCCTATGAGGTGCTGAGTGACTGAAGAAAGCAGTGGGGAGGAAATGCTTTTTGAGATGTAAGGGTTCTCACAGATAGAAATGAAGTGAGGGGTACGCCAAGGCAAGAGTCTAAAATGCGCAAAGTGAAGAGGTTGAACAACTTACTACAAAACAAAACCCACACACTCAGATTCCTACAGGGGCCAGCAGTAATAGAAATGAAGCAGCCCATGTGGGGACTGTGGCCAAGAAAAGAAAACACAAGCTATCTAAGGAGGCGTCCCTGGTGAGAACATTAGTCCAGTGATATCAGAGCTCCCAATTGTTTAAAAGGTGAAAATCCATATTCCAAGGTGAAACTCCATTTGAAATTGATAGCACCTAATTAAAACAAAACTCCAGAAAACTACAGTATAAATCCAATAAAACACATCTATAGCTCATAAATGACCCAATGGCCATCTGTTTGCAACCTCTGGGTCAGAGGCCCTCTAAGATTACATCTAAGGAATTCTGATTTTATTAATGAATCCCATTCTCGTTGAATAATATATATTTATATTTTAAATTTATGCATATTAAGCATGACCTCAGAAATTTCCTTCCTATCAATTGCGCGTCTTTTATTCTCTTCATAGGTCATCGTAGAGCTTTCAAAACTTTCATTTACAAGAAGCCGAGTAAAGAAGGGAAGTGACAAGAAGGGGAGAAGAAAGAAAAGACCAGTGTAGCTAATATTTATCAATTTCTGAGCACTAAAGTTTGTCCAGTTTATTATTTTTACTAACTTGAGAGAGAATAACAGAAAATTTTTGTAGTAGAGGAAATATTGACTTTTCTAGAATAATAACTATTAGCTATCTTAGCAGAATAGTATACTGAACACGTGTGATTCTTTAAAATCCAGTCTACTGTGATGAATAAAATATCCCCTTACTTTCGTGAATACTCTTGGTTTTCTCAAAATTGCTTATCAAGTAACTTCTGAAAAACTGTGTGATCGTACCCTTTAACATAACAAGAAAAATGGTAATAATAACAGGGCACAGGTCAAGAAGTAAAACAAACGCCTAAAAGGTAGCCTCAGTGTTATCTTTCTTTACAAGTGTTTTTAAACAGAGTTGAAATGTTCCACCACTGAAAAACATTAGATTTATTTTTTTAAGAAACTTATTTAACAAAAGTAAATAATAACACACACCATTACATAAAGAAAGTTCCTATTTTCATTCAAACAGGCCAATGTTAATACTGAATTATCTATGTTAATATTTCTGGATCACATAAGTCTTAGATGTGTGATCTGTTACCCGGAAAAATCATATTTATCTGAGTTTCGAGATAGGATAAAGCTCCTCAGAAGAATCTCCTTTGATAGTGTCGCTATGTGTACTCTTGGAA
This sequence comes from Eonycteris spelaea, assembly GCA_003508835.1. Classification (NCBI taxonomy): domain Eukaryota; kingdom Metazoa; phylum Chordata; class Mammalia; order Chiroptera; family Pteropodidae; genus Eonycteris; species Eonycteris spelaea. The sequence goes on along the minus strand of PUFA01000074.1, from coordinate 5,124,471 downwards.
ACATTTCAAACTAGAAACTTGGATAGATATTTGAATTGAGCTTTTCCCAATAGTGGTGCTTTTTCAATAACGTGTAGAGTACCTAATGGAATATAATGAAAAAGATCAACAATAAAATTGACAATTTTAGAAAAGGAAAAAAATCCACCTGACAATGTTTTCTTTGCTTATGAGTTACTGCTCCACAGAACAAGCACTATGGAGTGTATGTAAGTGTACATACTTTCAGCTTCAGAACAAAGAATAAAAATCTAAAAAGGTAAAAATGAAAATGTGTGCTGTTCTGCTGCAATGTAGCTGAGAGTTATAAAGGCCCTGTGAACAATATTAAGTTTGCGGTGGCACAATCACATCACGAAAGATTTACCTTCACTCTGCAAACTCAATATAGGGCAATAACAGTCTATTACTAGCAGAGCAATACAACATCAAAGGAATGTTTAAAAGAACTAGACAGAACCTTTAAATCAACACAATTGAGTTATCTTTCCCCAAAGGAAGCACCATGGGAGAGCTCATAGCAGGGTTTTTCAAGAGGTATTACTAGTTTACCATAAGTTATATTTAATACACTTTTTAAATGTGGTTTGTAATCTCTCTCCACTTTTTAAAACACAGAGCAATAAATTAAAAGAGAAACAGTCCCCAAAGAGCAAGAGATGGGTTAAAAAAAAAAAAATGATAATAGTTGTATTCTTTGAAGCTAACCTATCAAATAATTCTTCCACAGCCGAAAAACATGTTTTGAATATTTTCTTTCCCAATTTTAATAAGATTCTTCAAATTTGAGCATAGAAGAATAATAGTAAATTTTTACTATTTATGTTTATAAAATCAGTATTCAAATTCTGTTAAAAATAGGAACATTCATCATAACATTTTAGTAAAATATTAAAATTCTCTTTAGCATCTCTAATAGAGAAGTAAGCAATTTTATTCTGCCTTTTTATGACCAAAATTAACATTTGAGAGGATGAGTTTCCTATCCAGGTCATGTCAGAAATAGCAGTAGAATTTATTGTGGAGGTTGTACTGCTCATTGTAATCAGTTCTTACATTAGCATTTTATTATTTCCCCATACATTCCTATTTTTACTTTTTATAAGTGTGTTTAGTTTAATAAAGTATTGATATAAGACATTACTTTTCTACATTTAAAAGGTGTTACTTTTCCACATGTATAGCATGGGTTTTGTTGTAAATTTTAGTCTAAACCCATACATTTGTTTTCCACGAAGATAAATGGAACTAATGAGTGTTACCAAAACTTTTCATCATCTATTAATGTCTGACATTTGCATACAAAAAGCTGTAAATTTTTATACATGATGCTAATAGAAATGTGATACCTTTTTTGCCTTTGGTTTGGCTTATGTTAAACATGATTTATACCGGAGATATTTATGCAAAAAGGTTTTAAATTCTAAACAATTCGAATCTATAATGGCTTTTCAGTATGTGAATTTTTTTTAGTGCTAAAACACACCCACAACAGGTGCATGAAACTGCCTGTAACACATGGCATATGGGGGAAGTACTAGGGTTTGTCCCTTTTGATACATAATGGTTTTATTGGTGTCGCACTGTAAGATTTTATAATAAATCAGACTGTATATGAATTTTTACTCATGTATGTGGTGTTAGAAAATATTTCATTCATGTTTATAATGCTTTTAATTTTATAACCAGCTTTCTAAATTTCTTTACAATTGACCTTTATGTCAAGACTATTTCATTTGAAATTGCCTATTACCAGATAATCTTTTTCAAATATTTGAATTGTATTAATTGTTTTTCTTTTTTAAAGCATGTTATTTTAAGTCCATCCAACTTCATACTAATATTAAAAACTTAAAGACAAAATTCTGATTCATACTTGTTATACTCTTGCCTGGAGTTCCTTTATGTGAAATAATTGCTGTGAATGTGATAGAATTTTTATATTTTTTTTATTGATGTGATTAGAATATGTGTTCCAAACGTTTATCAGGGTTAGCTCGTTTATGATTATCAGACTTGATCCATTTAAATCATAACTAAGAATTCTCATTTTTTTCTTCTATCCATGCAACTTACATTAATTCTATCACTAAGATCTAATGTTCGACAAGAAACGTCATATCACAGGCAGTTCTAATGTCATTAAAAAAACCACACCGATATTTGCTCACTACCTGATGTCAGCACAATAGTTAAAAGAATAAATATTCTGGAGCCAAATCTGACTTTGAAATTCTGCTCGACTAGTTAATAGTTGAATGGCTGTGCCTCAGTTTCTCTTCTGTGAAATGAGACAATAATATTTGTAAGTTGCTATAAGGATTAAATCAGATAATGTTTACAAAGGCTAGTACTATATCATATAGTGTATACTCAAAAAATATTAGCTATTTTTATTGTCAAAATACATTCAGAAATGTTCTGATGCCTTCCAATTAGTGTCATGAGTACTATAAAATTTTATGCAACCATGGAACCTACTCACTGATAAAACAAAATAAGAATGTTGACTTATGTAAAGATTATAGAACCAACACCTGTTGCCTAACAGTACTGGAAATTGTCCCAAATATCAATGAATGAGTAACTACCCTAAACAGCTATCACAGTCATAAGGCAGCTGGTTCTACAGTCTAGACCTGTATAAGAATTGAACCAAGTCACCTGCTGACTATAATAGCCATTTAGAGGAGAGATATAAAATTTAATGTTAGTGATTATCTGTTATAATGTGGCATCACATGTATATTGTCTTCCAAGTTTTACTTAAAGGACATTTCAGCAATGATACTTGGGGGTATTTCAGTTATTAAGGGTTAAGCAAGGGTTAAATCTTGCCTGTAAAAAAAAAAACTACAACTCAGTGATATCTGACTCATCAGTACTTATAATTAAGGTAGAGAAAATTGTATAACTATGGTCAAAAAGAAACAATTCATAGCAAAGATGGCTTACGAGAAATTTTTAAAAACTAAATACTCTTTCAACAGTGAAGCTTGAAATGAAAATTTACTAAATATCTTATGAAGGTTTTATTCATTTTATCTCAACATTGAATATTGATTGACCAACTTTATGCTTGAGTTTTATTTGGGAATGTTACAGCTTCTGGACTGGTGTGTCTCTTTTTTTGTCCTTAACTACTTCCTATGAAGTGGCAGAAGTAGACCGTCCTTTCACTATTTTGAAGCAAACTGCCTTAACTATCTTAGAAGACACTCTTCCCTCCTAAAACAATTCTATGAGTGGCACAGAAATAGATGAAAGTTAACACTGTCTTGGTAGGTACATTCATAGTTTATTTCATATGTATTTCTTTCTTTTATTTGTAATTAAATGTATTTAATTGGGCTTACTCTGAGTCTACTATTTACCTTTAAATTCTCTGTAGACACAATTCATGTTTTCCACTTTCCCCCCTATTTCCTCAGTACACGGTACAGTGCTCTTCAAAAGCACTTAATTATGGCTTATACTATGTACTCAAAAATATAACAAAAGGTTTGTCTAAGATCCATTATAAGATCAAGATGGTTTTAATAGCCTAAATGTTTCAATTTTCTTGTTCTCCTTCTCGTTCTCCTCCTCCTCCTCTTTCTGCATTATTATTGTTGTTATCATTTTAATAGAAATCAAAAACTTTAACTAAAGAATTGATTCTACTTTGGTGTATTTTCAGATATTGCACAGCAAATATGAATAAGTAAATCAATGAATTAATGCATAAGGATACATAGAACTCCAGCATCCTTCAACAGATCACAGCCAATTAATGAAAACTAAGAATTTCCTGTCATTAACATTAATGGCCTTTGTGACCTTATCAAATACAAAACAAAATGTAAATATTACATTACTTTAGATCTCAGTGGTAGTTGATAAGCAGGGTAAGGTTCCCATTTATTCCCAACCTAGAGACTATATTGCTCATAAAACAAGTTCAAAGACCTCAAATTTCAGTGAAATGTAGCCAATGGCTTCAAATAACTGATTCTGGGTCTACTATTCATGTGTCTGAAAGATATCTGGGATTCTGGGTGCTAGGAATTAATCTCACCTAAACCCCCCAAATTACTCAAGATTTACCTAATCTTTTAATATAATTTTGTGTGGGATGCCAAGATTTTTCAAATTAGGGGCTGATTAATAAATAGCAGACTATTCTTATTGCCAATATATCATATGATATGCTGTTCTACTTACCACTCATGCTTTATCTACTCTCTACTCATGCTACTCCTCATAACAAAATTTTAGGCCTCCTTCAAGATCTGGCTAAGTATCATCTCTTTTCTCAGTTTTTTAGGACTGATTTCGAAACCTTACTGTTCACATGCCCATAACCTCCCTCATTAGTTCAGTCACTGTTTTATTCAAAAAATATTTTTTTGAGCATCTGTTATGTACCAGGCACTCTTCTTTGTACTTGCTCTGAGCCAAACAGATAAAAACTTCTGCCCTTGTAAATGCCTAATTTCTAATGGGATAATAATTAATTATTTCTTCTATATTCTTATATTACTTTATTATTGCATTATTCACATTTATTGTAGATAGTTATTTATGTGTCTCACTGGACCACTTTTAGAAGTAATGACACTCTCATCACAGGATTATTTCTTTATAATAAAATAATTTCAATTGTTTCTTTATAATTTTTATCACCAGTACCCAGCTCATTGCCTTGCAACCACGACATATAGGAAAGGTAAAACATACTTTGCAGTTTGGAAGCACCCTGTTAAATCTGAATGTGCTCAATATTTATGTTTTGGTTATGTATTGTTGCTCAAGAAGCTAACCTAAAGCTTAGTCAATTAAAACAATATTTTATTTGCTCACAATACTGTAGATCAGAAATTTGGCTTCAGCTACAGCTATGGTGGCTGGAGGATGCCTTTTTTATTCACATTTTTGGTACTTCATAGCAACTTTCTTCCTCTCCGTTTACCTCTCTTTCTTTCTCTTTACATTAGTTCTCATCCTTCAGGGCTTCTCCATGAGGTATGGGATCCCACAGCGTGGTTATCTCAGGACAGTTACATTCGTATATGGTGGATGGTTTCTAAGGGGCAGAAAGCAGAAACTGCCAGTTCAGTGAAGGGCTACACCAGAAAATGGCAGTGCATCGTTTCTACCACATTCTAATCACCAAAGCAGTCAGGAAGACTGCCCAGACTTAAGGAGATAGAGAAATAGACACCAGTTATTGATGGTGGAATCTCAAGTCGCACAGAAAGGCAATGGAATAATTTATGATAGTTGTCTAAAATGTCTAATTAGCCATAAATGTGTTTAGGAGAAGATCAGCAATAAAGTAAAATTTAAATTGCTATTGGGGGGAAAAAACCCAACCTGCTTCTATTTCAAAGGTTTTATTTTAAAATGCTAAATGAGTAGGGATTCAAAATACTGAGTAAACAAGAATTTGAAAAACTTCTAGATTATACTTGATTCTTGGCTAATTCAAGAAGTTTTCCAATTAATCTCAACAGAAATACAAAGCCCAAGTACATGTCACCTCATTTTCAAGACTCCTTTCAAAGGACTCTTTTTCATATAATGTGTCCTGATTTTTTCCCCAGTGATTTACAGTTAATTGGGGGAACTCAACTATCTATTAAAGGAAAACTGTCCATATAGTAGAAGGCCAAATATTTGTGTTTTATGGGAAATTATAGGTATGTATATTCAATTGTAGTTTAAATGTGTTTGTATTTGTGGTATCTTAGTTTAGACCATCAACTTTACATTATGATTGTATAGCAAATTGTTCATAGCTCTTTATATTCTGTCACTGTGGTACCATTTATAAAATACTTCATACTAAAATCAATGTCTAATAAATAAATAAAATCAATGTCTATTTAGTTTTAATAATCTAAGGTGGTATTTATAGTTTTGTTTCAATCTGAATTAGTATAAGTTTATTTAAATGATCAACAGTATTGATGCAGATATAGGAATTCTGGCTTATTAACTGAGGTTGAAAGCCCCTTTATTTATAACTCTCCTTAATGAATCATTCAAATTGAAAATAAGCCAAATTCCTTTAGGGAGCTACTGAAATGTCTCTCCAGAGAAGTAAATCTGCTACTGAAGCAGAAATTTTTGAGAATCAAATTTAAAGCTTTGGCCATTAAAAAAAAGCAGTGTGTGTAAGTCAAATTGGATCTGAGGAATTGGTGAAATAACATGGAAAGGATCCTATTCAATCTTTGTACAATTTGCAAAATTATAGGTTGGGCTACAGGAGTCCTGCCCTGCTAATATGACACTTCCAAGACCCATGCAAGGCAGAATCCTGTGATGAGAGTGTCATTACTTCTAAATGTGGTCATGTTTTTTGAGCTAGACATAATCAAGCTTCCAGTTTTGGCTATACCTTAACAATGAAGTGAATCTAGGATGATGAGCTGAATTCTTCCTCTTATATTGCTTTACAAAGTGTTAACCAAAATCATCAAAAAGCATTCTAAAATAGCAATACATTTATTTCTGCTTCAATATTCAAAATCTAAGCTTTAAGTCTTTTCTGAACATTCAGAATAAAGTTGAAGTGATTTAATGATATCACAGCTCAATTAAGTGAAATCTCAGGATATCTTCCATCTTATAAGTCATTAAAAATAGCCCTCTTGATATACCTAGTTCCAGATCTTTGTCTCTAATAACATTTCTCATTAAAAGAAATCAGTGCTCCTTGGAAAAACGGCTGAGCCCAGGACTGGGATGAGACATAAAAAAGATAAGCCTAGAACATCTTGTTAAACCAGAAGGAAATGCTTAAAATAAATAAATAAATACTGGAGTATGTTACAAAGACTCAGGAGACAGCTTGAAAGTATTCCACTGGTCAAATCAAGGACAACTTGGGCATAAAATAAGTACACTAATAAATTATAAACAATTCCAAAAAATTGAAATCCATGAGTTTTATCAATGATAAATAGATAAATAAACAAACATGGGAGAAGGAAGTTCTCTAGATTACATTAAAATATTAAATGCCAACTGGTAAATTAGGAGATAGTACAAGAGTTTGAAAATTGGAATTTTGTTATCATCAAAGTAAAGATTTGATCAGGCAAGAATCATCGATGAATATATCTGCAGAGAAATTTTGATGAAAAACACATTATTTGCAGTGTCTTAAAGTATCTCTCCATAGATTGTTTATTAGTTGTAAGGAGAGAATAATAATTGGGCAGTGGAAAAGTTAGACAATACATTGACTGGGTGAGCAAAATTAATGTCACCAATGAGTATATGGACATCTTCAGATGAGATACCCTAAAAAGGCCATAATATTGCCTATGTAGTATTCTAAGCAAAAATATATAACGAGAATCTAAGCATAAGTTAATATCATATAAATGCCAAATGAGGAACACTCTTTTAAAAAAAAAAGATAAGAGATTATAGTCTTCAAAAATGTCAAAGAAAAAAAAAGTTTTTGGAAATGTTCTGAATTTAAAAGACTAAAAGAGATGACAACTAAATACAATACGACACCCTAGATTGGACCCTCCACTTGGGAGGAAAAAGGGATCAGATCAGTTCCTAAAAATTAAATTACAAAGATGGTAGATTTAATAAAAGTATTCCATCAATTTTAAATTTACTGAAGCTGTTAACTGACCTATGATTATGGAAGAGAACATCTCTAATCTTAAGAAAAATCCACAGAAGTGTTAAGAGGTAAAGGATCGTGATATAATGTAGTTTAACCTAGAATGGTTTCAAAATATGTGTATGAAAAGAGAGAGAAAATGAGAGAGATTTTGAGCCAATGATAAACGAGGTAAAATGATAAGTGAGTCTCAGTAATGAGTATCGGAATGTAATCTGAATTATACTTATTCTTGCAACTTTTCTGAATTTTTGAGATTATTTCCAAATAAAAAGTAAAAAAAAAAATAAAGCAAAGAAAAAACAAACAAAAAACACAGCTCTGCTGAAGCAGCATGTACAAGAAGAAAAACATTGCTGTTTCCCACTGGCAAACTTATTCTGGTATGTAATGGAGTATGCCTGAAACCATTACGCAGAAAACTAGGAATTATTGTGTGCCTACATCTCAGGTGAATTTGATTCCGATTAATGTAATAGGCAGTCTTGGTAGTTAACTAAACTGCCTTCAAAAAAGGCAGTGTAGTACAGGTCATGGGATTGGGTTAACTATAAAAAGCCTCGTTCTTAAGTCCCTAGGTGATACCCGACACACTCAAGCACTAACTTTGTAGGCTTGGGGACAGAAGATAAGCAAAAAGTCACACAGTGGTTCCTTTGCATTTGGCCCAATAGCCAAGTTTAAGAGGACAAACAGGCTGTACTGCATAGAAGGTGAAATGCTTAAATGTCAGAGAAGCATTGTTAGGATCTATCTGTATGCAGAGCAACTATCATGTGTTCCAAAAAGAAGAGAGTACATTTCATGACGGGAAATGAGAATAAAAGACTGTATCCTGTTTTACCATTCCCAGAAGGCTCGGAAAAAATCTTTTAACAATTTAAATGTTGTTGACTTTACTGACCTATGTACCATGTCAGTCTCAGAACCAAAGGAAAATATACAAAGTGTTTACATATTTCTCATCTGGGGGCAAAACAGGGAAGGCAATCGGTATTAGTCTTCATTTTTAAAGGTAGTACATACTTTTTAATAAATTGCAATACATTGTGAGGAGCTACAAATCTTGACTGCTTCTTTTGCCTTATATGCTTTCCACTACAGGATTTTATGAAAGGACAGTGAAAGATTTATTTCCTCTAAAAGAAGACATTATGCCAAATAAAGCATTTATGTTTTTATATTTTTCCTTTCTTGACTTGATGGCTTTTCTTTGTGTGTGTATATGTTTTTTTTTTTTACTTCATCTTTTTAAAGTATATTTCTGGGACAAATGAAATTATTTAGCTGAAATTATTTGTAAACTGATTATTATACAGTGATGAGTAATTGACTCTTTAACATTTCTCGATAAATTGAAACTCTCTGGATGACATGAGATGCTGAATAAACAGGGAGAAGTTTCAAATAACTGAGAGTTGAAGCTGTATAAAGGAAAGGGGCGGGGAATATTGACCCTTGCAGGAGGGAGTTCTCTCGTTCGCTTGGATGAGAAGGCTCAGCACCACCACCCAATGTTAACTACCTCTCTATACCAGTTATGAAGTATCCTCTCTTTATAAAACTCTTTGCTCAGGACAGCAAGCTTCCTTCTGTATCATCTTCAGGGTTCTTTTTTCTTTCCTTCCATTTTCTTTTCCTTCCTTCCTTCCTTCCTTCCTTCCTTCCTTCTTTGCCTGCTTTAATAAGTGAGAAGTTGGCAGTTTGGTTAATTCAATGAAGCAGAGATGGAAGGAAGAAGGAAGAAAAGTCAGGGTCTTCAACTGCAATCCTCTATTAAAATAGATGTGTGTGTGGCGGTGTGCGTGTGGGGTGGGGGGTGGAGGGGTCCCTAGGTAAAGTCATTTCATTTCTTTAGGGTTGTTTTCTCTTATTTAAAACTTGTGAAACATAAAGAATTAAATTGTTAAAAGAGATAAAACATTTTACATGAATTTCATTTACATAATAAGAAGATGCTGAGGAATATAGACCTGAGTCAGAACTCCCACCTCTGTAGTTGTTTCCCTGAACAAGTTACTTTTCCTCTTTAAGTCTCATTTCTTAATTAAGAGGTAGAGCTGATGATTTGATGCCAGTCTGTCTTTCCAGAGAACCTGTACACTTATCCATCTTGCATATTGCCCCTTAGGAAATATGCAATATATATAAACTCAGACATGCTCCCATTCTTCTTAGGGAAATGATGAGATTGAGGATATATGTTATAACCAACAAACCAAGTGAAACTAGCTGGGGAATATTCTAAGCAGAAAGTAATCCTTAATCCTAAATGAGAAAGCTAAGTCCTAAGGGTGAAGCCACCCACCTAGGATCACTCATTTGATTCAGGTTACCCATCCCCTAGTCCAGGGCTTCTCAAATTTAACATCCATCAGAAACACATAGAGAGCTTGTTAATACACAGATATGGAAGTCCCATCCCCAGAGTTTCTTACTCAGTATATCTGGTTTATTTCCATTCTTAGTAAGTTCCTTTTAATGCTGGTCTGGAGACCAAACTGAGAAGCACCACCCTAGTTCAAGGCTTAACTCACAATTCTCTACTATGTGCATTCATGATTCCTTGGATCATTATCTGAAGTTGCACACAACATTTTTAAATTGTTTTTTTGTGCATAATCATGCAGCCTGGCATCACAGATACCTGATCATGATTTCTATTTATAAATTTCAGATGGCTTTCCAGCATAATCGGCAGCTCCACAACAGAGGCATTCTCCACATGTCCAGCATTTACAAAATGATTCGAATCCTCCCTGACATCAAGGAGTATAAGGTCTAAGAGGGAAATACAAATTTGCTTGAATTCCTGGTTTTGTGTGGGAAAATACATAAAAATGTTTTATGAATACTGTGTAAATTCTATTATATGGGTGAGCATTACTCCCAGTAAAAGGCAAGGTGGAACTAATGGCAGAATAATATTCTTGATCTTTAAATAATCTTTTGCTTTTCTCAATCTAGGCAGATGGTCTGCTTGCAGTTCTCTTCAATTCCAGAACAGAGATTGGGTCATGATAAAAAAAAAATAGTTAGAAATCAATCTTACAACTTTGATATTCTAAAGCCTAATGCCTTGAGACAATGCAAGATTCCTCCAAGGCAAAAAATCATGATGGAATTAGGGAGGCCTTTCTCCCAAGACTAAAAAATGTTTCCAGCATGGGAAGATGAAACATCAAGAGAAGGTTATGAGAGCAGAGGTCTGTGGGTGGTGGGTAGAAGAACAAGGTGCTCTGTTCCTGTGTAGGTCGCTGTGGAGCCGGAGAAGAAAGGCTGCACAGAAGATAGGCCAGAGACAGGTTCACAGATTTCTACCCTCTCATGCAGTTTAAAAACACCACAAAGATTTGTACACGGCAAAGCACAGTGGAAAATGATGGGCAATGTCACCCAATTTGACAGGGGCCATAAAATAGAAACGAGGGACATCTAAGAGTTTAGCAACTTATGCCATCAACTTCACAAATGATTCCTTGGCTAGATGCACTTCATTCTAATGTCTTGGACTATGTGATCTCATTCAACTTAAATCCTCTGCAAGATGACAAGAGACCACAGATTGACCAATTTGCACAGCTAAATTTGTGAACTGAGAATTATGTTCATAACAACATAGACAGGAAAGCTCTAAGCCCTCATACTTAGTAAGAAACCCTAAATAGAATTTACTATCTCAGGGGAGAAAAAAAAAGTTTTAGAAGTTCCAGAAACTATTTCTAGGAGTCAATATACAACTAGGAGCCAAAAATAGTTTACAGAAACCCCTACGAGGTGAACTGCATCATCTGCATTAGATATAATTTTTTCCTTCTGTATGTCCAAAAGTCTTTTCCATCGACACCAGCATTTAAGTCAGAAAATGACAAAGACATACCTAAAATTCTGAGAGGTGATTTTAAAAATCGGGACTTCCTGATGTTATTTTACTATTCTTCTCCATTTTCTCACATTTATTCCCAGTACAATACCAAGGTGTAATTAGCACTACATTTAGAGAATAATATATTCCAAAACTGAGTGTAGAGTCATGTCAAGATGTGATCTTTGAATTCTTTGTTAAGGTCCATCGTTAAGTCTTTTACAAAATAATATAGTCCATTCAATCTTTCCATTTTTAAAGGCTGTGAATTATACTATCACAAAGATACTATAGGTATTTAGCTTTTCCTTTTGGGGTACAAGTCATTTTTCTCTCTAAATTTTCAGCTAATTAATATCTTCCTCCTGATTAGAGAACTGAAAATACAGCTACTATGGGGCTCTCTGACATCCAGGGAGACATCTCAAGAACACTGATAGAACTGATAACAGGACATTTTATAGGGCCTTAAAAGCTACTCCAGAAATGAACGAGGTCCATTAGACTTTCTGTCATGCATATGATGGGAAAAAATATACCACCATAAGATCTACTCAATTGTCTTGCTGTGACAGCAGTAGCTATTGTGTGTGAGAGTTTTGGGGAAAGTGGCTCCACCTTGGTGTTTATGCTCTGCTGGCTAGGGAGTTTCAGGTACGGCATCCTAACAGAAGGGGCTTTGTGATAGGCTATCGGTGACAAACAAGAACGACAACATGCAGCCCAGTGGTTTGACAAGAAGGAGAAGCTCAACAAAAGGAGAATGACCTGCTTCAGTGTCCCATTTCAGTCTAACATTTACTTCCTCACACAAAGCTCAGCTTGGCGTGTTGGTATCCAATCCACATTTGAACTTTGTACAGAGTGATGAGAGTCAAGCTGAGATATTTTAAATGGATTTCTTTTCTTTGTACCCTACTTTGAACTGTTTTTAACCCTGCAGATTTTTGGCTGAGCTGTCTGAACTAACAAGCTGAAAAAGAGAAACATGGAAAAGTATGTTCTTAATGTTTGTTTATATATATATATATATATATATATATATATATATATATAGAGAGAGAGAGAGAGAGAGAGAAGAGAGAAGAGAGAGAGAGAGAGAGAGAGTGTGTATGTGTGTGTTAAATATGGCCTATAGCCCAATATTTGATGTATGGATAAATGAGAGTATAAGATATAAGATCCCTTTTTTTCCCCTTATAAAAGAACTGCTTTTTCATTAAGAGCTACATAAATTCTCAGTTCATAAATATTTATTGAGCACGTACTACTCAGTATCACACAGCATCTTTGTGGGAGAGATAAATGCAAAGATAACTAACACAGGGCATGGTAACTTACCCTCTGTAAGGAAACTGAGATATGTAGATATGTAGCCTAATAATTAAGGTATGATTTATTATTATCAATGCCACATCCCTTAACAAGCTACTTCCAAGCTTTTCCAGTATTTCTTAACTCACCAATTCTGCCTTCTCACCTTCTCACTTTTGACACATGATATTATCTATTACCCGAGAAAACGCAACATGAGAAAAGTCACTTCATCTGCCATTATACAGAATTTTTTTTTTTAAGGTAGAACTGTGTCAGAGAAGTACTATACAGGCCTATTCAAATGGAACCTAACGGAACGTAATGAAAACTAGTCCTTAGTTTTAAAAGTTAAAATTTGAATTTGTCTCTATGCCAACATGTAATCAGTCTTTTGTGTTCGTCCTAATTGTCCCCACCACTTATTTAGATTTTCATTTCATTTTTACACTCTCTTGGAAAGGAAAATAAAGAAGAGTAGCATATTTTAACCGTACCCTTTATGCCAGGCACTGTTCTATCATTTGAGATAATGTGTCTCATTTAATCCTCACCACAAGCCTCTGAGGCCAGTAATTTGCCCTTTTTACAGAAGGAGATACTGAGGGGCAGCAAGATCTTGTAGCTAGCTAGGATGCAAACCCATGTCTGTCTGAACATCATGTTCTCAATGCAGAACACTTTGTTAATCTGGCTCCTTCCATTGCACATAGGACAGGAAATGAGTAGGGAAGGGTGGTGGCTGCTTATGAACTACATCAAGTGTTTTATACCTTTATTATTAGCACGTATTCAAGCATTCTTTTTTTAAAAGTGGTCCTTAAAACGTAGTCAGTCTACTATCCTATGTCAATCCAAATTTCATTTTTAAATAATTTATAGTTTCTAAGTAGTTTTAGATTTATAGGATAATTGAGTAGATAATACATAGCATTTCATATAGCAACTCCCATCCCCACCACACAGTTTTCTCTATTATTACTATATTGTATTAGTGTGGTCGATTTGTTAAACCTGATTAACCAATATTGATACATTATTATTAACTATAGTCCATAGTTTACATTAGTGTTCACTTTTGTGTTCATAGTTCTATGGGTTTTAACAAATAAAAAATGACATGTATCCATCATTATAGTAACCATACAAAATGGTTTTTCCACCCTAAAAGTCCCCTGTGCTTCATCTACTCATCCCTTCCTCCCTTTCTTCCCCTCACTATCCACTCCCAGCCCCTGGCAGCCATTAACCTTTTTTACTGTCTCTATAGTTTTGTCTTTTCCAAAATGTTATATAGTTGGAATCATACAGTACGTAGCCTTTTCAGACTCTTTTCTTCCACTGAACAACATGTATTTAAGGTTCCTACATGCCTTTTCACGGCTGGTAGTTCACTTATTTTTATTGCCTTAAATACCATTTTTAACACAAAATTGCAGCACCTACAATATATCAGGCCTTGTGATGAGCACTGAGAATACAGAGATGGATAGGATACCACTCCTACTCTCAAGTATCTTACTGCTTAACATTAGGAGATAGGTATATAAACATAGAAAGGAATATTTTATAGGTATTACAATAATATTTTACAGTTATTATAATAAAACTCCACAGAAGTACAAAAGAAAGACAAAATGGGGAGAATTCAGTTTCCCTCCCAGTACAGAGAGCCAAGAGTGGCTCCCTATAGGATTTGATGTTTGAGCTGCAGGACCAGCAAGAGCCAGAGTAGAGCACTGGAAGCCAAGCTGAAGTTTCAAGTGGAACAGCAGGACATATTTCGAAAAAGGTAAGAAGCCCAGCCAGAAGCTGGTAGAGTTGAACATAAAAATGCCAACCTCTCAAGTTCCATCTAGAACCTGTATTCTCTCTCAGTTCCTTGTGTCTCTTCTCAAATGTCACTTCATCAGAAGCCTACCCAGAACACCCTAGAAAAAAAAAAAAAAAGAACACTTCCTTCCTACTTCCCACCCTTTTCTCCTTACCCTCCTTCTTTTTCTGCAGAGCAATTAGCAGCTCTAACATACTAAATTTGTATTTGTATTGTCTGCCTCCTCCCACCAGAATGCACAGCCCTAGGTGCAGGGACTTAAGCTTTGTTCACATTGGTCCCCCAGTAGGCCTACGATATAATTATTTGTTGAGTGAATGAATATATAAAGCAGTTTTGTCAGTGCCTGAGATCTTTTCTGTAGAGAAAAAGCACAACAGACAGTCCCCCGACTTCCAATGGTTTAACTTTGCAATAGTGTCAAAGGAATAAACATTCAGGAGAAACTGTACTTCAAATTTTGAATTTTTATTTTTTCCTGGATTAGTGACATGTGGTATAGTAACCTCTCATTATGCTGGGCAGTGCGGCAAGTCACAGCTCCTAGTCAGGCACTTGATCGCCAGGGCAAACAACTGATACTCTGTAGTGTAGTATGAAATGCATGTTCAACTTACAATATTTGCAACTTACCATGGATTTACTGACATATAAGTAGAGGAGCATCTGTATAAAACCTGTATCAAATCTTACCAAACAGGGAACATTCTAACTCTGATTTGTAGATTTGTAGATTTGTAGATTTCCAAAACTGCTATTAAATACACAATACTTTAATGTCCCAAATTTTAATATTATTTTATTTTTCTATATTATACTGGGAGAGAGAAAAGGAATCTCAAGAACTTTCAAAAATGTCAGATAACTTTACTGATCTTCACAGACTATACTTTCAACAAAAACCTTTTTTTCCAGTACTAATTCAAGGCCTACTCTAATAAATACCCTTTGCTACACCTAGCATAGCCAGGCACGTACTCAAAATTAGAATATGTTAAATTAAATACTCAATTACCCTAGAGAAAAGTTGAAGATTGGTCCCAATTCCTTATTTTTATACAGCATATCTTATGACTTTCAGGGCTTGAAAATTTGAAATTATCTCTTTTTGTGGTTATATTTTGAGGGCTACAACTAGTGAACTTTCCACCGGGAATTATGTCTTAGAGAAGTGGGTATGAACGAGTAACATGATGCAAGCACTACTATGTGCAACATGCTTCAAATAGCACTGCTCTAAGACATGGCTAAAGCCCTGAGTACCAATTTCAGTGATGAAAATGATGGAGGAAGAGATGATTCTGTTGTAGGGCAACAGTGACTATTTCAGTTTTGGACAGAATTTCCCATGATATTATCTCCCCCAGGAAGCATTTTATGAAAAGTCCTGGTTTTCTTAATCCCCTGCCTTCTCCTTTTTTAGATCTTTTCCTTTATCTGATCCCATTTATCCATGTCCAATGCCATAACTTTGGACCTTGACATTACTAATAAATATACCACAGGAGAAAAAAATCCCAAATGTCAAGCTCTTATCCTTTTGACATGTATCTCCCCTGCTCCTCCCCTTTCTCCACCTTCAGTGCCAGCAATTATTCAACCAAGGGGAGAGAAATGAATGGTTTTCCATTCTCATCATCTCACATTCTCATTTCTTACCTCTCCCAGTCTGGATTCCGTGGATGATCATTATAATCACAAATGAACTCTTGTCCCTTTTTCCAACTTAATCACACTTCAACTCTGGTTAAACTCAACTGTCCACCTTTTCTGCACCTCTGCCCCAGAAGCTAAATGTTCTTGGAGAAAATCAACAACCATGTAGATTGATCTTTCTCTAAACTTATGACCACTAATCTTAGAAGAGCACTCACCAGTGCCCAGAAATCTTGCTGCATTTCCCATTATTTGAGACAAGTTTCAGATCTTCTTTTCTTCAAACCTTCAAAACCCCCTCCCTTATACAGCTCATGAGCTCACCTCATTCTTCCCTGAGAAAAGAGTAGCAACCAGAGGGGAACTCCCTCAACGTCCTCCCACCAACTTTATTCACTTATCTGTATCCACACTCATATTCTCTGTCTTCTTCCTATTTAATGGAAAAAAAAGCTTTCCAGTGCTTAAGCCTCTCCGCCCACCACACTTACTTTCCAGATTTTATCCCCTCTTCCCATGTTCAAGAAATTTAAGCCTGCAATTATCCTGTGGCTCTCAATGTGTCATAAACATACAAACTATCCATTTAAAAAAAACCCTCCTTTGACCTCATGTTACCAGTTATTACCTCATTTTTATGATCCCTTCACAGCAAAACTTATCAAAAGATGCCTAAATTATTGACTTCTTTTCATCTCACTTTTTATCCTCAACCCATTTAGTCAAGTTTATCTCCCCTCCAACCACTGAAATTATACTTGTCAAGGTCATAATAATCTCCACAACATGAAACTAATAGTCGTTTCTCTGTTTTTATCTGACTTAACCTTGTAGCAAGTTCTTTTTTCGTAAAACACTTTATTATCTGAAATTCCATGTTATAACAATGACCATGTTTTTCACCTATTAAAATGAACTCTCTTCTCAGCCTCTTTTGCTGACTCAGTGATGGGCCTCCTTCATTTCTTTACCTAGACTCTCTGCTGAGATCTCATCTAGTCTCATGACTTTATTATCTATGTTCTGTTGACTCTATTTTGAGTCTCTAGCTCTAAACTCTCCACCTGAACTCTTAAAATTGTATCTCTTTGTTCAAGCAAAATTCCTAGAAGACATCTTGGACTCCCCTCTATCTCTTACACATCCTACATCTCCTACCCACATACTTAATTAAGAAATTAAGCATCAAATTTAGTCAGCTCTACTTCTAAAACATCCCCTTTATCGTTCCACTTATGTTCAGCTCTGCTATTACCACCTTTTTCTGATAATAATGCAATAGCCTCTAAACTTTCTTTGTTGTTTTCTAGAGCCCTCCAAATCTATTCTCCATACAGCATTTCAAGTTAACTTTCTACAATGCAAATGAAATAAAATGAAATAATTTTAAGTCCCTCAGAACTCACCAGTGGCTTCCCTTTGCACTTAGAATTAATTGCAAACATCTTTTCTTGCCTAAATGGCCTTTTATGATCTATCTCAATCTCTCTCTCCAAACCTGAAACATCCCACTCCTCCCACTCCTCACTGTGATCCAGCCACCCTGGTTGGCCTTCTTCGTATTCTCCAAGTTCATGAAAATGTTTCCCAATTCCAAAGCCTTTGAAATTGCTTTTCTTTCTGCCGAGTGTGCTCTTCAGGTTTCATCTCTATATCAAGAAACACATTGTTAAATACTTTATCAAACATGAATCTCCCCTACAATCACTATTATTAAATGTTTTACTTTTCTTATTGCATTTATTATTATCTAAAATTATATTATAACTTCTATTTATTGTCTGTCCTCCTCCCTGTAGAATATAAGCTTTATGATAACATGCCCTAGAAGAATCTAAAAATGTTTTAAAGAATATAGTTGGAAGAGTCACACTACCCAATTTTAAGACTTACTATGAAGCTACAGTTATCAAGACAATGTGGGATTGGTGAAGGGATGGATTCATAAATTATTAGAAAAAATAGAGAGTCCAGAAAGAAATGACATAAAATATACTGAATTAATTTTTTTACAATGGTACAAAAGCAATTCAATATGGTTGAGAAAAATGATGTTGAAACCATTGAACATCCATATGCAGAAAAATGAATCTTAATCTGAACCTCATAATTTCACCTAAAATGGGTCAGAGATTTATATATGTCAAACATAAAACTATAAAATTTCTTAAAGGAAATATAGGGGATAATCTTCATGACCTGGGATTAGGGAAAGAGTTATTGGTTATTACATCAAAATCACAACCCATAATCAATAAATTTAAAAATATTTTTAAAAATATTCACTCACACACACACACACAGGAAAGCTGACCATACCAATTGTTGACAATGGTGCTGATCAATTAAATGTAACTCTCATACATTGCTGGTGGCAAGACAAAATAGTATAGCCACTCTGGAAAACAGTTTGGCAGTTTCTTTGAAAACCAAAGGTACGTTTATCATGTGACCCAGAAATTTCACTCCTGGGTATTCATCCCAGAGAAATAAAAACATATCCATACAAAATCTATATATAAGTGCTTCTAGTAACTATAAGAAAATTTAAACTTATATAAATGATGTATTGTATTGCTATTGGACAGTAAAACTGTAGACTCATATCTAATTCATATCTCCTGGATGTCCCACAAGCATCTCAAACTCATTTTGATTCAATATGAGTT
Source organism: Eonycteris spelaea (assembly GCA_003508835.1). Classification (NCBI taxonomy): domain Eukaryota; kingdom Metazoa; phylum Chordata; class Mammalia; order Chiroptera; family Pteropodidae; genus Eonycteris; species Eonycteris spelaea. Next base: position 5,105,500 of record PUFA01000074.1, on the reverse strand, counting down.
GATCCCAAATTCAATTCACCATCTTTTCCCTAACATCTCTTTATGGGATTTTTCCCCCTTTGATAACTGGCACCATGACACACTTATTTAAGCCAAAATCTTAGTAATCATAGATTCTTTTACATCACTTGATAGCTTATCAATCTTCAGGCCCCATATTTTCTACCTCCTAGCTCACTCTCAAATCTGTATATCATTCTGCATTTTTACTACTACCTCTTTATTTCATCTCTTCTTACTCTAATCACTGTATATTCCCTCCATAATTAGCCTCCTTAACCTCCCTCTCAGCTCCCCCATTCCCACTTCCCTCAGTCTAATTATTTACTCTGAAGACAAACTAATTTTTCTACAGTTCAATTTCAATTATGTCACTCCTCAAATCAAATTATTTTAGTAGTTTATTTGAAACTTTGAAAAAAAAATTCAAACTCCATAGCTTGACATAGAACTTATGATCTCATTTCTTGCCTCTGTGCTTTTAGACTAATTTCTAACTGGTCTGAAGTTTCACAACTTGGATATTTTAGTTCACTTAGCTATTACCTCAAATTTTACTTCCTAAGGAAATCCTCTTTAAGTGTCATTCCCCAAACACTCTCTATATATCTTTATCTGCCCACATTTGAACTAGCTGCCTCTTATTTCATTTACCAGTATGTCCTGCTAGACAAGATTCTTTGAAACTGGGGTCTTTTAGTTGTTGTTGGTGTTATTATTACTTTACAGATCTCAAACCCAACACTTAAAAGGTACTCAATAAATGTTTACTAAATTAATGAGGCAGAGGCATCTTCCTCTCTTTCTTTCCTTCTTTCTTTCTCTTCTTCCTTTTCTTTCTTTCTTCCTTCCTTTTTACTTTCTATTCCTATCTCCAGAGAATAATTTATAGTCTGATGGAAATGCCAAATATGTGAAAATTAATTATAAAACAAATTAATAAGTGCAAAAAGAAGAGTGTAAACTTATAGAAGTTTTTAACATGTTTTCTATGTAAAACTTAAAATTGAGTTTTTCTTCTATAAAGAACTTTAAACGTAATTTCCCACAAGAGGAAACTGAAAAGAATTCGGTTCAGATCAGATGTTCCTCACCAGTTTTTGTTTATAGATGTACAAGGAACAAAATTAGCCTCTTTCTTTCCTTCTGTGTCTTCTTTCTCCTTAGTAGAAGCAGTGATTCACTTTAAATGTGGATATTCTTAGTTCTCAATAATTTTTCAGCCTGCTCTACTATTACATATGTCATTGCTGCTAAGCTTAGAAGCAACTCTCCAAATGCTACATTTTAAAACTTTATATTTTCATTTTGATAACTCACTTTCAACAATGGAGTTCACTCCCAATCCCAAAATTTCTTATTTGATTTGGGAGTGCTCTTTTGGTTATGTGAGTGTCAAGGCATAAATTCAACTCCCACATGGTAAAATTCATAATAATTATTTCATGTGCATTATGATAATATACACACAAGTATAAAATACTATCTAAGTATACTTATACTATTTAAGTATAAAATACTATCCCCACTAAACATACTGGAAAAATGGAGTGAAGACATGTAAACTGGCTTACTCCACAAGACCTTACTAGGTGTAATTGGCAAATCAGGATCCAAACCCAGATCATGGAATTCCAAATTCAGTATTTTCTCCTTTTTATACAGCTACTCTTGTACATTATCAATGTATCTTATCATTGAATGTGATAACTAATGTATTTGCATTATTACAAATGTTACCACAACAAACAAAACAACTGAAAGAACACCTCTGAATTATAATTAATCTAAATTTCATTCTTGCTAAAAAATATTATAACTTCATTTCAACTAGGCAAAAGCCATTTTTCACAGCCTAGTTAAGGATATTTACATTTATCTTAATATGCCCCATGTTTCCATTTGATTGATTTACTATACTTGCAAATGCATGATACAAATTCAAACAATCAAAATGTAAATATCACAACAATAAAAATCTGTTGGCCTATAAGAAAGAGGATTAACTGTATTCTTAATGTTGCTCAAAAACATACTAGCAGGAAAAGGCTTAGTTTTTGTTAATATTGAAACTTATCTCAGTCATTGAAAGTTTTTTCTGTGAGCTGTCAGCATTTATTATAAACTGTGAATCACAACTGAAATCTTTGTAACAAATAAACAGAGGAGACACTGTCTAAATCGAGAAAAGATAGAGGGATACAAAGGGAAAATGGGATGAAAAATTAGATACATTAGATCAAACAGAAGAAAGTATAAGTATATTTTATCCCATATTCTGAATAGCTATAACAGTTATTTCCTTTGTGATCCTTTTGTTTCTTTTATTTCTTCCCAGTATTCAATCACATTTTCTATATAAATTATAGTATTATTTTGCAGAAACACTTTGTTTCCCTTGGTGGATTTATTCAGCTAATTAATGTTTTAAAAAGAATTACTGAAAGCAAATATTGCAAGAAATAATTTCCAAACTGAAATTTATACACTTGAAAGATGATTCCTACAAAAAAATGATTTGGCTCTATAAAAAAGAAGCAATCTATCAGCTCCATAGACCCAGACATGGGCCTGATAGGATTTCTTTTTCATAGGAAATTACTTCTTTGACTGATTCTTGTTAACCCTAGGGGGAAAAAAATCTAATGGCAAGGCCTAATCAGAAACTAAAACGGAATGTTCTATTGTCTGAAATGATTATCTTTGTGTAGTAGTTGAAAGACAGATTAAATGTGTTAGAATCAAGTGAAATATTCATTTTCCCTTTTCATTCCACAGGGCTACCTCACTTTAAGTGAATTACTACTAGGTGCCTTTGCCCCCTAACTCTTCTCACATTCGGATAATTAAATATATATCCCAAATTTTATTTTCATTCAGGCTCATAGTGAAAGACAATGTGCTGGTGAGAATTAATGTGGCCTGTCCTAGTAGCCCTGCCTAGCTGTATTTGTTGCCTCTACCATTCCGTTAAAACATCCCATGCTGTTAAGTATCATGTCAGACACAATTCCCTGCCACATATTCCTTCAATAGGTGGCTTTTTCTTGAGAGCTCCCATCTTTGTTTTCTTAGAGAAACTAAGAAACTACTCAAGTTAAAAAAAATATATATATATATATAATGGAGGATGCTTTACAACTGTTTGGCCAATATACTGGTTGTTTTCATGTTTCTCTTCTTTTTTAATTTATCTATAATTTCTCTTTCTTGTTTTTGCTTAGAAGTAGAATCAGAAAGCATTCCATGACATAATCTTTTTTTGTTCTAACATTTAAATTAAGATATTTTATAAAATAGAAGAAATTATAGACATTTTTCCTGCATTTATGATGAATTGAAATTGGTGTTTTTCATCTCTGCTTAAAATTAATATGTCTAGTGAAATCAGGTTCTTCTTCAGCCATACAATGTTTGTAGTACAATGTAATGTTCAGAAATCATCTTTTCAAATGCCTACTATTTAGGTTTTAGCCTTCTTCATGAAGTGAGTAGCTAGTGATATCACTGTTCTTTTTTATACCGGTGAAATCAACATTTTCTCATTTTACCTCCTAAATACAACACTGATTAGACATTTGAAAGATATTTGCTTACAAAAACAAATGAATTCATTTTTCTCTCAACCATAAGTCAAATTGTCCTGAGAATCCTGCACTTTTTTACACTAACTATTCCTATTTTTTATTCAACATTTCAGAGAATTGGCTTTGATATTATAATGTCTGCACCTAGTGATGGCAGGTTTAAAAAAAAAAAAAAAGGCCTTCCAATTAGAGCCTCCTGTGAAACAGAATTCAAAGCTGCTCAGTGGCTGACTAACTTGAGGAATATTTATTTCATACTGATTCCCACGTCCCTACAAGGAACTTGTTGTTTTGATGTGTAAACTATAAAAATAAAATAACTGAGGCTGAAGAGGATCATTTAAGATAAACCCTTTCTTCTAGCCCAGCAGGTCATGGGGTATTTAACACAGATGCTGATTGTAGAGGTCCCTTTGGTATTTAGAACTGCCCAGAATCATGTTTTTTATTCTCACTTAAATGTTTATTTCATGTATACCTCATAGGCTCTCCAGAAGGTATATATAGAAATGTTTACTATGTTTTTTTTTTTAATTAACAGTTATCTAACCTGTTTTTTTTTAAGCGGTCATCTACTGCAACACTTAAATGCTTTATATTTCACAGCTGGCATATATAGGTAAATATTTGTGCCATAAGAATTTATTGTTACTTCTTGAACCCAACAACAAAGAAATAACTCTACCTATTGGAATTCCATACACATGTGCTTCTCTCATTCATTGTGACTACACCTACTTTAAACTATGTTTTACTTAAAAGAACAAAGTGTGTGATGACAAAAATTAAAAAAAACAGCAAATAAGTAGATTAGCTATCTAGTAAAAAGTAAAATTGAATCCACATTTGACTGTCACTCTTTCTGCTAAAATTTTTCACTGGGGACAAGTTTTCATTCTAGTTTCTTGGCATTAATGAGAAATAGAGTTGCTTATTTCCATAAAATAAAACTTTAAGCCTAAAAGTAGTATGTACTCCATAAAAATAGTATTTATGTTATTTGGTTTTAATTTTATTTTTTATTTTTGTTTTTGTTTTTATCTTTGAGCAACATTCAAAGTTGTGAAGTGCTCTCAAAGCTACTCACCATGTTGATGCTGTCACATTTTCTCCTTAATTCTTTACTGCCAACATAATTTTTTTATTTGAAATATGTGCACATGTATAATAATTAATATAAAATGTGTAACTATAGATATATTGAATCCATGTATTTTTATTTCAATGTAAAAATGCATAGGAATCTTGAAAGGACTTATATTACAGAATGGTCCCATGTTCTCAAATGTTTTTTTACTATGATTAACATACTCATTAAGAAAATTCTGTTAAACTTAAGACAATATGATACCTTCCCTATGCTGTGGCTTTTTCTCTATGTCCTGGAAAAGCAAGACAATCTAAAAGTCACTCTAATTTTATATACTATTATTAAGTATACAACAATGATATTATTTCATTTAAAATATTGTAATAAAATAGAGCCAAATCATTTTTGTTTCATAAGCAAAATGTAATATGATGATTTTCTGATTTTATTTGAATTTGAATAAACTGTTACCTTGAATTTGTATATAGATTATTATCCTATGTGCATTACAGCTTCCTTTTATTATCCATTCATGTTTACATTTTATTTCTCTCACTCCATTTTCTTTAAGGCACCTAGAATTCTTTCTGAAATGAGAGATACCATGAACAAATTCAAGTACGTTTTGAAATAATCACTTTCTAAGTGGAAAAGTTATTAACTGTGGAGCAATACAGTAATAAATTTGTGAACTATAGAACACTATGTCTTACAAATCCAATCATCTTTTAAACAGGAATTTATGTCTATATTTTGTAAGTTGGAGTTTTTTCCTTTAGATAGTTCTAAGCTGTCCAGATTTTGGCTATGTAGTGAACACTTTTATTCAAACTAAAACCCAGGGCTATGACAAGGAAGCTTAGCCTGATACTAATTGTGTGTGACATTCAGTTCCAGGTATCCTAAACCAAATGGTGAGTTGTAGTCACTATGTTTCTGTTCCTGACATGGCACACAGGCTGAGAATCCACTTTTCAGGACAGATGCTTCTCCCCCATTGGGAGGACAGCAGAGTCTCCACCAAATTACCTCTTGCTCTGAGTCATGGCTCAGAAAGACCAAGAGATCACCCAAGACCAAGCAGCAGTCAAGCCCCTTTGAACTGACAATAGCATTTGGCCATCAAATTTCAGGTATATACTGAGCAAAAGTGAATAGGAGAAAATATTAAAAGTTATCAACATTTGAGTACATAAAATGTCTCATGATTTTTAATTTACTCTTTTGTAAATGAAATGTGATTGAGGATCAGCATCCTTCTAAAACAAAATTATATAAAACTTGTTTCAGAAACAACTAGCCTTAGAAAACATATGATTGATTTTTATATACCATCTGAAGATTGCTGAACTCTTCCTGACAATATCAGTTTGGTAAATAATCAGCCTGTGAAGAAATATGCTTTATTCCTAATTGGTATTCATGATGAGATTTCTGTGTGAAGAAGAAGAAGAAGAGAGAGGAGGAGGAGGAGGAGAAGGAGGAGGAGGAGGAGGAGGAGGAGGAGGAGGAGGAGGAGGAGGAGGAGGAGGAGGAGAAGGAGGAAGAGGAGGAGGAGAAGGAGGAGGAGGAGGAGGAGGAGGAGGAGGAGGAGGAGGAGGAGGAGGAGGAGAAAAGAAAAAGAAAGAAAGAAAAAATAATCTAAATTGATAAAGGTATGTGATATATCAAGGCTTTGGTGGGTTTTTTTTATTGTTTTTGTTTTGTTTTGTTTTGTTTTGTTTTAGGTGAGGCAACCCTTGGTTGACCTCACATATCGCAAGGACCTTATCAGTTTACAATCTTTTATTTTTCATTTTTTACGCCTGCAGCACCTGGTCTTCCTAGGTGGTCTCCCATCTATCAAGGCTTTCATTGTTGAAGCAATTTGGAATTATTCTTTGAGAAAAAGCAATAACATTTTAAATTAATAATCATATTCATTTGAAAAAACCTTTGAAGATATAAATCAGTCACCTGAGTCCCAGAAAAAGGCTGAATTCTTTTCATGTTTTGCCTTCTGTTGTCAATACATTAACAAAGATGTTTGCTTCCTGTAATTACAAAAAGAGAGGTCTCTGTTTTGGGCAAAAGCTTATGTCAGATTTATTTTCAATAAATAACAGTGTTAAAGAATTTTGAAATAATGATTAACAATCACCTTAAACCAGTGGGACATGGATTACTGACACATGAAACTTCCATTGCTTATAAAATCACGATCTTCAAAAGTAGTGGCTATTGGATCACTTGTCTCTAAATGCCATCACTAAAAACAATAAGTTAGATTCTCAACTCAAAGAGCTCTTTTCTTCTTTTGAATCTCACAGAATGAAAATCTGACCCACTATGTAAATATTCACCAGTACATCCTTTAAAATGTACATTGGATTGTATACAGTTTGTGCTTTGAGTGTTTTTCTTTTCTTTATCATGTCCAATAGAGATCTCTGAGAAGAGTAACTTAGCCCTTACAACACTACCATTTTCCAGGATGCCTGCCAAGTGAGTACTTAGGAGGATGGCCTTTGGGCTGGGAGGAGCGTGTTATCCTCTATCTGGGCACTAGACACAATCCAGGAGGGTCCCAGGAGGATAGGCTGTTATCTGATAGCTCTTTTCCATTTCTGACTAAATGGAAAAGTCACTTTACACAACTACTATTATATTTTATGACCCCAATCCAACATGGCGTGAACATCATAGTGACATTATGATTTAGGCCAAGGTTTGCAACCATGACTACAATAACCTAGAATAATTTGTTCTAATACTTATGCCAAGGCCTCATACCCAGAGATCCTAATTTTATAAGTCTCAGTCGGTGCCCCAGTACCTGTATGTCTTCAGAAACTTTAAAATAACTTTATAACTTAAAAAAAAAATTGCAAATGCTCCAGGTAATTCTTAAGTACAGCCAAGGTTGACAACCACGAACAGAACAGAAAGAATTTAAATGTTTGTGTAAGTGATTTCCAAAGAACAGCGTGAACTATACCAATGAAGCTCCACCAACTATTTAAAAAACTTCAATCTTGTTATAAGGTTCAATGATAAACATTATAGAGAAAGTCAGAACATTACCCACCATCTAAGTATATCCCACTCCCAGTGAGTAATGGAACTATTACCTGGCTACCTTGTATTTCTCTTCACCTTTATTCCCTATACTTTGGGAATTTCACAAATCATTAACAATTGAATGAAGAGATAGACAAGAAAGGGAGAGAGTAAAGGGGGAAAAGAAACTAACACTTGCTGAGCTAGATCTGTCAGGAGTCCATTGGCATTGCCTCTGTTTCTTTTCTTCCTTTCAATCACTGTGAGGTGATTGGTATTCAATCCATTTTTGAGTGAGAAAACTGTTTCAGAATGACTGTGCATTTTTTCTGAATTTATATCACTAATAAATAGTGGAGAAAAGGTTCTAACCCAAGATTCTCTGGCTCCTAATTCATGTTATTTCCCCCAACTCCAAGAAAATATCAAAGATTTGTTTTGTTATTCTTCACTGGCTATGGTGAAGAAAAGAAAAATACAGGAAAGGGAGATTTGAAAGACTACTTCTGCAGAAGTTTTGCAATTATTTTGGGACTTGAAGCCATCGAATTTTCATGCCATCGTACACAAGGACAACTTGATTTTACACCAGTGCAAAAATTAGCTGCTGCGGCACATTTTAAACCATGGAGTTGAGACAGTTGTGTATGTCTGTATCCAGACAGCACAGAGGGACAGTGTGCCCCATCTGCTACTAGAGCTGCTGCAGTGGCTTGTCCCTCAGCGCAGCTCCCTCTGACTCCACGGCCTCACTGGAGGGCAACTTCCAGAAAGGGAGATGGGAATTTGCAAAGAGCATGCAAAGAAAGGGAAGTTCTTACATCACGTCTTTCAATCACAAAAACTAGTTTACTCTAGTTAACTTGCTCTACCTTCTAAAGAAAATTAAAATGTTCTTCCTCATTCTCTACTACCCGCCTCAAGTCATATTGCTCTCACTTCTTCAGATTGAATGAAAGTTTTGAGAGAGAGAGAGAGAGAGAGAGGAGAGAGAGAGAGAGAGAGAGAGAGAAGATATGAGAGTCCTTTATTTTTCCCTGCAATCTCATATTTTTGGTGTATGAAGAGAGAAAACTCTGAAATCAAACTTTCATGCATCAGCTTGAACTTTTATAGCTCCAATGGCAAGATCACGAAACTAGAAGCTGTGACAACTTATGCAAAGTCTTTTTTGGGGCAAAGAGAGGTCACACTTTATCCTGATGAAAAAATGGAGAAGTTACATGCTGTTGTGGAAAGAAAATATGAGAAACGAACATGCAGGTATTATTAACATGTGCTTCTATGATTCAGTTTAAAATACTGAACCTCCTATGTACTGGGCACTATACTAAGTACCAGAAGATATGGAAGGGATTGTGCTAAATGCTGCCTTCAGGAAGCTCATTGCCTAACAGGAGAGAGAAATATATAATAGGACATTTTATGAGACCATTAAGCCCCACAATACTAGTAAGAACTAAGTAACAGTGAGCCTAAAGAGGGAGGGCGGACCAGAGAATGCTTCACATTCTGCAACTGGGTCATGAAAAATGAATGAGAATTTTCCAGGTAGACACAAACACAGAGTTAATCTGGGAATAGGGAATATGAAATGAAATAGAGGAATGAAGCCACACAAAACTATTTAAGCTCATATTTATTGAGGTAAAATAAAGCATATGAGAAGCTACTGTGGAATGATGGGTGGGAACCAGATTTTGAATTTCAGATCTGGCTCTAATATTTAAAAGGTAACACTGGACAAGTCAGACATTTGGAGTTTCCGTTGCCTTTTTTGTAAAGTAGATACAATAAAGCCTATATGAGATATTATGGAGGTACATACAGGGTATCCAACCAAATCTTGGGGAATGGTGTCTTTTGGCAAAGTACAACTTTGAGATTGAAACCTGAAAAATGAAAAGATGGGATAAAATGTCCAGGCTGAGATAATGCAAAGCTTGGAAGTAAAAGAGTAAACGTAGCACTTATGAAGAATTAAAAATTTAATCTGGCCAGAGCATGAAGTGAAAACTGAGCCTATAGTGGTTAAGATATTGATATGAGTTGGGACTTCAGTCAGTGGGCTAGTGGTGAAGTACTAAAATTTTTGTTCGTTTGTGTTTTGGTCGGTTTTGTCTTGCTTTGATTTTAAAGTAGAGATAGACATAATGGATCAGATTAGTCCTTTAGAAAGATGGATTATGCCACAGGTTAGGAAATTAATTGGAGGAAAATCAAGCTGCACTCCAATATATCAATGAGAACACAATTTCAGTCCATGAGGTGAGACCTGAATGTGTGTTAAACTGAGGTAGTAGAAATGGAATACTCTGGTTTCTCTTCAAATCACATAAAACCTTCGTCTTTTCCCAAGGATTTCAATTCTAGCTACCTCTTCTCACTGTTCACTTAACACATGGCAAAGGTTTCTATGCCTTAGCTTGATTTTCGTTTCTTGCTTTTAGTTAATTGAATCTAGATTCATTTTTTAAAATTTATTCTAAATATCTTTCAAATCAAAATATAAAACTATTATGAATATTATGCAGCTATAAAGTATATTCAGAGCTGTGTACGAATGTCACACTTGTATTAACAATCGAGAAATACAGTCACTTGCAAGGGCTGGTTGACAAGCTTGAAAAAGTTGGTCCTGGGGTCTGCAGACATGGACAGCTACTGAGCACCTGTAACAGAAAGCAACACATTCACATCATCTACTCCTTAATTTACTTGACAAACCTACATTTTGTATTTTTATTGCTTTTAGGGTACATGTCTTTATAGGGTAAATGCAAATTTTTCAAGACACTGTCTGCACCAGGATTATAGTTGTGCTAGAAGAACAGGGTCATCAAGGTTATACCAGATTGCTTGATGATGGATTACCCTAGACAGCATTTTCCAAAATCTTTATACAGTATGTCACAAGCAGGTCAAAGATCACGTTACTCTTCTGGGCTCTCTAACCGTGAGATGCTCACGCTCACTCTGGGTTATGTACCAGAAGAAGGCAAGAGAGTTGTTTACAGAGTTTTGGTATGAGTCACATAAAAAGTCCTAAGACTGCAGACGCCTAAATTGCAGCTGCAATGTTGCTAAGAATCTAGCAACATATATCAAAGCAAAGGCCAGCTAAGATATAAAATAACAGAATGGCAAACACTAAGTGATGTAGGCCTCCTTGATTTGACAAAATGCAGGGAAGGCCATCAATTTGCTCATTAACTACAGAAAGCAAAATTGTTACTTTGGCAAATAAAGAAATAGTGCTAAAACTATATTTCTTTCATTTCTAAGAATTATTATTCTTTCTTGGGTGTGCTGTTTTACTTTGCTCTAGCATGACCTTTCCCTCCCAACAATTCCATGTTTTAAAGCTCTTTTATATCAAACTTTATTCCTTCATGCTATATAGAAATTAATGTTTAAATCAAAATATTATTTGATATTTATTAATCTCATTCACTTCAAAACTGGGAAAATGTCACATATTACAGTTATTATGGCAAGCTACTTTTTTTGAGTACCAAGTATATGTCAGGAATTTTATTGGATAGATATCTTCTTTTTTACGGATGAAAATACTAAGATTTAGAAGTTAAGTTTACAAGGATTATAAATATGCTAGTAATTGAGCAAAAATTAGAAGCAGAAATGTCTGCTATTTTTAATACAGTTCTATTAACAGCTACTCTAGTTGTACATAATCATTTTTTTAATCTTGTATTACTCCACATAATACCTCACATATATCTACTGAAGCTCATATAATACTCCTGAAATATAAAAAAATGCTTTGTTTACTTCTCAGTGATACTCTATGTAAATTGCTGTGTCAAATCATTGTGTCAAAAAATGCTCTTTATCTCAATCTAGGAGGAAATAAGTTTTTCTTACCTATATTCCTAAACAACCAGAGTGATAATTTGCATGACATTAATAGACTATGTTAAAATTATTTATATATTTATATAAATATATTTATATTCATTCTTTTTTCTATCATCAAAATGAAACATAACATTAGAAAAAACTTTTAATTTCACTTTGCTATAATTTTTTATGCCAAAATTAAAATGTTAATTTTGCCAATATAGAAACAATCTTTGTGCTTATAATTTATAAAGATTGTCATTTCTAAATATTTTTATTAAAATGAGTCTATAAAGTCATTCAAATGTTTACTTATTTTTTCATGTATTATCAGACTCTATTTTGTTCTTCGAAAAAATTTAAAGCAATATTTCAAAATGTGTAAGAAATTATTCATGTTACACATTTGGTTTATAGTGTTAAGAACTTAAATGTGTATGTGATTCAAGAGTGAGGAGTCTCGTCTTCACGTAACTGTTAGGACAGTGGTTTTAAAGAAGCTGATCCCTCCCCCATGCCTGAGGCCAATCAACCTGAACTTTATATCTGCTGTGAGTTGAGCAAAAGCCTGTATTGACCAGTCACTGTCTAGAAAACGAGAGGGTCTACATGGGGGCTAAGGGAGGGGGTGTGGGTGCAGATAATGCATAAGCGAGAAGCACAGACTGGAGTAATTACCACCTTCTCGATCCGACTTTACCATTTGCTGCATGTATGATTGGAGCAAGTTATATATAGCCTTCAAACCTTCTGTGTCCCAATCCATCAGTCAGAAGTATAATTCTCTTTGTCTTATATTTATTGTAAAGATTCAATAAGATAATCCATGTACCACTCAGATACAGTGCTTTGCACAAATTTATTAGGCCAAGTAGGAGATGCTAATCAAACAAAAGACGCAGAATAGATGAAGTCCAAAATCCCTTCCTACTATAAAGTTCTAGAAGTTATTTAGATTTATTTCTCTGAGAACATTAATTCTGTAGTAGAATGAGTGGAGCACATTTTCCTATGTGCAGTATTTGAATGTGCAAGTTAAGGGTGGTATAGTGATCTAAGCATGTACCTCTCATTTGCTTAGTGCAGAAGTTGGTCCATTTCAAAAAATGTAGCAAGTGAAGAAAAAAGGAAGAGAATCAAATCCTCAGAACAGATTAATAGCAGTATTGCTCTCCTTATAAGCTACATTTTAATTTATTGTTTTTTGGAGATACAATGTGCAAATTGAAGTGTAAAAAAACAATTAAGAATTCAGTAGTAAGAAACTTATTTTATTTAAATATCTGTAGGAAAATTTGCCATATTATCCTATACACCTTAGGAGCAAAGATAATAATAATTATGTATTATAATTAAATGATTATATATAATAATTAAATGATTATATATAATAATTAAATGAGTATATATATATATTATAATATATATATATATAGAGAGAGAGAGAGAGAGAGAGAGAGAGAGAGAGAGAGAGAGAGAGAGAGAGAGAGAGAGAGAGAGAGAGAGAGAGAGAACTTATTATGTGCCAGGAACTATGCTAAGCACATAGCGTATACTACATAGAATAATTTTTATTAAAATTCTATTATGAAAACTCAGAAAAATTAAGTAATTTTCTTTAATTTGCACAGTTACTAAGAGGCAAAGCTAATATTCACATCTAGCATCTAGCAGTGATGGATGCAAAAAATCCTTCCCTTCTACTATGCCATATAACTCCTGGTAACCAGTGAACAACCTGGATCTTTCTGGTGACAAGATACAACCTAAACATTTGCCCTGGCATCCGAGACCAAGCTGAAGCAAGTGTTGTCGCTGGGACTACCCATGTTGTCAGTTCTGGGTACATTTATAGAACCTATTTTAAGACTTTTTTTCCAATAATGGGGAAAAATGGTATCAAAGGGAAGATTTGTCTTCATTTGCAAAACAGGAACATGGGAAATTTAGCTGACACCAGAAAAATTAGCCAACTTCATTATTGTCACCCCAATTGTGCCATAACAGAAATGATTCTTAAATAAAGCAGTAATTCCATTTTTAAGCTTGAGTTGATCTCTCAAGTTTCTAATAATATTCTCATAATATCAATTATCTTCATTCTTTTTGTAATCCCTGACCACCTATACTGAAATTAATCATCCTTTCCTTTATACTGAATGTGCTAAAGTGAGAGTTGCCAAAATGACTTTTGGTCATTTTCATTTCTCACCTAGGGCCTGAGATAGTAACTTAAAGTAGTTTAGAGTTCTATTCATGTCCTGTCTTCCTTAGATAATCAACACTTGCCTTTTACTTCAGGATAACAAAATGAGGATGCCTAATTGAAATTCAAATTTCTAAGCTCATCTCAGTTAATTTACAAACAGCAGGTATAATTCTGATCAGTAATAGATACAAAATATGTATTTTATATTTCTTCTTATTACGTGAAGGCCAGACCATAAAATCTCTGGCTTATTTTAATACCCAAGAGGTAGCTTATTTTGAGGCATCAAGGTTTCTACAACTAAGTGGATATGTAACCTACTAAAATTTCATAACTTCATGAACTTATTTCTGCATCTTTTAGATGTTATCCTTTTAAGCAGTAAACCAAATCTTTGGACAAATGCAGCTGATAAAAAATAAGTTATTAATAAACATGTTAATGAACATACAAGTAAAACTTATATGAAGATTTACACAAAGAAATCACAGAATTTTCTATTGCATTCACCTTCTCATTTATTTAACATACGTTTATTGAACCTCTAATATGTGTCAGGCACAGTACTTGGCGTATAGAAAATGAGCAAAGCAGATGTTATTGCTGCCCTTTTACGGGCCTCCGATGTAAATGATAAAGAGGAAAGAGTACTGTATTATAAATAAATTCCACAAACAAAATGATGAAAACAGTTAAAATTACAAAGACATCATTTTTATGAACTTATTGCCAGAAAACTGAAAAAATAAAAATCCAATGGGTCTTCGTGCACCAGTATTTGTACTCATACAGCAAGGTTTAATAGAATTTTTTAATTTTAGAGTAGAAGACATGTCAAATGCAGTTTACATTTCTCAGCCAGTAATTATATTTTCTTACAAGTGGCTATTACATTTTTAGAGACAGACACAACAAATAATAAGGGCTTTTATTTGAGAGGAGAAACAAGCATGGTGTGTGTGGGGTTTTTAGATGAAAGAGGTATAATAAATTTATGAGACCTCACATACAGCTATAATATAATAAATTAGAAGGATTAATAGAATTGTGAGCTACAGTAACCTGCACTAGTAGAATGCCTATTTTATGGAGCTCGATAATACAGTTTATCATTGACTCCATGGGAATTCCCACAATATATTAGCTGTGGTGTAACAATAAAGCACACACAGTAAGGGGCATGTCCCTTTTGATACACATTCTCTTCCCACACTTATTTTACCAAGGAAACAACTCTGGTGCAGTTTAATTAAACTGCACTGCAATGAATTAATCCAGGTCTTAGCCCTCTGACAGAGAGGGGCCTGGCAGTACCACAGGGGTTTGTCCCCTTATGACACCAGAGACATTTCAGAAAACCTGGGAAAAAAGTATAGGTTCCCTCAAATGACAGTGTCACTGGGCAAGCCTAGAGCTGTCAATCAGGTCACTTAAGGAAGCACTCATCCCTTTAGAGAAGTTTTATATTTCCCCATTTGTTGACTGTGGACCCATATTTTGGGGAACATTTAACTGCCTTGGGAAGGTTATGTCCTATTTCCCCATTCGAGAAAAAGATCATCATTGCTTATTTTAAACAAAAATAACCTTGCTATTTAAATTCTGCTGTGTATTCGTAGAAAGCTTTGGAAAGGCAAGCAGGAAAGTAATAACTGGAAATAAACTTAGGATGATGATCAGTTCGAATAAACTCTATTGGAAAAAAAGAGATGAATGAAAACATTTTTGTTCAAAGTAAAAACCTTCAGCTAAACATGATCCAGAATATTCAAGATGGGAGTGTATTACAGAAGATATGTTATTTCCCCAGAGTTTCTGATCAACAATATAGTTAAGGTTACACTCCCCCAATGACACAGAAAATCTTGCATTATTGATGAATATTCTTATTTTATCTGTTTATTAATTCATGAGGGTGTTTGGGAATTGAAAAATAAAAATTTGTAAACAATTACATTTTTAATAACTGCTTCTAGCTGGATACAGTGAATATTTAAGTGAACCAACATACAAAGACCTCAAAAGAATTTATCAGACAATGGCAATTAGACTCTAATAACTTGGCTCCCCTGGAATTACTGAGCTCCATTTACATGCCAGACATGGCACCTTAGTGATGGGTACACCATGTCGCCACCTTGCCTTTGGCTGGGGACCCTGAGAAATGACAGTCACATTAGATGTCATGTAAAGTAGCTGACCTCACACTCTCAGCACTTGATCTTTGCACTGCAAGTGACCATTTGTCACTGTTGCCCAGAGATGGAACTCAGGTGACTCAATGTCACTACTGTCTTTTCAAAAGAATAAGAGAATTGTTTTTTCCTAGCATATGACAGAAGATGCAAATTTGCTTAGAAAAAAAAAATGGGTAGCCAAACTAAAAGCAAGGAATAGAATTTTTTACTCATAAGAAATATGCTTTCTAATTATCACAAAAAGTGTCTGGACTTGGAACTTTTTGATCAAAAGAAAAAAAATGAAATTTATGGTTGCCTGAAAACTTTTTCCTATTACAATTTTTTCCCTAAATATTAGAGAATAAAAGTATTTTTACCCAAGCAAATAAAAGTATTTCTACCAGACTCATTCACAAAAAGTAATATTGCTCTTTTCTTCTTAAATAAGGTTTAGTTTTCTATAAATTGGGGCTCACATAATAGAAAAATTCCCACTACAGTATTTTCAAGCTTTGGGGAAACTATCTCCTTTTTTGTTGTGCCTTAGAAATCCCAGCATTTGAGCTAGTTAGATAAGGAATGAGCTACTCACGCTTCCTGTCTTTTGGAGCCCTTTTATCTCAAGTGGTTCTGAGATCTCTGTGTTGATTTTATAATAGTAGCATTGTGTATTAGTGGTCATTATATCAGGCACTGTGCTAAGTGCTTCTTTAATTTTATGAATGTTTCATTTGAAACAATTGAAATTCTCACTAGAAGCAGGGGAGTTTGGTATTATTATTGTCATTTTCATAAGTAAGTAAACTGGGAGTCAGATAATTTTTGTTTTTTGTCCAAAGCAACAGGGTTAGTAGGGTAGTAGGGCTTGGGTTCAAACTGAATGATTCTAACTTTAAAATAGGTGCTATTAAACTCTTACCTGCATTATCTCTCAGAATTAAGTGTTTGGAGATATTTTCTCACTAATAAAAATTTCCATACTACAATCTACTTGAAAAGGTTTATTTTTTTTAAACAAGATTCTTAAGAGATTAAGTCATCTCTTGTCATCCCTAGACCCCTCCCACTATGTAGTGACAGAGGCTGAGATATTGTTATATTTGGTAAAGGAGCTTTATCAGTCTGGACTTACATTTTCTTAAAAAAGAGGTTGTTCATATCATTGTGCTCTTTTCCCTTCTTCATGCACCAGTGTCTCCACAGGGAGGGAAAAATGGAAAAACTTCTTTCCACTGAACATGCAATTCTGACACCAGAAATAAAACACCGCCTTAAAGTCAAGAAAGAAACAATTGAAATTCAAATTCATGATAAGATTCCTAAAACTATCTTTGTCTCCATCATTACCTCCGACCTCCCACTCAGCCTTTGATTAAAAGAAATATTTACAGTTGGAATGTATAATTTAATCACTTTTAATTTATTGGAATTAGAATAGCAAGAACTATATTTTGTGAATTCAGCATCTTATTTTTAACATCCATGGCCTTTGTTTTCCCAATTTATTTTATATTTTGCATATTTCCCATTTTAGAGTATTTATGAAATAAAGTTTTATATCGCTCTTGAAATTTTGTTCTCAAATGTCAAGCATATCAATGAAAAATAAAATATTTGATAATCTCAATGTTTCCATATATTTAGAACTAATATTTGGTTGACTTTGAACATGCTGACCTATGCTAAAACTTTTTTTAAAATATAACTTCAAAGTATTAAAAAATATTAAAATGCTAAGTACAAATATAACAGAAAGACAAATATATAGCTGGGGTCAAATTTAAAAAAGAGAAATATCCAAGTGCCAAAGAAGAGCCAAAACAAGCAGCTTACAAGACAAATGGAATTAGAGAGATGTGGGCAAGTTATACGACCTAGGGGCCAGAGGCTAAGGTCTCAATTTCCACACAGGGATTAAAGATGTGGCCTTGAACCCATGCACTATAAGGAGGTAGAAATGAGACTTTCCCTTAAATTTGGACCCCAAAAAGGCTATTTCTTTAATATAAGATAAGGATTCCACCCAAAAATTCAAGTGACAAAAAAGGAAACTGTTCCTACCAACTCTGCAAGACTTGAAAAAATAAAAATCCATTTGAGAAAGTGAAGATTTGACCTGTGTTATCTATCTCATGGCATAGGAATCCTTAAGCCAAAAACAAACAAACAAAAAGGCATAAAAATTCATTCTCAACTATTAAATTTGAAACACCCAGTAGGTGGCATTACAGACTTCTATAATAACAGTTATTTTCCTTCAGCATTATTCTCTGGCGCTAGATAAACACACATCCAATCACCAATAAAGATGATCTGAACTTCAAAGTATGAATCCTAAGAGGAAATACGTCAACATGAATACATTAAGCAATACAACAAACAGAAGAATTAGAACCCAAGAGCTTCTGGCAATAAGACAATATTTTTAAAAAACTGTAAAATAAGCACATTTTAAATTATTAAGGAGATAATAAAGAGGACAAAAACTATAAGAAAAGAACAGAACATTATAAAAATCAAAGTTTAAAAAATAAATAGAAAAAGAAAAATAGAAAAGGAAAAGTTTTGGACTTAAAAATGTGAAAAATAAATTAAATAGAGTAAATGGAGCTGTAGGTTTAAGTTAGAGCACTAGAAGATAGTTCTGAGGAAACTACCTAGGGGTATATGCAATGAGATGATGTTTGATAATTTTCTATAATTAATGACAAGAATCATTTGATTTAAAATCACAAAGGCCCAAAAGTACAATAACAAACATAAATCTAATCAAAAATACCTCTTGCTGACACTGTAAAACATAAGAACAGAAAGAAAATATTAAAAGCAACCAAAGGAAAAGATAATCAGCAAAGGAATAAGAATTAGACTGCCAATAGACTTTTATAATCAGCCAAAAACAGAAGCTAGAGAATAATGCTTAAGAAAAATAATGGTCACCCTAGAATTCTATAACCAGCTTGAATATCACTCAAAGGTAGGGATGAACAAATAACAGGAAATACAAGGACTAGAGAAATAAGTTAAATGACACCACAAAATCAAACAAATTTGAGAACAACAGATCAGTCTCAAACCAACTGGTCTGGTATCTTCAAACAATCAATGTCATAGAAATAATGAGACCTAAGCTAGATTAAGAAGATTTAAGAGCTAAAAAATAAATATACCATGTATTTTTGCCACTTACAAGCCACACTGATAAATTAATAATAATTAAGCTTTGTTAAGAATAAAATTGAACTTAAGAAACAATGGAGAATAAAAATTAGTAAACGTAAATCAATATAAGCAATAACAGTAATGACTACTAGGGGGAATAGGCAAAACCAATGAGGGAAATAAAACACATGAAAATTTGAGGGAGGATTTAAGAAATGTATTCTAAAATTCTGAAAGTTTACAAAAACATAAAGATGCATATTAACTTAAAGATTTTTAAGAACAAGAATGCATATTAAAATTATTGAGATATTCATTAGAATAGAAAAAATTATAACTTCGGAAAAAGAATTTTAAAAAAGAAAATTATAAATTCAATCATTCCAACAGTAAGCAAGAGAAGAGAGACAAGAAGCAAGACAAAAGTAAATAAAAAAATAAATGTAAGATAGTATAATAAATAAAATTACTCCAGTTATGGTGATAAGTATAAATAGACTTAAATTACTAGTTAAAAGATTCTCAGATCGAATGTTTAAAACTATAACTACAGGCTGATTATGAAATAGATTAGCATGATCAATATGGATGAATCTCAAATCATAATGCTGCTTTCTAAGAGTTTCAAAAGAATAAAATAATATTCATACAGACATTGAATACACACAAAAACATAATCATGGACTACTATTTAGAATTTAAAAAGAACAAATTTTTGGTCATTTTTGAAAAGACAGAATTGCAGATTAGTTGTTGCCTGGGGTAAGGGACAGGAGGGAAGAGGGGGAGAGTTGGGTGTGACTATGTAGGGGCAGCATGAAGGAGACCTTTGTGGCGATGGAATAGTTCTGTATTTTGAATGGTGGTTATATAAAACCACACATGTGATTAAAATAATGGTAATGTATACATTTGTAATACCAATGTCTTGTTCCTGATTTTGATATTGTGCTATAGTTATATAAGATGTAACCACTGGGGGAATTGGTGTGAAGGGTGCATAGGACCTCCCTTTGCAATGTCCTATGAATCTGTAGTTATTTCTAAATAAAGTTTTTTAAAATGCTACACTTTGCTCTAACTAAATAGATAGTGAAAGTATAAAAACATCTTGGTATTGTTGGAATTTTTCTCAATGCTATATGCTTAATAGTTAATATTTACAAAATAATAATAGTAGTGATGCATAAAAAAGGTTATAATAGTTTACAAAAAAATAAAAATGTTTGACCTTGTGTCAGAAAATAACATGGACATGCAAACTAAAACAAGATATTTACACATTCTCTTTGTTTTCCTAATATTATTAATTCATTAACTACAGTAGCAGAAACTCAGAGAATTTATTATGCTCCAGTTTAAGCTGAGAATACTGGCAGTCTTGACTTTGCAAGATTCCCACATACATGATTTCAGTTACCATGAACTGGTTAAATAACATGTATCCTCCAACAGTAATTAAAAGTTCAATTTCCCAGGGTATTCAATGTTAGTAACTGCCCAAAATACAAACTTCTTTAATTTTCAGTTCACAAATCTCTTCATAAATAACAGGTGTGCATAATGATCAGTGAGCAATCATATCAATTCTTTCAAAGTAGGTTAATAATCATTGAGCATGTTATTTTTTCAAGCACAGGTAGTAAAGTATATAGTTGTGTTGTGTCCAAGACTCCTGGTAACAAATTCAGGTGACATTTCACCAAAATGGATAATTAAAAGAGGGAATTTCCCAACAAAGATGAAAGTGCAGCAAAAAATAAATAAATAAATAATAAAATTAAATTAAATTAAATTAAAAAATAAAGTGAAAATTCTGGTAGTGAAATTGGAATCAAACCTAAGTGCAATTATAGCAGGAATAAAGAGTTGACCATGTGATTGTGGACACTCACCACTAGAGAGTTCAGCAGTAGGAACTTAGCAAAGGTAAACCATAAATGGAGAAAATGGTTGTAACAAAGATATCCTAGAGGAAGCATCTCCAGCAAAAAGGCTCACATAAAATGAATTCTCAGAAAGTATTCTGCACATTGAAATGCATAGGATAAAATGTTGGAAGCGGAACTAAACTTAAAAAGAAAAAAAGTACAGCAATTTACCAACACATGGAAAGGATGTTCGCTCCTTATTGTAAATTATACCATCAGAAGATAAGCACTGCTCCAACTATACTTAGTAAGGCTTTACAAAGAAAACACATCAATTCTCAGTATTTCTAATGTGTTATATTAAGTGTAGTAAATATTACTTTACTATTATTCACATGTCCCTATACATGTATAATCATGTATTTACATATATAAAGAACAGTAGGAGATTTTTTAATGTTTTGGCAAAACTGTTTGATAATCACAGAACAATCATAACTTTTTCTTATTGATTTCAAGATGGTTTGCACAGTTATTTTTACTGTCCCACACTGCTGTGCACAGTGAAGACTGCCTATAGACAAAGAAGATAATCACCCTGTGTATAAACTGAGTGATGACTCCATCCCCCTTTTATGTGACAGGAGGTAAATAAATAATGCAAACGAGACAGGATTCTTTATTAGCCCTGTGTGCTATCATTTGATGGTCGAATCTTTTTAATGGTCCTTCACTTCTTTGTAAGCAATAGAACCCTTACTTTAAATGAAATCTGAAGTGAAACAATTTATTAAACAACAAATCAGCATTATACTTAAATGTATTTTTATAAAGCTAATTAATGAGAATTATAATTAATTAATGACTATTCACGAGAACTATAGTCATTTCAAACTAAATATCTAATTTTTTCTTGCATTTTTGGTTCATTAGTCAAAGATACACGTAGATAATATCTGTAAATAGCTATAGTCCAAGCTACCCTTGAAATCTCTGAATACTCTTCAATTAATCTGAGATAGCTAGTTTGCCTATTGGAGTACATATGTAAAACTTCTAGTAATTAAAAAAAAAACTTGAGAGGGCTTCTTTATTCCAAAATATGCACAAAAACTTAAAAAGGAAAAGAAAAAAATTATAATCAGAACTATAGCTGAGAATTATTAAAGAATTTTGTAGTGGCATTCTTCCTAATGGCTAAACACTTTTAAATGGGATTAACTTTAAATATCCAAATGTAGATGAATGGTTGTACAAAAGATAAATTCAGAATAAAATATTAAACATCCATGGAAAAGTACATTTAATGAAAGCTTTTCACAATGAGAGAAAATACAAATGATAATTTAAATAAAAAGACTAAAATATGATACAAGTAATACAGCTATGTTTCTTAAAATGCACTAAAATATAAATAGTAATTTAATACTAACAATTATCTCTGGAAGTTAGAATCATGAAACTTTGATTAATAGGTAAAGGATTGATATTTGCTTCTTTGTACTTTTTCAACACTTTCTAAAATATAAATATTTCTCTAATAAAAAAATGCATAAAACAAATAAGCCTCTTCTTCTGAACTAAAAGTGATTCTCAAAACATCCATGCAATTGGACAACAAAGGAGAAAATCTCCTTGGTAGGAACTTTCTGAGAAAGCTTATCTACCTCAGAGACTAAGTACAATAAGGAAAGACAGGAGTCCATGATTCCCATCAAGGTAGCTGTCAGCAAATCCTGTGGCAACTCTTCCCCAACCCTTCTCCTGCCCCAACTCTTCTACTCATAATGGAGAATTTGCCAGAATGAAATTTGCCTGTGGCTTCTGTGTGATTTACTGTTTTGTAACATGATGGAAAAATACTAAATCATTCCTGCTAAATTTGGTTATAGCTAATATAAACTTCTTTAGTAAAACAGTATTATTTAGTAAGGTAATGATTAAAACAAACGACTACTCTTTAAAAAAAAAATCAAAACTAAATAAAAAATTAAATCAAACCAAATGAAAAGAAGTAAAATCAAGAGAACAGAAAATAAGCAAGTATCAGTTTAACCTAAGCCATTCTTTGGAAGTAGCATATTTGAAAAATATCAGGATATCAGTTAACCTATGTTATTATGTTTCTCCTTAGTTCCATTATCAATAAATTGAGGGTCTATAAAAATAACTGAATTTTATTTTAAATGTAATTGTTTATTATAAAAACAGCATATGCATGTGACTTATTTTACACATTCAAAAAGACTAAAAGCAGTAAAATAAAAATAAGTATCTTCCTCTACTCCAACCTCATCTCACTCTCTGGAGGTGAAAATTAATAGTTTTTTGGGTCTCATTATAAAAATTTTGGGGACATATACAAGGATACAAATACACGTACAACACATATTTATTTTATGTAAGCATGTGAGAAACATAATATGCTTGCTGTTCTTCAGTATCCTTTCTCCCACAAAAATATGTATTGGGAAATCTTCCATGTTGACACATAAAACTTCATTCTCTGGAATAGTTAAATGTTGTTTCATGCTTGATTGTACTGAAATTTACTTAACAATCCCTATTTATATATATTAAGTTGCTTCCGGTTCTTACACTACAGTCTGCTGAAATGAGCATCCATGCACATATATTTTTGCATGTCAGTTCAAGTGGGATAAATCTTTAGCAATGGAATTGCTGGACCAAAGGCATATATATTCTAATTTGGGGGAAATATTATCAAATTATCTTATAAGTACACTAACCAATACTCCCATGAACAACGTATAACAATAACTCTTTTCCCATAACTTTACCTTGCAGCATTATGCTATGACTATAAAGTATATTACCCTGAAAATAATTACCATTTCATCCACAGTTAGCCTTGGATCATGTATCCTTCCACATTATTCTTGCCACTGGAAATGTTAACTAACTTTTACAGTTGCTGAGTTTCTGGTTTGGGCACTAACTGTGGAATCACATAGTACTGGATTTGTAATGGAGGGAATAACCGTATAATCTAATTTCCAGAATCTCAGGTGTGTTAAAACTAGCTTGGATGGTACAGCTAATGTAATCATTAAAGAAATGTTTTTTAAAAATAAAAAATGGTCATTAATTTTTAATGATCATCTCGTCATATTATTTTTTTCAAAATATAAATTTTAAAACTTTTTAACTTTCTTCTGCCCCCAAAATAACTTTGAAATGTTTATCAGATCTTATTCTAATGTCTTCCCAAAATATATATTTATCAAACTTTTGTGATAAAATATTAGCTTCCTAATTATTAGCAATGTAGAAATAGAAATAAACAATTTCTTACCCGAAATCCTTGCACTTCTCTAATACTTCTCTTAAAAGCTTTATGAAGTAGAAACTGTGAAATATGTGGTACATCCAAGAAAGAAATCTTTAAATTTTGGACACAAGCACAAAGTGGTGGCTCTTTTAGAAGAGAATTTTCCCCACTACAAACCAGCTGTAGACACAGTCTAGTTATAGCCCTCGGAAAAGCTGTGCTGTGATATATTAATTTACACCTACTGTGCATTGAATGAGAAGCCAAAGGCCACAGACTGGTGGAGAGAAAGAGCTCTTCTCTCTTCCTCTTCTTATAAGAACACTAATTCCATCATAGGGTCTCTATCCTCATGACCTCCTATAAACCTAATTAACTCCCAAAGGCCCCACTCACTAATACCATTGCATTAGGAATGAGAGTTTCAACAGATGAATTTGTGGGGAACACAAACATTCAGTCCATACGTCAGTTTCCTTTCTTTTAAAGGCTGAATTGTGTGTGTGTGTGTGTGTATACGTATGTGTGTGTGTGTGTGATAGACATAGACATAGATAGATATATGGATATAGATATAGATATAGATTAGGTGTAGATATAGATTAGATATAGATATAGATAGACTAGATGTAGATATAGATTAGATATAGATATAGATGATGTAGATATAGATCTGGATATAGATATGGATGATATAGATATAGATGTGTCACATTTTGTCTATCCATTCATTCATGGACACATGGGTTGTTTCCACTTCTTGGCTATTGTGAATAGTGCTGCTATGAACATAGGTGTGCAAATATCTCTTTGAGATTTTGCTTTCAATTCTTTTGGACATATATATCCATAAGTGGTTCATATGATAATTCTATTTAAAATTTAAGTCTCAGGTTTAAATTAAACTTTGATCCATTTGAGTTAATTTTTATATATGGTGTTAGGTAAGGTCCAACTTAATTCTTTTTTATGTGGATATCCAGTTTTACTAACACTGTTGAAGAGACTATCCTTTCTCTATTGAATGGTCTTGGCATGCTTGTTGAAAATCATTTAACCATGTATAAATGTGAGAGTTTATATTTAGGCTAATCTGTTTCAATGGTCTATATGTCTGTCTTTATGCCAGTATTACACTGTTTAGATTATTGTGTTTCATAATAAGTTTCAAAATCAGAAAGTGTAAGACCTCCAATTTTGTTCTTTTTTTCAAGACTTTTTTGGCTGTTCAGAGTTCCATGAGATATCATACAAATATTAGCATATTTTAAAATAAATATAAAATTATGCTAAAATCGAAAGTATTTTTAAATGTCATATTTTTCTCTGTCAACAAATACAGATGTTTCTATGTATTTTAATGACTACAAAATACAATATTGTATAGATGCACTACAATTTATTTATGCAGTAGCTTATTGGTGGGCATTTGGATTTTTACCAGTGTTATGCTCTCCAACTGCTTCAGTGAACATCCTTGTGCATATATATTTTCTAATAAGGGCAATTATCTATTTAGAAGTCTGTACTCGGAGTGGGATTGCTAAATCAAAGGATATGCTCATTTTAAATGTTTATTTATATACTAAACAGTAATATAGATTAGTATTATCAATTTATATCCTACCAACAGTACATGAGAAAGTTTATCCTTCTCTTTTTAGCATGGAGTTTTGTTATTTCAACTCTTGCTAATTTGGTGAGCTAAAATTTGATATCTCCTTGTTGCTTTACTGCATTCATTTGTAATCACTTAAACCTTAGAAATCTTAGTGTTACATCTTCAGATTATCATGTAAACTTACAAAACTTTAACTTTTGTCATTGTCTTCAGTAAAATGTTTCTTGGTTACAAACCATAGAAACTGGCTATGACTAACTTTAGCAGAAGACGATGTGCTGGAAGCAAATCAGGAGAGTCTTAGAATAATAGAGGCCTAAGAATCAGCTTTTTAAATAGGAGGTGGGGGGTTCCGAGGGTAAGGTTTAAAAAATAAAACCACTGCAATGTCCCTAAACAAGAAGTTTTAATCAGTAGATTGCCACAGATGCAATAAATAACCTTCTGCTACCCTTGTGTCTTTCATTCAATATTCCAAAGTTGAGAGAGAGAGAGAGAGAGAGAGAGAGAGAGAAGAGAGAGAGAAAGAGAGAGAGAGAGAGAGAGAGAGAAAGAGAGAGAGAGAGAGAGAGAGAGAGAGAGAGAGAGAGAGAGAGAGAGAAGTATCTGATTGGCCACATCTAAATCACATGTCTGCCCCTCGGCTGCCCCAGGGAGAAGGAAAACTGACCACTTCAGTTTCCACAATAGGAAATGAGTTGTCTCTCAACAAGTGCGCAAACAATGGAGATTCTACAATAGGGAGATGAAAGTCCTATTTGGGGTGCTTAACTCCCCCCAAATTGGCAAATGTCCACTGGGTGGAAAGAAAAATGCTTATCATCTAATAAATTTTTTCTGTGTCTATAACTGAAGACTGGATAAAGAATACTAAGCAGATTCTCCTTCATATTAATGTTATGAGTACCCTTAACCTGCGTAGGTAGATTTTTTTAATTAAATATTTTAGATATTTGATATCTTCAGCAAAATATAGTATGCAAATAAACACATGAGTTTATATTTCTAAAATATTACTTTCTATTGGGTATTCAAACTTTAATGTCTCCTAGTGAATCCAAGAACCTCAAAAGGTTTCATTCTAATTATACTCTTTAGGGAAGAAACTTCTCTCCTTAAATGAATTCTACAAGTTTATGTTGGAGACCCAGTTAACAAAACAAAACAAAAAATCATTAAGACATTACAAAGCTACCTAGTCAAAAAAGACAAATCTATAAACCTATATGTATAAAAATAATGTGACAATTTTGTAGTTGTTTTTTGCATTTTTGAAAGACTATAAGACGCTCGAGTAATTTGCCAGAATTATTTACTTTTCAACCAAAGATTTAAATGTTATGAAAATAGTTTCAAAGATGGTAGGGAAAATGTCTAAGATTCCATTCTACTCCTTATTCTAAAACATAACCTTGATCCTTGTCAAAACTTGATTAGCTAGATGGAAATTACATTTGAGGTAAAAGACAATATTCTAAATTATCAGAGAAGAAAAACTACAATATTATAGAATGAAGATGCTCTAGAAATAATTAAAATAACATCAAATATCACAAAAATTATTTTTAAAATCTCTGAGTGTTTTCACAAATGGAAGGGTGAGAAAAAAATTCCTGCTATTTTCAGGCAGGAAGGTAGAAAGTAGACAACTGCTTTTCCACTCATAGTCATTTTTCTGAGATTGCAAATTGTTACCATCTTATACATATACATTACATTTTCATTATAGCTATTCCCTGAAACAAAGATCACTCTCAAAAACAAAAATTCAGGATCAAGAAGGATATTGAGTCTATAATTTAACTTCCCACTGTGGTTCTACCTCAATGTAAGAATATAGTGGTCATGCTCATAGAAGTATTCTGGTTCACGTCAATTCTATTCCTATTTTATATAGTAAAATTTGTCTCTTGGTATACATGTCAGTCTTGGTTAACACTAATACAATCTCGAGAGATTTTATCCATCAGAATAAGCTAATCTATTGTGATAAAACAACCTCTCAAAATCTCAGTAATTGTAACACAGGCATCTGATCTTGTGATCTTCACTCTGTAATCCCAGCATTACAGAATAGGTCCTATTGGGAATATCATAAGTTGTAGTTGTTGCACAAGAGAAAGAGAACATGAATCATCTCTATCCAAAAGTGATATCAGCAAGGCAAGTCACTTCACCTCAACCGAGTTCAATAAGGTGGCAATACATTATCCTTATTCAGAGAAGGGCAACAATGTTGGGAAGTAATCTACTTCAGATATATCCTTACTCTTTAAATATTGACAGAATATGTTTGAGCCTGAAAAGTTAAGGACAAGATTTGTCAAAATATTTGCTACTTTAGGGAACATCTTGGATGGTCTGGTAGTCACAATCTGATCTCTTTCTGATTTCAACTGAACATCTTCCTAATGTCTAGTAACTACTAATAGTCTGCTAATATCTATTATAAAATAAGTTGCATTAATATTCAGTTAAATATTGCAGGTCCCCAAAGCCATTACTAGACCAGCTACACAGCTCTTCATCTTCAGAGAAGCAAGAGTGTCCATTTTAGGGTAGAGACTATAGACTACTCTTTCTGCTACTCTCCATATCCTACAGTAAAAACCTGTTAATTAATTTAGATTGTACTGGAGATCAGCCTAACATGTAGTGGATTGCATCTTATCTTTATCTCTCTGCCCAGCAAATTTGCCTACCTGCTCTTAATGTCTGAAATTTATTTACAGTTTTATGCTCTGAAAATGCACCTGTGTATATCATGTGTTGACATGGTGAAATTCTAAGAACTTTCTATTTTAACTAACATCCTTCAACATAAAGATATTTGGTCATTAAGAGAGTTAATGTTTGTGTACCATTGAACACATTTTATAGATACCTGATGATTAAAGCCAAAATAAAGCCAAACATAAACTAGAAAATGCTAGCTGAAGCCATATGAGGGATACACATGTGAAACTGCTCACTCAATATTCTAAGGAACCACCTAGAAGCCAACTATTAGCTACAAAAAAAGAAGCAGAGCTTATTTTGTTGTTTATTTTTAATTTTATACTTAAAATGACAAGAGGATCCCTTCAGAAATATTTGCATTAAATTTGATAAAACTGGTGTAAATACATTAATAAACTAATTTATTTGATGGCTAAAAGAAATAAAAAATTCACAAGATAAAATATAAATTAAAAAACTAAATAATGGTCTATGGCCATGCCACTCTGAATAAGCCCGATCCTGCCTGATTTTGGAAGCAAAGCAAGGTTGGGCCTGGTTACTACTTAGATGGAGACCACCTAGGAAGACCAGGTGCCGTAGGTGTAAAAAATAAAAAATAAGGGATTGTAAGCTGACAAGGTCCTTACAATCTGTGAGGTCAACCAAGGATTGCCTCGCCTTAAAAAACAAACAAACAAACAAAAAACTAAATGATGCTTTACTTCATCTATAGTTAACAAAATATAAGTTAAAATATTTTTCATTCTAATTGACAGAATTATTTTTAAATTTTGATTAGGTAATTCAAAATAGGTGAATATGTGCCTATTGTACACAACCAAAAAAAGTATAATTTCTTCGTGAATCTACCCAATATAACCTATGTTGTTTCATTGCCAAAAAATGAATTTAATCATGAGAAAATAATCAGAAATATCTGGATTGTGGAACATTCTATAAGACAATTGGCATGAACTCTTCAAAAATCTTCAAAAGAGTATGATAAAACAAAAAACAGTGGGAGCATGATAACAATACGCAACGTGCAATCCCCAATTGGCCCCTGGATTGAAAAAGAGAGAAGAAACATTGTATTAGAAGTCCTAGCCACAGCAATCAGGCAAGAAAGAGAAATAAAAGGTATCCGAATTGGAAAGGAAGAAGTAAAACTCTCATTACCTGCAGATGATATGATACTATATAGAGAGAACCCTTAT
Source organism: Eonycteris spelaea (assembly GCA_003508835.1). Lineage (NCBI taxonomy): Eukaryota > Metazoa > Chordata > Mammalia > Chiroptera > Pteropodidae > Eonycteris > Eonycteris spelaea. The sequence goes on along the minus strand of PUFA01000074.1, from coordinate 5,075,650 downwards.
CAATGATTTCAGTAAAGTAGCAGGATACAAAATTAATATTCCGAAGTCAGTTGCACTTTTATACACGAATAATGAACTTTCAGATAGAGAAATTAAGAAAACAATCCCATTTACAATTGCATCAAAAAAAATAAAATACTTAGGAATCAAATTAACCAAAAAGGTAAAAAAACCTGTTCTCAGAAAAGTATAAGTTATTGAAAAAAAAAATTGAAGAAGATATAAATAAATGGAAACATATTCTGTGCTCATGGGTAGAAGAATCAACATCATTAAAATGGCTATACTACCCAAAGCAATCTATAGATTCAGTGCAATCCCTATCAAAATATCAATGGCATTTTTCATAGAGTGAGAACAAATAATCCTAAAATTTATATGGAACCATAAAAGATCTCGAATAGCCACAGCAATCTTGAGAAAGAAGAACAAAGTTGGTGGTATCACACTAACTGATATCAAACTATACTAAAAGGTTATAGTAATCAAAAGAGTATGGTACTGGCATAAAAACAGATATATTGATCAATAGAACAGAATAGAGACCCAGAAATAAATCCACAACTATACCCTTATTTAATATATGACGAAGGAGGCAAGAATATACAATGGGGTAAAAGAACTGTCAATAAATGATGGAAAAATTGGACAGAAACATGCAAAAAAAAAAAAAAAAGAATCTGGACCACCTTTTTACACTGTATACAAGAACAGACTCAAAATTAAAAACTTAAATGTAAGACCCGAAACCATAAAACTTCTAGAAGAAAGCATAGGCAGTAATCTCTCTGATATTGCTACTAGTAATTTCATTTCAGATATATCTCTTCAGGCAAGAGAAACAAAAGGAAAAATAAACAAATGGGACTACATCAAACTGAAAAGTTTTTGCTCACAAAGGAAACCATCAATACAATTAAAAGACAACCTACTGAATGGGAGAAGATATTCACTTATGATACATCTGGCAAGGAGTTAATATCCAAAATATATAAAGAACTCATGCAACTCAACACAACAACAAACAATCCAATTAAAAAATGAGCAGAAGACTTGAATAAAAATTTCTCCAAAGAGGAAATACAAATGGCCAAGAAACATATAAAAATATACTCAAGGTCACTAATCATCAGAGAAATGCAAATTAAAACCAAAATGAGCTATCACCTCATACCTGTCAGAATGGCTATCATCAATAAATCAAAGAATAACAAGTGTTTTTGAGGATGTGGAAAAAGGGGAAACCCTTATACACTGTTGGTGAAATTGTAAATTGGTACAGCCACTATGGAAAACAGTCTGGAAGTTCCCCCCAAATTAAAAAAGCCCAACAATTGCGCTTCTGGGTATTTATCCAAAGAAAATTCAAACAATAATTTGTTAAGATCTGTGTAACCCTATGTTCATGGCAGCACAATTTACAATAGCCAAGATATGGAAGCAACCTAATGCCCATCAACAGACATTGGATAAAGAAGTTAAGTTCATATATACAATGTGATATTACTCAGCCATAAAAAAAAAAAAAATGAAATCCCACCATTTGCGATGACATGAATAGACCTGGAGGGTATTATGCTGAGTGAAATAAGCCAGAGTAAGACAAATACTGTATGATTTCACTTATATGTGGAATCTAAGGAACAAAACACAAACTACCTTGAAAATAGATTCACAAATATAGAGGTCAATCTAGTGACAGTCAGAGGCGAGGAGGTGGAGGGGCTGGGAGAAAGTGGTGAAAGATTAAAAAAAAACAAATCAGTAGCCAATAGATGGTCACAGGGGTGAGGAACACGTTCTAGGGAATGCAGACAGCAATAATGTAATGGCTAGGTATAGAACCAGAGAAGAAAAGGTAATCACGGAGATCGTTTCATAAACCATACAAATGTTTAATAAATGTGCTGTGTACTTGAAATAATAATAAAATAAAATAAGAAAGAAGGAGGTTATTTAGCTATATAAAGGGCATTTGGGGGACAATTGAGGAAATTTGAATATGGACTATATTTTAGAAACTATTATTATATTAATTTTAAAGTCTTGGGGAAATAATATTGAGATTTTGTATGAGTCTTGGGAGACACATACTAATATATTTAAGAATAAAATATGATGTCTTCAACTCACAGGTGGTTAAGTAGCAAGAACAACAAGAGATTCTAATACAAGGCATTGATCACAGTATAATTTATAATAGCAAAATAATGATTATAGTCTGAATGTCCACAGTTGAATTCATTATATATTGAATTCATTATATATAATGTTATACATTAAGATATCTATGTTTTATTTTTCTTTCAAGGAACATGTATTATTTAAGGGGAGCCTTTCCAAAAGTTTGCTTTTTCAAAACAAAATAATTTTTAATGTGATTTCTTTGAAATATAAGAAGTACCAATGATCACCAAACCTAATACAAAGGCCAGTAAGTTTCTTAAGTAGCATTCCAGTTCTTCATTATCAATCCCTTCAGATTCAAGGATTCCATGCAAACAAACCCATTGGCAGAATGAGATAAACAAGCACATTTTTTTCAAACTTTGGTTCCTGTAGTCAAAATAAGTACTGAGTAGGAAAGAGAGAAAAGAGAGGGTAAATAGCCATGTATGAACTGTGCAGTTTAAAGATAGAAATAATAGACTTCAAGGTAGTTCAGATTTACTGGACTAAGTCTGACATTAAGCAATTAGCAGCTAATACTTACTAGCAAAATGCAAGAAATATCAAGAGTAATCATGAGAAAGGAAAAATAAAGTGATGAGGCATAAAAAGTTATAAAGACAAACTTTTCCTACTATTTTTTTCTAAGATCAGTCCCAGCACCCACATAAAACTACTCTGGATTCCTTTCCATTGTACACTGAACAATGATTTCATGTCATCTTTAGCATATGTCCATAGGTTACTGATTGTTCTATCTCCCTGTTGCCAAACAATAAGAAGAGTAGAGAGAGTTGAGTTGCAATGTCTTAGGTCTACAAATGGGACCATTTAGAAAGGCAGTTTTCCTGTGGAACCTGTCTTCTCTGACTGAAACCTTTTCAATAAGGCTGCTCATTCCTGACCTCCTGCCCCCTTGACACTGATCTGTCCTAAAGAGGATGCCAATATATTGTCTGTCAAATTTATATTAGAAAGCCATAGCATAAGGTCCCTATTTTTACATTGCACACAATGCTTTATGTCAAAGTTTGATAAACATGAAATCACATTTTCAAAGGTTAAAAAACAAGTGTCAGTCAGTCAAAAATAGTTGACCACTGTGAGTGTCTCACTGGTTGACCTTGAACTCTTCCATGACTCTGAGGTCAATGATATGTCATTATAGGAAGAATTTCTTATAGATTTATGATAAGCTCACTTCTTTGACTATGATGTTGACATTAGAAACAATTTTAAGTTGTCCATCTTCAAACACCTACCTAATGAAAGAAAACAGAGCTATAAAGGAATCAATATTCCTTTCAATTGTACAATGAACTAACAATTTTCATGCAATGAAACTGATGTTAATAGAAGTTATACATGCATATCTATGAGACAAAGAACCCAAAGATTTCAATAGAATCTAAGACTCAATAAAAGAGACAAACAAGTAGAAGAAAAACAAAGAAATGTTCAGTATTTACCACAGTCTCCATTTTCACCTCTGTTTTATTTATATATAATAGATTTTATTTATATATAATAGAAGAAAGTTAGCAAGTAGAATTATGCAAGCATCTTTATAGGTCTGAAAGAACTGTGAAATTCACCTTTCATTTTATTATAGCTATGTATACCACTTAAATATTACTATTAGGTTTATAATATGCCATACAAATATATTAAGGCTATCCAAAGATTGTCAGGGTCGGTTTCTAGTATCAAATATGAAAGAATTAAATATAACCCAATACAGGGTTACTCTTAGCCTTTAGATAGTAGAAAATGTCATATACAGTTAATTACTCTCAAGTTCTTTCCTGAAATAATGTTTCGTTGGCTAGTCTTTATTTATTTGTTTGGTTGGTTTCACCTACCTGAGAAAGAGAAAACATTAATTTACATTTCCCTTTCTTCAGTTTCTCCAATAACAATATTATGAGCAATCAGAAATATTTTAAAGGAATGGCACAGATCTGTTGCAGACACATGATTATAATGAACATCTTTTTGTTTTTCATCTTTTGAACATTAAAAGTTATCATCCTCCTAAGGATGCACAATTGGATAGACAACATACTTACAATTTTCTCATCCATGATTTAAAAGAAAGTGATATACACTTGAGTGTTCTGCAGAAGTACTAGGGCATAAATATTGGCTGCTGTCCTTAAATATTTGTTTTAAGCTATGTGTTTACAAAGTTTTCAGCCACGTACTGTGTCTTTCATATCAGATGAAGTGTGACTGAAAATAATGCTAGGCAGCTAGGCAGGTTTACTATCATTTAGCAAATGTAGTTCTTTGACCTATTTGAATTTCTAACTCAGATAATCAAGTTCACTTTAGTGTCTATGTACATAACCTTACTGCCATTTGTTAAGACTTAAGATGGTCACTGAGAAGACAGCCCTTAAACCTTACACTTAGTAACTTTAGACTCACATCTACTTGCAGGAGGAATACATGACAGATCTATTGTTCTGTATTAGCAGGACATTGTCCCAGTATATGAACACATGCAAACTACTCAGGAAGGCCTTTGAATATTTAAGGCAAGACACTAGTGGCTCATCTCAGTGGGAACCACAGAAAAGGGGAACCTGATTAAATTTAATGTCATTGTCACTTTTTTTTTTCATTGCGAAGAATTATATAGGTAGCCATAGCTACCACACTGTTCAGACAGCATGACCACAATATTCCCCCTCAGAGGTTGGCGTCAAGGACTGAATTATTCACTCAAAGAATGTGATTCATTGCTGGATGTGCTTCTTACAAGATTAAAAGAGTCATCAGTATATAAAATACACATATATAGGGGCAAAAGTAAAACAAACCATTGAAACATTTTGATCACTGATAAGCTTTACAAGAATAAAATGTTAAAAACTATACGAATTTATTTTTTAGTATAATTTATACTGTGAACCCAGATCTCTCTTACTCTCTCTCTTTCTCTTTTTATTTTTTTAAAAAAAAATCAATTCAAAGTTAAAAAGCTTTAATATAAATTGTTGAGGAATTTAGAATAAGATCTTCTTATTCCTATTCCTTTTAAAAGGGAAGCCATTTATTTACTCAATATTTAATATGCTCCTCTGTGATATGCAGCATCTCTGAGTAAAACCAATTCATAAAAGATTGCTTGTTGAACAACAACAAATAAACATAATAACCTAACCATGTTTACCAAATACATTATCCTTTATTAAAATGTGATTTCTCTTAAGTCTCTAAATTTACAATTTTCTTTCTCTTAGGTAAATATTTTCAAGTGTTTAGATCATTTCTAAACACATACATCATCCAGTTAAGTCAAATAAATATGATTTTTAAGTAAGATTGTTGATAATTATTTTTACTTATCTAATCAAATAATATCACAAAAAAACATGCTGTCATTTAGCCATCTATGTTAAATTGCTTAGACTTCTTATCTTTTTTACTAATAACAAGCCCTGCTCTTTAAAAGGCAATGTAAAACTGAATGTTAGCTGATGCATAAGGTAGTCCACCAGTGATGTAATTGGTGGCTTTTGATAAACTCAGGGGACTAGTAACAAGCTTTCACTTGCAGAATGTCAGTTCATCAGTTCAAATTCAGTCCATGCGGGCCTGACTGAAAGCCATGCCACCTGAGTGTCATTCACTGGAGTTTATAATATGAACTTGAGACAAACTCAGTCTGATTAATAGTGGACACAAGTCTACAACCCAGCACCCACCAACATAATTGGCTCCCTTGTTTGAAGTCTCAGGAGACTGAATGGGCAATGGAATTTGAACTACCAACTTATTCTGGTCTCACCAGGGAAAAATGAAGGCTCCCTGGTGGGACTACTTGGAGAAGCTGGTAATGCAGCTATTGTGCCTCAGAACTGTCCTATAAATAAATAGAAAGCTTTCCTTTGTACAAGTATGTACACACTTATGCACCTTTGAAACGCCAAGCAATTCATTTTGCATATACAAGGTTAAATTAATGTTCTTTTATGACTACCTTAAAAATAAAAATGTAAATGAACTTATTTATTTGTTTTAACTTACTTGGCAACCATTTTGTTAAAGAATATTAATTGTATTACAAAGAACTTAATTTACACTCTAATTAAAACATAATCATATTATCTTCTAGTAAAATTTTATTTACTAAGAAGAAATAATATCTAGAATGTTCTTAAATACAATCTTATTCTACAGTATGAAAACAGGCTAATGTCAGAGTCAGAGATCATATTTCTATTTTTAAAGATGTCTGTATAGATTCTACATATTGATTATTTAAATTAGATGCCTACAGAGATATCACTTAATTAAAGTTGGTTGATAACCATGGAATTTATGAGAAGAAAACTGTAAGCAGAGGAAGCCTTAGAGATGCAACTCTGTCCTTAAAATACCAAGGGATATTTTCCTCGGTGAAATGTTTAACAATGTGCCTTCAACAATAAACTGACAATGGCTTTCCTGAGGCTTGTGGTGTGGTCACGGTGTTGATCTTGTCTTTTCTTCTTAATGTGCTCCCATACCAGAGACATTACAATGGTCATTCACAAAAACTACAGTACAGAGAAGTTTAAGATGCTTTTTCTGTAATGTTTCTTTTTTCTATCTACAGCTGGTGTCTTTTTTTTTTTTTTTTTTTTTTTGGTTACCTGAATGGATTTTCGCCTCTCAACTGTACCCCCTTGGCATTCATTGTGAGGATAGGTTTAATCAGAATATTTTAGTGTCCTTCAGCTTTTGAGTTACCTTTTATCCTTTAAAGAGTTTTAAAGCAAGTTTTGCTAATGTTTAATATTTTCTTATTAATGCCCTCAGTCATATTCTTTTATAATTATCTGAAATTCTCTCATATAATAAAATGACTAATAGTTGCAAATAAAAGTGAGGCAGTTTTTAATTAAGGTCTATATATAAAGTATTTTTCTTTTCAAATGGCTATTAACGGAAAAGAGATTCTTAAAAATGGAATTACTTAACCACAGTTTCTGATATTGCAACTGTAAATGTTTCTGGCATTTATAGAAATAAGGGAGAATGAGGCAGAAAATAACTAAATTTAGGCGCTCTGCTTCTTAGTCTATATTCTATTTAGGACTAATGATGAAAAAGACTCAATCCAGGGTCACTACTAGAATTTTCCAAAAACAGATATTGAAACACCACAAATTTGAGTATTTTAGTGATTCCATGACCTGTATATTTATGTAGATACCATATATGATGTCCTTACTATGTACCAGGCACTGAATACAGTACTTTACATTATAATATTAAATTAATTCTCACATTATGAAACCTATTAGGTGGGCACAAATATGCCCATTTCACAAATGAGAAAACTAGTGATTAGATAGGCTAAATAAACTGCCTAAGGTCCATAATGATCTAGGAGAATTTGGATTCATATTTGCCTGACTTCAAATCCTTTGGTCTTAAACACTGCATTATACAATCTCCCCATGTTTATATAAACAATTGGATATTCATTGATGTGGGTTTTTGATACACTATTATTCAAATATTATCCCTTGGAAGATATCCCCTGGCATTTCTTAACTTTGGCTTTGATTTGTTTTTGTTGACAAATTTAAGACTTACCAGATAAGTGAACTCTTGGGTATATCATTATATCTCTCTCTCTGAATCTCAATTTTCTCATCTCAGAAATGAGTTAAATGAATTAGATGAGTCTCTAAAAGTCTGTATCAGCTTCTGCTGTATAACAAGCTATGCCAAACTCAGTGACTTAACCAATCATGTATTAGCTCATGATTTTGTGGATTATAAATCTGAGTTGAGCTCAGATGATGGTTCTGCTAGTCTCAGCTGGGTTCAATCACATTTTTAAGATAATCAACCATCTTAGTTTGCCTGGGACATAGCACTTTCAGTGCTACAACTGGGAAATTTCTGAGCAAACCAGTATGAGTTAACCACCCTACGTATGTCTGTGATCAACTATTGTTTAAGTCTTCACTCATGTGTGGCAACTGGCTGGCTATCACCTGAAGCAACAAGTTAAGTGAACCACAAATCTGCCAGCCTTCCCCTGATTCATTTATGTTGTAATAGATATAGAATTCCTAAGAGCAACAGAGAGGCAAGTCCCAACGAACAAAGTCTCTATTTCTTTTACATTTGCTACTTTCCCAAGGTTCAAGACCCAGATTCAAGCAATGAAAAAACAGATACTTTCTTTTTAATGAAAGACTATGTAAAGTCACAGTGTAAAATAAAAAGAGGTATACAGAGGTATAGAAAGAATTTGTAACCATTTCTGTAATCTGCTGCAAGATCATTTCCTACCCTGAAATCAGAATTTCTGTGCTTATCTTCCATGCTCTATCCAAAAACATCCATGGCAAAAACAGAATTTAAATAACAGAAGTTATAATCTATCTGTTGTTATACTGCCCTGAGTAAACAATATGTGACTTATCTTGTCCCAGGACTGCTTATCCCACTTGAAGAGTTTGCTTGAATCTTTTAAGTGGGAAACAAACAGAGATTACATTCGCAATGATGATCTCTATATCATCTTTCTTCTCTTAACTTCTATTAACAGATTAAGTCTGAAAAGATTCAAAAGATATTCAAAACTGGGATTATGTACACTGAGTAGCATTTCTCTGTAGTTTCAGCTGTGCATTAAAGACATCTCAAAAGTGTCAGTGACCCAGGACAGTATAAACTGAAGGCAACTTAATCATAAATTTTTCCCCATTTATAATATAGACATTGAAGAAAGAAACTGAAGAAGATACAAATAAATGGAAGCATATACTGTGCTCTGGATAGGAAGAATTAAAATTTGTTAAAATGTTCATACTACTCAAAGCTATTGATAGATTTAATGCAAGACCCAAAATAGCCACAGGAATCTTGAGAAAGAAGAACAAAGTTGAACGTATCACTCTACCAGATATCAAACTATACTGCAAGGCCATAGTAATCAAAACACCATGATATTAGCATAAAAACAGATACATAGATCAATGAAACAGAATAGAGAGTCCAGAAATAAACTCACAACTATACGGTCAATTAACCTATGACAGAAGGGGCAAGAATATACAATAGGGTGAAAATAGTCTATTTGATAAATGATGTTAAGGAAACGGGGCAGATACATGCAAAAAAAAAAACTAGATCATCTTCTTATAAGAATGAACTCAAAATGGATTAAAAACTTAAATGTAAGACCTAAGACCATAAAACTCCTAGAAGAAAATAAGCAGCATACTCTCTGATGTTGCTATTAGCAATATTTTCTTCTGCTATATCTTCTCAGACAAGGGAAACAAAAGAAAAATGAACAAATAGGACTACATCAAACTAAGAAGTTTTCATACAGCAAAGGAAACCATCAACAAAATGAAAAGACAACCTACTGAATGGGAGAATCATTTATGATACATCTGGTAAGGAGTTAATACCCTTACTGGATATATAAATATATACCCTTACCAGATATATTAAATATATAAAGAACTCATACAACTTAACAACAAAAAAACAATTCAATTTAAAAAATGAGCAGACAACCTGAATAAGCATTTCTCCAAAGAGGACATAGAGATGGCCTGTAGACACATGAAAAGATGGTTAAGGTCACTAACCGTCAGAGAAATGCAAATTTAAACCACAATGTGATATCACCTCACACTTGTTAGAATGGCTACTATCAATAAATCAACAAGTGGTGGTGAGGATGTGGAAAAAAGGAGAACCCTCATGCACTGTTGGTAGGATTCATCTACCAGAGTCTTTTCCAAGCTCACTGGTTATCATCAGACTTCCTTGCAGTTCCTTGCAGCGTGAGGAGTGAGGTCCGGCTTTCATGCTGGTTGTCAAGGGAAGCCATTCTCAGCTCCTAGAAGCATCCCATGGTTGCCTGACATATGCCCGTCTCCCAATTATGGCAATTTGCTTCTTCAAAGCCATGAGGAAAAGCTCTTCATCTATTTTGCAGGCTTATCTGAGTAGGTCAGGCTCACCCCCAAGTAATGCCTCTTTTGATTAACTCAAAGATAATTGACTAGGAGTCTTAATTACATCTGCAAAATCCCCTCTACCATATAATCACAGCAGTGACATATCATATCCCCTAATTCCAGTTCACATGCAAGGTGAAGGGAATATTCACAATGTGTACGCCAAAGAATAGAAATCTTAGGATTCTGTCTACCTAAATGGAACCACTAGTGTAGAGAATTAAAATACTCAAAATTAATATACACGCATGGAACATGTTTTATGCCATGGTCCTCTTAACTGTTACATTTATCAAGATGTACTATTTCTCTTCTTTTGTTGTGTCATTTGCTTTTAATGAAAAATGATCTAAGATATAGTCTTTTGAAAGCTGTTTATTTTTTGTGTAAATAATGAAATCATTGTCCAAACTATAGTCCATGAACCCTTTTAGGAGCCTCATATGAGGAATTTTTTCAAAAACTTGCTACGAAATATTCTATTCTTCTTAGAGAAGAAACATATAATTGACTTTATCTCTCTTTTTCTTTGGCTGCTATGGAGCAGCCAGATTTAAATGGGTCTTTTATTGTGTGCATATAATGGATAGAGATTTCGCTTTATTCTTAAGTTTATATCAATATTTTTTTCTAGTGCTAGTTCTAAGTCTTAATTTTATATATTTAATGGTTTTGTTGTGGCAGTCTCAAATCAAAGAGGGGATACATGACAAATACATCAAATAAAGGAGAGAGAGTTAGAGGAATAATCCATTAAAGATAAACAAATAGTAATGAGACAAAATAAAGATCATATATGCTTCCCATTTTGTAGGCTACCCAAACCATTACATAATATATATACCTGTCTTTGTACCGATGTCTCACCATTTTATTTTAACAGCATTATAACATACCTCATGATCTAAAAGGGTCTTGTTTTCACATTGATATAGTTCTTTTGCACAATAAATTTGGTGATAAAACCAACAATAATAAACTATTTTAATATTAATATTAGCATTCAATGTTCGCTAATGAATAGTGGGGTTTTTTCCTTTCTGTTTTCTGGTCTCTTTGAACATGTTGGGTCTGATGACTTATAAATGTAACCCTACCAAAGTTTTGGAGGTACAGTCCCATTCTTGCTTACATTCATATTTCTCTATGTATTAGACCAATTTTAAATCTCAGAACTGCTTATTTATTTCTTTTAAAGAATATTTGTGCCTTGCATTTACCTAACCATAGTCACTTGGCATTAGACTCCATCCTTTTGTCACAGGTACACTATCCATCCCATCAGGGGAAAGGAGTAGGCAAAAAAAGATTTGGTTCAAATAACTATAATTTATTTTGTTTTTAAATTTATTTATTTTTATTTTTTCACACCTTCTTAAAATTAAAAAATACAATAATCAATAATTAATAATTAAAATCTAAACATAAGTTTGCATACACTATCGAGATGAATATTTCAACTGTGACTATATTCCAAGCATTGCAATTCTCTAAAACCAAGGTAGTCGTCTCCTAATAATAATTTTAGAAGTATATTAAAATTATTACAAGTCTAATACTCTGAGACATTCTAATGAATTCAAATATATACTCCCACCTTGTAGAAATTACTTACTTCAGGTCTGTGGCAGGGAAAGTACAGAAAATAAACCTGGAACATTTGTGCCAGAAAGCAAAGAAATACTCAAAGAATAATGAAGTTATGTAAAAAGGAAACAAGTGCCAACTTGAAGAGGCTCCCAATTTGCCAAATTTGACACTTAAATATCATAAATAATTATAACAAATAAAATAGAGAAAAAAAATTTGAGTCCATAGTGTTACTCGAAATGCAGGCAGAAGTGGAGGTGAGGATACAACACACTTCTTTACGGAAGTGTGACAAGAATAAATACAGAAGAAATTATTTAAAAAATTATTAAATGGTGAAATTAGAGAAGGGAAATAAGGTTGACCATTGAATTGTTCCCTTAGTTTCTCTCTAGGTTAGAAAATTTTCAAAATTAAAAAATCAATTAATTAGTAACATAGCAACAAAAGTACAGTTAGGTCCCAGCATCATATTTTGTTCTAGAAAATAAATTATATTATTCCTTTTAGATTTGAATACAGTTTAACTGATACACACTTCCAAATAGACTGGCAAACAAGGAAACACACCAAGATATTGATAAAGATTTTGTAGTTTTCTTGAGCAGCTGATATCCATTGTAACTTTATTAATTTGTTGAAATAATCATAATTACAAAAACATCATATGCTCTTGTGGTCAAAATGTAGTCCAAAAATATATCCCAAAGTCTATTGTAAAAAATTCACTTGCACTACTTAAAACTTTTTGTTAAGATTCACAACATTGTGCTTAATTCGAAGTCAAGGCAACATAGCAAAGCAAAGGAGCAATCAGCATTGGAGTTAGCCAAGCCTACGTTTGAATCAGGTCTGCTACTTGTTAGCTGAGTAATCTCACACAAATGATATACTTTACTGAATCCTAGCTTCCTCACTTATAAAAGAAAATGATATAATATATCGACTTCAGAATTATTTTGAGGACCAAATGACATAAATATGTAGAGCATCTATCTCAGTGATTGGCATTCATTCATTCTATGTGACAAGCACTGCCCTAGGCCTAGAGACCCAGCAGTAAAGAAAATAAAAACATCCATCTGCCTCCTCCTTTTAGAGCTCATAGTCTAACAGAAGAAAGACAATAATCACACAGATTACTACATATTACAGATGTAAATTAATAGAGACTAAAACAGGAGTATTTAATGGGCTCATAACAAACATTTTATAAAGTGTATATATATGCAGCTACTGAAACCCACATACACATATACACATATATACTTTCTATCCAAGACGAATCAAAGTCAGTTTTTAAATCTTGAACCAAACTTGAGCCCTTTCTCCCTGGTGATGGAGCATTTCCTCTTTTAAACTTAGATTTATAAAAGCAGTGTTTATTGAGAAGTTTATATACCATTTACATCACAATTCAATTTGTAATAGACTATAAAAGATACTCCATAATGTTGAAATCACTGGCCTGGAAGGGAACAGAAGAGGTCATATAATTAAACTGTCATCTTGCAAGTTCTCACTTAAAAAATTTTTGAGTCATATTCTTTTTTTTGTTTATAATACGTTTACATCTGATATACACTACAGCATGAAGCTTGAAGACATTATGTTAAGTAAAATAAGCCATAAACAAAAGGACAAACATTGTATGATTCCCCTTACATGAGCTACCTAGAATCAAATTCATAGAGACAGAAAGTAGACAGTGGTTACCAGGATTGAGAGGAGAGTTAGTTAATGGCTGCAGAATTTTAGTATGGGATGACTTTAAAGTTCTGGAGATGGTTAGTGGTGAGGTTTGCACAACAAAATGTATGTATTTAATGTCAGTAAACTATACACTTAAAAATGGTTAAAATGGTGAATATTTTGTTTTATTGCAATATTATAGTAAAATATACATAATATAAAGTCTTCATAACATAAAATGTGTATACATATTTATAATATATGTTTATAATTTATAATTTATATTACATATATGATATATATTTATAATTTACTACACTATAGTGAAATATACAGAAAAAATTTACAAAGCATGATATTTGTTATCTTTGGACAGGGATCAAAACGAAGAGAAATATTTTCAGTTTCTATATACTATCTCTTATTTAAACTGTTTACATGTATGTATTACTTTTAAAATCTATAATAATTTTTTATGTCTTCACTTTTTAAAAATTTATTTAAATTAGTTTCAAGCATACAGTGCATTGGTTTGACATTTATATAGTTCATAAAACAATCCCCCAATTGCTCCCTCCCTCCCCTGGCCTTCCACCAAGCCATCATATTAATGTGCAGGGGCCATGCTAATCTTCTCTGTATCATTCTAATTTCAGCATATGTGTTGCTGAAGTGAGCACTCATATAAATGCTAACTGTTCCCTATGCCATGCTCACTATCACCATGACCATCTATCAACTATTAATTTGTACTTCTTTAACCCTTCACCCCATTTCTTAGCCTCCTCCCCCTCTGTCCATCACCAAATTGTCCACTCTATTTGTGACTTTGTTTTTGATTAGTTTGTTTTTTTGTTCCTTAGATACCACATATAAGTGAATCATATGGTATCTATCTTTCTCTGACTTATTTCACTCAGCATAATAACCTAGGTCTATCCATGTCATTGCAAATGGTAGGATTTCATTTCTTTTAATGGCTGAGTAATATTACATTATACATATGAACCATAATTTCTTTGTCCAATCGTCCGTTGATGGCATTTAGGTTGCTTCCATATCTTGGCTTTTGTTAATTGTGTTGCCATGAATACTGAATGAATTATTGTTTTGGTTTTCTTTGGCTAAATACCCAAGTGCAATTGCTGGGTCAAAAGGTATATCCATTTTTAATTTTTTGAGAAACCTCCATACTGTTTTCCATAGTGTACCAATTCGCAATCCCACCAACAATGTATGAGGGTTCCCTTTTCTCCTCATCTTCGCCAATACTTGTTGTTTTTTTATTTATTGATGATAGCCATTCTGACGGGTGTGAGGTGATATCTCATTGTGCTTTTAATTTGCTTTCTCTGATGATTAATGACCTTGAGCATCTTTTCATATGTCTATTAGCCATCTGTATTTCCTCTTTGGAGAAGTATCTGTTCACGTTTTCTACCCATTTTTTAATTGGATTGTTTGTTTTTTTTGTTTTTGATTGTATAAGTTCAAATATTCTATATATTTAGGATATTAACCCCTTATCAGATGTATCATTAGCAAATATCTTCTCTCAAACAGTCAGTTGTCTTGTTTTGTTGATGGTTTCTTTGCTGTACAAAAACTTTTTAGTTTGATATCGTCCCATTTGTTTATTTAAATCTATAATAAATTTTAAAAGTAAAATTTGCTTTCAGCATAAATCCTTATAACTATAAATATGAAAAGATATATCTATAATATGCATTAATTATGTCATATGAAAATAATTTCAATTTAATTTTCTTTACTACTGAAAGATAAATAACAATATTATAAGAAATATATGATGTAAAAGGCTTACAGGTCACCTTGACACAAATGCACTTTCCAGGATCATTTTATCTCCCCCCCCCCCACCCCACTCATACACAGTGGCTCCTGTTATGGCCACATTAGAGAAGCTTCTTTGGAAGTTAAGCCTGGACAGGTATGCTCAATGTTACTACCGCTCCAGGCTAGACTTGAAGGTGGGCATGGAATCAGAAGATTGGGGAAAAAAAGGAATTTATCTTTGAGAGTAACTTTGAGGGTCAGTCAAATGTTAAATTTAAGCAGTGATCTTCCAAAGACTTCTCAGTTTTTTCACCACTTTTGTAAAAAGATTATATACTATTTCTTGGTTGATCCTACTTACTGGTGGAGGGTGAGAGAGAGTGTGAGCATAGAAGAGAGAAGGCAGAGAAAGGGATGCCCTGACCCAGCAATCCCAAAAAAGCATCTGAGTGCCTAAGATTCAGGCCATTCTTATCTCCAAGAGAGATATAAAGGCTTTTATGAGACTCTACGTTCTTCCATTTGTGCTCAAAGGCCTGAGAGGGATGTGCATACATAATAGGTAGGTCATAAGTATTATTCTTCTATAATTATAATTATTCAAATCTTTACTAAGAAATTCCTTCTACAATATATACTTAGTAGAAAAAATATCAACACAACATATTACACTCCAACTTGAATCCTTTTGTTTAGATTCATATTAATACTTCCATATTGTTTGAGGATTTGAACAATGAACGTATTTGCTATTAGTTAATTCTTTAAGATCTTATTGATTGCTTAAGAAACAGCATTCCACCTGAAGATGCATGAGGCTGCCCCTCCTATACCCTTGGTCTAAGTTTTAGCAGGATCCAGATCTGAATACATTCCAATTTTCATCAACATGCATTGGTTTAGCTTAGCTCTAACTTGTGTTAACATAAAAATAAAAGGCCATTCAAAGTGAGAGGCAATAAGTACAGCTTCAGGAAGCACTGATTCAGGCAGAGGCCCAAACAATGTTCCCAGTAGGAGACAAAGGCAATGGGTATTTATGGAAGGGAAGGGGAACAATTACATCAATAGAAAGGTCTTTCTAATGAAGATAATATAATATAGTGATGTTAATTCTAAACAGTGTTTCAATTTTCAGTCCAGTAGTCATAACTCCTTTCTTGATCTCTTTGTAAACAATGTTGCTTCAGATCTAGTCCAAAGGTTCTTTTGCCCTTTTAAATATTCCAAAGATTTGAGGCATAAGACATGCAAAGCAGTTCCGCTGGCATAGCAGCTCCACCTCCATTTCAAACGGGCTTCATTTTTTTTTTTTTGACACCTGAAAAAGAAATTCTTGACTTTATTTCTCTCCACCGTGCCTAAAATGATGCAAACTGTATTCCCAATGCTCAGTTACGTATGTTAACTGCCTGACAATTTTTTTCTATGTGATTCCTGATAGAGGTGCGATTCCCTTGGCAAAAAGGAGGGGTAAAGGTAGAGTTTGTCTTTAAGGCAGAGTCTGTTTACTCTTAGAACTCAATGGAAATAAATTACAGTGTCTTTACCAAAGTAGCGTCATCCAGATGAGGGAGAAAAATCCTTCTTGAGCACCTAGTTTCTGGATTTCCTTCACCTATAAATAACCCTTTGCTTTCAGTGCATACTCTTAACAGCAATAAAGAAACTAGAATCAACAGCAATCTATTCCTAGAGCAACTTCTAACGGGTGCCAAACATTGTTTTCTTGCTTTGTTTATGTGAGCCTTTTTACGAAGTCACATTTTGGTTGATCTATTTCCTCTAGTTTACTTTGGAAACTTATGTGTGCATTTCCCAGTGAGTGGAATCTTTAACAATAGATGCCATGTACATGGGAAATAATTACTAGGAAAAAATGTGAAACAACAGGAATTTACTTTGATATTTACAGATATACAGATTTTCTAGATTGACAATTCGAAGCAGTTTCATTAATTTGTTTGTTCGTTGTTTGAAGATTTGCTTGTTTGTTTTTTTCTCCCCTATAGAATTTATTACTTTCTTCAACAAACTTGCCAGTAAATTTAGTCAATCATGTCAGTTATCGAGAAAGAAACTTTTATACAGGTTTGAAAGTGATTTATTTGAAAATAAATCCTCAAAACATATCAATTAAGAAAAAAAAATTCCAGCCCAACTGGTAAATTCACGAGTTACTCCAGCAACTAAAGTCAATTTCAGTTGGTTTAAAAAAATTTACTGTATTCCTTAATGATCAGATATAGTGATCAGATCCTCAAAAGATTTTGAGAATAAGGAAACACAATGCCTTAAAGTTATAACTGTCCTAGGGAAGAATTGCTCAGGTGACTGGTAATCTGGAGGAAGACAATAGGACTGGCCACACACTATTACCTGATTAAGGTATGTTATTTATTTTATATATCAACAAATGATGCCACAATTGACAGTTTACAGGTATATCAAATATTGTGACTCAAGATGAATATAAGTATTCTGAATACTCAGTAGTCCTGTTAATTGTCTCATAGCATACAGTGGGAACTTGTAAGAGAGTATACGTCTTTACTTACCGAATTCTATTCATTTATTATTAAATTCAGCCTATCAAAAATCTCAAAGAAAACTGAAAGATCTTTATTTTTTAAGTTTTAATAAGCCTTGAAAATACCATAAAATATCAGTGACCCTAAGATAAGTCAATCAATATAGTTTCAGTCAATATAATTCTCTAAAAAGCTAAACTATATTTTTTAGAATTTTTTTTTTTATTGAGAAACAGAATAAACATTTATAAAAAAAAGAGAAATAAGAAATACATATGTATGTGAAAAAGAGCGTGCAATTTTAAAGAGTTAAATAAATAAAAGCTAAATGAAACCATCTTTTTGATGCCATAGGAAAAAAGTTCCAAAAGGCCTTGATTTTCACAATCGGTAAATATAAGCTCCCTGTATTTCTGCAGAAGGATTTCAATAGAACTTTACAAGATACTACTATGGCAAATTTTGATTAGGCATATCAATGGGGGAGTGACATCAGAAAGAGAATATAAGGAAAAAGGCAATTGAGTTTGGGTCCTGTTACCGGATACAATTTCATCTGCATAAAGCTTGGCAGAAGTCAAAGTACTGCTTTACTCTGCAAAGGAAGTGTGGCATCTAGTGGACATTTCGTTTCTGCAGTACCTTCTGTATTTTGCAAAGAAATAGATACGATATAGATCTTTGGGTTTAAATGTTTTGCTGTTGTGTTGTTGTTGTTTTAAATAAGGCATGTTTTCCACTTGCATATTAGGTGTGATATTTTTATACTAACTTGGCAATAAAATTTGAGCTGCTCATATAAAAAAGTTTAGAAATCTGTATTCTACAAAGTTATTCTTATCTGTGTGCTTACCTTTTATTCTGAAAAATATTGGAATATGAGATCTTTAAATTACATTTACATTAAATAAAATCATTTTTATTTTTCTTGGAATATTAAGTTTCACAAAATGTGAAATTCTTCAAGAACAGCATGCAAATATATTGCTTTTATATCATGAAAATATTTTACAAATCAGAGATTTCAAGTAATAACAGAAATATTAAACTTGAAATTTATAGAGTTCTAAAATAGATGTTTACTTCATATTGGAAAACAATATTTTCAAAATAAAGTATTTTAAACTAGAAATTACAAACAATTTTCAAGCTTTGTTGATTTCAGTTGTGTACTGACAAATAAAACATGGTTCCAGTAAAAACTTACTTCTGAATATTCAACATGATACAAAATATATTAACTTACTACATTGAGTCATATCTCATAATTCACCTTTGTTCTCTTGTCAAATCAGTCAAGTGTTTTTTTTTAAAATTATAAGTGTGCAACTTGGCATTTATTAAAAGATGAACAATTTCAAAATAGTTTAGTGACTTTCTGTGACTTGACTAAACTTTCAAGTTATCAAAGATTTTAGGCACCTTTTGCTCTGCTCTAAAATATTATTTGCCTACTACTGATTCTTCAATGTTTCCATAGATTACTTGTGTATTCCTGATAGAGTTGGCCTGTTAGCAAGAGAAAATTTTGAAGAATAATTTATGAATTTCAGGTGGTCAGTCTGAAATGGCTTGGGTTTTTGCCACTTGAGAGAAGCATTTACTTCTGTTCATTGTTCGGTACCCCCTAGTGGACATCAAGTAACACGTTAAATTAAAATTCTTATGAAATTATCCAATGGCCAAAGTAATAGAGACTAGTGTAGGTTCAGCTGAGGGAACTGAAGTAGTTATGTTCCTGTGATATGTTTGAATCTTATAATTCACACTTAACTTGGTATCTACCCATCCATTGTTAAATACCTGTAAATCCATGAAGAAAATGATATACTTCCAAAGTTAAGATCTTAATGATTTAAAAATATTGAAATAAGACATTTATATATTTGGAAGCTTTTTTGCTTCTTTATTTCCAAGGTAGATAATAATCATCCATACTTTGTTTCATGAGACTTTTGTAAATTTGGTAATACCCCTGTATCCATTTCCTAAAAGATAACTCACTCTCAAGATTATGCAGTAGCTTATAAAGTATGCAACATTATTTCTTAAGTGGAAGGCTCTTCTTTCTTGTATAATGATATCCCTTAGCATATAATATTCCTTCCACACCTTTCAGGACTTGAATGAGAGAATGAAATGGAAAGAATCAGTGAATTTTTAGTGCAATATTTTTCTTTAAAAAAATTTTTCGTAGTAAAAAGTTTAGTAAAAGTTTGAAAAAAAAGAGGGAAAAGAAAAGAGAGGAGGAGAAAAGTGAATGGAGTTGCTTTGCAACCTCAGAGAAAAGGAAGGATTGCCCTGGTATGGACATTTCAGCACTGTACTATACAAACAGTCACGGCAAAATACAACTCAACACAAATACATTCCATGTACATAGCTGGTTCGGTATTAATTATAACAGAATTCCTACCAGTATTAAATGTGAAAGTTTCCCATAATGTCTAAAGCACTACACAAATATAAGGTAGTGCTATATTAGTATTGCTACTTTCATCAGCAAGTATAATAGCTAAGACTTATAGAATCTTACAAAATGGTAAACACAGCTTTAACTTAACTGGTATATATACATCACTTGCATTTGATCTTCACAACAATCCTACAAAATGGGCTCTATTTTGTTCTTATTTTAATTAAGAGAAAAATGAAGCACAAAATGGTTAATTGCCCAGACACACAATTAGGAAATGGCAAAGTAAGGTATTAACTAGCAATCCTAGCTCTTAAAAATGTCTGTTTAACTTCTGAAAATTAAAAAAAAAAAAATGACATTAGTAATGCTAATAATAGTAACTGGGAATAAGAATCTAGTAAAAATGTATGATAAGTGTATAAATCAGAACTAAACTACAACCTCAATTTTGAATAAATTCTTCAAAATTACAAGCATTACTATCATACAATATAGATGTTGATAATGTCCTTTAGATTTATTTTTACATTTGAGAAAATAAGCAACAAAAAATGCCCTCTTGCAGAATCAGCTTATTGCTATAGATTAATATTGAGAATGAAAATACTAAAATGACAAGGCTCTGTACCAACTTGTAACAAGAAAAAATGTGTTTAATCCAACATATTCATGTATTATGTTTTAACTTTTTTAAAAAAGTAGTGAACCACTTATATAACCTTTCAAAGGCATTGGATTAAAGGGAGATTTACCTTTTCCTTTAAAAACAGCTCGCATATAAAGGTTTGGAAGTTTCCCAGTTGTAGGTTATTAAAGGTTTGGGTTATTATAAATGTATTATTTTTCAGAGGTATTTGGAAATGAGTTAGTTATATCAAACATTAAGTAACTAATACTAATTTCAAAGTATTTCTTAAAGTTATAAAAGCTCAAAATATCAAATCTGCTATATCACCATTGATACTGTAACATCAACCTTTGTAATATTCACCATCATCTTTCCCACAATGAAAATGTTTTGCTGTTTAATGGTTAATTGATTTAGTTCTATCTTCTGTAATAATGTTAATTTTAGTGATATGATCTGATATGAGGAATTACAGAGCTCAAATTACAGAAATGTCTTATACTAAAAAAGATTATTTATTTTTCATAAATTTTCTCTTTTGCTAATTGATATGTCCCTGATTGCTTTACAAGTGGGATTTTTATTTTTAACAGACCTAAAAACATAAGTAGTAATATATTAAAGCCAACACCAAAAGTATCCCAACAGAGTAGGTTATTCAAAGAATAAATGATCTTCAAGTAATAAAGGAAGTAAATAGAAGCAACAGTAATGAGGTACCCAGACTGCTTTAGTTGTTTTAAAGTACTCTTATGTCACCAATTTTCAAGCTGTGGCTACCAGTCTTGCAGGGTGCTTGTCAGAAATGCAATTTGTCTGACCCATATCAGAACTACTGAATCTGAAACACTAGAGGTGGGACCCACCAACAATGTTTTAATAAGCCTTTCAACTGTCCAACATAATCTTCACAATGGTTCTATGAAATTTATAATTTTTATATTTTACAAAAGTTAAACAAAATCTTATTGATAATGAAAGAGAGATCCAATTCTGTGCTGTCTACACATTTTAGTTTCAAAGACACAGATAGTTTTAAAGTTAAAAAATAATTTTAAAAAAGATATAACATGCAATTAATAATCATGAGAGCTATAGTGTGTACACTAATATCAGACAGAACAGACTTTAAGACAAAAGTACTAATAGAGACAAAGGGTGACATTTTAAAATAAAAGGCTCAATTCATCAGGAAGATATAACAATTATAAACATGTATGCATCTGACAACTGAGCCCCCAAATATATGAAGCAAAAAGTAATTAAATTAAGAAGAAAATTATAGGGAGAAATAGACAATTCAAGAATAATAGTGGAGGCTTCAATATCACATTCTGAATAATAATGGGAAGAGCAACTAGATAGACAATCAACATGTATATAGAAGATCTGGATAATACTATTAACCAACTTGACTGAACTGACATCTATAGTATTCTTCAGCCAAAAACAGTAGAATAATTCTCAAATGCACATGGAACATTTTCCAGGATCAACTATATGTTAGACTATAAAGCAAGTCTCAATAAATTGAAAAGGATTGACATCATATAAAATATGTTTTCTGACCATAAAGGAATTAAATTAGATGTCCAAACAGAAAAAAAAAAAAAAAGAAAAAGGGAAAGGAAATCTATAAATAGTTAGAAATTTTAAATGTACCTCTAAATAATCCATGGGTCAAAGAAGAAATCACAAGGGAAATTATAAAATACTTTGAACTAAAAAAAATGAAACTACAATATAACAGTTTATGAAATGGCACAAAAATCAATGTTTAAAAGCAAATGTACAGCTGTAAATGTATATATTAGAAAGGAGATAGAAAAACTAAATAAACATAACAAATGAAAAAGTTGAACCAGTCATTAAAAATCTTCACACAAAGAGAAGCATAGACCTGGATGGCTTCACTGAGAAGTTTGCCAAACAAAAAAAATAATACCAACCTTTCATAATTTAGAAAATAGAAAAATAAATAATACAGGTCACCCTATGAGATAAGTATTATCTCCATATTAGAAAAGAATAAAAGCTGACCAAGAAGAAGAGGAATCACAAATTATCAAAATCAATAATGAAAAAAAGGGTATAACCACAGAAATTAAAATTATCATAAGGGAATACTGTCAATAACTCTATGCCAACTCTTAATTGAACAACTAAGATGAAATGGACAAATTCCTAAAAAAGACAAAAATACTATTAATAGAAAACCTGAATATACCTTCAACAAATAATGAAGTCGAATCAGTAATTCAAAATCTTCCCACATCTAGGCTCAAGCCTAGATAGCTTCACTGATGGTCCCACCAAACATCTAAAGAAAGAATACCAATCCTTCCCAAAGACAAAGGGAACACCTTCCAACTCATTTTATGAAACCAATATTACCCTGATACAAAAGCCAGACAAAGAAATCACAAGAAAACTACAAACCAATATCCCTCATGAATATACACATGAAAGTTTTCAACAACATATTAGCAAACCAAATCCAGAAACATAAAAATAGAATAATATACCATGATCAAGTGGGATTTAAAACCTGGAATGCAAGGTTGGCTTAGCATCCAAATAGCAATCAATATGCTATCTTATTAATAGATTTAAGAACAAAACATACATGATCCTCTTAATAGATGCAGGAAAGGCACTTGACAAACTCCATTTACAATAAAAACAAAAACAAACAAGCAGAAAAACTTCTCAACAGCCAGGAATAGAAGGAAACTTTTTAAAACCTGATAAAAGGAATCCATGAAAAACCTATAGCTTGGGGTGGCTCCATAGTGTAGTGGTTAGTACATCTGCTTTACATGCAGAAGGTCCTGGGTTTGTGCCCCAGGTGGAGCCACAGACCATATCCGGGTGCCCAGGCCCCAGACGCACCACAAGCACATGGGAGGAGACGGCCGCCTTCAGAGATCCAGTTCTTAAAAAAAAAAGAGAGAGACAGCAACATCTGTAGGTCAGAGGTGGAAGTGGGAGGGGAAGAGATTAAACAGGAGGGAAAAAAGAAAACACTTATAGCTAACATCATACTTAATGATGAAAGACAATGCTTTCACCCTAAGAACAAGGTAAAGATATCTGCTCTCACTATTTCTATGCAACATTGTTGATAGGGTAATCAAGTGTTATAAATCAGTAGTCCCCAACCTTTTTGACACCAGGGGCTAGTGCTCCTATGAGAATCTAATGCCTGATAACCTGAGGTGGAGCTGAGGCAGTGATGCTAGTGCTGGGGAGTGGCTGCCAATACATGAAGCTTCGCTTGCTCAACTGCCACACACCTCCTGCTGTGCAGCCCGATTTCTAACAGGCCATGGTCCAGTACCAGGTCTGCTCTCCCGGGGTTGGGGACCCCAGCTATAGACCAAATGTTGGTGTCCCTCAAAATTCATATGTTGTAACCTAATCTCCATTGTGATAATATTTGGAGGTGGCTTTTTTTGGGAGGTAGTTTTTTGGGAATCAGTGCCCTTATAAAAAAAAGACCACAGAGAGCTACCTTGCTCTTCTACCATGTGAAGATAAAGAGAAAATGGCTGCCTATGAACCAGGAAACTGGTCTTCACCAGACACTTAATCTGCTGATATCTCGGTAGTTAGCCCTCCCAGCCTCCAGAACTATAAGAAATAAACCGATGTTTAAGCCACCAAGTTTATGGCAATTTTCTTATAGCAGCCTGAACAGATTAAAATACCAGGCAGCAAACAAACAAATAAATAAATAGTATCTACAGGAGAAAGGAAGAAGTAAAAAACTGTATTCATTCACAGGAGACATCATCTGATATGTAGAAAATTTCAAAGGATCCACAACAAAACTATGAGAACTGATAAGACCAACAATGTCATGGGACACAATACTGACATACATATGAAGATCTGTTGTACTTCTAACTACTAGAAATGAACAGCCCAAAATGAAATTAAAAAAAAAAAAAGAAACGGAGAGTTCTTATAATTCTGATTTGATTTAAACTGTAGTTTTCAAACATTTTTTTTCCTTCTCTTCTCTTTCTTAGGACACTTCACTCACTGACCTGACCTTCTCTCTCACCTTGATGATCCTTGACCCCTGAGGCAACAGAAGACAATAGCCTAGTTCTGACTAATGTTCACAAGGTAAGCCCCTGA
The DNA here is from genome assembly GCA_003508835.1 of Eonycteris spelaea. Taxonomy (NCBI): domain Eukaryota; kingdom Metazoa; phylum Chordata; class Mammalia; order Chiroptera; family Pteropodidae; genus Eonycteris; species Eonycteris spelaea. The sequence continues at coordinate 5,050,690 of PUFA01000074.1, read as the reverse complement.
AAGGCCAAAGATGACATCTTCATTGAATTTATGTTTCAGCTCCTAAACCTTAAGGCAGGACAGCCCCCTTGACTACCTCTCCTTGAAACCAGTTCTGAGTTCTGGATACTGGAGCTGACCTCTGAGTTGTTCTCAAGACCTGAAGAAATGATTTATTACCCTTCTCTCACCTCTGACCAATCAGCTCTTAGCACACCCTAAAACCTTAACCCATGGTGTCTTGTGATTTTGCCCTCTATAACCTGTAACTTACATGCCATCGGGAAGTTAGGACTTTCAAAGAGCAAGCTCACCTGTCTCTGGATTGGCCACTTCTAATAAACTAATTCCTTTCTGCGTTTGCATTTTTTGGCCAGAGTGTGCAAGCAGACAGATGTAATTATTGGGCTTCAGGAATAATAATTCTATTCACAGTAGCATCCAAAACATCAAATATTTAGAAATTAATTTAAGGAAAGAAGTTCAAGGCTTGTACAACTGAAAACTACCAAACATTGCTGAAAGAAATAAAGAGCTAAATAAGTGGAGAGGTGTTCCATATTCATCAATTGGAACAAAATTATAAACATAGCAGTTCTCCCCAAATTGATCTGTAGATTCAATATAATCCTGATCAAAATTCCAGCAACCTTTTTTTTTGTGAACATTGATAAGCTGATTCTAAAATTTATACAGAAATGCAATGATCCAGAATAGCAAAAAATATCTTGAAATAGAACAAAACCCATACTATTCCGTTTCAAAATTTTCTATAATCAAGGACTATAGTGTTGGTTGGCATTGTGCTGGCTGGAAAATTACTGCTTGGCTATCGCCCATGGGAACATAGGCTATCACCCAAAGGAACATAACATTCTAACAATAAGCTTTCTACTTCTGTACCCCCGCTTGCACAACCAACCTGTAGGTTGACAGTTTAGTAAATAGAAGAAAAATAGACTTTTGTGTTCAGACAGAATGAAGAATGGGGTTTAGGGCTTAAAAACCCTGTACCTCTACATTTTGGGACTGTTTAATTTGGGGTCTGCGTACCCCTGGCAGACCCAGCTGGCTGAATAAAGAGTGCGTTTCCTATAACTCATTGATTTCTGGTGGTCCGTGTGTCTTTCAGGGGCTCGCAGCTAAAAAAAAAAAAAAAAAAAAAAAAAAAAAAAAAAAAAAAAAAAACAGCATGAGGAGAGATACACAGATCAATTGAATTAAGTTGAAAATCCGAAAATAAACTATTAAGTTTATGGTTAGTTGGTTGTAGACCAAGGTGCCAAGGAAGTTCCATGGGGACAGGATAATCTTTCAAAAATTGGATGTTCTCATGCAAAACAGTGAATTTTGACTAAGAACTCCCACATTACACAAAATTTAACTCAAAATGGATCTTAGACCTCAAAATAAACTACCTATGCATAAACTAAACTCTTATGAGAAAATATTATGAGAAAAACTTTCATGACTTTGGGTTGGGCAAAGATTTCTTACAACACCAAAAGCATGAAACATTTGATAATTGAATATCAAATTTTAAAATGTTGCAGTTCAAAAGATGTCATTAAGAAAATTGTAAGACAAACCACAAATTGAGAGACAGAATTTTTAAATCATGTATCTGATAAGAGAATCCTATCCAAAACTATACATATGTGGTTATTTTTTTAAAGCATTTGTGCAACTCAATGATAAGAAGAGAAATAAACCAATTAAAAAATGGGCAAAAGACCTGAATAACTATTTTAAAGAAAATATATGAATGAGCAACATACATATGAATAAAGTCAATTAGCATTAGGAAAAGGCAAATTAAAATCACTTCATGATCCAGCAGTCCCTCTACTGGGTATTTACCCCAAAGACTTGAAAACCCATATCCAAAAAGATATTTGCACCACTGATGTTCATAGCATCATTCTTCATGGTGGCCAGGACATAGAAGCAACCAAAGTGTTCTACAATAGATGATTGGCTACAGAAGCTGTGGTACATATATACAGTGGTACATATATTACTCAGCCATAAGAGATGAAATACAGCCACTTGCAACAACATGGATGGACCTCAAGATAATTATGTCAAGTGAAATAAGCCAGACGGAAAAAGTTGAAAATCACATGATATCATTTATAGGTAAAATATAAACTTAACAGCAACAAATGCATAGGACAAACAGAGACTCATGAACATGGACAAAGACTAGTGGTTAGCAGAGGTGGGGGTAGGGGGGAGGTAGATAGGATAAAGGGGGTCAAATATGTGGTAAAAGAAAGAAATTTAACTATGGGAGGTGAACACACAGTGTAAATATATATATGCCTTACTGTTAAAGTGTAAAGCTGAAACTTATTGGATTTAATTAACCAATGTCACTGTTAAAAAATGAAAAAAATTTAAAAGATTAAAAAATAAAATAAAATAAAATCACTTCACACCCAGTAAGATGCTATAATAAAAAAGACAAAAACAGTTATAAGAGCTGAAATGGATACAGAGAAACTAGAACCCTCAAACTGTACCGTTTAGAAAGTTTGGATGTTTCTTTAAAACTTAAATATAAATTTACCCTACAACTTTATATTTCTATTTCGAAGTACATACCCCTGAGAAATGAAAACACATGTCCACACAAAGACATGAATGTTTATAGTTGCATTATTCATAACTGACAAAAGTGGAAAATTTCAAATGATCACCAGTTGGTGAATGGATAAAAAATATGTGGTATGCCTATATATTATAATTTTACTCTGCAATAAAAAGAAGCAAACTACTGAAATGAATGAACCTAAAAACATTTTGGTAACTGAAAGAAAGAAGCCATAAACTGTAGGATTGTCTATTTGAAATGCCCAGAAAAGGCATACCTTATAGAGACCCTCCCCACCCCCAAAATTTTAATTATTTCTTACCTGGTCCCAGGGAATGGGGATTGGGGTTGATAGGAATACTATAAAATTGGTTGTCATGGTATCATAACTATCTAAATTTACTAAAACATCATTTAGTTATTTATTTAAAATGAGTAGATTTTATGATATGTAAATTATACCTCAATCAAGTTAAAAAAAATTATATAATTTCCACGGTGACTCATGGGCCTGGGACTTAAATTATGGACTAACTTGCCTTCAAATCTATGTTCTCTTTTATGATGACTTAATTCTACAAAAAAACAGACCTTTTCAGATTTGGGGTAGCTACAAAGTAAAAGATTTTAGCAAAAGGTGCTTTCCAATAACAATATGCTTGTGAGACTTTTTTTCACGTTCCTTGTCAAAATACTAGCTCTTAAAATTGTGATTAGTCAATGATTATCTGAAGGTCATTATCCTTAATCTGCTAACAACTTCACTAACAAAAAAGCATAGAAAAAATTTTGGAATTCAAAACATAATACACTTTTAAAAGTGATTTGTTTTCCTTTATTGAACAAAGTAACAGATTATATCAGCAGCCCACTCATCCTGATTTTTACTCCCTGCATTCTTCTTGGAGTGAATCACCTTAACCAACACCTGCATATAACAGAATCACCCCAATACTAATTTCACTAAGATTTTTATCTAGCTCATTTTTCTACACCTCTAATGATCCAGGCTTAAAAACTAAATACAGCGAGGTATCGGAAAAACACAGTTCTGTTAAATATATATATAAAATGTGTATATGTATGTATAAACTATATATATGTATGTATAAAATAGATATATGTAAATTTTCCTTGTTTAATGAAACAGAGTAAAGAAAATTTCTAATCCGATATTCACAACATTCAGTTCAGGTGGGTTTTTCCTCCTTGAAAGTTTCCAAAAAGCTCTATGCAGAAAGCTTTCCTATCTCTGCTTCCTACACACTTCCTTCGCCTAGCTAAGTCCTAATAATTCTTGTGGTCTTAGTTTAAAACTTACTTCATTTAATCATTCTTTTTTTTAAAAAAAATAAAAAGTACCAAGTGCACACTAGAGGCAAGGTGCTCTGCTTGGTTCCGAGGAATAAGTAGGAGGAAACATTAAAATTTAAAACCGATACATAACTATATAATCATTACAGAATGAGTGCTCTGGGGGAAAGATGGAGGTGACAAGGAGTAAAAAGAGGGGATCTAATTTAAATGGGATGCCTCCAAAGGCCTCTTGGTGACATTTAAACTGAAGCCTCAAGTATAAAGGGCAACTATTGTGATGAGACATGGGAAGAGTGGCCCAGAGCAAAGGAGGAGCGTCCTGAGTGAAGAAAGAGCCTAAAGCTTGGGAGGACCCGAAAGAAGCCCACTGTGGTTAGAGCAGAGTGAGCAAAATGGGGAAATATAGGGCAATGAAAGCGAAATGGTAGACCAAGCCTTGTAAGCCTCCTGAGGATATGTTAGTTTTAATCCTAAGGGCAATGAGAAGACTTTGACTGGCTTCAGGCAAATAACAAAATTTAATTTATCTTTCAAAAAGATCTTATTATTGTATGGAAATTGGATTAGGCTAATTAAATTAAGAATAATTACCCACCCCTCACCCCTCCATTTTTAAAATAGGCATTTTGGTTGGAAGTGAAGTGGATAAAGAAATTTGTGGCTTCAATTTCTGGTATCATCCAATCTCTCCGCTTTGGTAGAAAAAGGTAATCTCTGGACTACTTCCCTTGGGATGGGTATGACCAGCAAAGGCAGAAATGTTAACAATGTTTCATTTGTTTTTATCAAAGATCATGGTTTGGCTGCTACTGGGTTCCACCTTTGATTTTTATGCTCGAGAGCTAACGAACATCCATAAATAAGCAGGATGCACATAATAACATCACCAGGGTGCTCTCTTACAATATGGTTCTTCTTTGGCTCCTCAATGATGTATCTCATCATAGAGTAGGAGCTTATTTCTCATTCATTAAAGTGTCTCTACCTTTCCAATAACAGCAACGTCAAAGAGCCACAACAGAAAGCAACATGTATGGGGACCAGTGACTATTAATCAATGCAAAAATGAGCCTGGGAGTAAAAAAACAAAAACAAAAACAAAAACAAAACAAAAAACAAAAAAAAAACGTTAAAAAAATTCCAACCCAGTAAATTTAAAGTTCTAATTAATTTCATTGAGCAATTCATGAATAGGGCAGCATCTCACCTAGCAGCTAGAAGGATACTTCAAGGAGTTGTATAAAATGGAAGGTTTTATAGGCAGAACTGAGTGGAACGAGATTATTAGCAAAATAAAAATGGTTACTCAGGCCATCATTCCTTTGAGGCTTAGAAATGGAAGGGGGTTTATCATACAGATTACTCAATATTGATAAAGAAATTCCACTGGTTGGTTTAAAATTCTACTACTGGGAGAGGCTGAAACAGCAATTAGGTTTTTAAGTTTTGGTTTGGTGACTTGGCTTAGCAAAAGTGACTCCATTTTGGCCTTTTTTTTTTTTTTTAAGTGCATTCAACCTTCATTTCTATCCTGAAATCTTACAGGGTACTTCTTAAAAGTTCTATTTTTTTATTATCTCACTTTAGGGATGAGAATAGGACAGAGAATACCATCATGTTTATATAGTGTTATAAGAAAGCAGAACTGGAGTGACATGAAGGTTTCTAAAAGTCGGTTTACATAGGGAAATGTCATGTTTGAAATAGCTTCAAAATAATTTGACAAGAGGGGATAAAAATGAAGTTGATAATTGCTAAAACTGGATATTGTGTCCATGGGAGTTTGTTACACTATTTTCTATATATTTGAAATTTTTCCTAAGAAAAAGGTAAAAAAATTCATATGGATTGAGGAAGTGGACATTCTCTCACACACTATTAATGAAAGCATAAATTATCCAACCTTTTTAAATTAATGTGGAAGTAACTATTAAAATTAAAAGTCTTCACAGCAAAGGAAACCATCAACAATATGAAAAGGCAACCTACCAAACTAGAGAAAATATTTGCAAATCATGTACCTGATACAGAATTACTATTCAAGATATATAAAGAGCTCCCACAATGCAATACCAAATAACCACAATTAGGTTTGAAAATGAGCAAAGGATTTGAATAGACATTTTTCAAAAAAAATAAAAATAAACAGATGGGCAATAGGCATGCAAAAAGGTGCTCAACAACCCTAATCATCAGAGAAGTAAAAATAAAACCACAATGATATCATCTCACACCTGATAGAAAGGTTATTATAAGAGAGTTGGTGAGGATGCTAATAAAGGGAACCCTTGTGCACTGTTGGTGGAAATGTAAAGTGATACAACCACTATGGAAAACAGTATGGAGGTTCCTCCAAAAAACAAAAATAAAACTAACATATGATCCAGCAACTCCTCTGCTGGGTTTTTATTCAAAGAAAACAAAAGTGCAAAAAGATATATGCACTCTCATGTTCACTGCACTGTTATTTACGATAGCCAAGACATGGAAGCAACCTAAATGAATGGGTAAAGAAAATGTGAGATACACACACACACACACACACACACACACACACACACACACTAGAATATTATTTGGCCATATTAAGGAAATCTTGCCATTTGCAACAATATAGATATATCTTGAGGACATTATGCTAAGTGAAATAAGTAGACAGAGAAAGATAAATATCATATGATCTCACTTATATGTGGGGCCTTAAGAAAAAGAGCCAATCCTGAACTCATAGATACAGAGAACAGACGTGTGTGTGTGTGTGTGTGTGTGTGTGTGTGTGTGTGTGTGTTGTGTGTGGCGGAGGGGAGAGAGAGATAGAAGAAGGTGGACAAAACGTATAAACTTCAAGTTAAAAAACAAATAAGTCCTAGGGATATAATGTATAGATAGCATTAGCATGGTGACTAGAGTTAATGATATTTTATTGTATTTGTGAAAGTTGCTAAAAGAATAAATTTAAAAGTTCTCATCACAAGAAAAAAAATTATGTGGTGATGGATATGAACCTGATTTATGGTGATCGTTTTGCAATTGTGGGGATCAGAATGAGCCACTCCAAGATGTGCCTCAGTGGTATGCTCATTATATTCGAGCTTAAGGCAATTTTAGCTTCCTGCTCAAGAGAAACTGCTCCGCCCACCCCCACCTTTAACTACCTAGAAGAACTTGAAATCAGGGCCTTGCCTATAATATAAAGATAACCACGTTTAACCTATCTACAGGGCAGGACAAGTTTCTGTTTACTAAACATTTGCTCTTATCATTCTATGATGACCTTTTGAAGCTCAAGGCACCTTACCTTATCCTTAGTTCAGAATTTCTGTGCACCCATGTTCCCTTTCTATCTCTGAACCTCCCTTGCATGTGTTGACTCTGACTCTCTCATGCATGAGGGGTTCCCATACATATGTATGCATTAAATTTGGTTATTTTTTCCTTACTAATCTTGCTGTCTCATGTCTATTTGATTATGAGACCAGCCAAAAGAACCTTGAGGGTAGAGGAAATTTGTTCCTCCCAGATACAATATATACAAATATCAAATCATTATGTTGTACACCTGAAACTAATGTTACATGTCAATTATATCATTAAATTTTTTAAATATGCATACTCTTGGATTCATTAGCCAACTTTGAAATCTAACCTACAGAAATAACTTTAATATTTATGTATAAGGATGTTCACTATACTAACATAATAGCAAAATAATGGAAACCTAGATGCTCATTAAATAGATCAATAGTTAATAAGAGGAAGAAATACTGTAACCATCTCTTTCATGAGATAAAATTTTATGTACTAACCTAGAAAATGTTCAATATTAGATCATTAAATGATTTTTTTTAATCACAAACCAATATTATTGGTATTACCAATGTGTCTATTACTTACCGGTGTATATAACTTTAGAGAAAAAGTTTAAAAGGATACAAATCAAACACAGAGTGGTTAATGGAGTTCAGGTTGCTTTTATCCTTTACTGTAAATACTTTGTATTTTCTTAAATAGAGGGGTTGTAGGTAGTTTTTATTTGTTCTTCTTAAGATTACATCCTTAGTGACAAAATTGAACAATAAATCCTAGCAGTCTGACTCTTCTTCTAACTACTCATTAAACTGCCTTAATCTGGAGTATTATATAAAACACAAACTAATAATCTTATAAATTATTATATTTAGCTCTTACCTAGCATATCCAGAGTGACTATATATTCCTAATTTCAAATATCTCTTACGATCCCTGAGTCAAAAGTGCCTTTAGTTTCACAAAGTCATTAACAAAATGACCCATACCATTTCAGGCCCTGGTTATTCCCCCAGAGATGTAGTTACAGGAAAGAAGAAAAGAACAAAGAACTAATTACAGAGTTTTAAAAAAAAATCACTGTTAACTGAGGTGCTCTTAAAATTGCCACAACTTAGTTTGGGCATGTAATTAAGCCAATTATCTTGAAAATACTACTGAAATTTTCAGTAAGCAACCACTGCTCTGGCCCCCTTTGCCTGGCTTCCTTGCCATTGTTTGGAACTTGTTTTGAAGTACAATAGCCTCTTTGTTGCAGAAACACAGGTAGAAAAAATGCTCAAGCTCAAAGGTGACAGGATCCCTTCATAATTAATCCCAGGATGACCCCCCCCCCTCCAGAAGTTCTTAGGTTGTAAAGGTTCTCATGTACTTGCCTGTTACAACTAAATCCTTTTAGCTCTGTTCTTGTCTCACCCTTCCTGCCTCCTCTGCAATTTCTTCTTCCTTAGGGCATTTTATTTAAGTAGAGACACTAAGTTACATAAAAGAGGCAATGAACATTTTCTCATCTATCCAACTAAAGGAATCATCTTGAAATGAGTTGAGATGGGATTAGTGACGGAGAAAAACCTCATGCCAAAAAAAGCAAAAAATTTGTTGCTAATAGTGCCCAGAATTAATTAGATGGGCAGTTACATTACTAATTTTTTCCCTTATCTCCAGTAGCTTTTAGAAGACTGTGATTTACCAGGTATATTTTCTGGCCAAGATTTCTTTTATGGAAAAATTTGCTTTACCTAGACAAAGCACATGACACCAATTTAAGGCACATGTAAGATTAAAGAGGTTCCATTTTTTTTCAAAGCGTGTTTTTAAATTACCTTTGTCTTTTCCATTCCTTTTTGTAATATATTAGTACAGAATCTTGTACACTGTGCATGCTTACTAACTTGGATCTGAAAATATTTTTGCTCTTGGAGCTCTACATAAAACTCCATAGCAGATGATGAATTATTTAAGATTAACATTGGTTTACTTGTGACTTGGAGAATTAACTGTGTAGCAATATGTATCTCATGCATATTTGTATACAGATGCAAATGATGGCTATCTTTAAAAATTTCCTCCAAGTAATATGACCTGAGTTAGGCAATTACATATAGTAATACCATGATGCTCAATGACATTTACTGGGTTCTTTCATCTACTAAAATTTTTGAGGATTTCTTCCCCCCCCCCCGCCCCCCGAGTAAAAGGAATGAATAAACGTTTTCTGATCCTCATGTTAAATCACTGCAAAACTGCCTACCATGGCAGCCACTGCCCATATGGACCACAATGAGATGATTTGACTACCAGAAAGCACCCTGTTAACCCCAACTTTCTTCAGGAAATGATCAGTCATGAACAACCCTCCATGCTTAACATTTAATAATCAATCCTTCCTCTTTTAAAATGACCCCAAACTATGTACCCTCTTATAGACAAATGTACCTGAGAACCAATTAAAGTCTCCCTGCTTCAAAATTTCAGTTTCAGTAAATGCTTGGCAATCAGAGATCATTTTTTTTCCACTGGATAAACTCAAACCTAACACCATTGAAAGCCTGATGAAATTAAAGTGATGGCAGAGGATTATCTTGCTACAAATTTATAAATAAATAGCTTGTAAATTTGTCTCATGTTTAGTTTCATCTTTAACATGATTGTATATATTATGTTAAACCACTTCTGAATCTTATTATCCCAATCCCCATTATCATTGATAACATCCATATTATGTCTCACCTAAAGCAAGAAATAGTCCAGGAGATAATCTCCTTGCCTCTAATGTTCTCGTATTCACCCTTCTTGCTAACAAAGTAGTCTTGGTAGAAGGCAAATCTGTTCACCGGAGATCTACACTGGGGAACTAGATTTTGGAAACCACAGGATTTAATATTATAAACTATATAAATAGTCAACACAATGCCTAGCCTATAGTAAATGCTCAATAAATGTTTAAATTTGAGTGGTACAAATCGTCATACCACTTTATAATATATAAAGTGCTTGCACAAGAATTATCCCATTTGATTTTAAGCACAATATAAGGATTAAATTAATCTCTATTGCCCCAAATTATTCAGTTGATTGTAATCACTTAAATGCTGTATACTTCGAATGGAATAAAATAGATAGAAGACACTTAACAGTATCTTCCTTAGCCTGAAAAATATCCATCTGCTCTTCCAATGGCATGTTGTCTATGATGACGGTCAACTTTGGGTAACTGGATCTTTAGTTTCTTTAAATGTTATTTAGATCCACTGGTATTAGAAGGACAAAAATAAAAGAATGTGTTTAGGCAACCAACAAGTCTATTACAAGGGATATATTTAGGGAATATAAAAATGAACATTTAACCAAGAATGTCCTAAACCTGTACCTTGCAAGAAGAACAAGTCCCAAAACATTGAGAAAATTTGCTGCCGAGAGTCTGACGCCAAGCTGTGCAATTCCTGCTCACTTTCCAGTGCAACTCCAGAAAGCATTGACCAAATACTTCCAGATCTTTCCTTCTGGAATGTCCAGCAGGGCATTCTAAAGGTGGTACTGAGGAATTAATAAACATGTACATCTGAAGTAGTAAGTGATCTTTGTCCATAAATGACTATAGAAAAACAGTCAATAAGACACATTAAAAAAACAAGATATATAATAGGTTTGGTATCGAATCAGGTCATAAAGAAATTTACTGTAATTATGGGTGTGAAAGTCACATTACTGTAAAAAATTAATTTTAACCTGGGTCTTAAGAGGAAATCATCCAGTCCAGGTCCCTTCAGAATCCTTAATTGTGTAAAGTTCCCAAGTCCCAAACTGTTGTCTCAGGCCTGGGCAATAGTGGGTATGCAATATACATCCCTGATAAACTAACATATTGAACATGTGATTTAATATGAAATCTTTAAGTATAGTTATATTTATGGATTTAATTTAACATGTGTAAATGAATTTGACTAATATTAGATTTGTGATTTTAATTTGAAAATTGTAAAATACTTTGTTTGTAAACATTATTTCAAATTTTAAAAGAAAATCCAATTGTAAACCTCTAAATTTAAACTCATGGGATTTGTAAGTAGTGTTTAAATGCTTACCAAATCTGCTGAGTTTGTAAGTCTTCCTTGATTGGTTGTTTAAAGTACCTGAGAAAATAAAAATATAACATTTGTGATTATATTTGAAATTTACAACTTCAGTAAATTCAATATTTTAAATAAAAGTGTGAGTGTTCTCCTTCCAGACATTAAAAACGCAACTATCTTTCAGCTAGAAGGTAGAAATACAGTAGTCTCCCCTTAACCACAGTTTTGCTTTCTGCAGTTTGTTACCCACAGCCAACCTCAGTTTGAAATATTAAATGGAAAATTCCAGAAATCAACAATTCATAAGTGTGAAGATTATGCACCATTCTGAGTAGTGTGGTAACATCTTGTTTTATCCTGCTGCTTGGCCAATTAGTCACCTAGTAGCCACCTCAGTTATCAGATAGACTGTTGTAGTGTTTGTATTCAGGTAACCCTTATCTTACTTAATAATGCCCCCAAAGCACAAGATTAGTGATGCTGGCAATTTGGATATGCAAAAAGAAGTCTAAAACTGCTTCCTTTAAGTGAAAAGGTGATCACAGTACAATATTTTGAGAGAGAGGCCACCTTCACTACATATAACTTTTATTACATTATATTGTTATAATTGTTCTATTTTATTATTAGTTATTGTTAATATCATGCTGTGCCTAATTTATAAATCAAATTTTATCATGTATGTATAGGAAAAAACAGAGTATATATAGGGCTTGGTACTATCTGCGGTTTCTGGCATCCACTGAGGATCTTGGAGTGTCCCTTGTAGCCGCCGAGTAGAGGGGGTGGAAACAGAAAAATGGACTGAGCACTGGTTTTAGAAATGTATCTATTAATGTGCTCTGTTTTGAATGTGTGATGTTCCTTAAAAGTCTCTGATTCTTCTAACATCGAGTGGAATGCCTAAAATTTCTCTTATTTTTATTAGATTATGTAAAAATTTAGTCAAAGTTTATGTTTAGGTGGACAGGAATTTCATTTGCAAAATTATTTTCGTTATAATCCTGATCACTTAATATATATCCCTTTAGAGAAAACAAAGGAAAGGAAAAAGAGAGGGAGGCAGAAAGTAAATAAGAAAGAAAAAAAAAAAAAGTCAAGATTTCTGCCTTTCAGAGGTATTCATTCAAATGTTTTTTGTTTGGTTTGGTTTGTTGTTGTTGTTGTTATCTTCTCCCTTTCCTGTTTTGGAAATATTTATTTGCCAAATATTTTTCAGGTTCCCAAGTGCCAAGTCCTGTGTTACACGGTAAATATAGCCCTGAGCTATACAGGCATGGTCTATACCTGTGCCGAATTTAAACAGAACTTAACAAGTTACAATAGAATAGACTAAAAAAGTTCAAAAGAGAAATAGATATGAACTTTTCTAACTAATTTAAAATATCTCTAAGGTATGTTTTAATTATGCACTTTACCAAACTTAATCTTAATAGATATGAATGTAAAGGGTAGATATGGAAAAAATTATGTTCTATTACAGTAGTTGGATATTTAAGATAACACTTCCATTCCGCATTTCAGTATTACAGGTCACTTTAGACTAGTCATTATTATTGAACATATATATTATAAACATGTTTATAATATAATATATCGGCCTAAATATGTTGTTTGGGGAAGTAGTTTTTTAAATGGTCACAATTACTATAGTTTAAGAATTACTTTATATGTTTAGATAAATACAAAGGATAAAGTCTTCTAATTCATAAAAATTGTCTGAAATTATTTTTAGCCTATTAATGCAATTTTGAAATGCCTGCTACAGGGACTACCACATATAAGATATAGACAGAAATATGTGAAGTCCAAGTTACTTAAGAAAATCTCATGTCATAAAAAAAGTCCTATAGTCTATAAGGTTTTAAGAACATCAGCACAGATAAGAAAACCATCTCAATATGAATTCTCCTGCCTCTTGAGAACATATTTCAATTTAAAAACTGTTGAGAATACTTGTTCTTTTCTAAGAGCTTCATCAATTTCCATAGACTGGAAAGCATAACTTAGTGAAAAAAATATAATTTAGATTTAACTCTTTCCTGCAACAGTTGGTCAGAAGCATTACCAATACTCAAAATTCAAAGGGCGGGCATAAAAGGCTAATTCTGCTAGCTTAAGTGTAAAGAAAAAGTACCACTAGAAAAGAAAAAGGCTAAAATTGCACTCCCGTCTGATTCCTTCTTCTGCCTCTATTCCGCAACAACACCGCACCTCTTCCTATTCTTTAAACACTACTTAGCACACTGAAGTTGTACTGATTCATTTATGTCTTTGACATCATGATTTGTTTTTTCCCATGTTGTACTATACATTTCCTTTCATTCTGTTAAAGCAATAGTGATTATTTTCTCATGAACTCTGCTCCCCCCCCCACCCACCCCGTCTTTGTTCAAGAATAGGTTCATTAAAAGTTTTGCTTACCTTTTAGATGTCTCTCAGATAATCCTATTATTTTCACTCAAATTCAAAGATCTAGTTTGGTCTCTGAGGAGCTGAAATGCTTCCTGGCCACCTTCTCCCTGACTCTACAATCTCCAGGCTGCCTCCCATTTTTCACATTATTTCTAATCTCATTTGAGAAGACAATAGCAGTAGTGACTATCAGCAAACACTTGGTGCCTTCCACAAGCTAGCAGTTCATATCCCATCTCCGGGACACATGCATGAATAACAACACCAGGCTCACCCTATTTCTGGGTTTCCTACTACTTGATAAGCTATCATTGCTCTTCGATTTTTATCCTGTCCTTACAGGATGTCTAAAATATTTCGGATACTTAGGCTTATCTATCTTGCAGCAATTAGACATTAAGCAATACCACTCGACAGAACCTTAGACTTAGCACCTGCAGCTGGCTCTGATTCACATCGGTTGGCTACTATCTAGTTCAGATAGTTTTTTCAGTTCATGGCCACGTGATCAGAAATCCAAATAGAAGCAGGCAGCCTGAATTATTTTGTTGATAACAACGATGAGGCAAGAGGGTCTATGTGGCAACTCTCGGGAGTGATCAAAAACATGTGGAGGGGACATACTTGTTTTCCATCTATTGGTAGTTCTCATATGTTCCGATTCAAAGAGGATTTTTAATGACATTTATTTTTAATGTCTCAAAATTAATCAATTACAGTTTTTACTATTACATTTTATAGCAGGCAGTTCCTCGACATAGCACAGAATTGGTGAGGACATACTGGTATCCAATTTATGTATGTTTTTTAAATAAGATTTTGTGTTGATTTCTTTTTTTAAAATCTCAAGGCAGACATGCAGCACTTTGGATTCTCGGTGTCTACTTTATTTTAGGAATAAAAATATTATATTTGTACTATTATTCCTCTTTGTTTGGTACAGATCCTACAACCCAAAATAATAAAGGTAAATTAACATTTTGTTCAAGCTAGTGGGCTGCCTTTCTAGTTAAATAGAACTGTCCTGTGCTTTAAAGCCACATTTTAGCTCAACCACAATTTTGATGTCAAACCCACACAATTAACCCTAATGTGAAAGATAAAATGTACCTGACAATTAAGGAGATGGTTTCATTTGGGCCATTGTGATAGGGAGAACATTGGTTAATAAGTACCACCTCAAGGAAAAGGAGGTGGGGCTGGAGTTTTATAGAGGCAGATAAATGAGTGAGTTATTGAGAAAGGAGGGAGATGGATCTTACATAGGAATATGTGATAGTGGGATAGTCTTTTATAGTTAGCCATTCCTTGGAAGAAAAAAGAGTAGAAAGAAAGCATCCCAATTACACCACTTTCAGAAACAGAGGGCTCAGGTGAAGATCAACATTGTCAAGATAATGACAATTACTCAAGACAAATTAATATCATTTATCCTGAATAACTCGGAGCAGAATGTAAACATTGGGGTGAGATAAAGCAAGGTCTAAAAAGTAGTATCTCAAAAATTCTTATTGGTATTGTTCCTATAAAATCAGTTAAACCAATTAATTTAGGGTCCTCGAGGCCCTAAAAATGTATGCATCTTAAAAGAGGGATGCTTAAAAGGAAAAGAGAAATAATAGTAGTATAAAAGTTTGTATTAAAGTGAAGAGCCAAGTGTTAAACCAGCCCAGTGGATTCTAAAAGGTTGTTGAGAACCTTTTGGTTATGCAGCAATGCTTGTTCAATTTCATGCTCTTAAGAAGCCAAGAAGTTAATGCTCTTGGTGATGTTATCCACAGTCTTGATTACATCTTATTAAAAGCATACTTGACCCAAGCATTTCCCTGGACTTTATTAGTGCTCTAGACAATGACTTGACCAGGAGAAACCTGGCCCACACATTTGCTGTTGCAGTGGTGAGTTCTTCAAGGTTTTTTAACAAGTCATCAGGCTTTGTTTGTAGCACTTTTTCCAATCCTGTGGAAAGGGTCAGCTGTAAGGCAGCCTAGAGTCCTGGGGATTTTGGCAATCAAATTTTGGTTCATGATGCCAAGTCAGGCAAATGGGGGAACAATAAAAACAGTTTGAATGGCTATTGTCAGATATTAAAGGAAACTGTGGAATTTAAAATTTGGTAAGTATTGACAACTTCAGCAACCTAACTAAAACCTAACTAAAATCTAACTAAATGCAATTCACAGGTAGGTACCAAAATTGGTTCTTCCACCAGGCAGGAGTGGAAGCCATTTAAATCTCTTCTAGATAAGACAAACTTTGCATACCCATCAGTTATCTGTACTTTACAAAGAAATATGCAAAAGAGCTAAAAGACCTTGAACTAGGCTTGAATTTGATAACTGGTAAGGGTGTATCATAAATGATGCAGTTTTCCATTAAATACAAAATTTTTCTCTATAGTCACCCACTTTTTTTTTCCAAAAATAATCACAAAGAAAGATTATTCTTGATTACAAAATAAAACTGATTTAATTAGATCTATCCTAGTTACTTACATAGGAGTATTGATAAAGGCAATTTACCAACTAGGCCTTCTTGAATTTGCTTTGCTGGAAGTTTTCATAAGAAATCTCAGATTTGGCTTTTAAATGCTTCTTGAGGCTAGGAAGCCAAGCCAAGACCCTGCTATTGATTTCACCTGAAGTATCTATAAACTGGGGTAATTCCTCTCTTCAAGATCCCAAAATGTCCTAAGTTTCCTGGGCTTGCCAAGAAGTAATCTTCCTTATTCACCTGTATATCGGGGAATACTGTAAACCAGGTACTAGGCTTTATAAGCATTGCTGTATAAGTCCATCTCAGTTCCTTAAAAGTGCTTGGTCATAGAGATTAAATGATATTCTGAGCAAGGTCTCAGTTGCATGACCAATACTGCCAATTATGTAATGGTAACAAGGAAGGCAGATTCTTTTGAAACCTATGCTATATATTGCTATTAAAATAAGAAGACTTAATACTTCCCAAATTCTAGAGGGGCCAGACAGGGGAAAAAAGATCATTTACAAATATTTCATTTGTTTTAAAAAGCAGAGTCTACTAAATTATTATGCATTAAAAGAGTCCTTATGACTTTAAATTTCACTTTAAATCCTAGCTGTAGAAAATATATTCCTCTGTATATATACCTAGCCATTCTCCAAGATCATTAGCAACCCCTGAGGCAGAAGACTGTAGCCCAGACCTGAGTAGTGGTCACACTGTCTGGATCTCTGGCACACTAAACACAACATCTTGATCTAGTTATGTTTCAGTTCCTGAGCTTTAAGGAACAACCTCGTGACTACTTTCCCATGAGATTGGACAGAAGTGTTGTGGTGCAATTAAATCTAAGACCCAATTGAGATGAATTGTGAGCCTTTATTAGCCGGCCAGGGACTGACTCTCTATGCAGGGTTAGAGGAGATCAGCCCTGAGCTCCCAAAAGAGGCAGTTTATAAAGCCTAGAACCACACCCTGATTAACATCAAACAAACATATTACAGAAGCAGAAGTCGGCTCACTTGAAAATTTTCTACCTTAACAGAAGAATGCCAGAAAAGACCTCAAAACTGTCCTCAAGACCTGAAGAAATGATTCATTACCCTTACCTCAGCTCTGACCAATCAGCTTCCAGCAAGACCCCAAACCTTTAAGCCACAGTGTTTTGTGATTTTGCCATATAAAACTTGTAACTAAATGCCATTGGAGAGTGTGGGTTTTGAGCATCAGCTTCTCATTCTCTGGATGGCACAATTCATCAATTAAATAACCAATATTTCTCCACTGCAAATCTCAATTGTTTAGGGTTTGACTGTACGAGTGCCTGGTGGATGAACTCTTTCTGTTCTATAACAGTTATAGCTTAGGAGAAGAATAAGTTCTTTATATATGCAAAAAATAAAACATTGAAACATAAACAATATTCCAAACAAAACCCACAATCATGTCTCATTAGTTCATTGAGTCCTAGGTAATTAATTCTTGTACTGCTCACTCTTAGGTTAGCTGTCTCATGGGCCCATCTGTTTGACAAGTTCTGGAAATCCTGACTTAGTGTGCTGGCTGAAAAATTACTGCTTGGCTATGTCCATGGGAACATAGGCTGTCACCCATAGGAACATAACAGTCTAACAATAAGCATTCTGCTTCTGTACCCCCACTTACGCACCTGACCTATTAGTTGACAGGTAGTGAATAGAAGAAAAATAGACCTTTGTGTTTAGACAGAATGAAGAATGAGATTTGGGGTTTAAAAACCCTGTACCTCCACATTTCAGGGCTTCTTAATTTGGGGTCTGCGTACCCCTGGCAGACCCAGCTGGTTGAATAAAGAGTGTGTTTCCTATAACTCACTGAGTTTGGTGGTCCGTATGTCTTTCAGGGGCTGGCGGCTACAACATTAGTACACTGGGATAGTTTCAAAGTTGTTTTAAGAGGTGCCATCAGAAGTCTGTTGTGGACCCCAGGCTTGGCTATGATCCAGGCTCACAGCTAGGAATACGATCCTGGATTTAGAATGTTACATTAATGTAGTAGGGCACCTGCACCCAGTTCATGTAAGCATGATTCATCTTATTGTATCACGCATGTGTGCAGTATGTCACTATTGTTCTCTGACATAGATACCCTTTGTGCATTCTTTCAACTGGGCATCTCACCACTAAAACTTTCCCTTCTCGATCAACTCGGCACTGGCACCTGTATCAAAAACAAAAAACAAAAAAACCTAAAACCTGTTATCGTCTTTTTCCATAGAGCACTGGTATTCAAGTCTGGAGCTGATTGTAAGAACTTACACAGAACTCTTAAAGAAAAATTAAAAACTGTCTGTAGGTATAAAATGGCTATGGTTAGATTGTTACTGATAATTTTCCAAAGTGAAATACCTAATGAGAGTTCTTGACAATAGTACAACTGACAAGGAAATTTGGTTGTTTCTGTGATATGCACAAAATAACAAAGCAAATCAAAAAGAAAAAAAAAAGCTTTTAGACGAAATATCTATAAACATAATAACTGACCTATATCAAAGAGTGGATATTACATTGTCAATGAAGAAACAACCAAACCTGTAAAGAATTTTATGAGTTTTTCTGAGCCCAACCGGTGACAATTGCTAAGAAGCAAGATCTGAAATGCTCTTGGAAAATGAGTTTTGCAGTTTCTTTTATGCATGTGAAGTTTTAGTGGGAACCTCAGGAAGATTACATGAAAGTGAGAGAAAGCAAGGAGGGGACTGGATTACAGGATAGTTAGTAAGATTATGTGCTGTCTTGAGGGTGGTTATGTATTCAAGGATTATTACCTCTGATGTGTTAACCTAATGCACAAGAACAATGAAAAGGCTTGCTTAAGGCAAAAATAAAACTTTTACTAAAAACATTACATGCCTGGGGCATGACTACTCACCAAGACCAACCCATTTAGGGATTTATGATCAGATCATCCTGTGAGGTTGATCTTTTTGTAAAACCCCTTTTTCATCCACAATATCTAATTTATAAAGATGGCAGAACATAATTTTTACAAGTAAAAAACTTTGGATATAATATGTTATAATTCCGAGATATAATATACCATGAATACACAAAGCGTATATTCAGAATATATAAAGACCTATCAAGAATATCAAATTAAATGATTCCATAAGTCTGAAATAAGTCTTAATCATCTATATATTCATAGAACTCCATAGATAAGTGATGTGAATCCTCAATTGAAAACTATTCACCTAGATAAACTTCAAATTTAAAAAGTAAAGTTATAACCAATATATATTTTAAAATAAGTAAAATTATGACTGATAGTACCATACTATTGTCTAAAATCAAGTAAGGCAAAAATAAAATAAAATAAAATAATAAATAAAATAAAATAAAATAAATTGTAAAAGTGAAAAATTCTCCAGTAAGCTAGTCACAAAGACAAGACAGGGAGTGATATCTTCAAGCGCCAGCTCCCAAGAAGAAAAAAAGCAAACAACATCACCGCCAGGATGCAGATAACAGAACTGTCTACCAGGCCCTGTTTGCTATAAGATTTAAGAGTCCCCCAGAAACATTATATCTTTGTACTAGATGATAACAGCCAACTTCTGTTTCTATAATATGCTTAATGTTTAACCAGGGTGTAGTTCTAGAAGATGTCCTGTGCAAAGATATACTAATGGCTAACTTCTGCTTCTGTAAACCTACTTGCTTGTTTGATGGCATTTCAGGCTTTATAAGCTGCCTCCTCTGGAAGCTCAGGGCTGATTCTCTAGTGGGGAGAGTCAGTCACCAGCGGCTAATAAAGGTTCATAATTAATCTCAATTGGCTCCATGGGTCTTAGATTTGAACACAATGCAATAAAATAAAATAATAAAATAAAATAAAATAAAAATAAAATAAAAATAAAATAAATAAAATAAAATAAATAAAATAAAATAATAAATAAAATAAAATAATAAATAAAATAAAGTAAAATAAAATAAAATAAAATAAAATAAAATAAAATAAAATAAAATAAAGCAGGTAGCACCAGAACTCTGATAAATAGAAACATCTCATGGACAACAAAGGCACTGACAATTCTCTAGGAACTTTTCATATAGTATGTTTCTAAAATATTTCTATTAATAACATCTTACATTACAAATTTAATCTAGGGTAGGCTAAGCATCACTTTTGATTTGGCAACTTCCTCTCCTCAACCCCAAGTTCCATTCAGCAACTATGTGCCAAGAACAATGAAGTCTCTGGGGATTCAAAGATGAACAAGACACAGATCCTGTCTCCAGAGAGTCTTGTCTTATGGTGCAGTGGAGAAAATACACAGGGAGTTATGGAAGCACAGACTAACTGCTCTGTGACCAACCTGGGAAAGTGAGAAATGAGAGGGAGATGAAGGTAGGTTACATATGGCTTTGGGAGAAATGATTCCTAAATGTGGTGGTTTGAAGAGTAAACAGGAGAAAATAAAACATAATCCATGTAAACTTTAAAAAAAAAATTAAGTCTAATTGGCTTTATTGAATGATTCATGAATTGGGAAGCATCACATCTAGTAAATAGAGAGCTACTCTGCCATGTAAACTTTTTAAAAAGAGCTTAAGGGAGTGAGTAGATAAGAAGGTGATGAAGGTACTGAGAAAGAACAAGATCTTTAAAGAGATTGAAATCGAGAGCACAGATCAAGAACATGGAACTACAAGAGTGTATTTAAATGTAGATTAAGTGATATGTGAATTCTTCCTTAATCAGCAGAATTTTCTCATAGCGAGGCCCTATGTTGAATGTAATTCATTGTGATTGATAAAGGGAATTAGAGCATTTGAAGATGGCTAAATATGTTTGAAATATCTGCCAAAAAGAAAGAAAATCATTCAAAGACTGTTAAAGAACTTTCTATTATCAATGATCCCCCTGGAACATTCAAGGTAAATGTTTCTGGAGGCACCAGTCAGCACAATGTGGAACCTTTTCTAGCAGGGTCAAACAGCCATTGTTTGGAGAAGGCTCACAGTGGCTGAGCATAGAAAGACATGAGATCTGGAGTGAACCCAAAGAACACAAGTAAAAAGGAATCAAGGAAGTAGGGGATTTGGCAGTTAATAGTAGAAGTGGTGGGATAGTCTGAATCAGCTAAAAGGATAGGATGACTCTGGCCTCTAATCTGAACCTAAAAGCTTTATAAACAGGTCATCCTATTAAATCACTTAATCCTCACATCGACCCTGTGAGGAAAAGTGACATATTTTAGAAACCACAGAGTCACGGATTTTGTGGGAAAAATATTCTTCCTAGAAATTTTTATTACACGAATTCTTTTGAACCAACATAGACCAAAGAGTATTTTAAAATTCAACTGATTTTATTTAATTTTTTATTATAGATGGGTCTGCTCACACAGTAAACTCTTTCATAGCTGAAGATTTGGGTAATTTATTCAAACATGCTTTTTAAAGTTTATTCAGCCCAACAATTGACAAATGGATAAATAAAATGCGGTATAACCAAACAATGATTTGGCGATCAAAATAAATGAAATCTTGACATACACTACGATATGGATAAACTTTATTTTTTATTTATTTTTATTTAGTCATTTTTTTAATTGAAGAAATAATTTAAAATTTTCTCCCCTGTTTACCTCCTCCCTTCCTCCTCCACCCTATATGAATAAACTTTAAAATGTAGTTTGCTGAGTGAAAGCCAGACATAAAAAGTAACATATTGTATAATTCCATTTATATGAAATTTCCAGAATAGGCAAATCTATAGAGATGTAAAATGGATTAGTGGTGCCTAGGGCTGGAGGAAAGAGGGGAGGGGGAATGGAAAGTGGCAAGTAATGGACAGTGTTTCTTTTAAGGGAGAAGAAAATGTTCTAAAATTAGATTTGGGTGATCCTTGCAAAACCTTGTGAATATGCTAAAACATTGAATCATATGCTTTAAAGCATGTAAATTGTATAAATTATGTATAAAGCTATGCTTATATTCATTCAAAGTTTAATAGAACTAAAATGTACTAACATTTCAATAATATGATAGTTATTAATTTAATAATGTGTAATGATATATTATAGAACCTATATTCTCTATTTAAAATTATCATTAATCATACCATGAGAAGATAGCAAATCAATTTAGGAAAATTATTTTAAAGTATTATGATATTTTGATATAATACATTCCTTTTTTCTTGGAATCATGTTATTATGGAGACTGAGTTAAAATTTATTTCATGGTACTTGTACTTCCATAATTTAAGTGCTTTAAAACCAATTGTATTGAATTTTGCTTTATACTTGTATTTTAATGTGACTTTAATGCTTTGGCCTCTGGTCCATACTTAATAAAATTTTACAGTTATTGCTGTTTTAATTATAAAACACTGCTGAATCATTTCAACAAAAATCAACAAAACTTCAACATAGATTGTTAAACATTAACTTCAAAATGTCTCTTAGCCATTTTGACAGATCATCTCATCTCTTGGGGAGCTTTTTACTGCTACACTTAGGGTCAAACTGAGTTTCCAATCAGCCTTACTTAAACTCTTCTTTCTTATCAGCCTTTGCTTTAATGCATTCATTCACTCAACAACATACTGAACACTTCTTATGTGCCAGGCACTTGGCATATGCAACAGACAGACACAATCTTTGAAAGGGAAGAGTCCAGAAAAAATAGAATGAATCATTGAACGAATAATTACAATAATGTGGGCATTGTGACAGTACTTAGCAAGGAGACCTCAACAGGTGTAGGAGTCAGGTTAGGACATTTCAAAGAAGGTGATGTCAAAGTTCAGACTTGAAAAATGAACAGACATTGGAGAAGCGATAAGTAGGGTAGTTCAAAGAAAAAAAAAAGTATATAAAAAGGTTCAGAAATAAGTGACATCAAGCTCCCACAGTTCAGAATGTCTTAAGAATTGAGTTCAAAGGAGGAGATATGGCTGGAGAGAACTAAACAGGTTTTGAAATGCCTAGTAAGCAGTTTTAAGAAATTTGGATTTTCTAAGGGCAATGAAGTCTTTGAAGAGTTTTAAGCTTTGAAAAAAAAAAGATGAGACCAGTGTTTTAGAAAGATTAAGGTTTGTTTTTTTTCCTCTAAGATGATTCTCAAAACCAGGCAACCTCCAAAATCTTTATAATTGTGATGCCTATGGACTTAAGCTATCATTTCCAAATAATTGACCTTTTTTCCACTTGAAAAAGAGCTATCCCGATGCAATAAAAAGTCTCATCTGTTATAAAGCAATCAATTTTCATGGAAATCTCTCTTGACTGGGAGCTTCTAGGTGCACTGGGTCAAGGACAGTGAGTAAAAATAACCATTTTTAAAACTCTCACTCTGTAATGTTCTCCTTTAGAGAAATAATGATGCATGTGTACTATGGAATATTATTTAAAATAATAAATTAGAGATATTGACATGGAAAGTATTCCAGGTATAATTCTGACAAGAATTGAAAAATACAGATAAAAATTTCCATAATTCTATTTTTTTAAACCATGACATCTCATCATATATGTATGTGCATTAATATATATGTATGTGCATATTTATCTGTTTGAAAATAATACCATGAGCATTCACACAGAATCTGACCTGAGTAAATTCACTTTCTCATTGATTTCCATTTCCTTGTTATATTCTTATGCAAGTATACATTTGACCATACAAAACAAAAGAATCCCACCAACCAACTCCCAGTAGGAATCTCAGATTAGCCATGATTTTTTAATAAATGTGAATATATATATTCACATTTGAATGACTCTACTACCTTACTAATGACTGCTTTCTTCACAATTCCAGTCACCTAATTACTGAAATCTAAGGTGTTTCTAGTTGCCTACACAAAATTTTTATTTTTATTTTTGTTTTGTATGGCGACATTGGTTAATGAAATCCAGTAAGTTTCAGCTGTACAGTATAACAGTAACACAAATATATCTTGCATTGCATGTTCACTGATCGTAGTTAGATTTCTTTCTGTCACCACATATTTGACCCTTTCACCCCATTTACCTCCCTCCTTCCCCTCCTCACCAGAATTCTGATTTTTGTAGCACATGTCTTGCCTTTTACAACTGTTATATAACGTATGTTAATATATGTTAATTACTTTGAATGTATACAACTTCTATTTTTTTCTTGTTACACTTATAAATCATATTTACTAGAGAAAGTGCCAAGTATTTTTTGTATGTATAGCCATATCTACTTATATAATTTTACAGAAACATATTAATTAAATCAGAAACTCACTGTTTTTTTTTCCCTACTGCTGATTGTTTTGTTTTTGTTTTTGCTGCCACTCCCATACCTTTCCCTCATCTTCAGTAACAGTCAAGGTTACAACATAATAATCCCCAAACTAACACCTTATAGATTTACCATTACCAGGAACCGTTCAGAGTGCTTTATAATTTTAACTTATTTAACCCTCATGACAATCCCATATGGTAGACACAACTGTCCACATGTAATAAATGAGGAAACTGAGGTACTGAAAGAAAAAGTAACTTGCCCAAGGTCACATGGCTGGTAAGCGCCAGGGACACATTTGAACCCAGGCAGCCTGTCTCTATAGTGCATGCTCTATCCACTATGCTAACCTCCACTTCTTGTTAAGATAGTTTCCCATTTTTGTTTCTGTGTTCATGTCATTATATGCAAGCATATCTAAACATCTACATACGTATACTAATATACACATACATATATAAGTGAGGATGTATGGTTTTGCAAAAATGGGATTACAGAGAAACTTTCCTACATTTTGTATTCCTGGCATGCAAGCACTCATCTTATTTTCAATACTGCAACAAACGTTCTTTTACTATATTCTACCTTACTCTATTTTTAGTTCTAAAATTTATCAATCCCAAGTAGTGGAATTACTGAGCTGAAATATATATGTATTTTTATTTTTAATTCATGTTGTCATACAGCATTACTATTAAAAAAAGATGCATAATTCACATTTATATAAACATATGAGTATACATCCTTCCTTTGATTTCTACCAAAAATATATATTATATTTATATATGTTAATTAATTAATTAATCCTGAACAGATAATACATGTACATGGTTCAATGTGAGCAGGTACACAACAGTATGCAGTAAACAACCCCCGTTTATTCCTGCCCCCTGTCCTGTAAGTTTCCCTTCTAGCAACTAAGGGCATCGATTTCAAAGTAAATTAACAAAGGTATTTCATGCACATACAAGCAAATACAAATATATTTTGTTTTCCCCACCCTGATGTTGACACATAAGTCTAACATAATCATTATTCTGCACCTAACCATTTCTACTTCATGATTATACCTGAGGAATCTTCCAACAATGGCCTTTTTTAGACTACTCTTTCATAAATTACCTTAAATATTTGTGTACATACAATTATAATTGTACAAAAATGGATATTATATATATTGTTTTGTAAACTTTTTACTTGCATTTATCATTTAAAAAATAAAACAAAACCTCAGCTTCTTCATTTCAGTTGCTGGCAACTCCATACTTCCAGTTGTTTAGATCAAAAACATTGAGGCATCCTTGATTCTTCTTTCTGTCACACCCCATAATCACTCTGTCAAGGTATTCTGTTAGCTCTACTGTATAACATATCTATAATCCACCTACTTCTCACTATCTACTCTGCTACCACCCTGGTTCAATCCAACGTCTCTTGCCTAGATTACTGCAGTATCCTAAATGGTCTTCATACTTCTACCTTTCTATTTGTTCTCAATACTGCAATCAGATAAGTCAGATCATGGAACTTCTTATTGCCAATGTCTATTATACACAGTTGAGAAGCCAAAACTACAGTGGCCTACAAGACCCTACATGATCTGGCCCAGTTACTGCTCTAACTTCTTTTCCAATTTCTCTTCTTGAGGCTCACTCTACTCCAGTTACACTGGTCACCTTTCTCTTCCCTAAAAGAGCAGTCCTATTCCTAATTTAAGGCCTTTCACTAGCTATTCCTTCTTTTTCCCCTGATATTCTTGTGATTTATCACCTCAACTTCCAGTGTTTGATAAAATCTCATTTTAACAATGAGACCTTAATCCTAGCATTCCTTGTTCCTCCTAATTACTCTATCTTATTTTTTCCATAGACTTATCACTTTCTAAGATACAATTCATTGTCATGTTTATTATTACTGATCTTTTCCCACTGCACTGTAAGCTCCATAAGGACAGAACCTTGTTTAATTCCCACTGCACTGTAAGCTCCATAAGGACAGAACCTTGTTTAATACAATCCCAAGAATGGTGTCTGCCACATGGAAGGAACTAAATAAATATGGGTTGAATAAAAGTATGAGAGAGTATAAGTTATATATCTATCTATCAATATATATACATACATACATATATCCAGTTTAAAAATAGTTTTAAAAAAACACAACTATCAATCATTTTGGTCAAGAAATAGAACATTAATAACACTCCCGAAAGTTCTTTATGTGGCCGCCCCAGTCACATTCTCCTGTGTCATCATTTTTTTCAATATATTTTTAATATCTATAAATTTTTAAATTAAAAAAATTAATGCATCCTTTAAAAGTCATATAAAACACAGCTGTGAATGCACTTGATCCAGGTACCTATTGTAATATTAGAGTTTAAATCACCTTTCCAATCATCCTTATGGCAATCGTTCTATTAGAGTGTTTCTAATTCTTTAGCGCTTGTTTCTTCAGATTATAAACTTATTTATTTTTCATCTTTAGGATTATTTTTTAAAGATTTTTCAGACAATGTAATGATGAACATGTCAAAGTTATATTGCAATCTTCTGCTAGGGAAAAGCCGATTCAAAGCTGGTCTCTTGGTAAACATGGTTAGAAATAATTATCTAAATACTCCATCAAAAAAAGTTTAGTATAAAGTCACTAGACTCTAATCTGGCATTCAGCTGGGTGGATTGGTGACTAACAGTTAAATACATTGTGGTACTAATGTTCCCAGCTGGCCCCACAATGATCCTTGCCTCTTGGTTCTCAACCCATGGATGGTTCCCTCCCACATTGCACTAGAATTAGTCTGTGTGACCAATGGAATTCAGCAGAAATGATGGCATGATATGTGGTTATTAAACTCCCATCACTCTTTTTTTTGGGTCACTTGTCCTAGGAGATGCTAACTGCCATCGTCAGTTTCTCTAGTGAGGATCTAAAGCCTGCAAATAACCAACTACATGAGTGAATCTGGAAGTGGATCCTCCAGTCCTAGTTGTTTTAAGACACTGCAGCCTCAGTTAAAAATTTAACTGCTCCCTCATGAGAGACCTTGAGCCAGAACAGCCCAGCTTAGTCACTCCCAGATTCTCTATCCTTAGAAATAGTATGAAATAATAAATGTTTTTAAGTTTTAACCTGTTGTGTTTGGAGGAGAATTTGTTATGTGTTGATAAGTAATTAATACACATATATTTTAAATTATTGAATTTTTTTCTATCAAAGCTTCTGGAATTCATGAAAGTATAATTTATACCAACTGAAATAAATAGAAGATGAGAAGAGTGTCTGATTTTTCTATTAGAATGTTTAGGGCTATTGTACATTTTACTTTGCTCGAATCTAGATACTTATGCAAGCAAAGGATTAGTAAGATTACTACAGAAATGATAAGCATTATATGTGTGTGTGTATACCCTTTCTTGTGTTCTCTATTGTAGAATGTTAAGTAAGTTTAAACATTTGAAGCCTTCTCTTTTTTTTGTTTCTTTCATTTTTTTAAAAAATTAATCTTCATGGGAGATTTGGAGAAACATGGCAGAATGAGAGATATCCCAGATCTCACCTTGAAACAACAATAAGCTGAACATCTAAAATTCAACAAGAAACACCCAAACTGCACATTAGCACGTCTGAGCATGGGATCTGTGCATAAAAAATTAATATTCATGTAGAAACTGATCTGGGACTGACAGTCTGGATTCTAGTTTACAATTTACAGCAATGCAGAACACCTACTTTTAATGATACTCAACAATCTATGGGGACAGGTCTTAACACATGTACTGCAAATGTTTTTTCTAAGACAATAATGATAACTATGTCAATTTCAAACAGGAATGTGTTAGAACAGGACTGTGTGCCTGTATTTGTTAAAAAACTTAAAACAATCATGAATCAATGACCACAAAGATAAGATTGAAAGAAAACTGGCCCAATGGAAAACTATTATCTGATAGTATTATAAATTTTTTCTTAAAAATACTAAAATTTTTATTTTGAGTTTGTTATTTTAAACAAATAAGTATTTTAAAAATCAATTTGATAATCTCTACATTATTAAATCAGATAGTTTTATAGAAATCACAAGGACCATAAAAACAAAAAGTTCTTAAGCAACACAGAAGTACAATAACTTTATGAAACTTAGAAGAACTCCAAGGAGTTTGCAAAAAAGCCAATTAGTCATGAGATCCTGAAATGGAACACAAATATATTTCAAGCATAGGAATCAATCAACCTAAGGTTTTCATTTACATTTGAGAACCAACGTAATAATAACGGTAGTTATTTTGCTGGAGGCTCATATGTGTCACAAGCATATGCACTCACATAAGCATCCATCCCCACTCTGGATCATCTCAATCTTGCTTTATCTTTTTCTTTTCAAAGGAAAATATCACTTTCTAACATATCACATAATTTACACAATAGTCAAGTGTTAGGTTAAGTGATTTACCTACTCTCATACTGCCCAAGCTGGGATTAGAATCTAGATTTCCTGACAACCATTTGAGCCAATGGATTCAATCAACAAATATTTGTGCACCTATTGTGCATCATAATAGAATCCATCCATTGGCCTAACTGCTCCTTATATTACAGAAATATAAAATTTTTTGAGGAGATAAATGCTTTAAAATTGATTCTAAAAATTTTTATTACTTTAAACCTTATTTAGAATATGAATGAACATTAGAGAATTATTTTTTGTCCGTTGAATACATTATATGACTCTTTCCTTAGTATATACAAATGTGTGAAACAAAATGTCCCTTGCAGGTTCAGTTCTTTTATTTTAAAACATTGTCACGTTCATAGTTAACTTTGTGATTAGGAACTGGAATTCAGGCACAGTAAAGACCTGTTGGGTTTGTGACTCATTCTAAATAGATTTTGGGTGGCTTGGTGCCTCTGGCAGTTCAGACCTGTAATGACAAATCATTGTTGGAATAATAATTTTTCCCCCCTCACTTTTGAAATCCTTCATCAAATGAATAAGTACACTTAATAGTTTAACATGTAGGCTGAATATGACAAAAATAGATTTGAGATTATGCTGTTAACACATCTTTCCCAGAATTTTTATTAAGAGCTCATATTTGATGTTATATTTGATCCCCATTTTCCCCTGTTTGTATATTGAAATGTTAAAAGTACATTTATATACTTCTTAATTATTCTCATTTAATTCAGTTAAACTTGGAGAGTTTCAGTCTTAGCTTGTCATTCATTCTTTTGCTCCTAAAATATTTATAGGACATCTATTTCTAAGAGCTCTTCAGTAGGCTTTGTCATGCAGCTTAGAGTCTCTGAGGGGTGAGTGAGAATTACATAAGAATGGATTAATGACTGGCATACCAGGCTGTGCAGATTAAAGCAAGAGTAGGAATTGAAGGTGTGAGGGGTATTATCCAACTGAGGAAAATAGGTGTGGCATTTGAAAATAGTGTTGAAAATCAATGATTTTGGTAGAAAAAGATGGGACCAGAAGAGATATTTCAGACACAGAGAGCATTGAAGTATTTAATTTAAGGCTAGTAATTTCCTTTAGTAAATAGGAATTTAAAAGCTGTTGAAATATATGGCAAACACTATTGATTGGCAACATAAAAGCATTTCTAACCCAACTGCCCCCCCCAACCCCTATCCCCACCCCCAGCCTCACCCCAATCCCTTCTACTACAGAGCCAGGAAAACCAGGTTCTCATTTTCCTGGCCTCCCTTTGATCCAAGAATAGACGCGTGACCCAGTCCTATTAAATGAACTGACAGGGATAACCTTCTGAGTGCATTTCTAATATGCAAATATGTGAAAGAGTGCACTGTCCCTTCTCTCTTCTTGTCTGGTGTGAATGTGATGGTTGGAATTGTGCAGCTCTCTGGCAAACAACCACAGGATGACAATATGTAGATGAAATGCTTAGAATGTTGCTAATGAAGAGGGAGGAAAAGCTAGAAAAGGCTGGGTCCTTGATGATATTATGACCAATTCTGAGACCAACAACCAGTAGACTTTTTGAAAGAAAACCTTAAATGGACTTATGGCTTAAGCCACTGTTAGTTTTTCTGTTTCTTACAGCAAAAGCATTCGTAACTAAAACAGGAAATAAGTGGGAGAACGGAAGACAGGAAGAAATAAACTGACACCAAATTAAGACTTCTGTGTTCCACAGAAGTGGTCTTTAGGTATGCTTTCTATAGAACCGAGAAATGTTCTCCAACACAAAAACTGTCCCCTTATCGACTTGTTGATGCTTCAAATTTTCAAATTCAATTAAACTCCTTAATGGTTTACTGATAATTTAAACTCAAGCTTTTCATTGTGCAATTAAAAATCAAATTTAAACTACAAAAATATACATCAGATATAGCCACTGATTAAGCATTAATGATAGATTATCTCATTAGCTCAGGAATCTAGGAAATGTGTCCTAGATGCCTAGAGCTGAGGTGCAAATGCATGAGGATTGGAATGTTGAGCATTGATTATATATACCTTGAACAGGTAGACCTCGTTCACAGTCATCTTCACTTCCTTTTCAGAAGACACGGAAACATTCATAACTTAGTACCTATGTGTAGCTATCGCTTGCAGCCAGAAAGTCTCATCACATCTTCTTTGTTCATTCTATTCAACTCTTCCTTTCAGGACCTAACTTATTATCATCTCCTTATTATAGCATTTCCAAATATCCACAAAATTAGTTGCATGTTTTCTGTGCTTACCAAAGTATGTCATCTGTATTTTTTAAAATACAACTTTTTTCTAATTCTAAATGAAAAGAAATAGTATTTACCATGTGGTAATAGTCTGTTAACAAGTCTATCTCCACCCTTTGACAAGGTCCTTCCCTTACAGGGTCAAGATCTTATCGCCTCTGTGTGCCTAGGACTAAGCATTGTAACTAGCCTATAAAACACAAAACCAGTGGGACAAAAATCAAATTGGTAACTGGAGAAGAAGGGAAAAACTGATAATAGGAGGACGAGAGGGAGCTTTCTGTGGTGATGAAAATGTTGTACATCTCCGTTGTGGTGGTGGGCATATATCTTTGTCAAAACTCATCAAACTGGATGCCTATAAGGGTGAATTTAACTATGTAAATTATACCTCAATAAACACATACTGTAAAAAAATATATAGGAATAGGAGACTGAACATGAATGAAAGACATGATGACACATTTATCTGAAACTTAATTTCCTTTCTAGTAGTGTACTTTTTGACAGTACCATCTCAAACCAGGGTAAGCTTAGCACAAATAAAACTTCACAAATCTCAAAAATAAAGTAATCTTTTCTAGGACACTAACCTGAAAGTGCTTTTCTAGTCAGTCTCAGAAGTGTCTTACATTGACATTAAGAGGAGAGAGGGAGTGAGCTGTAGAAATTTCAAGTGGAGCCAAATTGAACTCGTAAAACTTTTATTTCGTCTGTTGTATTCATCACATCAGATTTCTGATCTTACTTGTGTTTGACGATTATCTATGTAGAGAGTTACCCCTATATACCTTTAAAATGGTGTTAATCTGACAACAAATAAAACTGATGCTGAGTTAGAGTTGTGATGGATTACTAACCTATCTTTCCCTCTACAAAGGCTTACGTTTGAATTTGTCTTAGAACTGTACACACAGTAACCATCTCACCCCTTATGAATTTCAATCTGCTCAGAAAATCCACAAACTTAAAATTAAAAGTGAAACTTGAAATATGTGTAGAATATAAGTGTATAGTACCTGGAGCAATGTCTAGGTTCACATAAAATTCAGTTATTTCATTTATATGTCTTTTATAAACATAATATGTTCTAGTATTTTTATCTTGGATTCTTATCCTACGGTATGGACAAGTCAATAATTTTGTTACAACTGGTCATAACACAAGTCTGTCTATTGGTAGAGGAAGAAGTAAACATGGGGAAATTTCAGAGATGTATTCAGTTCAACTATTATTTATCAAGTGCTTATTATATATACAAGCATTAGTAGGCATCAGGGATATAACACAATTTCTGCTTTCCTGAAGTTTATTATAACATGACTAAGTATTATCTCTATTTTCAGTGAGGAACTAAGGCTCAGAGAAAAAAAATATGCCAAATAATTAATTCACTGGACTGTTTTGACAGTCGTACATGTAATGTATTTGTCAGTGCCTAGCTTAGCATAGTTCTTGGTTTTACAGTTAATTATGAGCTACATTAAAATATCACCTGGAGAAAAATAGATAGCCTTTCAAGCAAATCTACACCACGATATGGTTATCATGACAGCTTTGTAGGTCCAGAAATCCTGATTGGTGGTTGTCATCATCCAAAGTTGATATCATCGTCCTTAATTCCCTTTCCCAGGAGAGCAAACATCTACATTATTGTCCATTGCAGAATTCTCCTCTCCCCAAGCCAACTTTCCCTACCACATCTCAAACTCTCAACAAATCCTGCCAATTCTATTTTATAATTTTGTTTCAAAATCTATCCTCTTTTCTCCATCTCCACTACCACTATCCTGGTCTAGACTGTAATGCCCTCGTCTGGAACTCCACGAGCCAAGAAGAAACTGGCACCGATGCAAGCGCAAGAGGGAGTTTATTGACAAACTCGAGTTTGGACCCCACTGGTTCACTGACACAGCAGTGGTTGAGAGGAGCCCCTACCGAGGTTGGGACCTAATTTAAAAGGTAAAACCGCAAGCCTTGGGGAGATGCCTTGCATTACCTGATTGGGGGGTTAGGTTGACCTTTAAAGGATTGGTGGTAGGTGGTTGGGTCTGCGAGCAAAAGGGTCGGTGCAGTTGGGGCTGTGTATAGAGGGGGCCGTGCGCAGTGGGGCAGTATGCCAAGAGGGCTGCGTGCAGAAAGGGCCGAGTGCGGAAGGTGCCGGATGCAGTAATCAGGATATGTGCAGGAGGAAATAAGGGTGGCAGTGCCTTAAGGGCCCACCGATTAGCTGGCTTGGCTGGTTTGGCCAGGTGGTAAGGCATTGTTCTTGACCACTGGCCTTTGGGGAATTTTTCTTGCCATTCATCTCAAGGTCACTCAGAAAAATGGAATCATTCCAGTCTTTCATAGACATCTGCTGCTTCTCACTTGAACTATTAAAACATCCTATCTGAACTCCACTAGACCTTAAGTCTACTTATTTTCCCCTCCTAAAATTCTTACATTAAAAAATATTAAAAATAATCTAGCTCTTATATCTCTCTCACTTTGACTCACCCGTTAACATTTTTCTACATTTGTATTAAGCATCTCTTTCTCTGTCTATACATCTGTAAATTTTTCTCCCTAAATTAGAAAATAACTGCAGATATTTTTATTCCTAAATGTTTTAGTATGAATATCCTGATTAAGATATTATCCTACATAAACACAGTACTGTTAGGTCAGTGGGGGTCTGCCTGGAGGCTTCCCAGTTTGATATCGGAATTCGGATAAAGGCCCACCCTAAAGCCCTGGCGCCACCACCCTAATCCCCTAATCCGCCACCATCCTAATCCAGATGCTCAACTGACATTCCCCATTCTATACCTATAAAAACTATGTCCTCCCATCCCAGGGCATGACTTCTCTAGCCCCTCTCCTCTCTGGACCAGAGAACCTCGCCCGGGAGCACTCTTCCCAATAAAGGTTTGCTTTTAAAACTTCTCTCAGCGTGTCACGCGTTTACTTTACAAGTACTATCGTTATACCAAAGAAAATTAATAAGAAGTCCACAGTACTATCTAATGTATTTAAATTTCCTCAGTTGTCCCTAAAATATCTTTTAGATAATGAAAATACCTTCCATTTCCATGTAGGATCCTATCAATGTTAACATATTGCATTTGCTATCAGGTTTCTCTAATCTCTTTTCAATTAAAATACCCCCTCCCAAGATATTTTGCTTTTATTTCATAACTTTGACTTATTTGAAAAGTACAAGTGAATTATCATAAAATGTTCCACATTCTGATTTTGTCAGCTTGTTTCCATATAGGGTAGTTTAACTTGTTCCTATATTTCCTATATATCTGTAGTTTGGAAGAAAGGTAGAGACCTAACTAGATTATTTTAAACATTTTTTGGCAAGAATATTTAACAAAAATTTGTAGTTCTGTATTAGTTTGCTAGAGTTGCCATAACAGAGTAACCACAGGGTGGTACTGGGTAATTCAAATAACAAGTTTATTTTCTCACAATTCTGGAGGCTAGAAGTCCAAAATCAAGTTTTCATTAAGGTTGACTTCTGAGGGCTGTTGTGGTGCGATCAAATCTAAGACCCACGGAGCCAATTGATATGAATTGTGAGCCTTTATTAGCCGACTGGCGACTGACTCTCTACCATGCAGGGTTAGAAAAGATCAGCCCCCAGCAACCGAAAGAGGCAGTTTATAAAGCCTACCACACCCTGGTTAACAAGTAAGCAGATTACCACATCCTGGTTAACAGAATCAGAAGTAAATCCTTAATGCTTGGCTTACTGGAAAATTTTCCACCTTTAACAAGGGCCTCTCTCCTCGGTTTGTATATGACCTTTTATTTTTTTTCCTGTCTTCACATGGGTCTTTCTTCTGCAGGCTCTATGTGCTAATCTCCATTTCTTATAAAGACACCAGTCATATTGAATTAGGGTCCACCCATATGACCTCATTTTATCTTAATTACCTCTTTAAAGGCTCTATCTCTAAATACTGAGATACTAGGGGTATCGACCTATGAATTTTGGGGAGACACAATTCAGCCCATAACAACTTCTTATCACATTATATCAGGAGGCATATAAAGTCAAGTTCACCAGATCTCCCCATTGTAGGAAACACATTTCCCTTCGTAATTAGTAATTTATCTGTGGGATGAAAACTTGAATACCTCGTGACTATCTTATTCCTCACCATCCTTTCACTCGCTTGTTTTACCAGCATCCATTAATAATTCTTGCTTAAATTACTTTAAAGCTGCCAAGTAGTAGTTTTCCAATTTTGTTATTGCTATACATTTACTAGCTGTTTTTCTTTTGTAAATATAGGCCTGATTCAGTCTTACTCTACTTCAATTCAATGTTTATAAACACCGAGTCAATTTTCTTAACAATAACCGTTTAAAAGCCTTTGATCCTTTCCTCTGCCCTGAGGATTAAGTACAAACTCCCTTAATGACCTCTAAAGGACTTCAGCCTCTTTTTCCCTTGTCACCATTTTACCTCCCTTACTGTTTACTTCTACATCCTTCAGGACTCTATCACTGTTGCCCTGGCTTTCTCCACCAAAATTATAAAAGTACTGTTGTGGTTCACTCAAATCTAAGACCCAGCTCAAATCTAAGACCCACGGAGCCAATTGAGATGAATTGTGAGCTTTTATTAGCCGGCCGGCGACTGACTCCCTACCACGCAGGGTTAGAAGAGATCAGCCCCAAGCTCCCAGAAGAGGCAGTTTATATAGCCACCAGCACATCCTGAGCAGATCACCATCCCCTGGTTAACAGTTGGCCGTTAGCATATCCTTGATCAGATTACCCTGGTTAACAGCATCTCCTTGATCAGATTACCACACCCTGGTTAACAGAATCCTTGATCAGATTAATACACCTGGTTAACAGAATCAGAAGTAAATATTTAATACTGGCTTACTGGAAAATTGTCCACCCATAACAGTACTACATACTGTCAGTATCACAGCATATGGTGTACTATTTTGTAATTTATGGTTAATTGTCTCACTAACAGACCTTATACTATTTGAGGAGATGAATCACCTCAGTCTTATTTGTTCTTATATTTTCCAGTACCTCTCATAGTCCTTGGCACAGAGTAGACACACAACAATAATTAAAATTAATAAGACTTGTGCTATATACAGATCTATGTACACTGTAATTTATGATTGATTTATAGAATTGATTTATAGAATTATAGGATTTAATTAAAAGCAACTTTTCACATAATTTGATTCCTGGAAGCCTAACCTCTAGGTAAGATGAATTCTACTCTAAAAATATTTATTTGATATTAATTACACCAGGCCCTGCTCTAAGCATGAATTATCTCAAATTTAATCCATAAAAACCGTTTGTAGGTACTATTTCTCTATATCACAGATGACAAAATTAAGAGACTATCACACAGCTAGTAAACACAAGAGATGCGATTCAAAAACAGGTGTCTTTAGTTTCATAATAACTTTATAACTTTGATTACTTTTTTAAAAGGTCCTTGTTTTTAATTTATTTTTATTCTTATTATTAATTATTTATGCCTACAGCACCTGGTCTTCCTATGGTCACCCATCCAAGTACTAACCGCTCCTGACCCTGTTTAGCAACTGAAATCAGATAATGGTCTTGTTCAGGGTGGCATGGCCATAGACCATGGACTGTGGCTCCACTAGGGCACGAACCCAGGCCCTTCTGCGTGTAAAGCGATGTGCTAACCATACATATGGAACCACGTCCTAATTACTTTCTTATGAAGAATTCCTTTTCTTCATTATAGCTCTCCCAAAAGCCCATGTTTTTGGTTCAGTAATGCTTCTACTTTCAAGAAGAATATAGACATGTACAATGTAAGGCATTTATAATATCAAATACCTAAGTAAGAATAGCCCACGATGGACATATATTGCAGAAAAATGCAAAATGTAACATGTAATTTATCTTATCCCCAGAACTGTGTTCTTACTAAATCTAAGTCAATTTGACAGTAAAAATAATTTTGAATTATGTCTAATGTTTATAGAATTTGAAGTGGCTGAAGGAAAGGAATAACTTATTTTCTTTTGGAATCCCTTTATAAAGACCAATTCAAGAGGGAAAAAAATGTACATAAAGGATTGATTACAGTGATCTACTTTAAATTAAATGGACAATGAAACATGACATTGCAAAATGGCAGATACATAAGCATAATTTAAAGGTAAGAATTACTACAACACAAATGAGATGCCACAAGGACAGTGGTAGTAAAATTTAGACCTGAATGTGTGAGTTAAATGGTTCAATGTATCAAGAATCATCCTGACACCATAGGCGCAGACAACAACAAAATGGTAATGAAACAATGTCATAAGGAAACTGAATTGCAAGAACACTCGGAGAAAAATGTAAGATCTTGTGTCTGTAAATTAGAGTTTCTAGCTGAGAGTACCACAATTCTAAGACACACATAAGTAGTAAAGGGGGAAAAAGAGGGTGAAAAAATCAAGTAAGGAAAGATACAACATAAGACATGCTCTTTAATAGGAAGTTACTAAAAAAACAAACATTATATGCTATATTTAGAATTTAAATCCTATCTTTTTCCAGAAATGCAATTATGGTAGTTGGCAAAATATAGCAAGTAATTATCAAAAGGGTGAAAATAGTCCATAATTCTTAATCCCCTAAATTATTAATGGTAGTTACTAGAGTTTTAAGTTTTAAAAGGCACATACCTTTTAAATCACCATGAATTCCACTAGTTGTGAAGACTGAAAACCTCTTCGTTGGGATTTCTAATGTAAAGTTTATGGAGCATTAAGGGTTCCACAAATCCCGTGATATCATGTACAATCTGTCATGTGCATATACAGTTTTCTGGAAGGCATTCCATAGCTTCTTAAAAATCAGATTCTCGAAAGAGGTTCAGGACTATCCCTCTGCCTCTTCATATTAAGAATGATTACTCTGAGAAAATAATTATTTGCTTACAATTTGATAGTATTTGGCTTAGTTTCTTATTACCAAAGAAGAAAGATATCTTTAATTTTATGATTTGGTATCTTGTCTTTTTCATTTCATATTCATGTGTGGGAGGTAAGATTACACCAGTTTCCATTACCAACCAGGTGTGATTTATGCTTTTAAGATATTAAGTTAAGAAGGAATTTAGGTTTTCAAACCCCATTTTTAATCTCTGTTGCTGTTTTATTATTATTATTATTATTATTATTATTATTATGGTTTCTTATTAAATTCAATTCACATTTGGAAGGGTCACTCCTTACTTGAATTGTTTTATGATTTCATTTTGGTAAACATAAGGCAAAAATAAATTTTAAAAAAATTCCCACAGTCTTTCCTCCTATTTAAATGAAGAATTTTGAGGATTCTATCAAACATTTTCACTGAGCCTATTTCAAAACTAACAGGTAATTAATTGGATTAATTAACAGCAGCTCTATTAGGGTTCCATGGACAAACAGAACCAATGGGATATATATAAGTATAAAGAAAAAGATTTATCATGAAAGATTGGCTCACTCAGTTTTGGAAGCCAGAAGTCCCTCTGCAAGCTCGGCATCTAAGAAGTCCGGTGGTATATAGTTCCAGTCCAAGACTCAAGTCCAAAGGCCTGAGAATAGGTGTGCTTGCTGATGTCTGAAGTTAGGTGAGGATGGATGTCCCACCTGAAGCAGAGTGTAATTCGTCCTCCTTCCACCTTTTTGTTCTATTCAAGCCCTTAATGAACTAGATAAAGCCCAACCACATAGTTGAGGGCAATCTTCTTTACTCAGTCTACCAATTCAAATGCTAATTTCTTCCTGAGACACCCATACAGACACATCCAGAAATAAATGTTTTACCAGCTCCCTTAGCTCAGTCAAGTTGACACATAAAATTAACCATTACAGTAGTTTCATATAAATTTTTCTTTTAATTTGAAAGGTGAATTCTACACCCACAGGGACCCTTGAAGCCATAATTTCTGAAATTTTAGTCACCACATTTGAATAGCCCTATTAATAAAGTTCTATTTTATAGTCTATATTCTAGGAACTTCTTTTACTTTATTTATCTAAGAATTTCATTTTAATTACCATGTCAAATCACATAAAACACCTTCACACAAATTAGAAATAATAATACTTTTCTATAATTAAGTATATATTGCTAAAGAAGTACACCAATCTCATTTATATTACTGAGAAAGAGGAATTGGATATTATTGTGGGAGATAATTCTTCTGGCAAAGAAGGCAGAAAGTGTGAAGATACTTAAACAAAGTCTATTAAAAGATGGTGCTTGAACTCAGCTACCCCAAACTAGAGGTAAATAGGAAATGAGCCTACAATTTTTCAGACAGTTGCTGCATCAAGGTATTAAATTATGGAGAAATAAGGAACATTTTAATTCAAACTTGAAATATCAATACACTGAGATAGAAATGTGGATATTCCGATTACCTGTTGCATTACAAACTACTCCCAGAATTTAGTGGTTTAAAACAGCAGCCATTTTATTGTATCTCATGATTTTGTAGGTCAGGAATTTGGTCCAAGCTTGCTGAGTCAAATTTTATCATTTTTTTCCTCATATGCTTTATAGTTGGAATACTTTTATAAAGAAACACTTTCTTTTATCTATGGTTTGATTACCTAGTAGAACCCTGCATAGACTAACAGCAGGATAAAAGCTAGATCCTTTTTCTCTGCTTACCAGTTTTCATGATAATGAATTGTATTCCTTTCATTTTCCAAAGACAATCAGTTTTTTTTTTTAAATACCATATAGAGCTCATGGGTTTAAACATATTTATTGGCTTTCAAAAAATTGCAATTTTTAATCTTTTTGAAGTTCAAATTGCTCTATCTTTGGCCAGTATGGGAGCCTCTTCAAATTGATTACTAGATCTTTTGACATGATGTTAGTGGTCTTAAATCAGCAGTCCTCAACCTTTATTGGCACCAGGCACCTGTGCTCCTATGAAAATCTAATGCCTGATGATCTGAAGTGGAGCTGAGGAAGTGATGTGAGTGCGGGGGAGAGGCTGCAAATACAGATGAAGCTTCGCCAGCTTGCCTGCTGCTCACCTCCTACTGTGCAGCAGAGTTCCTAACAGGCCATGGACAGGTACCAGTCCACAGCCCGGGAGTTGGGGACCCTTGTCTTAGATAAATAACTTCTTTTCTTTTTGGAATGGGACGATATTCCAGGCTCATCCTGAACATTTCCTGTTCCAGATTGGAATCTGTCCTTTTTCTAAGAAGTCCTGATTTCCTTTAAGTAAGGTAAACGCGTGACATGCCGAGAGAAGTTTTAAAAGCAAGTCTTTATTTGGAGAGTGCTCCCGGGCAAGGTTCACTGGACCCGAGAGGAGAGGGGCCAGAGAAGTCGTGCCCTGGGACAGGAGGGCATAGTGTTTATAGGATTATGTGGGGGTAGGCTATAGAATGGAGGAATCAGTTGAGCATCTGAAATAGGGTGGTGGCGTTAGGGCTTTAGGGTGGGCCCTTGTCCAGATTCCGATGTTAAGCTGGGAGGTCTGGATTCTGATATCAAGCTGGGAAGCCTCCATTGGGCTGCTCCCCATGCCCCCCCCCCCGCCGCCCCGCTGACCTAACGCTTTAATGGTAAATGATATTTCAAGATCATGATCTTGGAGGTAGAGATGTATGTATATTGGGCTAGTCAATTGGACACACACACACAGACAAACGTTATATATGTATGTATATAGTATGTGCTTGTGTGTGTGTGTGTGTGTGTACACATATCAAACCTCCTAAGTTCTTAACTGATATTTCTAATTCAATATCAATAAAAGACCTAATAAAAGACCACTCTGCACTCTAGGATTTGCACCATAACCTCTATCACATCTATAACTTCTTTTACTTGAGAATCCTTGTTCTCAAAGAAACAGGAAATTATAGTTATTCAATAATATATTCCAATAATATATTATCCAATAATATATTCCTAACAGTCTCAGAATAACAATACTAATACACTTACTCCAATATAATTCCTGAAATGTTACAAAAATTTTTTTCACATGTTCCTACGATTCTCTCTCCATTTTAACAGATGTGCATTGACAGATCATATAAGCATT
This sequence comes from Eonycteris spelaea, assembly GCA_003508835.1. NCBI lineage: Eukaryota > Metazoa > Chordata > Mammalia > Chiroptera > Pteropodidae > Eonycteris > Eonycteris spelaea. The sequence continues at coordinate 5,009,473 of PUFA01000074.1, read as the reverse complement.
AGATAATAAAATCTTTCCTTTTAAACCTTATACTATTTTTGGTCTATAAACTATACAGTTAATGCTCAATATGTGTCTTTCATAATTTTCTCTATAAATATTTTGGTTTTATGCAGCTCATTTTCTAACATATTCTTCAGGAGTGCTTAGGAAAACAATTTTCAAGGAGTTCTTGCATGTTAATAGTTTATTTGTAACTTTGTATTTGAAAGGCACTTTCACTCAACATAAAATACTTGGATTACATTTTATTTCCTGAAACTTCCTAAATATTATACCTTATTTTTTTCTGGCATGAAGACTGGCTACAATTTTCCTTCCCTTATAGGTCATTTGCTTTTGTCTAAGAGTTCAAGGAACTTCCAAAATTTTTCTTTAAAGTCTGTTTTCCTAGAGTATGTCTTGGTGTTGGATAACTGAGTTGATATGATGTGTCCTTTCAATACATAGTTTCACATCTTTGTATATTTTCAGGAAATGCTTTTTGAATTACTGTTTCTAGTTATCTCTTCTACTCCTTTGTTTTGGTTTCCTTTTGGAGTGACTCCTATTGAAATTATGTTGTATCTTCTTGATTATCTTCAATGTTTGTTTTTTTCTTTTGAAATCTATATACCTTTCTATTTTCAGTTTTGTCCCCCCCACCCCGCCCCCGCCTTTTCACCCTCTATTTCTCTTAAGGCATTTTCTGTTAGGTTTGTTTATCTATGTGTTACATTTAGGTTAAACTTCATTTCCAAGATTTTTTTTCTCTTACTTCTATTCCTTTCTTTAGTTGTCACCTCTTTCCTGAAATTTTTTAAAATTCTGGTTTATGTTATTCTTCTGTAGGATGTATCATTTTGAAGATAGTCATTTTATTTGAAAATTTGTGTTCATCTAAATGGTTGGTGTTTATCTATATGGATATTTTATGTAGTTATTAATATCATTCATTTACTCAACAATATTTATTTAGCATGTACTATGTGCAGACAGGCTTTGTAACCTGAAATTGCACCACACTAGCCAATCAAGGTTATTGTTTTATGCAACTAAAATTTTGTGGTTGTTTGCTATGCAACAAAAAGCTGACTATTACACTACATTTCTAATTATTATTAACTCCTGTTTTAGTTTCAACAATATACTTTTACCCCATGAATTCTCTGTTCTTGAAACCCTCATTTTTGATCTTGTCATCTGGATTTATGTCTTTAGAAACACTTTAAAGAAATATACTTTCCAGGAATTAAAAGTTTGAAATTGTTTTTTCTTCCATAGATGAATGACATGACATATATGTAATCTAGAAAATTCTTGAGTCACAGTACTTCACCACCACATCTTTGTAGATGTTGCCTCATTTCCTATTGGTATTTAGTGTAATGAACAAATTTTGACTGATTTTTTTTTTTTTTGCTCCTTTGTAGGCTGTAGGTTTTTTCCCAGATTAAAAAAAAAATACTTGCAAGACATTTTTCAAATTCCCAAAATTAAAAAAAATTCTTCAGGATATTTTTAGTTAACAGTCTCTTTTAATTGATTCTGCCTTAAATTCAGTGAGTTCTTCCAGTTGCAAATGAAAGAATTCATAAACATTCTCTACCATTTTTTCGTTATTTATTCTGTTCATTTTGTGCATGTTTTCTTTTCTATGATTATATTAATTAATCAAAGTTGTTTCTCAGTTCTATGACTCCTATATTTATTGTTTCTTTAAATCTTATTGATTACATCTTTTTCATCTGCACCCAGTGTTTTCAAATTATTCTTTCATATCAATAATTAAAGGTCACTTTAAAAAATTGTTAGGTTTAATGAATTATACTTTATAAATGGTAAGATTAACCCCCATTAAATCTATAGCTGAGTAAGATTTGACAAACATATTTAATCACCACTATAATCAGTCCACTCTGGGAAAGAGCAGAGTGAGACAAGTAGAGGAGCAAAGATTTTGGAGAATGACAATATTTGGGCTCAGAAGGAAGAAAAATCAGAGGACTGGTTTTCAGTCCCAATTCCTGCTCTCATTCTAGAAGATATCAGGGTCCGTTTAAAGAATCCGTCCACTCTCTTGTCTTCTGTTATGGGCTGAATGGTGTCTCCCCCACCCCAAATTCATATGGTGAAGTTCCAACCCCCATATCTCAGAATGTGACTTTACTTGGAGATGGAGCCTTTAGAGAGCTAAGTTAAAATGCGGTCATTAGGGTGGGCCCTAATCCATTAAGACTGGTATCCTTCTAAGACACAGACAAGCAAAGAGAAAAGGCTATGTAAAGACATATGGAGAAAACATCCATCAATAAGTCAAGGAATGAAGCCTGGAACAGATTCTTTCCTCATAGTCCTTAAAAAACCAACCCTGCCAACACCTTGTTATTGGACTTGTAGCCTTCAGAGGTGAGAGAAAATGAATTTCTGTTGTATAAGCCAACCAGTCTGTGATACTTTGTTATGATGGTCTGTGATTCTTTGTTATACACATATTTAATCTTCTGATCCACCATCAAGAAAAATCCCAATCATAGATCATTCCAATTCTCCCAGGTCAATGAATGCTGTAGAACCACCTCACCCTTAGAACTGGGCAAGAGTGGTTCCTATACCGGACCTAGTACCTTAGAGGGCTCAGTATTGCTCTTTCCCATGCATGCCCAATCCCAAAAGGCCAGGAATCTGTGGGACCAAGAAACATGTTCACTCAGAACATGTGCCTTAACTTTTTAGACAATGGTTTTGGGTACTTGGTCTCTGAAATTCCCTGTTTGCACAGCTCCAATAAAGTTAACAGTGACTTTTCCCTAAGTCCTTCCTACTGAAGACCAACAGTGCTTCTAGTATCTATATCCTTAGACCCAACATATAGCAAAAGGCTCCTAGGCCCAAGAGGTGACCAAGCAGTAAAGTGTGGGTAGGTTTGCTAAGTAAAATAAAGGAAACCTTGTTAAACTGAATATCAGGTAACAAATAATTTTTTAGTATAAGTTAAGTTCCAAATATTGCCGGGGACATACTTATTCTAAAAAAGTATTATTTATCTAAAATTCAAATTTAACAGAGAATTTTTTTTTTTTTTTTTACAAATATGGCAACCTAAGTGGGGTCAGAGTTGGGATCAGAATGGGAAGAGGTAATGAGGTAATATAGGGAAGGCAGAATACATGGGCCAACCTATTTTCCTTGTCTGACACATAGGAATTCTAAATTCAACCTTGTTATCTAGGTCATTTTCAAAACAGGACAATAGAATATATTTTATTTTTACATTTCATTAGCTGTATTTGTGTTTAAATAATCAGACATATGGTATGCAGGTCTTTGTCCAGTCATTCACCTAGTGGAATCCATTTTCAATGTTAGATCTTTCTTAATATAAAACAAGTATTCTTTTTTTAAATTACAAGTACAGCATGGTCACTACAGTTAATACTGTTTTGTATATTTGCAAGTTGGTAAGAGATCTTAAAGCAAATATTCTTCATCACCAAAAAGAATTTACAATTTATAAGTTGATGTATCCTTTGATCACATCATTTAACAGGCATGCAAAAAAAAATTGTGCATGTCATGGGATATCAAAAATAGGCATAATAAAAATCCCAATCTTTCAGGTTTTGATTCTGAAATTTCTGGGTCCATACACTTGTTTTACAAGTGTGCTCACATCTGATAAATCTATGGGTTCATGTTGCAATTCAAAACACTGGTCTATAAAACAATGCCAATTTAAGTTTACAATGACCAATGTATTTGGCAGAATAATAATTTATAGTAATGCCTTTGTAACAAGAAGATCAAATTGTAACTCAGAAAACTGTCTTAGTCTAATGTTAAGACAACAGGAGCAAATATTCTTAAAGTAATGTTTCCATCAAGTTAGGGGAATTGTCATACTCCACTCTAAGAACAATTCAGTCAACAGTGGGAAGGCAGTTCATATACTTTGAAGCTCAACATACCCGGGTTTTAACTCCTTACTAATAAACTACTTAAAATCTGCAGGCTTCAGGTTATTTATTTCCTAAAAACAGGTTTCTTGTAAGGGTTCATATTATATATGTAAAGCATTTAGTACATTATTATACTGTCTGATGGTCCAGCAACTATAGATTATAACGTATCAAACATTATACATTGTGCTACTTATTGTCATTGTGCTATTTATTACTGTTCTATTTAACAACTCTAACCTGGAGAAACAGGCCATAATTGCCCTTCCCAGACAGAGGCGGGTACGAGTTACCATGACAACAGCGCGCGCCTAGACATTTTCCTCTCGCGCGTGCTGGGGAAGAAAACAGCCTAGGCTGCGCGTTGCGTCATCACTACGCGCTCATTGGGTTTCTCCGTGCTGTTTTGGAAGGTCCCGGCCCGGCTCCCGTCGCCCACTCCAGGAATTATTTTTCCCTTTTCCACCTTTGTTGTAACGCACTGAGACTGCAAGGCTGTAAGTACTGAACGAATAAAGAGAGCGAGTGAGCGAGCACTGAAAGCGATGCGGCGGCACACTCTCTACCTCTGAGCGTTCCCTGTGTTTTCTTGATCCTATCAGCTTCCTCTCAGCTGGGATCGCGCCGCGTCAACTTCCGGGCGGGTGCCCGCCAGCACGGCCTCCGCCGCTCCCCTGCTTTGGCCCCTTTGTGTCCCCGCAGTGTCGAGGCGCGGGCCCTGGCACGTCCTTTCTCGAAGCAGGCAGCACGGTAGTGCAGGGAGCCTTTCACTGTGGGCGGGCGCGCTGCCCGCAGGGGGGTTGGAGTGGGGAACGTGCCTGCGCGTGCTGGGGTAAGAGGAGGTTGCACGAGGGTCAGCTTGTGGTTTGAGGAAGGGCGGGGGGGGGGCCGGCATTAAGGGGAGTAAAAAGAGCAGTGGAAAGATTTAACAAAGATACCCTGTCCACTTCTGATCATTGTGGCCTAATAATGAAGTGCAGCCATAATAGTCATCCTGAGCCACTGGCACATTTTTGCGGGCTCTTAATTGCTTTGGGAATGAACTGATATGGCTTTGTATTTTATATTGTTTTCATGGCCTCCTTTTCTCTTTTTATTTTCTCCGTGCAGATAGTGCATTTAAAATTCCCAACCCCAGAGGTGGTTTCTACCAATATGAATCTTTTCAACCTGGACCGTTTTCGCTTTGAAAAAAGGAGTAAGATTGAGGAAGCGCCTGAAGCAACCCCTCAACCCTCCCAGCCTGGCCCTTCTTCACCAATTCTCTTAGTGCTGAAGAGGAGAATGCTGAAGGGGAAGTTAGCAGGGCAGGCACCCCTGATTCAGATATAACTGAAAAAACAGGTGAGTTACAATGTTGCAGATTGATGTGGCATCAAGAGATATTTTTAAAAGACGAAGAGATTCTAATTTTTTCTTGATGTTATATATATTGATGCATTGTTTCCCACCATACCCTTTGAAATACAGTTGTGGAACTGCCATAGCCACCATGCATCCATCCATAACTGTTTCCATTTTATGTGAGTCCTTGGAATATGGCCCAATGATAGAAGTTGAAACCTTGAAACCAGAATTTAGGTCATCTTTAAGTCAGAATGGTTGCTACTGGAGGAGGAACTAGCAGATTCAGTCCTGTGAATTGCCTAGTTATTTATCACCTAATTATTTGGCCAGATGTTTACATTGATTCCAGTATTTCTCCAAAAAATATTGATCACCTCCTGTGAGCTAGACTTTATTTAAGGTTCCTGAAGACAGCATCTGAACAAATGAAGATCAGATCACGTTCAGATTTTGCCACTACTTCCTGAAAATACCTGTAATGCAGAAGAGTAATTGGTAGCCTTCATGGTGACTGAACCATTTTAACCTCTAGCAGGTTGTTATTGACAATAGGATTTGAGAAGCCAAAAATTAACATTTCCATTTTAATCTGTATTCTGTAAACAATTAAAAATTAGAATGCACTTGAATTTGTACCATGTTTAGGCATAGTGCTTAGTGCTTCACATTCTTTCATTTAATTTACACAATTTGAGATATTATCCACATTTTGTAGAAAGGAGTCCCAGGGGGTTAACAAGTTTGTAGAACCAGAGCTCAAATCCAAGCACTAATTCCTGAGCATAAACTTAATTGCACACATTATACAGTTTCTTATGAAGGGTAAAAGGGATATTAGAAGTTTTATTTTAATGTTTATTTCAGTAATACCTTTTTAAATGCAAAACCCAGTATTTCACAAACAGCTTTTAAATTAATGTGGCCCTGACAAGATTGGTAATACATACTTAACACTTGGTATCTCTATTTGCTACTTTTCTATTTAAATGTAACAGTGATGGCAGAGTTCCTGTAATTTATCATGAGAATGACATTTTTAAATACTTTGGTAATTGAAACATGGTTGAATGATTTGGTAGGTTGGATTAAGTGGTAATTAGGAGTCAGATTTTGAAAGGCTTTATCTAAAGAGTTTTGAACTTGTCTGAATTCTGTGGGGAAGCACTGAAGGATGTTAAACATAAGAGTGATATCCCTATGTTTATTCTTTCTACAGATAACTTGATTTTAACATGCTATAGTTTCTGCCTAAACCTCCAGGTATTTTACTACTTTAACAGTGAATACATTAATCTGTTTCTTAATGTAGTTAGGGCGGGGAAGGGCGGGGTTGTAGGCAAGGGATTTTGAATCCTAAGAAGCCTCTGCTGCTTTTTAGTTAAATGGGACATTGGACAAATCACTTAAAATCTGAGATCCACAGTTTATAGTTCTGTAATGTAAAAGCACTTTGTAAACTGAAACTAAATGGAGTGTTTTAGTTGTTTATCAATATTAGTAATGTAAAATTCTTAATTGCCTTTTCAAATCAGAAGATACTTTTCAGCTTTATTTTTTATCTGTCTGAGGAGACTTCATTCCTTTTCTTTTTATTGGGAATTCTTTTTGGTACATAAATTCCTCTTGGAAACTGAGATTGCCCTCAGCAATCACATGGTCAGTCTTGATGACACTGGAAAATATACAAATTAAGTTTGTTCTGGGAGTGGTGAGAATTTATTCTATTAGGAACAGAGAACTTTGCTTTAAGAAAAGATGATTGCAAATGAAACTATGAATTTGGAGAATTTTGAAAACTGAGGCTAAGTTTTGACTTCCATTTTGGTACTACGGTAAAAGACTGTTTTGTAAAAAAGTCAGGCTAGCAGTTGTGAGTACTATATAGGGAGGGTAGAGTTTGAAGGAGAGAAATCATTTAGGGGGCGTTTATAATCCAAACAATGATGACAGTAGAAGTGGAGAAGAAAGAGATGTGTAAGTTTTCAAAGTAAAGAGCACGGTTTTAAAACGAAATAAAATGATAATTTTAGATAATTTAAAAAAACAGAGTTTTATACATTTGAATAGGTATAAAGTACCCAATACAAGCCATTGGGCATGCCTTTAATAACTGAAGTAAGAATCTAAGGTGCTGTCCCAAACTAGCATGTTGGAGTAGACCAGAGACGACTTCACATGGAGGATGCTAATTCTGAATTGAGTGTTGGGCCTTGGGCTGTGGAGAAGACATGATAGTGAAGTTGTTTTTAAGATAAAGACTGGATATGAGATTGGAAGAATTATCAGTGGGATATGAGTATTGACCTTACTTCCTTTATCATCATATGGTAACTTCATATTCTGCCATTGTGGGATAATGCTATAATTGTGTATTTACAATAATAGACTGTTAGGGTCTAAATCAGCTAGTAGAATGGAAATTTTAAAAACTACCTGTAATCACTCTTTTTAAAAAGCTAATCCTATTATTCACTTAATGAGTTAAGATTTTATTCTCTACCACTCTCCTTCAGTTATTGTGAATATGCCAAGCACAGTGCAATCTTTCCTTCTTTCTATGTGCTTTTCTTTCCAAGGTCCTGCTAATATTTGTATACATATGACTCTCAGCTTCTTCATTTCATTAGGGCTTAGTGAAATGTTACCTTTTTTAGAAGGTCTTCCCTTGATCACTCTGAAGTAGCAGTTCTTCTCCATACCTGCTTTACTCTTTCTCTGTGTAGTATTTATCACTACCTAATTACATTATGTTTTTGTGTCACCCTTATTAGACTGATTCTCAAGGAGCACCAAGGGGAAAGGACATGTATATATATAGTTAAAAGAGTACAATGTGGTAACTCATGGGGGAAGATACTAAGCAGCGTAGGACCAGGGAAAGTTACAGAGAAATGATTTTGAGTGGACACTAACCAATGAATCATTGCTTATTTTGTGAACAAGGGATGAAAATATATGTTGCCTTGAAGAGTCCGTGCTGTGTGTGTGAAAAGGGGGAACTTAACCTTTGGAAGAGGAGGTTTAGGGCAGTATAGATGAAGCTGAAAAGAACTATAACCCGCCAAGTTTTCGGGGCCATATATATGATGCAAGTGAGAATTGACTTTATTTGGCACAGACTGTAGAGCATTTCAGTATGAGAAAGCCTTTAATGAAGCTATTGCATTTGAAGCCTAAATATAGGGAAATGACAGGAGGGATGACAGGAGGCACTTTAGGGAAGTTTTATTATGACATGTAGTTCATGGTGTTTGGTGGAGTTTAAAGGTAAGTGTTCCTTGCTCAGACAGCTGGGTGATTGACAGTATCAACTGATTAGGCAGCACAATTAGGAGGAAAATCTTAAAACATGGTGAGTTTGAATTACCTCTTGATTTCAGTAGCAAGGTCTAAAAGAGGGTTGTACATCACAGTTTGGGGCTCAGAGAGTGGTTGGAACATGAGAAATCAACTTTGGAATCGTTGTGATAGTTAACAAAAAACGTCCAAAGCAAGAAACATCAGCATTTAATGATAGTCGAAGGAAAGGAAAACAATAATATGTAAAACAGAGGTCCCCAATCCCTGGGGCCACAGACCACTACCCATCTGTGGCCTGTTAGGAACCAGGCCACACAGCAGGAGGTGAGCGGCAGGCAAGCGAATGAAGCTTCATCTGTGCTTGCAGCCACTTCCCTCTAGCACTAGCATCACTGCCTCAGCTCATCAGGCATTAGATTCTCAAAAGAGCACTGGTTCCTGGTGCCAGAAAGATTGGGGACCACTGATAATAAAGGATGACTAGAATAGTCATAGAAATGATAGTGTTCTGGAAGCTAAAGAAAGAAGAGTTTCCAGTTTTGTGTATAGCGAGCAGTATCAAATGTTGTAGAAAAGTCAGGTTTGATAGGAACTGATCAGAGACCACTTTCTGTGGAAATTAAAAATTAATGTTGACCTTTAGTAGAAAGGTAAAGAGGTGACTACTCTTTAAAAAAGGAAAGACAGAAATAGCTTGACAGGGGAGTAATGTCAAGAGATGTTTCAGGATTGTTGAAAATTGAGCTTATTTGTAGAAATGGTTTTCCTGGGGTGGGAGAAGGTATTGAAAGAAATAAAAATAGATGAGCTCATAGATTATTTTGAGGTTAGAATGAAGGTTTAGTATATGCTCATGAATTTCTTTTCTTCATCGAAATAGATTATCCTCTAAAGTGGTTGCCATTGTCCTGTTGAAAGTAATAGTTTGTCAGTAAGTGAGAAAAATTTTAAATGCTACCAGAGAGCATTGCTCTGGCACATATGTTACATGATCTTGGGTATGACATCAGTGGTTTTGGACTTCACTTCCTTTGCCTAGAGGTTCTCTGAAGTCCCTGCAAACAGTAAAATGAATATGATACTTTGAATGTATCATTTTAGCATCATGATTCTGTTACCATTGTATGATACTCAGTACCTTTCAGGTGTGTGTGGCCAAAGTGTGAATTATCACTGTAGCTTTGTATAGTCATCCTGGCTTCTTAATGTCTGCTAGTGTAGTGTTAGTTGAAAAGCAATACTTGGTAGACTGGTTAGTGCTGAATCGTTGTAAAAGCAAGTACAATGAGTAAAAGTAGAAATCTTAAGTACATTTAAAATGTACAGTTTTGGGAGTATTTTCCTTCTCTACCTTTTTATGTTACATACTTAGATATTTTTCAAAATAAAATGTTATCCAAATAAAATACAATATTGTAATGAAGAGAATGTGCTGTAATCCTTTAGTTTTGATGTTTATTCTTTCACATTATTTTCCTGCCTATGTATATTCCAGGCTTTTTATTTTTAAGCTAAAATAGCATATTACATAAATATTGTAATGCAAATTGCTGTTGATTAAAAAGTTGATTTTTTAATACTTCTTGTAAGTCCATGTAAAATATCCTATAACTCAATTTTTTTAATGACTGCAGTGTCTCATATAGATGTATTGTAGTTCATGTAGATTCCTATTAATAGACTATTAGTTATTTTGGTTTTTGTCTTCATATTTTTGCTATCAAAAGAATGCTATAGTGACTGTCCTCTTTGCATGTGTACAGTCTTGTGGGAAAATTTCTAGAAATAGAAGTGTCTGATTAGAGGGAGTAAAATATTTTAGTATTTGCCAGATCACCCCACACAGAAGTTTTACCAGTTTGTACCAGACTGTTAGCTTGATATTCATATGTCTGCTTTTTATACTAGACTAAATTTGTGTGAACCTTTTTAATTTTATTCTTTTAATTCCCTGTTTGTTGTTTGCCATAGAGAGATTTTACATTTTTATGTGGCCAGTTTGTTCATTCTTTTCTTTGAGGCTTTTAAGTACTAATCAGACAGGTGTTTCTTACTACCGCATATTTTCATGTATATTTTCTTCTAGCACATCTGTATTAACTTTATTTTTAATTGTAGTAAAATATACATAACATAAAATTTACCATGATGAGAAAAAAAAATGGCGCAGATGATAGAGGCTCTGACATCCTTCGGGCCACCAAATCAAAGTTGTGATGGAAACAAGGAACAGCAGCAAGGAAAAATGCCCTGGGATCTAGAGGAGCAGGCTAACCATACAACTAGGGAGAAGTCCACAAAAGCAGCCTGCAACTGCAGAAGGTAGGACGGGGTGAGGGCGCCGGGCTGCCTGGTCCTGTGCGGCTGAGTGAGATGGAGGCTGCAGCAGCGGCAGCTACAGAAGCCTCTTAAAGGAGCCGAGCCCTCAAGCAGATTTTCCCGTGACGGACCTGCTCGCTTTGAGCACCAGTGCCTATTCGGCCGCGCACAGCGGGCATCAGGGACTTACAGAGAGACATCGTTGGAGTGAGGGCCGAGAAGAGACTCAATCGGTGCAGAGGTGCTGGCCGTATCCATTGTTTTCCTGTTGAGCAGTCTGCCCAACACCCCCCCCCGCCCCTCCTCCCCACCGCAGCACCGCCATAGCCCTGATGCCATCAAACTGAATAATAGAGGTTGCTCCACCCAGAGGATTCCCTGAAAACCCTCCTTTCACAACTCCCATGCCACATCCCGGTATAGCCTCAGCGAGTCACGTGCAGGTTGCTGAGACTCACACTGGTGGAAGCAGCTGGTCTCGGTTTCTGGTGTGGCCTTGTGAGGCAACAGTAAGCACAGCATCTGTGGATTGTTTGCTGAATCTTAACTGGCGGCCCCAGAGGGGCAGAGGCTTGGTCTAAATTTGGCCTGCAGCCTAACCCCTTTCAGGACTGTGCCACTGGACATCTACTTCACAAATCCACACTAATAAGACTGGGAGACTTAGGAGCTTTACTTAGTACATAGAAACAGATATGAAGGCAGCCAAAATGGGAAGACAAAGAAGCAGAAACCATATGAGAGAACAGAACAGAGATCCAGATATAATGGAGTCAAGTAATATAACAGATGCAGAGTTCAAAACACTGGTTATAAAGATGCTCAATGAACTTCTGAGAAGTGTAGAGAACTTCAACAAAGATAAAACATAAAAATGAAAATGGAAATTATAAAAGGGAACCAGTCCGAATTGAATAACACATCATCTGAGATGAGAAGTGCATTAAATAGAATAAACAAAGGAATAAACAGTGAATAAAAAAGAGGATCAAATGCCCTATCTAGTTGACAGGAAACCCAATCAGGACACTCAAACAGAACGGCAAGAAAAAAGATGCCATGACTATAAAAATAATTTAAGGAGGATATGGGACACTATTAAGGCTCCAAATATTCATCTTTTCGGCGTAACAAGAAAATCAAGATGGTGAACAGCTGTTTGAAGAAATAATGATGGAAAACTTCCCTAACCTGGTGAAGGAAATAGACATAAAACCCAAGGAAGCTCAGAGAATTCCAAAAATCAGGGATCCAAAGAGGCCCACACCAAGACACCTCATAATTAAATACCAAAAGTTAAATAGAATATTAAAAGCAGCAAGGGAAAAACAAATAATTACAGAGAAGGGAATACCCATAAGAAAGGGCTTGGCAAAAAATATTTGACAGGATGAAGACCCAGGATATACAACCAAGAATACTTTATCCAGCAAAGCTATCTTTTAGAGTTGAAGGACAGATAAAGAGCTTCCCAGACAAAAATAAGCTAAAAGAATTTATCATCACAAAGCAAGCTAGTATTATAGGAGATATTGGAGGGACTCCTTTAAGAAGAAAAAAATATTTATCAAAAACAGGAATAAAGAATGGTAACAACTACATTTCTATTAATAAGTACCTTAAATGGAAAAGAATTAAGTGTTCCAACCACAAGATAGAGTGGCTGAAAAGATAAGAAAATAAGATCCCTACATTTGAAAAGGAAGGGATGGAAAAAGGTATTGCTTTGATGGACCTAGAAGATATTTAAGTCAGGGAAAGATAAACACTATATGATTTCACTTATATGCGGAATCTAAGGCATAAAAAGAACAAACTAATCGAAAACATTCACAAATATAGTGGACAGTTTGGTGTCGGACAGAGGGGAGGGGATTTGGGAGGCTGGGAGAATGGGGTGAAGGGATAAAGAAGTACAAATTAGTAGCTGATAGATGGTCACAGGGATGTAGAGCACGGCATAGGGAATGCAGTTAGCATCATTAATACGTTGGCTAGGTGGAGGGTCGGGAGGGAGGGAGCAATAGGGATTGTTCTATGAACATATAGATGTCTAACTAATGTACTGTATACTTGAAACTAAAGTTAAAAAATGCTCCAAGTGTAAAAAAAAAAAAAAAAAAAAGGCTTCCATAGGAGCAAAACAACTGTTTGATGATTGAGAAAAAACATTTGCCATCATAACTGTTCTTAAGTGTACAGGTTAAGGAGTATTAAGTACATTCATTATTGTACAACCAGTCTTCAGAACTCTTCATTTTGCAGAACTGAAACCATATACCCATTTTATAATTACCTCCTACTGTTAGCTGCTGGCAGTTATCCTTGAACTTCCTGTCTCTGAATTTGACTGCTCAAGGTATATCATAAAAGTAGAATCAGACAGGATTTCTCTTTTTGTGACTGGCTTATTTCACTTTGTATAATGTTCTCAAGGACTGCCCAAATTGTAGCATGTCAGAATTCCCTTTTTAGGGCTGAAAAATACTCCATTGTATATGCACTACATATTGTTTATCCATTCATCTGTGGGTGGGTACTTGGATTGCTTTTGGCTACTGTGACTAATGCTGCTATTAAATGAGTGTACAGACACATTTTTGAGACCTTGCTTTTGGTTCTTTTCGATATATATCCAGAAGTGGAATTGCTAGATCATATAAGAAACCACCATGTTTCCACAGCAGCTGTACAATTTTATGTTCCCACCAACTGTGTTCCACTTTCTCCACATCCTTTTCAACACTTGTTATTTTCTGTTGGTTTTATTGTTTGTTTTGTTTTGTTTTGTTTTGTTTTCCGATAGCTAAACTAGTAGATATAAGTTGGGCTTTGAGGTTTTCTTTAACCTTAAATTTCATTTGGAATTTATTTTGTTATAAGGATGAGTTTTCTCCTTCGCTCATTGTCATTTACTAGTCAGTTGTCCCAGGACGATTTATTGACAAGTCTTTTCTCTTATATTTGAAACATTATCATTACAATCTAAATTCCCATGTATATTTGCATCTTATGGGCCATTAATCTGTTTCTTTAATCTTACATTAGTTAATCACATTATTTTAATTCTTGTAGTTTTACATATATATAATGTAGAGTAGATTTTTAGATGGTTTTGTTTTTTTCTCCTTGTTTGACCTGAAATTTCAAATAAGTGGTTTCTATCATTTTTCTTTCTTTAAATTTCCAAGTTGTTGAAATTTTGCTTCAGTATTTTTATTATATCTATTTCTAATTTCGCTGATTTGTGACTAGAGAATGTGGTCTGTAGTATTTGCTTTTTGGCGAATTTACTGAGTTTTTCTTGTGGCCTAATACACAATTCCTGTAAAAGTTCTGAGTACTTGAAAAGAAGGCATAATATAATCTAAGTATAGTATATAATATGCTAATAACAGATGAATTTTATTATATAATTTTCACTGTGAATCACAAACATTGTATCATAAAGTCAATTTCTTGGATCCTGACTAAATACATATAACTAGTTTTTTATTGGAGTAGAATAAATAGAAAATTATCAAAGTGTAACACAGTAAAGCTTCTGAAACTTACATTTAGTTATATGTGTCTAACAATTTGTCTTCATGGTCATAATCTAAAATGTGTCTCTTACAGTGAGTCCTGATTAAAAATGTTTGAAAAACACTGTTCTATATCTTAATGGTATTTGTGCTGTATTCTCTGTGGAGTTAGAGAAGAAAGTTAAAGCCTCATGAGCTTCTTGCCTTATATATCCTGCAGTGTTATGCATCTCATTAGTATGAGCTGAAATAAATGTGTGTGATATTTTTATTTTGGATATAAATTCTGCTATTAAAAAGTATTCTGTAGGTTTACTACTTTCGCTTCGTTCAATAGCATGACTGACTTTTCCTTTACATTTTTTTTCTATTTTCTTTTGGTTTAAGCCTGAAATGTTTCTTCTTATTCATCTTAAAGTGATGTGTTCCATACTGCTCTTTAATATTCAATATAGTCTTTGTTTAAAAGTTAATGTAGCTTTTATTACATGCTAAAATTATTTCACTTTCTTCTATGATATTTAAATTAAAACCTGCAGACTTTAGAGTCTGTTGTTTTGATAATAACTCTTTGAAAGGGACAAATATATGATGTGTTTTACTTGGTATTCAAAGGAACTGCCTTGAAAGTCAGTTGCCATGTTAGAAAATTGAACCATGTAGAGAGCAACACAATTAGACTATCAAAAATGGCACATTTTTGTAAGTGCAGATAGGTATAGAGGTTCATGTGTTTTCATTTTCTTTCGGGAAATCACTTTATTTACAGATCATCAGATTGATTTAGACAATTTCTGTGTGAACTCGTAAACTCCCAGTAGTGATTTTTGTTTTTGTTTTTGAGTAGTTCTTGATCCTGGACCGCTTTGAAAGTTGAAATCACTGATGGGTTTAAATGCTTTTGTTTCATGGTAGTCTTAGATATGAAAATGGGTACAAGCATACTAGAAAATTTTAGAATGTACGATTGTCTTTTCTTACATGTCGATATTTGCACTGACAATGCAAAAGCAGTGGTCGGTAAAACTGCTGGTGCCTTAGCACGAGCAGAGCCAAGACTCCAAACTGTTACAGTAGTCATTGTATTTTTTTAAAAAATTTAATGCCAGTTTCACTTAAGAATGTCCTTGATGAAGCAGTAAAAATTGTTGGTTTTAGTAAACCTTAGCCTATCAGTAGGCACTTTCATAATATTTTATGAAACGAAATGTGAACTACCCTTTGCTACAACAAAATACGATGTTTATCTCAAGGGAAAGCATTTGAGCAATTGGCTTTGAGTTATGAGCTGAACTTGTCAGTTTTTCCCAGAACACCATTTTTATTTGAAAGAATAACTGACCGATGAATTATGGTTTCGCAGACATAGGTATTTATCAGACAGTTCCTGAAAAATGAACAGTGATATCAAGGAAAACAACTGACAGTATTTACTGCTAGTGATAAAATTCTACTTTTCACAGGAATGTTTGGATTTTGGAAAACTGGTATTCATGGCTATGAGTTTGACACTCTCCTGGTATTTAGAGATCAGTAGTGATATTAATGAATCTTATTTTTTTAATAAAATATTTTTAAATGTGTCAACATTTGGCACATCTGCATTAAAAAGGGAGTGAACCGATATCTTCCAAGTGACCAGTACATACAGTGTTACAAAATAATGCAGAGGTTAAAGGTACATAACAGTGCAAGTAGAAGTGGTTTTTAATGTAACAGTGCAGAAGTTTATTCTTATGGTTTCCAATTCCCAAACTGCAGTTAACCTTTAAAAGATTAGCACCTGCCAAATTTGGGTTTAGTATCAAAGAGGAATATCCATGGTAATGTGAAAAGGCTATGAAAATACTTTTTCCCTGATTACATAACTGCATGAGGCATGATTTTTTTCATGAACCTAAACAAAAACAGTATACTACAACAGATGAATTGCAGAAACGGATAAGAGAACGTAGCTGTCTTCTGTTAAACCAGAGATTTTCACAAATGTGAGACAGTGCTGCTCTTCTCACGGAATTTGAGTGAGGTTGAGGGTAGGAAGAAAGGATATAGTTTTCATAAAAATATGTTAACATGTAAAGAATTTGTTTAGTAAATAAAGTTTAAACCTTTTCTCAGTTCTATTCTCTTAATAAGATATAGATATAAGCAAAAACTTTTTGGGGCACTCAAATTTTAAGAGCGCAAAGGGGTCCTGAGTTTGAGAAATGATGTATTATATTAAAACCTTCCCTTATCCCTGATATTATCAGACCACTTCCTCTGTCCTCTGTTAGTCACTTGCCAGTCAGTCTATGGGAGTGCTGCTGGTTTAGTGCAGTATACATGTTTAATATGTATATTTTGATGGTGTATATTGTCTATCCAATAAAAGCTAAATTAAAAGCTCTAATTGAGTACATGGTGGAGAGTGAGCCAGACTTTTCCTTTATTTTTTTCTGTGTCGTTAACTAAGCATACTAAACCTTACTTTAAAAAATGTGTAGGTCTTTACAATATATTTCGTACTATATATAAAGTAGGGGGAGAAAATGAAAGAAAAGATTAATTTATAATCAAGTTCAAGAAACTCTAGTCCTCCTAATACTCAAAGAATTTTTAGACCCCTCCCCCCAGTACTTCGGCATTTAAATGGCTAGGCTTGAAAAGGTTGTTCTTTATTTTATAAAAGAGTCCTTTTGAGGAAAAGAAGACAATCTAAATCATTTTTCCATAGCATATTTAAAATACAAGAAAGGATGTTTTTGAAGTATTCAAGCTGTATGCATTAGCTTTAGGTCAGATTTTTGACGCAGTAAAGATTAACTTTTTAGTTTTAAAGACTATTTGTGATGTATCAGAGACACTTCGTAAAAGCAGACTCCATAGTATCTTCATAGTTATTTAACGGGAGTTGGGCTATAATTTTATTGCTTTATATAATTGTCAGTATTTATAAATGTCTCCATATTTATGACAGTTAACATAGCTGTGATTTGTGCTAATTTAGAGGTCTTAACCCAGGGCACACTCAACATTTATAAAATGGTCCTTTTGGAAAGAATGTGATTTGCTTTTTAATAGTGTTGATAGGACTTCATTGTAAGAAGTAAAGAAATGTCATTTAGTGCCCACTCAGGTGAGTAGTAGTTATGAAGACCTTGGTTAGTTAATGTTAACTATGGTCATGGCTCACGACCCTCATAGTGAGAGGCTAACAGTTTTAGAATATAAGGGTTTAGACTTTGGGGGTTGGATTTCAGAACTGCTTTTTTCCCCTATATGACTTTAAACAAGTTGCTTTCTCTAAACCTGGTTTTATCTGTAAAATAGTGGTATAATGTGTGCCCCCACGGGTTATTATAAAGATTAAAAATGTGTTTCATTTGAGGACTTGGTACTCACCTAGAAAATAGATAATGGTAGCAATTGTTTTTTAAATCAACACCTTTGAATTAAAGAGTCATGTGGTCATTGAAGATATTAAAAATATCTTCACTAGACCATGGCGCTGACTACTTTAATATGAATTCTTTAAGCTGATCTCTTCTAAGTATAAGGGAGAATGGTGGTTTTCCTGGAAGAAGAGAGAATTTTGGGACGCAGCCCTTGGAGCAAGGAGACCTTAGTAGAATACTTTACTCATGTTTTGGACAAATCATACCACCTTTTTAGTTCGTGAAGGCCGACGTAACAAAATACCACAGACTGGGTAGCTTAAACAATAGACATTTATTTTTTCACAGGTATGGAGGCTAGAAGTGCAAGATCATAGTGTTAGCACATTTGGCTTCTAGAACTTTTCTCCTTGGTTGCAGATGGCTACCTTCTTACTGTGTCCTCACATGGCCTTTCCTCCATGTAGGCACATCTTTAGGGTCTGTCTCTTAATAAGGACACAGTCATATTGGATTAGGGCCCACTCTAGTGGCCTTATTTTGACTTACCTCATTGAAGGCCCTGTCTCCAAATATATTACATTCTGAGATACTGCAGTTTGGAACTTCAACATATGAATTTTGGAGGAGACATAATTCAGCCCATAATATCACCATTGCATAAGAGGTAATGTTTATTGGATACTGTCTAAGTGCCAATAATGAACTATATGCTTAACATATCTAATTTTATGTGCACATTAGCCCTTTGGTTACTACTGTTTGTTTTATAAGTGAGGACACTGAGGCTAAGAAGATTAAGGAACTTGGCTAAGAGACAGAATTGAAATTTATGTCTTTTGAGCTCTAGTGCCTCTGTTAGGTAAGAACTGGACTAGGAAATAAAAGCACAATAATATAAAACACAAACCTCTGTTTTGCAGTTTTCACTAGGTTCTCACTAGTAAATAACCTTTGAAATGGAAAACCATTTAACCAGACCTGGTTGACAAGTAATTTTTTCTTTAAAAAGTGGTAGAAATTTTTGGTTTTAGAATGGAAACAGTGAATGAAGTTAAAGATTTTTAGCACATGAATCTAATTATCAAAAACAAATTTGTGTTACTTTCAAATTACTCCAAATGCCTTTTTCCTTTTTTTTTTCTTTTGCAGAAGATTCTAGTGTTCCAGAAGCTCCTGTAAATGAAAGAAAAGCGAGTATATCATATTTCAAGAATGAAGGAGGAATACAGTATATTGATTTGTCTTCTGACAGTGAAGATGTTGTTTCCCCAAACTGTTCCAGTACAGTTCAAGAGACAAAATTCAACAAAGACACAGTGATTATAGTGTAAGCAACTTAACAGATTTATTATATTTGCATGTTTGATGGTTTTTAGAGAAAAGTTACTTAATTTGAAATTCAGTGACTTCCCCTTTTTTTAAAAATCTTTTTCCCTACTGCATCTTAGTTATTTTTTTCCTAACTTAGAAATGTAGAGGTGTGTGTGTGTATGTGTTTGTGTTTCTGTGTAACAGATTTTCAGTAAGAAT
The DNA here is from genome assembly GCA_003508835.1 of Eonycteris spelaea. Classification (NCBI taxonomy): domain Eukaryota; kingdom Metazoa; phylum Chordata; class Mammalia; order Chiroptera; family Pteropodidae; genus Eonycteris; species Eonycteris spelaea. The sequence goes on along the minus strand of PUFA01000074.1, from coordinate 4,990,135 downwards.
TTAGTGAGAGCAAATATTTAATTTTTTTAACCTTCCGTAAAAAGAAAAATCATTTTAACAAGTGCCTTGATTATCTGTAATTGCTTTATGGTTTGTTCTTGAGTCCCATTTTAACATTTTTGGGGCACATTCTGTGGGATAGCATGGAGCTTGTATTGTGGTCAGGTAGAAAGATAAAATAAAAAAATGCCATACGTCAAATAATAGATATTGTGGGCAAAAAGGGAAAGGAAATATGGAGTTCAGGGCCAGGGGTTGGGTCATGGTTTCTGAAGAGCACAGTTGGTAAAGGCTTCCTTGAGACGAGGCTTGAGCAAGGACCTGAAGGGATAAGAAAGTGAACACTGTGGAAAGGGAGGCTGGGGATATATTCCAGGCATTTGGAATAGCCTGTTACATGCCCCTTAAGTAGTATTACACCTGGCATTTTGGAGGAAAGTGGGAGGGGGGCGGCGAATGATGCAGAATGAAGGTTCTGAGATCACAATGTAAGGAGCGGGGGAAGAGGAGGAGCTTAATCGTGTTAAGCCTGTTTGGTTTTATCTAAATGAGATGGTGAGCTAATGAAGTATATGAAGCAGAGAAGTAAACTTATCTGACTTACATGTTTAAAAGGTCTTTGAAGCTGTTGGGAAACAGTAGCAGAAGCATGAATATTGTTTCAATAACCCAGGGAAGAAATGATGGAGGCTCAGACTAGGCTGGTACTTGTGTAAATGATAAGAAGTGGTATAAATGAATGAATGGGGAAAAGAAGGAAAACACTTCTCTATTCATTCTGCATATACTTTGAGAGCATCTGTAATTCTATTTTCATAGTTACTGTACTGTATAAATATGAAAAAATGGGGAAAAAAGAGAAAACACTTCTTTACAGTAGAATACCATGTAATTAAAGTATGCTAGAATGCTAGTTAGAAAACCACCATTTTGCAACTATCATTGTAATAACTGATTCTGGCAAAAATAATTAACAGAAGTTAAAATTATTCAAAGTCTGGTAAGGAATAGGATCATTAGCTGGTCTCAAAGTATCTCCCCATAGATTTACTTAATCATTAAAAATGGGAAAATGGTAGCTTATAGGAGAAACCTGACAGCTTTCTGAGTTGTACAAAGGAAGAAAATCCTGTAGAGTTTAAGGACAGGCAGAAGTAAAGGGAAAATCAGATGTAGTAAGGTTGCAGAATGCCTGGGTTGAGGGCCGGGGCAGGACCAGATTTTCAAAGAGATCTGTCAGCAGTGTATGGTACCACAGAGAAATAGATAAAGATAACCAATGAAAGGTGTGGTTTTTTTATTTGTTTGTTTGTTTTAATCACATTTGACATTTTAGAGATTATTATTGCCCTTAGGATAGTTTTACCAAAGTGATGGGACAGAAGATATAAAATAATGAGTTGAGAACTATATAGGAAATGAAAGAATAGAAAATGAGTCATAAAATTTGTGAAGGAGAAAATTTGCTTATTTCACTGCTGCTGTGTCCACAGTACCTAGAACCTCTGGCACATTAAATTCATTGAATTAATGTAGTCTTGAGCACGTTGTAGGCTTAGGAGAAAGAGCTAAGGGGAAGAGAAAATTTGGGGAGAGAAGATACTTGATACTTAAAGCAGAATCCTTGTAGGAAGTAGAGAGGGCTGGAATCCCTTAGCACCGAGAAGGGACTTTGCCTTCAGCAGAGAGAATAGCTTTATCTGAGACCAGATAAAAGATCGCAGTGATCAACTCTTGTTTTGTAGATTTTTTTCTTTTATTATTAAAGCTTCAGGCAAATAATAAGATAAAATAGTATAATATGAACACCCATGTGCCTACCACCTACATTTAACAATTAAAATTTTATGTTTCATTGTTTTATCTATTATTATTGATTGAAATATATTAAAGTGTAAATTACAGCCATCCCAACATTTCCCTAAATACTTGGTTATATTTCTTCCCCTGCAGAAAAATACTGTTATCAGTGAACAATTCTCCTAATATTATTCCCAGTTTATATTTGGATTTATTGTATTTTATAGCTGAGTTTTCAAACCAGGATCCCAATAAGGAAATGTCCGCTGCATTTGGATGTTATGACTCAACTCTTTTTTGATCATAAATAGTTCACTCACTTCCTCTTCTCTATTAAAAATATTTTAACTTATTGAAGGGGTCAAATCTTTTCGTAGAGAAAATAGATTTTTCTGATTGTTTCCTCATGATGGTATTGAATTTTTCTTTATCAGTTGTATTTCCTGTGAACTGGACATGCATAATCAAATTCCTGGTCAGCACTAATAACTTACTACTTCAGGAGGCACTTGAGTTTGTCCCACTGAGTGGTCATGAGTCTGACCACTAGCTTAACATTGTGCTGCAGAAGAATAAGGACCTTTAAAAGTGGTTATCCAGAGCAGGCATTGTAAAAGGATTCCAGCCTGAATGCTTTTCTCAATGAACTAGGAGACAGAATTAGGTAGGAATTGTGAACATAGGCAGAGTGAGAGTTCAGAGTTGAGTACATAAGGAATAAGAAGTCTGGGTGTAATGGAAAGGGAGATACATGTAATTGTCTTCATATATTGATGGAGAGGCATAGTGACAAAGGAAAAGATTGATTTTACTTTGTAATACCTTAAAGCTGTTTGTCAGAACAAGGTTCAAGAAGTCAACCTAGAAGCTTAAAATACATATTCCTGCAAATGCCCTAATAGGTACAGCTGATCTAACTTGACTAGGCATAAGGAAATTATTAAAATACAGATTTCTGGCTATGTCTGTAAGAGAGGTGTCAAAAAATAGAGCTAGCTACATAGCAAAGTCTGCATTCTTTAATCTCCAGAATACCTACCATGATAGAAAACCAAAATTTCAAAATGAGATTTTTGTTTGTTTGTTTGGGAGATAGATGGGTAAAATTTGCCCCGAATATCTTTTATATAGGTTGAGTATATATACCGAAGTGGAACAAGGTTAAAATTAGTTGTTGTAGAATTAAACCTCATATGGAGTAAATGCTCCCTGTCTGCTAAAGAAATATTTTGTTCCTGGCAGAGATTCTGATGGTAGACGGGACCATTCCAATTTTAACACTTAGACTCAAATCACTTAGGCCATGAAAATTCTTTTAGCTTTATATTAATGTAGCTTCGTAATTTTTCAGAAGCAGCATTGCAACACTCATCTGATAAGCAGAGTATAGGTGAAAAAAGAGCAGGACAAAGAAGTGAGCATGTAATAAATGTATATATATCTTAAAATACATACCAGGTATTTTGTTGTTCTTTTTCATACTAGCCCAGATAATTTGAGACGTTTTCAAAGTATGCTGACTTTGAGAGTGTAGATTTATGTACATAAACATAGTGAAATGAAAAAAAAATGATGTAATCTTTGACAGATACAGATTTAATATTGAAGAGAACTTTAGATGTGCTATATATATATGTATATTACATATACACATATATAACATAATGAAATAACCAGTAATACATCAAAATATTTTTTTCTATGAAAATATTTTTAGTTCCGAGCCATCTGAAGATGAAGAGTCCCAAGGCCTTCCTGCCATGGCAGGTAGAAATAATGATGATATTTCAGAATTGGAAGACCTTTCGGAATTGGAAGATCTTAAAGATGCTAAACTTCAGACCTTGAAGGAACTTTTCCCACAAAGAAGTGACAATGATTTACTTAAGGTTATACCCTTTTATAGTAATTGGTTATTATAGCTGTATGATTAAAATCTCCTCTATCCAGTGCTGTTTAGTGGATAGTCATTTTTCTAAAGATATTTTATGTTTGAAGAAAATTATTAACTTTTATGTTATATTTAAGGTAAATGTCAGAAATTTACTTTAGAGTCTTAAGTTATTCCATCAGTATCTCACATAGCTTTTGAATTATTCCGTGCTTAAATGGTTCAAAAATAGGAACAATTCCCCGCCCCCCCCCCCATCTCCCACTAGAAACTCTCAAAAATGTCAGGAGGCTTTTATTTCCCCTGCCGCCCCCATAATGACAAGGGGTTGCTATTGATGTTTAATGGTGGACATCAGCATACCATAAAGTACATGTTTTTTTCTAAAAGGAGTAGCAGCGTCTTAGCTGCAGCAAGGTATGACCATTTGATATCAGTGATAGCCCATTTTTATCAGATATTCTAATTTTTCAAATAAAGTGAAAAGGTTGGATTTTTATCTAGTGTTGGTCAACAATTTAATAGCTTTCTTCAGATATAATTTTACATGTTATAAAGATTACCTAAAGTGTATAATTTAGTAGTTTTTAGTATATTTACAGAGTGTACAGCCATCACTATAATCTAATTATAGAGCATTTTAATCTTTCAAAAAAGAAACCTTTTACGCATTAGCAATCACTAAACCATTTCCCTCCCCCAGCCCTAGGCAACCACTAATCTCTGAATTTATATATATGCTTATTCTGGACATTTCACATATGGGATCATTTAATGATCTTTTGTGCCTGGCTTTTCACTTTCTCCCCACCCTCTTTAATTCTGCCCCTCCCTCCCCCAGGAACTTCCACCCCTGACCTCTGTGTGTTGCCTTTTCCCCTTAAGAACTGGATCTCTGAAGGTGGGGCATCCCCTCCCAGGTGTGCACCTGGGACGGGTGCACCCAGGCCTGGCGCACGGGGTATGGTCCATGGCTCCACCTGGGGCATGAATCCAGGACCTTCTGCATGTAAAGTGGATGTGCTAACCACTACACTATGGAGCCACCCCTGGCTTTTCACTTATTATAAAGTTTTGAGGTTCATGTTATATAAGTACTTCATTCCTTTTTATGGTAACTAATTTAAAGAAAAACAAAATACCGTTCAGGGCTAACAAAACAAATATGAACAGAAGGTGGTCTGGGCCTGCTGACTTAAACTCTTAAGCATAGGTTAAATTATTCCTACTCTCTGTTATTTTTAACATGAATCTTTTTTTCCCCCCAAATCATTTTGATACCTTCTTAGTTAAATGAAACTTTAGTGTTATCTTGGGTATACATGCTAATAGTGTTATTTGTTTCCTGGTGTGATATTTTTCTTAATAAAAAGTAAAGAAATATAGCCAGTAGTAGGTATAGGGCTACTTACAGTGTTGAAAGAGCTTGAACAGAATAAACATGATAGAGTACTAAAATATTCAGAGAAATAATCTTGGTTTAAAAATACTTTTTAGCTTGTTGCCAATTTTTCATGTAGTCCAAGGGGATTTTTTTCCTTTATCTCTAATTTTGTAATTACAATCGAAAAATAGGCTTGATACACAGAATTTATATGTATTTTTCATTAATCAGTACCTGAAATTTTTGGAATTTAGCATATCACTCCAAAGCACAGCACTCTCTTGAGATAATATGGATTTCAGGTGATCCCTATCATTTCAAGACGTTAAAGGTGACATTTATAAATTACTTTACAGAGGCTTTTAGATCCACATGAAAGAATTTGAGAAGTTATAAATTACAAATTTAGTGTCTTAGATGTGTTAAGAATATGCTTTGGTTATTTTGAAAAGGAAAAAGGACTTAGAGAATATGTATAATGTTCCAAGAAAACTAGTGTAGAAAGAAAAGTAATATAGAAGAGAGCACTCTGATTTGCCTATTGAATACAAAAATAGCCTATTTTAAAAAAATAAGATGTTTTTAAAACTAGTAACTCATTGGAAATATAGGAAACTTTAGCAAAAGGAAAATTTGATATGTTTACTTGCTTCTGAATTCCAGAGTGTTAAAGAACAGTATAAAAAATGTTGTATTGAAAATGTTAATTATGTAATATGAATATGTTCTTGAACAAATTGAAGCAATTCAGTTTGCTTTATCCCACTCATTTTAGGAATATTAGGTTTTTAAAAAATGACTACAATATTATGGTATGCCAGTGTCCACTGCTAAATGTCAATAAAAAAGGAATGATGTAAATGTCTGTATCAGTGCTTCTCTCTCCCTTCCTCCCCTCAGTACCTGGACAGGTAAGTAGGAAGTTTTTAAGGCTTTTCAGCTGTCCCATGTGTAAGAAACCTGTAAATAAAATAACAAAAACCTAGAATATACTGCATATATTTGACTATTTTTTAAGTCAAATTTTAAAATTATAAAGATAATTTTTCTTTATACTGATGAGTAAATCTGGTAACGTGTTAAGACGCTTAGTTAGATAAGTTTAGACTTTTAGATAAACCAGGTTTTCTGAAAACTTATCATAGGATTTAATGAATGTAAACTATGACACATACATACTTTCCCATCATATATATTTAATGTATTTGTTTTTTTAATATTTTGGTAACTTTGTGAAATCTTAAAGTGTAGTTATAAAGCATTCATCTTTTCTCATTCTGTTAGCTGATTGAATCAACCAGCACGATGGATGGGGCAATTGCCGCTGCGTTGCTGATGTTTGGTGATGCAGGTACGCCTGATTGAGTTTTAAGCCATGTTGATTTATTAGTTATATACTAACTTCTTCTCATTTTTAATATTGCTCTACAGTTTACTGAGTACCTTCATGAATTCTTATAGGAACTTTATGAGGTGTTAATAACTTCAGTTTTTTTAGTTGAAGAAACTGAATCTTAGGAAGGTTAAGTGGCTTACCTGAGGTCATAAAGCTATTTGGGAACCAGTTTTCTGTGTTGATTTTTTTCCCTCCAAAAAGGAAGGGGACAGCTTTTAATGGTAATTTTGCTTGTTTTCTACAGATCAAATCTTAAAACAGTGAAGCTTTGGAAGGCATATTTTTTTCTTAAGTGTCTTTTCTAATTGCATTGTGGTTTTATTTACAGGTCTACAAATCTGAGTCAGTAGGAACATAATGTCTTGTGGAAAGTCCTAGCTGGTAATCAGCATTCCTTCCTTTAGTAAATATTTATACTATCTTCAGGCTTGAGATACAAAATAAGTGCATTTGAAGGAGCTTGCAGTGTAAAAACACTTCCAATTTTTTTTTTTTTTAGTAAATGCTATCTTTTTAAATTTGTACATACCAAACAAGTAAAAATAACCTGTAATCCCACTACCCAAAAAGTATTTAAGGAATGAAAGCAAACCCATACTTTATTAACCACTGTTAAATTTGCTTTGTATCATTCTCAACTTTTCCTATACTTACACATACCATCATACAACACATACACGTTAGGTTATGAAATGTAATTATACTGTTGGTTTTCATTTTTTAAAGTTAAATTTATTTGTGTAACACTGGTTAATAACATTATGTAAGTTTCAAGTGTTCAATTCTATATGACATTATCTATATTCTATACTGTGCTCACCACTCAAAGTCTAATCTCCTTCCCTCACCATATATTTGACTCCCTTTACCCTCTGGTAACTTCCATACTGTTGTTTGTGTCTGTGAATTTGTTTATTTCATTCTTTTCCCCATATGAGTGAAATCATGTGGTTCTTACCCTTTTCCACCTCACTCACTTAGCATGATACTCTAGAGATCCATCCACGTTGTTGCAAATGGCCATATTTCATTTTTATGGCTCAGTAGTAGTCCATTGTGTATATGTACCACATCTTCTTTATCCAGTTATCCGTTGAAAGACACTTGGGTTTTCCCACGTTTTGGCTACCATGATTAATGCTGCAATGAACATAGGGGTGCATATGTCTTTACAAGTAAATGTTTTCAAATTTAGGGGGGTAGATACCCAGAAGAGGGATTTCTGGGTTATATGGTAATTCCGTTCTTAATTTTGTTGAGGAACCTCCATATTATTTTCCATAATGGCCATATCAGCTTACATTCTATTAGCAATGTACGAGAGTTCCTTTTTCTCCACATCATCTCCAGCACTTGTCATTTCTGGTCTTACTCATAATAGCCGTTCTAACAGGTGTGAAGTGGTATTTCATTGTGTATTTGATGTGTATTTTTCTTATAGCTAGTGAATTTGGAATTATATTTACATATATCTATTGGTCATTTGTATAGCTTCTTGGGAGAAGTGTCTGCTCTTGTCCATCCATTTTTTAATTGGATTGTTTGTTTTTTTGTTGTTGAGTTCTATGAATTCTTTATATATTTTGGATATTAGCCCTTTGTTGAAGGTATTGTTGGCAAATATCTACTCCCATTTGGTTGGTTGTTTTTTTTATTTTGTTGATGGTTTCTCTTGCTGTGCGGAGGATTTTTAGTTGATGCAGTCTTATTTATTTTTTCTTTTACTTTCACTTCTGCCAAGTTCACAAAAACCCCTCAGATCAAGGTCCATAGTTTAGTACCTATGTTTTCTCCTATGTATTTTATTTTTTCAGGTCTTATATTTAAGTCTTTAATCCATTTCGAGTTAATTTTTATGTATGTTGTTTGATAGAAATCTAGTTTAATTCTTTTGCATGTGGTTTCCCAGTTTTCCACCATTTATTGAAGAGGCTTTTCTTTCTTCATATATTTTTGGCCCTTGTCAAAAATTAGTTGCCTGTGCATCTGTGGGTGTATTTCTGGGCACTCAGTTCTGTTCCATTGATTTGTGTGTCTGTTTTTCTGCCAGTACCATACTGTTTTAATTATTGTGGCTTTGTAGTATAATTTGAAGTCAGAAAGTGTGATACTTCTGGCTTTGTCCCTTTTTCTCTGGATTGCTTTGGCTGTTTGGTGTCTTTAGTAATTTCATACAAATTTGATCATTTTTTATTCTATGTCTTTAAAAAATACCATTGGGATTTTGATGGGGATTGCATTAAATCTGTATATTCCTTTATGTAATATGGCCATTTTAACTATATTGATCCTTCTAATCCATGAACACGGAAGAGCTTTCCATTTCTTTGTCTTCGGTTTCTTTCAGGTCTTGTAGTTTTCAGTATATAGTTCCTTCATTTCTTTTGCTGATATTTTATTGTTAGTGTATAGGAACACAATGGATTTTTGTACATTGATTTTGTATCCTGCAACTTTACTGTATTTCTTTATTGTTTCTAATAGTCACTTGGTGCAGTCTTTAAGGTTTTCTATATAAAGAATCATGTTATCTGCTGAAAGTGACAGTTTTACTTCTTCGTTTCCCATTTGTATGTCTTTAATTTTTTTCTCTTGCCTGATCTGATTAGGACTTCTGTACTATATTGAGTAACAGTGGTGAAAGTGGGCATCCTTATCTTGTTCTTCACCTTAGAGGAAAAGCTTTTTCAGGTTTTCACTGTTGAGTATGATATTAGCTGAGGGTTTGTCATACATGGCCTTTATTATGTTGAGGTACTTTCCTTCTCTACCCATTTTGAGTGCTTTAATCATAAATGAATGTTGTATCTTGTCAGACGCTTTTTCTGCACCTACTGATATGAGCATTTGACTTTTATCTTTTATTTTGTTCATGTGGTGTATCACATTGATTGATTTGTGGATGTTGAACCATCCTTGCATCCCTGGAGTGAACCCAACTTATTTGTGATGTAGTATCTTTTTAATGTACAATTGTATTCAAGTTGCTAGTATTGTTTATTGTTTTTGCAACTGTGTTCATTAGAAATATTGGCATATAATTTTCTTTTTGTATTGTCCTTGCCAGGTCTTGGTATCAGGGTAATAATGCTGGACTCATAAAATGAGTTTGGATGTACTCCTACTTCAATTTTTCAGAAGAGTTTGAGAAGGATAGGTGTTAAATCTTCTTAGGATAGCTGATAGAATTCACTAGTGAAGCCATCTGATCCTGGACTTTTGTTTTGGGGGAGGTTTTTGATGACTTTCAGTTTTCTTACAGTCAGTTCACCTATTTAGGTTTTCCATTTCGTCATGTTTCAATCTAGAAAGGTTATGTATTTCTAAGAATTTGATCATTACTCCTAGGTTATCAGATTTGGTGTTGTATAGCCTTTCATGGTTGGTTGTTTTTTTTTTTTTTTTTTGTATTAATGAGTCTAGCTAGAGGTTTGTTGATTTTATTCATATTTTCAAAGAACCAGCTCTTTCATTAATTTTTTTCAGTTGTCTTCTCTATTTCATTTAATTCTGCTCTAATTTTGATTATTTCCTTTCTTCTGCTGACTTTGGGCTTCATTTGTCCTTCTTTTTCAAATTCTTTATTTTGAAATGGTAGGTGGTTTATTTGAGATTTTTCTTGTTTCTTGAGGTAGTCATATAATTCTATGAACTTCCCTATTAGCATGCTTTTGCTAAATCTTGCAGATTTTAGCATGTCATATTGTCATTCTCATTTATCTCTATGTATCTTTTGATCTTTTATTTCTTCTTTGATCCAGTAGTTCTTCAGTAGCATGTTGTTTAATCTCCATATATGTAGTTTTCCGGTTTACTTTTCACAGTTAATTTCAGCCAGAATATGCTTGATGTGATTCCAGTCTTAAAGTTATTGAGACGAGTTTTTTGCCCTAACGTATGGTTTATCCTTGAGAATGTTTCATGTGCACTAGAGAAGAATGTATGATTCTGTTGTTTGAGGATGGACAGCTCTGTAAATGCTGATCATGTCCATTTGGGCTAAAGTGTCACTTAAGGCTAATATATATTTATTTTTTAAGGCTACTATTTTTTTTTATTCATTTTCTGAATGGATGATCCATTGCCATCAATGGGGCAGTTAGATCCCCTACTATAATTGTATTTTTGTCATTTTCTCCCTTTAGATCTGTTAATAATCACTTTATATATTTTGGTGCTCCCTGGTTGGGTACATAGATATTAATGTTAGTTTTCTTGATGTTTTGTTTCTCTTATCATTATAAAATGTCCATCTATGTTTCTTGTTACCTTTTTAATCTCGAAATCTATTTTGTCAGCTACACTGCTACACTGCTTTTTTTGGATGCCATTTGATTGGAATATAGTCTTTCACCCCTTCTCTTTGGGTGTTTGTCTTTGTGGTTGAGATGGGTCTTCTGAAGGCAACATAATTGGGTCTTGTTTTTTAATCCATCCTGCTACTCTTTGTCTTTTATTAATTTATTTTTTTAATGCCTACAGTATTCCTAGATGGCCTCCCATCCAAGTACTAACCAGGCCTGACCCTGCTTAGCTTCCAAGGTCAGACGAGATCGGGATTGTTCAGGGTGGTGGGCTGTAGTACTCTATGTCTTTTAATTGGTGAATTCAGTGCATTACATTTCAGGTGATTATTGATTTGGGTGGCCTTCTATAACCATATTATCTTTTGTTTTCTGGTTGCTCTGTGTCTTCGTTTGTTCTTTTTCCCTTGTATTTCTGTCTGCTATTTTAGTTTGGTGCTATTTTATGATTTTTTTTCCTTCATTTCTTTTTCGTTATGTGTTACAGTTGTAGATTTTTGTTTTGTGATTCCCATTGGGTTTATGCAAAAAAAAATTTTTTTTTTTGCAAAAGTTTTATACATACAGTAGTCCTTTTTCTTTTGATTGTATCTTATGTTCCTTCACCTGTACAAGTTCAGTCCTTTTCTCTCTCCCCTCTTATGTTTCTGTTGTCACAAATTATCCCTATTTATCCTTTGTGTTCATTTCCAAATTGTGGAAGCTATAGTCTTTTTTTTTTTTCTTAATGCTTTTTCTCCCTTAACCTTATGTTATAGGAAAGTGTTTAATACTCTACTTTGAATAAGAGTTGCAATTTCTGCTTCTGTCTGTCTGTCATCATCTTACAGTTTTGTATTCTTTTGTCTTTGTTTCAGGTTGAAGAGTTCATTTAAACATTTCTTGTAATAGAGGTCTTGTAATAAATTCCCACAGCTTTTGCAGAACTGAAATCTTTTTAAAGTACTTGTTTTTAATCATTTAGCAAGTTGTTAAGTAGAGGTCTTTCTTTTGTTTTCCAGTAGATGGTGGTATAGAGCAAATTTTTGTTTCCTCTTAGCTGCACCTCTGGGAGTTCCAGTATCTCTGTGGGGTGATATCTCCTTTCTTGTGGCAAATGCCCTATATTTCCTGACGAGATGGGTGTCCCCTTTATGACTGAGTCACTTCGGTCTTCAGGGCACCACTCCCATGGTGGTGTGTGGTGGGTAAAAGGGCTCTGGGCCTTGAGTTCCCAATGCTGCTTTCCTGTAACCAGAAGCCACTGGCCTTTTATTATCTGAGGTATCCCATCTGCCTCTACCAGGTTCTGCCGTGATTGGTGGGGGAGGAGTGGGGATTGGGGACAGCGGGGAGGCAGGTTTGTGCACCTTTGGCTTTGTTTTTCCCACTGGGTTTAGCCATAGAGAGTATAGGTCACTTCAGCTGGAATGTTGCTTCTGCCCTTTCATGACATGCCTCCATTGCTGCCAGTCTGCTAGGAACCATTGGGCTATGGGAGGGTGGCAAGGGGGTGTAGATTTGTGTATCTGCACCTTTTTTTTTTTTAACCTAGTCATGGCAGCTGTTCCACAGCAGGCACCACCCTCTGTACTATTTCTCTGCTCCATTCCTGGGCTCAGCCTCAATGTGTACCAGCCGTGCAGGCAGAATGCTGCCTCTGCCCCTCTGTCTACTGTGTAGGGGGTTGCAACATGACCCTTCACTGCTACTGTGTTCCCTGTGGCTGCAGTGCGTGCTTGACTGCATCTGTAGTTCCCGTCTTTGTCCTTTTGCCTGTCCTGCCTCCCCTGCCCTCCCAACATGCCCACCTTCAGATGTCTCAATGTGTAATCTCTCAGACATGTTGGTTGAACAGAAATTGTCAAATTATAGTTGTCCAACTTGTAACTTCAGGAAGACAGACCAAAAGATTTTTCTCAGTCTGCCATGATGCTGATGTCACTCCTGGTTTGTATTTTAAAAAGTCGTTTTATGATTTATCATGGATAAGTCATCAGTACAATCTATCCATTTTAAAAAAATGGCTTCATAATAGTCCTTTGGACTACTCATAGGATTAGTTTATTAACTGTTTCTCTACTAATTAGCATTTATGTTTCCATTATTTTGTTATTATAGTACTAAAGTAAGTAGCCTTAGAAGTAAATGTTATGTCATATCTGTAGGCTAAATTTCAAACTAGGATGCTGATTCAAAGGGCATGCACATTTTAAATTTTAATAGGTATTTCTGTGTTACTTTTTAAAGTTTGTGTCAATTTATTCTTTCATTAATAGCATGTGAATAAATGCCCATTTCCCTGAGTGGATTTTTTTAGCTTTTTAACCTTTTTTGAAACCTGCAATATACAAAAATAGAAAATATGCATATTCTTATAGCCCTGTCATCCTGTTCAACAATTACCTCATTTTTTACCTCCATAAAGTAATTGTATTGGAGTAGATTCCAAAGTTGATATTATTTCATTCATGTGAAATATTTTAAATCTTTAATATAAGCAAGGAAACAGTATTGCGTAGTGTGGGTGCTGCCTACACCGAATATTGACATTCTTCCTTTTTTCCACTTATTAGCAGTGTGACCTTGGGCAGTGTTGCCTAACTCTCTGTGCCTCTGTTTCTTTAGCACTAAAACAGTAAATGGTACTGAACTCATAGGTTGTTATGAAGAATTGATAGTCAATGTGAATTTATTACTGTAGTATGTAGCATTTAGTATGTACATAGCAAATGTTAGCAGCTACTTGTTCTTAAAGGCCATTTAATGATAGAAAATGGTAGAGGAAATGGTTAACTGTCTTCCTCATTATCATATTCTTAGTACTAATTGTAAAAGTTCCTAAAAAATAGTAGTCTTAATAAACATTTGTTGAGTTGCAGAATGGTATGGGAAATTTTATGTATTCTTTTTCATTCTCAGAATTATCTCAGTATTCCATAGTCTTTACATTGAAAAATTTGTAGAATAAATTTATTCGACAGTAGTGTCTAATCTTTTTTTTTTCTTGAACAATTTACCTTACTCATTAGCTTAACAGATATTGTACACTTACTGCTAGGTGCCAGATGCTATTTTCGGTATGAGGATGCATAAGGAAACAAAATGGGCAAAGCGTTTGCCCTCACGGAGTTTACAGTCCTCATTAAATTTGAACTTAAACTGATTTTTTTCTTCTCATTCTGTACTATGCTTCTGTACTATACTATTTCTTTCTTTTTTTTTTTTTTTTAAAAAGTCAAGTGGCAAGTTACAAGGAAAAAAAACTGAGGGTTGTCTTGTTTTTTAAGTGAACTTTCATGGTATATCTTGGAATGGATCGGACAGTCATCTGTCCTCTTCACCTTTAGTACGGTACACTTTTGAGGTAATGTATAGAATTGTGGCTTTGTCTCACCAAGATAAGATAACCTCCAAACTATGCTACATTAACACAGGAAGCAATTTTGGATATATTAGGACAATTTTCAACAAAAGGCCTTTTAAATATCTGTAAGAGACAGTTACATAAATCATGATGTTGAACATTGGTTTTACCACAAATTGATCTTTCTTAGAAAATATAATGTTGCACATTAAACAATAAGGGTATCTTTTAGGTATTGCTTTCTGGAAGTTTATGAACCCTAAGTTAAAAAAATAATATCCAAAGTTTTTACTCTATTTCAAAAGGTAAAAATATGAATATTGATGTTGTTGTAGTCTCCCTAGCTATTTTTTTTTTCACTTCTCTCCATTTGTAAGAAGAAGTAAAACATTAAATAAACATTTCCATCAATTCTGTGGAATAAATTCCTAGAAAAGGAATTGGACTAAAAGATATATACACCTAAAATTCTGAGAGGTGCTATTTAGATTGCCTTCCAGAAAGGCTATTACAATTCTTAGTGTTCAAAGTGCCTATTTGCCTATGGTTCATCTACCATTTTTAATCTTAGGATGAAAAAAAAAGTATTTTATTGTTCATTTATTTTACCTATCTTTTATTATTAAGTTGATCATCTTTGTTGTTGTTGTTAAACTACCCATTTGTAGTCTTTGTTCTTATTTTCTTTCTGCAGTTTCATGTTGTATTTTTAAATATTGAATTTACATGAAATTTACGTTTACCTGGAAAATGGGGCACATCTCTATTTTGTTCCCTTGAAAGTGATGATGGGTGCTCCCAGTTAAAGATGAGACACTTAATTTGGAAGTGATATTTAGTGTAGAATAATAATTTTTCTTCAGATATATAGAAAAACTTTCATTAATAATTATAAATAGATTTAGAGATAGTAAGAAAGCATTGTGTGTTTACATAACCTTTTGTACTAAAATTATAGTTTTCTCCCACACTGAATTGCAAATTTTTGCCTTTAGATATTTATATATATGTAAAGATTTGGTGCCATTAACGTTAACAATCACAGAAAGTTGTATAAACACATATTAAAGGCTGAAGAATTTCTTCATTGATAAAACAAAGCTCTTGCTTTTTTAGGAAAGAAAGATGTCTAGGTGACATGGCATAAATCATTTAGTTTGAAGCTTTTTTCAGTCATAGAATATTACTAACAGTGCTCACATAACCCTAGCAAATACATGAATGTTGATGAGGTGGTTATAGTTCCCCTTTCTTAAACTGGGTGCTGGAAATTTTTTGGCATATGCATAAATATACATTTAGTTTATGAAATGAGAGGAAAAAATGTAAGCATACTAACATTAATTACTTTAAAAAGCTAGTGGCATTCAGTTATTTTGTTATCAGTCATTACATGAAATTTTCAGGCTTGCAACTTAAAAACTGTCATGTTTGTATTTTGAATATTGTATTTCTATAACTTTTATTTCTACCTGCATAGGGTACTGATAAAATTAATACTGAAATCTTAAACCTTTGTCAGCTTTAACAGACGTTTTCATATTAGCACAGCAATATGTCTAAGGAATTTGCTCTCTGAGAGCAAAAGTACTTAAGAAATAGGTAAATGTATACAAAGGATAAATGATGTAACATAAGTTTTTGAAAATATGTAGAGGGAGTTTGTTATTCTTTCAGTCTTGACAGAATATGCAAATTTCCTGTTACTGTTAGGCTCTTGTGTTATGCTCTCCTGCTAGATTAAGAGCATTATTTGCTTGAGCTACCTATATTTTAGTTCCTCATTTGCTAAATGAGAATATTACCTGCTTTGTGGTTTTGTTTTGGGAAGGAAATGAAACAACAGTTTATAAAAGCCTTCTGTAAAGCCTGGTACATAGTAGACAATTATAGGTGTCTGTGATGCTATTCATATAAGCTACACTGATGGGACTCAACTTTTTCTTACCGCTGAACCCTTAGTTACTGGGGAGAAACCTTTCTTCCCATTATTGCTCTGAAGAACTACTGATCAATTTAGTGATGCACAATTTTAGCATTAAATGTGATGGTTTACAAATACCTTATTACAGTGATTTCTACTTTTGAAGGACCAAAGAGTCTCTGTTTACTTTTTCTTCCATTCTGTTGACATGTATTGAGTACACATGGTATGTAGAAGAAATAACATTGGTGCTGTTTTCAAGAGAACTGTCTGCAAATGTAGTTATTACAATAACATTTTTGCTTTTATTTGCATTAAGGATACTTACAATATCTATGCAAACTTTGAGTGTCCTTCTCTGTTTTAGAGGGTGGTGGACCCAGGAAAAGAAAATTATCTTCTTCTTCAGAGCCATATGAGGAAGATGAATTTAATGATGATCAGTCCATAAAAAAGAAAAGACTAGATCATGTAAGTTACATTTGAATTGCAGTAAAAAATTAGCTGCTTAAGCACAGAATTTGTTGAGTGTGTGGATATCAGACCTGAAAATCTACCTAACTGAATATTCTTTCTTTTCTCTCACAAGTCAGAAATTCTTTGTTTGTATTTCATTTGTGACTGTTTTTGCTTTCTTAAAGAAATTTATGTGGTATTAATTGCTTTTTTTCTGAGTTATGAAATTAACTTAAAAATATTTTAGTGGTATATATTTTTAAATATACTTTTAAAATTAAAAATTTTGATGACAGTTATACTTACATATGGTTATTCAGTACTTATGAAAAACAGCTGTTACCACCACCAGCACCATTTCCTCCTCTCCAGTGGCAACTACTTATTACTCTTTTAGATGGCTCCTTTGATATTTAACTGGTTATCTAAAAATAGTAGTTGTTATATTTTTATTGAGTTACTCTAGTTTTCTATTGGGCATGAATCCATTTATGTTCTTTTCTTCCAGCAAAATTAGCTCACTGGTCAGAAACATTGTTATATCACAGTGTACTGTGAATGTGAATCAGGGTTCCTAGGGCTGCCATAACAAGGTACCGCAAACTTGGTGGCTTAAATAGAAGAAATATATTATTTCACAATTCTAGAGTTTAGAAGTCCCAAGATAAAGTTGTTAGAAGATTGATTCTTTCTGAGGCTTGTTGCATCCTTCTCTCCTGGATTCTGGTGGGTTGTTTTTTGTTTGTTTGTTTGTTTTTAGATATACAGGCCAATGGTTAGACATTTACATAATTTATAAAATGATTCTCCTGCTTGTTCTAGCACCCATCTGGTACTACACATAGCCGTTACAGTAATATTGCCTATATTTCCTATGCTGTACTCTTCATCCTCACACTGTTTTGTAGCTACTAATTTGTACTTCTCAGTCCCTTTATTCTGGTGGTTTGCTGACAACTTCAGCATTTCTTGGCGTATAGACCTCCATCTCATCTTCACATTGTGGGCTCCCTATGTGCATATCTTTCTCCAAACTTCCCCTTTTAAGGATACCAGTCTGTAGATAAGGAACTCATCCTAATGAACTTATGTTTACTTGATTACCTTGTAACGATCCTATCTCCAAATAGGTCACATCCTGAGGTGCTGGGGACATGAATTTTGGAGGGACAATTCAACTCATTTGGTGTAGGCAGAAGGAGATGGATAGGGAAGGTAACTTTATACTTAGAGCAAGTTTCTGTTGCAGTCTCTTCCATGATGAAAGGGATCCAAAGTAATCAACTTCCTACTGGACAGGTGGCTGAATCTCCCAAGTAATGGTGATGTTATGCGAACTCATTATAGTCCTCTGCTCTTGGCATGTTGAGAACTCAATAGTAGCAATAGCCAGATAAATCATGGTGTGGAAAAGTCTTGTTGATCTGTGTATGCACAGCCTTAATCCCTGTTGCAATGGTCATTCATATATAGACTCATTGAGCAAGTGTCCAAGTGGCTGTAGCCTAGTGGTGTTCACAGAATAGATCTTCTTGTCTTCCTAGTTATTAAAAAACTCCACAATAAATGCCCTTTGCTGAACATCCACTTGGAACACTGTTATCCTTACATTCTGTTCTCAGAAAAACTTTGAGTTCAATAATGCACCTCTTCCCTAGACTTCTGGTCACTGATCTATCACTCATATTCTCCTTAGCTACTGTCCATAATATAATATTGATCTATACCTCTGGCTCTCTCTTTCTATACAAAATAGACAGCAAGATGTACAACAAGTTGTGCACAGGGTTATTCTCTTAAATGGTATTATATTATAGCGGTTGTTCACTTTCAGCTTCTCACAATTATGTAAACGGTTCAAACTTTTCCCTTCATTTTATCTAATCATGAAGAATTCCCCAAAGTGCCATAGATACTAGTTGAAGGGGAGGCAGCAGTAAAGCAGAAGTAAGTACCATGGGCGTCTGAGAATTATTTGTACCATACTGTTTGTGCTACAACTTACTTGTACCTTCTGAACCTGCTCAAGTCCCGTCTCAAATACACCATTTCCATTTGCTGCTGCTCATGCTGTTTTAGGCTTGGTGGATCAGATACCGAGATCACATAACAGCTCAAGTCTCATGGTCACTTGATGTTCCATGGTCAACCATTTTGTTCCTGTCAGGACCTTTTATCAAAACAATTGTTTCATAAAAAGAGTTCAGCGCATTCTGTTTTAAAAATGTGAATTGTTTCAATGTAGTAAATATGTAAGAACAGTTTGAGTATAACCTGAGTTTCTCATTGTCTGTGCAGTTTTGTCTATGACAAATATTAGATGAACACAGAAAGCTGTACCCAGCTGAGCTATACCACATAAGAATACATAAAACACACATACCTCAGAACATCTACTAACTGCCTCATCTCACCATGTTTGTTATTCCACAGAGTTGTTTTACTATTCTTTCATGTTTGCGAACTTTACTGTTTTAGAAAGGTACTCACTCAGCAACCTAAACATGTCTAAACGTTCTGATGCATGCAAAAGAAAGTTTTAAGTATTGAGGAGAAGCTTGAAACAAACGTTTGGAAGAAATGAAAATGTGATTTTGAGCAATAGACATAAAGGAATCTACATTGTCACAAAAATAAAAGTACGTGGCTGGACCACCTTCAAATGCTGTCAAGTCAGTAACAACAAGTATAAAGAAACAGAAGAAAAGGAAAAGTTGTTTAGCATTTTTCACCAAAGTGAAAAAATCAAGAACAACCTTTTACACGTGGATCTTTATATACAAAGACTTTAAATGGAAATCACTGTATCCTTGCAATAGTAGCTCCTTTTAGTGACAGTAGTGGTTGCTTTAGTGGTTTTGACAAACTTATAAGCCATCAACTGTCACACAAAGCCATGCACACAGTTGGGAAAGCTGCAAAATAATTTTCCAGTGGTGATACAAAAGTCAACTGAAGAAAGGCGGCTATTGAATTAAATTCTCAATTTTGATGAAACAGGTATTTGTTATGAATGTGTATCTCAAAGGACCCAAATCTGAAAGAGAAAACATACTCTAGGATTTAAGGCATTACTGTGATGTTCAGTATCAGTGCCTTGTAGAGACTTGAAACTACAATCAGTAGTAGTTTATCACTTGCTAAACTGAGCCTTTTAAAAGAAATAAAGTCAGCTTTAGAGTTCACAACAGTATAGCAAATATGTATTGATTTCCCAAATCTGCACTGATATTTTTACTTAATTTTGCTCTGTTACAGAGGATTATTAAAAAAACAAAACTCCAAAATGAAAAAACTTAGCTTTTAAAATTCTTATAATGCATTAAGCTTATCTCTACAAAAGCTGAACTCACCCCAAATTTTTTTTTCTTTTTTTTTCCTTTTTGCCTCCAAAAACCACTTCTCTGATAGAGCCCTTTGATAAAAGTGATAACATTTATGGCTTACTATTTAAAGTGAACATTTAAGATGTTAATTGCTAGTATTCAAGATGAGGATGTGGATATGGTTATGGAATGTTGGAAGATATTTAACATCAGAATGGCCATGCTACTGTTGTAGAAGCCTATAGTGATACAAGTGTTAGATTACGTGTGGTGGAAAATTCTCCTTGATTTGTGATTTGTTCCTTCAGAGAAATTTTTAAAATTTTTTATTTTTAAATTAGAGTTGACATTCAGTGTTATTTTATATTAGCTTCAGGTACTTCAGAGAAATGTTTAAAATTCATAACAAGCTGTGTTGATTTAAGAGAACAGGTTGGATTTGAGGAGTTAGAAAATGAAGATGTTGAAGAGTTTCTAGAGTCCTGTCCTTATTTAGCCATAGAAGACTTGAAACAGGTTGCTGTTGATGGCCATTTAGGTGCAGAGGTGATGAAGATGACAATGAAAACCAAAACCTTCACAGTGACTACATAACACAGCAAGTTATCAGGTGTTTTACATGTTATTGAAAACGTGTACTGGTCTGAAAATAATGGTTTACTGCTGAATGTAGTAGGAGAGTCTTGCATGGTATCCATTTGAATTGGGAACCATACAGGCAATTTTAATATGAAAACGGGGGGTGGCTAGCAAAGCAGCAGAAATTTATTTGTTTTATGTATTTGTTTATTTTTAAATTTATCATTTATAGTTTCAGCCAGTATGGCGAAGATAACAAAAGTACAATGAGCAATAGATGCCTTCCATCGCTGGTATTAGAGCTTTCTGTTCATTTTCAGATAACCCTCCTGCTACTTCCTAGTAACTCACAAGCTGCAACCCTTCCAATGCAAACATCCCTAAGCAAACTTCAGTTCATATTTATTGTGTCATATTTATTGTAGTATTAATGTGTGTCTTAACCATTTAATATGTGTGAAATTGTGCTGCCCTTTTTTTTAAAAGGTCCCTTTCTCTTTTTCTAATGTGTCATTGATGAAATTTTTGAATATTGTACCTCTGACTGGATTGTTTTCAACATTGTAGTTTTTATTTTCATGACTTTGCACAGCACAGTAATTTTGGAAATGCATATGTCAAGTTATAGCAGAACAGACTGTAGTTGTCAGCAGAAGCAGATTTGACCTTGCTTCAAAACCATGTGGGTCTGTGCTGTGATTTTCCCATTGGGGCTTGCCAGAGCTTCCTTATTATCCATAGGTTCTTTGAGAATCATTGTATCTGTTTGCTTATCGTGAAGCCCAAGCAACAGAGCACCTTATACTACACCCTGAACCCACTACAGAGCCTTCTCAATCGGGGTCCCATTCATAACTGTCAGTTTAAGGGCTACTTTGTAAACAGGAGAGCAGCACACACCCTAATGAAGTATACCTTACCTCCAAAGAGGGGAACCAAGTGTTGTGCAGCCATTTGTCTTTTTTTCCCCCAGTTTAATTTGCAACATGTTCCATATTGAAACCCCCAAAATCTTGCAAGTGGTGGGCCCCAGAGTTTGAAAGTGGTTATTTCCCACTCTGACATGTACGTGTGTATCTTACTAAGGCCATCTAAAACAGCCATTTCTTCCTGCTTATCAAGTCCAGTCAATGTGATGTCTTCAGTGTAGAACAAAGTGATATTCTGTGGACTGTGCAAAACTATCAAACCCTTGAGTACTATATTATGAAGGAGAGAAGAGTTACCGTAGCCCTAAAGACAGTGAAGGTGTATCTATCACTAACCTGCCCAGATGAAAACAAATTGCTTCTGTTTGTTCTTTCTGATTGGAATAGGTAAGAAAAATCATCTGCCAGATTTGATAACTGCATAGTTATATTGATCTACTCCAATAAAGATAACCACATCTGGTACAGCAGCTATAGTTGGGGTCATCACCTGTTTGTTTATGTTAACTTAAAATAACTTGCCAAGACTCATTCAGCTTTTGTCTAGGCCAAGGAAGTACATTACATTGCGATGGAATGGTGGCATAAATTTCTGCAGTTCCTTCAGGAATGCTGCTGCTGCTACTACTGCTTGAGAGGGCAATTCTAGGGACACAGATTTGGTGTTTCCTACAATAATGGCCCCTACTCCATGAGTCAAGGAACTAATAGGAGATTTCTGCCAGTGCCAAATGTGTATGTTCCAGCCCTGCATTCTTGAACCAGAAAAATAACCACAGGACTGACTCATAACCCCTAGACCCACGGGACAGATCTGGCCCCATTTCCGAATCCCCTGGTGTTTATAAATCTCTAGTGTAACTGCTGGACCACATAAGTATTTTCAGTCTCAGGGATTAACAGAGCTGGCATAAGTGTGGGATCCAAGAGCAAACAGCAAGTGATAGGAACACTACTGAATGTTTAATTTGCACTATCAAATATTTGATTCCTAAAAGATTTTCTGTTTTGTAAATATTTTAACTTTTTTTTTATTGAGGTAAAATTCACATAGCATAAAATTAACCATTTTAGAATTAGCAATTCAGTGTCATTTAGTGTGTTCACAATGTTGTGTGACTACCACCATTCTTGTCTATTTCTAAAACGTTTTCATTACCCCATAATAGTGTGTTATACCTTTAAGCAGTTTCTCCTCATTCTCTTCTCCCCCCACCTCCTGGCAACAACCACCAGTCTGCTGTCTGTCTCTGAATTTTATCTGTTAGATACCTAAGTTTCTGTTCCTATCTTAGCTAGTTATTAATCTACCTGTAACCTCTAAAAGGCTTGTTCTTCAGTTACAGTGTCTTTAGCTGTAAAGTGAGGATGGCAACTGAATTTTTGAGGGCTTTGAAGTGATTTCTCCAAATCTTCATATTTTATTATCTTCTGCTCAAAATCCTGCTGCTTGTGAATGAATAAGGACCTCAGTTTAGCCCCCCAGGACTTATGCAATATTGCCTCTGGTTTCCTTTTCAGCCTTATAGCCTATCCATGGTCTCCATGCTCCAGCCCAAATGGTCCATTACTATTACAAAAACACATGCAGTTTTCTCCTTTCTACTCCATACTTCCATAGCATTTTATTTGTCTTTGTCTTGTGGGAACTGCATCCTATTCCTGTGTGCAAGAGAAGTATCACCCACAATTCAGTTATTTTTATCTTTGATAGTGAAAGAAAAAAGTAGCATTAGATGTGGGATAAAAAAGGAGGTAGAAGAGAAAGTATGAACTGTATTTTCCTCTATCTTGTTTGTATACCATGTGGTATAGATCTAAGCAAAGTAGATTAATGCCTTTTGATTGACTAAAATATACCATTTTTTTTTAGGCGTGAACCCAATGAATCTTTTTTTTTGCTTAAATATGGAATATTTACCAGTTTCTTCAAGTGATGACAGAGAAAAAGGAAAGAGATTATGTGTATGAACAGCCACAATTATTCCCCGATTAATGTTTAACATATATTTAGTTTCACATAAGTTTTTTTTTTTTTTAATCATTGTGTCACTTTTATGTTGTGGCTGAGCAATTAATATTTAAGCCGTTCTATGAATCAAGACTGAAGTAAAAGTAAACTTTTTTCTCAGTATTTGAAATATATAGGGGAGTATGAAACAGCACAGATGAATTTTTTTTTTTTTTAGCTTGGAGATATTTTAATTTACCTGAAATATACTTGAATTATTTTGACTTAATTTGAGAAACATCCTAGTTTTTAAAGCAAACTTATCTCATTTTGAGCACTGTATGAATGAAGTGTGAGTTGAGTTATTAGATAGGCAGTCAAGGTCTTTCGGTGGTCTCAAACCAGAAATACTTTTTATCTTTACAGGCATAATTTTGTCATTTGTTACATGAACAAAAAAACATTTGTGGATTCTTCTGAATGTGATAACTTCCAAATCAAGTCAAAATACAAAATGTTATTTGTCTTGAGACTGTGGTTATTGATGATGTCTTAAATTGGTTCTCTTTTTCCCCCTCCACATCAGGGAGAGGAATCAAATGAGTCTGCTGAATCTAGCAATAATTGGGAAAAGCAGGAAAGTATTGTATTGAAATTACAAAAGGAATTTCCCAATTTTGATAAACAGGTGAGTAATGTTCAGAAATTTAAACAGTGGGTACTAATTGTTTGTATTACAAAAGAGCATTAGAGATTAACCATGTAAAAGTTTTGCATGCATTTTGCATTTTTCTAATTAAATCTTTTCTTATTAAAAATGTTTATACAGGGTTATAACCATAATTAAAACAAATGTAACTATATTAATAATTGTGAACTCATGTATAAAATGTAAATCATTTAGAAAGCTATAACCTCAGGTCAGTTGTTTTAGTTTTTTTTCATATTTTTCTTTAAATTTCTCATAAAGAATTTAAAGTATAATACTGAATTTTGGTGTGTTAATATTCTATATTATATATTAGATAGCGAGGATACTTTCAGAATCAGTAAAGACCCAAGCCAAGTGTGCCAGTGCCACAAGGACCACTGTTTAATCATATATATAATTGTACAGAGAAACACGTTATTTAACATTTGGAATACATTTACATTTACATTTGAATTATTTAGGTATATGTACAGATCATATATCTGCTTACTTCTGGTGAGCTGAATACAAAATCTTGCCGCTTTACTGGTTCTTTACACCTGTTGAAACTATGTTTTGAAGTTGGCAGTTTGTAAAAAAAACCTAGCTTCATATTGAAATTTAATTGAGCAAACATTTTTTGATCCTCTAGTATTCAGAGCACTTTATAGGGAAAGTTGAAACGCAAAAAAAGTCAAGCGTCCTTTCCTTTGAAGACATATATTTGTGGAGATGAAATTACATAAAAAGCATTTATAAAGTAGCATAAAAACAGGTGTAAAATAATTAGATACATTCTATTAAGTGTAAGTGATTTACTTATTTTTAAAAGCATAAAAGTTTTTGAGTTCTAATTTTAGATTTTAACAGAGATCAATAACTAATTTCTAGGAACTAAGGGATGTACTCAAGGAACATGAATGGATGTACTCAGAAGCTTTAGAATCTTTAAAGGTGTTTGCAGAAGACCAAGGTAATTCTCTAATCTGTGTTATTATTATAGAAAATGCATTCTTCCCATTCTTTATTTTAGTATGTAAGAAAATGTAAAACTTTTCTAATAATCAGAGAAAGGGATTGCAAAAAATGTTGGAAAAAATCATGTAAAATTTTTTTAAATGACCAGTGCTCAAATGTTTTGGCCTATTTTTTATGGCAGTGTAAAATGAAACAAATATCTTTTTCTATTTGGATAACTTTTTTTGATAGAGCTACCTTTAAACTACTATGTTTTATTGAATACAAAGGAAACATTTTTTATATTTTAACAGCTGCCAGGATAGATTTTAGGATTTCTGATAAATCACTGTATTTACTGATAATCACTGTAATATAGATGTCCTAGCCTGCACTTGCATGAATGGCAGAAGCCCCAGTATCAGAAACTTAACAAGGTGGGAATCACTGGTATGGAAGAAAGTCCGTGATCCCATCATGGAACACTCTTAACCATAGGAACCAAATGTAAATGAGAAGTAGTGGGGAAGAGTTGAATCACACATGATTAGTAACATCCTTAAGCAAGAATTAAGTCATTAGCTCTTTGTAATTGGCATTAGTTTTCTCTGTTTTTGTTGTTGCTGTTATTAAATGAATTCTTTTTAAGAAAGGCTGTACTACAAATGCTTTTGATGGCACAGAGATGATACTGTGTGGAGAAAAGAAAGCCACCAACATCACAAATTCTGAGTCTGAAAAATGATTTAGAAGAAATAGATTATGAACGTGAAGAAATTTGAGGGATACCTTATCCAATTTATTTTGCTTATTTTTTTATATATATGCACAAGAATGAAGGTGTGTGATAATCAGTGTGTTAGTCTAAAAGCTCTTCAAGTAAGTGAAACAAAAACATTCTAAATAAGTATTGTGTTAAATATTAATTAGTAGTATGTATTTTCTTACTGGTACAATCACAGGCATCTTAGAAACCTATGGAATATGATACATTAATCAGTGATAAAGTAGTGATGCCTTTTAATAGTATATTTAGATAAGTAATGATAAACTAGTTGGGGATGGTGAGAGGAAAATTAATTATAATATGGAGGGTTTTAACTTATGGTGAAATGGAGGTTTAACTTAAGGACTTATCCACGTCTGACTGCAAGTAAATTACATTTTGCATCGCCCATTTACATTTTCAGACCTTTGTTAGAAAATGGAGATTTATATTTAATCCACTTTGAAAAAATTATCATTTTTGAAACTAATTATTAACAATATTGTTTCATTTCAAATTCTACTTCACTGTTTCTCTTTAGAGTGTATCAAGATTTAACAATAAATTATAGTTGGATTCTGTATACAAAAGGAAATTATACGTTTAAATATTTTAATTATCTTATTTGAAGTCCTACATCTTTATATTTAATTATAAATCTTCTAATTTAGTTATTTTTGTCTTTATTTGCACACAGATATGCAATATGCTTCACAAAGTGAGTTTCCAAATGGAAAAGAAGTTTCTTCAAGGAGTCAAAATTATGCTAAAAGTGTAACTAAAACAAAATTAAAACAGAAATGTTCCATGAAACCACAAAATGGTTTTAACAAGAAACGTAAAAAAAATGTATTTAATCCTAAAAGAGTCATTGAAGACTCTGAATATGATTCAGGTTCTGATGGTGGTAGTTCACTAGATGAGGACTATAGTAGTGGTGAGGAAGTGATGGAGGATGGCTATAAAGGTAAAATTCTTCACTTCCTTCAAGACGCTTCAGTTGCTGAACTTACTTTGATTCCTCAGTGTTCTCAGAAAAAGGCTCAGAAGATAACAGAACTCCGGCCCTTTAATAGTTGGGAAGCTCTGGTAAGGTTACATTCTTTTTTCCCCCCTTCTGTGTGTGTTTAATTCACAGTACCGCTTATAGTCAAGGTGTCTTCAGACCAGGGAAGCATAGATGGGTGGCCTTATCCTGTGTAGAGTCAAACTTTACTTTCATTGTAAGCCAATAGTATTTCAAAGAGTGTCATATGACCTAATTTTGAATGAATTAAGGGGTGATTTTCCTGAAAAAACCCAAGCTGATTGGCTAGGCATACTGTCACTCATTCTTTTGCATAGAAACTTGGTTCATTTCACTGCAGAAGAAGAAATTAGAGCCTTACATTTAGGAAGGAGTTGTTTGCTAGCCTGTTCTGATCTGTTGCTGCTGAGACACCATGCAGAAAGCAAGAATGTGGCAGAAATTTTACTACAAGTACTTGAAGAGCAATAGCAACGTCCAGGGGAGCTCCATGATTCCAAATACCAGCCTAAGTGTTTTATGCTTCACCACAAAAGAAGCAATTGTTTATTTTCTTTTTCCTTTAAAAGTGACAGCTCAATCTCTAACATGTTTTTCTTGGTTAAACAACGCAGCCATTTTATGGAGTGTAGCAGGCTGCAGCATTTTTAATTGGAAAGATAGAAAAGTGTGTGGAAGCCTAGAATTCAAGCGTTAGGTGAAGGGAAAGCATAAGTACTGGTAAGTACACTCTGCATGATCATTTTCTGGAATTTGATTTCCTATAAACAAGTTTTATCAAAAATACCTGTATTTTGAGCTTTGTAAATGTCAATAGCAAATCTTATTCAAACGGAGAAATATAAGAACTCTTTTACATTTGCTTTGACTTTTGTGAGAATGTGGGCTTTTGTAGCATGAATTGTATATAGGCCCTATTGTGAACGTAATATAGATTATTGTTTACTGTGTTAGAGGATTAACTGACTTGATATTTTATAAATTTTTAGAAAGTTCTATTCCTTAACTTTAGAGAGTAAAGTTGCTTTTGTGATTAATTTTATACTTAATACAAACCTATATGAACATAAGTTCCTTTGATAACTGTCTTAAAGTGGTGGTATGGGAGGGCCCTTAACAGTAATTGTAAAAGCATTTTTTGAAAAATTAAAATATTTAAAAAATATGAAACAAAATTACTAGTATTTCCTAGCTAAAAAAATAAAATAAAACCATCCGTT
The DNA here is from genome assembly GCA_003508835.1 of Eonycteris spelaea. Taxonomy (NCBI): domain Eukaryota; kingdom Metazoa; phylum Chordata; class Mammalia; order Chiroptera; family Pteropodidae; genus Eonycteris; species Eonycteris spelaea. The sequence goes on along the minus strand of PUFA01000074.1, from coordinate 4,962,188 downwards.
TTGCCTGAGGCCTTTGCTTTTCTAGAGAACATCTGTCAAAGCAGGCCCCTTTCAAAACTTGTTCAGCTTTGCCAGAGTGATTTATTTGTAAAAGTATTTGCTGAAGGGCTTTCTTGTTCTTCTTTCCTTCCTTTTCTTCTTTCTTTTAATCTTAATGGTCTCCTATGTTATTGCAGAATCGGGTTGCTCAGGCTTGTTGGGATTCTTATTTATTTAATAAGGAATGCAGTTATCTGCAATAGTATGTTTAGTCACTGCAACTACTTGCCCGAATATCTTATAGTAATAGTAAATTAAACCGGAGTTATATGTGCCAGATGCTTTTAAAAATATTCAGCAACATAACATGAAGAAAGCATATTCCCCTACTAATTAATTGGCATCGTTTAAATTAGTCTTAACATGAATTTGCAGATTATGTGTTACCCAGTTAAACCTTGTCCCCTTTCTCAAAGTTGAACACAGAGACTCTATTTTTTACTAGCTGTGCATGTAAGTGTAAATGTTGATTATTTATGTAACAGTTAAGACATAAACTTGCTGCTGGAGTTCAGTGACTATAGGGCTTTGTTGTCCTGAAAAAAAAAATAGGTAAATGAAGAGGTTTTGGGAAAGAACAGTTAGAACTAGCAAGTCAGTGATAGAAGCTTTGAGTTTTAATTAGCTTAGAACTTTAAGCTTCTACTTTCAATTACTTTACAATTTTGAATATGACTGACTTATAGAGCAATTTAATAACTTAAAATTATAAAAAGAAAAGGCAGGTATTTTGGTTAAAAGCTATACAATTTACTCCTTCCCTATTAATCAGAGAGGTTTGATAATGTACTTGTAAATAACTTAAAAATGAAACAAAAACATTTACTTTTGTTTTCATAGGTACTGTATTTAGATGAGCATTAGTTGAAATTTTAATTATGTCACTCAGTCATACTTTCATGATGTTACAAGGTGCATTATGTATTAAGAACAACATGCAAATGTCTAGTAACTCTTAACATTGTTGAAGCTTATTTAGATTTAAGGGTTTGGAATTTGGTATAAGTTTAAAATTCGTTAAAAAAATGCATACTGAGCCAACAGATCAATTTCATGCATAAATTGTAATTATTTTTGTTAAAACTGAAGTCTCTATAGCACATTGGTAGGTAAATGAAGTCATTAGTATTTCATTGTCTTGTTTTATAAAAATAGTTTGAATGTTAAAGTTATTTTAGCACTACTTTTTATAACAAAATTTTAAAAGTTAAACATTATTGTTAAGGACTTTCTCATATACTTTAATCATCATGTGAGGATAAATTAGTTATTTAACAAAATGCATGCATTATAGGGAGTTGTTTATGTTTGCAGCTTTATACCCATTGTTTTTTTTTCCTTTGAATTAAAACTAAATATTGTTTGTCAAGTTTCCTTTATAATTTTTCCATTTTACTTATTTTTCTGCTTAATAGCAGTGAAGTACATGCTTGGTATAAGGAACCACATCATTAAATCATGTGGTTCTGGAAATATAGCCAACTAAAAATGTCACTAGTTTTCAAACATGTACTGTTAATGTGGTAAAATTGGGATTTTTATTGCCAAATTTCACACATTTGATGACATCAGTTCACCAACCACTTAATGAATTTTCTATTAGCCTTTTGCAAAGCAGGGTGGAGATGCTGTTATATCTATAATGATCTTATTATATTGCATCTTTATACTTTAATCAAACTAGTAATGTATACTGACTAAATCAAGTAAAACTCATTCATAAATAGTTTAACCTAAAAACTTCATATATGCATCTACTTCCTTAACATTTAGATCAATGTAGATAAAGTTTTCCTTGATAGTTAACCAAGCAACCCAGGTTGAGTTCATTTTTTAGTTCATTTCTGTTCCTTGTTGTGCTGTTGCCATCTGTCTACTAGTAACTTAGACCTCAGGTTTCTTTTTTGCTTTGTTTTTTCAGTGATTATAAAATATATGTCTGAATTTGTCACTTTAAAGCATTGTAATGCCCACTACTTCCTTTCTGATAGGTGGCTTCCGTTAATTTGTGAATTACAGAATTCAGGCTTTGTTTTAATTTTTATAAGTTTGTACTCTGTCCTCAAGACTGTTACTTGTTGGGAATTAAATCTGCTTTTAAACAGTTTCCTCCTTATAAAAATTCAAAAATATTTGCACTGTAAGAGTGACACACTGTGGCAAGAGAGAGGTACTTCAGTTTGTGGCTATTTTTAAGAGAACATTTTCTTAGAGTGAAACGTGAGCTTTTAATCGTAGTAATCAAGGCCATATTGGTGTTCTTTTATTCATGTAATTATCCAGCAAGTACCAATTTTATTTTCTTTCTCTCTGGAAAAATATATCATTTTTTTAAAGAATGGTTTATTTTCCTTGTCTAAAATTTAAAAAGTACTTGCCAAGAACAAAGAGAAAGTATAGTCAGTATTCGACTAGAAATATCCACCACTAAGTACTTTATTTCATCCATTTATGCATATGTAAATATTTAATATTTATGTGAACAGGATTGTATTTTCTATGCTTATCAATAACTTTAAATTTACTAGTAAATCCAGTATTTACAAGTACTTTGTATTCCTTAAATCTTTTTGGTGAAGTAACTTACAGGGTTGTTAAATGCTTTTAGTCTTCAGAAAATAGTAACAGTCTAGTTTACATTGAATCAAACTTTGTTGGATCAAACCATTTTTATCTTTTTTTAACCCTCTCAGGGCTTTTAAACAATTTATCGCTGGTTACATTACCTACAAAATGTTAAGACTACATTTTTTTAGCCTGTGTTGTAATAATTGTCCAGTGGGATATAAACAAAAAATACTGAGATTTTTGGAAAATCCTTAAAGGATTTCTTCTTTCTTTTGGTCAAGATGTCACTGTGATGGTGGAAACCGCATATTGAGGATATTCTAGTTCAAGTATTAAACTAGAATTCTTGAATTTTGAACTACTATACCCGATCTGAACTGCTTCCTTGGGTCTTCATTTACACAAGAGAGAAATACACTTACGTTTTATTTAAACCCGTGATGTTTTGGATTCACTGTCACTTAAAGCAACTAATCTTAACAGATTAATCGTTTATTCAGACTTTCTCCTTGAAAGTCTGTTTACTGATGTTTTACATTCATGGACAGTGTATCACTATTAAGTAAATTTAAATTCTAAACTAGCAGCAGTAATTGGGATCATCCCAAATGTTGGTTGGCTTGTATAGGAAGATTGTGAAGGCCCAGGGAGTTAAAATTTGAAATTGGACTTCAAAGATTAACCAAAACGTCAAGAGTTCAGTTAAAAATCTTAGTAATCAACTCAAACTGTTGTAACATTTTCAAATGACACATACATTTTGCTCTTACCTTCATTTCCCCTACAAGAATTTCAAACGTAAAAATCAGAGTGGTGTAATGAACCCTCATGTGCTAATCATGAGCTTCAGTTACAGCTTATGTCTGATCTTATTTCATCTACACTCTCATCCACTTTCTTCCATCTCATATTATTTTAAAGCAAATCTCAGATTTCATTGAAATATATATCTCAAAAAGGTTTTTTAATCCCCAACAAAACCACAGTAACATTGTCACACCACACCTAATAAAAATCATCAGTAATTCCTTAATATTAGAAAATATTTAGGGTTCAAATTTCTGGTTTCTCATAAATGATGTAAATTTTTTTTTCACAGTTAGTTAGAAATTAGGATCCAGAATAAGGCCCACATGGTGTGATTGCTTTATAGGTCTTTTTAACTCTTAGTCTGTAGGTTCCTCATCCATCTATTCCTGTTTCTTTTCCTATAATGACATTGGTGAAAAATAGCTTCCCAGTCTGGACTGATTATACCTTCCTGGTATAGTTTAACATAAATATGTTCCTCCAGCCCAGTATTTTCTATAAAGTTATAATTAGAAGGTTAAATGTTTCCACGGGTTCTCTCTGGCTGTGTCTTTTTTGTAATGTTAGCTTATCTCTTTAGGTTTTGATGTAATAAATTGATCTTCTCTAGGTCAAAACAGTTTTCATATTTCGAGCCTTATTACTCCGAAAAGGACTTCCTAGATCCTAGGTTGTATTAGTCTCCTTGCAAAAAAGTACCCATGAATTTTGTTCTTTTTCTTGTATTATCAGTTCTTACACTTAAAATTATTTGTTGCATGTCTTTTCCAATAGCCATAAACCACATGAGGGTGAGGACTGTGTCTTTATGCCAGGTACCTTCACCAGCCAGGGTAGTACTTGCTAAAAAATATGAACATAATAAATGGTAGTTGGTTACAGATTAAAAAGTTGATTTTTTTTTAACTTGTAAGGTCTTAAATTTTTTTTAATTTTTGGGAGGCACTGATTAGTGAAAAGAAAAGAACATGAACTTTGGAATTGGTTATCCTTTGTGACCTTGGAAATTGAAGTTTATTTATTCATCCAGAATTGGTGGACTGACCTTGCAGTTGCTTTGAGGATTTAATGAGTAGTGAATAAAAGATGTCTAGTAGTTTCTAGCACATAAAAAGCATACGATATGTTCCTCTTTTTTTCCTGGTTATTATTGGTTCTACATACCCATACATATCACAAAAACACACAGACATGCATACCACAATAGGCATGAGACTAGTTTTTTGTTTTAATGAAACTTTCTTAAAATCTTCCAAGCACTGATTCTTACATATCCTGCTGTATATATAAATCTTTTCCCTGAAAAACACAAAGTGGAAGGTCACATTGTGACTGAATGTCGTCCTTGTGAAAACGTAAAGTAGTATGCACATAACAATGTCATTTTGTGAAGTGGTTTTTGTTGTTTAATCTTGCAGTACGTTAATAACAGGGTTTTGGAATATTGGAGATTTCATTTCTTACCAGCTTATTCTAGGTTAGAGATGAAAAATATGTATTATTATAAATTATATTTTTAATGAAATTGTTTTAATATGTCCTATGTGTTAAATTTCTGTTAAGATTCTGTGAATTTTGAAGTATTGTGATTATAAAGATTATTTTTAGAGCTGTTAATTTGATTCTTGTTGTAACTTTAAAGAATATGCTATGTAACATTCCGTGAATCAAAATTATGTGCTGTTTTATTCTAACAGGTAGTTTTACTTTAGTTTCTTTTATTCCGTTCTGGGTCACGGGCTTTTGTGATCCTTTTCACTAAAAATATTTTTTTTGCAGTCGTCAGGATGTATTTTTCCAGCTACCTATATGGAAAAATTCTATTATAGCTTTTACATTATGAAGTATTCATTGCCTCTTTTAGTAAAATAAATACAAATAAATACATTATGAAAGAAATTCTTTGAGTTTTCACACAAAACAAGTTTGAGTTTTCTATAGGTGTTGTGTTAAAATTTTTAAAAAGTTTTATCAAATTATTGAATTGGTCATAGTTAACTTTTGATTCTTACAGTGTCTTTCCAAGTAATAGTCTCAGTTTAGGAGTAAAATATCAAGTGACAAATAATATTTGGAGTTTTGAAAGCTTAAGGGATTGTACTTTGATGATAGGGAAAAAGTATGTTTTTAATTTCTTATTAGTAATGTATCATAGTCATAGGAAGTGACAAAACAGAGGTGAGAGACAAGGTGTGCAATTATTACATTTGGTACTGTTACCTTTGGTAAAAAAGATGAATTTGAGATTTTGAAGACAACTTGTTAAGAGACATTAACAATTACTTTGGAGTTTCTTCTATAAGAGAACAGCTACCCGGGTCAAAGTGACATGCCTGGGATTGTGCATTTTGGGGGAAAGACATGTTATTTCAGTGTAATAAGTTTGAGGTGACAGTAGGATTATCAAAGCGAACATGGAAATTTAAATGTAAACGTGAAGAATCAAGTCCTGTTAGCACTTGATTAAGGTCATTAGTAAAAGTTTAAATTAACAGTCATTTTTTCTTCTTAAAGTTGAGACTGGCTTCTTGTTTACTAGATCTAAACTGTTAAATTGTTTATCTTTTTGTCTTAGTTCACAAAGATGTCCAAAACTAATGGCTTGTCAGAAGATTTGATATGGAACTGTAAAACACTGATCCAAGAAAGGGATGTAGTTATAAGGCTTATGAACAAATGCGAAGACATTTCTAATAAATTGACAAAACAAGTTACCATGCTCACTGGAAATGGAGGTGGATGGAACATAGACCAACCCTCCATTCTGAACCAAAGGTAATATTTATTGTACATACTTATGCATTATTTTATCTTAATTATATAAAATTTCTGAATTTATTTCTGTATCATGTCTAGGGAACTTAAATGTCAAATGATGAAAACCAATGTTAAAGGGAAACTCAAGGTTTTCTTTATTGGCACATAAGTGGTGTATGAATAATTTATCGTTGATTTTTTTTTCTCCTCCCCACAATCAGGATATTTTATTTCATCCTATCATAAACTAGAGAGAGGAAATGTCACATCTCCTGCGTCCTTTGTTTTCCTTGTCTGATGACAGATAATTTCATATATAATCACAGAAACCAAAAAGGTGGTTTTAGCTACCCCTTTAATTTGATACTTCAAAAAGTCAGCCTTTTAATTTCATCAATGTAAAAATTTCTGCTTTAGCTCAAATCATAAATATTAGCTTTTAATCATTAATAAAATAAAATTATTAAAATATCCTGTATCTGCAATAAAATGTTTTAAATAATTTCAGAAGTCCAGATTTTTAAGTCTCTTTTTGGGGTAGAAACACATCAAATTGAAAGAAGATACTATTCATTAAAATAGATTACATTAGGAAAAATTATAAAAAGCATTTTTAAAAAGTATATTCCCTAAAACTGTTACTTTCAGTAAATACCTTTTCATAATTCTTGCAACAAATGGACACTAAACTATTTTCTTGAAAACATTGGTTCAACAGCCAGTACATGTTGAAGCAGAATTTTATAATTGTGAGTACCCCCATTTTGCATGGTATTGGGATATTGGGATGGGGGAAATTGTTTTGAACTTCTTTTAAAAGTTTATTTATTTTTAAGTAATTTGGAGACTCAGAACTGTTCAGAATACTACCTTTTTTATAAAAAGGTATAAACTTGTTTACTTTGATAGTATTTATAGTGGCAAAAACATGGAAACAATCTTAAGTTCCAACAATCAGAAAATAGAATGAATTATGTTCTATCCACACTATGCAGTGTTATGCTACTTTTAAAATGAGTTACATTTGTTCAGAATATTTCTGATAGGTTTAATAAGATTAGCTCTAGGATCTCAGTAAAATTCATTACCTTAGTCGGTGATTTTATTTACTTCTGATAGTTTTCTAAGTTCATGATCACAGCATATTTGCTGATCATTGGTTAATTAAAAATCAAGGTGTGGTTACTGGCCTTTAATAGTAAGCTACAATCTTTTCTGTGCCCTTCTAGGGTGCTATGGGATGGTGTAGGGAAACGTGATGCAGTTCCCACAAAGAAGCTCTTTTCTCTGTTGCATAGAAAGAACTATGACCATGTCAGCAAATTCATCTCCTAAAAGTGTAGTTGGATCTGCTCCTTCTTGTTCTGCAGCATTGGATATGGGGAGTTCTTCACTCTACAAGACTTACCCAGTTGAGTCTACTTTATCATAATTTGGATTTTAAAAAATCAAGTGCTTTATTGCATCACTTAAAAATTTTATCTCTCAAACCAACATTTACAAAGTCCTGTTACTTGTAAATAGTATGATCAGGTAATAAACTTTCCATTAGACTGAGGATTTTTAAATGAAATATTTAATAGATGAGAAAAGTAGGGGTTTTTTTAAGTGCTTATTGGATTTAGTCCAAAGTACAACTTCTAAAAATCTGTATATATAGTCTCTTTAGAGTTTATTTAGATGCACTTTTAGGGGGTGAAATTTGTTGTCTTGGTTTTTGTTTTAAGCCATGTTCAGAGTTGGACAAGCAATTTTGTTATACTGGCTGGGCATCATGGCTGCTTAGTAAGTAGATATTTAAAGTAGTTTCCTTGCCTCGGGAAAAAATTTATTAGCACAGGAAAATGTTAGATTATGCCGATAAGTTGTCATGCTTTCTCTTAACAAGCTCTTTGTAGCAAAGTTTATTTTAAAGTAAAATTAATATTAACTGTTTATTTTCCTATTACAAATTTATATGAATTAGAAGAAAAATTGCCTTTTAGAGATAATGGAAATACAGACATAACTCTTCGTTAACATTATGATCTTTGCAGGGAAAAATAAAATTTCTCATGTGTCTCAAAACCATTACATTCATAATCTTTATTTTAAAAATGTGAAAACTAAAATTACCTAAAGTTAAAATATATAATGAGTGTAAAGAGAAAAAAACTCAGTGTTTATCCTGTTTTATTCCTACATAGATGTACCCAACTCTCAAGCTTTACCAATTTATCTAAAACTTATCAGCTTTAAACTGTTTTAACTGAAAAGATTTTTCAGATGTTCAGTATCAAATATACTTAATCACGTGTGTTCTCTCTTTTCTGGACTAAATCTAACAGGGTTCTTCTGATCTTGTTCTCCCTCAATTTGACAGGATGATTCCCTTTCCTCTTCCTAAACAGTTCCTATGAAACCATTTGACACGGGTCTGAATGCAAAGCAATCCTGCACATGTGGTTTGACTAACTCCAAGGACTATGATACAAATATGTCAAAAGTTTGGGTACTAATATTAGCACAAGACAATGTTGTAGTAGTATTTTCAGCAGCCATGTCACACTCCAGGGTTGTAAACTTTTTGGTCAGCTAATATCCCTAATCTGTGTCATATGAATCACTTCAAACCAGTCTTTCTAGCTCTGTATATTCTGCATTTTAAACTAAAATTTAGCATGTTGTATGTACTCTTGTTTGTTTCAAGACTTTCTTACCTCTAAAAATTATTTCGATGCCACTTTCTCTGATCCCAGATTTAAACCCAATTTAATTTTCAATATGAAAAGAAATCATAGTAACTGGATGGACACACACACCCTCCAATAAAACAAAATAAGTTCAAAAACAATGTACTGCCTCATTTATTTTCATGATCTCAGAAAATTTTTAAATAATTTTTTTCTTGGAGATAAGAAAACTTTCAGTTTAAAGATATTTATAGTCCTCTATTGAGAAGAGAGTACTTAACTAATTCAGAATGCCTGATCTGTAGTTCTTACTATTTGGGTAACCCTGGCAAATTATGCATTCTACCTATGCAGACATGAAAATCTTAGAAAACTATAGAATATCAAAATAAATGAAAATATGATTAGATAGTACCTAAATATTAGAGCCTCCTAGAAAAAGATCAGAACTACCTCATTTTAAAAATTAGTCATAACAAGTGAATTGGATTTAAAACTCTGTCCAAACTACATTTTCATTGATCATTTTATATTCAGAAGAGGGAATCCGATAGGGAGCACTATTGTGATACTTAGCAATAGAAAATTACTTTTAATTTAGCTAAATCTATCAGGAGCAAATACACATAGAGAAAGACTTTAAAAGAAATAATATAACAAAGTTATTTAATGTCCTGATCAAAACAGCTACCAGAGCTGTCTTTTGATTATGGATGAAATAATTTTAAATTTGGATGAAAAATGCTGTGTAGTAGATGCTTCTCAAAATTTCCTCATTTTTATGTTTTACGTTTAGTGAAGAATATTTTAATAGTAGACTTGTTTCTCAACATGTGTTGGTCATAGAGAAATTCAGTAATTTTTGTTTGTTCAGAATATTTCTTGGCTCTTTCTGATTTACATTGGAATAGCGTGTTGGCACTTGGATACATTTATAAGTGATGTAATACGCCTGTCTCATCAAGTTTCATCATTTTCATGGAATGTGAACCTTATGCATGTGGGGTGACTAAGACATTGTAAAGTACTCAAAAATAATAGAAAACTCAGTTTTGACCACAGAGTGAGTGGGTCAGAGAGAGAATTCTTTCATCTTTACTGTTTCGTGGTTAGGGGCTGACAGCTGGATCAGACCTAGGTTGGATGCTGGCTCTGCCACTGCACACATGGATTTAAATAGCTATATGACCTTGGGCAGGTTACTTCATTGCGTCCCAGGGAACTTCTTGCCTGTGAAATGGGGATAAGAATAGTATCTACTTTATTATGTAGACTAAATGAGTAATAATGCATGTAAAGCCCTTAGCATAGTATCTCGAACGATAAACATTTCAGCACTAGCATTTATCGTCACTACTGTAATAGAAAGAATTATTTGTATTTGGAAGTTAAAATATCTTTGATAATATGTTGTATTATTAGTATTTTTATAGTGGCATAGACATTATTTTGGCCAAGAAGGAAGACATTTTAAAAAATGAATAGTAAAGACTTCAGCAATACTGCTGATTTTTTTTCCTACCTATACTTCTAATTTTTTCTAATGAGAAATGTTTTATAGATTGCCTACCCCACAATTGAAACATAGATTCTGATTTAAAATGGCTATCATTCTACCCTACCTTTTTACTCCTGTTCTAATTAAGGTTTCTTGATTTCAGAATCTGACCCCTTAACCATTAATTACTGCCACAGCTATGTCCAGACCCCTTCCTTGTAGGCCAATAAAACATGTGTAACAGGAAATTAAAGGATCAGGTTAAAAGCTGGAGAATGGGAGACATGTCCTAGATTATCATGTTAAATGGAGTGTATGCTGTCCTTATGAGTATGAGAATAGCTTACAAGTGAAATAGACTTCCTGAGTTAAAACTTTAGCCATACACTTTATAGCTATGCAACAGTCAAGCAAATTACTAAGCCTCAGGTTCTTTTCATGTTAAAATGATGATATCAGCTACCTTTATAGGATGTTGAAAGATTAAATGAGGTGACATTTGAAAATAATATCTTTGTATACCTACGTATAATAGATGTCAGTAACTAACTGTTATTAGCTTTTAAACACTTGAACTTTTAGAAAACACTGTTGCTTTCGTTCATCATAAACCCCCATATTTTCCTTCTAAATAAGTTATTCTCAGGAGTTGTCTGTTTTACTAGGTTGCAAATTATATAAGATTTTTGACACTTGTCTGCCACTTTCTACTTACTGATGTTTGTTGATGTTTATCAAATTTACATTTCTACACAGTTCAAACTTAAATACACATGCTTCAGAATTATATGTACCACTGACATTAGAGGTGATTGGCATTCATTCAGAAAGTGTTCATTATTTATTAAATCAGCCTGGCAAAGTAGCAAATTATGCTTTCATTTTTGTCCTGTTTAAGTTCCATAATGCGTTAAAATTGAAATCAGTACAATACAGTTTTCTAGTATAATAGTTTAGTAGTAATATGTTATCATAGTTAATACTCCGTTCACTTTTGGAATTAGTTAATTTGGTGGTATTACATTATGACCGAATATGGGAATATTTTTTTTATCCTTATTGCCAGAAGAAATAAATCAACAAATATAGAATAAAATTTGACAAGATGAAAAAAATACTATGTTTTGGGCTCATTTTCTTACGTATAAATGTCTCATAACAGTAAGTTAAAAGGTAAGACTAGACCTAGGTATTTCAGTTTTGTGTATATTGTAAACCTAAACCTCATGTCAGAACACTAGTAGTGAAAACTAATAGTATTAATCTTTAGTAATTGGTAACTCTCTCTTTATTAGTTTATCACTCAAGCCCTATCAGAAGGTTGGTTTGAATTGGTTGGCATTGGTACATAAACATGGACTTAATGGCATTTTGGCAGATGAAATGGTAAGTAGTACTCTATTTCTAGGATTTGTCAGTAAAAGGCATCCTTGCTTGTCATTTAAAAATGAAAATTGCTCTTGCCTCTGTAGTTTACTGCTCTCACCTCAGTATCTTTAACCCCTTTTACCCTTTCCAGTTTTCTGTTTCCTTGTCTTAGTTCTAGCCTCTTCGCTAGCCCCCAATACAAATAGGTTTATTGTCTATCTGATTATCAAATTAATAAGTGTCTAATATATGTATATATATATGTAAAATACTAAATGAGATTGTACTGTATTTGCTTTTCTTTAGCTGCCCTTAAAATTTATCATAGATACCTCTCCTTGTCAGTAAATAAATTCACACATTTATCAGCAACATCGTCAACATCATTTTAGCCATTTTATTTGTATTAGATATCTCTTGAGTTTCTGTTTTTTTTTCCAAATCACATTTGCTTCAACTAAACTTGGAAACTTTATAGCCAATAGTTCAGATACTGTCACATGGAAACTTGACATTTAACCTTACCTACCTTCTTACAGCTATACTTGTTTTGAAAAGTGTTAATTAAAAATGAGTCATGTTCAGTGGAGAAAATGTTAATTGAGTACATATATATTACATTGTGTATTAGATTTCCAAAATAAAAATTAACAGTGACAGTGATCTCTGTTCTCTGGTTAGCTTCTAGTAATCTTTAGTACTTTGACTATTTCCATACATCATATTACCATTAAAGCGAAGATGCTCTTTGTTTGATAGAAAAGTGAAAAATATATACAAGATTTCTAAATAGAGAAATTAGATACAGAATGTAGAACATTACAGCTGTGGGAAAACTAGACTTGGGAATCAAATTTGGGTTTTGTGTCCCAACTGTTTTTCATGGGCTGTATGCTTTTTACCAAATAACCTAATCTCTCACAGCCAATATTAATAAAACATAGGTAATTTCTATATCAAGATTATATTTGATATCAAATGAGATATATTATGCGAAATTTCTGTAACCTATAAAGGGCAATATTTATGATAAGTTAGTGTCTTAGTCTGCTAAGTTTGCTATAACAATATCAAAGACTGGGTGGCTTTAAGAACAAATTAATTTCTGAAAGCTCTGGAGGCTGAAAGTCTAAGATCAAGGTGTTGGTAGATTGATTTTCTCCTGAGGTCTCTCTGAAATTTGTACATGGCAGCCTTTTTGCTGTATGTCTTCACATGCTTTTTCTCTTGTGTGCATACGTTCTTAGTTTCTCTTCTTTGAAGATGAAGATTGGGTCCCTACCCTTGTGATCTCATTTAACCTTAATTACCTCCTTAAAGACCCTATCTCTAAAATAGTCACTTTAGGAGTTGGGGTTTTAACACATGAATTTGGGAGGGAGGATTCAGTTCCTAACAGATAGTAATGTTTAGCTACCCTGAGGAGCTAAACCTCCTCAGTAACCTTAAAACAAAACAAAAACTCACTTTATTGATGTATAATTTACTTGCAGTAAAATGAACAAATGTTCAGTTTAGTGACTTTTTACATACGTGATCACCCCTGTGACCACCTCCCAGATCAACATTTTCATTACCCCAGAAGGTTCCCTCATGCTTCTTTTCAATCATTACCACTACCATTTTGATGCCTAAGACCATGATAATTTTTTCTGAATTTGAACTTTATATAAATAGAACATTGAGTATTACTGTTTGTTTCTGGATTGTTTGATGCAACGCCGTTACTGAGATTCATCGGTGTTTTTATATGTATTAGTAGGTTTGTTGGGGTTTTTTTGCCATGTAGTAAGTAGTCCATGGTATAAATATATTACAACTTGTTTAGCCATTCTCTGTTGATGAAAATTTAAGTTATTTCCAGGTTTTGGCTGTTAGTAAAACTATAAACATTCTAACTGAAGTCTTTTTGTGGACATATGCTCTCATATCTCTTGAATATATTCTTAGGAGTGGAATTGCCTGGTAATAGGATAGGCATATGTTCAACTCCAGTTAGTCATTGGAACATCGACCTCAATCCATCCAGTATGTATTAAATATTGCTTTCTATAAACAGTTACCAAAATTACATCCTTTATGTGCAAAGCAAAGGTCTTCTATATTAATGTATGTCACATTAATTAGCAGTTACTATACATTTTGCTCATTAAACTATGTTGAAGTTTCATTTGGATATTTGCTTTATCTGCCATTGAGAAATGAAAACATAGTGGCAATTTTTATAAAAGTTGCATTGTGGGGAATCAAATAAAACTGGAAATATTTTATTTTTGTGTTTTTCAATATTTGGGGTTTTTTGTTTTTACATTTCATATATTGTGTTTTGAACTTTTATTTTAGGGCCTAGGAAAAACCATTCAAGCCATTGCATTCCTGGCATACCTGTATCAGGAGGGTAATAAAGGTCCTCATTTGATTGTTGTTCCAGCATCAACTATAGGTTTGTGATACTGTGGACAACCATACTTGACTGTATACTATTTTACATAGGGAGGAGAAAAGCTCTGTGTGTGTGTGTGTGTGATTTCTTAGTATGTATGTGACTGTACTAGAAGGCTTTTTTTAAAGAAAATAACTCAGATATGTCAATTATTATAGATCAAGAACCATTTGATAAAATTGTTTTGTTTTCTTAATACTTGTAAATTGTTTTAATGAGTGAGAAAAACTAAATTCATTTAAATTTATAATTAGACATTTGCTGAGTCAGAAAGTATGCACTTTATCCCTACTCAAATTACTATCTCATTCTTGTTCAATTCATTGGATGTCGAATACAGTATGAGAATGTATGTATGTATGAATGTAACAAAAAAAAGTCTCTTTAAATTAGTAATTAGTAGTCATCTATAAATATAATAGATGGTTCTTTGCTCTTTATTTTGATGCTACCTCAAGACCTCAAAATCGTAGTAATCATTAGTAAAATTGTGAAGGGTCTGATTTTTGAAATAACCTTGTATTATTTTATAAAAATAATTTTTCGGCAAAACTTGTTAAACTTTATATAAAGTGTTCATTTTACTGCACACAGATACTACCCTATTTTAGCAGTTACAAGTTAATATCTCTTTTGTTTCATAGATAACTGGTTAAGGGAAGTTAATTTATGGTGCCCCACTTTAAAGTGCTCTGTTACTATGGTAAGAATATGTCATTTTGCTTTTAACTTTGGAAATTTCTTTATAGTCCTAACATGTACAAATAAGTACAATAAGTAAAATCAATAAGTACATATTACTTTTAAATTCTAGGTTCTCAAGAAGAACGTAAACAGATAAGATATAACATTCATAGTAAATACGAAGAATACAATGTAATTGTGACCACGTAAGTATTGAGAAAAAAAATTTTTTGGAAAGAAGTTTTGTGCAGCCCTTGAAGTTTTAAAAAATATTTTAAAAATATTATTAGTATTTTAAAGGAAAGTATGCTAAGAACTGTACAACTAACTAATGGACTAACTTATGATGAGGATTCAGGCATTTTTCATTTTGGTGTATAACACCAAGATAGCAGTTTTTTGCTAGTATATCAGGTGACTCACTGACAGTGATTATAAAAAAGGTTATGTCCACTATAATAACATTCTTCAGTTAAAGTAACATTTGAACTCATACAACTCAGTAACAAAGAAATAAAGAATCAAAAGTAGGCAGAGAACATGAAAAGACATTTCTCCAAAGAAGACACACAGATGGCCAACAGACATATGAAAAGAAACTCAACATCACTAATCATCAGGGAAATGCAAACCAAAACCACAATGATGTACCACTTCACACCAGTCAGAATGGCTATTATCAAAAAAGCAACAGATAATGTGTTTGGCAAGGATGTGGAGAAAAAGAGACCCTTGTATACTGCTTGGAACTGCAAATTGGTGCAGCTCCTATGGAAGATAGTATGGAGATCCTCAAAAAAACTGAAAGTAGATCTACTCTGTGACTCATAAATTCCACTTCTGGGTATTTATCCAAAGAAAAAGAAAACATTTAATACAAAAAGTGTTCATTGTAGCATTTTTACAATAGCCAAGATATGGAAGCAACCTAGGAGTCTATTGATGAGTAAATGGATACAGAAGATGTGGTTTACGTGTACAATGGAATATTATGCAGTAATATTAAATAAATGATGAAATCGCCATTTGCAACAACATGTATGGACTTAAAGGGTTCTATTTATTTCATTATGCTAAGTGAAATCAGAAAGATAAATACCATATGGTTTCACTTATATGTGGAATCTGAAAAAAGGAAACAAAAGCAGACTCAAACAGACCAAAGGGATAGGGGGGATGGGTTAAAAAGGGTGAAAGAGGACATAAATAATCATGTGATAAGTTTGCATGGTGACAGATGCTTACTAGAATTAAGTGATCACATTATTAGGTATAAAAATGTCGAATCACTGTTGTACACCTGAAACTAATATAAGTAATATTATAGTATTGTATACCAATATTCTTAAATAGTTTCCTTAAAAAAAAAAAAAAGGCATTTTTAAAAATAATTAAAAAGTAACATTTGAAGGATTCCATCAAGGTGGTTTTTAATATTTCTAATTTGTAAATAAGAATAGTAAATACAATGAAATCTCGCTCTCTGAAAAATTAAAGTTAGAATAGAAATTGGGATGGAAAATAGAACTGAATAACTTAGTCATTACTTAGTAGCTATTTGGCATAAATATCAGAGAACTCATGTTGGGTTTATTATATAGGTTATTTCAAGCTTCATATTAACTGTCAGTAATTGATTATTGTTTCTCTTCACTACTTCTGTAGGAGGCCATGATTAAAAGAATACATTCAAAATCCTTAATAAAATGTATTCCATTTATATATGTAGTCTTGTACTACTAGCTGCTCTGAACTGTTAATTCTTGGATTTCCTCTACTAATTTAATATAGTAGTATTATGTACTCTACAGAGATGTCTTAGCTTAATGTTCTTTTTTTCTGTTACTTATTAAAAATTGTAGTAAAGTTAGCCTCTTTTTAGGCGTGTAGAAGTCTGATTACATTATAACATTTAAATTTTCTTTTTAACTACACATGGCAGCTTTCATAACTTGGTTACATGTACATCATTAATTATTAGATACAAGTACATCAGTATTTAAGTACTAACTGTGTCTAGTGGTATCTTTTACATACTAGCTGTTAGAAATGTGTAAATAAAAATGAGTTTACAAAGCATTAAATATGATTAGCACCCAGGCCCTTAAAGATATAACTTCAGAGATTTTCTATTCTGTTTTTTTGGTAACAGGTATAATTGTGCAATTAGCAGTTCTGATGATCGCAGTCTCTTTCGACGATTAAAACTTAATTACGCAATTTTCGATGAGGGCCATATGCTGAAGAATATGGGCTCCATTCGCTATCAGCACCTTATGACAATTAATGTAAGAGAGTGTTTTGTGAATTTTTCCAATTATAAAATTTTAAATTATGTATTTTAATCTATATAGTTTTTATATCAGAGTCAGCAAACTTTTCTGTAAAGGGCCAAATAGGAACTATTTCATACTTTGTGAGCCATTTGGCCTCTTCTACTTTGTTTTGTGCTATTTTCTATAACCCATTAAAGATGAAAAAATGATTTGTAGTTCATGAGCCTCAATTTACTCTCCCCTGTCCTGTATGAAAAACTGTATGAATATCAAAAGTAATACTTTCATTACCTCATAAAAGTAATCTAAGGATGTAAGTTACCTACTTATAAATGAAACCATTAGTTTTATTTATTCTATCTTAAAGCACAATAGATGATAATTTTTCTAAATTGCTAATCTTTGATCACAATGTCACATTATTAATAATGGTTTTAAATTTTTTCTCCCACTGAGGAGGGTAGACAAAGAAGGGTGTGACTCTAATTTTTTTTAAAAAGTAATTTTAACTTTACTTTCATTCACAGGCAAATAACCGTTTGCTGCTCACAGGCACACCTGTACAGAATAATCTGTTAGAACTCATGTCGCTGTTGAATTTTGTTATGCCACACATGTTTAGTAGTAGCACCAGTGAAATACGAAGAATGTTTTCTTCTAAGACAGTAAGCATAGATGTACATTTTTTCCCAAATGTTTTCTTTGTATTTTACCCAGATCATTTTTCTATTTTGTCTTTTTCTTGTCTTCATGGTGCATACTCACTATGAAATAAATTTCAGCAGGTGATAGATGAATTAGGTAGTCAGCCTGAATAGAATGGGAAATGAATTGGACTTTCAAAATTAGTGTCTAAAAGTTTTGGTCTTTAAAATATCCTAATTTTCTGAAGAGCAGCAATTTTAAATCAGTGGAGAGCTGAGATATGTAATATGTAAGGAAAATCTCTGATCATTGTGTCTTCTTTATTAAAATTAGGTAAATTAGTAGCATTTCTTTATATGTAAACTATAGAACTGGGCAAAAGTTGAATATCCAGAAAATTCCTTTACTGAACATATGCTTTGAAATAAAAGTTCATAAATACAAAAGTACTTTCTAAAAGTTACAGTAAAGAATTCCTATTTAGAAGAAAATCTTATTTTCTTCCTGTTGCTTAGAAAAAGCATAGTATACTTGTCAAGAACTCCCATATTTTCTAGTATAGCAGCGTTTATATAGATTCTTAACTTTCTCCCATATCACATATTTTGCAAGAATTTTGTGATATTCTTCCACTGCAAATTAACTGCCCTTTAAAACTTTTACTAATGTATTCTTTCCCACTTGGTGTCCTAGCAGATCAGAGAATGTAGAGGTCTCCTTCACATTTAAAATAAAATTCTACTTCTTTAAGTCTCCAAAATGAACAGGTTTTAGCTAGAACTGTCCTCATCTTTGGGGGGCGGGGAGAGGGGGAGTGGTGGAAATGGAAACTTCATTCAGTGCAGACATCCCAAGTGTGATACAGCATAGCTGTGAGAACAGCATGGTTGTGGAACAGCTTATTACAGCTCAGTTATGAAGCAGCGTAGCATGGCTGCGAGGTGCCCCGGGATGAGGCTCCTGTCTGGCTGGACACCTCTGCTCTGCTCTGGTCGGTCCACTCCAGTGGAGTGACACGAGTGGGGTGTCATCAGTGTTTCAGTTTCAGCTCCAGCCCGGGGGAACACAGTTCTGTCTATGGTGGAAAGCAAACGTGCTCCAGCACTATCCCCGTTTTTTAGACCACATGATTTGTATAACCTGTACTAGCTTTCTTTCAGGGCTGTTTTCCACAAATAAATACAAATTCTCTCCCTCTTTTCCTCTCCTCCCTCCCCTTTCTCTCTCTCCTCTCTTACCTCTTCTCCCATGCCCCTTTTCTCTGTCTCTCTCTCTCTCATACACACTTTTCCATGGTAGTTCTGTAGGTAATCAGTAATGACTCATCAGTCAATGACTTCTGAAAACTAACCTAGTACAGTTCAATTGTATTACCTCAGCAGAATACCTGATTACAGCTTACGAAACCTGAAAGTACATATGGAGCTCTGAGAAGTAATTATAGCCCAGAATCCCAATGCGAAGGTCTATCTAGAATAAATTGAGTTTCCGTGGAAGATAACTCATATTGTAGTGAGGGAGATTTTCATGTTGTATAATATTGTTATTGTGAACATTTAAATGAATAATTTCTGAAACACTGTTCCTCCGATTTTACTTAGAAATCAGCAGATGAGCAAAGTATATATGAAAAGGAGAGAATAGCACACGCAAAACAAATTATAAAACCATTTATTCTCAGAAGAGTAAAAGATGAGGTAACTTATCTGCATTTTTTTGTTATGATTGTTTTTTTTTTTAATGTGTTTTCCTCTTTGTTTGAATGATTTACTTAAACTGTTTTCCTTTCTCAGGTTCTCAAGCAGCTGCCCCCTAAGAAAGATCAAATTGAGTTGTGTACAATGTCAGAGGAACAGGAACAACTCTATTTGGGTCTTTTCAACAGATTGAAAAAATCTATCAATAACTTGGGTATAATCTGATTTTCACAATATTATGTGAAAAATAATCCTGTATTGGGGCTGCATTTTGTTTAGTTATATTATAGAGGGATTTACATTTAAAAAATTAGTCGGAATTTGAAGAAATAATTTTAAAACCTTTTGTTTGCATTAAGATATATTTCAACAAACAATTATCAGTTTGTTTTTTTAATATGTACTCTTTGGATCACAGAAAAAAACACAGAAATGTGCAATGTCATGATGCAATTGAGAAAATGGCCAATCATCCTTTATTACATCGCCAATATTACACAGCTGAAAAACTCAAGGAAATGTCTCAGCTAATGCTAAAGGTAAGGATTTCGTCTTATGCTAACACTGTGCTTTATTAACACTATTAAACATGAGGCTAGAATTCAGAGCATTGAACCTAATGAGCATATTAACCCTTCAACCACGTATTTAAGGAAAACATTTTTAAGACAGATTTCAAGATAATTTTGGGCACATAGGAGCCAAGAAGGACTGACAGTTTACACCAGAAGTCAGCAACTATGGCCTTAGGGCCAATCATTGTCTATTTTTATAAATAAAGCTTTATTCTTATACAGCCATACCCTTTTTGTCTCTGTATTGTCTGAGACTGCTGTCTTAAAGGCAGAGTTGAATGGTTGCAAAACAGCCCATTTTGCCTACAGAGGCTAAAATATTTACTCTGTGGCCTTGTACAAAAAAAAAAAAAAAAAAAAAATTAACAACTCTCACTCTAAGACCTCATAATATGCTTTATTTGTTTATACCAAAAAATTCCTCAGATTTTATGGCTTGGGTAGTAAGTCATTTTTCTCCAGTTATTTTCTTCATTTTATTTCTTCTTCTTGTACTTTGTCTATAGTTTTAGCCATTATTCTTTATTTTTGCTTCATTTTCCCTTAGCACCTACCCTTATTTCTCCGTATAGGTCTTTGTGTTGAATGAACCACTTGCTTTAAAAAAATATTTTAATATTATTTAAAACTTATGGAAAATTTCAAACTTGTAAATATAGAGAGAATTGTGTAATGAAATTCTCTGCATATATAACCTTCACACATTTTGCACAGTTATCATCTGGAATGACAGTACTCCTTGTTTCCTATTTATTTATTCGTTTATTTAAGTATAGTTGGTATTTAGTATTTTATTTGTTTCAGGTGTACAGTAGAGTGATTTGACATTTTTATACATTGCAATGTGATCACCCCCCCCACTAATTCTAATAACCTGTCACCATGCAAACTATCACATTGTTATTGACTATATTCCCCTTCACCTTTTTTTCCCCATCTCCCTCTCTCCCTCCCCTCTGTCAGCTATCCCTTTGGTCTATGTTTCTGTGAGTCTGTTTTTGTTTTGTTTGTTCCTTTGTTTTATTTTTTTAGGTTCCACAAATCAGTGAAACCATATATTTGTCTTTCTCTGTTTGATTTATTTCACTTAGCACAATACCCTCTAGGTCTATCCATGTTGTCGCAAATGGCAAGATTTCATTCTTTTTATTGCTGTGTAATATTCCATTGCACACATATACCATATCTTTTTAATTCATTCATCTGTTGAGTATATTCAGGTTACTCCATATCTTGGCTATTATAAATAATGCTGCAGCAAACATAGAGGTGCATTTATCTTTTTAAACTGATGTTTTCATTTTCTTTGGAATATACACCCAGAAGTGGAATTACTGGGTTTTATGGTAGTTCAATTTTTAGTTTTTTGAGGCATCTCCATCCATTGCCTATTTGCAGTCCCACTAACAGTACACAGGATAACACTACTCTTGTTCCATCTAGATCTCTCCTCAGGATTATTTTGAACTAAATTCCCCACATTATTTCATCTGTACATATTTTAATATATTAACTCGAAAATGTAAGTACTTTTCTCCCTTTATTTTCCCTAAAAAATGAATATAAATTTTCTTTGCTAAATCTGTCACACTAAATGTTCCATGATTTAGATATTTTATCAGATGTGAACAATTTTATTAGATTGTTCTGATCATATTATAAATTATCTTCATTTTGAAGTTTGTGTATTGTTTTGTCTTGTTTTGCTTTGAGGAACCTACACATTGTGAAGCTAACCCTGACCTGATCTTTGAAGATATGGAGGTTATGACAGACTTTGAATTACATGTACTTTGTAAACAGTATCGACACATTAATAACTTCCAGTTAGACATGGACTTGATTTTAGATTCTGGAAAATTCCGAGCTTTAGGACGCATCTTGTCTGAATTGAAACAGAAGGTATTAAAGAAAATTGCCATTCCTTTTATATTTTCCCAATAAGTTAAACGTCTTTAAAACAAATCTGGCATGATTTAACTTTCTTGAAGTTTTAACCTATGTTTATTCTATATTCTTATAGAAACTATTGTTTTGAGCAATTTTTGGATATGTAATAATGTCCCCTCAGCTGCTCTTTCACTTTCCTTGGATCACAGTCAAACGTGATCCAAAAATTTAATTGGAAAATTCCAGAAATAAACAACTCTGAGTTTGACGATGAAATCTTGTGCTTTCCCATTCCCATCCTGAATCCCCCTTTGTCCATATCTACACTGTATACACTATCTGGCCGTTAGCCATTTAGTAGCCCTCTCAGCTATCAGATTGACTGTCACGGCATCACAGTGCTTGTGTTCAGGTAACCCTTATTTTACTTATTAATGGCCCCAACGTTCAGGAGTAGTGATGCTGGCAGTTTGGATAAAAGTGCTTCCTTTAAGTGAAAAAAATACATATGTGTAGGGGAAAAAAAAATAGTATGTATATATAGTGTTCAGTATTACCTGTTTTTAGGCGTCCACTGGGGGTCTTGAAATGTATCCCCCATGGATAAGGGGAGTCCCTGTATTTGGGCATATATTTTCTTTTTTTTTTTTTTTTCTGTCAATCCTCAAAAAGAAAAATAGAAATTAGTAGAATACATCTATATTGATGTTTTTTTAAAAATCTTGTCATTATTTTATAGGTGACAATCTGTATGATTGCTTCAGAGTTAGTATTTTGAAGTTACTATGTTAAATAATTATTTAATTCTGAAATTTATGTGTGAAATAGCTTAAATTTATAAGATCACAATCCAAATAGTATTATCCATGAACTGTCCTTAAAAATCAAAACTGAAAATTAAATTTTAGGTCTGAAGTTTAGGAATTAAGGTCATTTATTTACATGTAATCTAAAATGAGAATTTTACCTTAGCTATGATTGCTTGATTTTTATTAAAGAAGCAGTTGATCATTAGATACTTATAATTTTATTTTACATGTGTCTAATCCATATATGTATTTTCACAGGGTGATAGAGTTGTGTTATTTAGCCAGTTTACCATGATGCTGGATATTTTAGAGGTTCTCTTAAAACATCATCAGCATAGGTACCTCAGATTAGATGGAAAAACTCAGATTTCTGAAAGGTTGGTATACTTTAGTTTCAAAAACTCTCTCTATCCTCAAATAAGAGTAAATGTTTGAATTTTAAATATCTAGAGCATTTGATAGAATTGTTTTGTGTTGAGTCTTATGCATGGTTACTTCAAATTATTACCTTAAGATGAGGAGCATTTTCTGAATACCATATAAATGTATTTTGAAATAGTTATTATGTACTACTTATCAGTATTTTTCCTTTTGAAATCATTCAAAATCTAAAGTACTTTATCTTTAAACTAAGATTGTTTTAAAATCTTGGGCTTTGATATTCTAAATGTAATTAAGTTTGGCTGTTTAATTTTTTAATTCCCACAGGTCAAAAAAGTTATTTTAAAAAAATAAGGATGCTTTTTCTAGTGTGTTCAGACTGTTATATCTTGGTTTATTTTATTTTATTTTCTATTGACTAGAGCGAATTTTTTCCCCTGTATTACAGTAAGGTAGAAGTCATGCTAAAAGAGATTACAGAGATACAGTTTGATTTTGAGATCCTTAAGTTCACAGGTATATTGTCTACCAGTAGCAGCTGACAGACTTCTGAGATTAAAGGTTGAAAAAACATACGAACAATTTAGATGAGCCAGAAGTCATTAAACGGAGAACAAAGTAATCCTTTAGGAGTTAATCAAATCTGAATAGTTGAATAAAGCAAGACTTAGAGAGGTAAATGGTATAGAAAAGAAGCTGGTGACTTGGGATGGTCTTTCAATAAAATAGCTGTGGGTAAAGTAACTATAATACAAAGAGCGTATATTTACATCTCCAAGTTTATGTTTCATGTCATCTGATTGTTTTCAGTTTTAATTATATGCCTTTCAGTAAGATTTAACCTAACATATTTATCTTATAGGATTCATCTAATTGATGAGTTTAATACCGATATGGATATCTTTGTGTTTCTGCTGTCAACAAAAGCTGGTGGCTTAGGAATAAACCTGACTTCAGCAAATGTTGTTATACTTCACGATATTGACTGTAATCCTTACAATGACAAACAAGCAGAGGATAGATGCCATAGAGTAGGCCAGACTAAGTAAGTGTTTTCAGTTGAAATTTATTTTTAATTAAAGGCAAGTTAATTTGTATAGAATATTAGAATATAGTCTATCGGATGTCCTGCCTTATATTTTTACCAAAGTATGGTGCTGATGTATTTCATACCAGCAGCGTTGAATATGAATGTCACTGTGTAATCTATTCATTTTCTAGTAATGAAACAAAATAACCTCCCACTCCCATCCCAAATAATTCTGCAGCTAATGAAAAGGAAGTATTATCCATGACCCAACCCATTTGAAAAAGATTAATAATTAAAACCATTTGAGAGCCAAATGGACTTGATAATATACATACTGTTGCTATCCTTTTACTTTTTAAGAAATAATTTGTTGTAGATATTTTAGGCGAAGTTTAATTTTGACATTGGTCACAGGACTGTATAGAGGTGAAAAAATAACCTACAATGCAATTTTGCTTTTACATGTAAGCAGCCGAGCATTTTACTGTATTTCCAAGGGACGTTGATATATTCCTTTATGAACCAAACATTTATCAGTACCTGTTGTGGGACTAAAACTTTAATCTTTGTACTTTTACCACACTTATATTTTGTACTGAATTATTCCTTTGAACCTGATAGGCAAAGCATGTTTATTTTAAAAATAGAAACCTATCTGAATCTAGAACTGGTTTGTTTGTTTGTTGGTTTGTTTGTTTGTTTTAGGCGAGGCAACCCTTGGTTGACCTCACAGATTGCAAGGACCGTGCCAGTTTATAAACTCTTATTTTTTATTTTTTACATCCAGCACTTGATCTTCCTAGGTCGTCTCCCATCCAAGTACTAACAAAGCCCAACCTTGCTTAGCTTCTGAGTTCAGATGGGATTGGGCTTGTTCAGGGTGGCATGGCTGTAGTAGAACTGTTTGTTGTAATATTGTTTTACCAGTAATTTTTCAAGTACAGTAATCTTTCTTCTCTTAGATCGATTAAGAAAGGATTTTTAAAAGTGACATGCTCAAAATATCAATCTCAAGTAGTTTGAACAAAAGGAGAATTTAAATTTATGGATATATCTTTAATAATTTCAAATTTTTATTGAACTCTGAGATGATTATATTGTTCATATGCATCGAAATAATTTTGTATTTAGTAACCAATGGACATATCTTTTATTTTTTTAGAGAAGTACTAGTTATAAAATTAATAAGCCAAGGCACAATTGAAGAATCCATGCTAAAAATTAACCAACAGAAATTGAAACTAGAACAAGATATGACCACAGTAGATGAAGGTAAGTTATTTATAAGCAGAACTTTTAATATTTATTCATATGAAAAGGCATTAAATTAGCAGGAGCAAAAGGATAACAAAGATAGTCTGAGCCCTTAAGTGGCATACAATTTAGGAATGGCATGGGAGAAGGTAAGCATACACATTTCAAAAGTGCTACAGTGACTAAGATCATTTTGCCAGAATTTATGTGGAAAATTCTCTATTCCATCTCATATTTCTGACATCAAAACATTCCAGACATAAATTAAAATTGGGTCTATAATTTTATCCACAGTTTAATGGTTTACTTACTACAAAAGTAATATTTATGAGTCAAGAGATTTAAAATAGATGGCATAACATTAACTTATTAAGAACTCTAACATTTACATTAATTTCATTTGACTAGCAAATATTTATTGTACTAGAGTACAATAAATGGAAGTTTTCAAAATTTAATAATTTCACATTGAAGTCGTTGGGTCTAGAAAAAAACTCAAATAAGAGAACTCTCCACTCCACCTTTTTGAAAAGAATTTTAAAGTTTTATAAGTTAAAAAAAATTTAAGCATATATATATTTGAAAATATATACATTCACATAGTTCAATTTTCAAAAGATACAAAAAGGCGAACGAAAGCCTCTTGATCTCACCCTGTCGCCCAGCTTTCCCATAGAGGGGTGACACATCGGCCTTTTTTCTTCTTAGTGCACTACCAGTGATTTTATGTAGATTGCAGTAAAAAAGATAGGGTATCTTTTATAAACAAGTTATCGTGCAGTCTTCTCCACTTGCTTATTTAATGTTAAATGTAATTGAAAATAAGCAATTCTATCATTGTTCTAATGAATAAGGATATTCCTGATACTGATATTAGTTCAATTCAGCAGACTTCCATTGAATATTTACTATGTTTCAGTATTTTGTTAGGCATTCCATACTATAAAGAGATCAGTACATTTTGATCTGACTTCAGAGAGAGAAAGGGATGATGACATTATATATTCTTCCTATATAGCATTTATTTTAGGGTGCTGTGCCAGCTAGGGATGACGGCATTAGAGGAAGTTTAGCTGAGTAAGAAACACCTGAGTTAGACTTTTAAGGGTGAGGATGAGTAGGATAATCATAACTTAAGCTATTAACAGCAATTACCAGGCTTTGTGTGGAGGGGGCAACTTGCCAACTTCAGATTATCCAGCAAACGTGAAAGAGTGAACACTGCAGATTTTACTGGGCAGTGTTTTTTTCCTGATTATTTTATTAGGGCATCTTTTTAAATTTGGTAAAGCAATCAAATACCTAGGTTAAATTCTTTTAGGAGTGCTAGCAAATATCCAGATATATAGATTTTATTCTAATACTAAGCCTTTAAATAGAACATTCATATAATCGCAGCTGTTTGATTGTCAGACTTCCAACTATCTTTAACTGTCTTGATAAAATGAGAGGTCGTTGCTCATGGGCTATTTTATTTCCCCAAAACGATGTTCTCCACTCTTGTGAGGTAAGGGTGGTGGGAGAGGTAATATAAGCTTACATTCTCAGAGCTGAGGGGAGTCGGGATGGCAGGGGATTGTTGTCATATTTAAATAGTTAATTTTCCTCTTCCCGCTACAGCTTCACCGTCCTCTGTTTAATCACCACCCCCAGCGTTCCTTTAATTCAGATTTTGCAACGTGTAAACCTGACTGGCTCTGTTGGGCAGGCTTTAGGTGTCTGTCGCTGCACTCTGTTTAGCTCCATATGTTCCACACCTTTCAGAAACACCCTTACCTCCCTGTCCTCCCTGAGCTTTACAGGGAAGGGAATTCTGAACATGAAGTATAGGAATTCCCACCTGCCTGCACTTCAGAAAACTGCTTAAGTCAGTTTTCATTTTTCTGTCTGCTTTTCACCTTCCAAAATTTGTTGACAGTTCTCTCTCCACCGTTGTCTTTTTCTTCTGTCCTTTCTCTTTTGTTTAATGCCCCCCACTTTTTTCCCTGTGGCATTTTATTGGTATTTCAGATAAGAACGCTGGTGATGGGTGTGTTCAATCACTTTTAATCATAATTCATGTAAATTATTTGTACTTACATAAATATGTTTGGTCTGAAAATATACCTGTTATTTTCATGTCCAGTTTGTCTATTAAAATAGCAATTTATTTCAGCTGCGCTCTCAGACCATTAGCTTTAAAATGTTTAGTTATGAAGAATTCCTCTCTCCCCTCAGTTACCACTCTCCCCCCTTCTGTAGGAAATTTTCTTCTTTTATCTTATTAATGCCATTAATATCACTTTTTCTCAGTGTTTTATTGGGTTCGACTAAGGATACAGTAATGTCTTTTATTTAATCTCTAGACTATGTATAATTATTTTGTCTTCAGCTTAGCCCCTGGTTTCATTTAAATTTGACAGTGGCTTGATAAGAGTACTTGTATATGCGTCTTTTCATCTCTCACAGTGAGGTCCTTTTCCTCTGTAAATAAAAGGTATATTTGTAATATAGCTTATATGTACTTTATGTTATATGTATGCCCCCATTTCCATGAAACTATGAAAGATTAAAGACCATAATTTTTCTCAGATGTTTGTCAGATTTTTGTGTTTCTAGAACTTTCCATAATACTATTATTACATCCAAGAAAAATAACAGTAATTTCGAATATTATCATTTATTATCCATACCTGGATTTTTCCTGATCATCTCAATACTTTGTAGTTTTTTGTAAAAAAACAAAAACATCAGGACCCAGTTAAAGTTCACACACTGCATTTTATTGTTATTATTTTAGTATTTTTAAATTTAGAAGAGTCTCCTCACCCTTTTCCTTCTTTTGTCCCCTTCCTGCATTCCTAGTAATATGAATTTTGGGAAGTCTTATATATTTGTATTCTTGTTGTCATCTTGTATTATGGATTGTCCAGTTATTCATGGTGTCAGTTAATTTAGGACAAGTGTCAATTTAGATTTCATGGCCTATTTTCAGATCTTGGACAAGCTTGGAGGCAAGGGTATCAGTGAATTCCCTGAGAGTTTATGCAGTAGTTTGTATTCTTGTGCATATGATTTTTACTGAAAGAAGAAATAAAAGTACTCTCATAATTTTAGATTATAACTGGGATAGATATTAAGAGAGAGAGAGAAGTGAAGAGTTTTGCTACATTTTGCCACATGTAATTTATAAAATTAATCATAGCTACAAATGTGCAAATATTTATGAATTGCCAACTCTGTCATTGTCATTGTATACTGATAAATCAGTTCATCTAAAAACAATCTGAGTGATTAACCAAATTTAATCAAGGATGACTAGATTCTATGCCATCTTGACATAGGATGTTTTCACATCTTAGAAAATCCTGAATAATTCCTGTATAAACATCTAAAGACTGGGGTTCCATTTAATTGAAAAATGAGACGAACATTGGGAAAAGGTAACTTACAGCAGGTACTATAATCCTCAACTTGTATGCTATGCTCAAAATTTTGTTTCTATGTCAGTTAAATCTGAGTCAGTGATTGTCTCTTTGGACTGGAAAATGAGAATGTGGATGGACTGATTTATGTTTGGTTAGGACTTAGGAACCTTGTGGTCTTTGTTTTCACTGTTCAGTTTGTTACATAAATGTCTTTATTTCACAAACTTGAGTTAATGCTATGTGGATATTAATAGGATAGGATCCAAATTATATCTGTTTCTTTATATACCTCTATATCAAATCATAACATACCCTATAGATTGCTGTGCAGTTCAGTATGAACATGAGCAGAGAAAGTAGCCCTAATATACAGTGGGATTTAGAAAGATTTCTAACAGGGAGTGACACTGAAGCAAACTGTGCCTTGGAAGATGATTAGGAATTCCCCAAAGGTAGAGAAAATTGAAGAGAGAGAATATAGTTCATAAAGTATTTTTACTAAACTTAACTCCACTTTCTGACCTGCAGGTGATGAAGGAAGCATGCCTGCAGACATAGCCACGTTACTAAAAACGTCAATGGGCCTGTGAAGTAAGACTTGTGAATTCCTGATTGATGAGGAAATATCAACTTGGTGCACTCAAGGACATTTACATTATGGTGACCATGGGGTTTATGAACATTTATAACTTTTTATAATTTCCATATTACATTTCTCATAGTATGGACAACTTTTTTGCCACTAACCTACTTCTCCTATGCTCACATGTGAAATTAAAAAAAAAAAATCACAAATATGTAGTCCTAACAATGTTGAATAATCATTTTACAAAACAGTTTTCTGAATGGGGATTAGTTGGTGATTGTTTGTAACAAATATGCTAATGCTTTAGAAATGTCAGTATTTTTGTAATTATTTCTACCTCCAAATATATATATATTGTCTTTCACTGGATAACGTGTGTAGATTTTTACATGTGCCTTATTTGACAATGCTTGTGTCTTGTTTTTGCTTGTCTTATTTGAAGTTCTTTTTTATTATATTAGTTTAAAGAATGCAGCTGTATAGATTAAATAGCTTTCATTTTGTTGCTATTTGAAGCAGATGTTCACCACTGCCAGCAAGAACTCAACCTGAATTTAAAGGTGGCATTCCATATACTAATGTCCCCAGGTCCTCCCAAGTACTTCTGTTAAAACAAATTTGTTTGGCTAAGCACTAAGTTGTTTTCCAGTGAATAGAACTAAAGATGCCCTTATCTTACTCCGTGGATTATTTCCTTCTGTTCATTTCCCACCTGCACTATTTGTGCTTATTACTCTGCTTATTCTTGTGCATGTTTTCATTGATTTTCCTCTCCTGGCTTTTGCTTCTCTCAAAACTGTTGCCCAGTCACTTCTGCTCCAGTTCTCTCTACTCTCTAAATAGTAGTTTATTCCTGCCACATCTCACATATCAGCAAAATGTTGGTGACATTTTTCTAGCCTGGCAGAACAGATTAACAGGCAGTTTCACTCCAAAGCAGACTGAATGTAACTTCATATTAAGGTAGCATTAGGTGCTGTGTGGAAATAGGTCATTGACTTTATATTGTTATCAAAATATGAGTTACCAGTTTCCAGAATTTCCAGTACAGGACCTCCTGAAGAGAGAGCCATTGTTCAATTCTAATTCAGTGTGGGTGACAAGTAAAATTTAGAAGTAAAGTTGTCTACTTGATATTTAACTCTTTATTAAATCTTTCTTTAAATTTTTGCCTGTCAGTCTATATTGCTGTTTTTATTATACATCAGTTTCTTTGTATAACTCGTGAGTTTCATGTGTTTTGTTTTTATTATGTAAATATCATTATAAATAAACTTATTTATAAAGCAAAGCTTTGTTAATTTTTGGAGATTATCCTTTCAAGGGATCCTGACTTGCTAAGATGCTAAGGTAATATAATCATTTGGAATTAGAAGGTGTATGTAACTCTTATAGTGATTCTTCAGATATTATAGACTCTGAAAACTCATGACTTTGTAGATTTACCCAATCTTGAAGGTATATTAAACATATTCCATATATTTTAGTATAATGGGGCTAAAAGGAATCTGCATATGTTAATACTACCTCCACCTATATCACAGTACCCAAATCATTTGGTCAAATTGTTGGGAATATTCCCTTTTAAACTCTTATAATAGATTTCTTGTAACTTTTCTGTGTTAATGTATCTTCAATGATAGGCTATTTCTTTTGTTGTTGTTAAATTCATATTTTTATCGCTAATGAAATGTAGTTGGGCTCTCCCTGTAATGCTTTATTATGTCTTGGGCTTAATAAAAATATTTGTGATCATAAGTTCTATTTTCACACCCTTTTTAATAGTTTCTAACTCTTCCTTTACCCTTCGAAAGATAATAGTGTTGAACACAAATGAAACCATATTATGTGTTTAATACTGTCTGTTTCTCTATAAACTAGAATTTGTTACTTAGGATCTGTTCTTATTAGTCCTTTCATTGAACTGATGTCAGTAAACATCATAACCCATTATTAGTGAAGAGAGCATATGAGGCTATAGTTGTTGGGATAATATCTTGACCAACTAAAGCAACTTTTACTTTTTTAGTGTAAGTCATACAGAAATAGAAGACATAGGCCTTATGTGTATTCCTGACCCTGTAAATTTGTAACTTTATGCCAGTATGATATTTATATTGAAACATTAACTAATATTGTTCCTAGTTGTTGGTGTTTTTTTATAAGTAGTAAGATAGGAATATCAGGAGATTTGGTTTCCATTTGTGTGACCTTAAGGAAGACATTTAAATGGTCCATAAAATTAAGAAATTGAATGTTTTAACTCCCGTTCTCCCCAAAATGTGTTTTTTTCTGATTATAAATATAATATGCAATTCAATTACTGTTCTGATTCATTCATATTCTCTCAATTGCTCAGTAAGGAGACATTTAATTTGGGTACTGGATAGGATGATGGAATATGTTGTTTTTCAGTGAAAAAAAGATAACCTAAAGGTATGTTAATACTGTGATTGAACTGGAATATTTCCTTATAAACCTACTGTGGCTGCATTTTTATATTGAGTTATGATTTTTGTAAATAACAGACTGATTATCTTATTTTGAATTGTCAGAGTTTTAGATAAGCATTGTATTTTATTTTTATTAAAGCTCGTCAGAATATGTGTGTGCAAGAAAATGAACATGCATAAGATGGAAGAAAAGTCATTACCTTTATTATTTAGAGCATTATTTGAATATTTGTGAAAGATACTTCTTTTCTTTAGACTGCCTTGA
The DNA here is from genome assembly GCA_003508835.1 of Eonycteris spelaea. Lineage (NCBI taxonomy): Eukaryota > Metazoa > Chordata > Mammalia > Chiroptera > Pteropodidae > Eonycteris > Eonycteris spelaea. The sequence continues at coordinate 4,930,081 of PUFA01000074.1, read as the reverse complement.
TGACAGAGTACTTTGCAATGAGATTCACTTTAACCTATTATCATTTATTAATAGCCACTAATGATAAAATATATGCAGAGAAGCAAAATGCTTGTGAAATACACTTTGTTTTTTTCCTGTGTAATCCTTAATATATAAACTATTTCACATTTTTTCTCCATTTCCTAGAACATTTTTGGGAGGAAAGAAGCACCTTAAATAAGATACTTATCTGGGCTTTCCTTTTCCTTTACTTTCTTCCTGCCACACATTCTCCCCATTTTTGTCTGTTTCTTCCTCTGCCTTGCATTTCAAGTGTAAGAACATCCATTTAATTAGTCTGTTTCCATATATAATGACATCCTGTGTTAGACAATCCAGTTTTAACGTTAACATGTAAATTGAACTGGAATTTGATATTTCAGCAACACAATTATGGTTTAAATGAGTTAAGGGTAATTATACAGTTAATTGAAAGATTTCTGTTTAAGTGATTTTTTTATACAGGCAATTTTATGTTCTGTGGTAGTGTAGGGCTGTAAAGAGGACTGCAGGTTGAAATTTGCAAAATATCTTAGTCTCTGGGGAAGTGATTAAAAATTTCTCTTTTAATAGACTTATTTTTTTAGAGGAGTTTTAGGTTTAGAGCAAAATGGAGCAGAAAGTGCCGAGTGCCCATATACCCTGCCCCAATATATGCACAGCCTTTCCCACTATCAGCCCCACTCCGCACTGTGACATTTGTTACCGTCATGAACCTACATTGGCACATGATCACCCAAAGTCCATAGCTTACATTAGGGTCTCTTGGTGGTGGTGTGCATTTGATGGGTTTGACAAATGAATACAGCAATATAATATACAGAATAGTTTTACTGCCTTAAAAATCCTCGATAACTATTCATCTGTCCCTCCTCCTTAGTCCCTGGCAACCACTGATCTTTTACTGTTCTAATAGTTTTGCCTTTTCCAGAATGTTAAGTGGCTGAGTCATATAGTATGCAGCTTGGCTGTTTTTCACTTAGTAATATGAATTTAAGTTTCCCTTGTGTCTCTTCATAGCTGCTAGATCATTGCCTTTTAATTTAATTTAATGTTATCTTATTTGTTTTTTTATTTGAAGAAATGATTTAAATCCCCCTCCCCCCATCCACCTTACATCATTGCTTTTTAGTGCTGGTTAACAGTCTTGTTTGGATGTACCACGTTTACTTACCCACTCACTGTCTTAAGGGCGTCTTGGTTGCTTCCAACTTTGGAAATTATCAATAAAGCTGCCACAAATACCCATGTGCAGCTTTTTGTGTGGACATGTTTCCAACTCCATTGAGTAAATACCAAAGTGATTACTGGATCATAATGTAAGAGTATATTTAGTTTTCTAAGAAATTGCCAAACTCTCTTCCAAGGTGTCTACCATTTTGTGTTTCTATCCGCAATGAATAAAAGTTCCTGCTGCTCTACATCTATGCTAACCTTCGGTATTGATGTTTTAAATAGGTACGTAATGGTATCTCATTGTATTTATTTGAAAATCCCTAGTGGCATAATGATGTTGAGCAGCTTTGATGCTTATTTGCCATCTGTATATCTTTGATGTGGTATCTGCTCAGTTCTTTTGTTCATTTTTGTAATCAGGTTTTTTATTTTGTTGAATTTTGTATATTTTGAATAATAGTCCTTTATCAGTAGGTCTTTTGCAAATATTTTCTCCTAGTCTATGGCTTGTCTTCTCATTTTTTTATGTCCTTTAATATGAAGTTTTACACCAGTCTCACTTCTGGGATATCTTCATCTAATTTGTCACAACCACCTCCTCATTTATGTTGGTAAGTTCGCCTTCACCAGGTTCTTCTAGCAGCATAACTAGAGCCTTTTAAACTGTAGCAGTGTCAAAATTCTGTCAACTCTTTCCATTTTTGTTCAATTTGAATTTCACTTCAGCATTATCACTTTTCATTTCTTTGTTGCACTTAATCTTTGCTAGTAAGTTCCCTTTTTCAATTACCCATTTTCATGCAATGTCAAGTGGGTTTGTCACTGAGAAACAAGTAGGCAATGCCACTATACACTTCGTGTGTGTGTGTGTGTGTGTGTGTGTGTGTGTGTGTGGTGTGTGTGTAACAAATATGCAGTAACCAATCACTAACAGATTTTGAAAGAAGTGACATTGGTCTCGGTCATGCTGTGCACCTTATTTACATAGTAATTTTTGGACTGAATAGCAGCAAAGTTTATACTTTACACAATTATAGTTAATACACCACGGTAACTGAAGTCCAAACCATTTTGGAGGAAAATGTGTTATTTAATAAACTTGTGACAAATTTATGCATGTTATAACCAGTGCAAAACGAAGCCTACCTATATTGTAAAATATTTTTCTTCAGTCGATAAAAAAAGATACCAGCAACTAAAGGCTTTTTCTTCCTTTCTTTTTCTATTTCCTTCCTTCCTTCCCTCCCTCCCTTACTTCCTCTCTCCCTCCTTCCCTTCTTTCTTTCAGCAGATATGGCAAAAGCAAAAGTCTTGATAGAGCAAATGAGGGTAGTATATGTACTATGGCATGCTGATGTGTGGCTTCTTATCTGACGGAAGCAATGCTGTGAAGAACAAAATCCAGGCAGCAGGCATCACCTAGAGTTTGGTTTGGGGCCTTCGTTGTATCCAGTCAGCAATGGCAGGAATCGCTTGGACTTTCTTCCGTAATGTCACTAGCCTGGGATGGATGTCCAGCAAGTCAGGTTTAAAGACCAAAAGTGTAGTACTGCAAATTTCCCAGTAGAAATCTGCCCAAGTTACCTAATTTAAAGGAAACAATAATTCCCATTTGAACATAAAAGATATAACTTCTTAATCTAAAATCTTTAATTCAAAATAATCTTTTGTTATTACAAAAGTGGGATGTGTACATAATAGAAAATTACAGGTAACACCATACTTGACACCCAGAACTTACTAATATTAACCCTCTCCGTATAAGAGATTTTTCTCTGAGTCTGCATTTACTGAGATCTTACAGTGCATTTTTTAACTTGATTTTCACTTGACTACATTTTCATCTTTTTAAAAATTTTTTAAAATGTGGTTTCAAGTACACAGTGCATTGGTTAGACATCTATATAGTTCATAAAATGATTCCAATTGCTCCGTTTCTCCCCTGACCCTAGCCAACATATTAATGCTAACTACATTCCCTATGCTATGCTCCCCATCCCTGTGACCATCAGCTACAAATTTGTACTTCTTTAACTCTTCACCCCATTCTTCAACCCCTCAAATCCCCCTCCCCTCTGTCCAACACCAAATTATTCACTATATTTGTGAGTCTGTTTCTGATTAGTTATTTTTATTCCTTAGATTCCACATATAGTGAAATTGTATAGTGTTTATCTTTCTCTGTCTGACAAATACCTTCTAGGTCCATCAAAGCAATATCTTTTTCCATCCCCTTCCTTTTCATTGTTTTCTTATTCTTTCAGCCACTCTATCTTTTGGTTGGAGCACTTAATTCTTTTCCATTTAAGGTACTTATTGATAGGAATGTAGTTGTTACCATTCTTTATTCTGTTTTTGATACATGTTTTTTCTTCTTAAAGAAGTCCTCCAACATTTCCTGTAATACTGGCTTTGGTGGTGATAAATTCCTTTAGCTTATTTTTGTCTGGGAAGCTCTTTATCTGTCCTTCAACTCTAAATGATAGCTTTGCTGGATAAATTATTCTTGGTTGTATCCTGGGTCTTCATCCTGTCAATATTTTTTGCCAAGCCCTTCTGTCCTGCATAGTTTCTTTTGAGAAATCAGCTGCCAGTCTTATGGGTGTTCCCTTATAAGTATTGTTTTCTCTTGCTGCTTTTAATATTCTTTCTTTGTATTTAACTTTGGCATTTTAATTATGATGTGTCTTGGTGTGGGCCTCTTTGGATCCCTGATTTTTGGAATTCTCTGAGCTTCCTGGGTTTTATGTCCATTTCCTTCACCAGGTTAGGGAATTTTCCATCATTATTTCTTCAAACAGCTGTTCAACATCTTGATTTTCTTCAGTTACGCCAATCAGACAAATATTTGGAGCCTTAATAGTGTCCCATATCTCCTTAAATTATTTTTATAGTCTTGGCATCTTTTTTCTTGCCATTCTGATTGAGTGTCCTGATTGGCTTTCCTGTCCTCTCGATAGGGCATGATCCTCTTCTTTATTCACTTTGTTATTCATTGTTTTCCATTTAATACACTTCTCATCTCAGATATGTTCTTCATTTAAACTGTTCCCTTTTATAATTTCCATTTTTATGCTTTTTTATCTCTGTTGAAATTCTCCTGAATTTATCTAAACTTTCCAAAAGTTCATGAGCATCTTTATAACAGTGTTTTGAACTCTGCATCTGTTAGATTACTTGACTCCATTATATCTGGATGTCTGTTCTCATCTCTCATATGGTTTCTGCTTCTTTGTCTTCCCATTTTGTTGCCTTTCTGTGTCTGTTTCTATGTACTAAGCGAAGTTCCTAAGTCTCCCAGTCTTCTTAGTGTGGATTTGTGAAGTAGGTGTCCAGTGGCACAGTCCTGAGAGTGGTTCAGCTGTAGGCCAAACTTAGCCCAAGCCTCTGCCCACCTGTTCAGATTCAGCAAACAATCCACAGATGCTGTGCTTATAGTTGCCTCAAAAGACCATGCCAGAAACCGAGGTCCACTAGTGTGAGTCTCAGCAAGGAGCACCGAGTCGCCGAGGATACACCTGGATGTGGCTTGGGCAGAGCTGCTAGTTGGGGGAGGCAGGGTTTCAGGGACTCCTCTGGGCACAGCGACCTCTGTTATCCAGTTTGATGATTTCAGGGCTATAGCGGCGCCATGTCAGGTGCACTGAGATGGGGGAGGGCTCAACAGGGAACAGTGGATACCGTAGGCACTTCTGTACAGAGTGAGTCTCTTCTAAGCCCTCACTCTGATAATGTCTCCCTCTAAGTCCCTGGTGCCCCCTGCGTGCAGCTGAATTGGCAGTGGTGCTCAGACCTAGCAAGTCCGTCGCCATGAGAATCTGCTGTGGACGCGGCCCATTTAAGAGGGTTCTGCCGCTGCTCCAGCCTCCATCTCACTCAGCCGCTCAAGACCTGGCAGCCCCACGTCCTTGCACCATCCTCCCTTCTCCCTTCTCCCTGTTGTATAGCTTGTTCCTCTAGATCCCAGGCGATTTTTCCTTTCTGCTGCTCCTTGCTTCCATCACAATTTTGATTTGGTCTCCAGAGGGATGAATAGAGCCTCTATCATCTATGCTATTTTTTCCTCTCCCCCCATTTTCATTTTATCTAATACCCATTGATACTTTTCCATCTATTCCAAGAACATTCTTCATAAGATAAGCAGAATACATTCTGGGAGTGTGCATTTCATCTGGTTGCGTCCTTTAACTCAATTCAGAATAAGCACCCTTTTTTTCCATGTCACTGAATTATTGAATATCCATACCAGTCCTATACAATATCCTGTCTTCAGAATTTGAGTGACTATCTCATCCTGTTGTTTACCTTGTTCCTTCTCCCTAAAGAATTCATAGTTTCAAGTTAAATATTTCTGGCTAACATACATTATATTGCATCACATCAGAGGACATTATGTTTGGGTGTCCGATCATGAGTGGAACCCTAAGATAGACCACTATATTAGGCTGATAACAGCCTGGTCCTCCTTTGTATACCTTTTTTTTTCCTCTTTGTGTTTAGGCACTAGTCTGGATGATGTTACTTTGGCTCCATATGGAAATCACAGAGTGAAGTTTAAATGTGGACAATTAGTTTTCTTTTTGTCTGGAATTTAATAATGCTTATTGCTAGTGTTTTATGATTGCTTACTAAACACTTGTCAACCAAGAGAGTGTATTAGAGGATTCAGAGTTGAGTCAACACATTTATGGAGCACCTACTGTGTACTACATACAGGGCTAGGTGCTGGGATTAACTAGTGAGCAAAATGGTATGCAAGCCCTTCTGATGCAGTTTTTAATTTTAGAAGCAGGAAGAATAACATGTAACTGATAGGGTGATGAAGAAAAAGTGAGTTATGAGAGGGGACTCTTAGGTAGGCAGTGAAGGTCTTTAAGAGGTGATATTTAAGGCAAGGCTTGAAATGTTGGATCCAGATGGCAGCAATCTGGGGATTAAACAATCTGGGCAGAGGAAGCAGCAAGTGTAAAGGCTTAGGAATAGGACTTGTCTGAAAAATGAAACACCAGTGTGTGTGGTGGAACACTGTGAAGAAGAGAAAGAAGCAAGAGATGGACTCAGGAGAAAGTTTATGAAGAAATTAATAGAAAAAAGAAGAGAAAAAGAAACATTAAATCCTTGGAAATGTTCAAAGACAGGAGAGGAACATTTTAGGAAAGGCTCTATTGAGTCAATGGGAAGAAATGAAGGAGTGTGTTGTGAAGTAGAAAGTTATGAATAAAGATGTGAGAAGTTTGCTTCTGTCACCCAGAAGGACTCAGCAGATAGTGATCAGAATAACACAAGAGGACCACAAAGTAGACTGTGTCCTTGTGTTCTGGAATGCAATCTCCTTAAAGACAGGGACCTGACTACTACCAATCCAAATTGGATTTAGGTTTGGGTGTTTTGGCATAACTGCTTTATAGTGGTGGTGTGCCCCTCTCAGTAGGTCTGTAATACCTGGTGTCTCACTTTTTAGATATTAACAATTATTGATACTCAATGCATGGGTCATTAATCTCTTTGGGAGAATGCTAATAGTTTATTTTAATCTTCCTTAAACTGGAATTTTTATGATGAACAAACTTGTCCATCATTTTTATTATCTTGAGATACAACTGGATAGAAAGGCAAAGTAAATCTTTATTCAAACCTCCAGCTTTTTTTTTTAACAGTTTTCAGAATAATAATTTGGCTCCATGGCATCTTCTGAAAGTTATCAATGAAACTTTTCGTGTGTGTGTGTGTGTGTGTGTGTGTGTGTGTGTGATTGTGGTAGTAGTGGTGGTTGTCATAAACTACTGGATTCATTCATTTTGATTTGTTTCAACCCATTGCTGTTAATATTCTTATTGAAGTTTGAATTGTCCCATCTTTGACCAGTGGGAGTCTCTTCAGGTTGACTTCTGAGTCTTTTTGACACAATCCCAGTCATCTCTGATAAGTTATTTGCATCTGGTATGACAAGGCATTCCCAGCTCATCTTTTACATTTCCTGTCCCAAACTGAGAATGAGCCATTTCTCCAAGAAGCCCTTGTTCCTTTTTAATATTTGGAGACCAGAATCTGGGTCCTAGGGGGGTGTCCAGCTCAATTGGGTTGGTCATTGTTTCCAGAAAAATAGACACAAAATGCATTTTTCTTTATCCTAAGATAAACACCCTGAATTTCTACTGTTACATCTAGTTCACATTCAGGAATAAGATCTTTACTGAACCTCATTGATCTTAGTTAGATCTCTGTCTTCTTTCTCCCACACTGACGATCCTAGTTCTCAGTGACATCCACGTAATTTCTTACTGCTTTTCTCCACAATATAAATATACTAATATCAGGAAAAAAACAATAGCACTGTATGCAGTACCACCAACAATATAATTACAAAAAATGGTGCATGATTTTTAATTTTTGTCAAGAGAATATCTGTAATGAGACATATAGTCAAAATACTGTTTTGCAAATGTTGATATTTCCTAAAATAGTTCTTTACCAACGGAGTACATAGGCACTTCTCTACATACTCCGTGCACCAGTTTGAACAGGTTCATTTATTTCACTTTGCTTTTGCTTCGTAGTGATAGCTTTTTAACATGTTTTTGTTGTTATATAGTTATATAAGATATTTTAGTTTATGTTTCCAAAGTTAAGTCCACTAAAAAAGGTTTATTCAAAGAAGCTTAGCTTTTATCCCTGCTCTCTAAACTACTCCCTTCTTACAATAAGTTTACCTTGGTAGGTAGGTAGGTAGGTAGATAAATAGATAGATAGATAGATAGATAGATAGATAGATATAGATAGATAGATAGATAGATGATAGGTAGATAATTTACTTGTACTTTTTAAGATGTAAAGCACACTCACAGAGTTACCAATAAACCATTCTTTTTCCCCTAAGTATGTGTCCAAATCTTGCAGAAGATGAGGCGCATCAAATGTAAGCAGTTCATTAAACATCTGCTCCTAGGAGAGGGAGAAAAAGACACTTTAAGGATAATAAGAAGAAAAATAAGTAATGTGACGAGGAAGAAGTAGGTTTTTCTTCATTATTTTCCTACATGAGTTCTGAAAGAAAGAAATAGCTTTGTGTTGTTGGTTAGTTTTTTTTTTTTCTTCAAATGACATTACAGAGAATCAGATCTCTTCATTCATCAAAGGGATGAATAATTTTATTCACTCCTTTGTTACTTGTGAATTAAAAAATAAATAACTTTGGTCACCAGTTCTTATAGTTTCTTTGTACATACTGACTGAATATTTTACTAGCAAAATCTTTTCATGATTTTTATCTTGATTTTTGTTAATAAAAATGATTCTATTATGTTTTCCATTTTAAAAATTCTTCCTTTTCTTAGCATCTCTCCCTTTAAAGTTAAATAATATAACTGAAGTTAAAGAAGTTAATTTTGTTTTGCAAGGCTAGTTTCCGCCAGTTCGACAGTCTTTGTTTTTTTAATCTTAATATTTTTAATTACCGTTGACATAAGTATTACATCAGTTTCAGGCGTACATAGTGGTTAGACATTTACATACCTTACGAAATGATCACCCCACCTAGTTTTTATAATACTGTGACTCTATTCCCTAGACTGTACTTTACATCCCCGTGTGGCAGCGTTTCATTTCGCCATTGCACTGAATGGAAATAATTTCTAATGAACCATTTGCTCCCGGGTTTTTACAGATTTTCCCTTTGGCTTGATATTGTACCTTAGTATGAGACTTGTCTGCCTTGAATATCATCTATCAAACCCATCATCTAGGGGTGTCCTTTTGATATATTATGTAAGATAACATTACAAACCAAAGAATATTCCTTGTGCTTTTACTTGAGGCTCGGAAGACCAACTAATTTACTCATGGCCTGTTTCTTGGTAAGGAGTATTTTTTTAATATGTGAAAATATAATCAGTTTGTATGTTGGATATGAAATGTAATTCAAACTAAAAAATATTATATGTATATATATATATCATTCATTAATATTCATAAATGACATATACAAACATACATTATTTTATTGTACATTGCTTTATTTCTCTTCACAGATAGTACATTTTTTTACAAATTGAAAGTTTGTTGCAACCTTATATTGAGAAGTCTGTGGCACATTTGCTGACGTCATATCTGTGTCATATTTCAGTATTCTCACAATATTTCAAACGTTTTTTATATTTCTTATGGTAACCTGTGATCTTTGATGTTACTATTGTAATTGTTCTGGAGTGTCCGGAGCCATGCCTATATATGACTGCAAACTAACTTATAAATGCTGTGTGTGTTCTAACTGCTCCACGAACTGGCCGTTCCCTGGTCTCTCTCCCTCTTTTCGGGCCTCCCTATTCCCTGAGATATGACAATATTAAAGTAAGATCAATTAATAACCTTACAATGGCCTCTAAGTGTTCAAGTGAAAGGAAGAGTCAATCTAAGTGGCAAACTGCACCGTTGTCTTATTTTAAGAAATTGCCACAGCCACCCAACCTTCAGCAACCACCACCCTAATCAGTCAGCAGTCAACAACATTGAGGCAACACCCTCTACCAGCAAAAAAGTTATGACCCACTGAAGTCTCAGATGATGGTTAACAATTTTTAGCAATAAGGCACTTTTAAATTAAAGTATGTACTTGTATGTACTTTTTTTAGACATATACTATTGCACACTGAATAGACTACAACATAATGTAAACATAACTTTTATATGCACTGGAAAACCAAAATTTGTGTTACTCGCTTATTGCAATATTCTCTTCATTGCAGTGGTCTGAATGGAACTGAATCCACAGTATCTCCAAGGTACAGTAATAAAATCCAGTCTTTATTAAGGTAAGTTGGGTAGTTGATAACAATCTCACCAATTTGCTGATTTACTTCCTGTTGTCATGATGACTTAGCTAGGTATATAGATTACTAAAACATAATGCCTTGCATTTGTAGAGTACAGTTTACAAAAGCATCATTGCATATTTACAAACATTTGCCAGATTTAACAAACTTGGCAAATGTTGACAAGCTTGGAAAGCTTGTCATTATTTTGACTTCATAGTCTTTCCACTGTTATGTATCACTTTTGTACCTAAGCTTCTCTCTCTATGTTTAATGTGTTCATAGTTTTAAATAAAAACAGTATAAGTCCTTCTGCCCCTTACACAGAATCTGTGAGCTGAGGCAATGGGCCTGGAGCTGTGCGGCACTTTCTACAGCTCAGCTGAGCTCAGCATCAATTGCAAAGGTAACAGTCAATTTGGCTGTCCCAGAATAGCTAGAAACAGGAGGGAGTTGAACAGAACAGGATACAGCTGTTGGATGGCTTTCCAAAAACTCCTGTTTGCTTACCTGGGTAATTCTGTTACCTTTTCTAATGTGCATTTCCACAACTAAGATACATCAATACTTGGGTACATGAAATGTCAAATGAAAATCTTATCTCTTTGCTATTGACTTCTCCTTTAGCCCAAGTTCTCTTTACATGTTTGTGAATCATCTTAGTCTAATGAAATGTACAGACCCGAACAGCATAATCATTAGTATTTAAGAGTCATTTTAGAAAATTCACCAACATAATATAAGATGAAATTTGATTATACATCCTTTTTTTTTTTAAATGTGTACCTTTTAAAATGCATTTCCTGATGAATCCTAGACAGCCATTCTTATAGTTGGTGTACTCAGAAACGTCCTACCTCCTCCTCCAGAGGACTGTAAGGCAGGAGGGTTTTTCACTCTGTTAGAAGTCATTGCTATATATTCCATCAAATGGCTTTTAGAGGAATTAAGGAAGATTATATATTTCTCCAACGCATTATTTTTAAATCCATACTACCAAAATCATTTAGTATTGGAATGGGCCACTAGTATTCCTGTAGTTCGGCTCATCTCCATCTCACCCCTAAACTGGTTCTTCAGATGAGGAAACTGAAACAGATACATGACAGAACCAAAGAAATACTAGAGGTAAGTTCAAGGGTTATCAAGGTGCCCAATGTAGAGACATATTTTGCCTTTTAAATTAAATTTTAAATTAAATTTAAAAATTGGAAATAGAAGTTTTAGCAACCAATCCTAAAATATTTATAATTATGTGTACTTAATAGATTTTTAAAGCACATATAGTAAGAGGGCTATTTTCATTATCCAGTTATTGCTGCATCAATGTTCTGCTTTTGACTTTTACCTGACCACAAGGTGGCAGCATTGCAATCCACTACAAGGAAACTAGGCAAAGAATTACAAAAAAAACCCCATGCATTTTCCATTGTATACTAGCCAGGTTCTGCTAATTAATCAGTCTGTAACTATCTGCTGTATTTCTGCAACATGTTCTCCCTTAATATGATTTATTCATGAACTTGGATTATGTCCTGTGAAACTTTTTTTTTTTTTTTGAGGTAGTTGGTTTGTAAGAGCATTGTTATTCTAATACAAAGGTATAGTATTGCTCTTAAAAATGTTCAAAGAATATTTTCCTCTGTCAGGTGGCCTCTGTTATGGAGCCTCAGCCAAAATAGAGAAAATAGAGACGGGCAAGCCCACAAGCTGACAGACAGCCAATCAGTGGGGTAGTTGGCATGTGGAACTAAAAGCTTTATATACATTCTTTTTGAAATCAGGGATTTATTATCTATTTGTCCAGCATTTACAAAGAGATGTAAAATATACATGCCATGTTTGACAAATAAAAGAAAAAACAATGAGCACTGGACAAAATAATAACACTGTGTTAATTATAGTGACTAATGTTTATCGAACACCTCTACCCAGCCATAAATACTTGTTTTACCTTTGACTCCTCCTAGCATACTTCAAAGTAGATTTTATGATCTCCCTACTTAACAGACAAAGAATTTGAACTATTGATAAGGAGTTAAGTGACAACTTATAAGAAGAGAATCATGATTTAAGCCTCACAATTGGGCGGTATCTCTATCATCAAAGCTGAGCTTTTATTTAAGACTTTGTCCTGGTTAGGGGTGTGTGTGTGTGTGTGTGTGTGTGTGTCCCCACACTTATGTCAAGGAAGCAGTAAATGTGCATACTTTTACATTTAAATATCTCTATTCAAATCAGAAGGTCCTCATTAAATAAATAGTATTTAGAATAAATATTCTTAAGTAAGTTAGAAAGACTGCCATTCATTCTATGCTGTAGCTTTTGGATGCAGGCCTTAAGTTATAACAAGTACATAGTATTTGTGCATAGCTGTTGTAAACAGCTGCTGGTATGGTGGCATTATACTCAGTGGTTAAGAAAGTGGAGTCCGAGTCAGAGTGACTAGAATTGGAACTCCTAGTGTGCCACTTACTAGCTAAATCACCTTAGGCAAGTGACTTACACTACATGAACCTTAATTTCTTCATCTGGAAAAAAAAAAAAAAAGCATAACAACCGATTCTTCCTAAAGGGATGTTTTGGGAATTAGTCACTAATTTGGGTTTCAGAAAGTATGTGTATGGGGTGAGGCTAGGAGTTCTGCAGTGGGTCTGCTTGTGTGACTTGGGCAACTATGTAACTACTCTATTTTTCAGATTCTTCACCTGCAAAGTGAGTGTGACAATTAAAAGCACTTACCTCATGGGATTAAGGGCGGACTGACTGAGATAATTCATGTTAAAGGGTTAGAGCGGCGCCTGCACATGGTTTTTGATAAATTTTGCTCTACCTATCACTCATTCAACAAGTATTTAGTGCCTACTAAATATGAGGCTCTGTGAGCACACCAGTGAATAATGCAGATGTGATTCCTACCCTCATAACACATTCTACTGGAGGAGACAAACAAGTAAACATATTTTAAAATATAGGTTTTGATGAGTGCCCTAAGAGAAACCACCAGGGTCTATAATAGAGAATAACTAAAGGGGTATATTTATAATTCAGGCAAAGAAGACAGATTTGGCATACACATTTTTTTAAATCCCAAAACCACAGTAAATGCATATTTTTGCAAAGATAGAACCCACAAAGAGGTTGAAAACTAGAGAGGAGTTTGAAGCTGGAAAGCAGATAGATGAACAATACCTGCAAAGAGAAAATCAAGAATCCTGTAAAACCCTCAAATAGTTCAGGAAATGTCAGAATATATCTAGAATTGGGGGTAAAGAGGTAAGGGAGGAGATAAAATGAGGATTGGTGAAAATCCATGAAAAAAGTCACTTTAAGATTTCTTCCTTCATTTTATACTGCTAGACACCTGTCTCTTCCCTGTCCTCAGCAGAAGGCTGGAGAGGGTGACACAGATGGTCTCTGGGTTGGAAGTTGTCATACGTAATTTATTAAAAATAGGGGGGTTAAATGAATATGTGTTATTGATTGTCACATTCGGAGATGACTCAACCTTTTTTTGCTTGTTGGTGGGAGCACTGGCAGCCAGGCCTTTGTGTCTCTGGGCAGGAGACTGGAAGTCTTCTCTAGGGCTCTTTCCAATGTTAAGAGGAGATACCTGAAGACAGTGATATTGCAAAGTACCCTGCCCCCAACATGGCCTAGTGATGTTCAAAATGAACAAACCCCATCCACATGCTGAGAGCTTTAAGTAAGCTTTTAATTTCTCTACTCTTCATCATGAATTATAAAGGATGGTCTGACTCCTGGGGAAAGACATAGACCAAAACAAAGAGGGAGAAAAATAGCATCTTTTAACAAACATGCCATAGGCCAGGAGATGATATTGTATACACTAAATAAATATAAAATAACATTTTTTAAAAAACCAGAATATCATAGAAAAAGAGCCTTTATAAATTTAAAAACACAGTATCAGACATTTAGAAATCAAGAGAAGGGCTGTTGAATAAAGTTGAAGAATTCTTTCTGCAAGTAATGCAATAAAAAGAAGAAGAAGAGATAGGTCATAGAAAAAAGATCCAAAATCTGAATAACAGGAATTCTAATATAATGGATCAAAGAAAGGAAAAGGGGAGGAATTACCAGTAAAATGTGAAGAAATTTTCTAGAATTAAAGGATGCAAGTTCCAGGTTTTAAAGGGCCCAAAAATGAGATAGCACAGTGGATAAAAAGATCATACTAAGACTAATCATTGTAAAATTTTAGAACACTAGGAACAAGTGGTCTACCATCTTTCAGAGAGGGAAAAAAATAGGTCACATGTAGAAGGTCAGTAATCAGATTGGATTCAGTCTTTTCAACAGCTAGAAGACCATACATAAATGTTTTCCAAATACTGAAGAAAAATTACTTTCAACATAGAATTCTATACCCAGTCAAATTATGAAACAAGTATGAAGATGAAATCAAACCATTTTTAGACACATAAAGCTCCCAACTTTTTCCTATGCTCAATAAGCTATTGGAGGATTGCTTCACAAAAACAAGAACAGAAACCAGGAGAATTAAGCCAAGAAAGGACCAAAAGAAGCATTGGAGATGGTAATAAAGATTCTATATTAACAACTGGGCACCAGGCGTCTAGGGCAAGCAAACCAGAGACACAGAAGAGAGGCATGTCCATACCATCTGTCACCATCATATCTCCTGTCAACGAGCCTTCATTTTAACTTTAGAATATTGGAGGATGCATCCTCAAAGAAACAAAGGAGGAAATAAAGACAGAAGATAGCATCTAGCATACAAGACTCCAACTCAAGAGAAAGATCCCTGGAATGGCAGTAATGGGGAGTTTGATGATGACTGCGGCGCAGAAAAACGAGACAGTTATACAGAGGAGAATGGAAGCCTCTGGATAGATATCTCCAAGAAAATAATGGAAATAATAGACTATCATATTATTGACCTTGTGGAAATATCATTGGTAGACTGTTGGATACTGTGGGAAGGTATAACAATAATAATAAAAAGAATAAAGCAAATGAAAAAGGGCAATTATTAACTTTGAAGAAGAAAAGTGATAAAGGAAATATAATCAAAACATACCAAAATGCATAGTTCTGTATAACATTTGCATGGACATACTAACATAATCACTGAATGTTGATTTAACCAAAACATTTTTAATATCACTATATTGGGGGATTGGGGGAACAGGAAGCAGAGAGGATACCTATATAAGAGTTAAATTCTTATTACTATAATAAGTCCATAGGATCTAAAATTAGTGAATCAAACTAAGTCATGTTTACATGACTTAGGGAGAAGTATAAATCCTAAAGAAATAGCTAAAAGGGTTAAAAAGAGGGTTGCATCTGAGAGATTATTGTGAAGAGGTAGAGCAGAGAATCACTGTACTTTACTTTAAACTTTTTAATATAATTTGGTATTTTAAAACCATAGTTTGACTAACTTTGATAAAAGGGACTTTTAATGTCTGCCAAGTGGATATGATTAATAACAGTAATAGCAAACTGATTACATTACCTTTATATCTTGTTTTTTCTCGGCCCAAGGAAAACATGACATGAAATCATCCAATGTGTCTACAATAGCATCAACTTGACATTGTTCCAGTTCTGTTTTTCCAGCCAAATCTGTGGAATAAAGAAAGACCATTTTATGCCCACAAACATGTTCAATTTAATTTACTATATTAAAACATTAATTTTAATAAGCAATATATTCACATGGTTCAAAAATTCAAAACAATATAAAACAGTATCTAATAAAAACTGACTTTCGTTCCTGCCCCATTCACCTCATTTTGCTCCTTACATACTACCATATTGCTAGCTACTTTTATTTGTTTCTTTTGTATTCTTCCATTGTTTAGTTATGAAAATAAAAATAATACAATTCTTACATATATCCTAGAGCTCTTTCCTTACAAGTCCCATAAAGGCATCTTTGTTCTTTTTCAGTTCCATGGGATCCCTTTAAGTAGAAATACCCCCAATTTATTTAACCTCGACTGATTAGGTTTGCTTCCAATCTTTTACTAATATAAGTAGTACTACGATAAAAAAAAACCTGTATATACATTTTCATTTATTTTGTAAAAAGAATCATTTTCATTTTCACAGACCATTTTTGTCAGGAGCATTCATTTTCATCCTGGAAACTATAATTTTAAAATAATAGAGGTGTTTTTTCTTGCCATTCATTGACCATCATTTTGCTAAGAAATCATTAATCTCCCTACATATTTTCTCATTGGTTTCAATTTAAAATTCTTCAGTGTGGAAGCATTCTAAAATAGATTGCTTTTATATAACTGTGTGAATTTACTAAAAATCAAGGAACTGTATACTGACAGTGAGTGAATTGTGTATAAATCAGACTTCAGCAAAGCTGTTAAAGGAAAATAAAATGTTTTAGTGATCTAGAGTTCTTCTGTAAGCTACATTTTGTGTGTGTGGTGTTCAGAGGTTGATTCTTCTGATCTTGAAAAGTCCTTCCGAATGTTTCATTAAGTTCCCTTCATTCATTTTCATCCCTACTTTGACTTCCATGCTCAAAATTCCATGCTACTATTAATTTTATGCAGATGACTCTTTATTAACACTTTTAGTCCTAAATTCCAGGCCCATATTCTCAGCTTCCTTTTGGGTAGTTCTCTGTATATCCTTTTGTCTCCTGAACCTCCTTTTAACAATTCTGAAAATGGAGTCATCATCACTCCTACTCAAACCGGTTCTTCCTTCTTTATTCATTCAACAAATAATAATTACTGGGCTTCAACTGTAGATCAACCCCAACTGGGGCTACAGCAGTGAACAAGAGATAAATTCCTTATCTTCATGGCACTTATGGCTGACTGAAGAACACAGATTGAAAAGGGTATTGCTAGTTAAGAAATTCCTCCCTCCCTTCCTTCTTCCCTCCCTGTATAAATGAGAAGTTTTTTTGTTTTTTTTGTTTTTTTTTTTTTTTTTATGCCGTTTTCTCTCTTCTGGGAATGTTCAAGCCC
This sequence comes from Eonycteris spelaea, assembly GCA_003508835.1. Classification (NCBI taxonomy): domain Eukaryota; kingdom Metazoa; phylum Chordata; class Mammalia; order Chiroptera; family Pteropodidae; genus Eonycteris; species Eonycteris spelaea. The sequence goes on along the minus strand of PUFA01000074.1, from coordinate 4,913,085 downwards.
AGAGAGTCTCAAAGTAAGGTCCATGGACCAGCTGCATCAGCATCATCTAGGAAACTGTTAAGAATGCAAATTCTTGGGCTCTAACCAAGACCTATTGAATCACAATTTCTGGAGTCAAGGCTGAGCAATCTTTGTTTTAATGAGCCTCTAAATGATCCTGATACACATAACATTTGAGAAACACTATCGAAGTTCAAGTCTTCCTCTTTAAATTCTAGGTATCCTTTAAGGCTCAATTCAAATGTCATTTTCACTTCAAATTCAAATTTCCATGGAGTCAGAAGTAGTCTCCATCTCTTCTAAGCTTCCAAAGAATTTTATTTGTTGAAATATGTATTAGTGCAACAGAAATTTTTATATATTTAATGTACATACATTACTTTGATTAAAAAATAAAGAGCTTAGTAATTATGGCCCATTTTATTTGTGAGCTAACCATGTGTGTATGGTTGGATCATTGTGGTTGTGGTAGGTGTGGAGGGTGATAGGTTTGGGAGGGTGGCATGGTGATTCTGCAGATTGATTAGAAAAAAAGGGGACTTTAAAGGAAGCTAATCATAGCTTTTTACTCAAAAAGAGTGTTAGAGCAGTGAGGGGAGAGAGAAGACAAAGGAACAAGGATGGGAGAAAGGGCATCTGGCAAAAACAAGAACTAACAGTTTTTATAAATTTCTCCTCATCAATGCTATAGGTGCAGGTGCTTATAAAACAATCCAGAAGCCAACTAACAACTAAGGATGCCTCAGATGGCACTCTGTGGAAGCAAAGAAGACAACCTTCCTAATTTTTTTTTCCAGTGTGATTAGGATAAAGAACACTGAATACATGATTTAAGTAGTCTGAGGAATTTCAAACTTCATGCTATATGTATTTTCTGTTAATCTTCTCTGATCACTTATGATACACGTGCTAGCAAAAGTCTGATTTCAGACCTACTTGTCTGCTTTTTCAGCTAAATTCCAATAAGAGATTGGAGGCAAGGAGGTGTGAGGTAGGAGGGGCAGTGGAAATATAAAATAAAATTAATCGTCTAGGAAACTCATGGAAAGTTAAATTGGTACAGATGGTACATTTATACCTCTCTAGTACTTAATTCCATTCTTCTTTGTACTATAGTGTTCAATAATAAAGTTATCTAATGAATACTAAAATATATATATATTATGTTTTTATTCAGTTATAAAAAAAATCTTAAAACATAGTAAATACATTACCTGTGTTTTTGGTCAAGTATCTTGCTATTGCTAGGCTCTGATGAAGATAAAGTCCATCGACTTCCAAAATGGGTATTTTGCCAAATGGAAGAGCTTAAAACAAAATGAACAAAGAATCAACTTCTCTAACAAAATTAAGAGTTATAATACTACATTTTTACTGATAATTGTGGAAACAAGCTTGATTTTTAAAGTCATGGAATTCTTGAAAATTTATTCTTTAAAAATTTTATTTTATTTTTTTGATTACAGTTGACATACATTATATTAGTTTCAGGTGTACAGCACTGTGCTTAGACATTTATATAACTTCTGAAGTGATCACCCCGATAAATCCAATATCCTTCTGACACTATACATAGTTATTACAATATACTGACTATATTCCCCATGCCATACTCTACATCCCCATGACTATTTTATAACTACCAATTTGTACTTCTTAATCCCCTCCCCCATTCACTCACTCCTACCCCTGCAATCTGGCAACCATCAAAATGCTCTCTGTATCTATGAGCTTGTTTCTGTTTAGTTTTTTCGTTCATCCTGTTCTCTAGATTCCACATGTAAGTAAAATCATATGATACTTTCTTTCTCTGTCTGACTTACTCCACTCAGCACAATACCCTCTAGGTCCATCCATGTTGCTGTAGATGGCAAGATTGCATTTTTCTGAGTGTGACTGAATAACATTTCATTGTATATATGTACCACCTCTTCTCCATTTTTTCACTGATGGTCACCCAGGTTGCCTCCTTTTCTTGGCTATTGTGAGTAATGCTGCAATGAACACATGGATGCACATGTCCCTTCAAAGTAGTGTTTTGGGTTTCTTCAGATAAATACCCAGAAGTGGAATTACTGTATGCTTCTTTGTCTCTTGTTATAGCCTTTGTTTTAAAGTCTTTTTGTCTATAGTCGTTTTCTGTGAGATATCTTGCCTAACTTTTTGTTTGTTTCCGTTTTCGTGGAATATCTTTTTTCCTCCCTTAGTTTCAGTCTGTGCGTATCTTTCAATCTGAAGTGAGTCTCTTGCAGGCAGCACATGTAAGGGTTTTGTTTTCTTATCCATATCTCATCCTATGTCTTTTAATTGGAGCATTAATCCATTTACATGTAAATTGTTGGTAGATATGTAGTTACTACCATTTTATTATTCACATTTTTTTCTTCTTAAAAAAGTCCCTTTAACATTTCTTATAGTACTGGTTTGGTGGTGATGAACTCTTTTAGCTTTTTTTGTCCGGAAAGCTCTCTATCTGTCCTTTGGTTCTAAACGATAGCTTTGCTGAATAGAATAATCCTGGTTATAGGCCCTTGAATATTTTATGCTAATCCCTTCTGGCTTGCAAAGTTTCTGCTGAGAAATCAGCTGACAGTGTTATGGCAGCTCCCTTATAGGTAACTAATTGCTTTTCTTGCTGCTTTTAAGATTCTCTGTCTTTTACCTTTGGCATTTTAATTATGATGTGTCTTGGTGTGGATCTGTTGGGGTTCATCTTGTTTGGGACTCTCTGTGCTTCCTGAGCTGGTACGTCTATTTTCTTAAGGAAGTTTTTCATCATTATTTCTTCAAATAGCTTTTCAATCCCTTGCTCTCTTTTTTCTTTCTGGTACTCTTGATGTTGTTACACTTGATATTGTCCCAGAGGCCCTTTAAACTATCCTCTCCTTTTTTCTTGTTGTTGTTCTATTGGGTGTTTCTTATTTTCCAAATTGTTGATTTGATTCTCTGCTTTATCTAATCTACTGTTGATTCTCTCTAATATATTCTTTATTTCAGTTATTGCATTCTTTATTTCTGCCTGGTTATTTTTTATATTTGCTTCTCTGTTGAAGTTCTCATTAAGATAATTGAGCATCCTTACAACCAGTGTTTTGAACTCTGTATCTGCTAGATTGCTCGTCTCCATATTGTTCGTTATTTTTCTGGAGCTTTGTTCTGTTCTTTCATTTGAGACATGTTTCTTTGTCTCTCCATTTTGGCTTCTACTTGTGTTTGTTTCTATGTATTAGGTAGAGCTGCTATGTCTCCCAGTCTTAGTAAAGTGGCCTTATGTAATAGGTGTCCTCTGAGACCCAGTCACACAGTCTCTCTGGTCACCTGGTCGCCCAGGTGATTCTCAATGATGGTTATCCCTTGTGTGACTTCTGTGTGCCCCCGTGTTGCAATTGAGCCTTGGTTGCTGTTTGCACAACAATGGGAGGGACTGACCCTCAGGTTGATTGGTCTTGAGGACTGACCATGACCAGTGGAGGACCTGTTGTGCATGGGCTGACCATACAGAGCAGGATTTGCTTTAGCAGGGCCTGGTGCCTTTCCAGTCTTCCCTTTAGGAGTGACTTTTGTGGGGTGAATGGATGGTGCCCTGGTGTGGTCCAAAGCTGGCCACCAGTTGTCTTGATTCAGGAGCCTCTTGGGAAGGGCTCTGTTGCAGGCTGAGGTCACTGCCTGTGTCTTCCACAGGAGCTACAAAGTGATCTGCAGATGGTTCCCATTTGTGCTGGCTTGGAGGTGCCTGAGAGGGGCTAGCTGTGAACTGAGGTTGGCTACTGCTAGTGCCAAGATTGGGGCTGCTTAGCAAGAGGTGCAGGGCACAGTGAGGCTAGATGCTGCTTGCTTGGGGTTTGCAAATCTGTGACAGATTTTAGGAAAATTCAGCATGAGCCAAGATAGGCCATTTGTATAGAAAAGCCACTGGAAACATCTTGGGTGGGTCCATAAGTTGAGTGGGGCATGGTCTCATGGAATCAGAAGGGCAGGGCAACCAGTGTTAGCTAGGTTGATAGAGACTCAAATATGGCAGCCACCTGCATCTGCATGCTGCGAGGCAGGGAGGGCTCAACAATGGCTTCTGCCAGCATTTGTCTTAGAAAAAGCTGCTTCTCCAGCCCTTGCCTTGAATCCATACGTTTCAGCTCTTCCCAACATGTCCCTGGCATCTTTTGAGCTGCTGCACCAGCTCTGGAGCTTAGAATAATGAGTGAATCCATCAGTGAGTAAGGTTGTGTGTGGGCCTTTTAAGAAGAGTGCCAGGAACTCACTCAGCCACAATCTTTCCTGGTTTTCACAGCTAGAAGTAGTGGAGACTTCTCTTACTGGCACTGGAAACCTAGGCTGGGGATCCTAGTGTGGGGTTAGTTACGACCCCTTATGCCTCAAGGGAGACCTCTGGAGCCAAGACATTCCTCCCAATTTTTAACCGCTACATGGGAGTGTGGGACCAGCCCATTCCATGTCCCTGCCCCTCCTATCAGTCCTGAGGTGGATTTTCTGTATGTCCTTAGTATAGAACTTCTGTTCAGTTAGACCTCAGGTATTCTCAATGGTGGTTGCTCTGTAGTTTAATTGTAATTTTGATGTGGTTGTAAAAGGAAGTAGGCGCAGCATTTACCTATACTGCCATCCTGGAGCCGTGACTATTTATTCTAAAAGGGATGTTAAGCACCCTCTAGTGGAATCTTTACATTTTATAAGTTAAAAAAACAAACAAACACACACAAAAAAACCAGTTACTTGTTAGAAGAAGATCTGCTATAGTTAGTGACAGTACAGAGTCTAAAGTCCAGGTTAACAGTGATACCCTCCCTGTATTACACTGTATATTTTCATACATTTATGTATACTTACTACTTAATTTCTAAAAAACAAACAAACAAAAAGAACCCTTTCTTTTAAAGCTTAATTTTTGTGGCCTCAATCAAGGATCACATTAATTATTCTTTAAAACCATAATCTGAGAAATATGGAGAGTTTGACTTATATATTGAGTTATGGTAAAGATTTTGGCAAAATTCTCTTTTTGATGAGGGACTATTTGAAGTCTATAGTAAGGCAGCAAGCATATTTGTACAAATATAACACAGACTCATAACATATATTATATTAATATTTTACCTGTAATTCTACTTTGTTTTGTTATTTAAACCTATTATATTTTTGTCAGAAAGCAGAATATATTTATCATAGAAAATTCTCAATTGCAGATAAATAGAAATAATTCTACCACATAATTATAACTACTTTAATATTTTAATTGTTTTATGCATTAAAAAACAATTATAGTGTATATAATTGGGCTTTTACACAAAAGATATAAATTTTTAGCCTCTTTAACCATTTATGTGTTGGATCTCTTTTAAAGTATTTGAAACTATATCCTAACCATATTGAATTTTAAGATCCCTTCAACTATATAAAAATACTAAGAAAATGCAGCATTTCCATTTCAATAACATAATAAAAAATTAAGGTAGAATAAGTTATGAGGCATTCAAAGAACTTATATCTAAAAACTAAAAGGCAGAATTTGTTATATGTAGCATCTTCACAACTTGCTATTCATCTGAACTTAATTAGTGAACAAAATTAATTTTTACCTATTTTATGTTCGCAGAATTAAAAACCCATATACAAATTCTGATATCAGGAGAAGTGTTTGGATATTAATGGTAAAGTTTCTTACGAACAGAAAATTAAATATTCTGTCACACCATAGAAGAATTCTCTCATAAGAAAAAAGAATTTCAAGGGCAATGACTTTTATGGAACTCATGCTCCAAAAGGCATATACCAATATTTATTGCTAATATATCATCTATCATGGTACTATTGTTGTTGGCATTATCTAGTGCAAGAAACTTGGCCCATAGTATTAAACTGACCTGTGTTTGAAAATCAGCTCTACCATGCGAGGGCTGTGAACCTGGAAAAATTATCTAGACTCTGTGTGCTTCAGTGTTCCCAATATAAAATAGAATCAAAAGTGCATTTCATGTAGGCATGCTAGAGAAATTAAACAAAATAGAGTCTGCAGAGTATCTACTAGGTGCCAGAGAGTCTTCAAGTTAATGGTTGTTTTCTTTAACTTCATCTTTATGTGAATTTGTAATAATCCAGTCATCAACATGTGAAGTTTAGATATATAATTAATATTTAGTTAGTATTTCTAGGCAATATGGCAAGCGTCTAGAGGATGACTTACAATTTACTGGGAACCCCACACTGTTGTTTGTTTAATATAATAATATTTCTAATTCTTCCTCATTGTCCTGAGTGCTAAGTATCATGTTTTGCTTGGGTTTATCCATTTGCTCTTTCCTCTGATCAAACAGATCCCAATTTTGTTTGTATATCCACCCATCTCTCATATAGTCACATGCATAAGAAAATTCATTCCATCCCCCAACTTCAAGGGAAACTAGATGGTTCTAAGGTCCTTCTCATCTCCTTTGCCAGTGACTGTCTCAGAAATGCACATTTGACCCAATTTGAGCCAGTAAAACACGAGAAATTTGCCGAGGTCTTCTGGAACAGTTTTCCGAGAACATTTAAGGAAGCAGTCTCTTTCACTTACCCTTTCTCATATAGCCTCTCAATATTGCTGTTCAACGCTGTGAGGCTGGACTTGTAGCAAACATATTGTTACCAGCCTCATGATGCAGCCAGCACACAGAGAAGGAAAAATGGATAGAGCCAGCCTTTGAAAACTGTTCTACTTCTGGATTTTCAGTTATATGATGCAATTTGTTTCCTTATTATTTAAGCCATTTTGAGTTTGGTTTTCTATTAGAGTGGTATAGCTGATCTGCTCATCAAAACATTATAAGATATCTGTAGCAAATTTATCCATTTCCAATTATAAGAATATTGACTTCAGTATTCCCCCATTTCAACTCTTCTGACAAAACTTCATATTGGTTTATCTTTTTATTCTCTTTCTGTGATGTTTGTATTTTTACCTCGAACAGGAAATTCTCTGGGTCACACAGCATTTATTTAATTTGTCTGACTGCTACTTCTCAATATAAAGCTACATGAGATTTAAAAAGAACTTTATTTTTTATTTTCCTGAGGAAAGACAAAAATTCTGGAAACACATTTTACCAACATTTTCATCAACTTTTATTTGTACTACTTACTTGGTTTGATTTCAGGCCAATTAGCTTGTTCTATTCTGTGGTCTTCATATTTTATGTCCAAATATGCAAATATATAACGAATAATTTCTGCTCTTCCCCTCATATTAAAATAAGTGAGTTTGTAGTTTGGCATGGTATAATTCTGGAAAGAGGAAAATGGAGGAATTATTTTTACAGCCCTTTAGAAATGTTTCAACATTTTTCTTTGGGGACATTTTGAAAACTTTATGACATCTTTTGAGATAACCGGAGGTATTAGAGGATATTTTGAAACCAGAATTATAAATCACAACTCTAATAACATATGGGAATGACTTGAAATAAGATCATGACTCTCTTTTAAAGAACTAGCTGGAACATTCCAGAGAAATAACCAAATTCAAATTTTATTTATAAAAAGACTTCAAAGTAAGAAGTTATCTGCACAACTACCTTCAGAAGATGGAGTCAAAAACTTTTCATTTTAAGACCTTTTTGTCTGCCTTTAGTCACTTGTAATATATGGTATTTGACATTTGGTTTGTTGTTTGCTTTGCTGACATAGCTGAGTTCATGAGGGCAGCTGGGTAAGGATTGCGAAAGCAGGATACACACAAGAGGAATATGAGACAGTCTTGCCAACCTGTCATCTCCTCTCTTCCCTCACCCATGGCTTTCCCTCTAGGAATCAAAGGCTTAGGGAAACATTGCTTTTTTCTTTCTTACTGATCTGTGCTGCTGGGTTTATAGGGGTGCTTGCACCATACAAACAAACCCGATCTTGGGGACCTCTGCTGAGATGGGACAATGGTGAACATATTCTTCCATTTCCTCTGTAGAGGAGCAAGGAAGAAAAACTGCAAACTTTTCTTACATTTCGGAGAATTTGCTAATACTAGCTATATTGGTTAGATATATGTCATTTTAATTTTGTGTTTTCTGTGATTTGTATTATTTCCTTTCTGTTTTTTAAATAAATAATTATTTTAAGCACTAATAGTAGACTGTATTGTAATTTTATAATATTTAGGTAACTGAGAAAGAAACATTTTCATTTGAAATTCAGTTTCCCATTTAGTTGCTGTGTATCTTTGGGTTAGCCAACAAAATCTCACTGAATTTCAAAGCACATTTTTTATAAATAAAGATACTAATATGGATGTGGGGGTTTAATGAGGTAATACATGTAAGCATAAAGTACAATGCTAAACACTTAACAATTATTAGCTATTAATAATAACTTTAAACTGGTTTTATAGTGAAGAATAAACTGAATTCAGAACACTAAAAATAAATAATAATTATAATAATTACATAAATAAAAATCATAAATAACAATTTATTTAAAGTGGCAAGTTTAAATATTTTATTCTCTACTAAGGATGTCTTTCAAAGATATTAATGAACAAAAGAAAATTTGGGCTTAAGCCCAAACAAAGTCCCATCAGAAATCACATCACAAGAAAGAGCAAACAAATCATAAAAAGCGAGATTGCCACGTTCATATTTCAAGTTCATGCCTTCACGGTGTCTATCTGTGGAGAGGATGACTGGAAATAACTGGCAGGTTGCCTATCTAGATACCCTGAGGATCCAGGAAATGATGGTGAAGGTGATTCCTAACAAATCCACTTATCAGGACCTGGGTTTTCCATGTCTGGATGTTGTGGCATGCAGGTGGTTCTCCTTGTTAGGAACAGAGTTACTCTAATCATTCTGCGCTCTCTCCCAATCCCGCTATCCAGTCCAGTCACTGCTCAAGTGAAATGTGGTACATGCCACACATATCAATATGAGATGAAATGTTCTCAGTAGAGAGAAGAATTCACTAGACTAAACTAATGAAAATTCCAAGATTTACAGTCCTAAATTCCTTTGGGGGAGAAATATGCACACAGGGTATTCAAATTTGGGGGATTAAATAAAATGCTCATCAGAACAATGAGACTTCAAGTTCCTTAAAAATAAAACTTATAAATGAAAAGTGGGAAATATTGACTGCATAAAAAATAGTAAATAAAATAGTAAAGTAGTAAGTTTCCTTCTGAAAAAAAACATTTTACATAATCATAATAAAGGGGAAATTCTTATCTGGCAAATAAAAAGCGTAATTGTTATAGTACCTGATCTATTTGCTTTAAATCTTAAAAGAACAAAAAAAATTCTTCAGAATGGGGAAAGTATCATTCTTAGTTGCAGTTTCTATTTAGAAAGCATTTAAAATTGATTTTTGTTGTCATAGGTCACAATAATGAAATCATATATTTTTTTTATAAACATATCTATATGGATTCATATATGTCAATTATGGTTAACATTAAAAAATTAAACATATAACCATTTCCCATTTGATGAAATGCCACATAACTATCAGTGCCTAACTCCTGAATTCTGTGTGAAAACAAAGGAATTGTTTGTTGCTAATTTGCAAAATCATGCTATTTTATATTGCATTTCACTCAAGTAAAGAAGATATTTAAAAATTCTTAGCCCTGGTTGATAGTTATCTATATTTCTCTGTAACTATATCTTTAAATCTGAGATTTGGCTCAGGCTCATAAACATCTGACAAATGCTTATCTTCTAGACCATCCTTTCAACAATTGTAACTTATTAATGAAGCTGTATTTGCTATTACATTCCTATAGTCACTTGTATAATTACTTTTCTATGGAGCAAAATCTGGTTTCTTGATTGTTACAGCTACAAAATCCCAAACTTTAAGATTTTTCTTTTTCAGAGTATATGTGCACATTTTTATAATAAGAAAAATAAGTAGACGTAAATGTAGTTGGAACTATTTACTGATTCTAAAAGTCCTTTCTATATTTTATAAAGGTTTTGCATAAAAACTAACATTAAGAATTCTAGGTAAATATTTCTATGACAAATGAAAATAGTTAAAGAAATTTACAGTAAGGGCTAAATATATGTATAGAAGATAGTGTCTAGGAGAATATATTCTTCCCTCTTATTGCATTTAGTATTATATCTCTGTTATAATAATCTCACTTTATTAATGCCTTTATTTTGTGAGGATGATGGACTAAAAGGAGAAGGTAAAACATATCCCATGCCCTGCGATGGGATGCAGTGAGGAACAAGTTCAAGGGCAGAGAATGTGGATGGTGAAGGGAATGAGTGATTTTGGAGTCACTCCTGCCACTTACTACATGAACGGTCTTGGACACTCACCTGGTCCTAGCTTTGGTCTCCTCACCTGTAAAATCGTAAGGAAAATATTGTGTGTAAAGTACCAAACAGTGTTTGACACATAGTAAGAGGTGAAAAAGAAAAGAGAGGAGAAAAAGGGAGAGAGGAAAGGAGAGAGTTCCCAGTTTAGTAGAGGAGACAGTTCAGCTTTGTGATTTGGTTGGACTCAAATCCTCAAGATCACGTTCTTTGATAAACCTACCCTGCTGCAAGCACAAAAAAATTAAAAGCTAAATATAAAAAGGAAATCTATAGTTAGGATTAAAAGGAAGATAAACTTTGAGCCAAAATAAACAGGAACAAAATGCAGTGAGCAATACTCCAAATTCTGAGAGAGGTGGTGGCCAGCCAGGAGTTTAGCTCCTTCAGAATAAAGGAGAATAAAATCCTGCACACAAGATGGAGACTGGAGGGACGTACAGCCTGAAACTAGGATATTTCTATAATTTTTTTTAAAAGGTCAAATTGCAAACCTCTAGTAAAACTGATAAAGAGAAAAATATGTGAAAAGTCACAAATAATATTACATACAAAAAAGGTCACAACAGCAAATAAAGCAGGTCATTAAAAATCATAAGCTAACACTATGAATAATTTTATGTCACTAAATCTAAATCCTTAAATGGGAAATTTTTGAGAGAGATATAAACTGTGACAAATCAAAATGAAATGGAAAGCCTGCATTTAACAATAACAAATAAAGAAACTGAATTGGTAATTAGTTACACTCATGAGAGACACCAGGCCCAGGTGGTTTTACAGGTGAATTTTAGTTAATCTTCAAGGGAAAGGTAATCCTTGTCTCTTATAAGTAGTTTCAGAGAACAGAAAAATGGAAAAAGATCAAAGATATTAAAAGAGGAAAGTTATAAACTAATCTTACTTATAAACATAGATATAAACATCCTAAATAACTTATTAGCTATTCAATTTTCGTAGTGTATAAAAAGAAATAAAATGTAATGACTAGATAGGGTTTATCCCGCGAATGCAAGATGTTTCAACACCAATACACCTATCTATATAATATACTACATTAACAGATTATAAGAGAAAAACCATAAATCATATGATCTCAGTAGATGCACATAAATGATTTTTTAAAAAACTCATAAAATTAATCATTCATTTGTGATCAAAACTCTTAAAAAATGCTTAGCAAACTGAGAATAGAGGAAAACTCCCTAAACCTAGTAGAGCTCTACAAATTTAGAGCAGACATCGGACATAATGGAGAACCAATGGAAGCATTTTATTTAATGTCAGGAATAAAAAGAACCTCACTATTACTATTCAACGTAGTCCTGAATGACCTAGTTACTTTAGTAAGGTAAGACAATAAATGACATATGTAAGGAGTGGAAAAAGACAAAAACTGTCCTTATTTGCAATCAAAATGATTGTCTTATTCAAAATCTAAGACCGTCTACCTATAAACCTGATCCTAAATTTCAAATGGAAATGCTAAGGACCAAATTAGCCAAGACAAATCAAGAGAACAGGCGAAGACTTGACCTACCAGACAGCAAGACTTACTTTAAAAACCTTGTATTCAGGTCATGTGATCTTTGTTCAGGACTGTTCAGACATACAGAAGTGCATAGTATCTAGAAAACAGAATCTCAGATACCCGACAGACATGACATTACAGTGAGAACATGAAGGGACCAGAGGAAAATGCTTCTGAGACAAAAGAGGAAAAATATACTTAATTTGACCCCAACTTTACATAAAACATGCAAATAACATCCAAATGGATTTTAGACCTAAACATGATTTGACTGGCCTAGGCAAATTGCAATGTCATGCTAGTCTTTTATTTCCTGTTAGCTTCATTTCTAAGCCCTTCCACTGTCATTCTGTGTTAAGAATCCCATATAGGGAAAGCTGCACCTAAAACTAACCACTGGCTTCCTTCCGCTCCAAAGAAAGTCATGTGAAGTTCCTAATTCAGCAGACAAATAAAAAGACCTCTTAGAATTCTGTTTGAAAAAGAAGATACACAGTTTCTCAAAAAAACATATGAATAATGACTAATAAATACCATGGATGGAAACTTTCACATGTGAACTCATATCAATGTAGCCATTAAATGCCAAACAGGATTTAGCTTTAATACATGCTAAACTGGTTTCGAGATTAAATCTTTTACAAGGAATATAAGGGTGTTTTGAAAAGTTCTGTGTTGGATATTTCCTTTCTTTCTCTTAGGTTTGTAACTCTTTTCACTTAAGAGAACAATGATACATTTTAGTGTAGTAGTTTGATAGTTTGCAGTAGTAGTAGTCTGATAAAATGTAAACTATCATAATAAAACCATTTCATTTAACTAAGCCAATACTCTCTTCTGTATATTGTTGTAAGAGAAGCGTGAAACATACTTTCAAAAATTCTACTGTTTGTGTCAGAAAAGTGACATCAATTTAAACTTACCTCTCTGGCAAGGGAGGCTAATGTCCAATTTCTATGTCATGCACCTTAAAGATTTCAGTAGAGACTTGAAACAGGGATGGAATTTTTGGAGTAATTTTGATGGATAGGAAACTTATACATAAAGAATTATTAACCATTTTACAATAATCCAGAACCAAAGTGCTATTAATCCTAATTTATTTTATTCATAAAGTGTTGGTCTGCATAAAGTCTTACTTACTACTAAATAAAAGGAAATTGGGAATTCCAGATTCAGTTTAATATATGCCCATGAGTTTAAAATATAAAAACAAAGATTACTTGTGAATTCGCTCATGATTTTTTGCTACATGTAAACTTACCCTGTAATAAATAGAGCATAATGTATGGACTCTCACTGAACAAACAATAATGTTTTGAAATTCAGCTTGATTTAGGCAGCAATCACCTGAGATGTTATTGTCTATATAGGAAATTCTTGTGTATATTGACATTAACAACATTGTATTACCTGCTAACAGCTGGTGTTAAAGAATACTGATTTCCCTCATTCACAGCATCCCTGAACATATCTAGTGTGGTTCTGGAAAAGTTGTCAGGTTGTAGTTAAATTGTAGGATGATAGAGAAATATAAAGGTCTTTGTTAATTGAGTAAGTTATGGATTTTAGTCAAACACTGGATGTTTAACTTTGAATTAGCAAGGCAAGATATCTATTTTCCTATCAAAGATCACCTAAATATTCATTTTAAATGGTTGCCTCGCATTAAATCCAAAGCGAGAGGAATAATTAAAACAGCCTTTGGCAGCTGTGAGTACAAATTTCTACCCTTAGGTAAATGTCTTTCATGATGTTTGAAGCTAAATGAGGATAAAATGCAATTCTTGACAAAACATGGGGACGCTTCAACAAAATGAGCCTTAAAGAGATAGAAAATATTGCAAATAAAGTTTCTGAACTTTTTTTTTCTTTGCTTGCCAAAAAGAGGCCCTTTCTTGCAAGGAAATATTCAGTCTCCTACAGGTACAGGATTGGCGTTTGTACAACCCAAGAGTGAGTGCCCCCTTAGATTTTGTGTCCTCACTCACCTCACTTGCCTCATCCTAGTCCTCGTCCTGGTTGAGAGGACTAATAATAATAGCAATGGCCAAAATTTACTAAGCACTCACTATGTGCTCATCTCTAAGCTAAGAATGTTTCATTCTTTCCACAGAGACACAGCAAAGTTACCACACCATGTCCAATTTCCCTCTTCCTTCTAATAATAATAATAATAATAATAATAATAATAATAATAAATAATAATACCTATTTTACATGGTGATTAAGAAGAGTAAAATCCCAGAACTTTAAAGGAAAAAAAAGAAAGAAAAGAAAGTGAAGAAGTATGAAATTCTCTACTGCTTCACATATTATAAAAACATCAGTTGGGAAAATTCTGGAACAAGTAACAAACCCTAATTAGGACTGAATTCTTCCTCTAGTATTGACTGTGTTTTCGCTGTTAAAAGCCACTCAAAGGTCTTTTTAAAATCTCTTAAAATCTTTTAAAATCTCTTGTACCTATGTTTCTCTTAGAAATTACCATTTGATCTCCACTCAGCCACTAACACAGTCTCCAACTGAGACAAGATCTGAGTAGTGAAATGTGAAAATAAGCCACAAGACAGTCTCTCAGTCACACACAGACTATGACAGCAATAAAAATAAAACCCTAAAGAGTGAAGACTATCTTGTTTCTTATCTTTACAGAGTTCAGTCATATCACTTACTTGTGCTGCGTCTCTGTGGAGTGTCTAGTATCTTCTACGTCTTTGTATGTGACTGCACCTTGGGTTTACATGATGAGTTAACTGACAATCACAAGCCAATGAGAGAAGAAGTGACTTACTTCCTTGTAACTCTCTTCCTTCACTTCTTAGATGAAATATGACTGCCAAACAGTTTAAGCCTCAAAGACTTCTGGTTACTCTTGGTGTTTTATGGGATCTTGGTGTATATATAACCTAACATATTTGCATACAGTTGGTAAATCCAAGTTATAGGTGTGAAGTATGCCTATTGCTACTGTTATGGAACAAAAGGGGTCGATTTGCCAGTGTGTGAGTCAAAAGAGAGAGACGTGCAGGTTTGCAGCAAAGAAAGTAGAGACCTATTTCAGCGAGTTGCAGGTCCCAGAGACGCAGGAGAGCTCATGCTCTTAACAGCCTGGCACCCCAGGTATCTTTGGAGTACAGATTAGATAGGGGAAAACCAGTCATCATGGAAATGAAAGGAGTTGTGGTAATTGATCAGTTCTGGAATCAGTCTGGCACCATCCTATCTGGTCCTGTGGCTGATGAGGTTGTTCTGCCTCAGTGGGCCTGGAGTTGAAACAATCTAAGGCTGTTATCCGTAATACAACCAAAACTTATCGTCCCCATGGTTATAGACCTGAGGCTCGATAAATCGTATGTCCTAAGGCTTAATGATTAAAGGAGCAAACACACAAAGGTAGAGGGTGGAAAAAGCAAGGAGATCACAGTGCCATTATCTGGGCAAAACCAGCTCGAATCAGGAAAAAACTGTATTAAAGAAATGAGATGAAGTTTGTGTGCAGTTACACTACATGTTTATTTGTTTTTAAAAGCTTACACACAGGCTCCTGGAGAATGAGAAAACATGGGTGCAAGTAAACCTCTTACAGACACACTCTTGGTTTGCTTCCTCACGCCATTAGGTCTGCTTGGAGAATGCTTGTCTCGCCACTTCCTCACCCGGACCCTCCTCCAACAGTCTCATTCTTTATCTGCAGTGTGTTTCTTTGTCACAGTGTCTGACAACATAGTGTATTTTGTTTACACCTTCCCTCAGTAGAATGTGTGCTCCAAAAGTGCAGACATTCATCATTTAGTTTACTATTGTGTCGTTAAAATCGAGAGGAGTGCCGGGCACATCGAAGGCAATAATATATATTTGATAAATGAATGGTCTCAATTCATATTTCCCCACAATTCACATTTTTACAAGGACTGTAAATTCTCATTGCTGCTGGTGTATTTTATTTATAGTCACTCCTCAGAAGGGCCTGTTTAAAGTAAATCTGGAGTGGAAGATTCCGATATAGCTTGTTGATAACCCTTATACAGATTAGTAACAAATGCCTAAATGTTTTAAGAATTTATTTTTTCACTCCTTAGTATAGAAATTAATTCCAGCTATAATAATAGGACAGCTCAGTGAAAAGACCCAGTAAAACACCTGCCTGTGCATTATTGGGCCCACAGATTATCCATGAAACATTTTAATGACAGGCTGGCTTTCAACTTTTAGAAAATTACACTCATAGGCAACAAAAGCAGCTGATTAATTGTGCAGTATTTTCTATTTCTAAACTCTTTAAACTTTCAAAAATGTGTTTACAATTACTTATTGTAAACAAAAGAAGTGGAAATAAATAGTCAGTACAAAGTTTAATTAAGAAGACATAATCACAGCCCTTTATGTGCCCAAAAGATATGTGTAAGTCAAAATGGAGTGCAAATGGAATGGGAGCCATACAAAACTAACACATTATATTTATTATCTTTCACTGAGTTTTAACTTACATTTTTAAAACATCTCTTTGCTCTTGCCTGAATCATTTTTAATCCCCATTTATGATGAGGAAACAGAGATATAGGAAAATTGCTCAGGAATTTTGGATGCACAAGCTAGTGCACTCAGTGCATTACTTGGCAAGAAATTACTGTTTGATAAATATTAGTGGTTATCACATATTTCTTTAATAATGAAAACAAATAAAATAGTTTTAAAATAGTCCACGTGTTAGTTCCTCTTTAATTATTTATTTTGGTAAAGGGGAAGTATTCAAACAAACCCATTCTATTTTTCTGGCTGCTCTGCTGATGGAAGATAAAGGAAGTCTTCAGGAGAAGCCCACAGAATTTCCTTTACTTGACATAAAAAATGTCTTTTTCACAGTTAGTTGAGAAACTAAAAACATCTAAAACTAAAGTATTTAAACCCCAGATGGAGAAGGCAGGATATGAAGAATATTTTTCTCTTTCTGTTTCTAATTTATTTGGGTAATTGAAATGTGCCTGTAAATCTTTAGTGTCTTTGTTTTCCCAGATTTCAATGGTGACAACACTGTTTTTCTTCCTTGACTCTTCAGGTACTGTGAAGAATGATAGTAATTATTTCCAAGGTTGAGAATAAAGGTTTTTCTGCCTAGCTCTTTGGCTAAAGAGGATTCCCAGATATAAGCAGATAATGGTAATATAAATAGCTAATATTCAGTAACTGCTGCCCATGGGCAAGCATTGAACAAAGTGCTCGTCACATGTTATCTCATTCAATACCCACAAAATAACATCACAATGATGTATATATACTTGAATATGGTCATGTAACTGACTAGGGCATGTCATGAAAGCATTTCTGGATGCAAAAATTCTTAAACATTTAAATCTTTTTCATGAGATTTTATGTTTACTCTTCTGCCAAAAATGGAAAAATAAGCATTAAAATAGAGTAAGTTGCTTTCAAGATTTTTCCAGAATTAATTACTGTCCCCTCTGTATTATCATAATATACATCGTAGGAGAAAAAAAACGTGCATTAAATCCCACCTCTGCCTTTACCTTATCCTGTTATCTGAAAGTTTCATTTCCTCTCCCAAACTCAGTTCTTGGAATTTAAGAGTTTACCTAGTTACCTTTGATGTCACTTTCTGTTCTATTATTCAATGACATAACTTTCCCCTGAAGACATTTCTCTGTCTTACGTGATAACGTGAATGATAACTAAGTCCAAAGGCACACAGAGTTCATGGACTGGAAATTATAGGGGCATAAATTATCTTTAACCTCAAATTTAGCAACAAAGACTCAAGATACTCAGATCACTGGATGGCCACACTTTGATAATCCAGGTCACAGGATGAACTTACTTTTTTACAGACACTAAAACTGATGCAGACAAAAATGTAATTTAGGGGAAATTTTTGGTGAGATCGAAGTACTTTTCTAGGTGTTATCAAGGAGCAAGCAACCAAAATATATCTATTAAAATGATTTCTTTGTATTTTTTACATATTTTGAAAATATATTAATCTGAAGAAAGAGAAGATTTGGGGGAATAAGAATGTATCAGAAAAATTCCAGGACTGTAGGGGACTAATAATAGCAAATACTGATATTTGTGCTGATTGTGTTCCTGGTACTCACTCAATGTTTTAATTTGCCAAGTCTCAAAACCAGCAAGGAGAAGATTCACATCTATGTTTCTTACTCTATTAGGCTTCTGCCATTTACTGACACTATTTCTTAGGATTATTCAACTTTCTTTAGCCTCACTATATATATCAAGTAAATTTCTGCTCTAAATTCTTTCTCCTAAGCAGGGTTTTTTCACCATTTTACTTGAGAAATTGATTTTGTATGCCTTCATATCAGACATGTAGGATTTCTGGCAGAATTATTTCAGATTGGCCTGCAATGCAAAAAAAAAAAAAAAAAAAAAAAGAAAGAAAGAAAAAGAAAGAAAGAAAAAAAGAAAGATTGCTTAGAACAAAGAAAATCTTGTTTCTGTTGACACAGGTAACATCTGCTGTCCTGTGCCTATAAGGACAACCAAACTCTAGTGAAAGGAAAATTCTAAGAGATGACTATAGAAATTAGATAAACCTTTGATTCTTTAGAGCACACTTATACAAGAATATAAGAAAAAATATAGTTTGTTAAAGCAAAGAAGAAGCAGTTTTCATTTACACCAAAGTAAAAAAAAAAATCCCCCCAAAACAATGAACAAAGTTATGCCAAAAAATATTTTTCTGGACTCTGAGATATGATTTTGTTACATGAGTACTTTGGTTCATCATGAGTTTGAGCCATATGGAGAGAAAATATCAACTATTTCCAAAATTCTGGGACCTAGGCCATGAAGGCTGGAAATGGTATGTTTTCTGGCAGTATGTACATTTTGTTGATGGAAACAGTTTCAATAGCTCAGGGGAAGCTGTGGACTTCAATTAGGATGAGTCACAATAGTCTGGGGGAAAGATCCAGAACTATCACTAGGCCTGGATATTAGAGGAATTTATATAAATGATTAAAAAGTTGTCACCCGTGAACACCAACTGAAAAATGATGTGTGAATGTGATTATGTAAAGAACTGAATGCTTCTTAAATACTACCATGGGTCCTATGGCCCATGTAACAAGTGTCAATTAGACACAGCAGTGCTGTAATCACAGCATCTTTGTTTGCCTTGGTGGCTTTGACCACTTGACCATCCCCTTCCTTCCTCAAAATCCATTTGGTTTCCTCTCAAAGTTTTATGTTCTTTCAAAGAGAGCCTGCCTCAATCAAATACTTCTGTTTAATAAAGGAAGAAAAGTATACACATGAAAGAGTAATTAACTTGAGATTATCACTCAAGATTCATGCAACCAACATGTATTGAACGTTGGTACCAGCACTATAAGATACCTCCTATAAATATTTGTTTTTATGACATGTGCTTCTTGGTATCAGGTAAGAATACTTGAAAAGAAAAACTTTTGTAAGACAATTTTCAGGTTTCCACCATTAAGATAAAAGATGCTGTTATTACAGGTGCAAGTGTTATGTTTCCTGTGAAGATTTATCCTCCTAATGATTATGCTCTTTGTTGAAATGACCCTGTTCTCTATAATTCGATGCAACATTTGGAAAGAGGGTTTGCTGAACCACTGACAAGAACTTCGTGGCCTATTTGACAAATATGTTTCTTAGTATGTTCTAACAAATTCAGTTTGGATTTTTTAGTTGTTCATGAAATATTGAATGACCTCATTAAATTTCCAAAAAAGCCAGAGCAAGGAACAGACCTTAGATTAATGGAGATTTACTAATTGCCGACATTTTGTTGAGCCCAATTTGAAAACAGAGCTTCCTTTTCTGCAAATAAATAGAAATTCACATGAAATTATGCAATATTGATTTAAACTTCATGTTAATAGGCTACTATGTTTTTGTAAATGTTCAGAATCAAATCTTTTATTTCTTTGAATGTACTGGTAATTCTACTTTAATTTTAAATTTCTACTTGTTTGCTGTTCTAAAACAGCCCATTAGAGAGAAGTATGCTCTGAGCTACATCATAGTCTCTTTAGTTACACAGCTCAAGCAAAACAGGGTTCTGATGTGTGTCAGCTGCTAAGGTTAAGCTGAAGTTCTTGGCTCATTTTTTCAGTTTTAGCAAATGCAAAGCATTACATATTTTTTTCTTTTTTTTTATCAAAGACATCTTTTATCTTTTATCAAAGTCAAAGTCACCTTTTAACACCTTTGAACTTCGAAAAGTGAAGTTTGAACTTAAACCAGTTGAGTGTTTAGTTTTAGTTCTCATTCTTATTTATTAAGATCTTATTTATTAAGCCATGTTGATAAATTAAAAAGTAAAGATAGCAAAATTCCCCAATAAGTGCTTTAAAAAAAAAAGAATTTAAGCTTTTTCCTGCATTATCTTAAGAATATGACAGAAATGCTCAAATTAATTGTATGGGTTGATTTCCAGAAACTGAAAAGTCACAGTTCTTATATATCCCTTATTTAACATTTTAAAAATTGCTTTTTCTTTTGTATTATTTATATCTGTTTAAATCCTACTGTCTAAATTTCCAAATTTGTCCTTTCCAAAGTAGCTGGATAAACATGACATTAACAGCACGTGGTGATATCCCCAAACTCCACTAAAAAGGCAGGAAAAGTATGTGAAATGTAGTCAGACAAAAGGGAAACATTGACAATATAAGAAACATTTCAAAAAAACATTTTGGCAGACAGAAAGCAAGTGGAGGAGCGGCACTGGATCAAAACAGTGTAGTCAAAGTCATAACCCAAGTTTTCCTAAAGGTGGGGAGAAGGATATGTACTGTGGAGATGACATTCCAATAACCATAAGGAACCCATGACATACTAGGGCCCCAAGGCCCACAAAAGTGGACTTGAGATTCAGGACCCAAAACCAAGGATTAGGTAAAAGTCAGCAGAGAAATCACTGTTGACCCTGTTGACCTACCATTTTCTCAATTCCCACTGCCCACCGACCAACCCCCAGCCTTCAAAAGAAAAGGAGGGAAATCTTGAGGAAACGGAGACTATTCTAATCATTGAATAATTTTCTTATAAATATGTAGTTTTGGAAAATAATTTTTATAAAAACAAATAAAGGGAGAAAATTTCAGTCAGTTCAAATATTTGGTATATGCCTACTTCATAATAATGATAGTTGGGGGGCTCTTTAAGGCACACAGCAAATCTGTAATGCAGATGTTATTAGACCCAGAGGAGAAAATTAAGGATTAGAGTTATTAAGCAGCTTACCCAAGGTTGCACAGTCTTAAGTACTGGTCCTAGTACTCAAATTCTGCTCTGTTGATTACAAGCCTATGCTCTTACAACTACCTGAATATACTACTTCACAAAGATTTGGTTTATAACCACTCTGCACAGAGGAAAGATTTTTCGGGATAAAGAAAGAAGTGTTGAGGAGTGTTCTTTACAAGTTTAGAATTACTGATTATTTTATTGTTTAATTAATAAACTTGAAATTTAAAGGTTGGTATTAAATACTTCCAAATATTTTTTCCTAGAGCTGCAAATATACAGAATTAAATTTAGAAATACAAATTAAGCTTAACGGTGTTGGTCAATCTTACCAAGAATTTCTTGTCTTTTTTTTTTTCATTTCCTTTGAGACTGCTTTTCTCTGTTAATGTGTTCCTGGACTCATTATCCACTGAAAAAAATTTTGCTTTGACTAATAGTTGAGACCAAAGTACTTAGTACGATTTCTACCCGTTTAAATATGAGCTTATATTTTTTTGTATCCTTTACCATCAGGTAATCTATTCATCAGGTAGTCTAAATAACAATTTGCATATTCACATCTGAAAAGTTCCTGCTTTCTTTATATAAATAGTTGGGCAGAGCCATGTCTCCAGAGAGCTGGGCTGAGGTTGGGGATGGGGCATAGAGAACTGATGGGATTGGGGTTAGGGGAGTATGGCTTTTTCTACAACCTAGAAGGAAAAACTTTACAACATATCTTTTTTATTTTTATTTTGTTATTAGTTTCAAATATACAGTACATTGGTTAGACATTATATAGTTTATAAAATGATCCCCCTACTTGCTCTTTCTCTCCTCTGGCTCTGCATCTGGCCATTGCATTAATGTGAACTGCATTCCCTAAGCCGAGAATATCATATCTTTTGTCCATCTGCCACATCCAGCATTTTTAGGCAGGTTAAATAAAATGAAAAGTATAGCAAGAACAAAAATATGGAGGGGAGAATGCTTTGTGAAGATAGCATGCAAATGAGGGAGGTGCAGTGTCACCTGATATAACTCAGATGACGATAGGAGGGGGTAAAGTCCCTGAACATGTTCCAGCCTCCATAGCCCATTAGCAGCAGCTGGGAAGCTGTTCCTCAGCCACCCACCACGGTACTGCCTGTTAGGCAAGCTCTCAAAATTATGAGGGTTGACCACCCAGGGCACTTTTTACTAGAAACTGCTTGAAAATGCTCCATATCAATTATGCTGCACATCTTTTCCTTCCATTCCGATTTCATAATATTTGCTAAACAAAGCATGTTACGTGTTTAGGTTTACAATTTACATAAAATGCTGTAAAATTCAACTTTTTAAAAGGCCAACAATGAAATTCAGAAAGCATTTTAAAAGGAATTGCTTGATAACCTTTCTCTTTTCATTTTTTTTCTCCCTTATCTTTTCGTTTCTATCTCATTTTCTCCTTCCTGTAGAGATATTTTTTAACATTCCAAAGTAAAAGCATATGTTCTAGTGAGGAAAAAAAATTCATTATGTTGGTGGTGATAAATTTGTTACTTTATTGGCAAATCAAATCTACTATGTCACTGTGCAAAATTTATGTTTATATGCTATAGGTGAAATAATCAATTTAGCTTTGACTATAATGATAATGTTCAGGTGAGAGCCAAAGAAAAAGAACTTTCTTCAATTTATTTGGCATTTTTCCTTTTCCCCTATAGTAAATACCTTTGTACAGTCTTTTTATAAGAGTGCACTTTTCCACCTTTAGACTTATGGCTTGGCTGTGTGATTTCCTGTGCCTAGTGTAACACTAGCAGACATGATACAACCAGAGACTTTAAATATGCTTGCAGTTTGGATTTCCCTTTTTGTGCCCTGTGTTCTGCCATAAGAAGAACATGTCCTGCATAGCCTGTGGTCTCAGAATGAAAACCCACAAAGCCTGAAACAGAGCTTGCCCAACTTCCCTGCAGTCTACTTATGAATGAGAATACCAAAATGTTTTTTCTCGGCCACCACTCTGTTATGCGGCAGTATGACAGCAATAGGTGACTAATATTGTTGTGAGGCTTTCTCTAACTATCGCTGTGATCCTGGCAGCTAATTACAAGAAGGGGAGAGTTTTTAAAATAAATAAAAACATATAGAAAATATACTGCTTCTTTTCAAGAAAGGAAGTATCCTACGAACACTTGGCCTGCAAGTAGTTGCCAGGGTTGGCGAGAGAAGTAGCAGCTTCCAGCAAACCAGCCAATATAGCAGAGTATTTAAGAGGCAAAGTCAGAATAATCGATATTTTTTCAAGAAATATCTAATAGCCATTGTATGACTAGAGTTTTCAGGTGTGTGTGTGTGTGTGTGTGAGTGAGAGAGAGAGATTTGTTAGAAGGAATTGGTTCAAGCAATTATGGAGGCTGCAAAGCCCAAAGTCTATGGGGTCAGCCGGTTAGCTGGAGGCCAAGAAAAGCCGATGCTACAGATAAAACTCAAAGGCCATCTGCTGGAGAATTCTCTCTTGCTCAAAGAAGTTGGTCTTTTTGTTTTATTTGGACCTTTAATTGATTGGATGAACCCAAACACATTAGGGAGATTAACATGCTTTACTCAAAGTCCACCAATTTATGTTAATTTCATCCAAAACCACCTCACAGAAACACTCAGAATAGTGATTGACCAAATATCTAAGTACCCTGTGGGCCAGTCAAGTTGGCATGTAAGGGCGACCATCACAATCATGATCCCCAAGGTGTGGTACATTCACCCAAGGGATGCATAAGACAATACACTAGGAAGTGGAAAGAAATCTATTTACATCTTTAAACTAAAAATAATAATAATAGGAAGAAAGAAAACTTTATTAATATTTAAAATGCAGATTGAGAGTGAAAGCTCTCTTTGAGAACATTAAGATGGGGGAAATGAAAATAAAGAATCAGCCAGGAAAAAAAAATCTAAACAAAACAGCAGGATAAAAACTGGTCTTGCTAAATTGCAATATGTACATGTGCAGTGGCAAGGATGGGGAGAGAATAGCAGTAACTGAGAACATTTTGCACATGTAAAATATGTTTGTATTAGTGGACACTGACGAAAGTCAATTAGAGCTTTTGAATTATTTTTGAATTATTTTTTTGGATTTGAAAATCATATGGCCTGCACCAGGCTCAAATTTGTTCAAAGTTATTTCTTTAATCTGGTAGTATCTGTAATAGTAGCAATTAGTTAAAAGTTAAAGAATAACAGAGAGAAAAAGTAGTTGACTGCCAAGGATGGAAGGAAGTATTCTCTAAGAAAGACACCTTTGCGTTAAGTTAGTCTTGATCAGGGCCAGAGACCTAGAGATGATCATTAGTAGATAGCTTGAAGTGGGACAGAGGCCAGCCCACACAAGTTCTCACTGGCTTGACTGAAAGAAAATGAAGAGCTTGGGAAAACTCCATGTATCCTTTTCTCCTTTAGGACTCCATCAGGTGCTAATACCATGGTCTATGACTGTTTGAGTATGTATATAGAATTAAGCCCTGATTTTATATTTAAACACGACTGAGGGGGCAAGCATATTTGCATCTTTAGTGCATTAGTAGTAGTCCTTTAGGGCAAATGAGAGACACCTTTAGATTTTCTCTTTTTGAGTTTATATATACTCCAAGTTGATAACCCTCTATTGAGCACAACTAGCCAAACTTCACCATATGGTGAAGACGAGAAGCAGTCCAGGCAGAGGGAAAGCTCGAATGAAAACACTGAAGAGTGAAGACGACATTTAATAAACCACACTTAGTAAACCACAGAAGCCTGGTAGGCTTGGGGGCAGGGTGGAGGCCTACCTGTCTGAGAGGACCTAACCCACCAGACTAAAATGCTAGGAGTTTATGTCCCAAGGCAGTGAGGAATCACTGAAGGATTTTAAGGAATGAAGTAACAGGAGTACATTGTGTGTGTTGTGTGTGTGTGTGTGTGCGTGTGTGTGTGTGTGCGCGCGCGCGCGTGACTAATCACTCTGGTCAGTATGGATTGGAGAAATAAGAAAACTAATCCGAGGAAACTAGTGTGATTGCAAAGGCTACACAGAATTATGAAGGCTCCTCTTTAGTATTACGTGTCTGTGTGAATCTGCCTGGGCCCACAGTAACAGCATAAGCAAAGTATTTGTTCAGTTTTTCAGTTTTTTTAAGTTTTTAATTTGGCAGTTTGGTTTCAGTGAGCATCCTCTTTACCTAAATCACACAGGTTTATGGAGAAAAGGAACTGTGTGGATCCATGAGAAGTTCTGCTTGAGAGGCCGTTAGATTCAATGCTGAGATCAAGTCCACTCCTCGGCTCTGCTTCCTCTAGGTTCACTCCATTCTCAGGCTCCCAGCTGCTCCCAGATTTCCTCTTCTGATTGAAAATACCAGCTCAGGTGTAATCCAAAAGGTCTTTTGCCAACAAACCTTTTACTAGGTTTCCCAGAAGCCTAGCAAATACACCTACAATCTCACTGGCTGACTGCAGGACCAATAATTCTATTAAGTACAGTAAGGCACCCAGGAAAATATTTTAATTTCTTTAAAAATTAGATGAAAATACAATAAACTTCTAAAATAAACTTTCTTTTAAAAGAGGACTCCTGTAATAGTAGCTACAAAAATTATTTGCTAAAGTAGAATGCTAATTGTTCATGTGTGTAAATGCTATTACTATTTTTTATTCTTACGCTGTTTTACAGTGGGTGAAAATAAAATCTAAGGCAACTTTCTGCCCATCAGGCCTGCTTTATGTCTTCTTCTCAGCAGGGCTATTTTCTAGTGCTCCCAAGCAGAAAATTAACAAACAAAAATAGCAAAGCCTGCATTTGAACTAATTGAACTCATATGGTGAACTCAGATACACATTCTTTTAAGGAACTGTGAAATAATCCAAAAGTTTCTTCAAAAAAAACATTTCTAGGAAGTCAATTTGAAAAAAAAAGCCAAACCTGTATATATTCTGGAGCTACTCGTCCATTGGGATGAGGAAAAAGTTCTGGGGATGCGTCATGGTGAGGTTGCACGACAATGTGAATGTACTTCTGCCACTGAACTGTATACTTAAAAAGGGCTAAAATGGTAAATTTTATGTTATATATACTTCACCACAATAAATTAAAAAAAAAAACATTCATCCTGAATAAAACCAACTCGAAAATATTCTCCAAATTGAGCTTGAACTTTCATTGTATGTTATTTGGTTGAAGCCTTGAGTGACCACCAAACCAGTGTTTCTTAAGTCCCTGCCAAAATCTTTCCAAGTGCAATTGGCTTGGTTTTGAGGGATAACATTTATTGGAGACATAAAATATAACTCGTGCCCTTACAGACTCATTAAAATAAGTAAATAAATACACAGTCAAATTGAGATCAGTTTTGAATTAAAAGTCATATCCCTAGCTCCAAAAAAATGCTTATTGCCTTTCTAGCATATGTGTTCAATACTTGTATTTGTATTTGCCAGAAATCATTCCTCCAGAGATACCATATGACTGCTTTTAATTGAAACATGTTGGACTGCCTTTTCTGATGTCCAAATCATATGAAAAATATTTGTGTGGAAAGCTGGCTAATGGCTCAGTGTTCATCTTTAGGCCAAGGTATGTACACAGCTCAAATTATGTTCTAGTTCATTGGATCGACGCTTTATACGGAGTCGATGGTCTTATGATCAGGAGATTATTGTCAAATATCTCAAGTAGGATTCTTAAGCCAAGTGGCTATGTATTTCTAATGTAAAACTGACCCATAGTTATATCCATAATAAACTCAGGATGTTGTTTTCCCAGATTTTTTCATGATAGGACATAAGCTATTCTGCAGTAAGTTTAACTACTCACTACTGAAATTTTTGAGTTCATTTTGTTTTTATTTGAGCAACATTCTGTTATGAACAATATAATATAATTCCAGCTGATTATGGGTATATTTATTAATTTAAATGTGTGCTTAATTTGCTCATATATAAAGAGATTACTATCCAAATAAATTCAAAAGGTTTGTTGGAAAAGTCATCTTTCAATTCTTCATCAGTGATACTTAATGGTTTTCTTTCCCCCAAAGAAAAATCTTTTATTCTTATCCAGTGTAGTTTATGGCATATATGTAATTAATGGCATACCATGCAGAATACCACCATTGATGATGATTCTAGTTAATTGCTCAGTTACTATTTAATGATCTTTAATCAAATAAATTAATTCTTCAGAACATCATTTGACTTTTTGTTTTGAAATACAATGGCCACATTTTATGGTTTGATTAAGTTGTTGTCCTTTATTTTCCCTTAATAATACTCATAGCCTACATAACTTATTGGCACCAGGCATTTTATAAGCACTTCATACAAATTAATTTATTTAATCCTCACAACACCACTGTGGGTATGTGTTATTATTATCCCTATTTGATACTAAGAAAAGTGAGGCTCATAAATTGCCCACACTTGCAGTTAATAATTGAAAGAGTTAGGATTTGAATCTAGGTAGTCTGTCTTTAAAAGTGTTGTTTTTAATCCTCAGTCTAACGCAGGCACATTTTGATAAATTTCCTACCTGTAGTTACTTCCTTTCTTGGATTTACCTCTTTACACTTTATACTCATATATTAAAAGACCCTTGGTTGTTTTGTTTTTGGTTTTTTTTTTTTTGGCCTTTATGGTACTTAGTTTAGTTAGTAAAAATTATATGGCAGAGGGTAGAAGAATGTTCCTAATTCAGTCGCTTTGCTCTGAGTTGCTGGGTATCTGTTTTGTCAGTTGTGACTAGCAGTCAATAAGGATTGCTAAAGCGACTTGGCCATATGGAAATCAGCTTTTGCAGAAATGTGATAGAATAAAAGATATCACAAATATATTTTAAAGCATTTCCTATGGGATTATTGAGAGTCCATATAAAGATAATTTAGATGAGCACTGTAATAAATCAAACAAAATCTGAGGTCCAGCATCATTTCTAATTTGTCTCTGACAGAGCTGAGATTTGGAGGTAAGGCTGAGAATAGAAACTAATTCTCCCTGTTCTCCATTTAGTGCTCTCTCCTCTCTGCCTCAAGAACTCGCTGTCTTATGGTGGGTGTTGAGAAATTAAAAGACAATGATAAAACTCAGTGTGTGTTAAGGAGAGCACAGAAAGGTACATGAAATCCAAATGAAAAGACTAGAAAATGGTTCTGAAAGGAGATGATACAGAACCTTAGAGCTGACTAGATAAGAAAAAAGGAAGACTATCCCAAGCATGAGAGCAGCATTTACAAGTCCAGATCTTTGAGAGTAGAAGACATGGTCAGAGATGGCAACTCTCTCAAGACGTCTGGGTAAGGTGGAACAGGAAAAGAGGAGGCTGGATATAGATAGAAGGATAAAGTAAGTGCTTCCTATGACATACTAAAGGATTAAAATTTTAGCCAAATCTTTTGAGATGACATTGGAGGATTTTATACAAAGAAGCATTGTGATTGGATCGCATTTTAGAAAGAGTGCCATGGTAGGGGAATGTGTTGTTGTGTGACACCAAGTCAAAAATGCAGAATGAGGAGCACACTAAGAGGTTCACCTTGAGGTGACTGTGAGGCATTTGAATAGAGACATCTAGTTGGTATATGCTTCAGGGTATCTGGTGCTCAGAAGACTATTCAAAGAAGAGACAGAAATGTGGCAATTTGTCAATAATGCATTCGATAAATATACAGTGAGCATTTACAAAGTGCCAGGTATTATGACAGGCTCTGAGAATTCAGAGGTGAATTCTTTTGTCTCCCAGATGTCAAAAGTTTACTAAGGAGGTGAGGAACATGTAAAGAGTTGAGAGAAGGAAAAAACCATAGATTCTATTATTCTGTTATGTCGAGAGCATGATGGGGTAGTCAGTTCTCTGGAAAGAGAAGGAAAAAACCATAGATTCTATTATTCTGTTATGTCGAGAGCATGATGGGGTAGTCAGTTCTCTGAAGTTATATTCCCAGTGTCCTTGAAAAAATAATTTGCATAAATGATAAAGTACAAACTGGCTTAGAAGTTTCTTCTGGCATTTTAACCTAATAAATAATATGGTCATTGGTGAGTTTATCTAAACCATTGTTTCAGGAATAACAGCAGTAGCTAACATTTTTAATTGTCTATTACATGTTAGATAATATTATAAACATTACAAATGAATTTTCCCATTTGATCCTCACAACAACCCCAGGAAATTAATGCTATTATAATCTTTATTTTATTTACTTTTTTGTTGTTAATAAGTTATTTGTTTCTCAATAAAAATAATTATGATACATTTACTTTGAATAAATTATGAATAAATCAAATTATTAAACACAAAATAGCACTTTGAATTTTTAATCACAATAACTAGAAACTCGAAGACACTGAGATGTAATAATTTGTTATTTAGTTGCCTTACTTTCATAGAAACAAAAGTTTTCATGCAGATTTTCATACATAATCTGCATTTTATACATGAGAGAATCAAAGCACAGGAAGAATAGTTTATACAAGGTTACCATTTAGAAAGTAGAAATAGGAAAGCCAATAAAATGCTTTTTTCATCATCAGTTGTGTAATGAATGTTGACTTTTGTTATTTCCATCTTTTAAAAAAGTTATTATGCAGTGAAGTTAAGCATACCAGACCTCCTCCTTTTACACATGTCAACTGCCAGCATTTGGTAAGGTCCTTATTTTCCTCATGTCTGCATGGAGACCCTAAAGGGTCTCTCCTTTACAAGGATACTTACTTTTTATAAATAATTGGTTAATATAATATATCTATTGAATAATTATTTTGGCTGAGAGAAATATCATAATGGAAAAAGTTATAATTCATGAAAGGCAAATTATCAAGCACTACTCCTGTGTGTCAGGCTCTGTGCCAATCTCTAGTGATAAAGACATAAATGAAATATGGTTTTTGCCCACGTGTTAGAAGAAATGATGATTAAAACATTCATCTTTTGTTCCCCATAAAGAAAACCCAGCCACAGAACATACAGAGGCATAACTCTTAGCAGGTGATACTAGGGGAAAAAATCATATGCTCACATTAATACACTTAGCCAATACATTAAGATACAGCAATCAGTTTGGTTTCCAAAGTAAGGGCCATTATTAGACCCTTGGACGTTTCCTTTCTACTTTTATTGATTTTCTGGGTAGTCCAAAGTTTTGCTTTATAATGTCACTCTTTTGTAGAACTAACACTTAACCTTTATGCCCTGGATCTACACATTTGGGTGTTTTTAATTGACTGAGAATCACTGACATTTGTGTGTGTGTGTGTGTGTGTGTGTGTGTGTGTGTGTGTGTGTGTGCGCGCCAAGGCCTCTTTAATGCCCCTTTATTTTTTATCATCTTTTTTTTTTAACCCGATTCTAGATTCATTTCCTTTTAGTATCATTATTTTTTCTTATCTCTCCAATTCTAAGCCTTCGATCAGTTATAGCTATTGATCTGGAGAAAAGACAGAGATTCCTAGCAACACATTCAGTCTCTGAACACTGCGGTGATAAAAAGCAATGTAACCTCACATCTCTCCTGGGTTGCTCTGAAGAAAAGAGCATAACAGGGAAGAAGGCCTGAAACTGTGATGTTGAACTTATAATTGTTTACCTCATTGCAATGAGAACAAATATGGCAAAGTTGTCCTTAATTTCCTGACTTGAATCCCTCGAAAGAAAGGAATAGGAATAAGGTATTTTGTGAGTGAATATGAAACATACCATACAGGAGCCAAAAAAAAAAAAAAAAAAAAACTACTAAATTTTCTGCTTGAAATTTTCTTTTCTTAATTAGTACAATGCCTGCAGCAATTATAACTTTAAAGTGCAGTTAACATTAAGTAATTAGAATATCCTGTGTCTCAGGCCTGCTGATAATAATTTTTCTGAAGTTATGTTTGAACTTTAAAATATTGATTAATTGTTTTTGCTCATGATTATGAAGCACAGTTAATTTTTTGATATAAATTATTTTAGGTCATGATTTAAAAGACATATTAGGGAAGTCACATCATTGGCATACCATGACTAATGATAATTCCAGTGTAACTGTCAATCTGACTTTTTAGGTTTGGTGGGAATTCCCATCAAGGTATATTTGAGGACACAGAAGGAAGAAGCTGTCTTGAACATTAAGTCAGATCATTAGAAACCAGTCTCCTTTAATATATTTCCTATCAAAATACCATTGTCATTTTTCAGAGAGTGAGAACAAATAATCCCAAAATTATTATAGAACCATATAAAACTCCCAACAGCCATGGCAATGTTGAGAAAGAAGAAAAAAGTTGGAGGTATGACACTACCTGAATCAAACTATACTACAAGGCTACAGTAATCAAACTAGCATAGTACTGGCATAAAAAAAAAACCAGATATATTGATCAATGGAACATAATAGAGACCCCAGAAATAAATCCACACTTATATTCTCACTTAATATATGACAAAGGCGAGAGGCGAGAATATACAATGAGGTAAAGACAGTCTCTTCAATAAATGGTGCTGGGAAAGTTGGACAGATATATGCGAAAGAAAGAGAGAAGGAAAGAAAAGAAAGAAAGAAAGAAAGAAAGAAAGAAAGAAAGAAAGAAAGAAAGAAAGAAAGAAAGAAAGAAAGAAAGAAAGAAAGAAAGGAAGTAAAGAAAACCGAAGGTAAAGAAACCGAACCTTCTTGCACCGTACATAAGAATAGACTCAAAATGGATTAAAGACTTAAATGTAAGGCCTGAAACCATAAAACTTCTAGAAGAAAACATAGGCAGTAAACTCTCTGATATTGCTAACACCAATTTTTTTCCGACATTGCTCATTGGGCAAGGGAAATGAAAGAAAAAATAAACAAATGGTACTACATCAAATTAAAAAGTTTTTGCGTGGAAAGGAAACCATCAACAAAACAAAGACAACCTACTGAATGGGAGAAGATATTTGCTTATGATACATCTGATAAGAGGTTAATATCTAAAATATATAAAGAACTCAACCACTCAACAACAAAAAACAAACAATCTAATTAAAAAATGGACAG
This sequence comes from Eonycteris spelaea, assembly GCA_003508835.1. NCBI lineage: Eukaryota > Metazoa > Chordata > Mammalia > Chiroptera > Pteropodidae > Eonycteris > Eonycteris spelaea. Next base: position 4,880,986 of record PUFA01000074.1, on the reverse strand, counting down.
AAGACCTGAACAGATATTTCTCCAAAGAAGAAATACAGATGGTTAATAGACATATGGAAAGATGCTCAGGGTCAATAATCATCAGAGAAATCACAATGAGATATTACCTCAAACCTGTCAGAATGGCTATAATCAATAAATCAAAGAATGAGTGTTGGTGAAATGTGGAGAAAAAGGAACACTCGTACACTGTTGGTGGGATTGCAAATTGGTACAGCCACTGTGGAAAACAGTCTGGAGGTTTCTCAAAAATTTAAAAATGGATCTACCTTTTGACCCAGCAATTGCACATCTGTTTATCTATCCAAAGAAAACCCAAACAATAATTCATAAAGACCTATGCACCTCTGTGTTCATGTGTTCATGGCAACACGATTTACAATAGCCAAGAAATGGAAGCAACCTAAATGGACATCAACAGAGATTGTATAAAGAAGTATGGTTCACATATACAAAAGAATATTACTCAGCCATTACAAGAAATTAAATCCTACCATTTGCAACAACATGGATAGATCTAGAGGTTATTATGCTGAGTGAAATAAGTCAGACAGAGAGAGATAAATACCATATGATCTCACTTATATGTGGAATCGAAGGAACAAAAAGAACAAACTAATCAAAAACAGACTTACAGATACAGAGGACAATCTAGTGACAGCCAGAGGGGGAGGGGAATGGCAGCCTAGGAGAAAGGGGTGAAGGGTTAAAGAAGTACAAATTAGTAGTTGATAGTTGGTCATGGGGATGGGGAGCACAGCATAGGGAAAGCAGTTAGCATTAGTAATGGCTAGGTAGAGAGCCAGAGGAGAGAAAGAGCAATTAGGGAGATCATTTTATAAACTATATAAATGTCTAACCAATGTACTGTATACTTGAAACTAATAATTAAAAAAGAAGAGGAAGAAGAAGAAAGAAGAAGAAGAAGAAGAAGAAGAAGAAGAAGAAGAAGAAGAAGAAGAAGAAGAAGAAGAAGAAGAAGAGAAGAAAGAAGAAGAGAGAAGAAGAAGAAGAAGAAGAAGAAGAGGAAGAAGAAACCAGTCTCCTGTCTCTAGTCTTGCTCCTTCAGGTTCAATCTAAATTTTGCAATTAGATTAATCTTTTTAAATAGCAGTATAACCATCTTATTCTTTGGCTTAAAACCTTCAGTATCTTTTTATTGCCTACAAAAAGGTAAGTTCGTTGATTATAGCAGAGATCTCCAAAAAAAAAAAAAATAAGCATGCAATTATGTATTTCCTTTACATAAAATTATGTAAGCATATTGCTGTAATTATTTAATATCTTAAAGTTTAATTCTCTCTCAGTATGGAACTTATGGCTAATCATTCTGGTTTAAATTCATGTCTAAATGGCCTTCTTGATTCTTTGACTAATTTTATTAGACTACCTCCTCCTCTCATATCTAATTACATTATCATTTGTTTAACATAGTTGTCAAAGGTGGACAGAGAAAAGTCAGCTTTGTGATATTCTTTTGTCTGTCTGTACTTGCACTTTACTATTTTCTATTCATGGTTCTTTGCAGGAATCCTTTCATGAGTTTTCCACTTACAATTGTTTAAAATATATTGTAAAATTCATCAGTTCACATCAGAGGGTCATACAGCGTACGTACAGCATGCAAAGACTTTAAGGTCTTGTCCCTGATTAAGATATCCAGTCTTGACTTTTGTTTCTGGAAATATGACAGTCTGATGTTTGGAGAAATCCTTCCTAGTAAGACACACCTAACAATATTGTATAAAATATTTTTCAAAAGGATTACTGATTAATACTGGCAGGGGAATTAAGGAATCTTCAGAGGCCAAAAACAACAAGAAGTTGGAAAGTGAGCACTGGGTTTTAATGGACCACCCATGTGGGAAAGAGAAAAAGCTGGGGCCCTTTCCAGGTTGGAAACTTAGACCTGAGACCTTGGCATAAAGTATGGACACTTAAAGGAGCAATATTCTTAGATGAATGAGGAAAAAATTAACCGTCTTTACAGAGATACTTGCCACATTCTGAGAAGAATGAAAAAGAAAAGTTCTAATAATTTCTAATCTCAGGCCTGCACTAACATGGGTTTATTGCCTAAAATTCATATTCACTTTTTCACCTCCACCCCAACCCCCCCAAAAAAACAGATCAAAAATTTAATTTAAAGAAATTCCAAGTTGTAGTGCTCTCTGAAAAAAAGCACATTACATTTAGATGTCAAAGAATTCTCACAGATAAAATTCCAAGGAAAATCAGGTCGAAATAAAAAAATTACCAAATACACATGAAAACAAGTCACTGTGAGTAAGAATCAATAGAAACAACTAACAATAATATTTATATCTTAAAAATTACAAATATTAGAATCAATAACAAAGGAGACTGAAATAAGTATGTTTAAAGATACAAAATAATTCATTGAAACTATAATGAAAGAAGAAATGATTATCACAATTGATTAAGAAAATATGTAAACAATACCAAAATGAATTTCAAAAAATAAAAAATGTAATGTCGACATTAGAAATCCAATGTTTTGGCTGAATAGCAGACTGAAAATGGCTGAAAGGATAGTTAGTAAACTGGAAAATAACAGAGCTAAAGAAATTACCAAAATGTAAACTAGAGACACAAGAATATGACAGAAAAGATGAGAAAGTAAAGGATAGAAGGAAAAAAACCTATATACACATAATGAAGTTTCACTAAGAGAAAATCCAGAAAATGGGAGAGGAAATTTAAAGAGATAAAGGCTGATTAAAAAAAATGAATATTATCATTTTACATAACAACATGGATGGACCTGAGGGTACGTGCTAGAGTTACGATAAGTCAAGAAAATACAAATACCAATATATATCACCGATATTGAGGTCTAAAAAACCAAACGAGATACAGAGAAACAAATTCAGATACAAGAACGAATTGATGTTGCCAGATAGGGGGTTGGGTGAAAACGGTGAAGGCATTAGGAAGTACAAATTGGTAGTTACAAGATAGTCAAGGGTATAAAGTACAACATAGGGAAAGTAGTCAATAATATTATAATAACTGTGTATGGTGCCAGGCGGGTACTAGAATTATTGTGGTGATCACTTCATAAGGTATATAAATGCCTCATTACTATGTTGTACACCTAATACTACTATCATATTGTGTGTGAACTATAATTAAAAAATAAAATTTTAAAAATAAATTTAAAAGATAATTGCTCAAAATTTTCTGGAAATTAAAGATATCATTCCTCAGGATTCAGAAGACTAATGAACCCAATGAAGAATATGTAAAAAGAAATATACTCCTTATCACAGTGTAGTGAAGTTTCAAAATACCAAAGGGAAGATCTTAGAAGTGGTGAGCTCATCTTAATATACAGATTACTGAGTTCTCAGCTGCAATAATGAAAGCCAGATGATAGTAGAATATTTAGTCACTGTGAACCAAATTAGTTCTCTATCCTTATGTGACATTTGGAAATATGGAAAAGTGTTTTTATAGTCACAATGACTGAAGTGTGACTGGCAAGTTACTTAACTCATCTGTATCTGTTTCCTTATTTCTATGGAAATGATAATATTTTTCATGAGATTGTTGTGAAGATTACATGAGTTCAATATATAGAAAGCATTCATAGTGATGCATGACAATAATAAGTGCAATGTACTTGTCACTATATAGTATTGTAGTAGCTACCTCTGGTAATGCAAAGAGAAGTTAAGGCAATGGATTATCTGACAAATTTCCAAGAAAGTCCCCCATTGAAAAACATTAAAAACCTATCTAACTTTGTTTTCACACTATTCCCATTATTTTTTCCATCTCCCCTCAATACATGCTATCATCTAGTAAATCTCTGAATTCACTTTTTCATCCAACAAATAGTTACAGAAAGCAATATTAGGTGCCAGGAACTACGCTTTGCATTGTCTTATGATTATATCATCGCAAATTTCTTGAGGGCATATGTAGCAGACACTAGCTAGTCTCTGGCAATCTCACTTTCTCTTCCAGTTCATTTGAGGAGTTTACTTTCCTCAGCCTCCCTTGCAATTGCACTAGAGCTACAAGATGCATTCTGGCTAGTGGACTAGTAGACATAATGCACACCACTTCTAGCCTGGGCAAAACACATCCTGTGCTAGCCTCTCCTCCTTTGCTCTCTTTGCTTACGAGCATGCTAAAAGTGGAGTATGCAGGGTTAGACTACAAGGAGACCAGGAGCTCTGAATCAGCACATCTGAAACACCTAGTCAGACTTTGACATAAGCAAGAAATAAATCATTATTGTTTTAAGTTATTGAAAATTTTGTCTTGACCAATATAGCATAATTCTTTCCTTCTTAACTTTATAAACCTAGAACAGAGCACAGTGCCCGAGTTAGAGTATATCTCTATAAATATTTGTTAAGACAAAAAAGGAAGAAAGGAAGAAAGGGAAGTGGGAAAAAATAGTCTCCAGATAAACTTATTCATTCCTTATTTTATCTGAAGTGATTATTCTAACCCATCTACAACTTTACAAATTTTAACAGTCATGTTCCCCCCACACACATACTTTATTTTTTTGTAAAGAAGACTCCCTTCTCTGCCTCTTATTTATTTGCACTTACTTACACTGTAAGGAAATATAGACCACTTCAGTGATAATGTTGGCATTTTAGGTTCTGCTCATATTGAATTAAAGTGAGATCATTATATTTCAAAGAAAAATTTAGAATTTTTCGTCACATCTTTCTTTTTCTAAAAAGGAAAGCCATCCTAAGCATTTCACTCCTGGAATGAAAGTGGAAGTTACGCAGTAGGACTTGATGCAGACTTCTGGGTGAGGCAGTAGATCTTAGACTAGTCCTAGAGACCCTACAAATAAGATGAGCCCAGTGGTGGAATGGGGAGGAGGACAAGAGAAGCTGTTCGAGAGTGGCTTCCCTTCTTGCTTTGCCCTCACGCATCTCTTGCCGCAGACTCTACAGTAAAGTGGTACTCAGAGGATAGATATGAAGGGCTAATGGAGGGTAGGAGGGAGAAGGATGGACAGGAGAAAGAAATGGCTCAAGATCGGCAGCTAGAAGAAAATGAGAATCTCTGCTCACCACTCCACGACAGATTTTCCTGTGTAAACACTACTTGTAAATTAACCTTAGATATTTTGTGGACTATCATACATGTCTCACTGCTAATACACATGATTAAATGTTCTTTTAATTTTTTTTTTTACAATTAAAATGATTCTGAATGTTTTAAGAAAAGGAGAATAAACCAAGCACTTCAATTGATATTAAATCTGTCTGCATTTGAAAACCACATACGCATGTGTTTCATTTATTGTTATTTTTCTTATATTTCTCCAAGATTTTTTTGGAAATAAGCACTGTTGCGAGTGCACTGGTGTATCCAGGGAGATAGTTAGAAGCCTAGTTTTAAACATATGGCAAAATAAACATATAAAAGTATTTGGAAATGAATTTTTCCAATCACGAACATTCTTACCAATGCTTGGATAAGCACAAAAGAAAACTTTTATAGCTCTCTGGTGGTGCTTTAAGATGAGAAAATGCTGGTAATCATTTTTCCCTTCAGTACTTTATTTATAACTTTTGCTCTTTTCTATAAAGGAAAACATTTTTATGAGATTGTAACTTTAGCTGAAGAAATACTTATTTTTATATATCATGCCATTCAAACCAATTTATATTCTGATTTTTAAAGCACTCATTATCAGAGTAATCTTTATAGTTTTCTTTGACACTCTTGCAAAAAACACTTTAATGCACACATCCTTAGAATTATGTTTTCATAAATTTTGTATTATCTTTCTAAAATAAAAACTTCAGAGTAAGAATCATGAATATAGATGGCATACTTTCTTTAAGATTGATCATTGGAGAATGGGGCTTCCTCGAAGCAAGATAATACAAGAAGGTAGGAAGGAATTGGATTAGAACAATGGCTTTTAGTCTCTAGTCCATATGACTGCTGGAAATTTTGAAACCAAGTAAGTAGTTTACGTGCACATTAAATGCTAACTTTATTCAGAATAAATAAATAATGCAAATATGTATATTAATAATTCTCTTTTACATAGATGCTCTTAAAAGTAGTAAAATATCAAACTGTTGCTGAACTCATCATTGCTTTTGCCACTGTCTGTTCCCCACCAGTTACTTTCAAGTGAAATGTGCATTAGACCCATTAACAGAGCGCAATCAGAGGAAGAGTTCGTCTGGCTGACAGCAGAGATGTCCTGTGATGTCCAGACATTTCTATTTTCATTGAAATAAATTGTCTGCACTAGATATTTCCCTTTTATCAGTGAGAGTTGGCATCCTTTCTTTCTAAAGACCAGCATATCTAGTAATAGCTGCGGAGGTAAGTTCTCAGTCAAGTTACAGATTATTGCTTTTGTTGACCGGAGGCCCAGATGCCCATGAATAAGTTTCCCTGATGGTGATTATCTGTATGACTCAGATTCTAAATAGCCTTGTTTCAGTCTCTGTTGTAGGCTCCATCGCCTGTTGGGACATCCAGGTGCCTCCATTTGTATTAACGCCCTTTTGGCGTTTGCTTGAACTGTATTTGAAGACAGTTGAATATCATGAATACAGGCTATCCTACGAATCCAAATCTGTGTTGTCAACTGCTACAATTGAGGTGGGTTTTCTTGAGTCTGCCCTACTCTGGAGGATGAGTTTATTACCATCCCTAGATCTACTGTCCAATTAGTTCAGTGCCATACAGTGTTCTAAAAGTTCAAGAATGAATGCCAAGTGGAAATGTTCTCTAAAAGATAACACAGTTCTTCATTTCCTTTCTGAGAGTTCTAAGTTGTTTTGTGTCATTTGCCCTCTGCTTTAATTGAATAAATATTTATCTTGATTATGTTGAGCTACGAGTTTTTTTTTCCCAGACAGAATGTTAATGAATCAGATTATTTTAAATTTTCAATGTCTCTGTCAGTCTACAAACTAGAGCATACAAAGACTTTTCATGGGAGATGTGCACATGGAAAGTTTTAAGGGAATCAATTTCCTTATTCTCAGTTTTTATATGTCCTTTTCCTTAAAACTGATCTTCCTGAAAATATGCCTGTGCTCAAGGCATCATGCCAATTTTCCTCTCCCACCTCCTTTTTACTGTATAAAAGTGAGGTGAACAGTTCAGCTATTCCAAATTTTACTATGCACATTTTATGTGTAAACATCTCTGAAAGTGCCAAATATAGGAAAAGTTCAAAATTTGCTATCAGTGAAACCTCATTTAAGCAAGGCTCCATAAACCTACAGTGGGTTTATGTATTTCCATGTCTTGTATATATATTTCTGTGCCTGGTGTTAGAAATGGGGTAATTTTGCCCACGTTGGAATGTTCTGAATGTTGGCATATTTTAGAATAAGAGTAGCAAGAGCGATGACTATTTTAGTTTAATAATCATTTTTTCCTCTCCCCTAATTATTGGTGACAAAAAATATATTTCATCCGTGGGAGAGTACAATGAGAGCAAAGCAAAGAGAGCATCAGTAATGCATACTAAAGGTGACATTACTTGATTTCATCTAGTCAGCAAATTCTGGGTTTTAAATTCTTCTCCAATGATCTTGTGCTTCACCCTACCCTAGCCATTAATTTCTAGGATCACAGACTAGACTTTGTCATTTCCAATAATTGCAGCATCTCCACAGTCTCCCACCACCACAGATAAATGTAAGCATATACTCTGCTTTTCCACCTGTTGGTATAGATAACTGTCATGCTGTGGTAGAAACTAATTCTACTTGTACAAAGATCCCACTCCCTCTTCCCTACTGAAGCACTGAGAATGGCAATTCCACCCTTCCTACATTATCAATTTTTCACTCTCTGCCAAATATTTCCTATCAGTATCCAAACATGCTGTTATTTTTCAGTCTTAAAAATACCCTCTTTTAACCACACTTGCTCTGAAAACTAACATCCTTCTTTTTGCTCTCATTTCTAATAAAATGCCTCAAAAAATCGTCTATACTTGCTTTCTCTGACTCCTCCCATTCTCTCCTTAATCTGTTAAATGCTACAAAATTAGGCTTTCATTCATCATTACATCCAAAGTGTATTATAGAGTTTATTAATGATTTTCACAATTGCTAAATCCAATGATCAATTCTTCTTCATCTTACTTGATCAGCAGGATTTAATATAGTTGATTAATCTTTTCTCCTTGATATAAATTTTTATATAAAAACTTTCACTCTTGATGTTTCTCTTCCCTCACTAGTCTCTTTCTCAATCTCCTTTGTTTTTTCTTCCTCTTCAGTACAAGTTTATAATGTTGGTCCACCACATGGCTCAGTCCTTCATCTGCTGTTTTCAACACGAATTGCCTTTGTGATCTCATTCAATCTTGTGGCCTTAAATAACAGCGCACATTGCCAATAACTCTCAAATGTGTATTTCCAACCCAGTCTACTCTCCTGAACTTCACGCTTATCTATAGATTCTTATGTTACACACACACACACACACACACACACACACACACACACATACATATATATGTATATATATTTATATCAAAAGCCAAGCCATCCTTTACTCTTTTATTTCCCTCATGTTACATAGTCAATGCATCTAGAAATTATGACTCATCTTCCAAAAAACCCATAATTAGACCACTTTTCAATATCCTGTTCTGAGACACCATTATTTTTCAGTTATTATTATTCGATAGCCTCTTTAGAGGTCTCCCTACTTCTACCTTTGCTGCCATACAGTCTATTCTCAACAAAGCAGCCAGAATGATCCATGAACAATGTAGCTGAGATCATGTTATTTTTTTGCTTAAAATCCTCCAGTGCTCATCCCCTGATCTTACGCAGAGTTAAAACTAGTCTTTATAATGGCTGCCAGGCGCCCTCAGTTTCTGGCCTCCCATTGCTTTTCCGGATTCCTCTTTACCCCTCTCCCCCCTTTGCCATACTCCAGAAACATTGGCCTCCATGAGGATGCCTGGCAGGTCCCCACATTAGGGCTTTTGCATAGGCTGTTTCCTTTCTCTGAATGCTCTTCCCCCGCTTGGCCGTCTTCTCCCCTCTTTTAGGACATTGCTCAAATCTTATTAATATGACAAACTACCCAATTTTTTTCTTCTACCTTTATATTCCCGACTTCCCTTTTTCTCTTTTATTTTTTATATTTCCGTGGCACATATCACCTTCTAACATACTATTTAATTCAGTTGTGCTTATTATCTGTTTCTAGACTGTAAGCTCCATGAGAGTCTTGGTTTATTTTGTTTACTGATGTATCCCAAAAACATAGAATAGCACCAGTCTGTAGAAGGTGCTCAAAAAATATTTGTTGAATAAATGAATGAAAAAATTTTTAGGGGATACACAAACAATTTTGAAAACCATTGCGATGATTTTTGATTTCATAAGGGAACTATGTGTTTAAATGAGACATGTCTAAATAAAAAACTTTAGCTTTAAATTATGGTTTCCATTTTTTTAATTCAACAGTTTTAAATTTGGAAACTTTTAAGTCATTTTGTAAAAGGCAGCTCTGAATGAACACTAAAAGAAACATACTAGTTTTCAACTCAGAGCAATGAGGAAGTATTACCTAAATCACAACCAACTTTAAAAAGGACATTCTCTGTAAGTCTGATTTTGAAAAAGAATGGAGAACTACCCAAGTTTTATACTATGCAGTTATATATTTTTTAAGAGACAAAATAAAGAATTGATTTATTGCCTTAGTTTTTTAAATAACAATCTTTAGTATTTCTTTGTTAATTGTAAATTCTGTAAGAGCCAATTTAGTGCCTGTCTTCTTGAAAAAGAAAGAGGCTCTTTCTTCCAAAGGCCCTTAGAGAAGGCTTTATAACAACTATTCCCTCTAAATAGTTAAATTTAATCATTAGAAAATCAATTAATAAATACCTTAGGAATAACGAATAAGCAATATGACTTTGGGAAAAAATATCCTCTGGAACCAGTATAGATTTTTGCAGACCAGAATGGCAGAACTGGTTAGAATAGGTATAATTTATCTTGACTAGAACAGAATTACTGTAGGAATGGAAATCATGACCCCAGAAAAATGCAATCTTGCATGAATATCAGTTGGTTTTTTCAGTCGGTTTCTAGTCAACTGTAAGTGAGCTTTCTGCACATACTGCTTTTTGTGGTTATGGTAAGAATTTTGTGCATCATAGCTGTAGTTTTGGTGGCACGTAAAGGAGTCAGATACTCCAACAAAACCATGCTACCTACAGAACAGGTCAGCATGCACGATAGCCACATGGCGCAAGCTCACGGTGGGTCATTTGTGGTCTGTCTACAGAAGGCAAAGAAAATGATGTTTGAAAAATGAACTAGTGCAGCATCAATACAGTTCAACATCCTAAACAGACTGAGAATGTGTGCTGCCCCAAAGACTTCTTAGCTAATATTATTGCTCAATGGAAATATTTTCCCAGAAAAAAATAAAAACAAAAACAAAAGCAGACCTCAATGGTAACATTGACCTATAAGCCAAATTATTTGTAGAGTTTAAATTGAATCTAGTTTTCTTTTTCACATTTTATTTGATGATCACATTAATGGAATGTAGAACACAAATGTTAAATTCATCAGTAATTTCAAATTAGAGTAATTAGATATTTGTCACTATAATCAGATATTTTATCCTAGTCAGAAAAAAATGAAATTCAGTTTAAAGATTCACATTAATAGAGTGATCCAAATACAGAAGAAACAATACACTAATTAAAGAATGTGTGGCTTAGGTAAAAAGGAGATAGAAATCACAGAGAATACTAATAATGATGTATTAGAAATGTATAATATTGTTTAAAAGTGTATATGATACCAGGGTTTTAAGGCCATAGTTTGAACAGGGAAAAGGAATTACTCTCAATGCTGGTACAAATATTAAAGTGTCTTGTACCTAGTTTATTAAGAGACATGAAAAACTCAGAATTCACAGGCATGAATTAAAATGATTGGGGGTTTGCAAATAGGTGATAAGAGGACAGGTTAAATGAATGGGATCATTATCCAGTAGAAGAGAAGACTGTGGGATGACCTCAGCCTTCTAATTTATAAAGGAATATTATGCAGATTGTAACCAGCTGTTCTCCATCTCTACTGAGGACTGAACCAAAGGAAATAGGTCTAAACTTTGGCTCCTGGGATATAGGTTAAATGTGAAGAATAGTTTCCTGACAGCAAAGATTGTAAAGTACTAAACAAATTCCTTAGAGGCATTATAGACTCCCATTCCCTGGATATCTCTTAAGAACGTAAATTACTTTACCATCCACAGACAACTACGGAGGTGCAGAGAATAGGTGATAACTCAAATCCTGTCTTTATTGGTTAATATAATCTGATGAGACATTTCCACTCAAGCAGATGTCCATACATTTTGGTTTAGGGGGAGGGGCTGAGGAGGGGAGTTGTTTTGTTTTTTTGAGAAGTGATATCTCAGTCATTGAGAATTTTACTCACACAAATACATTTTCTATGGAAGTTACAAATGTTTTCTTCACTTCATTTAAAAATATATGTGGCCTATTTTCACTGTTCTCTAAAAGTAGTTCGGCCTGTGGGACTTGCAGACAATTAAACACTTCACTCACTAGGAGGTGTTAAGAGAGCTGACAGTTTTTGCCCCAGGATTGTTATCACTCTATAGCTAGAGACTCTCAGTCTATTTTCACATAGTGGAGATATTTACAACTGACGACAAAACGGGGGCATGTGAGTGACTCACGGCATTATAAGAAATGGTGTTTTATCTTCGGTTTGCATGTACTTAAGCCTTTCTTTTTCATTTGAAAGAAAAGAAGATAAAAACTATTTTGTGTCCCTAGGCCTTAGAATTTAGCACTGCGTATTTACTCTTCTTATCTGAGTAACTCAGACAAGGCCAGTAAGTGTGAAGCTTATTGTATATGCAGGAAAAATTAAACATCTAATATCCAATAATAAATTTTCTAAGGAGACAACATATATTGACTACAGTTGTTACTCTTTTAACAAATGAACTTTTATATAATTTAGGACATTAATAGGGGATCTTTTGCCTATACAAAAATGTTATGTTGAATATTGGCTATAAGAACTTTCCATACCTATTACCTTAGGAATGTTTCTGAGAACTTAGTTAATTCCTATTTTATAAAGTATAACCCAAATAAGTCAAATAATTTGCCCAAGGGCACATGTTTAGTAATTGGAGAAGTCAGAACAAGATCTCAGAAACTCCGTGGGAGAAGTTTACCTAGAACTCCTTGTCTCAGGAAATACATTCTCTACCTACCAAACTTTACAAAACGAATGCTTGCCTCTTTCTCTTCCCTTATCCTTCCTTCCCTTCCCTTCCAGTCAGAAGACTATAGCGTCGCTTCTGTCATGATTCTGCCAAATATACCAGAAATTAATCATGCGATATTAAAAAAAATGCAGAATATTCTACAAAATAACTGGTGTACTATTCAAAAGTGTGACCTTCATGAAAGTCAAGGAAAGATCAAAGATAATTCCAAATGAAAAGAAACTAAAGAGGCACAACATGTGATTCTGGGCTGCATTTTTTGCTATAAATGACAGTAAGTGAAAGCGTTTTGATGTCTGAAGGGAGAAAGAGGCTCTTAGTGGATATAGATATACCATTAGCACCCGAGTATACATTAGTAATACGTACTTACTCAGAGGTACCTAAACACCTCTGCTATATACCATGGGTAGGGGTCAGAATTTAGCACAACGTTTCTCATCTTAATGTCCATTTGTTTCAGGAATGTTTATATAGTGAACTGCCTTGGAGTCTATATAAGTCTCTTCTAGAGCAAAGGGCAAACATGCTTTCTGGTCATTATAAAAGATTCAGGTTCCTTTCTGGAACACAACCCATGGCATGTGCAGGTATCATCTGACCCTCTTGGAGTTGCCCTGTGGAAACTGGGGTTCAGGGAAAAAACACCAAAAATATGCTGATTCTCTGGCTACTGCTATTGTAGCGAATAATAAACTGTCCTTCATCTGTGACCCAGGAGTCTTGTTTCTTGTACTAGCATCCATGAAACTTTGGCAGGTTAACTTGCAAGTAGGGTCAGTCTCACACCCTTTGCAGTTTTTAACAGTTTGTTCTTCTACTAGTTTCATTCACAATAGCATATTAATACCCTATTCCATATAGACTAATTTATAAAGTTAACTACTACCAACCACACCATATAAAACAATAGAGGGAAGGGGAAAAGGAGAAAAATGTAATTGGTTATATATACACATAACATATGTATGATAAGGCAAGATGAAATATAAGTAAGTACTATAATCCCCATTTCTTCAACTGATTGAAAGCCAAAATTTGTATTTATACCTTCTTTATCCAATATTCATTTTATATTCTTCTTGCCTTTGCTTGGTCTAAGTTCTTTGTTAATCAAATGTGATGACAATAATACATTCTGGTATATTATACAATGGAATACATATCTCAAAATGAATGAAATTCACAAATATAAATGTTGTTGATAAAGTAAGTCACAGAAGAATTACATAGTATGGTATCATTTACACCAAAGTTAAACAATATATATCTAGGAGTAATATGTGTAGCAAAACTATACTGAGAAGAAAGGAAGTGAGAAAAATTACAAACATCAAAATCAAAACAGTATTACCTCTGGGAGAAACAGAAAATTGTTCACATAGCCTTCAAGAGCTAGATAATGTTCTATTAGTTGGGATGGGTGGTATCCACAGATGTTTGCTTTATTAGTATTTTACAATATATGTGTTTGTTGGACATTGAGTGGTACTCAAAGCCTTTTTGCCCCAGCCCCAGAAAATTAATGTAAGGCAACGATTCCTTTTAATTACTTGTCATTTCTTTCCCATTTATCTTTTGGGCTGTATCAATAAATAAAATACAATAAAATAAGTACAAATAAATAAAATACGTTTAAAAAAATAATACTCATTATAGGTCTGAAATTCATTTGAAATTTTGAGAAAATATCATTTTAGTGTTTTACTTATTTCTTTCTTCGTGAGTACTCAGCTCTGGGGAATAAACAGTTTTCAAGTAGTAACTATTAAGGTAGAAACAGAATAAGTAGTAATGACAAGAACCTGGGTCCAAATCTTGCTTGCTCTTATAATTCGTGCGCTTCCTTTTTCCCTTTTAAACACAGAGCCACCTGCTGGCAGTACAGAGTTAACTTTGAAAATATTTTGGAAAATAATTACATTCAAGTGTACAGAGGAAAAGTACAGTTGATGAGTCTGTACCTCAAAATGTTTTATAGATTTTATCAATAGTAATATTATCAATGAAACTGAAAATGTCAATGTTAAAATGTACCATGTAGTGAAGGGCATTATTTGAAAGCTGAGAATGATTAGATAAAATTGAAATGGTGACAAGAAAACCTCATTAAGAGCAGAGAAGCCGAAGAGACAGTAGGGAGGAGGAAGAATTCATTCTGAAAGGCAAGAGAAGGATTCCTGAGCACAGATGGAAAACCGGTCAGCACAAGAGATGAAGATTTTCCTCAGATGCATCAGGCAAGAATGAGGAGAGTAAGTGTGAGGTGGAGAGGAACTGGAGAATTGTTTTTCATTTGGCTGAAAGGGAAGATGAGATAACAGTCTAAGAAATTTAGAAGACTAGAGAAGTATGAAATAGTTAAGGAAATAAGAAAGTTGTCTAGGGAAACAGTAGAATTTCTGGGTTATACTGAGAGCCCAGTTGAAGCTGGTGATCATAAATTTCCGGTGGTACTGATATGCTCTGTCTTGTGATTTTTTTTTTTTCACAACTGTTCTGTCATCCAGATAAGGATATGGAAAAAGTAGAGTTGAGCTAACACTGCAGCGGTTTCTACCAGATAAAAGAGATAAGATTTTAAAAATTGTTCTTAAAATTATAGAGCATGGGAGATAAACAGAATAGGGAAAAAAATTAAAGAATGAGGGGATGATATAGATGTGGACTTGTCTCTCATTAGAGGGTCCAAAGAGATCAAGAAATTGTCAAAGCGAAAGTAGTTGAAGAATCAAGCCAGAAAGATGAGAGATGGTAGTGAGAGTGCTCAATGTCTAAGCCATTAATTTGGAAAATCAATGATTTTGATGATTAAAATTCCAGAGTGTGCTCATGGGAAGGAGTAGCTGAGGTAGAGCAGAAAAGGCCATAGCAATGAGGAGGGTAAGGAAATAAGAAGTCAGAGTGTTGAAAGGACACTGTGGATATTGAAGCCACTTACAATGATGACAGGAATTGGAGCTGAGCAAAGACTGAGTCCGGTGCTGAAGGTTTTGATGAACAAAAGAGAATGGTCAAATGATAGATGACAATGAGAAAGAAAATTAGCAGGCTATAAAGAGGTTAAATGGCATAAGCCTCAAAGAAGTAAGATTGCTTTTATAAGGAATTGGGTGGGTAAAAATCTAGGAGATGTAATGAGAGGCAGAAAGGATTCTAATCTTCTCTCGAGAGAGTAAAGTCTGTAGGGTCTGGAAGAATCACATATACCACCCCACTGGGCTCCTAGGAAGCAGCACAGTGACAATAATGCCGGTGGAGACAATGCTTGGAAAAGAGGGGTTTGTGCCAAAGGTGGAGGAGCAATTTCAGGGCCGATTGCAGGAGTGGGAAGTAGAGATGGAATGGAAGTCAAATAATTTACCACCAATAGTCTGCTTGGTGTCTTCACCTTTCCTGAAGGAATTACTCAAATCGAAGAACTAAGTGGAAGATATTTCTATTACATGTTTACTGTTACTGAAATAAGTGTAAGTTGATTATTGAAATAAGAATGTACTTCTCTTTAGAAAGTAGTTAGTTCATATGAAACATACATCAAGGTATAGACTTCAGTTTCCTTATGTGTAAAATGGACATAATTATTATCTCACAGATTTGCAATGATGAAATGGAATTTAATTACATACGTATGTATTTAGATGCATATGTACACATACAACATCTTTATTAAAGATAATTGACACTTTGCAAAATAAATGCATGTGATAGACTATAAAATAAATCAGAAATTTAAATCAGTGCAAGAAAAAGTAGGCTAGTATGGTGAAGGCAGGGATGAAACTAACATACTGGAAGTCTGAAGTTCTTACACAAATGCTGGAGTTAAACCACACATTTCTTGATTTTCTAGAAGGAAATATGATGGATTCAAAATACGGTGTCCATAAAATTAAAATATTCTGGTTGTTTAGGTCAAGTACCACTTTTTCCTAGCACTGGGGAATAAAATGTCTCTGATTATAATTTGAGATCTGGAGCGGGAGGGAAAATGGGTCGCTGAAATGAAAATGACACTATAATTATTATTTTTTAAAAATTCAGAATACACATATCACAGTAACATTACTGAAACATTCACTAATGGAATATATTTTTTAAACCTTCCGATATTGCTTTTTTTAAGAAGTAGCCAAGTCGGTGGTCAGGGGAAAGGAAAGGAAAGGTGCTGTGAGCTGGGGAAGCAGTATCTTCAAAATATGGGCCATTAATAAGCATGAAGATACCCATCTGTGTTTATACTACTTAATCCCATATGATGCTGACATTGGCGACACTGGCTTCTGTTGACTTTCTTGTCGCCATGGAACCTAGCTTTTTCTCATATTTCTTTGGGCATTCCATCTCAGTTTGTTTTACAGGTTTGTCTTGCTCAGTTCATTCCTTTAACGTTGGTTTCCCATATGGTTGTGTATCAGGCCTTCTCTTCTTGTTCCTTACACACCCCCCAGAAGGTTTCACACGTGTTCAGGGTTTTATTTACACTCTATATGCTGATGACTTTCAATTCTATATCTGGAACCTGAATTTCTTACCTGTTCTCCAAATCCACATATATAGCTATTAATATGTCTACCATCCACCAGTTGCCTTGGTATGAATTGTGAGCATCTCTTGATTTTAATTTCTATCATCCTTGCTTGGATCATTGCAACAGCTTCTTAACTGTCCAGTGGACCTTGGAACATGATGGGCATGAACTGCCCTGGGTCACTTATATGCAGATCTTTTCCCAATAAATATACAGACAGTTCCTCCATACCCCTAGGTTTCACATCCTCAGATTCAACCAACTACAGATCAAAAACAGAATTTTTTATTCCAGTTGGGAATCCATGGATGTGGAAAGACAACTGTATGCATTGTTCTATGTCATTTTATATAGGGGACTTGAGCACCCCTGGATGTAGATATCCATGGGGGTCCTGGAGCAAATCCCCTGAAGATACTGAGGGAAAGTTTGGGGGAGTCAAAAGTTATACATGGATTTTTGACTGCTATATTTCTAACAGTATTTCATTGCTCTGATCCATTTCCAAGTGCAGAGTGATTTCTACATTGTCTGCATCCTACTTTTAAAAATCTACAGTGGCTGCAAATTGCCTTCAGGGTAAAGCTCCAAATCCTAACAAGGAAGGGATTTACCATCAACATTTGAGATGGACAATCTCATGTCTTCTCATTCCACCCCAGGGTCAAGGCTTGCATCTTGCTGTCTCTAATCTTTGGGGTCTTGCTCATGCTGGTACCTCTCACTGAAATACTCTTCCATCTTTCCCTTGCCTCCTTCTTCCCCCCTCACTTCTGGTCTTCAGCTCCTTATTCCCTCTTACCTTCAGTTCTTAGCTCAGAAATTTCTTCCTCTGGAAAATTTCTTTGAGGTTGATTGTTGGCTCTTCTATATGCTTTCCTAGCACCTTGTATTTAATCTTGACCTTTAAAAAATTTAACCAATTGAGATTAATGAACTCGTATTCTTTCATTTAAAGGATGGTATACCTATAAGTAAGATATGAATGAGTTTAAGCAGGATAACGGATTGCCTCTTTCTTAAGTAAATATAAGACATTAAAACTTAATGATTCATCTCCCTCAATAATAAATACAAGGATGCACTAAGCTTCATTTATTTGGAAGTTTACAATTATTTAAAAGTTCTTCTTTAGTAGGTAAGAATTTGCCTTTGCCAGTTCCTAAGTATATATATGGTTAATTAATAGGAATTGATTAGCAAAGGAAAAGGGGATGTTAATAAAGAGCTCACTCTTTGTTCTTTAAGTTTACACACAAGCCCAGAGCTTAAGACTTTCACCTAAATCCTAACTAGCATTAGCCCCATCTGTCATTTCTGGTCATACCTCTGTGATAAATAAAAATAAACCAAGGCATACCCACGCCACTTCCATCTCAGTGACAGGACAGAGTGCTAAGGAATGGAGCTGAACCAGGGACAAGTTAATTGTATGGCACCTGAGCTCAGTAGGAAAGGGTAAAACATATTTTAAAATAACAAACATTATGACCCAGTTATATCAGTTATACAAAAGAAAAAAAACCCTAAAACACACAAAAAATCTGATTTTGAGCATTTCAAGAGAAACATTTTTCTCCTCTTTACCACTGTTCAAGTTAAAGGGCAAATGTTTTTTTAAAATCTAAATGGGAAATTTTTCTTCTTAAGAGAATATTACTCTTTGTGAACTTTGTATACTATGTTATTCTTACTAGAGCTGCATGCTTTGGACTTGCCTCTGTTAAGAGAGTTCTCAGGAAAGTGTGTTCTGATCATGATTTGTTAACTGATGCTGAGTAGCAATTCCGGAACTTTGAGAGCCATTTGCCTTTGCACTTAGTACACTGGATAGATAGAGAGGGAACAGGAAGATTTTATCTTATCTGTGGCCATATTTTTCATCAGCAATAGGAAGCATAGCATACCGTTAAAGAAAGTTCTATTTCAGCCAGAATTTTCTTTTTGATCTTTATTTAACTAATAATTTGATTACTGGGCTATATATTTATCCCTTATCCCCAAATAGTGTGAATTACAGCAAAAAATTATATTTCTGTCTTTGAATTTCATGCTCTCATTTAAGGATATCTAAGAAAAGGGACACTATTTTTAACTTAGCCCAACCTATCATTTGCATGAAATTAGTTCACATTTTTTAACTGTACTTCTTAACAAAAATCAATACTTTGAAAAAGATGTTTAAATCAATACCTAAAATGCCTAAAGAATTCACCCTCTTACAGCATTAGGAACTAAGCATGTGGAGTTTAATTTCAGACTGTTTTGCTTGTTTTAGTTGTGTATTTTAAGAAAACAGTATCTTTAACAGCTTGTAGCTAAAGATTCAAGTTCCTGCTGTAAAAAATTTCCCTGAAATAGTAAATATCTCAAATTATATTGTAGCATTCCAGAGTTTATCCAGAAAATGGTGGGTTTTCTTATTTGCACACGTATGTAATAGTAAAGCAGTCAGGGAATTTCAGAGAAATTTTAACAGGGGTCACTGTGGTAAATTCCTGAGGATTTCATAGCTCATAGTAAAGTACTCTGAACATTTAGATCACTGAGTGGTTTAGGTTTCAGTTCTGGGTCTTCTACCCAAAGAAAAATATTACAGTGTAATCGCTCTCCTCTTTTATCAGTTACTAATTGCAAAGTAAAGTAAACAGCTCTCCAATGCAGTGAGACATGCTCTTAGAGTGAACTATGTTAATATTACAATATTTTTAGGAATAATGTTGGAAGTAATTTCTTCTTAGAATCTAGTTGTAGATTTTGCATGTATTAGAAGACTTAGTAAGCCTGAAGAGTCCCAAGTAGTTTTCTGGCCACGCAATCTACCACATTCATTGGACACTTCTCACTTTCCCTCCCTAATCCCTCATCACAGACTAAAGAACACATTCCTGAGGATAATGAATGATGACAGTGAAGTTGACAGAGGAACTGGCAGCTCATTCTTAGTGTCCAACAGACCTTCCATTTTAAACAAGTGATCTACATCTTTTATAAAATAAAATGTTTAAATTACTTGGTGAATAAGGGACTCTTACCTCCTTTTTTCTTATTTTCTATTTTGAACAAAAATTCCAAATATACCAAAAAGATACAAGAACAGTATAATGAATCTCCTTTTAACTCTTACCTAAGATTCACTGGATGCTTAGCATTTTGCCTTACCCTGTTCTCTCTGACTCTTTCTCTACTTTATTTCCCCTCCCTTCGTACTCTTCTTAGTAGTAATTTTGTTACTTATTAGTAGTAAATTTAGTAGGAGTTTTTTTGTTGAATCATTCTTCGATATAACCACAATAAAATCATAAAATTTAAGAAATTTTACATTGATAAATTATCTAATATATACAGTCCACATTCAGATCTTGGAATTTGTCTCAGTACCTTTGTTTATAGAAATTTTTTAAAAATCTAAAGTTCAATCCAGGATTATACTTATCATGAATTCTATATTTAAGAAAATTTTTTTATCCTACCTAAACTTAGAAAATGCAGGCAAGCGATTGTGTATAAAGATTAGTAATCTCATCTTTATGGTAACAATCAAACAGTATTAAAATTATTAGAGGAAAATTTTAAGCAAATTGTCTATGCAATGCAGATTGTGTATCTAGCACTATCTAAACTAAAGATTTTAGAAAAGATTTCATGGTTCTTGCTCTCAAATATTTAACTCACTGTATAATGCTAAAGCCAATCTAACACCCAAGTAACAACTGGCTAATAAGTAACCATTATATCCATTAACTTTGCTGCAAAATAAACCACCCTTCAATGCAATGAGTTTAAACAACATTTTTTTTTTTTTTTTTTTTAGCTAGCAATTCTGTTTGTTGGCAATGCCAGCTGGCAATGTCAGCTGGCCAGTTCTTCTCTTGGTCTTGCCTGGGCTCAGTTTTGCAACTGCAGTATTGGCTGGGGGCTAGTTGTTTTCAGATAGCCACACTCATATATCCGGCAGTTTATATTGGTTGTTGGTTGGTACTGACCCTGAACTGGGGAGCGGGGATAACTGGGCCTCATGTCTCCATCAGGATAGCCTCCATTCTTTCACATGTTTGGTCTCAGGGTCACCAAGAGCAGCAAAAGAAGGGAATTCTCAGCGCACAACAGTTTTCAAGTCTCTTTTATATTGCATTTGCTTATTGCCTGTTAGGTAAAATTACATAGAATGGCCAAGTTCAGAGTCATTATATGAGAATTTATCCAAGGGCACAGATAAAAGAAATATGAATAAATTAGGGTCATCACTGTAACAATCTATCCCAACAGTTTGACTAGAATGAGATCGATGAGTGATATTATGGAATAAGTATTATTTTATAACTATACTTTATTAAAAAATCAACTCTAAAGGGTAGGTGAAATACAGTATAGGAATTATACAAAATTATTATGGCTAGAATAGTTTAAGAAGTCCCAAGGAAAGAATGGCATGTGATGGCTGGCCAAGATTGAATAGAAATTGGATGCACAGGGAGGAAGCTATGGGCAGAGCATTAGCAGTGGGTAAATGAGGGATATAATTTAAGAAAAGGCATGGAACTGACACCATGCCATATATGTAGGATAGTGAAGGAACAAACTTAAGTTGAATAGATGGCCCATTAAAAATAACAGAAAATAAAATTCAATAGGTAAAATCAGCATAAATTATAAACGGGGGCATTTAAAGCTTAGCCATGGTTCAAAATTGTGGTAGCTCCATGACATCAACAACATTTTAAGGAGAATCATTTACTAATAGCATTAAGATGGATAAGGTCAGGGGTGAGTGGATAAAACAGATACATGTTTATTACGGTAATCCAAATTAAAGTACTACTGTTGAGAATAAAGAGACCAGGGCAAATCTAGGAGACATATTAAATGAAAAGAAAGTTATAACTTTGAAATATATTTTATATAGAAAACTGTGAAATTTTTGAACTAGCCAGCTCAACAGAACTGGCCAGCTGACATTGCCAGCTCGATTAGACTTAATGTCTGTTTCCCCTCCCATTCTTTTCCCTTCTACATCATAGTGTTACATATTTTGAAAAGAGCTAAATAACTGCACCTTTAGTATTTTGCCCCAGATGTTTAGCTGTTCTCTATATAGCTTCAAACATTTCCTGTTTCTGAATACTCTGTAATTTGTTGGTATCGTTAAACTCTGATACCCAGAATAGAGCCTGACCAAGACGGAGTACAGCGCTGCTCTGAATATCATACTTATGTCAATGTAGTCATTGTCAACATGAAATACTTTTCACATGATATCATGATGTCATATTTGTCCTATAAAATCAACCAAATTCCTCAAATTTTACATGAGGGCATTCAAAGTCAGGCTAACCTCTAAGTCAATATTCTTTCAAATATTTTTATAGGTTATGTTCTAATTCAAAAAATTTTTTTAATTTTTTAAAATTTCAGTATGTCAAAGAGACTTATTCTAAACATGGGAAAACTTTTAAAAATCTTTAGGGATGTATTTAATATTTTTCAGTATTATCAGACTGCCATTCCATAGTCCTGTAACAAATGTGTGAGTTCATAATCAAATGCAATATTTAGCACAAACTATACGCCTTTACTTGCATGATTATAGAACATGGTTATAGAAATGATTCTAAAACCTCTATTCCTGTTCTTAACATACAATGTGGTCCTTAGACAGCAAGGAATCTGAAGTCATGAGGTATAAATCCACTGAGAAGCCAGATATTCTGAACACATGTACAAGACAATGTGCTCATAACTAAACACAGCATTGCAATAACAGTTAGTCCCATGATGTTCTTTTAATGACCTGGAAAAGGAAAGAAAACGATCAGGGATAGCTTAGCAGCCTTTCATCTTCTCACAGCAAGACAAGTAAATATGACAGTTAAAGCACAGGAGTAAATAAGGGACACCGCTAAAACAAAGATGCTCTCCTCCACCTCTTCATCCTCTTCCATCACACGTACCTATGGCAGTTTTAACATTGTAATTCCTGTGGCATATCCTTTTCTTCTTGAACATTTGCTGAACACTGAAAATTATCTCATCTCAATGACGAATCAGTCAAGCACGTAAGTTCAAAGAATTATTTTTCTAGTAAATAAAACATTATTACTTTTTGCTTTTATGGTAAAAAGAAATTACCATAAATTTCATATTTGTACATATCCTCCCCTATGAAAAGTCTCTTCAGGGAATTTCTTTTGCCTGTAAATATTTTCATAACAGATATTCAACAAATATTTTTGTTATATGTAAAAATCTATGATAGCAACAAACGAAACCCATTAATATATAAAAATATGTATGAGTGTGTGCCTTTCAACAAGGGAGATGAAACCTTTTGGGATATAAAGATCATATTGGCAATATATAGCAAACTTTGCTTTTCTTAATGGTCATACTCTGAATAAAGAGGAAACTTCCTAGCGAAATGTCTAAGGCACTTGAGGTGAGAGAGAGAAGGCACCACTAGAGGGCGGTAGCCGCGCCGCCGCAGTTGCCAAAATTAAAGTTTCACTTAAGCACAAATTCCTTTATCTGTAGCTGTTTGGCATTTCTTCCAGCTAATACGTGATAAGCTTTTCCTCTCACAGCAAATATCTGTTATGCAGTTTCACTAACTTTGAAATCCCAGGAATATAGAGGTATAATACCTCGGAGTGTGAAATAGAATAAAACATTTATACTCTGTTGTTTTTATTGTTATTTTGGTTTAGTAAAAATAAAGTAACACCTTAGATTTGGGAGAGAAATCATTTCTCACACTTAGCATTATTCTTAAAAGTAAAAATACTATGTGGCCTGTTGAATGCTAGTTAAGATTGCTTCTTCTCAAGGCACACTTTGCCCTTTATCTTAGCATACAGGAAGTTTCAAGACAGCTTCCTTGCCAAAAATAGCTTTCCACCAGCCTGTCACTCTACCTAAATTCCATTAAGATAGTGGTTCCCTAACTTTTCAAAGTGAGGGCCCTTTTCAAACAAAATTTCATAACCCCCATACGATAATTCTTTAACTCTTAAAATCAGTAGATTAAAATATATAATATGTTACATAAAAAGATTCTAAAAAGATTCTATAACTTTAGTAATACAATTTAATGAATTAATATTGTATTAGTCACAAAAATGCATTATTAAAGATATCAGTAGAAATATGAAAAATATATTATTTAGTCAGTAAACAATTAAGGCTCTTTGTCTAATAACTTTATAAACCTCTTAAAATAAACCCTTAGTGTTCCCCCTCACCTACAACATAAGGTCCAGGGGTCTGAAAGAAGACCATCACTGAAGTTTTGTATTATTCCACTCAACTTCCACTTTTAGGTTGGAAACATCATATTTTCTGGTTAGATTTCTTTTTTAAACCTCACCAACTCTTAGAAAGTGTATCTTTCTGTATACAGTTAAGAAATGCCATAGTTCTTGGCATTCATCAATGAACACACACCTGACATAAGTGTGAATATAGCTCCCTACATGTGTTCTACCTGTGAAGACTTACAAAGGTTAAAGTTTTAAAAATATCAATGGAAGCTTGATCTCTCAAAGACATCAGTTCCAAGTACAGTTTGTCTATATGACCTGAGCAACTTTCTTCGGTGTCCTACTGAGTACGCAACATGCATTCTCAGCTCAAATGTCCTGCGAGTTTTGACATCATAGATAAACTATCTCCTGGCACTATTAAAAGAGTATCTGGCATCATGTAGCTCTGCAGACAGCCAGGATTCCATAGCTCATGATAGCTGACAGTAAAATTCCACCACTCAATTCTGGGAAAAGTTAAATTGCGTCTTTTATAAAAGTAACTTATTGTATATTCAGCTCCTGCTTCTTATTGGAATTTGTCAACTGAAGGACATTTTAATTAAATCAAATACATAATCACACATCTATGCTTGTTTAATTATTATCGGGGAAAGTTACCAAATAAAATAAAGAGTATATGGTACTAAACTTAAAAAAACAAACTTACTTAAAAGACAGCATTAAGAAGCCATGATGCAATATGGAAGATATTAATTGATTATAGTTTTCTATGCCTCAAGGTTATTTTACTGTAAAATAGAAGTGATTCTTCTTACTCTTGTCAAATATTCTTACTTTTTTAATGAATGTATGTTTCCACATCCACATCCAAAGTTGTATCTATATTTATATTCATATATCTGTATCTTTCTGCACTAACAAGTTTATAAATATTCTTACTTTTGTCAAATGTAGAAAAGGGGGCCTATGAGTCAAAAGCTAACAGAGAGAGAGAAAAGCTTACCCATAACCTACGCCAGTGTTTCTCTCCTTTTTCCAAAGTCCTCTTTGGAACATTGTAACTCTACAATATCTCACGTGTTTTGGTGGCACTCAGTCAGACAATTCTGGGCTGCCTATGCTTTTGTGGGCCCTTGATCATACATAGAATCCTCTAGAATTTGAGAGCCATAGATTGGGAAATGCTGATCTGGGCTAATCTTCATTTTCTGAAGTCCAGAGAGAGATGAAGCAATTTGTACAAAATTACACAATTAACTAGTGTCAGCCAGGGCTAAAATGCAAATCTCTTCATCTTTGTTTCCTATAATTTCCACTACTCCCAAATTATAAAAGTACATAGAGTCATTAAAAGATAGTTCCTATGCTAATTCAGAGAACTATACATTCAGGCAAAGCTATCAGTTAAGTACCAAGAGCACTACTATACTCTAAATCTGGAAACTCAGAAGCGGGCTCAGGAAAGTTATAAATAGAGAGGTTGCAAATGGTTTGATGTCAGTCTTAGCACATAAATAATGTTGAGCAGGTGTCAAACCAAGGCCTGGTTCTGTTTGATATTTTCGTCAGTGACCTAGATAAGACATTGGCAACCTAGAGGGCCAAAATCTCTCAAAAGAATTTTACATTTTAGGAAGCCTTCTAGTGTCTCCTGTCCACAAATTACTACTCCTTCTCTTCTCCCATAATCAAGTTTCACTTCATTCCCACAGCTCAATTGAGCTCACCACGGAGTTTGATTACTTAGTTACCACTAAACTAACAGTTCTTCCAAATGTCTTCTTAGTGAGTGGAGATATGCATCTCTGTGCATATCTCCTGACTAGAACATTTCTTCTTGCCAAATACAACCATAAGTCCTCTACATTCATTAACATTTTGGGGGGAAAAATGCTCAAAGATTTCAAAATCACAACACTCTTTCTTGCTGAGCCTGAACTAAACATGTAAACCCTTGTCGATATGATTCTCCAGGCGGCCACTAAGCAATTGATCGAGAATTGATCGGCACATGCAATGAAACTTATTTGCCATTTCTGATCTATATGAGTACATTCCCCCTTGGAGGCAAAGAATGGCATTTCATAGTCTCTCAAAACACCCCCTCGCCCATAGCTCATTTTATAAAAAAGATAAGGTAATATTTCTTTTTTTGCTCCCCATTTATTATTACTTATAAATTGTGTTAAAGCTTGAAGAAAAAAAAACATAGTAGCAGCTTTGGTTTGTATCAAAGAGAAAGCAGGATCACTTAATCTAAAAATTATTTCTGGAAGTAACCAAAATGCCTGAGTGGTATGAAATTATGTAAAGTGAAGTTTTAGCCATATGTAGTATATTCTTAATGTATACACTACTACATTTAAAAAATAAATGAAAATGATCCTGGTATGGGATGGGGGGACCACAACCAAGGGCTTACAAATGAAGCTACTTAAAAGCAGCCACAAGTATTTGACAAGTGAAGAAAGTAGACTGTCTCGTCCAGGCTTTGCTGTTAAAAATACTCCAGTGATGTATTTTTATAGGCAGGAGAAGGAAAATGTCCATAAATAGTTCTAGGAAGTTTAGCCAAAAATTTAAGCTGCCAGTAAAAATATTATAGTGACTATTATTAAAAATATTTCAAACTTAGTTAATACCCAAAAAGCAAAAATAAGAATTATAGCAATATTTAAGTTTAACAAATTATTTTGTTTGTTATATTGTGTATTTTTCTATATTTTCCTAACTATTTTCCATTTTTATATCCTAGATTTTCTTTGTCCCGAATTTTATTCATCATTTTAAATGTTTAATTTCTGTTCTGTTCCAAGGTGTGGAATTTTTTACCTTATCCTCGAAACTTTCCCTTTCACATTTCCAATTTCCACTGCCAGTCAATTTCTTTTTTAGGAAAAAAACATTTCAGTGGGTGTGGTGTGTTGGGAGGGAGAACTTTACCTTTGACGCTGGTAATCCATCTCAATAAGATGTTCTTATCCTGATATAGGCTTCCCTGTGTGTCAACTGTCGGCACTTGACCATGAACTATGACTTGGCAGCTATGATGTCTAATCCTAACGCAGGTTTGTGAAGTTTCACAATTTTTTCCCTCGGGAACAGCCAACACCGAGCTGGCACAACACTCCCAAGCACAGGTCTCTGTGGAGCGCTCTCTCAGAGTCCATGTAAGGGATAGGGTGCTTGGCTGCAGCAGCTTTTCTTAATGCAGCAGCATCCACGATAATGAGGAGGAGGCTTGCGACCTCTGATAGCCTTCTCCCACATTAATTTGAGAAAGAGCTAAAAAGAAACTAAAACTTTAGTGGGCAACATTTAATGACCATCTATCTGATCATGGTGACTCCTAACTTAGTATGAAAGATAAATATTCATGTACATGAACAACCAATTAGTTGGACAACTACTTACCTGGTTATAAATTTAAACATTGTAAAGCTTCTTGAAGTGTCACATATTCCAACTCCCTCAGAAGAATGACTTTAGCCCTTCATTTAAGCCTAAATTCAGGAATGAAACAAGGAACAAGAAGATAGACCAGAGCCCAGAAGCAGGAGCAGGGCCTAGCTTAAAGTCTTCTTTTTAGTCTTTTTGATTTTTGAAAGCAACATCATTTGTATTTTCTTTAGACACAGACACTATTCTCCCATATCTTAAAGTGTGCATTTTTGTCCATGCTAATAGAAATTTTTATCTATTAAATCTGCCAGTATCTCTTATATTCCAATTGTCTTTATGCCTCCACACTCACAATTTGTTTCCTAGTTACCACAATAGAGGTAGGTAATCTTAGCTAGAAATTTTAGAGAATACACTAAATTTTAATGTAAAAACATCCTTCTTAAAATTCTTTCAACAAATGATCCATGTCATGCCTTGTGATACTTTGCTACTGAAAGCTACAAAAGATGTTAAATGTTGACAAAAGGCCCCTTTTCCTGTTTTCCTCACAGTTACCACAGTTTCAAATTCTTACTGGGAATTTCAATGTAAACAAGAAAGAGTTTGCACTGATTTTCATCACATGTTCTTTGAAACCTCTGAGCTTCATAAACATCTCCAGGGTTATGCAGAGGTATGCAGAATGATCACAGCTGGATGTAATTTATTTTCTCCATTTTTTTCTGTAGCTTAATTTAATAAGATTGAAGGTCAGGGATGTGGAACATTAGCTTTATGATTCGGAAATACTACTCAAGTGACATAGACTCAGTTGAAGAAAACTAGTTTATAACTTGCTACCAAGTATTTTAGGACCCATTTGATAATTTAGAGTGAGCTTTGTTAGTCTTCAAAATAGAATAAGTGAAAGTAACTGGTTTGCTTTTGGAGAAACCCATTCATTTTATATAGATGACAAGGGGAAAGTAGTGAGGCTCACCAGTGTAGTTTCTGTTCTTTATGTTTGCCTCTGGCAAGAATACCAAAGGCTAACAAGCCCTTCGAAATTTTAATTTCCAAAGCACCCTCACATATAAGCTTAAATGCACTACAAATTAATTAGAAAACAATACTGTCGGGTGTGAATACTGATTGTTTCACACGCAAACTGTGTCCAGCAAACAATACTGGGAACCAAGCCAAGAAATGTCATTTATTTCACTTCAGACTTTCATAATAAGTCTCCATTCCCAAACGCTTTCCCCTGTTCCATCCTCTGACTAATCCACCCACTCCACATCTTTCCTGTTTACACTGTAAAAGAATGGTATTTTTTTAAAAAATAAACCTTACCCTTAGTAAAAGTACCTGATAGAGATGTTTGCATGTAAGGGCATGTCATAAATGTCATTTTGAAAATCTTCTAAATTAGATATTCTTTTATGAATTTCCTTTATCACTAAAATAACTCAAGGTTAAACTCAGCAACTGATTCTTTATTATAAAATTGCTACCATCAGAAAGCACCTGAGTGGATTCTGAGTGGAAAATTTAAACTCTTGAAAATTTTACCTTAATTAACACAGAAGTTACTCAGTCCACTAATGCACTGAATCAATATTAGCATTTCATAAAAGTTGGTCCTGATTTGGCAGAACATTTGATTTTTCCTAGTTTGTGAAATATATCCTCCCCTGACCTAGATTATTGAACTTTGTAGGAAACATTATTTGTCATGAGCTAAAGTTTGTTCCTGAAATCCGAATAAAAAATAAACATTCGTTCACACAGTAGGTGAAGGTCTATGGTCGTTTCTCTTATATAAACAAACTGTCCTCAACCAAGAAGTCCAGAAACATCTTAAAGTGACAGTATCAGCAAAAGGTCAACTTAGAATTTACTTTACTTTCTTCCCTGTGTGGGAATTTTAGAAACCATCATATCTTTTTTTATAAGTCTTCATGTAGCGCTTCATAAATCAGGAATTGTTTAGAGGTCTCTTTAGAGGCATTGCATTGTTGTAATTAAATTGTTTTCAGCTTCCCTCAACTCAGGGAATAATTCTCATCCTGTGGTTTCAGTAAACATTTAAAAAGATCTTCAAATAATTCTACTTGTCTTGTTTTCTATCTGCAGCGTAATCCCCATTCAGCGAGATCTCACCATCGAGTCAAGCTGACCATGGCAATAATAAACTTTGTTGTATCAATTCTAGTCTCCGCCTTCACATTGACAGTTATATCGCTGTCTGGCCATTACCATTTTAAGACCGCAAAGTCTCAGTTAACTACCCCTAGTTATATTATCCTTGTGGTTACCAGACTTTACTGAGTCTCTTTATAAGCATCTCTCTGACACACACCAATTCCACTCAGAGCAGTTCCTTTTACAAGCCTTCATAATTCACCAATTGACTATTATAATCTTGTGCCCTTTGGCTTCTCTCCCCTTTAATCAACCTAAGTGCTGTATGTCTTATAGTAATATATAAGAAAACAATTCTAACTGTAAGCCACAGTTAACAATTAATGTAAGGTGTTATTATATTACTATTGTAAGTAATTAACATCAACTAACCTTTGTTCTTACTCTCTGACACCCAACACATCTGGAGCCCAGGGCTTAGAAGGTGAGACATAGGCACTCAGCTTCCATCTCAGCCTGGTCCAGCCCCAGAGGAGGGGCCGTATAAGGCAGCTCATTTCTGGGTCACACCAGACATGGTTCATGCAGTAACACAGAGCAATGACTGCACTGAGCCAGGAGGGAGTCCAGCTAAGAGTCTGTTCAAAGAAATGAGGGGACAAACACGAGAGAATCAAAACATCAAAACTTGAGCTCAGCCTTCAGCAAAATCAAAGAGTAGGATGAAGCAAGAGGTGAGCCATAAAGCAGAAAAAGATGGGTTGAGTTGTAAAAGCACATGGCCAGCCCACCCATGACGACCCTACACGTTGTAGCTTCTCTAGACCTCTGTTTCACCACCACCCACTCAATCTGGATAATTGATTATAAGAATTTTTTTCCCCACCTCTTTTCTTCCACCCTCTCCCTCCTCTTTATTGTGTTAATTTACCAGCTTGTCCAGCTTTTTTTGTTTTTTTAAACTGTCTGCTTTACCCATTCTCCTCTACGTAAACAAAACCTCAAATCCAGTTTTAGATGAAGAGAAGGAGGGAAAGCCAGGAATTCTTGCACCCTTGTACTTTAATAATGTATTGAATTGTTTTCTGATCTTTTTCAAGTGCTATATATTAATTTATTTCCTCAATCGGGCTAAGGATTCTTTGAGAAAAAAAGAACATGTCTTACTCATCTAATTTTTCTCTGAATTCTCTCAATGACAGATAATAGCCTCTCAATTCTGGTTGATCAACATACATATAAGATATATTTGTGTTATGAATAAGTCAAAATGTTTCAGAAGAGTTTTATTATATGCGTTACTGGACACTTAGAAGGAAAAACTGTTGGAGCAAGTGAAAAATTATGGATCATTGTATTAAACTTAAAAAATCAAGTGTAAAAGAAAAATATATAGAACAATGATTTTTAAAAGCATTTTATTTTCATGAATTTTGTGTAATATAGTGCATTATTGGAAAGTTCTCACTATGTACTAGTAATTCTTCTAGGTACTTTACATATAATATCTCATTTACCCTTTGTAGTAGTAATAATGGTATAAAGTAGAGACTGTTATTATCCCTAATGTACTAATGAAGAATCGGAAGCATGTAGTGATAGCTTATCTAAGGTCACCGAGGAAATACATTATTAAGACAGGATTCTAACACAAGCATTTTGACTCTTAGCGCGTGCTATAACTTCTGCACTGCACTACCATTTCAACACAGGGACACTCAACTGGAGAAAATGTGACCAACAACTCTACTCATCATACTTGGAATGGTTAATTTTATGTATCAACTTTACTGAGCCACAGGGTATCAAGACATTTGGTCAAACACTATTCTGCGTCTTTCTGTGAGGGTATTTTTGGATGAGTTTAACATTTAAATAAGCAGGCTGAGTAAAGCAGATTGCCCTACCTAATCTGGATGGGCCTCATCAATCAGTCAAAGGGTTGAATAGGGGAGGGGAAAAAAGCTGATTCTCCCAGGAATAAGAGAAAATTCCTCCTATCTGACTGGGATGTCAAATCTTCCTGCTTCTCCAGCCTGCTAGCCTCTGGACTGGAACTATACCATCAACTCTCCTGAGTTTCTAGCTTACCAACTCACCCTGCACATCTCAGGACTTATTAGCCTCTATAATCATGTAAAGCAATTCCGTATAATAAATTCATAACACACACACACACACACACACACACACACACACACCCTATTAGTTCTGTTTCTCTGGAGAATCCTGAATAATATAATACTTTATCTATGTGTTTTCATAAAGAATTAAGGTTCTTTTTTTAAGATCTTTGGATTTTTCCATTAAGAAAATGAGAGAATTTTTTGTTATTATTTCTGTAAACTGTGAAGACGTTATTTACATTACCTTATGTTATAACTTACTAATTGAGATTAAAGGTCTTGGATGGTCACATGAAAAATGACTTTGAACTTTAATTTTCAAGTGATCAACTTAAGTACTTAAGAGTTCATCAATGGATATTCCTATCTCAGTTTAGTCATATAATACAAATTCTAGAAACCCAATTTTAGTACTAATTTATTACATGTATAAGGAGTCCCAGAATGGGAAGAGAAGTGAAGAAAACTGTTTGAAGAAAGAATGGGTGAGAAATTTCCAAAGTTAATTAAAAATATAAACCCATAGATCAAAGAACATCAACAAATCCCAAGCAAAAGAAACATAAAAAAAGACTACGCCACAGCACATCAGAAATGCATTGCTGAAAAGTACTGATGAAGACAAAAATCTTGAGAGAGAAAAAAAAAGCAGAAAATACAGGGAAACAAAGATAAGAAGGATAACAGAAACTTAATTGTCAGAAATTGCACAAGCCAAAAGACATGGAATAACATCTTTAAAGTACTGAAAGAAAAAAAAAAACCTACCAACCTAGGATTGATACTTTGTGAAAATCTTTTTTAAATGAAAGTGAAATAAAGACATTTTCAGACAAATTAAAGCCAAAAAAATTCATCATAAGCAGACCCACACTACAAAAAGTGCCAAAAGAAGAACAAAAGAAAAATAATACCAGTATTTTTTTCTGATTATTTAAAAAAAAAAAAAGAAAAAAGAAAAATAAAATTTTTTCTTATTTTTTTTCTAAAAGAGATATTGAACTATAGCAAAAATAATGGTGTATTGTAAAGTGTATAATTTAAGTAGAAATAAGATATGTTATACATATAGCATAAAGGAGGAGGAGATATAAAATAATATTGTTCTAAATTTCTTATGTGACAAACAGTATAATGTTATTTGAATAAACACTGTGCTAAGTTTAAAAACACGTGTATTGTACACCCTTTAAGAAACCATGAAAAATAAAAAGCCAGAGCTAGTAAACAAATAGTGGTGATAAAGAGAATACTAAAAATAATTAATGCAAAAGAATTCATGAAAAGGGTAGTGGAGAAATGAGAAACAAATGAGGCACATAGAAAACAAACAGTAAAAAGGTAGATTTAAACCCAACTCAGCCATTCTATTTCTTGGTATTTACTCAAATGAAATGAAACATCTGTTCGCACAAAAACTTGTAAGCAAATTTGCTAACTTTTTATAAGCTTATATAAGCTATAAACTACTCAAACATTCAACAATTGGTAAATGAATGAATAAAATATGCATATCCATACAAGAAATACCACAACAGAAGGAATAAACTATTTATACATGTTAAGACATGGGTGAATCTCAAAACTATTATGCTAAGGGAAGGGAGCCATCCAGAAAAAACTACATACTATATGATTCCATTTATATGAAGTTCCGGAAAAGCCAAGGCAAAATGATAGCAACAGAAAGCAGATCAGTGGTTGCTAGAAGCTGGAGGCTCAAGAGGATTGACTACAAAGGGGCAATGAAGGAACTTTGGCAGGGGGGGTTGGAGGGTGATGCAATTATTCTATATCTTGATTGTGATGGGGGTTATATAACTGTATACATTTGTAAAGACTCGTTGAATGTAACATTTAAAATGACCCCTCAATAAAACTGACATTGAAATGAATTAATGATTTGACAATCACATTTTAAAAATAGCAAGTTGACATTAAAAATGAGCTAGTGAACGCCATTGAAATAAGACCCCAGTGTGGAAAGAAGGATAACTCATTGGAAGAATGTGAGGGGAAAAGATCAGTAGAATAACCCATGTTCCAGGAATCTCAGGACTGAGTGTATTAATAGAGGTCCTAATCCCTTCTCTATAGGAGTCTGTTAAAATATCCCTGAGAGATTTGGCTATTCCCTTATCTAAACAGAAAAAGTGACTTCATGACAGCTAATATGCTAACTGATTTCATGCTGAAAGCATCAGGTAATACGGCAAGTTGGAATACCCTTGTATTTGCTACATAGCTCCAAAGAGCAAACAAATGGGCTTCATTTAGCTAATCAAGGCCAACTGGTTTGGTCCTGAGCAGTCACTGGATTAGGACAGATGACAAATGCTTTTGAGATAGATGTGTGTAAACCATTTTAGAGCCTGAGGCAGGGCATATCATACTACAAGTGGAACAGTGTAAGGTGTAGCTGGGGAAAGAAAGTAAACTTTAAACTAAGGAACAAGTTGACATTAGTGCCAAATGTAAAGCTAGAAGGGGGAGCTGAAGATGCACCTGTTGACTTCTAAGTCTCATTAAAGGGTTAGAAGGTTGAATAGTTTTAAAACATCTCTAAGCAGGTAAATACAGTTGACTTGATTTTTTCTTCCGCCTGCTCACTTTGTGATCTCTCATTCAACTACTTGATCTTATTAAATAATTGTAACATAAAATTTTTTAAAAATAAAAATAATACACAAACAAGATTTTAAAATAGTTTTGACCAAGCACAGAAATGTATAAAAAAGAGTATTGAATGCATGTCTTCCCAATACCCATGCCTATTCCCTTCTAGAAACATAAGTCATATTAAAGTCTTCGGACTTTTATATACATGTGATATTTATGCTATAGCACCTAAGATTTGGAGATTTCTTATTTCTAATTATTATACATATTTATATCATCAAGCATCACCATGATTTTTCCTTAAAAACCTTTGCTCTCTCATTTGCCTTGACCCCTCTCCATCTAGTAAACAGCCTCTCATTCTTTTATATGCTCAAAGTTACTCATTCTTGATGCCTCCTTTAAAAAAACAAACAAACATTAAACTCCATATTTAAGCCACAAACAAATATCTTCAAATCCACTTCCCAAATATTTGCAGTATTCCACAATTTCTTACCATATCCACTACTACTTCACCTAGATTCAAGCCATCATCCCTCTCTTAACTGATCTCTTAACTGATTCTACTTTTATCTTTTTAAGTCTGTGTTTATGGAATTATGTCTTACCTCTGTTAAAAGCCCTCCAGTGATTTTCTGATATTGGAATGAAATACAGACTTCTCTATGAACTGCAAAACTGGCCTTTGGCTACTTCTGTGATCTCATATCTGACTTCTTTCCCTTTAGTTCTTTTAACTCCAGCAAAACTTGCTTTCTTGCTGCTCTGAAAACAAATCGAATGCATTTTCTTCTAAAGGTATTTTTGTTTGTTGGTTGGTTTTTTGCTTTTTATACTACCTGAAATGCTCTTTCTCAGATATTTGTGTGGCTTACTTTTTTATATCATTCAACAGTCTGCTTAAACGTCACCTCCTTGAAAAGCTCTTGTGCGTCTTTATATCATTTATTACCACTTGAAAATAATGTAAATACCTGTTTTGTTGCTTATCTGACACACTAAAATGTTAACTCCATGAGGGTACAGACTTAGTTTATCACAAAAGTTTATCCTTAGAACAGAGCCTGCCATAGAGTAGGCACTCAATAAATATTTTTTGAATGAATGAATAGACCTTCAACATCTTTAGCTATCTGAAGTCATTCCTATTTCATTAAACTGTGGTCACCAAACACAGATCAACTGGGAATATCTGTTGTTTCTCTTCATCAGAGATGCAAAGAAAGAGCTAATCAAAAATAACTGAAGAAGTCCAGTAATGGTTTTCACTATGTTATCAATAATGTAATACACTAGACTGGGTGATTAATTATATGTTAATGAACAAAGAAACCAGTGTTAACTTGTAAGTGTTTCAGAGATAATTGATCTATTTTTTTTTTTAGATGCACTATCTTATTCTTCAGGAAATCTTGACAGATGTCTCCCAACGGAAGGTTGGGTTCATTCTCATTAATTACACACTCATTTGCTCCAGACACTACAGTGGATTTCACAAGACTTCATGGCTGCAGTGTTCTATATTCAACTGCATCACTCTGATCCAGCTGGCTCTGGAACACTGCCAAAGCTATGGACATCTTCAAAGGTCTTTCTAAAATTACAGGGTGGAGCCTTATTCTCTAAGAGTTTGTTTCTGTTCTTTATGATAGAGATGATGATCTTTCTTAACTGCACAACATTTTTAATAGATGGTTTTGATCTATTTATATGTACAAGAATATATCATATAACTAAGAAAGGAAAACTTAAATCACTTTTTACATTCTCCAATTTAAACAAAGGACGTATGAGATTCAAAATCACCACCACCAAATCTTAGTTCTCTCCCAGGGTACATAACAATTTAATTCATTATTCTGGTCCCATTTGGTAAGATGATATCTACTAGTCAGGTAAAACAGCAATTAAAATAAAATTTTTACTCTGTTTATTGTTTCTAGTGAAATATAGATGATGTTGAAATAAATTTAAGACTTTAGGCTAAAATATCTAAGGCTGCGTTAATGAAAAGATGTCTTGATTTGATATTGTTGGCAGGTTACACATACTCAAGTGGTCCTCACTTACTAAGAAAAAATATAAACCTCAAATATGCTAGTAATTTAATCTAGTAATCAGATATTGACATATGACACATAATATTTTGAAACCCTTGGGTTTAAAGGCACTGGGACCAGAAAGAATGGATTTACCAAAATCTGGGTTGTAAACTTTGTCTTGAGTTTAAAATATAATGAAATCTGTTTAAAGTGGCAATAGCGATAGTACTGGTGGGAAGCGAGGCTGCCACAGTTGAAAATCCATGGGGATTACCCATGATAGGCTTAAATGTTAATTTAAAAATACCAGACTATTTTCTGTATATAATTGTTATATTTGTGGATTTATCAATTGGTTCCATGTCAAAATTTATTTAATAATAGGCTTTATTAAAGCTAAGTTCTGCTGTATTAATTCAGTACACTCATTTGGAGTGAGGTTAGCTTGAATGTCTTCTTTAATCCATCTTTCTCCTGGTTGTGGCCTATGTAGACTGTTCCTTAACCTGGGAAATGTTCTGAGGTTTTGATGAAACTGTGTAACAAAACTAAGGGCTTCCTTCTCAGCAAAGCATACAATAGACAGTAAATCCCATTTTCTTTCGGTTTATATGCTATGTTGCCTAATTTCTGAAATGATGCTTTCATTCAAGTTTGGATTCTAC
Source organism: Eonycteris spelaea (assembly GCA_003508835.1). Classification (NCBI taxonomy): domain Eukaryota; kingdom Metazoa; phylum Chordata; class Mammalia; order Chiroptera; family Pteropodidae; genus Eonycteris; species Eonycteris spelaea. The sequence continues at coordinate 4,843,912 of PUFA01000074.1, read as the reverse complement.
TGTATTATTTTACAGTCACTAGGGAGTGCCACACAATAAATGGAACATATAGAAAAGCTTTTATCCTTGAGTATCTCTGTTACTATATGTATAGCTTTCATTACGAGCTTGTTTATAAATTTCAAAGGAAATAAAAGGAAAATTTACTTAGTGGCATGGTAGATTTACAATGAAAAGATTCTTAGCTATGTTATCTTAAAGTACTTTAATAATTTCATGTGAAAAAACCCTCAAGTTTGGCCAAATAAATAGATACTTTCTACTGTACAGAACATTACCTCTCTTCTAACAAGGTTTTCCTGTTCTTATCTCAAAGGCTTATCTGCAGTTTATAGAGATCAAGTAGTGGGTATCACTTTGAATTCTTAGGCAGGCCTCAAAAGAAGGAATCAGTCTGAAGAAAAAGAAAAGTTAGATTTAGTTGATCAATGATTGTATTTTTTGTTGTTAATTTAAGAACCTCTGGGTATATGTGAAAATTGCTTCTTTATGTGAGCAAATGCAATTGCATTATATACTAACTTTACAAGCGATAAATAATACAAGCAATTCAACGATACGATATCTTGCTTAATAATAGTCATAACACTTTATTACAGATTTCAGGGTCAAAAAAGGCCAAACGATATGAAAGCCACAGATCTTATTGAAGACTGTAATAATAAAAGATCAAGAGTGTGAGCTAGGCCCTTCTACAAATGGATTAATAGTAAGAGATTAACTTCATAGATATAAAGTTGGAGCCTCTCAGCCCATAAAATATATATGGAAGACCCCTGGGTTCTCAACCAAACTGATGTCAATTATACAGAAATAATATTTTTGAAACTATTTTTCAAAAATGATATAGGAATTATCTTCCTGAGGGAAGGCTGATGTTCCGAAGCAAGAGCAGGAAATTACAGATTTTGATGCATTTTGGTATGTTACTATCACAACATGCACAACACCTTCTTTGGTTCCTTGGAGCCCTATTTGTTCTCCCTATAACTTCATCTCTATTATTACTTCCTTTTCTGTTTTTCTTTGTAGTCTTAGAAAAAACGAACAGCAAAAATACCATTTGTCTTTTTGAAGCCATAGTAATTCAGATATTATTTAAAATAACTATATAGGTAATATGTGGACAAGGGAATAAAAAATTTGAAATCTTTTAATTCAACCCATGGACGTCAAAGCAGATGCACTAAAATGGGATCTGTTAAACAGGAATCAAAGTAGAAGAATTAGACACTGAGTGATTATTAGGAAAAGTGCGGGTTTCCCTTTCCCATTCTTTCCACTGTTGCTATAATATTAGCGAATAATTAAGAAAGGTTACTTTTTAGGGAAAAAGACATGATATTTTTCTTCCATTTTTTATTTCCTAAATTTCTATATCAGCCATACTTTGACCACTAGCTAGGTAACTTTGGACAAGTTATTTAATCTTTCTAAACTTTATTGTCCTCAGCTGCAGTGCGATTTAAAATCGTAGCAACCTCACAGGATTGTTGTAAGAATATGCACATATAACACCTAACCTCGTGCATTGCACACAGCAGGTACACAATAGAGCCATAGTTATTTGTTATTTTTCATAATCCAGAGAAGTAAAAATTTATGAGGTTATACTGAGAAACACATATATTCTCTTATTAATTAAATATTTATTGAACACCTACTATGTGCTAATCGCTGTCAGGTGCTGAAGCTGTAATAGTGAACGAGATAAACAAATTCTGCCCTCATGGTACTTATGATCTGAAAGGCAACAGTGGTGTTAAACAATAATTATTTGAAACATTGGATTTAGTTAGCCAATGTCACCATAAAAAATAAATAATAAACAAACAAACAAATAAATAAATAAAGCCAATGATCTATCTAAAAAAATAGTAATTACTCAAATTACTACATAATTAACTATCACAACAAGGGCTCTGAAGGGAAAGTGCAGGTGCTATAAAATATAAATGCAGAGTGTGGGGGTGGATAACTTACTCTGAAGAGTCACAGAAGGCTACCCTAGGGACGTGACATTTAAACTGAGATCTAGTCAACAAGACAGATTTGTAGAGACAGCACTGATGGGATATAATGGAGTAATTCAAATGTATAAATAAAACCAGGAAAAGATCTCATTTCAGCTAAAGACATTTTTATTTAACAATGGTAGAAGACAACTTTGGAAGCGGCCTTACAGTTTGAAACTATTATTATAAGATATTACTAGATTATTAAACTCAATGTGAAAATTAAGAAAATTTTGTTTAGCAAAAGATATTTAAATTGATTGATTTGTTATAAATTCAGGTGTATATTTAAAAAGCTAGAATTAAAAAATCAATCTTACTTCAGGCTTTCAAGATGTAGTTTACAACATGGAAATGAATAAGGTGTTATTTGCTTTGGGGAGTTTTTTTATTTGTTTATATTTTTAGACATCTGAAGTGGAAAGAACATTGAATCTGACGTCAGGAGCTCTGGGTTCTATTTCGGACCTTTATTCCCTCACTGGGGCCATAGGCAAGGCATTTAAAGTACAGCTTCCTCTCTTGTAAAAGAGGATATTACTTACAAAAGCTCTGCATTACAGAGGCTTAGCAGAGGAGCACTGTTAGCTCAGGAGATGACGTGATGGTATGGCTTGGGGTCAAAGGGTTCCTGAAATCTCATTATTCTTTCACCTAAACATCTGTTTGCTCTTTTCTGGCTTTATGACAGTGGAGGACAAGGAATCTCATTGCCTTAATATTAAAAGGGGAGAGAGAAATAAAGAAAAGATTAACAGCTTTTGGTAACAGTAATGGAACAAATAACTAACAGGAGCCAAAGTTAACTTGAGCATAAAAAGGACGTGATGGGAACTGAGTATTTATCACTGTGGTTGCATTGGAGTCTTTTATTTGATGAATGGTGCTCGGGGTTCTGTTGCCAGTAATAATCACGCTACGATGAGAGTCAACCAAACTATTCCTTACTCTCTTGGAATTTCTCTTTCTCATCCTCTCTTCTTCCCAAGCACCTTTCTGCCTTTCCCTCACATTCCATACTTCCTTTTTCAGTTTCCTTGTCTTGTCTCCTTTGTTTTCCTTGCCTTCTCTCTTACATTCTTCTTCCTTACTGTCTACTATCCCTTTTTGATTGCTTCACCCCACAAGAACACAATCATACTTAAAATCTTTAAAAATCAAAGTGAAGTGTATTTCAATAAAAGCCTTAAAAGTTATAATCAGTTATTATAACTACATAATACAATAGCAAATTTGTCTACAAATTACACCTAAAGGTCTTTCTTCATGTTATGCAGGACTACTTGCAAGGTTCCATTTGCAAGAAAGTAGTATTCTAGCACTCACACAGTGGAACTTAATGTTTTTTAAGGAAAGAAATATGAAGAATAGTAAGCATTACATTTATGTTCAATGTATAGGCCACTCTGAGTTAAATATTTTATGCTCCTATATTGTCGAATAATTTTCTGTCATTTTGCAGGCACTCTTCAAAGTAAATCCATAAGGTTGTAATCCATATAGATAAGAAAATAAACACAGGTAAATAAGTCTGAAAAAAAAAAAAAAAGCAGATTGCTTTAGATTTTGTGGAACTAACCAGTGTATTATTTCAACTTCAAAACTAAAAAGTACATTATTTTTGGTAAAATGACTTATACCCAAGAGAGTATTTGCATATAAGATATCAAGTGTTATTATTTCAGACACCTAAATTCTACAGCAAGAAAATTCTTCAGCATCCCTACCATTTGTCACTACATGGTTTACTAGTCAACTATCTTAGAAGACACTAGCAGAGGAGGCAACTGCTCTTCACAAATGCTAGAATCAGAATGTGTTGGCAATCCATGAGGGTACAATGAAATGCTCTCTGATATTATTATTTTTTTTTGGTTGGAATTGATTTTTAAGAATTCATGTCAGTTGACAGGCTGTTTAAGTCTAATTCTTACGTATTGGCTAGGGCTGGGTTAAAAAGGAAGCCACTTAGAACAAATGAAGGAAGTCATGAAACTTCTGGCCCTGTTGACTAAAGTGTCTCATTTACGCCTTTGTTAGTATGAGAGAGAGCTAATGAAACAGAAATTTTAATCCTATAATCTGAGAACTCAAGATTGTTTCAATCCTTAATCCTTTGAAAAGCTAACATAGTAGTAATAAATTGGTAGCAAGTGCATGCACAAAGGAGAAACAGTGTTTTATTAATCTTATAGAGAAACAGATATTAACAGAAGCAACAGGCTTGCAGAAAGATGGAAAAAAACTTTTTCCTGATGTTCAAGTTGAAAATCTAAGCGAGAATTTTGAGTCTTTGGAAGCCATTTGTGGAGATTGGGTTAGAGGCCAGTCTGTCTTTAACAATACAAAAAAAAAAAAAAAAAAAAAAAAAAAGCCAAAGTCCATTCTCTGAAAGCTGGAAAAACAGGAAAAATCTGTACATATTTATGTTTTGCCAGTGTTAAAATCTAAAAGACCTCAGGGATAGTAGATAGTACGGCCGAGTCAACAGATTCTAAGTAGATTGCTTCCTAAAGGTCAGCTAGGGGCCTAGGAGTTTTTCCTCCAAATGGAAGACATTAATTTTAAATGCTACCCAGGTAGGTAAGCTACAGTCTTAGAAATGGGATATCTTCATAGTAAAATGTTTTAGTAATTTTTAAAAATGGAAATTAAGAACCTTAACAAAGAAGAATTTGAAAGCAAGCCCTTGTTAGTGTTTGCCGATCAGGCCCGGGGATGGTATATTATGAGGACCCGAAGTCATCTACGGAAGGAATCGCCCAGCAAGGGGTTGCCCCATCAGCTTTCCCCAACAAAATGGGGTTCTCCTTAATCTTATCTCCCTCTTTGACTCTGATTCTATTCTTGATGAGCAAACTTCTAACTTAAATTTTATTTTTCAATTAGATTTTCCCGGAAGTAGAATGACCTGACTATTTCAGATTGCTTCATTAGCACCCTTTATTATAAATTAACAAATTGAACTTCTGGGTTTTTCATCAGCGTCTAGTGAGTTTTATTGCTAGTGGAATGAGCCCCTGAGAGTCTGTCTAATCTGTGGTTGAGCTAGTAAAAGTGAATTTCTGAATATGCTCAGTTTTAATTTATGGAGGTCTCACAAAGATTTATTTGTCCTGAGAGTTTTAGTCTGAAAAAAAACCTGCCAAGTGCTCTCCTTTTTACCAAATCTTTAATTGCAACATGGATGAATGAAAACCCATTTTCCTTTATATAACCTGAAAAAACATCTTGTCATGTACAAAACTCATCTTTGTTTAAAACTATGTATAAAACTTTAAAATTATATTAATGATGATAATTGCTGAGGCTGGGTAATGGATACATTGGGAGTCGATTGTACTATTCTTTCTAGTTTGTGTATGTTTGAAAATTCTACAATAAAAAGTAAAACTAACAAACGAAGAGACGTATCAGGAGATTTAAAATCTAAGAACTTTCTAAAATTGATGTAATATGATTTGTTTGCTGCCTAGATTTTCAGTGTATCTGTCTCCACAACAAGTAAAACTTCAGCTCAGATTACTCTGGCAATGCTATCAGGTGTCCGTCCACCAGCTCTGTCTCTTGCTGTGTGCTCTTTTTTTTTTGCCAGGAGTCACTATATTTGGATCTATGTGTAACAGTTGATACTTTGGCTCAAGTTTTAATGAATCCACTCATTTCTTTTCTAGAAGGGATTGATACTTGCTTGTCCCTGCTAATCATATTGATATATATGTGAAATAGATAAGATTTTAATTTTCCTAAGGATGTTTCTACTCCCTTGATAAAAGAAGTAGAAGTTCTTGTACTCCAAAGTCTCTGTCCCCTTGGACACCAACAGGATCTCTTGTTCAAAATTTATATATGTTCCTGTGTTTGGGTTAGAAACACTTTAGTGTTATAGAGGCTAAGTTCTGAAATGATAACACACTCATTAATTTATATATAATATTACTTATTATATTTTATATCAAATTTATATATGTAAATTTAATATAAAATTCTAAATATTATAAATTTATTAGATAGCAAAAATAATATAATTTATTAACATAAAATTATATTAAATATTACAGCAAGGCTAGAGAATTTTGTCAAGGAATATGACCAGATAGATATAAAGAAAACTAATGATCTCTCAGTTTTTTCCCTTAAAGATTAAATCCTACATAGACTTATCAGCCTAATAAATTTCCTTAAAGGAGATGTTTAATTGATGTTAATTTGGAAAATGTGTCTCATTTACCTCAGTGTGGTATGTTTTCAATTTGCCTATATTTTTCACATACTTTTCATCATATTACTCTAACTAGCATGTTGAATTATCAAATTTTTCTTTTAACATTTGATCAAATAAAAATATATCAACATTTAATATAACTTTGACTTCTCTATTAAGATTGATTAAGGTGTACTATATCATGTTCCTTATTGAACTAAAAAATAAAACAAAATTAAACTAGATAATTAAAAACATCGATAGGTTGGTTTTATCTAAACAAAGTTTGTGAACGCTTTATTTTTCAGATTTAATTTGTATGTTTGACTTTGTATTAATGGAAAAGCCATATATATTCTAGCAGTTTTCTTCCCAGAAGACATTCGGAAAGAAAACCAAATATTCTGTGAAGATTTTAATTTGATTTTTTTCACTCTTTTTCACATACTGAAAAACATGTTATTATTAAAAGGCCCTTTTCTGTAGAGAATAAATCTTAACAGAAATAATAGTTTCAGTTTAAAACATTCCTTATGATCAGTTTATATGATTTATATTGAAATGAGTTTTATTATGATCACTGTTTTTGTCTTATTGCAGCTTATTTAGCTAATATTCCTTGACAGTTATGTAAAAACAAAAATTGTCAAAGAAGTTTACATTTTGAATTTGAACCACATTGGACTGGATCAGACTTACATAAAAAGAAAATTTTAGCGATACAAACTTCTATAATACATTTTGTAAACACAGCCATAATTTTAGTTAAGTACATGTGTTCTGTAGCCAAATTGTTTGGGTTAAAACCTAGCTCTTCCTATGCTAGCCAGCTTTACAACTGCAAATTTTATTAACTCTCTCCTTCATTTCCTTATCTAAAAATAATTGTATCTAGAGTCTGTAATTGCTGTGAGAATAAAATAAGGTAATACAAATAAAGGAGTCAGAAAAATACCTAGCAATTAGTATTTAATAAAATAATTATTCATTATTTTAATTTGTTCCAAAGATATTGTTATGTGTATATGCCAATGTACATTAAATATATGTTTATATAACACTGTTATGTGTATTAATATGTATTAAAAATGCTACTCCTAATTTTTAGTTTAATATGAAAGTAAAATGTTTTATTTGAAAAGTATAAAAATCCAATAAAAGTAGAATAAAATTATACCAAGTTTCACCACCCAGAGGCTACCATTGATAACATTTATATCTAGACTTTTTCTATGAATTTTAAAATGTAAATTTTAAAATGTCTAAAGTAATAAAATTTAAGTAAAAATGGATGGATTTTGCTATTTATACTTCACAAAATTACAGTTATTTTGTTAAAACTTTTAAATTATGAGAAGAAGCAGGCATTAAACTTTGGCTAAAGTATAGTTTTGAAATATGTTGTCATATGAAATAATCATATTATGAAAATATTTAAAGATCCATTTTCGTATCTCATTTAAAAAAAAGTATTGCTTATTTTTTTTCTTCAGTTAACCTTTCATAGCTGGCAGAAAGTGGCTTTGAGAAATTTCCCTGAATTAATTTTATGAAACTAAATGCTAATAGGTAGGTACATACTGGCAAAATTGGGTATGATGTGTAAATGGATATTTTCAGTAAAATTAAGTATGGTTTGGCTTATGTTATCGATCCATGTTCATTTTTTAATATTACTCCTTATCTTAAAAACAGTTCTATGCTTTAATCAGATTGTTGATAAATTGATTTAGCACTCTTAGTACTACATCCCTTACTTTTGCCTAGGAATGACATGCCTTAATACATTCCACTGTGGCTATATACATGTGGATACCTTCCAACAAAAATATTAGTTTCCTTGCTTTTCCCAGAGTGTATAAAAAAGATTCTAAAAACACTTAGTGGAGGTACTGTATTTTGGGTGGAGAGACTTTATTGTAAATAAAGCATGTTAAGATTAGATTTTCCCAAGGATCTTTCCAATCCCGTGTCACTTGTTTAAATGGCCTTATTTGTATGCTAGTGTTATGAATAATTATATCCTCATAGCTCCACCATTGAAAGAGAGATACATGGAAAAGTATGAAAAATTCTAAACCCAGACAATGTAAAAGACTACCTAACAGATCAGTAGAGATAACATCAAGGGTTTGAGACCAAACCGTACTTAAAGAAATTGATATTTAAAAACCAATTAATTTAAAATTAATTTGAGACTAATATGAGTTTACGTTACCATGATGAATTTAGTTTATTCGTATAGTTTTTAAAAAACAAATTGCTTTATACTCAATATAGATATAATAAATATTCTCTAAATACCTGAAATATAGAAAATAAGGTAAAAAAATTAATGGCTTCATAATCCCATCTCTCGAAGATAACTATTATTATACTTTACTATATATATGTAGACAAGGTCTAAATTTAAGAAGTATTTTATTTGATTCAGAATAATCACAATTGTTACTAGCTCTTTGATTGATTAGAAAGTTGACAACATGGGAAGAAAACATTTATTTCTAAATTCTAAGTGATGGTGGGTCATACCACAACATTTTAATCTAATATAATTGCTTGTAAAAACTCTAACTTAATGCCTAACTTAAAAAGTCATCAATTTTAGAAATCCCAAGGGCAAAAACCCTATCTTTTTTCAAAAAATGAATTTAATCTTAAAATCACTTATATCAACAGAGTTGCTCAATAAAGAAATGTGCTCAGCATTTTAATGATTTATGCTAAATAAGGTGTTGATACAGTAAACATTCTAAATCTTTCTTCACATTTTGTTTAACTCATTTACTACAAATGTGAAAGACATTATAATGAGCACATAGAAAGTCAATAATTTAAATTTATCTTTTTTAGGTTTCCTAACCCTCTGCTTCTCAACTCTTAATACATGAAGGCAAACTTCAAAACTGAGGACAATGGACAAAGCTTCTTCCCAGTCGGCTCTGCCTTCCAGGCTAAAGAGATTTTTTTGGCCAAGTAGTCGGGAAGTTGTATCCAGGACCACTTCTTACTTTCTTGACTTTCTTCAAATAACACTTTTCTTCATATACTAAACTTTTTCAATTACTGACCTTCATGTTTTGTTTCTATTTTATCTCTAAATTCATAGCCATTATCCTTTCAGCCACACACCAGACTCCTCAAAAAAATCTTATCTGAATAAAATATCAGACTGGCAAAACCTGGATCTCATCATGAGGAATATTCCTCCCCTTCTGAAATCTCAAAGTTGGAGCTTCCCAGTACTTTACTACCTACCCTTTTTCTTTGTACCCTACACTTAGCAACTGGGTTTTTTTTTGCTTACTAGAAACTGCCAGTGAAATGTATCGTCCCTTCAAAACTTGCTCTTTTTTGTTTAGCCTCAGTTATTAATAGCATTTCCAAATCCAAGACTTGAAGTTTTAAAACGTTTAAACTTCTTTTCAACTTCCTCAATCGCACTTCGGTTCAGTTACCTAGACTTCACAAATCTGTGCTTAGAGCTTTCTCCTAAACATTTATTCCCTCGCACTTCGCGCCTCCTTTGCTTCTGGCCTTCTCCCAGCATTCTGTAGTAGCTTTAGAATAACAAATGCCTTCAGTCTCTTTCTCCCTAGATTACCAGATGTTTCTTTAGGTATTAGAATAGTTAAGACCTTCTCCATTCTAGATTTTAAACATTAAATAATCATACCTCTGAGTGGTTTATTTGTCTTTCAGGCTTAGGATTTAAAAGATAAATTGACTTACAGCAATGCAGGAAGTTTTTAAAGACTGGCACTTTATGTTTATTGGGTGCAACTGTAAAAACTCGATCACAACCATGCCATCTGTAATTAAAAGTTTCTGTTATTTTTGAAGCACCGCGAGAAGATTCTGAGTCATGCCTTGGATAATAAAACGTTAGAGCAAACATTTATACATGTAGGTAAATGCTGTGTTTAGATGGAATATTCTTTAAATATCTTCCTGTTAAATCAGTGAATCTTTTGATCTACTTTTTTTTCTACTTCAGCATTTTGTGCACTGGTTATAATAAAGTGAAGCTTTTAATATGGTTTTCTTTGTGGCAAGTGCCCATGGATGAGGCTGAAGACGTTGATCTGATTTCTTAATGGGTCAGTTATCTTTGTGCTAGTGGGTACTCACAGTGTCTTTCAAAACATGGCCAACCATTTTATAAATGTTAGTCATGAGGAAGAGAGAGAAGGGGAGTCAGAATGGCTTAGCGCCAATTCATTGTAGAACAAGTTAATGCACATTCCCTACCAGAAATGGTTTAGGAGTTTCATCCACTCTCATATACAAGTAACTCAATGGTTATTGAATTTCCATAATTTGCTGCAGATTCTTCCTCTATGGCCTTCAACAATGTTAACTGCTATAGCTTTTCACCTTCTTTCTTTGGTCTTTAAAGCTGGATGGCTTATTGAATTTCCTGAGAGGCAGTTTGTTGAGATGAAAAAGAGACATAGTTTTGGGAGTCAGACCCTCTTTTCTATTTCTGTCACTAATTAGTTATGTTCCCTTGATTAAATTTCTTAATCTCCGAGTTTCTCTTTCTTCCTTTGAAAAAAATGCCTACTTTATATTATTGTAGGAATGAAATATAATAATGTGCGTGTCACCAAGAACGTAGTACCTGCATAATGAATATTAGAGTTCTGTACTTGTCTTTTGTAATACATAAATCAATCGATTAGGAAAGTTTCACATGACTACTATTTATTTCACATCTACTTGGTGCCAAGCATGCTGCAATGTGCTTATATACGTATTATTTCTACTCCTCGTGATAACCTCAAAAGTTATTTATAATTATCATTTTCTTTAACATGAAGAAACAGATAAGTTGCTGTTATCTAGGAAGCATAATTCTCACCTAAGCACAATACACAGTAAATTGGGGATAAAAGAGTACTTCTGGGGAAGTGGTTTTTAAATACTGTAGTTCAATAGTTACCTTGTGGTGAGGTGGAGGGAGAGTGTGTTTGTTAAAAAGACAGATTCCTGGGAACCACCTGCAAGGACCCTGGGTCTGGGTGGGACTTAGGAAAATGCAAGTTTAACAAACTGCATTTTGATGCCATTGTTTCTTTGGAAAACACGTGGATGACTATCAGTCTATATATATTGCACCTTAATCATTTACTCTATGCCCCAGACCTTAAACTGTGGTAGGAGAAGGAGGAGAATTCAGAGGGAAGCTAGCATCTGTAAGCTAAAATTGAAATTGCATAAGTATGTGACACTCCCTTCACTCTTAACTCTTCTTCAATACTTCAAGATGCTTACCTTCCGCACTTGCTTTGGCAGCACAAATACTAAAAAAAAAAAAAAAAAAAAAAAAAAAAAAAAAAAAAAAGTTTACCCTTTGGTAATGCCTTTATACACCACTGCAGTTATTTATGTTTTTAGTCAACTTTTTGATATAGGCTCAAATGAACTATCAGCAGCAAATAGATGAGGAGGAGCAGAGATAGCACCCTTCCAGGTCAACTGTAGCCATTGCCTTCCAGAATTGTCACAAGCTGTAATCTCCCACATCCTCAATTTTCTTAACTATAAATAAGCATGACATTTATCTTAGGTAAGGATTACCCATTGCCTAGCACATAGTAGGTATTTGTAAATGGCAGCTATTGTTATTATTTATTTAAGTTTGGGGTGAGATGGCAAACATGGTAACATAGTTAAAGTACTCTGTGAACCAGCTCTCACACTAGGAAATCCTTCTCGCCAGCATTAACTTTTGGAGACTGTAATGAAAAGTATGGACCAGTGCCATTCAATGAAAATATAATGCTAGTCATGTAGGTAATTTGAAATTTATTAGTATTCACATAAAAGCAAGCAAAATTAATTTTAATAACATATTTAATCAAGTATTAAAATTTTATTTCAACATATAATCAATATAAAATTATTAATGAGGTATTTCATATTATATTTTTCATGCTGAGTCTCAAAATATAGTATGCATTTTTACACTTCCAGCATATTTCAAGGTGGCACTAAATTTTCAATGTTCGAGTGAAATGTATTCCTAACTAAACAATGAAGTGTTTTATGGAAATAGGTACCCTGCTTCAGTTTTTAAATTTAAATTAGTTAAACTTACAGAAAACAAAAAATTCAGTGCCTCAGTCACAGTAGCCACATTTCAAATGTTCAGTAGCCACGTGGTGGTTAGTGGCCACTGTTTTGGACAGAGCAGTTTTGGACCTTCTCTAGAATTTGTGCTTTTAAGGGATTCACGGACTTCATGATGTTGATTCTTGCTTTTTATCTTGGTTAAGAATTGTCCTTTTCACATTTTATAAGCCAACTCACAGTTTTAAAAAGGTAACAAGTTACTTTCCGAATGTTCACTGAACATTATTCAAGTTTATTTCTGAATAAATTTCTTGGGCTAAATCAAGCAACTTTATAGAAACTGGACGATTGAAGCTTTGTTGAAAGTGGACTATTATCGACTTAGGAAAACAGGGTGAGACTATACCACGGTCGTACCACTTTTTGCCACTGTTCTCTATCACTGTCTTCTGGTGTGATCACAGGATTTAATTTCTAGATATTAAAGTACTAATTTTCACCTTCCTGACAAGCTAACTTTAGGGTTTGAATTTTTCAGGACACAATAAAGCTCTCAAACAAAACAAAACAAAAACAAAAACAAACAAAAAACCCAGGCAGTAGCCACTGAAATTGCATAGAGAGGGGTTTTATCCAAAACTCCCTTCTATTTTAGCCAGAGCAACTGTTCTCCAATGCAAAGTTTCTAGAGACAGCAATGCATCCATCCACTGCAAAACATACACGTGGAGCAGACCTTTGCCAGGTGCTGTTTGAAAACCCCTAAGACTACTCCCACCGAAACTCTGTAGCGCAATTGTTTCTCCGTGGCGGCTCCAGCTCGCCTCAGCAAGCCCGGACACCGCATCCTCCACCGCCCTTGCGGCGCGGCCCTGCCCGGCCCAGGGGCGTGTCCCATAGCGGAGGGGGCGTGTCCCGGCTCGGGGGCGGGGCCGTGGAGAGCCAAGAGGCGGAAGTTCCCGCGGGCTGTGAGGTCGGCGCTCGCACCGCGAATCACTTGTCAGCGCTCGTCTGAGGCGGAGGCAACGCCGCGCCCGACCCGAGGTGAGTGGCGCCCGCCGGGGATGCGCGTCTCTGATCCGCAGTAAGGAGGGGGAGAGAAGCTGTCTCCGTGCGCCAGGCGCGAGCGGAGCCCAGCTGCGGAGGCGGCGGGGGCGCGCCTTGCGCGGGGGCAGCTTCTCAGGTGCTTTCCCGACGCGGCGGAGGTGGGAGAGCGGCGTGGGAAGCGGCGCGCGTCGGAGGGCGGCGCGGGAGGGGGCGCCACGCCGCAGCGCTGGCTCTGGAGGACCCCGCAGCCCCGGCGGGCCGGGACGAGCGCGGCGCAGGCAGGGGCGCGGGAGCGGGGCCGCCGGGGTGGGAGGGCGAGCGTGGAAGGGCCCCCGGCGCCCTGCACCGACTCGCCAGCCGGCTGCGGGTGTCGCCGAGCTCCCGCCTTGGTGTCTGGTCCACCATGTCCTGCGCGAATCTCTCGGGGGTGGGGAGGAAGCGGGACTAAACAGGAATGGCGTGTTTTTGTTTGCTCTCACGCTGCTAAGAAGCATTTATTTTTCTCCAAATATTTAGAATTGTGTAACCTGTTTGGGGAAAACTTTCCTGCGTCCAGGAATAAAGCTTGTTTTAATAACAAACCTGTCGTGAACGCCAGATTTATTCGTACTTGCGTGCTCGTTGAGGCTTTTGTAAGACTTTGTGGCCTCAGTGCGTTTGACAGTAAATAAGTGGAAAAAGGAAGGGCGTATGTCCCGGCAGGGCAGAGCTTGGAAAGAGAAATCGTCGCTGCGCTGGGCAAGGCAGGTCTAGGGTGTGATCTCTAGATCCTGTCCCAAGTCCGCCTTCCTGACCGTGAGGACGTCGGAACCCGCCTGCCACGGAAACAGCCGGCCAGGGAGCCTTATTTGGCAAACAGGGCTAGGCGTGAACATCTGCTGGAAAACTGTCTCGTCGGCTGCTTTCATCCTGTGCCTGTGGCCTTAGTTCTTCAGCTCTGTCTCCACTGTCTCTCAAAATGGAGAAAAAGAGAATCTCAAGAAATTGCTCTTTAATTTCAGATCCTTCTTGTTACCCTGAGCAGTTCATCGGGAGTTTTCCTTTCCCCCTACGTACCCATTAAAAGAAGCTGGGATAGGAGAGTGGGAGATAACCAAGCACTAGAGTGTAGACATTGTTTAGACTCCCCCTAAGAGAAAACCCAGGACTATACAGAAGTTCCAGCATTTTCTACATGTTTGAAAGTAGAGAATAGGCTGCTATTTCCTGCCTGCTTAGCATTTTAGGAGGAGTTTGGGCACGAATAACCAGATGGAGGAGACCTGAAAAAGGCCAGTAATATTACCATTGCTTAGGGATCAGAATATTTTAAGGCAGGTGAAGCTAGCAGAGGGAGAATACTAGAATTGAAATGACTTCCTGATTCTGTAGTGTGCCTATGACCTTGCCAGTGCTAGAAATTTTAATAACAAATGGGAGAAGTCAGGAAGGGAACTCCCAAATAAAGGGAAGTTGCATTTACATGCGTTGATACATTAATTAAATACATTTCTTGTGGGGAACAGTGGGGCCAGAAGTTGAGTCTATCACATATTTCTATTGACAAAAGTTAAGGATTAAAAAAGGAGGGATCAGGCTGCCTGTGAAATATCTGTTGGCTTTATACATTTCTGATTTGTATTGTTTGCCAGTATCAAACGATCTTTACTAGTTCTATGAAAATTTTTTCTTTTATTATAGAGAGAAAACAATTTTTTTGTCTCCTTATTACCTCCCTAGTATTTGTTTTTCATATATATCTAACAGTTTGACTCCTCTCTTGGCCTTGGGTCTCTTTAGTGCCTTGTGCCTATTACATCAGTATTGAAGTAATATTATTACTTAGTAGTTAGTGTACTACCGTGCCAGAGGGAAAGCTCATTTAATTTCTAGGTAGATGCCATGCAGATTTTCACCGATTTAATTTTTCTTTAAGAACCAGACTTATTTGAATGTTTTGTCTTATTTTCCCCTTATGAAAAGATGGAATCTATTTGCTTTTAGCATATCCAGTGGTTCCAATATCTACATCTGCTGCTATCAATTTGGTGTAATGTAATGGGATATAAATTTTGAATGGGTTAAAAAAATGGAAAAATATTTTAAGACAGGTAATATAAGGTGATGTTTTGGTTAAACAGCAGATTCATCAAGGAAGTGTGTCTTGAACAGCTTTTTCATAAAGTGAAAAATTATTACATTATACATCTGTTAAGTTTTTAATATTTTTTAGAGGGAAATATATTTCTTAGTATCACCTTTTAGAAAATCTTCATTCTTCCCATTTTCTCTAACCCACATATAACCACCATAGCAGCCAGTACCAGCCTCCAAGTTATACTACGAGTGGCATTATGAGTCCACTTACAGCAAAACAAAAAAGAAAGCATTGAAGCACTGGTTCTTTTCTAAAGCTGCAGTTCACTTTTATGCATTAAGAAGAACTGTACTACTACCAGTTAGTCTCAACTTGTGGTAAATGCTCACTCTGCCTGATGAAGTGTATGTGTAAACAGAAAGGAGATTGACTGACATGTCACTGTGCTAGAGTATTGCCAGTCTGAAGAAAAAGTATTACTTTAAGTGTGGGAAATAACATTTCCCTATAAGAGGAAATACAAGTTGTAGTTTATGTTTGGAGAGAATAGTTTCGTGCATTAATAACAACTTTTAAAGAGTTTAGTATTGGGAAGGCATGAATGAGAATCTGCAAATTAGCAGTTTTTTCATATGTTAGAGCAATTTAGAATTTAAGTGAAATTGAAGGATTCTTGCCAACTGCAGGCAAAAGAATGCGTGAGGTAGAGGGGGAGAAAATTGTTTTGAATTAAACCTGAAATAAAATCTTGTGCTTGCTTCTCTATATAACAAAGTGTTGTAAAGTACTTTGAGTTAAAGTTTGTATGCAAGAAGCTGCAAATTGTAGCAAGTTGTAAAACTGATCAAGTATCTAGAAATATATACTCTGATGTGGAATTTTTAGGCTATGGAAATTGGTGTGAATTTATAAATTGTATGTTAACTCATAGGTTTCTTTTCTTAGACTCAAATGAGAACTTAATATAGACTTATTCTCTATATCCTCTCACTGCCCAAAAAAAAACTCAAAATATTGAACAAAGTTTAGTTGGGTTTATATTAAATAGATTTAGATATGTAATAGAGCTCCAAATAAACATTTTTTTAACCATCTGATTTTCTTTCACAGTTTCTTTCACTTTCTGGGATTGAATTTTGAGCCATCAAAACCATGAGCAACTACAGCGTATCCTTGGTTGGTCCCGCTCCTTGGGGTTTCCGGCTGCAAGGTGGCAAGGATTTCAACATGCCTCTGACAATCTCTAGTGTAAGCAAACTACAGATTTTATTACAGATGTTCATTCGATGCTTAGTCCTGGGGACCTCAGTACTAATTCTCTGGCTGACCCGTTCTACTTATTACAATTGCTGTGGCAAGGGTCCCCAACCCCTGGGCCTGTGGACCAGTAAAAGTCGCTGCTTCCCAGCTCTGGCATCACTACCTCAGCTCCACCTCAGGTCATCAGGCATTAAATTTGTCATAGGAGCACTAGTCCCTGGTGCCAAAAAGGTTGGGGACCGCTGGTCTATGAGACTTGATCTCAGCAAACTTAGTTACCTATAGTAAATAAAGGATGTGGTGGGAGGGAATTTAGCAAGGTTAATTAATTTCAGTTATGTTTATTTTCATTTTTCCTTCATGTTATTAATAATAAAATGGAAAGCATTTAACTAGGGGGCAGACTCCAGATCTTTGAACTGTCACTAATTTGGGGAATTCTGTGGACTGTAGTTTCTTCATATGTAATATTAGAAAGTTGCACTGTGGGATTCTCTTGGTTCTTTTCAGCTCCAAAGCTGTTTTTTAAAAACTGTTGCTCAGTATTAATAAAATGACTATTTTTGGTGTTATTTCCTCAGCTCACTTTCTGGTGAAGGTGATAGCCAACAGTACAATGGCCAAAAGCTACTAACCTTTGAAGAGGAAATGAAGGGCTTGGATCTCCAACTAGATAGTCAGTCTATGAATAATTGAGATTTGGCTGTTTGCCTCATTAAGGATTTAGTTTGAACGGATTATGTATGCATTTTTAAGGATATGTTTTCATGATGATGATGATGAAGGGAGTAATAATAGCTTTCGTTTATTGGGGCTTGACTATGTGTCAAGTACTGTTTCACTTTCATCACTAGTAGGTAATTATTACTGTTAATTACTTGTATAACTTTCTAGAGGATTTTTTTTGTATAATAAAATAAATGCGAGTGTCTACTCCCCTTTTACTTATATGGTAGCATATTATATACACTGTTCCATACCTTGCTTTTTACTCAACAATTTACCATGGAGAACTTTGCCTATTCATATATAAAGATATTTATTACTTTTAAAACAACTGTATAGAATTCTCTTGTAAGGAAGTAATGTTTATTTAACCAGTCCCCTGTTAAAGGGCGTTTGTATTATTTCAGTATTGGTAATACAAACAGTGCTGTAGCTGATACTATATAGTCATAATTTTATATGTATGTCTAATTTTAATTAGTTGTGCCAATTTACACTTTTGTGCAGTGCATAAAAATACCTATTTCCCCCTCCTCCCACCCTTACCAGGAGACTTTGGGATTTTTGCTAAGTATTTTACATGCGTTATCTCATTTAATTCTCCTGCCATCGTGAGAAATGGTAATATTATTCCCATTATACAGAACTGTGCTATGAGCTCATATGGCTGGTGTGGAAGAGTTGGCTTTCAAGCAATTATACTATGCTGCCTCCCTAATAATAAACTTCATTTCTGATTGAAGTAAATTGCTTCTATAATCAGATATTTAGAAGGTTATTGTTTTAATTATATATGTATGTATGTATAAATATATAACATACACTACTTATATACACAACCTAAAGGATTATGTAAGTTTGTAATATGTACATATCTCCATTAAAATACTGCATATTTCAGCTTACTAAAGTTTTCTTAGCTATGAATTTTAAAATAGTTATCACTTCTTGTATCTTATCTGTGGATTTTTAAATAGTTATAAATAATTTATTATTAATTTCTGTCTTGGTTTCAGTTTTTCAGATTTTATAAGGAAATACATATATGTAATCCAGGCTCCAAGTTTTAAGACTTTTTGTGGTTGGATAAAACTTTAAATGTAAAGCATTCATGTGAAAACATGTCTCGTGATTTATTCCTGTTTGAATGAAGCAGTGTTTTATTTATTTTTCTCCTACTAGAGATATGTTATGCAGAAAGGAACAATATTTGAATATTGTCTTTATTTATATGCTGTTAACTTTATTATATTAAGTATGAGTATCTTTATGATAGTGGACTAAAAAAGTTATTGTTTAGTTTAAAATATTTCCATTTTTGCTGAAAAAATAGTTCAGAAATAAGTTTACATCTAAATAAACAACTTAATCATCAATTTGTTGTTTGGTAATAGAAATGCAAATTGATATGTAAATGTGGTACCTTTCCTTTTAAAAAGTTTTCTGCACTTCAGTTCCCTGGCAGGCAGTTTGAGGCCTAGTTACATGTTGTGATGCTGATAAAACTGAATACTGTGTACATACATTTGTGCCCTCCCCTGGCACAGAAAAAATGTTTTCCTTGTGTAGACAGAGTGCTAATTAAAGGATTTCGAACATACTGATTAAAAGAAACTACCCATAACAAAGCTGCTGAGTTATTTCTGTTCTCTTACAAAAGTCTCTGCCATCTCCTGTGACCTTTTTGGGCCTTGTGCAGTGGGGCATGCAGTTCATTCTGGACTGGAGAGGATGGGAAAGGGAGGGGGAGGAGAGAAGGGAATGTTGGCTCAACTGTGCTGCTAGGCTGTTGGCCTTTCACTGAAGTTATTTTTAACCCCTTGTGTGGTTCAAACATGCCCAGTAGCATTGTCTAATAAAGATGTGTGCTACTAACTAATTTATATTGTTAGTTGTAGTAAAATTATTAGTGTTATACTTCATCTTAATTAGTTCTCTGGTTATATTTATTCTACCTTAATTATATAAAATAATTGGGATATATTTCAGTGTCACCAGATTAATAGTATCAAGAAGCAATTAAAACCTGAAAGCATGCCTTAAAAATGTAATTTAGTGATTCTCTTATTTTAATAATGTGTATGAAATTCTTAGCAAGGCCTGGCACAGTATTCTCTTGGTTGGTTTATGACAATATTACTATAAAATTAAAAAAAATTATTTAGAGACTTGAAATAGTAAATCTCCCATAATTGAAGGGAACATAGCAGTTATATACTTTAACTTATAATCTTTTGTATTTGAAAAAATAAATCATAAGTTTGTACTTAGCTGGAAAGCTGCATTTTTATATTTAGAGTTCAGAAGTATAGAATTTTTCCTTTGGTCAGGTATTATTATGTTGAACTCCAAAGAGCTATTTATGTTCCCTTAAAATATTGGAACTCTGTGATATCAAATGCATTTGAGGTAAATAAGCCATTGGGCGGGACTTGAACATTCTGATTTCTTAAAGATTTTGCTGTTACGAGAATGTGCCAAATATTTTACTTGTATCTAAAGCGCTTACACTATAAAGTTTAAACATTTTTCACTCAAATTTGTTCATCACCTTATACTGTATGAATTTTGCATTCTTTTTTGGTAGGTCGATTCTAAAAAAAGATGGTAATTCCTGCAAACTTCAAGAGATTCTCAGATTGCTGTTAACTGCATGGTCATGTGTCATTATCTTCAATTTTCTGTTCTTAAAATTGAGCGCTGGCTACAGGAGTTTGCAGGCTCTTTTTATGACCCTGTATTTATGGAATTGCCTTGAAGCCATGGAATGTGGGGATGGGTTTCATTGTAGCTGTGCGGGTTTATTGGTCTTTGCCAGTACATTTTATAAGAAGAAATAGGAGACTTGTTGCACAATTCAAGGCCATATTTTGGCAAGTTGATGTTTCTCATGATGGAATTACAAGAAGGATAATATATTTGTGAATAACATCTTTTAAATACAGCATCCTAAAGTTGCAGTACTCTGCCACGCTATTTTCTGATGTATGATGTTAGTTTTTTCCTTAAGTGCTGATATTTGGATTTCCTAAAATGATATCCCCATTTCTCCATAAGCACATCTATGATGCTCCTTAAGCAGATATGAATGAGGTCAGACATTTTAATACCCAAGTAATAACTCACTTTGATTCTCAAGAGTTAGGGGAGGATCAGTTGTTACCAGCTCAGGCAAGATCTTAGTTGGATTTGAAAAGCGGAAGACATTTATTGTTTCCTGGAATATGGAGCCCTGTTTGGAAATGTAACATGGAACAGAGACAGAGCCGTGAAACACTTTGCTGTGAATGCATTCATTCAGCAGTTAAAAGAATTCTTCCTAGAAGCCATGAAGAAGATAGTATGGGAGTACAAAGGTTGCAGAGAAAAGAAATAAATACAGTATTAGTGTCATAAGAACTGTCACCACATAGTATTTGATGAAATGGCAAAGATACAGATACATGTTTTTCAGTTTCACTGGGCATAGATCTTTAGTGCTTGTGGGGTCAGGTTCCTACAGGAGAAATGAATTGAATTGGTCTTTGAAGGATGAAATTTGAACACCTTCAAGTCAACATTTCTCCGTGTTGGTTTTCAGTGTAAAGTGAAGATGAAGACTTTCCTTGCCATTTCTTTACTGAGTGACACTGTGTATATATTAGTTGAGTGATTCTCCAGATGGGCCTGCTGCAGTTTGCCTCCTATAGGAGGAGAGAAAGAGACTTTCAGTCCTCTCAAGCCAAAATGGGAGAACCATCCTACCTTGAATAAATGGGCCCATTGTAATTTAAGCTGTTGAGTATTTTCTTTAACATTCCCTCCCAACTATCCTGTCATAATGCCAAGTTGAAAGTTAATTTAGTTTGTGTAACTGCATAATATATACTTCACAAGTATGCCACTTTCTGCTTTTAAAATACTAACTTCCTTTTGTGTGAGGCTCAGAGACCTGTCTTTTCCCATAAGACAGTTTTCTGCCATTGTGATCATGAGGCTTAAGAATGTCAAGATAATTCTGAAGATGTTTGATGTGTAATTTGTTAAGAAGTGAAAATCTTATCAGTTTATTGTAAATTAATTTTACCAAAGTGACAAACATTTTAGTAAAGGTCATTTAGGAAAGTTACTTGTTAAAACAAGGGGAATTTTACTGGTTTGCAGGACTTTTGTATCTGATAAAGGAAACAATATTGTAGAGAATGAGTAAAGTAAGAGTAGCACTTTAGACTTAAGGAAAGGAGATTTTCATAAAACCTCTTCACCTACTCATAAATTAGGTTGAGTATTTACTTACTAAAACTGAGAATGCTGAAGTTTATGGACTTAGTTATCTTTGAGAACTTTCAAGGCAGAGAGCTTTTCTGGATGATGGTTGTTGGTCAGGCTGTAATGTGAATATAAGTTAACCAAGTGTCTTTGCCTGCAACACTCTATTTCTAGTGGT
Source organism: Eonycteris spelaea (assembly GCA_003508835.1). NCBI lineage: Eukaryota > Metazoa > Chordata > Mammalia > Chiroptera > Pteropodidae > Eonycteris > Eonycteris spelaea. Next base: position 4,822,079 of record PUFA01000074.1, on the reverse strand, counting down.
TCTTACCCAGATTCCCATATACTACAGGGCCAGTCATGGCCTTTTTCCCCAGTTACAACTGCATGGAGGAGAAATCTGATATGAGTTAATCTAGAAGCAAACGTTGCTGTGGACAAGAAAGGGTTGTTTCTTTGATGTCTCATAGGGATAATTATGTTTCAGCTTTAGTAGGTGAGACTATAGACTTTTATTTAAATTTTAAGATGTAGAATAATGAGTATGTAATATAAAACTTGACAAAACAAAACTCATATGTCATTTGCAAATAAATGACATAATGGAAATGATAAGAGAAAACATTAGTTTAAGCAAAGAATGAGCAGTGACTGTGGTGACACCTAATTTAGGTATTCTAGGTTCAGAGCCACAGTGTACCCTGCTTGGAATGTAAGTTTGGTTTTTAAATAACAGCTTGGAAAAATCACTTTTCTAGCACATATACTTTGTTTTATTAAGATTTTTTTATGGTAATACAATATGAATGGATAGAACAGATAATATTGAAGTGTTTAAAGTTTTGGAAGAATTTTTTATAATGTTAAAACTGAATCTCTCAAATCCTATAGTCACTTCCCCCTTGTTCCCTCACCTTACTTTTTTTCTTTTCTGTTGCACAAGTGGAATTATCTACCTTTCTGTAAATATTCAGATTTTTTTTTACAGCTGATGTTGTTGCCTATTTGTGTGACAATTACTGGAGCAAAGTTCACCAACCTCACTGGCACTTAGTACTCCCAGCAGGGCTAAGCAATTGCAGCAAATGTCCCTAATAGGTCTAAATGGAGGAGAGTCAAATTAACTGGGAAAGGTGACAGAAGGGAATGAAAAGAACAAGTTAGTTGGAGAAAGAAAGAGGCAATTCTAAGAAGGCCAAAATGGGAACAGTTACTTACTGGGTTAAATTTTGTACTTAAGAAATCTTTTTAACTCTTCACCCTTTCCCCCTTTTAAAGTTTGATTAATTTATGCTTTTCATTAGGTAAGACATTCATATGGTTTGAAATTCAAAAGATATAATAGGGTTCACAGGAAGAATGTCCTGTTGCCCTGCCATTCATTTCCTCTTCCTGGAAGCAACAAGTGTTAACAGTCTCTTGTGTATACTTCAAGCAATAATCTATACAGATATATGTAAATGTGTCTGTATCCTTACCACTCCTCTTTTCAACACAAAATATCCTTAAAAAATATACTTATTTTTTGGCACTTCTTTTTTCTCTTAATCCCAAGCCAGTGAATATATCTTTATTCTTTTTGTACGGCTTCCTGGTGTTTGGCTTTGTCATGATTTCTTTAACCAGTTTCTATCAATGCACAGTTAAGTTGTTTCTAGTCTGTCTTCTAGTGACACTGCAGTGAAATTTTTGCATGTATTATGTATGTGCAATATATGCATGTTATATATATAAGCATTTCTGTCAGATGGATTCCTAGAAATTGAATTGCTCAGTCAAAGGGTCGTATGTGTTTACAATTTTGATTGATATTGCCAGATATCTCTTTAGAGACACTCCTACCTACAATATGAAAACGCTGGTTTCCTCATAGCTGTGCTAGCACACATTTCAATAGACTTTGATCTTTTCCAATCAGATGGGTCTGTTTTCACCTTTCTCCTTTTCATAGGGCTTAAACACAGGTGTTTTGCCAAGGACTCTAGAGTTTTAAAGTGGTTTATTGTTTTCCATTTTGCATGAGAATATATGAAATAAAAATGTTCTGGCTTTTTAAAAATGGTTTTTATTGATTTCTAGAAATGCTATTGTTTGACTTTTTTCCAGAGCTTTGCTTACATTATTTCTGTCATTTGTTTCCTATTTTTCTAAACAGATTCCCTCTCTCTGTTAACATATTACTTCTAATTACATGGTGAAAGATTTTTTTTTTGTGCAACAGTTTTTGGCATAGTGCCCTGTCAGAGACTTTCTGAAAAATTAAGCAAATTACGTTTAATAGATTTAAGGTTGTTACCTTTGGAGTTTCTCCAGTAGCCTGGTATGGTGTGCAATTTAGAATCCCACTCTTCGCTAGCTCCCTTTCGATGATGTGACAAGGAGACTTGCCATAATGTGGTGTTCAACAAGGTCCTGGGACATAGTAAAATTTACCCTTAGGAGCCTCACTATGTTTTCATATCAGCCTTTATTAGCCAGTGGACTTTAACTGAAGTCGTGAAGGTTTATAGAGTGTTCCATAGCATAGTGAGCCAGGCATGGTGAAGGCATGCTAATGTGGGGCACAATATGTTTCTTCATTTTACTTGGGTGTAAGCAGCAGAGTGTATGTGTTGGTAACTTTGGTGACAAAAAGAATAAAGATTCCAGAGATGTTTGTATTTTATGTACTTAGAGATGGGAGAAGGAGGAATTTTTTCCTTTAGTGTGTTGCTGTAAATTTTTACATATGATAAGAAGAGTTTGGAACTAAATAAGAATTTGCACCATTTGTTATTTGATTCTGTGACTTGTTAAACACTTTGTCCCAGGATCCAAAAATTTAGCAATGGCCACTATTCATAATAATTGTCCTGGGTAAATTTTGATTTGCCAAAAGAGGAAGTAGTTATATTAATGACATTAAAAATTGAATGCCATTTACTATTGATTCCATGAGAGATCTAAGTGTTGTGATTCGGTCCATTGAAGATCTGATTATTAGTATTTCTCAAATAATTTTTGAGAGATTAACTTTTAGAGATGGTTAAATTAAAAAATTTAGTAAGGTTGTATAATGTTAGCTGAGGAGATTGTGGCTATATTCTGAAAGTATTTTCCTTTTTGAGTAAAATTCCTGGAGAACAAATGTCCTTTAAAAACAAATGTGTTATCCCAGAGGTCCCCAACCCTCAGACCATAGACCAGTAGTGGTCTGTGCCCTGTTAGGAATGGGGCCACACAGCAGTAGGTGAGCAGCAGACAAGCAACCAAGGCTTCATCTGTATTTGCAGCCGCTCCCAGCGTTAACATCACCACCTCAGCTCCACCTCAGATCATCAGGCATTAGATTTTCATAGGAGCACTAGTACCTGGTGCCAAAAAGGATGGGAACTGCTTTTTTACCCCTTAACTAGGAACCCTTAGAAATTTTCTGGAGGAAGACATTTATATATAAGTACAAATACTGTCACACATATAATTTTCATGATTTTTGGACATTCTCTGGATACATTTCTTCATGACTAACTTCCAAATAGTCTGCAAGTGGTTCTTTTGACCTTTTTATACTAAGCATTTTTGTTTATATACCTTTATCCATTCTGGAAGATTCTGGTAGTTGATATCCAAGTCTCAGAATGATACTTTGATTTTAGGAGACAAAGGTGTTTCCATACCTTGTCGTCATTGGCTTATCCCTCTTTAGGCTGGTTCTTCATCCTTAGGCTGGACCCTTGCCCAGGAAGGAATTCTAAAATCCCATGTTTAATACATTACTGTCCTATTTAAGAACTATTAGGGCTTCCTGTTATCCACTGAACTATTGCTTAACTCCTCTGCCTGGCATTTGGGCTGCAGGTAGATTGGCTTACTTAATACAACTGAGTTTATAGTCCAGAATGCCCATTTGAATTCTGAAGTTCTTGTATTCTTTATTCTTTATGCATACTACCTTTATTTCTTTTTATCCCTAGAGTCCTAGGTATGTACCCCAAGGTACATTCATATGCCAGATGCTCATTGAAATGTTTGACTGTTCCTTCTCTCTTGGGTCTTTTCTTTCCTTTATTAAATAAATTATTGATCCCTTATTATTGTCTAGGCCCTGCTCTACGTGTTTTGCGTGTTTGATTATGTAATCTTCATAACAATCCTCTAAGGAAGTATGATTTTAGATCTCTGATTTACAGATGAAGAAAATGAGAGACAGAGAAGTTAAATAGCATGCCCTAGTCACATAGCTAGAAATTGGTTAGGCTTAGAATTTGAAACTAGTCAGACTTAGTAGTAAAATAATGCTTTTAACCAGCATACTCTATTTTTGGGAGTAGATGACAGTTTTCATTACTGACAGCCAAGTGTCTGTGTGTTTCTTAAAGAAAGAATGTATGCTCTAGTATCAAAGGCTTTTATATATGGGAATAACTAAGATTATTAAGAAAAAATATGACTGGCTTCCAAAGTACTCATCAGAATCATCAATGAGATTTAAAAAATGTAGATTCCAGATTCCAGACTTTGAATTCAGGATGTTGAGGAATTCTCACATGCTTTCTGGATGTTTTCTCATGTACCATTTGAGTTCTATTTTTGGCAATGTTTAAGAATGATATGTAGCTTTGCTGCTTTTAAAAAATATTTTTATTTTGGATCCTTTGTAACTTAGATCATTTCAGCAAAATGATTAAGGCTAAGTTACAATGGAATTGCCATTGACTAAATAATGTGACATATCTACTTTTCTCCAACCACTAGTCTTTCCCTATTTTTCTGAGTTCAGTCCCCATAGGTCAAATCCTTTTTAGAAATAAATGGCAGTCTTAATAATGTATGATATTGGGCTTTACTTCTGTTTATAATACTATATTTTTGTGACAAAAAACTTTATGACAAAAAATTTAGATGGTAATACTATAAAATTTAATAATAAATGTTAAATTTAACACAGTTTTTGGATGAATCTTCGTCTCTACTAGGTTTTGTTTTAAGCCTCGTTACTAAGGTAAAGTAACATTTAAGAACTAGTTATAGTCTTAAGGCCATTGACCAGGAATTAGTTAAAATTTTTGATCTTTGTATTAGGTTTCACAGCAGTACAGTTTAAGTACATATAAATAGGTCATATACTTTGTTAAATTATGAACATCTCTCACCAGTAAAAAAAGCCCCTACACTCTTATTTACTCAGCATCGTATTAGAATTCCTAGTACCGCTTCAGTGATTTTTGACTGATGATCATAATGATAATAGAGGACAAATGGGTGGCTAGGTCTAGGTTACAATTGAAATCAGATTTCTTCCAGATTTATTTTGTTAATGTACATCATTGATAGAATTAACAGATGAAGCATTTTGGCTTTTCTTGTTATTAATTCTAATTAGGGTTTAAGTTTCTGGGAAATGCCCTAGAGGTTACATTGTATGACAGCTCCCTGCCTTCCAAGGTACAGTATATGTCAGCCAGATTTTGTTTTCTGTATATCTGACCCAAACAGTCCTGCCTTTGTCCTTTAGCGTCATTCACAACAAAGGATGATCCTCTCTCACGCGATAGCTTTTTCAGATAGGTGAGCGAGTTGTATTTCCATTTGAGTCTTATGGATATTCTGTTGAAAACCATTTCTTTAAATCTTTCTGTCATGACAGTTTGCCTCTTTTCATACCCCTGAGCATTTCTCTTTAAAAGTAGTTCAGTTTTCAAATGTCTCTTTAAGTATAACTCCTAGGACTGAACCTAACACCTCAGATATATTAAGATCAATGCAGAAATATAGCTGTACTAGGCAAAGAAACTGAATTTTGTGTGGGTGAACAGTGCGGATTTAGAAGCCACTCGGGCAATGGATTTGTTGTAACTTTCAGTGATTTCTTTGTATACTTTTGTACTGTTTAATTTTTGTAATATGTATATTTTTTGTTTAGAAAACTAAAACTTGCCTATGCTTTGTACATGTGCAAGCTCAGGCTTGTCTGGACATAAGGAGGTTAGGAGAGCCTCAGAAGGCAGGGTATGTGTGTGTGTGTGTGTGTGTGTGCGTGTGCATGTGCTCGTGTGTGCGTGCGTGTGCTCATGTGCAGGTACACAGGAAAGATCAAGAAACCTCATGGAAAGAAATTCAGGAAACAGATAATTGAGGTATATTCAACCTTAATCCTTAACATTTTGTTATTATTTATTATCTTTTAGGAGAGATGGGATAAACTCTTAGTACAGCAGGGTATGTCCTCTTGGTATTGTCTTCTGGTTCTAGCCTTCTGAATCTCTTGTGCCAGAGCCCTGAGAGGAGAAGCTGTTAGTTATAACAACACATTTTTTTGATCTCTTACTGTGTACTAGGCCTTGAGTGCAGAGGTTTGTTCTCTATTTTCTGACATAAGGCACACGGAAAATGATATGGTATATAGGAAGGCGCTTTGAAGTAGAAGCATATATGTAGTCAGATCTAGGAAAAGACCACTGTATGTGTTGACTGTTCAGCCTATGTCAGGATAGCAGTGAACTTCTAGACTAGGATCTGTAGAATCCACAGAGGAGACCAGTAGCAGTGGCATCCAGAATTTGGGCATGGAGCCATTTATTCAGTGTCATTATTGAGCACCTACTATATGTTCAGTACTGGTCTAGGCACTGAAAATATAGAGATAAGCAAAACAAAGTCCTTAGTGTTATGGAGCTTATATTCTAGTAAGAGGAACTGATAACTCATAAATACATAAGTAGGCAATGTAATTTAATAAGGTGATATGTTAGAGACTTTGGGGAAAGCGGATTAGTGTATGGAGATTATGGTTTTACTTTTGATTGGGCAGTCAAGACAGGCCCTTCTGACTGAGGAGGCAACATCGACTTAATAAGAAATCAGTATGTGAAGAGCAAGGAGAACAGCATTACAAGCATAGAGAACAGTAAGTGCAAAGGCCTTGAGGTAGGGAAGACCTTGGTATATTCAAGGAACAGAAAGGAGGTCATGTAGCAGGAGTGCCACAAGCAAAGAAAGCAGAGTGAGATGAGGGAGAGGGATGCATATCTAGTGCCAGAATGAGAGATGAGGTTCAAGGTAGATAACATTGGGGGTGATGGTGGGACAACTCCTGGGGACTTGAGAGGGCGTCTGATTCTTCTGGATTAGGGCTGCCCTAGGAAGAATGGGTCACCAGTATTGCGATTGCACCATATCTACAAGCTGGCGTGGTTTTAAATTAGTCTTGATAGACATTTTAGGGAAAGAATTCCAAAAACTTTCTGACCAAAAGAATAAACTGTGGAGCCTTCTAAGGTGACCACTTGGAAGTAAATTACTAATTTTAGTGTAGTATTTTTTTTTGAAAAGTTATAGTTAAAACACATACATTATTATTTTTTCGTTGTTATTTGCACACTGATGATTTTTTTCTGTTTTGTATTCCTCACAATTTTTTTTTTTTTTTGCTGTAAGAAGCAGCTTGTTTCCCAGATGGCTTCTGTTTTTATTTCCTTGTGGTCTATGACCTTTTCTACTTTAATTAAGAAATGTTACATACACATTCAGGAGTTGTTTACAAATTATACTGGTAACACTTTTGTTAGAGTCTGCCTCAAAGATAAAGTGAGTATTAGGATGTTTATTCTAGGTCAGATATGTTGAGCCGGAAAAGGTTTTAAAATACGTATTTTAAAAAAGAATATTTTAGTCTATTGGTTAATGCATTCAATGCCAAAAGTTATGTTTTATGACCCTCTTATTTCAAGTGGAGAGAGTTTATAAGATTTAATGTTTTTCATTTCTGAAACTTTAAGAGAGGTCACTTGAGCAGGGTTAACATCCAATAAGAGAAGGCTGACAGTTAACACTTTAGTAAATTCAGGTTTTCATGTCCTGAGCACATTAATGGATAAAAGTGTCATCAATATCATATGGCTGTAGGTCTGCTATAATAAATCATAATGCCTTAGCAAGTGATGTAACTTCATATGTAAATTTAGCTCTTTATAAATTCAGGGAAAAAATGAGTTTTCCTGTGAGTTTTGGGGTATATTTGCAAAAAAATGCTTTATAACCAATTTATGAATTACTTGTATTACATTAAATATGATAAAAATAATAGTATAAAAGAAATTTAACTTTAGATATAGTTTTCTTAATGGTTTTATCTTAAGAGTTAAAGTAATCTAATAATAATTAATTTCTAGCCTTAAACACTTCAGGCCATTGTGATTATAAAATGATAAAAGGTCAAACGTCTATGAATATCGTATTACCAAAACTGAGTTAGTATTATATTTTTTATTGTTTATTTTTATAATGATCCTTTAGGGTTTATATTTTCTCCCAACATACCTTTTAAGATTATGGTTTTAGTAGATAATATCCTATGTGTTGTTTGTGTAGTTATTATGAGTACAGGCTCTGGAGCTCAATACCTGGGTGTGAATTGGGGCTCTGTAATTATTAGTTACTGACTCAACTGTGCAAGTTACTCACCTGTACCTCAGGTTCTTCAGCTGTCAAATGGGGGTAAAAATTGTATTTAAATCATAGGATTGTTGAATAATTAACACTTGTAAAGTGCCTGGCACATAGTAATTCCTCAGTGAAGGTTACATAGTAACAAGGTTACTATATAGTAAAAAATTTACTAGTAATATCTAGTTTAAGCAGTTTTGACACTATTAATGAAATATTTCTAGATCCATCACTTCATAGATAATGCCATCTCAACATTCAGTTCTATATTTCTTTTTTGTAGGTTTTTACATAGGATTCTTTAGAAGCATCCTTCTCAGTGAACACACACACACACACACACACACACACGAAACACACACTCTATAGTTTGAGTTTTTCATGAAGCATTTTCTTTTATAGAAGGTACGTAATAAATATTTGTAGAATGAATGAGCATTTCCTTCTTCGATTCATAAGGCCTGCCTTAAACCAAAAGATTTGAAAGGAGCATTGGCACCAAGAGTACCTCTAATTAGACACTTTCTTCTATAGTAATTGCCATTCTCTATTTACAAAAAAAAATTCTTTTAAGATGATATGGTAAGGTATATTGTTGGTGAGAGATAGTTGCTCATGGGGATGATTTTCTTCTCCAGTGACAGGCAAATTTGATTATAAGAGAGAAGATATACGTGAAATCTACACTAGACAAGCTAAGCAATATGTCTGCCATTTGTACTGTCTCTTTCCAGGAGTTTTACATCATCCATTGTAAAGAGACCAAAGCTTCCCAGCAACTGTTTCTGAAAATAAAACTTAAAAGGCGATTTCAAATATTATTTGACAAATCTCTAAATAGAATGAATCATTTCACCTATTAATATACCTCTAATAATCTCCATGTTACTTTAGTGTTACCCAACAGATACTAAAATTTCTCAATCTCCACTGTGAAGCTCAAAAATAAGGGTAAAACCGAATCTTAGAATAAAGAAAAAAGAAATCTTTTGTTTCACCTTCCTTTAAAGTGAATATTATTGAAAGGACGATGGCAATAAAATTAAATAGTCATCACTCCATGAAAGTTAGCACTGGACTGTATATTTAATCTGACCCTACTTCTCATTATAATCAATTAATTGCTCTTCCTATGTATAAACAATAGTACTAAGAATACAAACACCAACATTTACAGTCTATTAAACCTCAAACACTATTAAAAATTAACGTAGACCTGAGTAAAATAACATTGCAATCAGCAGACTTTTCTTAAGAGAAAATATTTACTATGTTCCAAAAACAAACAAAAAATCTCATGTTGATAAGGCCTTTAAAGGCAAAATGCTTTTGTCCTATCAACTAACCTGTTGTAAATTTTAATGCAACTAGTATTGGGAAATAACTGCCCTTAACTCTTAAAAACATCTGCCACTCTCCCCCTCAGTCTGCTCTCGCCACTTGAGTCTTGCTGTTCCTCGAACATGCCATGCAAATGTTCATCTCAGGGTCTTCACCCTCTGCCTCTAAAGTTCTTCCTCCCACTTCGTCCAGCTCTCTGCCCTAGTGTCACCTTATCTGTGTGGCTTTATTTGCTCCCCTTCTCTAAAATGGTAACCCCTGTTCAACCACCACTTCCTTTCCTTATATTCTTTTGTTTTACCCTATACTGTTTATCACCAACTTTTTTTTTTTTATTGTCTCTTCCTCGCTCACCTAAAGGATAGGTCTGAGAGGGCACATAGACTTTGTTTATTCACACTGCTATATCCCCCTGCATGGTATCAGTATACAACAGATATTCAATAAATATTTGTGCAATAAGAAAAAAACCAATGAATGAACAGCAATGATTTACATTTATTTGTATTGTTCAAGTTCTGAATAAATTTTATATTTCAAAATTCATAGAGCTTATAAATAGTAAGACCACATACAGCTCTGCTCACTTTGTCTATAGATGGCTACATTTGGGTCAGGCACCCATCTCAGGTCCAGCTGGCTATGGCCAGAGAAGCAGGATGGCAAGGTAAGGAGCACAAAGACCAACACACAAAGGCTGTGTGTTGGATGGATCTTGTTCCATCATCAGTATATAAAGACTTTTACCATCTTTTGTTGTTGTATAGTGTTCTACTGTTTTGGTTCCATACTTAAGTTTTTTGAGTTTATATGTAGTTTAGAAGAGGTCTAACAAATATAGGGATACAGAGGCAGGCTATCACAGTGCTTAAGAGTATGGACTTTGGAGCCAGCCATTGTGTGTTCAAATCCTAATAGTAACACTTTATTGCTGCGCGACCTTGAGCAGTTATAAAACTTCTCTGGGACTCTGCTTTCTCAACTGTAAATTGGTGTTATTAATAGTATACTTATACTGTAGGATTACTGTGAAGATTGAGTTCATATTTTTTAAGTACTTGGAATACCTGGCAAAGTACGTGTGATATAAACTATTTTTGTTACTATGGTTGCTATGGCTTTTAATATTTTAGATAGAGGTATATTTCAAATGATTTTAGGTTTTAGTCAAGCATCCACATGTATTTCTTTGTCACTTCCCTACCTCTTCAAAAGTTTTTGCATGATATTGTTTTGTATCTGTTGGATGGAGGCAGGATGAGGGGAACGGGGTAGAAAGGAAGTTTTGGGTTTTGGAATTCTGGATGGAGTTACCATTGGCAGCTATCCATGCTTTTTTGGCCAGATCGCCTTTGGCATATCTTGGGTGGCCTTTCACTAGAGCTGCTGTAAGTAGAGCCAGTCCTGCTATATCCTGGAATCCAGAGAATTGTTTTAAAGGACCTCAACCCAGGGCCAGTAAAAGGCAATTTAGTTAATGCGAGTTAGTGAATTTTGGCATATAGTCTAGTCTGGAGATGCACTTTGTAACCTTACTGAACTTTTCTTGATTTGTGTGTTTAAGCATTCTTAAAGCATTAAAAGTGGGCTGTGTTATTTAAGAGACTCTTCCTTTTTTGGAATTGGCCTTTTGAGTTCTCCATGTTTATAGGCTATTTTTTTCTTTTTTCTTTTTAAATAAAGTTGAAACTTAGAGGAAAAGAGCAAAGCCATGACTTTGTTTTTTATTTTAAAATAGTTTTTAAAAATGGCTTGGAATAGAAGAAATGTAATGAAACAACCAACAAAAATTAAGAAAAGCTGGCTTGTGGTTACATATATTTGTAAAATTTTATTTTAGTATAGTCTTCTATGAACCTCCTAAAGTCAGTGAAAAGTTGTTAATCAAATGAACCTACCTTCTGTCAAGAAGGCTGTTTTTTATAAGTATACATAAAAATAATGTTTGATTTCTGACTATAAATTTGCACGTATATTTCACTTTTAATATTAAGTTAGACACATAAGAAGTTAAAGTTACTGTGACCAGTAGAATATGGATTAGTGTAGTATTACAATTATACCAGGTCATAGTGAAGTTCAGTCTGGTTGGAAGTATTAGGCTATGAGCAGAAATGTTAGGCTACTGGTTGAAATTTCTACTATTGGTAATTTCTTGAGATGGTGTGTCTTCGATTTGGTAAAACACACCAGACCACTATTTTAGTATAAATTATTTTTTTTACAGTTTTCTTAATTTCTTTCTCAAAATGGCCCTTTATGGAGTTTGATGAGGAAATATACAAAGTATATTCGATTATTTTCAAGGCAAATAATGAGGAGCTAAACTATTCTTAGGTTATTTATCTTACATGAAGAGATAGATAAGATATAGATAAAAATATATTTTGTGACGTTTTTCACATAAAACCTATTTATTTTCATCATCTAATCGTATTTGTCTTTGTTTTAATACTGATTTTTTAATCCTGGCAGGAACATACTGGCAAAAGTTACCTTTACTGGTAGGACATAGCCAAGAAGCCAGAGCAAGGGAGCCTGGGGAATGTAGTTCCTTGCCATACAGACAGGATAGAGAAGGACAGGGTCTTGACCTGAGAGCAACAGACAAATGACAAACACAGACAATATGAAAAAATCTTGCCTCCCCCCTCCCCCCCGCCACCCCTCACCCGAAACAGATATTAGTGCTTTCATATTCTAAAACAATCCTCTTCCCCTGTGGCTCAGGATGTCTTGTAAAAGATGGAAATAATTATGATTTATATGGTCTTTGTTTTCAGGAACGCTCGCTTTAAAGGAATTAAACTGTTATTACATTTGCTGAATATATTTTTGCTGTTCTTTTGATTTTTATTATTTGTATATTTTGGACACAGAAATTAATTATTTTCATTTGTTCAATTCTTTTATTTTTAAATGTTTCTTCAAAGATTAGAAAGTCAGTTCCCTTGAGATATTTAATAAATATTGTTTCCTGTCATCTGCTTTTTCTGGGTTTTCAACATTTTAAAACTCTGTAATCCATCTGGAATTAATTTTGGTATTGGGTTGATGCATTATTGTAAAGCCACTTAAGACAATTTATTTGTTTTGAAAGATTATCTGTACTTTGAGAACTTTATATTTTCTTTTTTGGTTGCCTTGTCTATGTTGGATTTCTTTAAATTTGATAGATCCTGATCTATAGTAATATTTCAAGTTTTATTTGAAGTATCATTGCTAATTTCTTTATTGACTAAAGTATACTTTTATTTTTGGTTAAATAGAATCTTTAAAGTGGCTATCCAAAGGCATTTTATCTCCTTTTTAAAAATAAAAATGTTTAGGATGTCATATTGTGATTTGGGTTAATTTTAAGACCTGTGGATATTATCTAACAAATAGGTATGAGTTCAGTATTGATGCGTACATCTATATTTATTGCTTTTTATGTGTAGGTCCAGAAAGGGCTGTCATGATTTTCATTTTTTAAATTTATTTTAGTTGTGGGAAAGTGAAGTGTTGAGTAATGAGTATCTAATGTGTTTTGAACTTGGCCTTTTAAAATCAGTTGCTTTAATCATATGAATCTGGTAATTGCAGTATGGAACATAGTCTAAATTTAGTAGCAGGAATAAAAGTCAAAGTGTCCAGAGAAGGTAAGGGTAGATTACTTAATTATTAACTCCTTACATTTTCCTTGGTGAATTTACTGACCTGCGATGAGGATATTGGAACTCTGCAATGTCTAAATAGAGAGGATATCACTTTTTAAAAATTTTACTTGCTTCTGTAATATTATTATGAAGTATGTGTACAGTGATAGAATGGTTAACAGTATTTTTTTTAATTGGGTTGTAAAGGAGAGTGAATGAGGAAAGATGTATGTAAAACTCATGTATCAGTAAACATATCTCTAGTTCTGAAGTAAGAGACTTTTGTTTTCAGTTTCTCTCTAGTGACTGTTTAAAATTTTGATGTAATTGTTATTAATTAGAAGCTTATTAATATAAACTTAACATTTTTAATGTGGAAAATTTCAACATTATAAAAATAGAATAATAAAATGAACTTGATGTATCCATCACTGAGGCTGAAACACCAGGTAGCTGATTTCATTTTATCTCTCCTCTCATTGACGTCTCTCTTCACTTCTGGATTATTTTAAAGCAAATTCTGGGTATCATGTCATCTGCATATTTCAGTATGCATCTCAAAAAATAATAACTTTTTAAAAACCTTAATCACAACACCCTTTATTATACTTGGGAAAGTTGGCCATAATTTCCCAATATCAGGTATTTAGTCAGTGTTCTCATTTTCCTAATTTTCATTCATAAGTATATGTGTGTGTATGTTATTATTATTTTTAAATCTGTTTCGATCAGGATCCTGAGGGGTCCACAGTTTTGGATCAGTTTATGAATTTCTTAAATATATTTTAATTGATAACTTCCTTTTCCTCAGTTCTTTATTTTTTAAAATTTTTATGTTAAAGCAACTGGGTCATTTGTGTTATATAAAACATTTTATTTGAGGAAAAACTTTACTACAGAAATATAGAGATAGCTCAACATAAGTGTTTTCTAGATTTGTCATTTGTTTATTGTGTTCACAATTTTGCCATATACTGTATTTGTTTTTTGCTTAATATTTTCATAATTATTGCCCAAATTCTTATTTTCTCATTCTAATAATTTGTGTTTATGAAATCATGGATTCGATGTCTTTTTGTATTTTTAAATACATATTAAGATAAATTTAACTATTAAGATAAAACTATTTGTGCGGCATCTAAGATCTTAAGTACCACGTATTAGGAAATACTATATTAATATTAATGACTCTTCTTATTCCTCCCGCTCATATCCTATGTTGAGATTTAATCAGTTACCCAAGAGGGACCAGTTTGAAACCTTAGATGCATTTCCTGCATGTCTCCAGAAGCAAGGTACATTCTGTGCAAAGTATGGTTTTACTGGCACACTGCTAGTGAGGTGTATTACCAATCTGAGATCATGGTCCAGCCAGCTCAGCATTCTTATCTTTCAGGTTCAAATTCCATTACATGTGACATGTAATTTTATAGAGGAAGGAAAAAAAACCAGGAACCTGATTCTGGATTGTCATTGAAATCTTCAGCTTATTGTTGATAAATGGAGTTAAGTAATGGCTGAAAATGTTTCTCATTTTGTTGAATAGGAATTAACTTTTATGGAATTTTTTTATTCAACATTTTTTTAAAATTAAAATTATCGGATGACCTTGGTTAATAAAATCAAATAGGCTTCAAGTGTACAATTCAATAACATACCTATGTATATTGCATTGTATGTTCACCACCCAAAGTTTAATTTCCTTCTGTTACCAAATATATGACCCCTTTACAAGCCTATCTACTTAAAAAAACAACTGAATTTCAGCAGAATATGCAGATGCTTTATTGGAGGATGAAATCATGCCATGAGAATTTTGGGGAGAGTTAGTTATAATTGTATGTTATATATATGACAAGAATCAGATTCCTAATATTTATCTGGACACAGGGAGGTTGTTCCCAAATGGAGCTTTTGGATGATAAATTGTCCTGGGCAGCTTTCTTGGAGATTACAGGGAGTTTAGCTGAGTACAGGGGGTCTTCCCCCCACCAGGTGTATCTCTGCTATTGAGAGGAAGAGGGTGTTTAGTGAAGGAAAGGAGTGGATGGGGAAAGAGAAGCTAATGTTTTGAGAATAAAGTCACAAGGTGAATACATGCCTGATAGGCATCTGTTACTTAATAGAAGGACAGAAGAAAGTAAATCTCTACTTTTGTCTGTTTGACTCTAGGCAAATCTTGTTTCTCTCCTGTTCATCCACCTTTGCTAGTTGTCAAGTTTATTTCTCTTAGGTTTATCCATTTAGTTATGTTAAGCACTCTAGGATTCTAATTACAATATGTCTCCCTTTAGTTATGTTTTGTTACTATGCTAGGGCTATGTTATTAAGTGAAATGATAAAATACTTTAAATAAAAGCATTTATTTCATTTGTTGCATGGCCAATATATAATGCAGTTGGGAAATTATGTGGTTGAAGTGAGTGAATTGGTGCATAAGCCTTATGCTTATGAAGTATTATCACCTCTAATGGCTCTTGCATTTCTTAAAAATACATATCAATCGTGTGACGTCTGTGTGGTGAAAAGCCAATAGATTATGGATATGTCTCAAAGGTCCACCTCAGGGTCAGGAAGGCAGAACTGAGGTATCAGTCTGAGATCCCTTAGATTCACCCTCGGATTAATCCTGTGCTTTTAAATTCTGTCACCATTATATTAGTTGTATTTCTTATGCTCCAACCACTCAGTACAAATCTGTGGGTTACTGCCTGTAAACATGTAGCTTACTGTTAGCATTTCTTTCCTTACATAGTCTTTACATTTTTTTTTGTTATTTTTGTTTTTGAAACAAATAATAAAGAATACTATTAGATAAGCTCCTTTAGCTTTTGATTTACGTAAGTTTTTATATGTAGCCTCCAGATGAAGATGGCTGTTCTTATTTATAGGGTTAAGGCTGTAGGGGCTGAAAATCTTTTGTGAGGTTGTATTGAATGTTAGACCACGAGTAAGCTGTCTAGACTCAAATCCCGAGATGGCTTTTCTTATAAGAAAGTTTTGGGTGACAAACACTGGAAATTACCCATCCAGTGCTTTTCATCCTTCTTTTTTTCTTACTAGCTGTATCCTCCTTTTTGGGGGTGAGAACATGCCCAGTAAGAGATTGCCTTTGTAGGTTCATCACAATGTAGTCTCTGGTAGAGTATATTCTATATTTTCTCTGAGTCAGGTGCCTCCTCCCACCCTTCATTTCCTATTGATATCTTTCTCCTTATGTGAAAGTAGACATGGTACTTGGACTTTCTTGCTACCATTTGTAACAATTAAAAAGTAGAAGAAATCTACTTAATATTAAAATGTCAATCCTACTCAAAGTAATCTACAGATTCAGCAAAATGCCTGTCAAAATTCCAATGGCATTTTTCACAGAACTAGAACAAATACTTCTAAAATCTTTCTGGAACCACAAAAGATCCTGAATAGCCAAAGCAATCTTGAGAAAGAAGAACAAAGCTATACGTCTTGATTTCAAACTATACTACAAAGCAGCATGGTATTGGCACCAGAACAGACACACAGACCAGTGGAACGGAATTGAGAGTCCGGAAATAAAACATACATATATGGACAATTTATTTACAACAAAGCCAAAAACATATAATGGAGAAAGGATGGTTTTGTTTGGGAAAACTGGACAGCTACATGCAAAAAAAAAAAAAAATGTAACTAGACCACTAATTTATACCATACACAAAAATTAACTCTAATGGATTAAAGACTTGAATGTAAGATCTGAAACCCTAAAATTCCTAGTAGGCAGTCAGCTACTTGACATCAACTTGGTGATTTTTTTTTTGTGGATCTGACTCTAAAGGCAAGGGGAATAAAAGCAAAAATAAACAAATGGGATGAAATCAAATTAAAAAGCTTCTGTACAAACCATCATCAAAATGAAAAGGCAGACTACTAAATGGGAAAAAATATTTTTCAAATCATACATCGGTAAGGGGTTAATATCCAAATTATATAAAGAAGTTCTATAACTCAACGATAACAACAATAACAACAACAACAACCAACAACAACAACAAAGCAACCTGATTAAAATATAGGCAGACAATCTGAATAGACATTTTCCAAAGAAGACATGCAATGGCCAATAAGCGTATGGAAAGATGTTCAACACCACTATTAGGGAAATGCAAATCAAACTCACAATGAGTCATATCTCCTTATACTCTGTGTTGAAAGGCCTGTTAGAATGGCTGTTATCAAAAAGACAAGAAATAACAAGTGTTGGAAAGGATGTGGAGAAAAGGGAACCTTTCTATACTATTGGCGGGAGTGTTTTTCAGCAATGCCAATTTTGGTTTAGCTAGTAGATGTTTTGAGGCCTCCTAGTTAAGCCTGCGTTTGCATTCCCTTTCACTATCCTTTTCTTTATTGGGCTGTTTGAGTCATCATAAAATGCCTTGCCCTTTTACTACACAGAGCATAAAGGATTTGCCAAGGGCAATTATTTCTCCATGAGTTAAGGTGGAGTAAGAGTACTAAGGAAGTGAAATAAACTGAGTACAGGTCATCTCCTTTTATGGAAAATAATTTTGCAGGAAGAATTACTTTATATACCTCCCACTGAGAGTCAGGCATTTCAATGTCCCTTTTGGAATGGTCATAAAGGTGTGTTTTCTTTTGTTGGTGAAAAACAAGTAGCTCTAGAAGATTTGGCTGTCCTTTAGTCTCATAATATGTGGGCTCTTTTAAGACATGGGGGAATAAAATGGACGATTGAGACAAGTAGTTATTCTAGCAGCTGTGAACCAGGCACAGGTAGTCTGGGACATTCCCTGGTTCTAGAACTTTACAGGTTGATTGGGAATGTTTGATCATCTTAGGCTGATAACATGCAGTTCCTACGGATACGTATGCATATATATTATACATACTTTGCATAAACAGAGACAACCATATGATCTCACTTGTATATGAGTGATAAAGATATAGATAATGAGATTATGTTAGAGTTTGACTCTCAGGTAGTTAAATTGTTATTTTTATGGTTTTGGTACAGATACAACCTTTTCAGCTTTTTAGTCTTCATTTCTTGCTCTAAATGTGCTCTAGTCTCTTCACAAAACATGTTGTTCTGTAAGTTTTCTTTTGTTCTTTAATTTATATTATGGATATGTTTCCAGGTCAGTATATGTAGCATGTATCATTGTACATAATTTACATATCAAATTTTTGATGTAATTATTTTTTTATGTCCAGCAGTTTTTAAGAAATGAATGTTTGCTTATTTATTTTGCTCATTACATATCTTTAGGCGGCTGTCAACAGAAAAAAATCAGATATAGTGTGGGTGATTTTATTAATTAATGTTACAATGAGTTATGTAGCACATTTAAAGTTAATTAACAATTTGAAAGTGACCTAAACATTTGTCAGCAATAACTAAAATATGAACTTTATGAATATTTTCATATATACTTGATTCTGTGGAAAACATATTTGAATGATTTTGGATTGTTTTAAATTTTTTGAAACTTTGACATCTGCAAATATGCCTTCAGTTTTTCTTAAAATTAAAAATATGTAATTAAAACATTATGCTGATTATACCTAAACAAATATGTTTGTTTAAAGATTTATAAGTAAAATAGCTGCAATTACAATCTCACCCGCTATATTATTTATTCATAGCACTTACAATTTCTGACCATGTCCATTCCTATAATAGCGGATAAGGCGTTGGCAAGATGACACAAAGGAGTTGATAGTTAAAATTAATTTATTTTGGATATTATATGTGTTATCTTTCTAAAATTTCTCTTTATAGAATTCAATATTTATGATTTATTTTCTGTAGACCGATATTAAAACAAGTCAGTGTTTTTGGTAATTGTACAAATAATAAATGGCAGCAGAAGCCAATTTAGGATAAAAAAATGTTGTGACTGATCTGCTAATCATATAATCCATATGTGAAAATTTGAGAGATGATTCAAGAAGGTAAATTATTCTTTTAGATTACTGTTTTAATAAATAGTAATGCTTCGGTGTTAGGTAATTCAGTAAATTAATATGGGTTCTACCCAGAAGAAGGTAGGAGTGGATTCTTAATATACCTTTCAGTTCCATGACTTTTTTTTTGTACTATATGTGAATATGAATTTTGTATAATATTAAGTGACTGTGTACCATTGTTTTTTAATACAACTTAAAAGTAAAAAAGGTCTATATTCTCTGTTGCTGTTATAAAGCAACATCTGTTCGAGGGAATTTTTACATGATACTGCGAACCTTGTTTATATTCATTAACATAATGATTTAGGAGTGTAGTCATTTTTTATTGAGGAAAAAATGTAGTGATTGTCACCTTATTCAGAAAAAAAAGCCTCAAACTGATTTGGACTACTGATAAGATTGATTTAATCAGCCTATAGCATTGCACTTGATAAGAAACAGTCCTATTCCAAGCTCTTGAACTATTTAGGAGTTTGATTAATCATTTTCTTTGTATAATTTCTTAACTCTGACATTGATTATCTTCATCTGATATTTTAGAGTTAATATTATAGACCATTTTGCTGTTGGTAGTTTATATTTAAATTGTGGGACAATTTCCTTTTGAATTGAGAAGAAATTATTAAATAATCTCTTCAGAAATGTATCTTCAGTGTGGGCTGACTTGCTGAATACAGTACTTGCAAATTACATTGCTATTCCTTCATATCTTTGGAATTTCAGTGACAACTAAGGTTCATAACCATTAAAATTGAGATGTATAAACTGCTTTGTTTATTTATTTATTTTTATAGCAGCAGTAAGACGAATGTCCATTATATCATCTCTGTGTCATTTGAGTTAGAGGTTTTTTGTGTCATGCTTAAAAAAAATCCATGCTTAGCAACACTCCTGGTTTAAATAGCCCATAATGTCTAATCAGTACTTTTGGTTTGGAGGATTAATACACAAAAAAATGCTATAGTTTTATTTGTCCAGTAATTGCGTTATGGCTGTATTGTCAATAATAACCTTTTTTTTTGCCTTGGTAATGGCACATAGGGTTAGGTAGATGGGTCAGCATGGAACAAATGACTCCATGGAAGTTTGGACAGGACCAAATATCAAGGACCTTTTGGCATGGATTAGATGTCACTGTGGACATTTTGGATAGGACCATATGTCTGCTAATTACATTAAGGCATACATGTATAGTAAATGATCATCAGAATAAGGTTAGTTAACATCCCAAACTCACATAATTATAATTATTTTTTTTGTAGTGAGAATATTTGAGACCTACTCTCTTAGCAGTTTTCAAGTATATAATATAGGATTATTAACTGTTGTCACCAGGTTGTGTATTAGATCACCAGAACCTATTCACCTTATAACTGGATTGAGCATTTTACATTTGCATTTTTGCTGTTTATGTATTTTTTTTAGTGATGTGTCTTCTCCTACTTTTTCATTTAATATATCATGGACTAAAATTTAAGTATATAGATCATTTATTTATTGACATAGAAAGAGATCTAATTCTTATCCTTTTAATTACTGAATAATATTTAATTTCATGAATGTATTATGAGTTTTTAAACTCTAAACAAAAAGATGGTCACTTACTAATATAAAAACTGCTGCTCTAAACATCCTGCACTCTTATTTGGTAGGAGTGAGTACGTAGAGGACTAATTACTGGGTCAAAAGCTTATATATTTTTAAGGTTTTCAATATTTCTTGCCAACTTTCCCTCAAGAGAAGTACTCTAACAGTGGAACATTTGAGAAGGGCCAAAAAACTTTTGTAAGCAAACATTGATCATAAATATTGTAATCTGCCTTCACATTCTATATATTAGATCTTGACTAGATCACTCTATTTCTTGACTAACTTTCATATTTCTGGGTCATTGTAATTTTTTCTCCCTCTGATACAGGTTTCTTAATAAGGCATTTGAACCTAAATTCCTTCATGTTTTTTCTGCTCTGTACACCTGGACATTCCCACATATCTTTTAAAGCTGAAACTAATGTGGCCCTCCTCATGGAATTCTTTCTCAGTTTCAGTCCCATAGTTAAAGTTATTCTACACTTGTCCTACATTTTACATATTCATCTTTGAATTCCAGAACCTACCACTATGCTTGGATACTTAAGTGGTTTTTCTCAACACTGGTTAAATTATTCTTGGATCAAATTCAGGTTTCTTGTCCATATTAGATTCTACAGTATGTCTTTCATATTAATACTTTATTCAACTTGAAAAGCTTCTGATGCGATTATATTCCTAACTACTAATGTTATACTAAAGATCCCACTTGTGTTTGAGAATGAAGATGACATCAACACATATATGAAAATAATTTTTTGTTTCAGATTTTTGTAATCTCAGATGACATAACTTATAAGCATGGGCCTTTGTTTTTTTAAAGAAATTAACAGAGGGTAAAAAATAATTTTTTGTTTAAACTTTAGCTTAAAAGATTTTTTCATTCAGTTTAATAACCTATAAGTATGGTTCAGTTAAGGTTATATTATAAGCTAACCTTAACAACATATTTTGT
The DNA here is from genome assembly GCA_003508835.1 of Eonycteris spelaea. Classification (NCBI taxonomy): domain Eukaryota; kingdom Metazoa; phylum Chordata; class Mammalia; order Chiroptera; family Pteropodidae; genus Eonycteris; species Eonycteris spelaea. Next base: position 4,800,486 of record PUFA01000074.1, on the reverse strand, counting down.
TAGGTAGCATGGCAAAAATTAAAATAGAACTTAGTTGTGAAAACAAAGTTCAGCATTGTAGTTATTTGTTCATCTCCTTTAGACTTACAGATTTGTCCATCAAGTGGTGAAAATATAATTTCTATATAATCAACTGTCTAGGACATTTAAATAAATTAGAATCTTTTGAATGTGAAATGAAATTGCTAAATGTATTACTTGCTTGGCATGTAAAAATAGAAGTGACTATTCTATTGCCAGTAATAGAATTCTTGTGGAAGTCTTACAGAATTGATGAATATGTAAGAGGACATTTTTATGAAGATCAGTACAAGCTGTTTTCCAGTAAAGTCTGGGGAAATGTTTTATTTTTGCAATGTGAATAGCACTAATGCAGCAAGTTGAATTATTTTGGGGCTTTTTTGGCCAACACGATGCCCAGAAAATGTCTGGGCTGCTGGTTCTCCAGATGCGCATTTGACCAAATGAAGGTGAAACTAGCTGACCTTTCACTGCCAATTTCAGGTTCCATTTGAGTTAATCTTAAAAACTAGAGCATAGACAACAGTCTACATATAAATTCAGTTAGTTCAGAAAAAGCAGATTTATCTAAAATTATCTCTCAGTATATTGCAGTTCCTGTTTAAAAGGCGTTAAAATTGAGTCTTTCTGATTTCAGAAGGTTTATGCCCAGCAGGTGTGACACTGACAAGCTCACACCAAATGAGTGAATTGTGATTTAAGATTTGCTTAAGTCTATACTCTGGTATAGGTTTCTTTTTTGAAGACTATGTGTGATTCTTTGCCATAGGTATTATCAGAGGAAGGCATTGTTAATGGATTTAATTGAATTAACACTTCTGTGATGTTTTTGTGTTCCTGGTGCTATTACTAAACATTATGAGTGCATGTCTTAACAATAGGTATTAACTGTCAATAAAAATTTTCAATTTAGATTTTAAAGTTGAGAAGATAATTGATTTTTTATCCTACTAATAATGATTACCTTTTATTTAAAGAAGTGAAAATAATCCAGACACCTAATTTCAGTATTCTAATATAGATTTTAAAAAAGTAGTGGAATAATTTATACCCAATGAACTATATAAAACATGGTATGATCATGATAGATATATGGTTATCAATTATATGATACAAAATTCATTTTGGAAAGGTAAATAGACTGTGCTCATTTGTTAGGATTTTTTTTGAATTACTTTGATGTGCCTATTAGATAAGGTGGGAAAATCTTACTGAATTATTCTGGAGTTCGGACCTAAAGGTTGTTTGTAGTGCGGTTACCTTGTCTGTGTATCATCACAAAGATTTATAGAGATCATGAAGCAACTTCATTTAATAAACGAGGATCTGTTTTGTGTTAACTATATATGTTATTGCAGTTTTTAAGAATGTGTATCTAGTGTACCGTCTTCCAGTTTCACAGATAGATTTTTGACCACTGTTAGCACTGGCACTTTTTTCTTCAAAGCTGCCAGACTAAGTGTGTAGCTGCAGTGCAGTCAGGGAGTTTTAACTTGCTAGGTAGCCTGAGAGGAAACTATTGGAGGCTGTTTCTTGGAGAACTAAAAGGGTATTTCGCAACACCTTAGCTAAAGCTAGATGTTCAGCCAGTAATCCAAATGAGGAGTCAGGGCTAAAAACATGGAGAAACCAAATGTGTGCTTTAAAAAGCGGCTCATTTGGATTGTACCTGCAGAGAGAGATTAGTTTTACATTTATTCCTCACTAAAATTTAGTGGCTAAATTAACAATTTTGGTACCCCTAAGAATGATTTTAGGAGTCTTTTGCTCATGGCTAAAAATGAAAATTAAATATATTTAATCGATACTTTTGTGTTTTCATATATTTCATTGACTTTTTATATATTTTGCTGTTGTAATGATGTATTCACAGCTCAGGATGTTCACACACATTGATCTTTTTGAAATTTTTTCTGCCTAACACCTAGACTTTCTGTGTCACTTGGTTGACACTAGACTGAGATACCCATATTATTTACTCTCATAATACCTTGCATAAAAGAAAAGTTGTATATTTATGAGAATTGTATTGAAGTACTATAATTTTCCTAATTTAATTTGTCTGCTTTCTATATTGTCACAAAGGTAGAGCCTGTATTTTTCTTGTTCACTGCTATATTGCCTATATTACTATTGCCTTTTTGGTGTTTAATAGTTATAGGATGAATACGTATATGTATCCATTGTAAGATGAAGAAGCAGAAATGAAGTAGGACAGAAGATCTCTGAATAATATATAAAGTTTTGATGTTCTTTTCCACTTATAGCTATGTTTTGGAAATAGGTTCTTCAATCCTTAATGTGTGACTCTTCACTAAGTAATTACATTTTTGATCAAAGCTGTTTTTCCTTCATTATGTGACTTCATAATTATTAACTCTGATATTTTATTCTCATTTAGCAGACGGCTCAAACAATAAGTATAAAACCTGTTAATGGTACAAGTACAGGGAGAATAAGCTTTACCCATAGGTTATGTTTTAAATTTAAACAAGTTATTTAAACTAAAAACAACGAAAAAGTAGCTTTCTTATTTCTTCTGCCTACCATCCTGTTCCTTTGGCAACCCCAATTTATTTGTGTATCTATGAGCTTCCCTCCCTCCCCCATTTTAGATTCCACATATAAGAGAGATCAAATAGTATTTGTCTTTCTCTGTCTGACTTATTTCATTTAGCATAATACCCTCAGGGTCCATCCATGTTGTTGCACATGGCAAGATTTTATTCTTCTTAATAGCTGAATAATATGTTACTGTGTATATATACCACAATATTTTTAACTGCTCATCCATTGATGAGCACTCAGGCTGTTTCCATACCTTGGCTATTGTAAATAATGCTGCAGTGGACATGGGGATGACTTTGAGTTAGTGTTTTTGTTTTCTTCAGATAAGCATCCAGAATTAGAATTCCTGGATTACATGCTAATTTTATTCTTAATATTTTGAAGAACGTCTGTACTGTTTTTCTTAGTGGCTGCACCAATTTACATTCCCATCAACAGTGCACAAGGGTTTCCTTTTCTCTGTATCCTCGCCAACACTTGTTATTTTTTTTTTGTCTTTCTAATAGTTATTCTAACCAGTGTGAGGTGATATCCTATTCTGGTTTTGATTTGCATTTGCATGATGATTAATGGTGTTGGACATCGTTTCATGTATCTGCTGGCCATCTTTATGTCTTCTTTGGAAAAATATCTATTCAGATCTTCTGTCCATTTTTTATTGTATTTTTTGGTGTTGCTATTGAGTCGTATGTGTTCTTTATGTCTTTGGATATTATCCCTTTATCAAATACAGGATTTACAAAAATATGTTACCATTCAGTAGGTTGCCTTTGTTGATGGTTTCCTTTGCTGTGCATAAGCTTTATAGTGTGATGTAGACCGACTTATTTTTGCTTTATTGCATTTGCTCTTGGTGTCAGATTCAAAAAAAAAAAAAATCACCAAGACCTACGTCAAAGGAGCTTGCCACATGTTTTTTTTTCTAGGAGTTGAATGTTTTTGGGTCTTATGTTCAAGTTTTTAATCCACTTGAGTTAATTTTTGTGTGTGGTGTAAGAAAGTAGTAAAGTTTCATTCTTTTGCATGTGGTGGTTGTCTTGTTTTTCCAACATCATTTAATGAAGAGACTGTCTTTTTCCCATTGTGTATTCTTGGCTCCTTTGCTGTAAAATAATTGACCATATATGCATGGGTTTATTCTGCTTCATTGATCTGAGTGTCTCTTTTTTATGCAAGTACCATACTGTTGTAATTACTATAGCTTTGTAATGTACTTTGAAATCAGTGAGTGTGATGCCTTCAGCTTTGTTCTTTTTTCTCAAGATTGCTTTGGCTATTCCTTTTTTCTTTTTTCTTTTTTTTCTTTTCTTTTTTTTTTTTGATGCATGTTTTTTACATACAAATTTTAGAAGTATTTGTTTTGCTTCTTTGAAAAATACCATTGTGATTTTGATAGGGATTGCATTCAGTCTATAAATTACTTTGGGTAGTATGGACATTTTAACAATATTGATTCTTTTGATCCACAAGCACGGAGTATTTTTTCATTTCTTTGTGTCTTCTTCAATTTTTTCATTAATGTCTATAATTTTCAATATACCTTCTTTCACCTCCTTGGTTAAAGTTATTCCTAGGTATTTTATTCTTTGATGCAATTATAAATGAGAACATTTTATTTTCTTTTTTGATAGTTTTTTAATAGTGTATAGAAACACAACAGATTTTTATGTATTGATTTTTGTATCCAATGACTTTACTGACTTTGTTTATTGATGTTTTTTGATGGAATCTTTAGGGTTTTCTATATATAATATGTCATTGGGAAATAGTGACAGTTTAACTTCTTCCTTTCCAATTTGGATGCCTTTTATTTCTTTTTCTTGCCTAATTGCGGTGCCTAGGAAATCTACTACTATGTTGAATAAAGGTCGTGTAAGTGGGCATCCTTGTCTTATTCCTGATCTTAGATGTAAAGCTTTTGGCTCTTCACCATTGAGTGTGATGTTTGTTAGTCGTGGGTTTCCTGTATATGTCTTTTTGTTACGTTGAGATACATTCCCTCTATAGCCATTTTGTTGAGAGTTTTTATCATAAATAGATGTTGAATTTTGTTTAAAATCTATTTCTGCATCCATTGAGATGATTGTGTGGGTTTTATCTTTCATTTTGTTAATATAGTATACTGACTAATTTGCAGATATTGAACCATCCTTACATCCCTGGAATAAATTTGACTCAGTCATGGTGTACAGTCCTTTTACTGGATTATCAAATTTGGTTTGCTTATACTTTGTTTAGGACTTTTGCATCTATGTTCATCAAGGATATTGGCCTTTAATTTTCTTTTCCTGTGCCATCTCTGTCTGGTTTTGGTAGTGAAGGCTGAGTTCCCTTCACTTCTATTTTTCTGGAAGAGTTTAAGAAGTTACTGGTATTAATTCTTTTTTAAATATTTGGTAGAAGACACTAGAGAAGCTGCTTGGTCCTGGACTTTTGCTTGTTGGGAGGTTTTCGATTACTGATTCAATCTCCTTACTAGTAATTAGTCTGTTCAGATTTTCTTTTTCATTATGATTCAGTCTTGGTAGGTTGTATGTTTCTAGAAATTTATCCATTTCTCTTAGGTTGTTCAATTTGTTGTATAATTGTTCATTGTAGTCTCTTATCCTTTGTATTTCTGTGGCGTCAGTTGGAACCTCTCTTTCATTTCTGTTTTTATTTATTTGAGCCCATAAGCTTTTATTGTAAGTTATTTCATGGAATTCTTTATGATTGGGCATTGTGGTCTACTTTAATAGGTAAAAGCATTTCTACTCATAGGAATGAAAGCTTAAATACTTCAAAAAAAATTTGAGATAAGAACAGTTAGACCTAATGTTCACTAAAATATACTTTGTGTTAATGGATATTTCTGGAAAAAGTGAAGCCATCTCTGCAGAGTAGAGTTCTTGTGGTCAAGAGGCATGTAGTTTACAGTCTTTTTTTTTTTTTTTTTTTTTTACTGCGATGATTACAGGTCTTCTTTCTGTTATAGGAGATGAAACAAAATGGAGGAAGAAAATAATTATTCTTCTCTTCCCCTTTGTTGAAAGTAAACTTTTATTCATTTATTTGTTTATATATTTATTGAATCAGTAATACATTTACAAAGTTCAAATAAAAACAGTGTACAAACATACACAGTATATAATAATCTCTGTTGACACTGTCTTCTTGGCTCAGTTCCAAATGAGTAATCGCTTACCTCTGTCTCCTATACACCCATTCTCCAAATCAGTAACCATGGTTCATAGATTTTTGAGTATTCTTTCAGAAATTTTTTTATGCATATAGGGACGGATGTGAATTTTTGTTTATTTCTTTCCTTTTTTATACAAAACAGTATTCTGTGGGCATGTTCTATGTCTTTTTTTAAGATTTGATCTGTGCTGTATCTAGATTTTCCTTGTCATTACTTAAGAGCTTCTTCATTTTTAGCTTTCTTGAGGTATTATTGACAAATAATTTCTCATTTTTTTATAATTGCAAAGAACTTTACTATGTAGATGTCCCATAACTTATTAACTATTATGGACAATGCTACATAAATCAGTTTTGTTGGCTATCATATTGTTTTGAAAAGTGAAACGTGAATTTTTCCAACATTGACATATCAGGGAACAATTTTAGCATAATGTGAATTTTACATTTGCTTCTGTGTGATTTAGTCTGGAAAAAGAAAACACTAGGTAAACTTAGAAAATTGCACCCAGCTGAACTGAACAATACCCAAAATGCACACACCTCAAACATCTGCTGAGTTCATTGAGTGTGTTTTGAGAGACCTCCATTCATATCTGGTGTTACAGCTTTCCATTCTATTTCAGTCAGCTCTGTTTCCATCACATTGCGATAACCAACTCCCAAGCTATAGCCCACTTTTACTAGCAAACTTCTGGTCTTTTTCAAGGTAAAGTTCCAGAGTATTGTGCCTTTAACCCTATTTGTCTCATTAGTCATATTTCTCCCATAAGGTTATACGTGATTTCACCTATGCATGGAGATATTTGAAGTATAAATTCCCAAAAGTAGATATACACATTGGTAATTTTAATATATGTTGTCAAACTGGCCACTAGTATTGTATGAAACTGCTTGTTTCCCGACACCCTGGCAACATGAATTATCACATTTATAGTTAGTTTAGCTCTCTGATAGATCAAAAATAATCTTAGTGCTTGCATGATTTTCTTGTGTTTTAAGATCTGTATATATTTCCCTTTGTGGGACAAAGGCTTTTAATATAAACACTACTTATACGTAGTAGAGAACCTACACGTAATATTACTTTAGTAATGGTAGCTATTTTTTACCTGAATAACTCAAAGTATAAATTTTTTTTTTCTGAGTAAGTTATTATGTCTGTCAGCAAAAACAACTCCTTTCAGAGCATCTGAAACCTTAAAAGTATTTGAAAAGTTGTGAATTTTATTAACATGTATAAATTCTTTCATAAATTTTTAGCCAAAGGGACATGTGTAAACAGTTAAAATTTTATTAGATTTTCCACACTTGGGGATTAATACCAAAAATATCCAGCCTCTGGAAATTTTATATGCATACATTTTTCTTTTTACATGAGGGCATTGAAGGCTGGGTATAGAGAGGAAGGAGAATAAAAAAGTATAAAAAAAATAAGAAGGCAGAAAAGATGCTTTGATATTCAGGCTTTAATGATGTGCCATAAAATAAGCTATAGCAACTGAAATGATATTTCTTTTTAAAATTTTATTTACTTCTACTGATTTTTAAAATATAGACTATAAAAAGAAAAAGTTTAAATTTGCCCATAATCGTATTGGCTAATCCCTTCTGGTAATACCTAGTGACACTTAGAAAAATATATATTTCTAAATTTCTGAAAGTTTTTAGCTTTTTCAAATATCATGATATTTAGGGCATAAAAAGTAGTCTTTGATGTTCTAATAATAAGTGTTATTCAAAGTGTTGTACATAGAGTTGTCAGTTTGTGATAACATAAGTTCAGAAATTGATAGTGTATATACATTTTTATAGTAGTTTGACCCAATAATTTTATGTCTGCAGAGTCTAATAATAAAAATTAGGGGCTTGTTTTATATATATATATATACACACACACACACATACACACACACACATACATACATACATACACACATACACACATATATGTGTATATATATAAAATTAACTTTTCTGATAGTATTTTGTTGCTGTATTTTGATTAAAATATTAGTCTGAAAAAGATGGGAGATTTTTTCTTAAATTGGTTCTTCTCAGATACTTTGAGAAGCCATACTCTTTGTATTATATCACCGATAAATCATATTTAAGCTGGTCTATTCCTCACTTGTCTCCTCAGAGAGAGGTTTCCATCATCATTCATCAAGGGCATGCCAGGGGAGATCTTTCTACCAAAATAAAAATATAAGCAAGTAGGGTATTAATACTCCATCTTGGAAGGCAGAAGCTGTGCAGACTGACTTCGCTTTTCCCAGATGAATCTATACATGGGATTGTGGAGTAAGATTAGTTCAGTAGGAGAACCACAGGGGTTTTAAAAGGAAACAACATTTAGAGGTTTGGTCTTTTCTGACACTTTTCCTCTCTTCCTTCACTTCCCCTTCTCTATTTTTTCTCCTCCTTTCTTCTGCCTCTTCCTCTTCTCCCTCTGTCTCTCTCCTTGTTTGGTCTGGATGGTTAGAAATTTTGAGGAATTTTTAATTTTAAACTTGTGTGATGTTGGATACCTGTGTTCCTCCTGGAAGCTAGATGAGGTTAGACTTAATCAGGGTAGCAGTTTAGAGTTAAGCTTTAAGAGAGAATTTCCTCTTGCTTTATCCAGCCTAGCTTATCTAAGTGGGAGGAGCAGATCAATGGGATTTAGGGAATAAAATGTTCGAGAATAAAACATATGCATTTGGCTGGAGTGTGCAGTGTGTTATCTCAGGAGGGAGAGTGGCAGATGATGTGTCAAGTGCGAGGGCAGCCCATCTGGTGGTCATGAGATGGACTTTGGAATCACACTGCCTGGGTTCTAGCCCCAGCACTGTGACTTCCTAGCTCCGTGACCTTAGACAAGTAACTTAAGCTTCCCTGCCTTAGTTTTCTCACTTATAAATTGTGAATGTTGGTACTTACTGTGCAGTGTTTTTGTGGGGTTAAATTAATACCTGCAAAACAGCAAACTCTATGTTGTTTTCCCTTTCCTCCTCCACTTCTCTCTTATTAGCATCAAGCCTGTACCAGGTAACATGTTGAAATAGATATCTTTGTGGGCGTTGCCACTGGTGCAGGTACTAGCCAACTGTTTTACAGAATGGGCACATGGTGAGATTTCTTCCTTTCTACTTCTCCATTTGGAAAGTTTTTATGGTGGTTTTTAAATCTGCAAATAGAAGTTTGTGATAGTGACTATTTTTTTTTTTTTTTGTTTTCAAAATTGGAAATATTACATGTTGAGCATTCTTTAATTATTTATTTTTTCCCAGTGGAACCAATAGTCACAAAACAGAGGCCAGTAGAATTTTTAGCCAGTAGAATTTTCAGGTGAGTAATGTGGGTATTTTTCACTGATCCCCCTAAAATAGTGTTGTTTCATAATAGCCTTTCATTGTGGAGGAGGAAGATGTTTTTGATGGTGCATCTTCACATTAGGACAAGAATAGTAGTAATGTGATAAAACAGTAATATTTGTGATAAGCAGTAATATTCACTGGGTCATATTTGAATTTATTTTAGAGATCTTCTGAGTTTCACCTCCTAGGTGTTTATATATGTCACTTGGCCACCAGAGGAATTTTTTTATTACCAGTTAAACCACCCCATCTCTGATGATAGTCCTGTTTTAGAAGACCCAAACACCTGCTTACCTGAACCAGCTTCGATACATGAGACTTGTTTTTTTATCAAACATTCAAGAAAGGTCATTGGAACATCTAATTCCAGATCCCTTGAACTTCTACCCATGTTCTGCTCTCTCTCTGTTCTGCTTGTTTCTCTTGGCTCCTACTGCAGGTTGTGATACTGGCTGTTAGCATCAGGTTACTTAACATGAGAGTTAATATTTATTATATGCAGAATGGTAGGAGAATTGACTGGGTTTAGCTTACACAACACCTTGTTATTCCTGTTCGGAGTTATGGCTATAACATCTTTATTGGATAGTTTAATACCTTGTGTAGAGCTAATTTACCAAACCCTGAATAATCAGAATGCTGACTGGCCTGGAAGACCTCCTACTCTCCTGCTGCTTCTGTTTAGCAGTGTCCTCACAGTTTAATAGAAAGTCATCTTAGGGTTGTCTTTTGAAGCTATGCTTATAACTTATTTTAATAATATCAATCCAGGTGCTCTGAACTCTAGCTATATTGAAACCATTATTTCATTTTATAGCTTGCTACAGGAAAGCAAAAATGTTAGCAATCTGATTAAAATGACTATGCTTTGTAATGTGAATAAGAACTTTATGGTTTTGGAGAAAACCAGAAAATGGCATAGATAATAGAGGCTTTGTTCATCTGCTGTTATGACAACATCAAAGTTGTGATGGAAAGGTGGAGCAAACAGCAAGCAGAGTTGCCTGAGGTCTAGATGAACAATCCCCACAACTAGGGAGAGAAATATGAAATCACCCTGCAATGGGGAGGTAGGATGGGTCGAGGACGTGAGGCTGCTGGGTCCCAGTTGGCTGAGTGGGACAGAGGCTGCAGCAGCTGCAGCCAGCAACTGCAGACTTTCTCTTAAAGGGGCTGTGTCCGTGACGAGAGTTTCACAGTGATGGACATGCTTGCTCTGAGCACAAACCGTGCTCGTGGGTACCAGAGACTTACAGAGGGATGCTGAGTTGTTGGAGCAAGGGCCGGAGGCGAGGCTCTCTCCTGGGCAGAAGTGCTGGCGGTATCCATTGTTTCTCTGTTGAGCCCTCCCCACTCCCAGTTTGCCGAGACGGCACCGCCATACCTGAGACGTCAACAAACTGGATAACAAAGGCCACTTTGCCCAGAGGATTCCCTGAAATTCTGCTTCCCCCAACTCGTGGCCCCACCCAAGCCACATCCAGGTGTGTCCTTGATGAGTCCTGGGCAGCTTGCTGAGCAGTGCCAAGACTCACACTGGTGGCAGCTGGCCTTGGTTTCTGGCATAGTTTTTTGAGGCAACTATAAGCACAGCACCTGTGGTTTGCTTGCTTTAGTGTAAAGGTGGCCCCGGAGGGTCACAGGCTGAGGCTAAAATTGGCCTGCTGCTGAACTCTCAGGACTGTGCCTCTGGACACCTACTGCACAAAACCATACTCGTAAGACCAGGAGACTTAGGAGCATTGCTTACTACACAGAAACAGACATAGAAAAGCAGTGAAAATGAGAAGACAAAGAAGCAGAAACCGTATGAGAGAACAGAACAGAGATCCAGGAATAATGGAGTCAAGCAATCTAACAGATGCCGAGTTCAAAACATTGGTTATAAAGATGCTCAATGAGCATAAGAGAGGAGTAGATGAACTCAGTGAGAACTTTAACAAAGAGATAAAAAACATAAAAGTGGAAATGGAAATAATAAAAGGGATCTATAAGAAATGAATATATTATCTAAGATGAAGATTATATTACAGGGAATTAACAGAGTGGATAAAGAAGAGGATCGCACCACCAATATAGAGGATGGGGAAGCCAAGGTCATTTAATCAGAATGGCAAGAAAAAAGAAGCCAGACTATAATAATAATTTAAGGAGTGTATGAGACACAATTAAATGTAAAAATATCCATGTCATTGGGGTGGGGTACCTGAAGGAAAGCAAGATGTTGAAGAACTATTTGAAGAAATGATGGAAAACTTCCCTAACCTGGTGAAAGAAATAGATATATAACCCTAGGAAGCTCAGAGAGTCCCCAAAAAGGTGAACCAAAGAGGCCCACACCAAGACAAATTATAATTAAAATGCCAAAAGGTAAATTCAAAGAGAAGATCTTAAAAACAGCAAGAGAAAAGCAGTTACCTACAAGGGAGCACCTATGAGATTGGCAGCTGATTTCTCAAAAGAAACTTTGTAGGACAGAAGGGCTTGGCACAAAATATTCAAAGTGATGAAAACCCAATATCTACAACCATGAATACTTTATCCAGCAAAGCTATCATTTACAGTTGAAGAACAGATAAAGAGCTTCCCAGACGAAAATAGTTAAAGGAATTCATCAGCACCAAGCCACTATTACAGGAAATGTTGGAGGGACTTCTTTAAGACGAAAAAACATCTGTAAAAAACAGGAATGAAGAATGACAATAACTACATTCCTATGAACAAGTACCTCAAATGGAAAAGAATTAAGTGCTCGAACCAAAGGTTAGGGTGGCTGAATGGATAAGGAAACGAAACTCTTACATATACTGCCTACAAGACACTCACTTCAGATTAAAAGATGCACAGACTAAAAGGAAGAGGATGGAAAAAAGATATTGCCTTTTGGGTTTAGAGGGTGTTGCACTAAAGTCAGATAGAGAAAAATAACGAAGTGATTTCACATACATGGGGTAGAAATCTAAAGAACAAAATGACAATAACAAAAACAAACTCATAGATACAGAGAATATTTTGAGGGCTACTAGACAGGAGTTGGGGTTGGTGGGATGGTGGCATAGGGTGAAGGGATTAAGAAGTACAAATGGATACTTACAAAGTAGTCATGGAGATAAAGTGTAGCATAAGGAAAATAGTAAAAAATGTTGTAATATGTAATAGGGAAGAGGGGGTTACTAGATTTAGTGGGTGATCATTTGAGCTCATTGCTATGCTGTACAACTGAAACTATTATTGTATGCCAACTATAGTTTAAAAAAATCATTGAATTGTGTGAAAGTTAGCAATTAATGGTCTATTATATATCTATAAAGCTGAGGAAAAAGAACTTTATGGTTTTATTACTCTTATGGAGAAAGACCATTTATAACATGTAACTAAAATCGAGTAATGGTGTTCTTGTGTCTGGTGGTTTGTTCACCAATAATTTATTGAATACTTAACTGTATTTCTCAAGTTTTGGATTCATATATATTTGTTTAGTACCCATGGCCTGTTGCCTTTAGCTTTGATATACCCAGGAATAGGAATCTCATTACTTTGCAAAGAAACCGTTATATTTCTGGAATGTTCTGAGTGGTTTCAAGCCCTTAACTGTGTTGAGAATTGAAATCTTTCTCTCTGGAACTTTTACCTTTGAACCTTAGTTCTTGCCTAGAGGATTGTTAGATTCTTGGGTCTTCACTCAGAGTTTCTAAATCAGAATCTCTTGTAAAAAGTCTCTGTAGTCTATCCTTTTAAAAAGTGTCCTGAGAGATTATGATCAGCCAAGTGTGTGAATCACTGCTTTGTAAAACATAGTAATTCTAGTCCACTCTTACTTTATACACTCAGTGTTTTTAACACCATCGTTTTTTAATAAGTCATTCCTGGTATGGGTCTTTTACCATTCCGACTGTGGTGGTTTCTCTGGTACTGAATCACATATAATATTCCTGGTATGTTCTAAATGTAGAGAATACAGGGGACTACTAACAACTTCCTTAATGTGTATAGTTCTCTTCCTTTTCCTTTCCTTTCCTTTCCTTTCCTTTCCTTTCCTTTCCTTTCCTTTCCTTTCCTTTCCTTTCCTTTCCTTTCCTTTCCTTTCCTTTCCTTTCCTTTCCTTTCCTTTCCTTTCCTTTCCTTTCCTTTCCTTTTCCTTTCCTTTCCTTTCCTTTCCTTTTCCTTTCCTTCTCCTCCTCCTCTCTTCTTCTCCTCCTCCTCCTCCCCCTCTCCTCCTCCTCCTCCTCCTCCTCTCTCCTCCTCTCCTCCTCCTCCTCTCTTCTTCCTTTTTCCTTCTTCCTTCTTTCTTCTTCTTCCTTCTTCCTTCTAGCCTGAGACTAGATTACTACTTAAAAATAATTGAAAAAAGACAAATGAACTCTAATAGACTGCCATAGTATTGACTTAGGGATAACGGCCTTCTAAAGCTTCCTGGTTTTATTTTTGTGGATTCCCTGCCAAGTCTTCTTTTATTGAATTGCTCTTTGAATTCTTGCTTTTGAATCTAAATACGGGGTTATAGATTTATCCCTGTGTAGTTTGGGTTCCAAGTCAGTAAAGAGTTTTTAAGCCTTTATTCCACAGCCCAACATACTGCTCTCTTTTCTATCCTTTTTTTTTTTTTTTTGGCATCTACAGATTGATGTACATAACATCTAAGTCAATAAAAAATTGCTGGAAATGAATATTGAATCAGCTCCAAGAATGATTTCTAATGATTGATTTTTAATGATTACAGAGTAATTACCAAGTGAAAATCAAGAAAGATTTCATACATTTAATTGAATATGCAAATATAGTTTTAGATTTGGGAGTGAAGAAAATAAATATAATAAAGAATCCATTTCAGTTAAGGCTGGGCCATGTCTGTCAGATTTTGTTGTTGTTCTTTTGTATTTTATATTGCTTCAAGGAGAAAAGTTTTTGGTTTGCAAATCATTTTGGTAGGGCAAAATACCTAGTTTCCTTTCTTGTTTCTTCCAAACGAAATAAAACGTAACAAAAGAAAAATGACACTTATTTGGAAAAAATCTTTACTCTTGAAGCTTGCTATAACTTCAGAGAATTCTCAGTAAATATTTATATTTCTATTGCATTGGTTTTTGTGCCAGAACAGTTTTTAAGTTCATGAAGTGTGCCGGTGATTAAAGAATCTGTTGCAAGGAATATGTTTCTTACCTGAGTGTTTCTGAGCTATTAGACATTTTATGCGAACACTTTGGTCTCTTGTTTATGTCTGTGATGTTGAACAGTATAGCTGGAGAACTCATGGAGTAGTTAGAGGCCTTTGCTCCTAGAATCAAGTTTTATTACTCAGGTAATATTTTAACATTGTATACTGTTTTCCACCTTCTTGGAAGTTGAGAAAATGGCTTATACTAATTGCCAGCAGAGAATGATAGCTAAGCTAACCAGGGGGTTGCCAGATAGATTTTCTTGGAAAGGTATTCTTGATGTTTAACTTTTTGAATAGGTGTTTGCATACATCAAAATGCTAAGCCCAAGTGTTAACCTGTGAACTTGTAAACTTAGATTCTTCAGAAGTTATTTATTGTCACATATTATGCGCTTTATTGTATGGCTTTTGGCACCCTGGTCCGCCTGGGATGTAAGTTTCCCTGTCACTTTTTCTTTGTAAAGTAGACTCCCTTAACTACTTGCCTTTCTCTTGGAATGGTAGTACTTTTGTGTCATCATATGCTTTTTGTTTTTTTTTTTCCTAGAGCAGTCTCTACCATTTTGCTTCTGCAAATTCTAATTTATATTTCAGCATTCAGGGCAATTGTCCTTTTTTCTGAGAAACTTTTTCATGCCACTTAAGTATATTAGTCATTTCAGTCTTTGTGTTATTGATAACTTGGTATATTTCTTCATTCCCCTGTAGTGTCTTGGAGTATTTTTTTTTTTTTTTTTTTTTTTTTTTTTTTTTTTTTTTTTTTTTTTTTTACTTTTGCTCATCCCTCTGCCTGCAATGCTTTCCTTCTAGATAATCTGCATGACTCTTCCCTTACTTCACTTGAGTCTGTGTTCAAATGTCACTTCCCCAGAAAGTCTTCCCTGACTACCCCAACTTAAAATCGCATTTCCTGACACTTTCTATCCCCTTTCTCTGCTTTATTTTTCTTCTGTAATACTTATTACTTCCTGGTATTTTATTATTCATAGGTAGTTTATATGTTGATTGTCTCTTTCCCCCTGACTCAACTTAAGTTCCATGAAGGCAAGGACTACATTTTGTTCATTGTTGTATCACCATGCCTAGAACAGCTTGGCACATAATAGATATTTGGCAAGTATTTGTTAAATGAATATTTGCTTTCCCCATTAGCCTAATCATTCAGTCTGTTAGTCATTAGTATCTGGTCCATATGTAATTGCTCAAAAAATGTATGATGAATGAATGAATGTATAATTCAGCGTTAAATTCTAGAAGGCTCAGCTGCTACCAGTGAAAAGAAGATTCTTGTCCTTTAGACTAATTCATTCTAAAAGAAAAAAATCATTTGGAGTCTGGAAGAGTAGATAAGCTAGATTCTCTTCTCTCTCAGTTAGCTCTGAAACCTAGACTTTTGGATTTCTAATGATGAGGTTTTAGGTTTTTAGAAAAGCACATGGTTGCCATTTTAATGTTTTATATTATAATAGAGAACTAAGAATAACGTATATCAAGTAATTGAAGAATAATACAAAATTTATTTTAGTGCCTGAGTAATGAATTACAATTGTAACAACTGTTTAGCTTAATGAGAGACTATAAAGTATGTGTAAATATTTATTATGGTTTGGAGTTTAAAGGGGCCCTAAAACATTTGATCCAACTCTCTGGTACAGTTAAGGAGAATGAGACCAGAGATGTAAATGACTTGCCCAAGGTCACAGAATTTATTAATGGTGAGCTAGAATTACTCTCAGGTTTCTTTAGTTATACTAAGAGTTGCAAGGGTGGGAATAACAGACACTTTCATACACAGTTTGCAGAATTATTAATGGCCACAAATATCTTTGCTGGCAGTCTAGTGTTGTGGATCAACAGTTTAAATGCATACCTCTTTAGAAAGAAGTCCTAAAGAAAAAGTCAGATAAGTGTGCCAAAATAAATGTACAGTATAATTAATCACTTTATGTTTAACATAAGCAAAATATTAGAAATGAATTAAAATACTACATAATAACCTAAGTATCAAATACATTTAATTTCTGGTGTGATAATTCATCAGGTGTTTATTATGTAGTATATTTAAATCCACGTACAATTCTAAAGAGAAATAGAAAATATAGTCATTGCCTAGTAGGAGCATCTTTGCTGGTTTGCTGATCAGCAAACTGATGGTTACAGTTTGAGAAGAAATAAGGACAGAAATGAAGAGTAAGTATTTAGAAACTTTTGTAGTTTGACAGACTAATTTTATGTATATTGAATATGCTGATAAAAATTTTGGTCTCATATTTTGTATGGTTTCTTTAACCTTTTTCCCAGTAATTTGTCATTATTATAGATTATAGAAGAATTTGTATATGGCAGATGAAGCGGGGTAGACTTTTCCCACAGATAGTGTCTTTTGCCACAGGTAGTTTGAGAAGCACTGTTTTAGAGTTGCATACACGTATGAAATGTTAAATAGTATAAAACAGTAAACGAGGGAAAGGGCCCTGCCTGTTCTTTTCTACTTTCTGTCGGGATTCAGTATTGAATGGAGTGCCTTGTAGGGAATAGGCCATTATTCAATGTTAGTGATTTACACTATGAAGATTTTAAAAATGTCTTAAAAATGAGTCCCTGTTATTTTTAAGCTACACTTATCTTCCAGCAGTGAAATCATGATTTTACATCACTTTGAATAAATATTAATTGCGCTTTGGGTTCCTAAATTTTCTTAATGGAATTTTTTCATTTTGCAGCATCTTTAGCTTGTGGATTTTGAAGGGTTTGTGTATTTTTTCCACCTATCATAGAAGTATGCTGGCACTGGTGGTTTAGGAACCACACTTTGGGAAACACTGTTCTAAGGTTTCATTAAATCATTAGTTCTTAACATTTTTTGGGTCATAGATGCCTTTGAGAATTTGGAAAGCTATGGACTGACTGAATGGAAAATACATGCATATTTGCACAGAATTTGCATATAGTTTCAGGAGAATTCCTTTCATCACTGAACAGAACCCAGAGAGGGGGAGGATTTGAAAAATGTGAATTTCAGAGTTAATTTGTTCCTAGGTAAACTAGAGTTCACTAATTCACTTTTAACATGTGTAGCTCTATATGACTTTTTAAAAACTTTTTCTTATTATAGAGTGATTACAGAGAAAGTAATTTCTCTGTAATTAACAAATTTGTTTGATTTTGAGATGTTTGTAGATGTGTTCTTTTTTTAACTAACCACCATACTTGTCACATTTCTGGTAGGATTATATTCACACATTAACTGCAAAGCACATTAAATCTCTGGGTTTAAACACATATGGACTAGCTATTAAACGAAAGTGTTATGTGGCATCTTAATAGTGAATTACAGTTTAAGAAGGCACGTTTCAGTTTCATTAGGATGGTGATAGAGAGGAATAAAGATGTTATTTTAATAAAGAAGGACTCATCATGGGAGATACATTTTACTACTGGAACAAATAACGTGAGCAGAAGCCTTGTGTCTGAAATAGATAGCTCAGTGGCTACAAAAGGAAAGAAGCATAATCCTCTTCCGTTTGGTTTTGTAAGACATAATGACACATACTTTGAGGTATTCTCTCATTGCTGCCATATAAGGTATTTGCCCAGACTTTTGGGTAAAATTGATGATAGTTTGACTCATAAGCCAAAAAATAAGGCCATAGTTAAAGTAACCAGTGCTTACATGAGTAAGAATTTTACAAATTTATTCACAGAGAGACATCAGTAATTGCTTGTTTTAGCTCGCCATCCTAACCTACAAAAAGTCAAACTATTTTATTTCACAGAAAAAGGTATTAAAATGAATCCAACGTAGCCTCAGATTTTAAAGGGTGTGTTCACATTAGACATCCAAGCCAGAGATATAGTTGAGTAACATTTACAGGTAAAGGCCAACACTGTATGACAATAAATAGTGCAAGACGTTAAGTGCTGAGTTCAATATTAGATTAATAAGTGCTGGAATAATAGTAAATAAATTGGGATTTGAAAAAGCCTTAAAGAATATGTTTAAGATGAGCACTTTTCAAATGTTCTTTTACTTCTGCTCACTTTTTACTTTATCACTTTTGTTTATTTGTGGTATTTGGTGGTGATTAAGTAGCACTTATTTTTCGGCAGGAAAACAAGTTCTGTGAGTTTTCTATTTTACTGTAATGCTCCTAAGTTATTACATTTTTTTTTTTAGTTGGGGTGCGGAGAGAGTGGTACAGAAAGTTGCATTCACAGTATTCTGGGAAGTATGTGGGAGATAAACACCTAGAGATTTTCAACTATAGGCTAATGTATCTGGATCCAAATTTTTTCTTCTACAATATGTACTAGAAAATAACATTATAAGACAGAATTAAAGATTGATCATTAATCAAGTATTTTTTTCGCATTTATTAAGCTGCATTATTTAAACAGTAAGGCATATATGTATTTACACTGCGTGTTCACCTCCCATAGTTAGATTTCTTCCTGTCACCACATTTTTGACCCCCTTTACCCCTTTTACCTCCTCCCTCCCCTCTCACCTCTGGTAGCCACTAGTCTATAGTCCATGTCCATGAGTCTCTGTTCGTCCTGTCCATTTGTTGCTTTTAGGTTTATATCCTACATATTAAGTGATATCATGTGATTTTCAACTTTTTCTGTCTGGCTTATTTTGCTTAGCATGATTAAATATTTTTAATAAAGACTTTTCTCAGTGCTCTCCTCTACCTCAAGAAAATTCTGTTGGTCAGATTGAAATAATTTTATTGGTATATTTCTCCAAATTTTAGTACTAGCACTGTTAGAAAAACAATAGCCTTTATTTTCCCAGGATTAGTTCCCATGGTTTTCGGACGTGGGAGATTTTTGTTCGTGTTTCTTTCTGTGCTGTCATATTTATAAGTTCCTTTTCCACACTTCTAAGTCTGATGACATTCCTGTCATACCCCTGGTGCTAGGCTCATACATTTCCAAGCAGTCCATATTTGTTGAAAATATGCAGAAGGTTGAAAACGTGCATATTGATCGTGGCTCATTATATAGGTACCTATCTCCTACCTGTTACCCATAGTATGTAATGCAATAATTACCAAACAGTTTCTTTTGAACCAGTATAAATTTTTTCTTAGTAAATACTAGCTATTAAAGTGATATCATCCATATTATAAAAGGATCTCTGTAATATACTTGGGCCTATCTAATCTTCAATAAATCATTTTTATTCCTGACACATATTTTTTGATGTTTGTAACTGATGGTTTATAGAGGTTTTTCGGTGCATATCAAGAATTTCCTCTGCTGTGGAAGGATATATTTCATTAGAGAATTCTAAGAAAGTGTTTGAGTCACTGCTATGGTTCAGTGTTTTGCCTCTTTATGAAAAAGCTTAGAGCAATATAGTAGCTGTATTAAACACTCATTTTAAAGAGAAATCTTAGGCAGTTTGACTTATTTAAAATAATATCTGCCATAATGGGTCCTAGCTTTTAAAAATGAAAGCTCTATAGTGCTTTTTTTATTGAATTTTTTTTCTGTGAGTTCAATGATTGGTTTGTTTCTGTGTTGTACTCTTGAGAGGCAATAGCGATGAGGAAGGGTTAATCTAATAGGTGTATCTCTAATCCTTATGAATACCAAATAGCACACTTCTTTGAAGATGAGGTAATATTTTTTATTGAGCGCATTTTTGAGATCCTTGTCTTAGTGGTATGCTATCTCAAGATAATAATAATTTGTTTCAGTGCAGTTTTATAAAGATGTAGTGCAATTTTTATCTTTTATTAAGAAGTTGTAAGATGAAATGCTGCTGGAACCACACATGGAGGCTGAGCATTTGGGGGAAGCTTAGTTATAAATTTTATTTAAGTACAATAAAGTTAATGGCATGTTTAATGATATACATAAACATTACTTGAGTTAATTGGTTCTAAATTATAGTTATTAATTATAGTCATTTAGATTAGTTGTTGAAGTCAAAGTGTAACATCTTCTCTAATGAATTATTATTTTAATGTTCAATTTAAATATTTTGTGCATTTGCACATGAATGTATAACACACCTAGAGACAAGGCCTGGATCTAGCTTACCAAGCCTTTGATCCCCCTCAACCCTTTCTTCCCTCATTGTCTTGTTTCCCTGTTTTACCCCCTATAACAGCACCCTCCTTTGTTCCTTTGTGCGTGTTCTCATGTTTTCTTTCCTTCCTATCCTTTCCTGATATACAACTCAAGGCTTCACAAATATCACCTTACTGATTCTTATCCTTTGGCCTCTTGGTATAGTGGCAATATCTATCTGTCCCAGGAAATGGCGATATGAGGTCATCATCCATGGGAATGGAATTTGAAAAATTCAGACTTCGATAGCGGTGAGCAGGGAAGGAGGACTTGGTCAGCCGGGATTCTGATTCTGTGGCATATCAAGCTCTGTTGCTGAGTTAGGGGAGGGTTTAGGCAGAGGAAAGAGAATGAATGAAGGAAGGATGTTTGGTCTTTCTTTAAGGAGGGAAAGGATAAGCCAGAATGTCTGAGTGGTCAGTTTGAAAAGCTGTCTTCTCTGCCCTGTAGGTTGAGAATTGGTGGCATAGTATAGTAATAGTATTAGTAATAATAATAATAATAACTAATAAATAATAATAAATAATAATAATACTAATAGACATTTACTGTGCATTGTGTGTGATATGTGCCTTGATAGGTTTTATTTAATCTGCTCAACAGCTCTGTGAAGCAGGTGGAATTACAGTCCCCATTTTCAAGGAGAGATAGCCGAGGCTTAGGCCTATTAAAATCATGTCACACAATTAATAGATGGCAGAGCATGAATACGAACTCATGTTTGCCTGACTTCAAAGCCTCTGCTTGATACTGTGTTCTTACTTGCTATACGAACGTAGGCAAGTCATTAATCCCTTTGAAGCTCTCTTCTCCCATCTGTAAAAGTCTGATAGTGGTAAAGAATGATAAATACTTCCCCAAATCCCTGACTTACTGTTGGTACTCCATAAATAGTCCTAATTACTTTTTCTGGGTCATTTCTTTCTTAGGACAGAAAAAGACTCTGTGAAGGAACTCCTTCTCTAAAATGACTGAAGAAAAGTTACTTATGGTATTTTCTAGTCAAAGTAAAATGGGGGAAGCACGAATCTGTGCCGTCTTTTTTGTTTATATCCCCCTCCACCCCCCTGCCCATATACACACACAGCCTGCCCATCTGCATCAGTAGACAGAAGCTCAGAGGTAGTCCCAACATATGCAACTTAAATGAGACCACAAAGCAACGTTTTTAAAGAAGCATACAGCTATAGTTAAGTTCATGGAAAGTTGGACAGCAGCACTGAAAAATGCATTTAAAGATCAAAAGCGAAGCATTTGCTTGTGATGAGTTTGATTTATACTGGACTTGACCCAGGAGCTTCCCACAACTGCTTCCTTCCTACACATTGTGCATTTATGAAATACACACACTTATGGCTGTCACATTATATGTACAAGATTTACTGATGACAGAAAGTTATTACTGCTTCAAACAAATGCAAGCTATTTAGACTTGCAAAAACAAAGGAAAAATGAACTATGCAAATAATGAATGACCTTGTCATTTTTCCTTAGCTGCTCACAATTCATAATAATGCTACATCCTACCCAATTAATGGGGAAACAAAACCATTTATCTTTCTACGAGTGGATGGCTTGACAAAGTGGTTCTGGGGATAAACGAAACTCAGGAGTAAACAAGTCTTAAGAATGTTTCTATTCGTTGGGCTTTTTGTACTATATATACAGCATTGGTAGAGGCTCTTCATGCCCTTTAGTTTAAATAGTATGAGTAGAAAGCCTGGGTATTGCATAAAAAAAATGGTTGGAGATTTAGAAAAGATGTTAATGTCAAAAACCCAAAACAATATTACTAAGCTCAAAAAAACTAGACAAAAAGGAGTGTGTTTGATAGTTTAAATAATATGAAAGATTGTACGGATGGCAATGGGTATTTGTTCCACTTTTAATAATTGACTGAGAAGGGGTTGAGATTAAATACAGTTAAGCTCTTCCTAACAATTGTTAGATAGAGCTACTAAGGTGAGTTGTGACATCGCTTTTGGAGATCGTAGGAAAAATATATTTCTAACTATCCAAAATGGATTTACTTTGTTCTGTTGAAAATATGGTTTGATTTTTTACTTCTTAGGTCAGTTCAGCCTAATGATTAATTAATATTCTTATTTTCAGATTAGAGTCTATTTTTCTCTCTTTGGTGAATTTAGGTATACTTCTAGAATTTAGCATATTAAACTGGTGTACTGATTTTTGATTTCTTATTTACCACAATTTAATCAGATATTTTTTCTAATACCAATAATATTCAGTGATCTTTAGAAAATTATAAATATGATCCTTGACCTTATGGTGCTTGTTTTGAGGTTGGAAACAAGTTGGTGACAGGTTATAGATGACTTGTATTTCAGAGTTCAGCTGTATTCTACATTGTAGGAAGCAGAAGATATTTGAAGTTGGTTTTTTTTTTTTTTTTTTTTTTTTTTTTTTTTTTTTACCCTCATGTTATAAGTAGTTGACATGATCGGAACTCTGCAGAGTGAAGTGGTCATGGGGCCACATTCTGGAAATGTGGAGATGGAGGAGAGGGAGAGGAATATGGAGAGTTTGACAGTAGGGAGGCTGTCAGAAAACTCTTGTGGTAGGAAGTAGGCAAGGCCAAGATGACAGATGACCAGCTTATGGAATAGCATGGGAGAGGAATGGAAGGATTGACGAAATTTATTAATTTCTCTAGATGTGGAGGCAGAATTCACAGGGACTATAGGATTTCTCTTCTACATGATCTAAAAATAAAGGTGGTAGAGTAAAAGCAGTTTAAAAAAGATAGGTAACTCTGAGAGGTTTTATTGAACATCTAGAGATTGCATGATCTCAGAATATAGTAGGCAATTGGAACAAAGGAGTAAGAAAAATTTTATCTAGTTATGACATTAGATTTGATTATTTTCTTTCTAAATTGTATATTACCTTTATATTACTACAGGACTGGGAGCATTTAAATTGCTTTTGTTGGGTACATTTAGAGCAAATGTCCATAGGTTTCAGTGTTTCTATTTTAAGGCTGCTTTATGTTAGGACTGATGAGGTATCTAGCTATATGTTCTATTGGTTTTCTTTTCATGCTTGCCTTTCTTGACTGAAATAAAATATAGGATAAATTATGTTTCTACTTTTTCTCATTATCAGGATTCAAAATTTAATTAATTTGCTGATTTTAATAGGAAATAGATGTGCCTATGCTCTACAGACAAAGCCTTTCAAATTTAACTCTTATTTTAGGATTAGATCTATACCTTTATGCAGATAACTCACAGATAAATAAACTTTAAAAACTGGAAGGGACCTTAGGAAAGCCTTTGAGATCATCTCATACAGTGCCACATTTCTCAGATTATCTGAGGTCAAGAGAATAGTAATAATAGCTAACATTTACTGAGCTATAATCTCACATAATCATTATAACAACCCTATAAATAAGTCCCATAGAAAGTGGTGGCATTGCTGCGTTAGGAACTGTTTTATAAAAAATTCTTTCACAGTTCTGTATATTAGAGAAGAACGATTAGAATTTGTTATTAAGTGATTTTTAAAGTATTTAAATTAATAAAAAGAAACACTAATTAAAAGACAGTTCACACCTATTATTTAATACACAGTCACGTGCCACTTAATGACAGGGATGTAGTCTGAGAAATGCATTATTAGGTGATTTTGTTGTTGGGCTAACATCATAGACTGCAGTTATACAAACCTAAGTGGTATAGCCCGCTACACACCTAGGCTGTGTGGTATAGCCTATTGCTCCTAGGCTACAAGCCTGAACAGCATGTTAATGTGCAAAACAACATGCGATTAAATCAAGCACAAGAGAAAGTGATGAGATTAAGAGATGTGATAAATACAAGATGTGTAAGGCTGCTGCTGACGTAACATGGCATGCTGCTCTACAACCAACTTTTTTATTAAACAGAGTACACTATAAAATAACAATAAAAAGTATAGTATAGTAAATATGTAAACCAGTAACAGTCATTAATTATCATTATCATTAGTTTCTTCTAATTCCACAGTTAAAACAAACCATCGATTTTGCCAGTGTTAATATGTGACATTCGTTCAATCAGCATAGGTTTCATGAAGGTTTATGGTGTGTCAGGCACATTTCTAGCTTAGGATATAGTGGGGAGGAAACACAGACATGAGCTCTGCCTCAGTGGATCTAGCAGTCAGTATTTTCTTGATTTTAGATCCAAATACTTGTATACTTGGATTGTCTGCCTTGGTCATTATTTTTAAGGAAAGAATTTGACAACTGATGGTAATCAAAACCTAACTGAACATATACTATCCATTGTATTTATTGCTTTGCTTCCAAATTATGAATTCCAGAACTTGGTTCTTGTTCAGTTGGTGGAGAGTTAGGTTTTTTATTTTAAATCACAAAGTAATTTTAATAAATTGTTCTCCAAAATATTATTTTTTAAAAAAAGTTGTGGTAAACTATACATATCATAAAAGTTAATCATTTTAACCATTTTAGGTGTACAGTTCAATTGCATTAAGTACATTTATAATGTTGTACAATTATCACCACTATTCATTTCCAGAATGTTTTATTATCTCAAATAGAAACTCTATATGAAATCTTTAGTTTTAAGTATTAGAGGAACATTGGTTACCTTCTGTCTTTTTTGAGTCTAGTCTTACCTATACTTCCAGCAACACAGTATTTAGTGTGGTCTACTTGTACTTATTGGATTCAGAACTTATCATTTGAATTAGAATGTTTTTTTTTTTTTGATCTATGTACTTGTTCCATGTTTCTAGGTATCTATTAAAATTGCACCTATCTTCATTTTACTGAAATTGTATATCTGTTTGCTTCTTTTGGAGCAGTAAAAAAGATAGACCTGAAGTTTGAAGGAGATCAAACAGTAATGAAACAGAAAATTTTGCAAAAAAGGGAAGAAAGATTGGGGATCAAAAACTGTGGTACACAAAAAAGTCTCATGGTCTCAGACACACTAGTTTCCTTGGCTGCCTGTTCAATGCCTGGAGCAGGAAGCATATCCAGTATAAAAGATATTTGGGCCTGTGATCTAAGAGAATTCAGCCCCCAAGCGCTGGATATGAATTGGACTCAACAGGAAAAATAGTTCAGTAGATCCTTCATCTGTATTACTTTTTGGGCTCAAACAAAAATACAACTTTTTGAAGAGTTTTTAAAAATTACTTCTAAAAGAGTATTAAATACCCTATTTGGATTAATGCTTTTTCTTCTGCTGAATGTTTCCTTGGCTACTTCTCTTCCTCATTCCTAACAATCACACACTATTGTTATACAATAAAGAAATGGACAAATTATCAGGGAACCTTTTTAGAAAATTATTTTAGTTTTATAGAACAAATAAGAATTTGAGAAAATAAGCATAAATGTCATCTGATTTTAACTTTGCCTGTTAAACAAGATAATTTTTATTACTTTGTCTAATGGTATGTTAATCCACTTTTCCATTCATATAAGCAAAAGTAAAAATTTCATCTGTGTTTTATTCTTTACTTTTTAAAAAGCAACACTCCTAATTAAATGTATTTATTACAGCTAAAAGATGGCGGCAAAGCCTCCCAGGCGAATGTGAGAATAGGCGATGTGGTTCTCAGCATCGATGGCATAAGCGCCCATGGAATGACTCATCTTGAAGCCCAGAACAAGATTAAGGGTTGTACAGGCTCTTTGAATATGACTCTGCAAAGGTAAATTGCTTTTTGTTTGGCTCTGAGAGAGAAAACAACACTGAGGAATGGTTTTCGTGTGTCTCTGATTCTTGGTGTTAACTAAAAAGTTTTTTCCACTACCTTTGTTTCTAATAGAGAAGTAAAAAATATAATGGTTTGTAAATTGGCTAATCGAGCAGTAAAATAATTGGTGGAAGCTTTGGATTATTTCTCCATAAAAAGACATATATTTACATACTAATAAAAATTCTGTGTACAGCTTCAGCAAGTTTAAGAATAGCTGAAAATACAAGAATAACTGAAATTTCTTGATGGATCGTGCAGGCTAAGAATTCTTGTAAGGGTAAAACTCTTAGACTTACTATTTTTAGCAATATGTTAGGGGGTATTCTTTTAAGGTATGATTTAGCTTTTCTTAGTATGTCTTCTTTTCTCTTTTTTTTCCTGGGTAGAAAAATAATTTTTTAATAAACTCATATGAAGTCCAGATTTTCCAAACTTACTGTTTTTCATGCTACCCAGCTTTAATTTATAAAATAGCTAATCATCACTTTGATAACATATCAGGCATTTTGAACATCCCAGTTTTTGACATACATTGAAATCACCTGGATTGCCTTGCTAAATATATTGATAGGAATTAGAATATCTGGAAGTAAGAGCCAAGAATTATGTATTAATAAGTTCCCTGTGATTATTGTGAATTAAAGTTAGAACCATTGTAATATCTGAGGGTGTAGGAAGGAGAGAAAAAGGAATGAAAAGAAGGTGATTGAGTGATATCTCTGAACCTTTAGGTTTATAAGAAAAGTGGCTATCATTTACCAGGTGGCTATGGAGGGTTTTCAACAAGTCTTGTTTTTAATGATTACAAAAGTGTTCTTTATTGTATAAAATTTGGAAAACACCATTTGCCCCTCCCCTCCAATCTCATAGAAAATTCATGTATATTGTACATTTTTAAGAGGGGAATAACATGTGGTGCCTCCAAACATATTTGGCTGTGGAAACTTTTTTATCTTGGAGTCTCTCCTGGGACTATTTAAAGGATATACACAGGGTAAATTATATGTACTTGTCTGGAGGAGTATCAATTTGGTCTTAAAACTGAATAGTAAAATTTTTATGAATTTAGACTTATAGATTTACTTTGCTGTATCATGACTTTCAAATCAGTGTCCCTTTATGACCCCCTTTGGTGAAATTCCTTTCAATGGGATTGTTGAGTCAAAGGTTATGTGTATTTAAATTTTGATAACTATTAGCTATACATTTTAATGCATATAAAAGTAATCAATGAGAAAAATAACCTTGCTAAAAAGCTCTATTTCAGTAGAATTCTTTCTGTCCATAAATAAAAATGCGTACTTTTATTATTTATTACTCATTTTTGTTTATGGGCATTTTTACTAAGTATCACTTTTGAAAAGGAACCAGAAAGTCAAGAAGCTTAACTTGTGTTAGATATCAACAAAACGAAACAAATCCAGATGATGATGGGCTGTTTCTCAAATTCTTAAGTTGAAAGTTTATATAGGGTGTGAGCTCTTTCCCTGGGCTGTGTATTGTTTCTTTCATACTAGCCCACTTGTTTTCACATTGTGCTTTCTATTTTATGACCCAGGACCCAGTATTGGATTTTCTATTGAAAACACTTCTGGGTCCAATAAGAATAGTTGGAAATCAGAGGTTACCATGTTTGGATGCATTTCCAATTTAAGTAATTTGCTCCTACCTATAATAAAGATTCTTTTAAGCTACTTAAATACAAAATCTAACAAACCAACTTGTTGTAAAGATTTGCAGGTACTGTTTTACGTTGTCTTCTTATTTCTGAATATTGATATTCATGGTCCCAAAATATAAGAGAGAACTTTAGGATCCTGTTGTGATTCATTGTAACTCTTCCCAACTTTTTGAATGCTTCTTGTGTTAGGTAATATCAGCCTGAAAAGAGATTTGCATTTAAGAAAATCCAAGGTAAAATGTTGACAAAGCTACTGAAGAAATACTTTTTGCCTTTGAAGGAAAAAAATAAAACTTTGCAGAGTTATCTACAATTCTTCCCTATACTAAAGCCATTTTCTTCTTAAATTCTCTCTCCTATCAAAGCAAATATTTTCTTCCCCTTATTTCTGTGTTGGAACAGCAGCATCCTTAACTGGCCTCCAGTCACTTTACCATTTTTATCCCACTTATCCACAACCAAATGCTCTGCATTCTCCTTCCTGAGTTACCTATAACAGTACTTTCTTTGTGTAACTCTTTTCCTCATAAACATGTAGTTTTCTCCATGAATATGTAGTACTTTACAGACTTGTCTTGGTCCAGTTTCTTTAGAAGCAGAATCTGAAATGGGATTCATGTGCAAGTGATATGTTAAGGGAATTCGTTCAGATGTTATTTAAAGGGAGTGAGTGAAGCAGCATTGGGAAGAAGAAAGAGATGAGCAGGATGTGGTTTCAGGCGATATCTAGCCTCAGCTAAATCCCAGAGGGAGTTAGGGAGTGTATGTGGGGCGGGGTAGAGGGAGGGCTAGGAGGTAGCTTCTATTGCTTCCACAGGAAGATCTTGGTGTGAACCATTAGCAGTCATGAAGGAGCACTTCGGGGGTGGGTGTACCAAACCTGTAGAAGGGTTTCAGAGAACCTGGGCTGGGCACCAACAGTATGGGCTATGAGATTCCATCCAGACTTGAGTCTTCTGCTCAGAGGATTAGGTCCTATGTGGCCTAGGCCGACTCAAATTGCCTCCTGTGATCATCACTGCTCAAAAGTGAATGTCACTTCTCATTTAAGGTGTATTTCTTACTGGCCCTTGCATGCCTTTATGTTCTCTCATGAAATTCATTTCATCTGTAATGCCTGCACACCACTTCACTGCCAGTACATGCCTCCACATCCACAAGCCACGTATCAAACTCATCATCTACCCATTCTTTCCTTATGATTGCAACTCATTCTTTTTAATTTTTTTCCTCTGAATTCCTGTGACAAGTTTATACTGGTCTTTCGTGAGTTATATCCGTATAAACCTAATTAGTTAATGGTCATACCTAATACTGTCTACGTAATTAACTAATTACTCGATGTATATAGTTCTGTTTCTCCAACCAGACTCCTTGAAAGCAGAGACGTGTTTTTTGCATTATTTATATTTGACAGCTTTTATAGTTTTGTGTTTTTTTAGTGTCTAATATATATTTACTAGGTACCAGCATTATTTCCCAAACTTGGAATCATTTATCCCATAAATATTTAGGAGGTTCTTGCTATGTGCCAGGCATTGTTTTAGATTCCTGGGACATAAGAGTGAACAAAACATAAAAATCCTTGCCCTCATACTGCTGACTTTTTAGTGAGCAGAGAGGCAGACAAGGAGTAAGTAAAAATCTATAGTATATCACGTGGCAATACATAATATGGGTAGAAATAAAGCATGTAAGGAGATAGAGGATACAGGGGAAGGGAATTGCAATTGAAAATAGAGATCAGGGAAGCCTGAGTGAGAAGGTTATTGAGTATCTGGGTCATGGGCGTCCCAGGTAGAGAGAAGAGCCATTGCAGTGGCCCTGTCAGGGAGGCCAGTGTGCCTGGAGCAGAGTGAGTGAGGGCAGACCGGTAAGAAGTGCTGTGAGAGAGGCAGTGGGAAATGGGTAGAAATGGGACAGAATTTGTAAGGCCTTGTGAGTCACTGTAATGTTTATAATCAAATTTCAGTTTTCTTGGGCCTATAAAAAATTGTGAGAAAAACTTAGAGAGAAAAACTTAGAAAGTCTGCTATAGATCTGCTTGTCCAGATCTATAGCAGACTTTGAGAGATAAATGACTTCATTATTGGAACAAGGGGCTTGGAGAAGGAACAGACCAAGCCTCTCCCCAGTATTGATAATGATGGCTCTGTCGTTTCCTGTAGAAACACCTGGTTTTACCACTTCTGCCTTCCCTACACCCAGTATTCCTCAGCGGGAGAATATAAGAAAGAACCCCCCCCCCTTTTTTAAATCAATGTTACCAGCAAATTTGTTTTGTGAATTTTTTTAGGTTCGACCTCAGTATCCTAAAATGAGATTTAGATAAGAAAAAGTAAAAAAAAAAAAGGTACTTGCTTGATTAAGGTTACTTGTAATTGTTTTTTTTCTGTGTAGTCTAACATGGGGGTATTATCTCTCTGTGGTATCCTAAAATAATAAAACTTTATTCACTATACTCTGGATATCTAATGAATATAGAGGTATGGAACTTTTTATTTTGATTTGCCTTTTACCCTTGAAAAGGATTTGAAACTTTTTTTCCGGCAACTGGAACTGAATCTGAGAGTATTACAATTGGACAATGAAAGATTATATCTGAAATTATTTTTCCTCTTGAGGAAATTAGGAAAGTAGCAGTGTGCTTATTTTTAAATGTCGAAAGCATTTTGCTTATACTTTTCATCCAAGTCAAATGGATCATTAAAAAAAAATATTTCAGCTGATAAAAGAGGAAAGTTACTTTTTAAAGCTTTGATGTCTAATAATTCTTAACTATATTAGAGTTAGGTTCTGTGAATAAATTTTTAACTATGTCATTTTATTTCATTTATTCTCTGTATAACATAGATAAACTTGCTATTAACTTAATGTTTGAATTGGGGCAAGTATCTAACTAAACTTTTGGGCCTTAATTTTCTTGACTGTAAAATGAAGTCATGGTGATTTCTAACTTCCCTTAAATTCAAGTTCTTGTTCTGGTATTTTAGCTGTAAAACGATAAGTTCCCTAGAGCTTGGTATTAGATCAAACTAACTGGTTTGCTTATTTTGGCTGAATCAGGAAATTGGAATTTTTTTCATTGGAATTATCTTAGACTGTTCCAGGTTAGCAAAGTGACTTGTACTACTCTGCCGACTTTCAGGTGAAAGGTAGGTCACATGGATATTCAAACAGCATCCGATCATTAAAAAACACTTCATATTTGTTCTTATTTTGTATTTTTAAATTAATTTTCTTGGAATCACAGAGAACACATAGAGCTTTTCTAATCTTCCTTATGTTTTACATTATCGGTAGTGGCATGTCTGTGTTGTGTTTTGTTTCGTTAGACTTCATTTAGTTTATAACTTGTAATGATTGTAAATGAAAGATCTAGAAGGATTGAGTTTTGAAAAATATTTCTGCCTCCCCCTTCTTTCTTATCCTTTAAACAACAACAAAAAGTTGTCAGAGGTCCAGTAACTACTACTAATGAACGACAGATTGAGTTACAAGAAAAAAGAACAAGTAGCTTTGTACCAGACTGAAGCTATTAGCCATTTTGTTTCATTTTAACGGATCACTTAGCATCCTATTCCCGTTAGCTTTATGAGTTCAACACTGCTCTTTCTTTAACTAATAGCATAGATGCCAGACTTTAGAAAGTATTCTTATTTTAAAGTTTCGGGCTATTTCAGTTCATGTGAATTAAAAGAAGTTGAGTTCGAATATCTTTTCTTTTTATTGGAGTTCCATTTCAGGTTGTTTTTTCCTCTTGGTATTTCACACGCATTTCTAATATTTGCTCTGAAGTTTAGGTTTTACTGTTTTTTTTCGTTTGCTTTTTTTTTTTCTTTTTTGGTCTTGGTTTTAGTTTTGGTTTTAATTTTTAGGTTGGAGGACTGTTTTTCAGAAGGACCAAGTCTGATTACAGCTGCCCCATCATTAAAATTAGAAATGCTACTTAGGAAAGGAAAAGAGGACAAGCCACACATTGACATCTTTTGTGCAAGCCTTTTTACATATATTCTTTAATCCTTATATCATTCCACTGAGTAAAGAGTTAACATGTTCATTTTTCCAATGTGTACATTGTGGGTTCAAAATTAATGTTACTTGACCTACAAACGTAGGTCAGTTCAAAGCTTATGCCTTCCCCACTTTCTCTGCTGTAGCAAGGGACTTAGTGACTATAGTCTCTTAATAAAAGTTTTGTAAAATAGGATAGTAACATAATAGGGGCAACTCTTTTGACTCTTGTACTTGTAAACAACAGCATCTTTGTCCAAAACATACTTTTCAGTCTTGCCTATCAGCATTCTATAATAAATATTATACCTATTTTCTATGTGCTTCATAGGCTGTCTATATTAGAATGGATGTAAAAGAGAAAAAGGAGGCTAAATAGGCTCATGGACCTCTTGGCATTCATTTGGATACTGACTTATGTATATGGTTGCCCATCCTTTATCAGAATATCATCTTTTATTTTTCCCTCCCAAGTTTATAAGCCTATTGACTATATTTGCTAATTTATTTCTATATTAAAGTTTAAAGACTTAGTTTTCCAGCAGGCTTCTATCTGTGTGTTCCATGAATAATTAAGGATTCAGGAATTTTTAAAAATATATTTTTAGGAGTTTTTGCTCAATATGACACTCACTGGAAAAGAGACCAACTGTTAATCAACAGATCAATCTGCAGACATAGACATATGAATCTTATATCTCTTTTTCTTCAATTCAGTTTGGATAAAGATTGTTGAAAGTGAACTTGAAGGATCAAGTTAGTTTGTCTTTTTTGATAGTCTGTAGCAATTTGACAGAAACAGATTTGGTAAATATGGGTTTGTCAGGATGTATTTTTTTTGCATTTTGAAATTCTTCCCTTTGAACTTTACCTCTTGCAAGTGTGTGGTTATTTTTTAACATTAAGTCTTACTTATTCCTCTGGAGGAAAAACTATTTTAAAGTATAATCCTTTGGGAAAACAATCCTAAGAAATAATCCAATTAAAAACCTGTTTAATTTTAAAGGTTTGTTCTAAAATTTTAATACATACAATTTTTTTTTTGTATGTGCAGAATTTTTAAGGCCATGAAATGGAGATATAAACTAGGCAAACTCATTGCAAACCTTGATTCTACCACTTCCTCACTGTGTGACCTTAGGCGAGTTATGTAACTGAATTTCAGTTAACCTTTTGTAAATGGCATGGTAATGACTGCTTCGTAGGGCTATTATAAAGATAAAATGGAATAGCACATGTAAAGAACCTAAGGCATAATAAAGATGTTTTCTCTCCTTTCTTCCTACTCCTCAATTGATAAGGGACTATTAATATAGGATGCATTGTAAAGTTACTTCTGGGACATCATATTTATTTTGTTTCTTAGCAACAAAATGGGTGTGACTGAAGGGAAATAGAAAATGAGAGGGCAGTCTGGTAGGTAGTTATCTGAGAAAGTCAGAAAGATGATGATGATTCAAGTGTTAGAAGAAAGGAATGTTTAGTCAAGTGATTTTGATCATACAATTGTAATTAAAGCTTTTTAAAAGAGTGGATACGAACATTATGCTTTACTGCCAGCTAACTACTGCTTTAGTTCAAAATAATTGTCTTAACCAATAATTTATGGCACTGAAGAGAAACCTAGTGCACACCCAGTCTTGTTTGTTCTGCTGATTCCTCTTGTTAGCCTTAGAGGAACAATGTAGATTCTCTTTTACTGTGAGTTATCAGAAAGACAAACAAAGAAAAATAAATGAATTTTTTCTCTCACCCTTCCATTCATATTCATGTATATTCACTTTAATTTCCTGGGTAACATATTACAATCAAGTTAAATTATTGACTTCTGGACTGTGTTTTTAATGATGCTTTTAGAAATATTTTTCTCTTCATCTTTCATCAACACTGTCATTAATTATATAAGTTTAGTTGGAAATTTTCATAGTGTTCCACATTTTTTAAAATTGGACTTTTCCTGCAGATTTACTGTATGACTAGCGTCATAAGGGGTAAATATAAAGGGAGTGATTTATGATTTCTGCCTTTAAGAATTTGTATGTATTCATTGGGATTAGAAGAGACAGAATGCTACAGAGTTCAAAAAGGGCAAGATTTTATTCAGATGGAAAGGCTTCCTGGAGATGCTGAAACCGGGGCTGGGCTTGGAAGGATGAGGAGGGTGTCTCAGGAGGAGGGACACCCTCGGAGGTAGAGTGGACGTGGTCAGTCCCCAGGCATATGTTGGGATGAGCATGTTGACCAGTTGAAAAATAGAGATAAGAATAAAAGGAAAATTATGTTTACAATAGTGCTTTGCAGGGTCTTAGACACTGAGATATTAAAACTTTTGATCAGAAAAGTTATATTTCTGGATAATATTTAGTGAGACTGCTTGGAAGAACATGGAGAGACATCAGAGAGGCAGGGAGACTGGTCAGGCAAGTATTGTAGTAACTTGGCTACAAAGAGCGTGAAATGGAGAACTGGAGAAATGAGGAAAATTAGAACTTGTGAATAATAATTCTGAAGCCACTTTAATGATATAGATACGAGAGAGAGAAGAGCCAAAGATGACTCACATTTTTAGCCTCCTGGACCTGTGTTCTGTCTCCTTTCACCTTCCTCCTGTTCTCCTTACTGGAGTCTGGCTTCTGCCCCTGTTGCATCACTGAAACTACTTCACACTTGGATGTCTCACATATTCTTCAAACTCAGCATGGTCAGATCTGAACTCTACACCTGTCTCACCAGTCGCATTTCCTGCTGAATGGCCCACCACCCTGTTACCAAGAGGAGAAAGACTCATTCTTTGCCTGAACCTCCCATATTCATCTCTAACCACCTGCTATGTAGCCTTAGCCTTTGTATGTATCTCAAGACAGTCAGTGAAGAGAGTAGATAAATTAACATAGCCAGCGAAGGCTTGCTGTGCTGATCCCTGGGGAGAAAGGAAGTCCTCACCCCTGTCCTCAAGGAGCTCACAGTGTGGGCCACTGGTTTCTAACCTTAAATAAGTACTTTATTTTTCTCTTTTAACGAAAAATATTTCTGGGGTAAACCTTCCCCACCACATTAATAATTGTTATTTTTAGTAACTGCAGGTTTTATAAATATTGTATTGCAGCTTTAAATGAAGAGGAGGAATTTTTTTACATTTATGTATAGGAATCTATATTTACTTAAAAATCCCAATATATACATGATTTAAGGAGACTTTAAACAATGCTCGGTACACAAATGAATTTGTGGATCACTTGTGAAAACTTAAAACTGTGTACCAGTTGCCTCCAACTGCTTCAAGTGTGGTTCACAGATTGGGAACCACTGGCCAAAAATATTTTAAGCCATCTGAACGTAAACAGGGAAGCAAACAGGGAAGCAGAGACATCTCCCGGCAAGGCGAGACTGAGGAGAGACAGCCTGAGGGTGTGGCGAGAAAGGGAGACAGACTTAGAGGGCAGGACAGCTGAAGGGGTGGAGTAACATGAGAAGATTCTCCTGGTCACATCTGCTTAAGTGGAGATTAAAAGGACCATAATTCCACAACATCGGATTCTATCAAATTAACTTTCATTTTTAAGAAAGAAAAAAGCTGAACTTCAGAGATTTAAAATGAGAAACATTGAGTATGTCCTTGTATGAAAAGGAATGGCCGAGTAAGATGTAAAATGCATGCTGATTAAGTGCTGGGAATATCATGCCCAACTCTCGAAGGGCAGAATTAACGTTCTGGTCATTGCATTCTCCAGCGCCTACCACCATGGCTTAGATATAGAACTCAAATATTTATTGAGGTCTCCCTCAATAAATATGTATTACCTTGAGTTCTAGAGAATTTAAAAATATAGTAATTTCTGCTACTTTTGCCTGATAAATTTAGAAATAATTCACAAGAAGTCGTGAGTGAGATAGAGTCACAAAACTGGTCATTCTTGTGTATTTAATGGCAGCAATCTCCTTGGAGTTTCAAACAACATTTTGTCCATAGCATCAAGAGCTTTTGAAAGGATTGAAATTCAAGTAATCCCAACTGTTTCCAGTGGCTGTTGTTGCTATTAAAGTTTCAGAGACTGAAATAGCCTAGGCTTTATATGAGTTTAAAAGTGAACGGGAGTGATTGGCTGTGTGAAACACATATGTGGCAGAGTATTCATACTCTTGAACTTTGCACCTTATTTTTTCTTTATTTTAAGGCCTGCATTTTCACAGTAAACCAGCTTTATAAATATATTTCTAAACGCTACTAGTCCTAATAATTTCTTCTACCAGCCATGAACAGTTTTTCTTTGAAATTTAAATGCATATAAGTCTTATTCATCTATTTATTTTGTGTGTATGACTTAATTTTTTGAGTAATACAACAAGAGACCATTTCCGCATTACAACAAAAATCTATAGATAATACTAAATTCAATGACTTCTCTTACAATTGAGTCTGCCTTTATCTTGGCTTTTTAGGCTGAAGGTTATAGCACCGCTTTCCTGTGTAATTCATCCTGTTACAATGAATTTGGGACTTTCCAGGTTCTTTTGTTTTACTGGAATTATATTGTTAGACAATGCTTTGCAATAATGGAATATTTATTAACCCAGAATGTTTTTATTATCCTGAGAATATGTTTGGTTAATAATTCTTAAAACTAAGAAAAGTATTTTTATATTTGAAAGATAAGCTAGTTAACTGTTTCTTTCAAAGTAGCATTTTAATCACTTTGACACCCTGAATTATGGAACAATATGTCATTTCTAGATTTCATAAATTCTGTAACGTTCGTGTAGAGTTCATTTTCCAATGAGAAGCCTATTTACGCTGGTGAGGCAAAGAATTATTACCCAGGGATCAAAGTGAATTGTTTCTTTATTGAAACTTTGCTGTGATATTTTTGAATTATGTCTTTAAAGAAGCTCATATTGGTTATAACAATATTCATGTTTCCTGTAACTTTGTGTAATAGTTTTCCTTCTGAGATATCTGATGGAAAAGTGTTACAGTTGCTAGGGAAGCAATTTTTGTCTAGTTTCTTAGTACACAGTAGGAATATGGTAAGTAGAGCATATTAAAGAAAAATTAGCATTTTAAATTCTTATTCTATCAAGTTACTGAGTTAGGAATCTTATATACTTTAGTCATTTAAACTTTGTAGCAATTATTGTGGCAGGTATTACAACCCCACTTACAAAGAGGTTAAATAAGCACTTCAGAGTCTCACAACTTGTAAGTAAGGAAGCCAGAATTCAAGCTCAGGTCTGTTTTTCTCCCAATATAATGATTTTTCTACAGTATCACATTGTCTCTTTAAATAAAGGAATTAAAAAATATATTTTTTTGTATAGTCATCATAATGCCTCTCATCTTAAAGTTTATTTTGCTCTTCCAAATGCACCACAATAAGAATTTTTGCCATTAAATTTGTTCCATAGGAGGCAGAGAAGGAGGCAATTATGGAAACATTTGTTTGATAGTCCAATAATTTCAAATTTCATGGAAAATACTAGCAAGAAGTCAGTGCTCTTTGAAAAATTTGCTTTTTTAAAAGCTCACAAAATATTCCAGCAGAATATTACCTCATTTATTCCTTTAGCAGCGCCAACGTATGCATTCTCTGGATAAGTTAAAGCAGCTTTAATAACTTCATCTGTGAAACAGTTCTGCAGTCGATTTAAATTGCATGTCTGAGTTCAAGTATAGAGAACAGACTTCATAGATTCATAGCATTTTAGAGTTTGAAGCAATTCCAATGACCAACCAGTAGTCTACCAATACCATTCATCTCTGTTTATACTTTGAAAGTTCTTTTCGGTCTGTTTAAAATAAAAAAATACCTACAGCGACAGCTCTGTGATAGTAGTGGCACTGGGATTGGAGTTGTGCAGCAGAGGAGGAAAGGAAGAACAGACAGGTGTTACCCTATGGGTTTATTAACCTTCTCACCCTGTGTGCATTTTCTCTACTCTAGTCTTCCCCGTCTATCTTTTGGTCTAATTACAATGTTCTTTTTAGGTATTTTATGCTTAGAGTGGGAAATATGCTGGATTTAGTGGTAAATTGGTTTATAGCAAATACCACGACTGTTAAAGAATCCAAATATTTTCTGTTTTCTCTAACCTTTCTCCTGCTTTCTTTAAGTTACACTCTTTTCTCTATTTCTTTCCTCAGAACCTTGAAACCCTTCCCCTTGACTCTAAGGAATCAAAATGACTTCCTCTGATTATACATGTCTAGAGCTTGAATAAGTCATATGTAATCGAATTACAGAAATAGAAAAAAATGCTTATATTAGTTTTGGTGGACATAGAGACTTTAAAAATACTGAAGTACAGCCCCCCCCCCCAAAAAAAAAAACTCCCAAAAAACATACATTGGTGGGATGAATGGTGATGATAGGAAGGACTGGAGTACCATTGTTCAGTCACCTGAAGTTTGAAGTTCTGAAAAGGAAGAATTTTTTAGGCTAAGGAGAGTGAGAAAGTTTGCCGGGATCTGAGAGAAGAGAGATCTTATTAGTTCAGAGTGATTCCATACTTAAATTCCAGGCCAAGTTATAAGGTAGTGCAAAAAGTACTTGGTTTTCCCAGGAATCAAATAGATGAACTGGGCTGGAGGCTGAGATCAAGCATAAATTAAGCTCGAAAAGATTATAAAACCTTAGCAATATATGAATGAGTGACAAGATGAACTGAGTTTTTTTGTGATTTAGGCATGTGTGTTTGTATATAATATATAATTCATGCCTCCAATTTCCTTTGTAATTCTTTGTGCAAACACTACAGTGGTCTACCAGTAACTAAACTAAGACCAGGAAATAGGTAGAGAAATAAATGCATATTTTAGTTCAAGAAGCCCCTAATGGGAAGAAATAGACATTTTTATAATACAAGGCAATGATTATCAGAATGCAGGTATGTACAGGTAGCATCTGCAGCATAGAAGAAGTGTGGAAGAAGCAAAGATGTCTCATGAGATAATGCATGAGCGGAAGCTTGGATATTGAACAGGGGCTTGCCAATTGGTCAAAACCACACTCTGTTTTGAGAATTCACCAATAGTTCACTGTGGCTGAAATGTAGTTTTTGAGAGAACAAGAAGAGTAGGGTTAGAGGGTTAAGAAGGTTCAGATTAGAAGGTTAAGAGGGTTCAGATTATTATAAAAGATCTTTACTGCCATAAGTAAAACTTAGAATTTCGCTTCTTAATTAATGAGAAACTATTTAAGAGTTATCTTGCAATACAATAATATTAGATTTGATAATAATAGTTAATATTTATTGAGCAGGTAGTATGTGTCAGACATTCTTTTAAATGCTTTACATTTAACTCATTTAATCATTTTAAGAACTCTGTGAAGTATGGATGCTATTAAAGATAAAGATGGAGGGAAATGATACCTAAAGTCAACCACCAGGATTACATGCCCAGGTATTCTGGCTATGTGTAATATGTGAGGCATGGGGAAAGAAGGTTACCAGTTAGAAGACTATTTCACAAGTGTATGTGGGAACTGAGAAAGACCTGGGCTAGGAGAGAGTCAGGGTGAAGGAGTGAGAGTTTTTCTGATGGTGAGGGCTGAAAGTTCCCAAACTGGTTGAGTAACTTTCTGTTGAGCAGCAGTCCTGATCCTGTCTTACTGCCTCCTTTCTATTGCTTACTTCCCATGTCAAATTCTGCCCTGTTCCTTTTCTTTAGTTTTTCTCTCTTATTTTCCCCTGTTAGTAACCCTTACTTACTCATTTTTTAAAACAAATATTTGTCAGATTTTTAGTTAGTGTGAGTCTTCATTACTTCCTGCTCAGTTGCAGAGAAAAAAGGCACACGGTTTCTGCCTTAAAGTGGTGTTTGATGTAGTATAACAGGTAAGATAAGTACAGAACCTGTAATTCAAGTCAGTTTGAGAGAGATCAGTAGACTGATACAAACTTCTGGAAGAGCCTTGTTCATTTGACTGTATACTTCACCTTCTGTTTGTATTTCTAAAGCTATTTGAGATAGATTCATCTGGGCTAGTGAGGGCTACAGGTCCCTTGTTTTCCTAAAGATCAGAGCCGGGGCCCTCCTAGAGTTATTCCATATTCAGCTTTTAAGGGTGTAGACTACTTAGCATCACACACACAGAGACACCCTTCCAAATTTCCCAGCACTTGGGCCTTAAGAGAAAAAAAATCTCACAGTAAGGCTGAGTACAAGTTTATGATGCTCAATATAACCACACTAAATTTTTAGCCACTGAGATTGGCAAGAACATTTTTGTGGGGCAGCCCCACATGCCCTATCCCTCTCTGGGAAGCTGTACTTTAATGTCTCTACTTTTAGATATTGATTATATACCCAGCCCCTTCTTTTGTCTATTACCAGCTGAGGAATGACGTAATTCATCCTTTCTGCTGCCTCTGCCCGTTATGAGAACAGAACTTCCATGCACATCTTCTCTGCCCACCTGAGAGGGGACCGATAGAAGATACCACTTCTGTTGATCCAGATCAGCTCCTCTCCTGGGAGTTAGAGTCTGTGCCTCATATGCCTAATTTGATAGTCATTGGTCCACATTTACCAACATGTGGAATACATTGTGCCATAACAGGGTCATAATCTCCAAGTTCCGCTTCTTCACCTTCTGTCCTTAGGTGTGGCTGGTGCTCTTGGCAGGAGAGAGGCCTTCTGTTCTTTCTTATTTCCTGTTTCTTTTTTATCTACTGTTTTGATAAATGAACAGAGTCAAGGAGATGGAAATTAAAATGACAGTCCTCTCTTTGCTCCTACACAAAACAGAAGCCTTGCATTTGAGACTGTAAAGGGCTTGCATTTATAAAGGACTTACATTTACTTCTCATTTGCCATCCAGTTTTCAGTAGGTCATAGCTCTGCAGAGAAGGAATTTCAGTGATAACATCTTACCTTTTGGGTGAGAGGAGGTTTGGACTGATGAGTCTCTTTGGGTTAGAAAAAGAAATCACTGTGCTTCAATATCTATACGCTGACTGAAGCAACTTTTCACTTGTTGGGCAGTGAGTGTTTTTCCTTTTCTTTGTTAATTCATTCACTCTATTTTTATAATTTCAACTATTTCCAGTGATCTCAAATTCCTTTTATTTTATCTGTTTATTAGGTTAGGAGTGAATGGTACTTTTTCAGAGGTTACTGATAAATTTAGCTTTAGCCTGTTAGTGAAATAAATAAAAAAGTAATTAAAAGAGAAAGCTATTTGTCTTTCCTAGAAGCAAAGCTTAATGGTAAGTTGCTAATTTCACAAATATATTTACTGGGGCACCAAGTATGTTTTGGCAATTTATTTCACAGTGAAGAAAGAAATATGTGACATTTTCCACTCTGGGAAAATGCAAAAGCAGACATTTACATGGCTGCCTCTCATATATATTCACTCATTAATTATAATCACTAATATTTGTTGTATATTTATAGATCAGGGTACTATTGCATCCGATCCTTTCAACACACTGTCTTGGTACCATATTAGTTTCCTGTGGATGATGTAACAAATTATCACAAACTGGTTGGCATAAAACAACAGGAAGTCTTTCATCATTGTATAGGCCAGAAGTCTGAAATCGAGGTGGAAGAAGGGCCGCACTCACCTCTGGAAGCTCTAGTTGAGAATCCTTCCTTGCTTCTTCCAGCTTCAAGTGACATTCCGCCTGGCTGCATCACTCCAGGATCAGCCTTTGTACTTACTTTATCTCTTCCTCTTCTCGTGTCTGTGTCTTCTCCACTTCTGTCTCTTATAAGGAAATTTGTCATTGGACTTAGGTTCTACTCAGGAAATGTAGGATGCTCTCATCTCAAGACTGTTAACTTAATTACATCTGCAAAGCCCCCATTTCCAAATAGGTAACATTCACAGGGTCTGGGTATTCCAACACAGACTGATCTTTCTGGGACCACCATCAACCCATGTACTCATCATCTCCATTTTTCAGAGAGACATTAAGTGGTGAATCTGTTAGGAATAGGGGCTATGCCTCTCTACCACTACACTGTGATGTCATGCTAATTTATTCTGCTCTATTTGCAGATGATATGTTTTGAAGAATTTCTTGTATGATTTTTAGTCCTTTATTTAATTAGGAATGAATGCACACCAGGTAAGTTTTTTCTACTTATCACAGTGTCTGTTTTGGGAAATATATGAGTAAGAGTCATTGATGGATTCTCTTGATACAAAGATTTAGTTACCTTGCTCTGGTTAACTCCAGCAGAAGAAAAGGCAACTCACTACTTTGACAGCAATGTAGACTTGTTTTTTTTTGGTTTAGTGAGACCAGTCAGGAGCATCAGAGTTCTAATCCTGACATCCTCACTACTAGCTCTAGAGCTGTGAGCAAGTTACTTTAGTTCTTAGAACTTCAATTTATTTACTCATAACTTAGGAATCTCTATTTCATATAGTTAGGTTAGTTGAAAACTTAAACCTGATCATTTAATAAGTAGTTTGCTTAAATTAAGCATATAAATATTTTTAAAAATATAATTCCAATGTCTATGAATTTCTTTGGATTTATTTAGGTATCTTCCACTTATAGTAAAAGATAAGCTTTTAAACAGTTCTCTATATCACAAATGATGGAGCTTGCTCCTTTAAATTAAAAAAAAATTAATATGTCATCATCTTTCATTATCTATGTACATATATGGTATCTTTTTAAAAGCTCAAATAATACTTGCTTTGCCTGTTAGTGGTATCTCCCTTAGCACACTTTGGTTTTGATGATCGTGTATTTTTTTAAGGCTTATTCCTCGTACCCACTGACTGACACGTATACCAAAATGGGAACAATTACTGGAAAGAGTGTTCTCAGATCACATCGGGTTATTATACTTTTAGCATTTTGTCAGTGATGGCTTCTTCCTAAGGAGACATTCTTGTTAAGGTTAGAGGTCACTGTTTCTTTTTTTTTAAGAACACTATGTTTTAATTGTGAGTACTATTTTCTAGACAGCAAACATGACCTTCTTTTATTTTATTGTCCTTTTTAGTAGATGTTTGTTGAGAATACTGGATATTGATAAAATAAATTACTTCAGTCTAGTCGCTCTTACTTATTCTTTTTTGTTTTTCACATTTGCATAAGTCTGTTTGATAAGGCCATGGTGGTTAGAATTATTTTTCCTTCTATTTTTCCTAAATGAAAGGCCTGAATTTTTTCACCATTGTCTTCTCTTATATTGTTAAATTACAGACAACTGAGAAATTTTCTTAAATGTATGTTTTAGGAAACTTTTTTGAAATATGTTTTTCTTGGCATTTTTAGAAAAAAACTGTTGGACTCGTCTTAATGTGATTTATTTTAAATGCAACTGTTGCTTATACATTGCAAAAGCCTGTAAGGTTGTAAGCCCAATTCAGTAGTATTTGTAATTTTTTTTTCTTTTGTACAGATAATAACAGATCATAGATGTAAAATTTGTTTTGACCATTAGAATTTGTGATACTTGTTCAGGAAGAGTATATTCACAGAATTGAAAATAGCATTGGATTTTTAAAGTATTCTGACCCGAATGATATTGCATTACTAATACTTCCCCTGCTATTAATTTCCTCCTGGAATGGAAAATGGTTCGTTCCTACCACAAGACATTTACAGCCCCCACCCCTTATCCTTGTGCACACACCCATATTTCTATTCAAAGCAGAATAATATCAAATCGGAAGTAACAATGTAGAAAACAAAGATAAACTTTACTTAGAGAAATATTTTTCCTCCTGTTTTCCTTTTTTTATTGATATTAAACAAGAGCTATTTGGAAATCTTTAGAATTTACTCTGAAGGGGTCCCAGATATTTTCTGTTTCCTGATACTCTTACTCTTTACGGAAATACGTTAATATGTTTAAATATATTATCTGATATTAAATGTAAATGAATTTTTCTGTTATCAGTAGGAGATGTTTTGAAACACATGTAGAGGTTTTTGAT
This sequence comes from Eonycteris spelaea, assembly GCA_003508835.1. Taxonomy (NCBI): domain Eukaryota; kingdom Metazoa; phylum Chordata; class Mammalia; order Chiroptera; family Pteropodidae; genus Eonycteris; species Eonycteris spelaea. The sequence continues at coordinate 4,756,770 of PUFA01000074.1, read as the reverse complement.
TTTTATAACATCCCATCTATAATTTGAAGTAACTTTCAAAATATAAAGCTGTGGTAAGAGGTATGAAAACAGCAGGCATGTCAAATTTTTAAATGTAAATGTTTCAGTAAATATATGATCATTTTTACCTAATATATGTATTCCTAATGTTCTTTGGCAAAAGGCCATTTCTTTTTCAAATTTAAATATTTAATAGATTTAAGGTATTAGAAATTGCATCTGAGTATATTGTGGTTATCTCAATTAGCATCATACCATTTAGGTTTATAGTTAAATGTTCGTGAATTTAGGCTTAAGAAACACAAACATTTATCTAAAATTATTGGTAATACTTGGTATCCCAAAAACTTCAGGGGCGTGGCTAATTCTGAATAACTGAATTTTCTGGATAAATTGACATTAAGTGCCTATATTCTTTAAAATGTTTACTGAAACATTTTCGTAAAAGTCTTTTAAAAATGATTTATTTTTTATATTAGTTTCTTATTGCTGCTGTAACAAATTACCACAAATGTAGGGGCAGGGAAAAACCCACAGTTTAATTATTTTACAATTCTGGAGGTCATAAGTCCCAAATAGGTCTCTCTGAGGTAAAATTAAGGTGTCTATAGGTTGTCTTCCTTTCCGGAGGCTCCGGGGGAGAATCTGTTTTCTTGCCTTTTTCAGCTTTTAGAGACTGCCTACTTTCTTTGGCTCCCATTCTTTTTCTCTTCAAAGGTGGCAAAGACTGCTGAGTTTCTCACGTCATATCAACCTAACACTGACCTTCAGCCTCCTTCTTCCACATTTAAGGACTCTTGTCATTACATTGGGCCTAGTGGGTAACCCAGGATAGTCTCCCTGTTTTCAGGTCATCTCATTAGTAACTTTAATTGCACCTGGAAGGTACCTTAATTTTGCACGGTCATGTAATTTAACACTATTTCGGGTCTGGAGATTAGGACAGGGACATTATTGGGAGGCCAATATTCTGCCTACCGCTTTTGCCTACTTAAAGTCTTGAATTATGTGCACTGAACTGACTATAACTATACAGATTGCATGAGATAGGAGGTCCAGTTGATTTATTTTATTACCATCTATTACCCAGGAGTGAAATAAACAGTCCTTCCAGGCTTCCTCTCAGCTTAGTTGGTGGGCCTTTGTGATTCACTAATACTTTTGTAGGTTAGTTACTACACTTGTAAAACACAGTAAATATTTCCTGTACCATAGTCATTAAGGACTACTGTTGGGACACAGGTCAGTTTTTGACACTCCTTCTCACTCTTGAGAAGTACAGTGCTATTAATCCTTCAGTTGTTTATTCTCTTTATTACGTAAAAATTAAAAGACTGTTCCCATCCTTATTATTACATCTCTCACTATTATCACAGTTCATGTGTCTGACTTCTGGTCACTTAGGGTGCCAGTTTTTCGAGACGTCTAATCTTTATTTGATTCTAGTTTCGCCCTGGTGTTTTTGCTGTCTGCTGCATTCTTTGTTCTTTCGCATTTTTTTCCCCTTTATGTACAAAAAAAATATTTTTTTAAGATGAAGAAATGGAAGTTCGAGTGACTAGTCCAAGGTTACTCATCAATGGCTGTTTCCGGATTGGAACCCAAGTTTCTTTGACCCAGGAGAGCCCTTGCTTACTCTGTGACTGCTTTGCTGTCCAACATTCACTCTAAATCCTGGGCCTTTTCTTTTGAAACCCATTCGTCTTGACATTTTAATAAAGAGGTCTTTGCATCTTACATTGAGCGTAAATTTACTATCAGGAAGATAAGAGTAAAATTGAATGATACTTTCATTCCACTTTATCCTTTTAGAGAGCCAAAACAGGAAATTGGGGATAATGTCCATGTTTTAGTAGATTCAGTAGGAGCAGTTCATATCCACGCAATTTTCATTTTGGGAGGAGGAAAAGAATTAGGCTGTTTTATTCATACTCTTTTAAGGGAAGATAAGAAAGGAAATAAAGGGGTAAACCAAAAGACATTGGCTATAAAGTGCCGGTTCACTCCCTGTGAGTCACTCACATTATTCTGCTTTTAAAACATGTTAGGAATTCATTTAATCTTCTTCACGGCACACCCACTTCCCTATAAGCCTAGTGTAGTTCATGGTTAAATTGGTCATTCTCAGCTCACCACTTTGGCTATGCAGTCACCTTGCCAGTGGTGATTTGATGTCCTGCTATTGGCCAAACTCTTCTTATTCTGTCTTAATTTCTTCCTTACATAAATGGATACCTGACTAACAAATATGTTATCTAATTTTAAACTTTGCATTGCCTTGGCATTATTTCTGTGAGCTGAAAAAGCTACCTAGGGTACTAAATACATGATGGTGGTCACTTTGCCCTTTAATTCATGTTTTGCTTTAATTGGCTGCTCTTCTTAGTTTTCTACCTTCCTGGTTTTCACAAATGATTATTTGCAGAAAGCATCCATTTTATGCTTATTTGCTCTATCCTAAAGTTTACTACACTGCATGCAGTGTTAATTGACCTGCATTTGCATGCTAGTACTCTGGGACAATATGAAGCCTGCAAGCTTTGTATTCTTATGAAGGAAGGTGAGGAGATTTTATACAGAGTGGTATGGCTAGTTGCTAAATGACTTCTCTACTCTTTTCTCTGCCTTAATAGATACTTGTTTGTATGCATTCCCAGAAAAGGTTGCTTGTTTGTATGCATTCCCAGAAAAGGCCCTTGATGGGCATCTGACACGAGGAACTTACATTTTAAACATATTTACATTTCCTTAGTTTTGAATTTTTCTTCTTGAAGAAGAGAATGTATAAAAAAATATTCTCTAAATTGGAAACTTTACTGGAAATCAAGATTCATAATTGGAGACTGTACTAGCAATTAAGATTCATGCTCTTCACTCTGTTGTCAACTTTTTCAGAAAGATCTGGAAATCTTTTATGCCGCATTGATTAAACTGTTAAAGAGTGACTGAAGTTATCAGATTTGGCATCTGAATAGTCTAAAATATTCATGTCATTATCCTTAAAAGTTACTACTGCCTTTAGCAAAAGTGTTTTGAAAAAGAAATATATGTTTGATAATTTGAAGCTCAGAAAATTCAGTTAAAGCCTGAGAAAATTTCTTGGCTATAGCAAATTATTGCTATATGTATCTCCTGGATAAATTATTCTTTTTAGCTAAAGGAGACTACATGATAGAATGGAAAGAACATGGGCTTCAGTGTCAGACAGAGCTGAAGTTATATCCTGGTAACATTTACTTGCTTTCTGTATTAGAATGCATGATTTAACATTTCTGACAGAAGGTTCAGAATCTTCTCTTATAAATAACATTTATTAAAAGGTGCCAAAGATGCAGTTGTAGATGGTAGCATGGTATAATGAAAAACATTTTTGAATTGGGTGTTAGTCCAAGATTTGGTCTCTGCTCTGCCGTTTACTAGCCATGGGGACCTTAGGACATTTTTTTTTTCTTCTTTTGTTTAGAAAGAAAAAATTTTGTTGATTTTATTTTGTGCATGAGCAATATATTCATATTGTTCAAATTCAAAATTCATATTGTTCAAATCCAAACTTTTACAATGAACACTCTTTCTGTTCCTTTCCCTCGGTTATTCATTTCTCCTCTTTAGAGCAACCAATAGGAGAAAGTTTAATATATTTTAACATGTCCATGTATTGAAACACTATGCATCTATATCTTTGCAGATATTTTATGTATGTAAGAGCAATACATATGTACATTTCTCTCTTGTCCTACAAATGGTAGATACTGTTCATGCTGTCTTCTATCTTGCTTTTTTAACTTAATTTTTTAAACGTCAGCTTATCCTGGGGATCTTTCTATATCAATAATAAAAACTTGATCATTTTAAAAATAGGTACATAATGTTCCATTATATGGATGTACCAAAATATAGTGAACTGGTTTCCTATTGATGGACATTTAGTTTGCTATTAACAATGCTTTAAATATTTACTTTAAATATGCTTCATTTCACATATGTGTGATCATATCTATAGGATAAATATATAGAACTGGAATAAGTAGGTCAGAGGGTATGCCCATTCTTCATCTTTAGAAGGGAACAGACCCTACAGACAGAGTGCCGTTTGGACAAAATGTTGTGTATGTTCAGTTAATATTGCTTCTCTTTTGTCCATCTTGTAGTACATATGGATATTGTGGGCACGTTTTAACCAATGCGGCTTGTGTCCGGCTTTTTTGAGACTTCATGAATGTTGCTTTTAATATACATATGCTCATAGAACGAGTCTTTTGGACTTTGTTATGTGGCTGCCCTTTTCCAGAAGTAGTTTGTTTCAAAAATAGAAGCGAACATTTCCAAAACATCCTTCACCTTCAAAATATCTAATTCGTTGCAATTCCAGGATGCCCTTTGACATATCATACGATGCCAAGATTAAAAACACTATCTTTGATTTTTTGAAAAATCACTAGCAGAGTGGAAAGCAGGCACTTTCTTGTAACCTTTCTCTTCTGACTAACTTGCAATGTGAGTTTGCTTGGCATGAAAGAGAGCATTCTTGATGAGCACAAAAATTTGAGCTCATCCATATTTATTCCAATGCTCGCAAATTTTCTTCAGGCTTCAGAGGCTATATCTTCCGGTTTTGACATATGACCATGTCACAAAAATCTTGAGAATTTTTTTTTTTAATTTTCTAGTTTAAACTGAATCCTTGGTATTAGGCACATTAATATTTCATATTAGTCTGAGAGTTTTGCATTTTATCTGTATGGTATCAGTTCTTAAGTGAACTTTTCTAATATCATTCATTGTCTGAGGCATACCTTGATACTGGGTATGTAGGAAGATGGTGAAAATGAGAACAAGAGCCATGTATTAGAATATCTGTCACGTAATTATAGCTATATCACTCTTCTAACTAATTTATATACAGTTACTCATATATAATACAGCATCTTCCCTGTGAAATAAATGATATTCTTTTTCTCCACTTTATGTATGAGCAAAGTACAGCATAGAAAGCTAACTTAACCTGAGGTTGCCCCTTTAGTAAATGGCAGGACCCTGCTTTAAACCCAGGCAACCTGGCTGTAGAGTCCATACTCTCTATAGTATACCTTTATTTAACAGATGTATTTTTAGTGTAGTATTTTGGTGCTCTTAAGGACTCCTGAAATCTAAAAGACTGTTAGCTTCGCTTCCTCTTAAGGCCTATCTCTACATGCTCACTCTTTTTCCCCCTTTCCTTCTTCCTCTTCCCCTCCCCCCGCCCCCCTCCCCCCAATAAATGCCCTATGGCCAAAGTGCTATTGTGGTACTAAATTTAGATTGTACTTTGACTCCCATTTTTTTTTCTGGTTCTTTTTTTTTCTCTGAAGTCAGTGCCTGTTTTTCTGTCATCCTGCTCTGTCTCTTTTGTCACTGCCAGTATAGTTTATTGTTGCTCATCAGTATTGTGTATAGGTGGTAAACCTGTTAGTGCATTGGCCTCCCTCCCCGCCCCCGCTCCTTGGCACAGTGAATTGAGCAGTCACGTTTCTTAGATATATTTATTTACTCTGGTTGTCAGAGGTGGTTTCTTTATTATTGAAAGAGCTTTTGCCAGCTACTTTACTCATTCATTCTTAAATATTTATTAACCATCTCTTGGGCCAAGTTCTTTACAACTGCTAAGAAAATTGAGATTGATAAATTGTACTATGATTGGAAGACTTGGAGTCTAAAGAGGTCTTATACATATCATGATTCTAAAATTTTTCTGCAAATATTCAGGAACATATTGCTCCAATAAAATAATAATACCAGTACCTCATATTTTTATGATGATTTATAGGTATTTAGAGCTTTTTGTGTTTTCTTGCTGAAGTCAGCAAGAAAATACAATATCTAGCATATACACAAATATACATATTAATTATTTGGAAATTATAATGTAATATTATGTAATTATATGACTCAATAGAATTATTATCTGAATATATTTTAGTTTGCTTATTTTATAAGGTTTAATCAAGAAATCTCTGTAATTTTAAATATTGTTCTTATCCTATTCAATTATTGTATGTGAATTTTCTATGTAAAAAACATTTTACTCTTTGGATTCAAAGTTAAGACATTTCATAAAGATTTATACATTATTTAGTAGAAACCTTTTGATTACTTTCTGATATGCAAAGACTAAATGAATCACAGAAGATGAGGAATTTAAAAGGCTTGTTAGCAAGTATTTAACATGTACTATTGTCCTTGTAAAATTATTTTAAGCTCTATCTGTTGTCACACACTGAAAGATAACAAAGAAACAATGTGACTTTGGCTAGAGCTTATCACTTCTCAGAATAACTTTGGTGTATTATCTTTAGTGGTGTGCTAGCTTAGTTGGCCCACTTCAAAATATCCATCAGAGACACCACAGATTGACTTAAGCTTTGATAACGTGCAGTTCCATGTATGTCTAATTTGGGAAGTTTGAAAGTCTGGAATTCTAAAACTCTAATTTTGAAATTCTACAGTGTCTGACAATAGCTCTCTCATTTAAAAGGAAAATGGGAATAGTTCCGATATTTGTAATTAATGATATGTTTATTATTTTTCTTACTAAAAATTACCAATTATAATATTTTGGCATCTTATTTGCACAGGCATTACTAGAAAGTAATCCATGAAAATAGGGTGTAACCTTTCTTGGAAGTACACTCTACCTGAAGTATGAAGTTGAGGTCCTTGTTGGAATAAAATTAAATAAAGAACTAAGAGAATGAGAAATGCCCCCAAAAACAAACAAAAGAAATAAAAGCTTGAACTTAAGGAACAAAAAGAACTAATTGAAAACAGACTCACAAATAACAGGGTGAAAGGATTACCCTACCATGTATTACAATGTAAAGCTAAGGGCAAAGAGGACTTGGTGTTGGGAAGCTGTAAAATTATTTAATGTTTCTGCTAGAAAAAATCGTTCCCATCTCAGAGTTTTCTACCTAGTCTGTCTCCAGCTTAGAGCCACAGTTATTTTTTTTCCAGTGAAACTATTTAATTTATTAATTAAAATGTATTTAGTAAATTTATTGTGTACCTGTTTTATGCCAACCATTCTGCCAAATGCTAAAGACAGAAAAATTAGTAATCTATCTGAGTGAAGACTTGCTAGATTTACTGTTCATAAACTGCTTGTGCTAAAGCAAGATTCTAATAAATTTTTGAGTGTGCAGTAAGTCAAAGAGTATTCCTTAGCTTTTCCGAATCAAGGCCCTGAAACTCTATTGAACTTAAGCTTGAAGCAAATTCCTGGGTTCCATTCCCAAAGATTTTGATTCTACGAGTCAAGTCTTTCTCACTCCCTAGACCATATGTTTTACCATGGGCCCTTACTGCTTGTTCACTTCATCTTCCCAAATAAATGTTAGCACCCTTGAAGGAAAGATTAATTTCTTATTCAGCTATGTGGTATCTACTACAATACCCAAAACAGAATTTTAACACAAAAGAGATGATAAAATATGCATAAACATGAGGGATTAAATCCAGGCAACATAATGATTAACTAAGTAGTTACTTTGTCCAGTATATGATCCATAAAGGAAAAAATGGTAACAACTGAGGTTAGCTCAGAAAGCGAAGTTTTCCTGTGCAGCTTAGTATAAATTGTTTTCTAAGAGGAAATGGAGTAGAAGAAGAATCCTTTCTTTTTGCTTTAAGAAATACATTATTAATTCTCTACAGAGGACCACTGACTCTTCTCTCCTGTATATGAACTAATTTCTTATCTACTAAGTAGGCAAAGATAGTGCATAGTAAAGTTTGCTTACTACTTACGACGTTTTTAACTCTGCCCAGTGTTTTTAAAGCTTGTTTAATCATTGTTCTCAGTAACTACCTAATGCCTAAAAAGAGTATGCTTCTCGAGATGAGATGACCTGTGGATGAAAACAAACACTTTGATGATTATTTTTTATATATCATTGCAGTTAACTATTTTTAGAATAGCTTAATCTTCTCTATAAATCATATATTCTGTTTAGTCGCAACTGTTTCTTGACAGTACAATATATTCTTTAGTATAATTTTAAAAATCCACAAGTTGTCGGGTTGAGTGGCTGAGATATTTGTTTAAAGAAATGTGGGCAACATTCTTGTGGTTGGAAAAAGTAGGAAGAAAATGAAGTATTGTTTAAACGATGTTTTTAAAACTTGTCTTATGAAATGGATTATAGCTAAAATTCAGGGTCTGTTTTTAAAATAAAAATGAGAACAGACAGTTCTAATTCCATAAATATTGTCTAAATATGAGTCCCTTAAAGAGGCAGTATTAGAATTAATTTCTGATAATGCATTCTGTGACCTCAGTAGAGTGTTAACTAATTGAATGAAAATAGATATAAACATCTCTTAAATATAGCAAAGTTTACTCTAGGTAAAAATCTTGTTTTAATATATACTAATGTTATATAAATCTGTCAGAATATGAAATCTTCCATAAGAAAAATATAACAAAGAATAGAATCATAGAGAAAGAAAAGATCTTTTTTCCTTAGATTTTGTTTAATGAAATAGTGGTATTTGATATTGGCTTAAAAAAAAATTGATCTAGTTTCATATGGTGGCAAGTAAGAAAAAAGGCACATCAGGAAAAAGCATGGGCACAGCTATGATGTGGTCATGGAGCCTGGAAAGGGCAGGGCAAGGCTGGGTGCCTTTAGTTTGTCTAGTTTGTGATTAGTGTATCTGGAACAGAAGGGGAGTAGCTGGAATGTAGTGAAGGTGTGTATGTCGGTAGACCTGTATGTTGGTAGACATGTATGTTTTCATGGGTTTCCTTTGTTTTTTTTTTTAGTATGTCTAATTTCTTATGTGATATTTGAAAGTATTAAGCTGTAAATCGTCTCTTTTTATGTGTATATCACTAATGGTACTAGTTTATTTCATATTTTGAATCACCAAATGTACTTCTTAAGAGTTACTTTTATTTTTATCAAAATATTTTATACGAATAGTGTAAGAAATTAAAAGCATTATATAACCCGCTCCCCCCACCCCCCAATCCAAAAAACAGCAGTCTCTTTTTTTGTCCCTCTTTTTATCTGTTTTTTTTTTTTTTTCATCAGAGGCAACCAGTTATTTCCCCTGGTATTTACCTTTATACTTCTACATAATAATCATCTGCTGACTTTTGAGTTATCAGGTTACTATTCACTGACTTCCTATTTGGTGGGTGAGGATTTTACCTTACTTAGAGCTCTACTTGTCTTACGGTCTTGTCAATATCATTATTTTGGGAGGATTATTTAGCAATGCCTTTTAAAAGTTATATTCAATCCTTTTATTCTTATGGAAAAATAAATATGCAGTGCTGAGCTAAAATTTGGGAGAATTCACAATATCAGAATTCAGTAACAGAGCCTACAGTGTCCCATGAAGAGCACTCCTAGGTACTGTGGGCACTAAGGGAGAGTTTGTGAGCCACAGCCCCACTTATTCTACATGGATTCACTTAGTGTGCCGTTCCGGTGACCCTGGAACCCATCTCTCCTCGCCAAATCACAGAGCACTTTATGTGTTTGTTTAGGTTCTGCATGTTTCCAGTTGAGTGCTTATACATAAAGAAATTCAGCATTTCAGAGAGTATACATAGACATGGCATTTGAGGAGGAATGGATTGAGTAAGCTTATGGGAAATGTGCAAATATTTTCTAAAAATACATTTACAAAAAAATTCTCTTTCACATTTTCATATATTTATTTATATTGTTCCACAATGTTATCTCCACAGATAATGTCTTTGCTATCACTTTGTCATAAAAGTCTGCCAAGAATGAGACATTCATCTTCCCTTTTGTTATTGAATTTCTCATCTTTCTGTTTTTATAGTTTTCATTGTTTTATTATTTTAAGGTAGTTAGTTGCTTTTCTTTGTGTCCCTTTTCCTGAGCACATGCCATCATCCCTTTTAGATGGAAGAGGTTCCATCAAAAGGTTACAAAATCCTTTGGGTTTAAAGTGGCTTTCAAATTAATGCTGCTTTTCCTTGTTCTCTGCTATTTTTTATTTAAAGCCCTTTTCTCTTTAAGAAAATATTAAGTGGCTACTCTCTGTTTGTAAAACAATTACATATATATTGAAGAGCATTTGAAGATACAGAAATAAGAAACTTGTGTATCATCTAGAGAAAACAAACATAGTTTGGTATATGCTTTTCTGGTCTGACTACATATAGACACACACAGATTACACATTCCTTCAACACATACTTTAAGAATGCAGAAGTAAACAAGATAGATAGGGTACCTGGCATCATGAAATGACTACACTAGCTAAAAGAAGACAGTCAACATATAATAACTTAATTATTTAATTATATTTTTTTACAAATGCATTTAGTATAAGAGCAATTTTAAGGAAGGAAATAGTATTATTACGTTCATGAGCAGGTTTTGCCATTAAAAAACGTCTTATAATATGTTATAAAATGGCTCTGCAATGTGCTATATGTGTATAAAAGCTCAGTTTCCAGTGTGTGTAAATTTGTCAATTACTATTTCTCCTAGGGGATTTTATAGGATTATGTCCTAATAGAATTCATTATGAGGGTGAAGAGTCCTTTTGTTTTTAACTTTATCTTTAGGATATAAATTTTTCCATTTAAATCTTTAACTTCTGCCGCTACTGAAGTACCAGAGTAGTGAGATCGGCTGCTTATAATGAATTGGCCCATGATAATACCCAATGATGATTATAATGTTAAGTAGATTCATTTTATAAATACAGGGAAGTGCTTTACAAATTATGACTGTTTTATTTATCAACTACAAGTTGTAGGTATAGTGTTAGATAATTTGCATATTTTACATCATTTAATTTTCAGAATATCCAGTGAGATAGGTGGTCTCTTTTACATACGAGAAAACTAATTCAGATAATTTAATTAATTTTGACTAACTTGTGAAAATAGTATTGAGATAGAAAATTTTGCTTGGCTCCAATTAAAATTCATGCTTTTAATTTTCTTGAAGTCATGCTCTCTCCTTGCAATGGTGAGGTAGATGATGAGAATTATTCTACTCATTTCTCAAATGAGAAAAATGAGGCAAAGAAAGGTTAAGTTTCAAGTGTAATAGAAAGGGTAGTGAAATAGTCATCTTAATTTTCTGAACTTCAGTTTTTCTGTCTATATAATAAGAGGATTCATCTATATTAAACTGTTTCCTGAAGTGTCCTGTAGTGATGGTACCAGGAGGCCAGTGAAGTGCATTGAATATCTGCCCATACTCGAACTTCAACTACAGAAGCTGTGCTTTTGTTTGTTTTAAATATGAGACCTTGAAATATTCAAGTATAAACCACCAAGCATCATAATACTAACCTAGTTTGGGAATAAAAATTGGGACTTTCAGGTTTGATTTGCTGCTTAACTTTTATTCTAGATGAGAACATAAGTAAATCATTTCTCATTTTTCTGTAAAATAAACTGAGTCTTTTTTTTTTTGGTAAAAAAATTTAATGACGATTAAGTTATGTAAATGAATATTGATCTTGATGACTGTTTTTAATAAAACCATGTGTTGGGTTTCCTCTGTAAGTAGTTAAACGGTGATTTTTTTCCTTTTTGTCTAGAGCATTTCAGCTATAGCAATGATATTTGAGCCTATATGTAGATATTCATGCTCACTATTTTTGTAAATGAAAGAAAATATATTTATTTCATAGAATGAAGGATTAGACTGGTAGGAAATGGCGATAATTTGACATAGGACAAGTTATTATTGTTTGTCTATCAGGAAACCTGAAAAACATTATGATTTTGATGTTGATATTATGTTAAGTTAGTCTAGACGATCTGTTAAGATCTGTGTGATTCTTTGATTTCTTAAGCCTTTACTGAGAATTTTGTCGAGTTTCAGAAACTGTTCTAGTATTCTTAGTATTCAGCTTTATTGAACACAGACTACAGCAAATATCTAGGTCACAGCAAATATTTTGGTGACTCTGAAATGGAAGCTGTAATTATCTGACCTTGACCTTCTGTCTAGTACTGTTTTTATAGGGCCACTCTATCTCTACAAATGCTTTTTCTAAATAACTGGTTTCTTACAGCTGTACTCATCAATATTTCAGCACATTTAACTGCTAGTCCTTTTCTTCAGAACTCACATAAGACACACAGTTCAACAAGACGAGCAATGAGTCATGCAACATCGTTTTCATAGGAATACCAAAGCATAAGCATATGCCAAGTGTTTGCTTTGGGTAGGTTTCCCTAGAAAACAAGAGATTACTGAATGGTAAATTGTATTTTATGTGACAGCTGAAAACAAGGCCATGTGTGAAATCAACCAAATTCTTAGATGTTGTGCATGTCAAAACAGGAACAAAAATTATAATGCAAGTTTAATTTCCTCAAATATGGTCCCAACATTAATTGAGGTATGCAGCTCACCCACAGCCTTGGTGTGGCCCATGAACACAGCTGCTAACTCTGATCTGTAATTACTATATTTTATTGCCATGTTTGACTGGGCCTTTGGGTTATAACCATTGATGCAAATGAGAAATATGATAGGAATCTCCTATTCCCATTCTCTAGAGATTTGAGGGGATGCTTAGCACTAATGTAAGGGAACCGTCAGATACGAGGATGTGTTTTTTTTTTCTCACTAAAGAATCTAATACAGTTCAGGTTATTTGTCCTAAGAGTTAGGTATTAGTGTTTGGCTTCTCGAAATTTTCACAAGTAGGCCATAGGGAAAAATCTCTGTCATTTAGTTTAGTTTATAAGTACTTGCTAGACAGTATTGTTGTTTGAACCATATGTATAGTAGCCTATGGTCAGCACTTTTGTTCTCAGTGATTATAATTCTGTCAAAAGCAAATTTGGTGAGGTTGAGTTTTACAGACGTGTCCTAGCCAGAACTCTGTGTTAACTATTATTGTTGATAGGTCTATTTATTTTGTGCCTTTGAGGATATTATTGAATGCGGTCATTTTCAAAAATTAAAACTAGTTTAATATTATTTTATGACTGGGCTGTTTCAGTTTAGTGAGCATTTATTGTATGACCACTGTTAGCTAGCCATCATGTTTATTATACAGCCTATTAGGCTTCCAGATCCTTTTGATCTCTGCTTTTGGGTCAAAATTAATGTTTATCAAACCGAGGCTCACTATGCATTCATTTTGAGTCAGGAGTAGCATCTCCCCTTTCCCCCTTTTTTGTCTTGTAAATGAATTGGACTAGAACAGAATATATATTTAATGGATTGCATGTGAAGATATATGCCTTATTGATTCATATTATACTAGGTAATTCATGATACAAAGTGGATTTCTGATTATATATTGTGATAAAAAGTTGGAAAACAGGAGTCTGTGTCAATGCTACATAATTTGCAGTCCTTAGACCCTAGGACCAATTTGAACTATTTTGTTCCTAAACTACAATGAGATATAGACTAAAATTGAGAATAAGCATTTAGAAATTTTTGCACAAGTTGACATTGTCAGTTTTCAAGCTTTTGATCAGAGGATTTGTCCAATTGAAAGGTGTAGACCCGTTTGGGTGTTGTTGAACTTGCATGATGAGTCACATATGTTGGGAGTTGTGTACTGTTAGGAAACACTATTCCAGGGTCATTTTCTAATTTATTGGATTCAAACAGTGTGGAAGGAATTAGTTCTGTCAGGGTAATAAACTTACCTTTTGGTAAAATATGCAGAATGTGTTGCTAGTTTGCTACAGTTTCAGATTTTCTTCCTATAGTGACAGAGGTATTAGAGTAGAAAATATAATTTATAATGTTTTCTATTATCTCTGTTTAAAAAAAGTAATACTTTGTTAACATTGGAAAGCTTTGGAATTCTAATGTAGCTTTAATTTTACAACAAAATCCATTAAATTATCAATCAGAAATATAAGCAATATTGTCTTATTTTAGAATCAAAATTTAGCTTTTATAAAAATAGTTTCTTAATAAAAAAAACAACAATGTGTTTCAGTCCTTTCTATGTGATAGTATAAATGTGAAGTTAATCACAAATAATATGAGAACTTTTAAAAATCTAATATTTGAACATTTGCTGGCTTATATATTTTTTTGATTCAGATACTGTTATATTGAATATTTTGAACTAATTTAATGGTATTCAGTGATGAGGATGTTGGACAAGATTCTGTTTCTGAACTGTTAAATGTGAAATTAAGGGTCACCTTATTAAACAAGGATAGTCCTGGCTTTATTTATGGCTAAAATAGCTGTATTCAGTAATTAATTTTTAAATTCTTTGACTCTGAGTAACTATCTCCAGATTTCAAAAAAAACATAAACCCACCCAAATTATTTTTTAAGTGTTTAATTAATGGAAAAACCTAAGTTGAGACTAAAAAGAATGAAGTTTTTATTTCCGGGCTCTCCACACGACAGCAGACTGTTTTCCTAATAAGGCTGTGCTAACTGCTGGAATGCTTGTCTCAAATTTTATTGAAATACCTAAAAATACTCACTTTACAAAAAAAGTTTGTAATTTAATATTTTAACCGAGACAAGAATAAAAAAAAAATGAGATGTATCTGGAAAAAGTTAGTGGCAAAATTGTGCCTATAATATTAGTATAGGACAGAGAGCATATAAATGTGAACCTTGAAGAGCATTATCTTACATTTTGGACCTATGAAGAACAAACTAGCTATTTTACTATTTTCTATTCATATTTGTCTTGTAAAATTTGAGGCAAGTTTTAGTCTCTTCACTAGTAAGTAGGCTTATACAGTTCAAAATATATACAGACTATTACCCAAATGAAGTACTGTGCTTAGGAATACTTTTCCATCTCACTTAGAGGAGTAAAAGACAAGGTTCTTTTAGTGGCATAAAGCAGCTTATGTGTGCTGGCTCCTGGGTATCTCTCTGGCTTCATATCTCGCTATTCTCCCAGCTTTTTTTTCGCATTCTAGCCCCATTGGCACATTCCTGCCTCAGAGACTTTACACTTGCTATTTGATCTGCCTGAAACTATCTACTTCAGGTCTCTGTTCAAATTTCATCCGATTATGGAGGCTTTCTCTGATTCTTTTATATAAAATAAGGATGTCCTTACCCCTGTCCTGTGTCGTTTAACTCCATTGTACTCATTACCATGTAACATATTTTGCTTGTTTTTAGTTGCCTGCCTCTTTCAAATAGAACATAAGCACTTTCTAAGTGGGGATTTTTGTCTGTTTTATTCATTGCCAGTACCTCATCTTCTACAACAGAGCCTGCTCTGTTAGGGGCTCAATAAATATTTGTGGAATAAATTAATAATTAATGAAATAATTTAAGGAAAAAATATAGCAGTGTTACCCTTGAACTCGAGTGACATTGGGTATAATACATATTGGTCAAGATCGAGAAGGTGCTTGATTAAAAATATTTACAGTAATATAGAAAGTCATACTAATCATAACAATTCTGGTAGTTGACAGGAACTAGATTCTGACTAGAACATAAGAGTGTGTGTTTATAAAAGTACAGACTGCTTCAAAAAGAATTAACATTATAAAAAATGTATCTTTCAGTGACTAGGGGGTGTGTGTGTATACATACCTACCTACCTACCTACCTACCTCCCTAGGTACTTCCTTTGGTAAGAAAGTTGAGTCCAAATCTCAGATTAAAGATTAAATCTAAATACAGTGTTGAACAATAGTCTGTATATATTTTGAACTGTATAAGCCTACTTACTAATGAAGAAGAGAAATTAAAACTTGCGTCAAATTTTACATATATATCAAGAGAAACTAGGTAGGTAGGTAGGTAGGTAGGTAGAGAGAGAGAGAGAGAGAGAGAGAGAGAGAGAGAGAGAGAGATAATATCTTCATTGACTAGGTATATATGAATGTATAGCCAAAACCAAATAGAAAAGGTACCATCATGGTATTTCTGTAATTTTATATGCTCATAATACCGCTCTATCAGAAATTCATCATACCTGTAGTCTGAATCAGTCTGTATTATTGGTAGCATATCACCTTCAATAGTTGTAACAGGGAATATGATGCCATATTTTTTTTATTTTCTCAAGATTGTGAGGAAGAGGAGATATAAACAGGTTTTTGACACAAACCCACAAGAAGATCCTGTGATGTGCTATCTTGGGATCTGCATGGCCACTAATTTCAGAACTTGGTTGTTATTTTAAACAGAACACCCAATTTAGCATCATAGGTGATGTTCATTAGAGAACTTCCAGCCCCGTCCTGCCTGAAAATGAAGTTATTAGAGAATTCCTATTGCTATGGGGAAAATTCTGCTCTTCTTTGGAAAAATAAGGAAGAATAGACCGAAGGCTCTTATTTCTGTGTTCTTGCATGTTAATTAAGCTTTAAGTGAGAATTTTCTGAAGAGCTTATTTATGTACATATTACTCAATTTGTAAAATGTACGCTTTCTATAGATAAACAGATGGGTAGATAGATACTTTACATATATTATCTATTTTTATATATCTCTGCATTAACTGCATATATACCTTGTATGTATGTTTTATAATGAGTAATTAAATCAGGTAACATTCTACAAATAATGTGATTGAAATGAATAGTTATTAGTTAATAGAAAGTTAACAGTTATTGTTTGAAACCATTTCTCTATGAACTTTTTTACCAAAATTACTTTCGTGACTTTCACTTTGTTTGATATTATTCATAGAAACAGTGTTACAGCTGCATATCCAGCATCTGGAAGAACTGGGTTTAAATCCTGGTTCTGCTATTTTCAAATTCTAAGTTGTGGTCAGATTCTTTACCATATTTTAGCTTTTGTTTCCTATATTTAAAATGAGAATAATACTACCTTCTCAGGAAGAATAAATGAGATAATTTATGTAATGGAACAAATAAAATTGCCAATTGATGGGCACAGTAAATGATATTTTCTCATCCATTTCTAATTTGTTGTTGTTGTTGTTTTTTCTTGAAACTTACCTTGGTAGATAATTTAGTTTGAATAGAAGCAGTATATAATCAGAAACAGAATAATTTCCACAGCTCCAGGGTCAAATTTTCTACATAAGGGGTAGGAAAATACTATCCATCATTGCTTACTTTGTGCCAGTTGCTCTGCTAGGAGTGTTGCTTACATGACCTCATTCCCTCCTCAAAACAATTCTGCAGGGGACGGATTACTATCCCCATTGTACCAACAAAGAAAACTTTAGAGTAGCCAATTAATTTTGTTGGTAACCTAGACTTACTTGCAACCTTCATTTAGCTGTTTCTCCTGTTTGTTAAGAATACCAGTATCAGTGAAGAACAGAATCTAACAGAAAGCCTGAATATGAAAGCTAGACTCTGTCTCTTTAGGGCTCTTAAACTTTTCCTAAAAGGAATAAAGAAATAAGTAGACAAATCAGGTTATGAATTGTGCCTGCTTGTACTACTTTTATCCTATGCTCCAGCATCTGACTCTTATCAAGGTTTTCCTGAAGCAGTTAGTTTTATATGCACTGCTAGAAGTCTGTGAAAATCCAATTATGTATATGGTTTATTATTGATGTCTGCTTTCCTAATGTGAATCTTAACCACATTTTTTGTTCAAGGGCATTTTAATAGTGTTATGAAAGAGCCAGAAAAATGTGGATGTATAAATGGGACTCCTACTTTTTCACAGGCAGATTATTTGCTTTGCAAACTCTATTATTTTCATATTAGTAATGAAATATTATGTTTATAAAAATTATTTTTTCTCAACCTGATTGGAGTTAGCAGAGTAGATATATTAAACAGGAATAATTACTTCTGTGCCCAAAGGAAGATGTAAACCTCATAGGTTTTCAGAGAATATAGCTCTGTTTATATAAATCCTAAAAGTATTATAACTCATGCCTACTGTGAAATAAAGTATAGAGGTTTGTTTGAAAGGAATGGGAAAGAAAGAAATTATACTTTTCAGCTTCTCTTACAGAATGCAGACTGCACCCTTTTTAGTTGTTCTTTTAGATTAAAAAAATTACATACTAATAGTTCCATTTCTAATATGTAGAAGCAGAAAATGAGAGAGATTTTAGCCTTTATCATGTTCTCGCAAATGAACTAAGATGCCGAGTAGCAGACTTAAAAATCGTGCTTAAATGTCATCCTTAATCCAATAATATTAAACCTCTTCCTTCACTAAATTTCAGTATCAGGGTGATTTGGAAATTCAGATGGATCATTCAGTTGCAAGCAGTATGAGGTAGAGGAGTTAAAAGAAATTGAAAGGTAGTGTCCCAATACCACAGATTGAATAATGAGAGGTTAACCTCATTTCTAATACCTATCAGTATGTGAACAGACTGTAATTAGGGGTGTTTCATTATGCAGAATTATTATGAAGTTTAGGATCCCAAAAAGCCATGGTTATGTAGGATTTTTTTCTAGAAGGTCTGTTATAATCAAAACTATAGAATGATCTAAACCAGGGGTTGGCAAATAATGACTTACAGGTAAAACCTAGCCTCTCTTGTTTTTATAAAGTTCATTGGAGCGCAGTCATGCTCACTCAATGACATTTTGTCTGTGTTATTTTTCTTGTTATAGTGGAAGTGCTGAGTAGTTGAATCAAGATCCTGTGACCCAAAAAGCCCAAAATATTGACTGGCCTTTTACCGTAGTTTGCCATTTCTTTTCTTTTTCTTTTTCTTCTTCTTTTTTATTCAGACGAGGCAACCCTTAGTTGACCTCACAGACTGCAAGGACCTTGCCAGCTTACAATCCCTTATTTTTTATTTTTAAAAATTTTTTACGCCTACAGCACCCTACAGCACCTGATCTTCTTAGGTGGTCTCCCATCCAAGTACTAACCAGGTCCGACCCTACTTAGCTTCCAAGATCAGATGGGATTGGGCTTGTTCAGGGTGGCATGGCTATAGGCCATTTCTTAACAAGGGGCATATAAAATAGATTCTTCATATACCCTTTATTGAAACAGTATTTTCACTTTAAAAGAATTTTACCAGTAATAAGAATGAAATATCCTGAACTTTGGAATTCTTTTCATTTAACTTGAACACATCTAAAATATTATATAACCACTTCAACATTCTTTTTGATAGAAATTATTTTATAAATACTAGTTAGAAAAATGCATTTTTCCCTCTTAAATGATCCTGAGGTTATTTTGAATGTGGACAGGAGGCATGATGTACAGATGAAATTTTCTTCTCTGATAAAAATGTTCTTGTGGAAATAATGTTGAGTAAAAATAAATTTCCATCTAAAATCAAGTAGAATGATGTAACTGGACGTAAAGTCCTGTATTGGACTTTGCATTTATCACTTCTGAAACTATCTTCTTTAGTGGCTTATTATCTGTCTCTTTCATTAGATGGAGATTTCAGGCTGCGGCCTTCTTTGACTTGTCTTCCACTGTATTGCCAAACCCTGGAACAGTACTAACAGCTCAATAAATGTTGACGACTGGGCAGATGAAAGGAAATTCTCAAGTAAAGGATGTTAAGTAAT
Source organism: Eonycteris spelaea (assembly GCA_003508835.1). NCBI lineage: Eukaryota > Metazoa > Chordata > Mammalia > Chiroptera > Pteropodidae > Eonycteris > Eonycteris spelaea. The sequence goes on along the minus strand of PUFA01000074.1, from coordinate 4,737,332 downwards.
ATATAATACTGTCACCAAAACTAGTTATTAAAATTGATCAATATTCATTTGCATTTTTGAAGATCTTGATAGAATTGAATTAGTGAACTTCAACCACAGAAAATAAAGGCGGCACATCATGAGAGGAAGAAATATTTGTTAATTTGTTGGCTCTTATTGGGTGAGATGGATATATTACAGGATATTACAGGGAAGATAATGTGGACATTGGTGTTAAACTTTTTACTAGTCTAAGTTATTTGACATCTAGGCTTTTTTTCTGAAACTTAAGTGATATATTATATATAAGGCCTTTAATTCAGTGTTGAACCTCTCCTAAGACCCCAATAGATGGTAGCTGTAATGCTCTCATTTTTATATAATGGGAAATATTTTGTTTTAAATTTAGCCTAATGCTCCCTTTTCTACTCCCCCTCCTCTCCTGTGCATTTTTTTTTCCTTGAAAATAGTATACCATGTGAATTAGGAAGGAAGGAAGGAAGGAAGGAAGGAAGGAAGGAAGGAAGGAAGGAAGGAAGGAAGGAAGGAGGGAAAGAAGGAAAGAAGGAAAGAGAAAGAAAGAAAAGGAAAGAAAAGCAAGTGAAACCATGTGTATGACTGCATGTGCATATGATGAGTACAATCTTTTAGAAACTAAAAAGTGCTATAATATGCTGATATATAACTTTTTTACTTTTGCTTATAGAAAATATAATCTACATGGTCTCAAATTATTTAGAAAAAAAGCTTTGATATATTACCATAAGTGATTTAGGTTTGAGTTTTCAGGAAAGTAAACTGACTGGAAGTACAATAAAATATGGGGAAATTGTTTAAAGAGACATCCTTCTGCACACTTGAATGCTCACTTTTTCCCCTCTGGACTTGCTTTGTTATTGCAAATTGACAACTTTGCAATTAAAGTGATTAATGATGTACCCTAGTGTTTATGGGTCCTGAGGTCACTGAGCCCAAAGATGGCTCTACTGTGGGAAACTTAGATAAAGCTCATCTCACAGAAGGTGAACTAAGAATCCTCCTCTTTTCTGTATGGTTGTTTATGAGTTAAGTATCTTAGATATGGTGGAAGCAGTCACCAACACATAATAAATATTGTGAATAATATTTATCAGTCTAATTCTGTTGCTTAATTCCTCATTCTTAAACACTAATGTGAATGTTCATTGGCTATTTTATTAATTAAAAACTTATTATTTTAATAAGTAATAGTAGAAAATGCATCAGTTAGTGAAAAATACAACTTAAATATAACACCATTAAATATAACATCATGTTCCTAAGATGTAGTTCTGATTGATTCCTTTAAATCTTGCCCTTGATAGAGCTGTTGCTTATTCACGACTTATTTCCTATACATTATTCTAACCAGGGCATCACAATTCTAGTTTCTAATACAATCTGTTATAACTTAGAACCCCTTTCAACTGTTCAGCGATTTTTATTTTGGATACTGCTCTTACAAAAATTAATCAACTTTCAGAATAGATTGTTCTAGCTACACTGACAGCTTTGTTCTTTGAATTCTGTGAGCTAAGGATAGTACTGGGCCAAGGCACTAGGCTCTCCCCATCGTGGCTTTTACTCCCATACAGTGGCGTTGCACTAAGCAGAGAGAGAACAATAAGCAATTGTTGAGTCTGTGGCACTAAGCCATTGCCAAGATCTCCGCAGGTTTGAAACACACTACACAAAAGTGATTCGTGACGATCACTATGGTTGAAAGGGAGATATGTTCTCCTATTAGATATTTCCCAGGATTTGAAGAAAAAAATGTAGGAATAATTTTTAATAATTACACCTGCTTTTAAAATTTTATTTAAAACCTTTGCAAAATTATTCACTTTTAAGTGCTCTATGACATTTCCAAGGTAAAGGAGCAGATGCTCAATATAATAGTTTTCTTAAAAAAAAAAAGACAACTATAAAATTTTCCTTTTGAGGAATAGTTTTTCTTATTTGTATGTTAGGAATTTCTCCCCAGGGACTATAGGAAATATGTAAATTGATTAAATTATCCTCATAGTCTTTGGATAATTTAGAGGATTTTATGGACTGTAATATTTCTTCCCCTTAATTTTAGCTGCATATAGGAGACCTAAGTAAGTATTTCAGACTTACAGAGATGTAATTTCTTTAAAATATCATTTTCCAGAGGGATTTTCCTCTTCCTAACTTGAGTATTGAAAAAGGTTCCCTAAATAAATGAATATTTTAAACAAATGAGTATTCCATACTTCAAATGGGTATGGACAACAATGCATAATATTTTCTTCTGTAGGTATTTAAAGTCTCTGAGAATCCTGTGACTAAGATGCTTATGTAACTCTAACTTCAAGTTTCTCAAATATCTTTGATAACAATTTTATTTTTTTGGTTGGTATTTGTTTCGTGGTTTGGAAAGTAGCTTTCTATGAAGGGTGCTTTGAGATATAGTGTTACTTATAAAAGGCAGCACACATATGTTTTATAAAATATGGAAAACGTACAAAAGAGGAAAAAAACAAACATTATTAATATGGAGGCTCTATTAAAATGTTGATGTTTTCTATCCACTTTTTTCCATGCACTGATCATGTTGTACATGCTATTTTATATCATCCTTTTTTCAGTTAACCTCATAAAATAAGCGTGTTATCGTGTAATTCATTTTTTTTTCTATGAATGATTTAATCATTGTATACCACCAGTTCATGTGGTTATATTGCAGTTAACAATTTTCTCATAGGTTTAATTGGTTGTTTACAATTTTTCACTATTTTAAGTTACACTGTAAGGAAGAAATATCTTTACACATAAAGACTTTTCCATATTTCAGATTATTTTCTTACAATAAATTCCCAGAACTTGATTAATATTAAAAAAGCATGAGTTTTCTTCAGGGCTTTTTATAAGCTAATGCCAAATTATTTTCCAAAAGAGCTATAATGATACATAGTTATTCCAGCCATATGTAGAGTAGTCTCACAAGCGTTATGTAGTAACATTAAAAAAAAAAATCTTTACACATTTGAAAGTAAAGGTGATCTTTTAATTTTGTTATTGATAATTAGTAAAGTTTGATTTAAAAAAAACAGTGTTACTACTATTTATTAATTTCGTAGATTTTATTTATCATGTATTAAAAATTTTCTGAACCATAATAGTTTGTGTCATACAAGTATATAATTACATTTAAATATAAGATTTACATTACATAGTCTTCTGTAATTGATGCATGTTATGGATTTCATGTACCTTATATGTGTTTCAGCTGTTTTTCCAAATATTTTTAATGTGGACAGGTTGACTTCTTTTTACTCCAAAAAGCGAAATAATGTACAAAATGAAGGCCATTTTAAATAGAATCATTAAAAAAATTGCATGACTTAAATTGTTAGCTCCCGTAAATATTCAAACAGAGGTCAGACAAATAACCTGATTGGCATATGATAAAGTAACTCCAAGGAAACTTCTAAGTATCAGCAATTCCATGACTCATTTGGTGGTTATTTAAATATTTAAACAATAGAACTAATGTTTAGTACATCTAGGGGAACTGTATTATATGATATTTAACTATAAGCTAATTTTTTTTGTTGTTTGTTTAAAATGTTGGTGTTTTTAAAACGTAACAGACTCAATCCTGGAATTTGAGGGCCTGTTGCCATTCTTTTTTCTGACTGCTCGTCTTACTTCATGTCACTGCACTTGTGAACATTATCAGAAGGAAGCAGGGCAAACAGATTGAAGTTTCAGATTTTAAATTTTTTTCTGTAAATTCAAAATTTCAAGTAGTATTTTTGTAGAACTTTCAATTCACAAAGTGTGTTAGGACTCTAACATTCTATGCTTTTTCAATAAAGAAGTCGTACTACGAAATTCGTGAAAAGTATTCTGTAGCTTTTGTTATTGTTGCTAACACTGTTTAAATAAGAATGAATATCTAGAAAAAAACTAAAGTTTGTTTTCATAGCATGAACATATGCATTTTGTTCTCTTTGGAAGCCTAGTGACTGTTACACATCATATTCCTTTTTATAAATTGTTTTTATGTTGCGAGAAGAGCTTCATGGACCTTTAAGAATCCAGATGAAAAAAGATGCTATCCTCTCTATTATGGCAAACTGTCCATAATGTCTAGGGTGGTTTTATTCACAGATCCTTTGTGATTTACATATTGTGAAATTTCAATGAAAGGAAGATGCCATTGTTCTGTACTCAAAGTTGTTTCTTTTGCTTGTTATAATAACCCTCCAAGCTAAAAGAAATTTGAACATACAAATGGAAAGTCTGTTTGAGAATACATATGAAAAGTTAGGCAACTGCAGAGTATAATTTTACATAGCAGTAATCACATGTTATCATTCCTTGTAGCCTGTCATTAGGTTAGCCAGTGATTCAATTGATACTTGCCCTAGCTAACCAAATTAGTTTGGAAAATTCAGTTGCTGCTAAAAATGTTGTTTGGAAGTTCATTACTAGATTATGCTCATAGAGACCTATGCTAGCATATTCTGTTGGTGATATGTTGTCTCTATAAGTAAAATGACCTCATGGTTTGTAGTTTAAAGTTATCACTTGTTATTTACTAAAGTTATCACTCGTTATTTACCTACAATGGTTACATTTCTTAAATTCTGCACTCGATGTCTTATCTTTAGGCTTGTGTAATATAAGAGGAGTCAGATTGCTTCTGGCATTATTAAATGTAACATGTACCTTAATACTGTATGAATAGTCTTTAAATCATTAGAACCTTTCATAGGCATTTAGTTACTATCTTTGACTATAGCCAGCGTATTGTTATAAGAACTGTTAGCCTTAGCTCCATCCTAGTAAGTAATTTACTTTAACTTTGAACTTCTTATATGAAAAATAAGGATAACAATAGTTGTCACTCAGTTATTTGTCATGATTGTATGAGATAATTGATCTAAATCAATTATTGTTACTATTTGTGCAGCACACTAACCAAAGGGATAGTAATAATACAAAAATATATGTTAAAAATAATTAATTTGAATTTAGAAGTAGTCCAGTCCTATGCATGGATTTTTGTCCTTATTTTCTCCTTTCTATGCTCATTACTGATGACCTAGTACATGTCAGGCACAGTGCTGATACTGGGACTCAAATGGTACATGGTATGGTCATCACCTTGATTGAAATGACAGCCCAATGGGAGAATTTATGGTTTAGTTTCAGCATAACAGGTAAATTAACTTGCAGACCCATTTAAGAATATAAATACTCATTTGGTGACCCAGTTCAACCAGAATTTACAGTATCTTCACAAAGATACCCATTATCTTATAGACATATTCATGGATTTTAGAAGAAAAGGCAGTTACTTCTGGAGATAGAGATTCAGATGAGATATTTGGAAAGTACTAAAGGATCAGAAAGTCATGTTTATTATACATTGTCCCTTTGGATAAGGAATAGTTTTAATTTAAAGATTAATCATGAGTACATTAGCAAACAGGTTTGGTGTTTGTCTTTCCAATTTGAGTATGTGGAGCACTAATAAATACCTAGTGTGTAAGGGTATTGGATCTTGCAGCATTTTGAGTTCCATGAACTGATTAGTAGATTGTGAATAGTCAAAACCATGAATTATGAAACTAAATTCTGATGATTTAGCATATATTAAGGTATAGAACAATAAGATTAAATTAATAAGAAATTTGCAAATTTATAAAAATTCATGTTTTTTTCCCCCTTTTCTCTCTCTTTTTTCCTCCCCAGAGCATCTGCTACACCCAGGCCTGAGCCAGTTCCTGTTCAAAAGGTGTGTTTCTTATCTGGTATCACTAGGCTCCCATCTGATAGTCCCTTCTGAATGCCTGTAATTTCTATTCCTTTCTCAGGCCATATTGACAACTTATAGTTTCAATATAATTTACCTCATTTCTGTCCCTTTAAAGATGACAGAGGAAAATGGAAATCAACACATACAGAATTACTATCTGTAATTATATGTATATTATTAAAACATCATTCCATTGCCATATATTATCAATAACTTTTGCCCAAATTTCTTACATTCACTTTTAATTTGCCTGTCTTTATTCACATATTCTAAAGAGAATAAATAAGTATTTACTGAAAATGAATATCACAGTGTCTTTAATAACTTTTTATTAATGATATTAGTAAATTTTAAATTACATTTTCAGAATATTTTTGGATTAGGTTATTGGCAAACGCCTTGTTTTTTCATATATATCCTCAAGTTGTCCTAAACCATTAGTCATATACATCCAGTTTATGCTTTTGGGTTTTTTTTTTCTTTTAATTGTATCTTTCCATTGAATTACTGATATTGATTTGCTGAGATTCCACTCCCCCCAGCTTTATTATCTTTATAAGATTAATTTAGACTACCTTTGTTTTCTTAAAATTAAACATAATAGAGCCACCACTACATGCTTTTTAAAATTTTTTATTGTTTTTCATCCAAGATGGTAGGGTGAGTAGGGATTTCTTCTTCAATGTCATAGAAACTCAACCTGTTTTGCTTTTTTTTAAAAAAACTTTACACTTGCTTTGGAATAGGGATTTACAAACACATTCTGTTAATATTAGGAGGAACTGTTCTTTCTTACTAGTTATTTTTTCTTTGGCTTATAGCAGTGAAGAAATGTCTAAGATAATTTTTTTCTCTCATGAAACTATTAAATATTTATTTTGGAAAAGGGAAAGAATTTTACTCCTGTTTATTCCTTGAATGATATCTTAAAACATTCCAGAGAGAGAAACTGGTAGATTGCAGGAAAGGGAAAGGATGGATTTTGTTTTGTTCATGTTTGCTTTTTTTGTAGATTTTTTAAAAGCAGTTTCTTGATTCAAAATAATTAATTAGAATGTGCACATTTCTGAGTTGGATGAAAATGATCTTATTCCTTTATATGTTTTTTCATTGAAGAGTTAGAAATGTGCTGTTGCTTCTGCATGAATCAAATAATTATACTCTAGAGAGTAATTAAACATGTTTGAAAGATGAAATTATAATTGAGACTCTGGATATTTTAAAATAAACATTTTAGTTAGCAATGTATTATTTATTTGGGTATTTAAAATATTTTTCCTTTGGAATATGTCTAAATTGACACTTATTGACGCCTTTAGGCTTTTTCATAGCTTTCCTGCTCTGTTTCCTAAATATTTTGAAACTCCTTTCATTTTTATAAAAATAAAATATTCAGTGTGTGCATCTGTGTTATGCATGTGGGAACAGTTAGCATGCATGTTATGCTATATCAACTCATTGTTTTTATCTAAAAACATCTAAAGTTTGGGCTGCTCACATAATTGTGTTTGTCTTTTTAAAAACTAGCTGTGTTCTTTTCAATGAGTCTATTTTGCATGTATTTGGTGTGTTTTTGTGTATGTTTATTTTTGTTTTACATAGGGAGAACCTAAAGAAGTAGTTAAACCTGTACCCATTTCATCTCCTGCTGTGTCCAAAGTCACTTCCACAACCAACATGGCTTACAATAAGGCACCACGGCCCTTTGGTTCTGTGTCTTCACCAAAAGTCACATCCATCCCATCACCATCGTCTGCCTTCACCCCGGCCCACGCGACCACTTCATCACATGCTTCCCCTCCACCCGTGGCTGCTGTCACTCCTCCCCCATTCGCTGCATCTGGACTGCATGCTAATGCCAATCTTAGTGCTGACCAGCATTCACCTGCACTGAGCGCTGGTAAACCTGCAGTTAATGTCCCACGGCAGCCCACAGTCACCAGCGTGTGTTCCGAGACTGCTCAGGAACTAGCAGAGGGACAGAGAAGAGGATCCCAGGGTGACAGTAAACAGCAAAATGGGTAGGTGGCCAAGGGTGCTTTCTGCTCTTATCAAACCTATTCTTTCAGGCAATTTCCAGGAAACACTTAATCTAAATCCCCCCAAATCAACTGTTTTCTTCTTTTGAAGGAAGGGAGATGAAGTTTTATTTGCTTCATTAACATGTAGCTTTGTATTATTTTATATATACAGCACTCTCCGCAAGGCAATTAAAGGTTAATCAAAACTAATTATGCATTTTGACATGTTGTGAACCATGTAACATACTCGGTAACCCTTTTTCTCCCAGTCCTGGCACAGCATTGAGCAGCTGGCACTTATAATGCAAGGCAAATCTTGAATCTTTCTTCCTCAAATTTTCCATCCTTTTATTAGCCGCAAAAAGTTTAAACAGTGGTTATAGTTGGGTCAGCTTATGTATTATATCTTAAGAAGAGAGGAAATGAGTTTATAAGAAGTTTTTTCCCTAGGAATTTGTCTTACGAAGTTAGAAAACAAGTTAATTTTGACTCACGTCTCTGTGATGCATTAGCGTAGGTCAGATAGCTAGCAACATTTTTTTCAGATAAGCTTAAGCTAGAATTTAGTCTTTAAAAAGCAAACAGTAATGACAGAACAGTAACATCAAGGGATGCTTGTAAAACATCAGAAGGAAATTAAAGAATATTTTCATTGTAAAGATTTTTAAAAATGAATGGATTTAAAGCAATAGAAACTAAATTTATAATGTTAGCAAAGGTTTTGAAAATCTGTATCTTATAATTTTTCCCTTTTGGATGCATTTAAAAATATGGTTCAAGTCTATTTTCAGCACTCTTCATTTACAGATGGTTGTTTTATATCTTTTTAATTCAGTGACCATACTTTAAGCCAAAGTCATTTTTGTAAACTCATTTTGATCAGATTTATTGTGACAAAATGTACTTTAAAAGGAACACAAGGGAAATAATCTGCGTGCATGATGGTTTTTGCCAGTGCCAGTTCCCAGGAAAATATAATTAAAATAATTGTGTGGATAGCTTCTGAGATAATCTCTTCCTAATGTTAATTCACGTAATGAAGGGACTGTGCTTTCAGTAGCACGGCTGCCATGGCAACTTTGGGGCTTTGAAAAAGAGGGTGGCAGGGTTCCAGGCTGCTGCTGAGAAAGAGCAGGAGGCCTGGGAGAGCAGCTACTGGGCTCTGCATAGGGTTTTGTGGTTGTGGGTGGCTTTTTAAAGTTTTGATACATATATTGGAGAAAATTAGTGTCTTTGAAAAGTATTATTCTTTCATGTGAGGAAGAGGAATAGGATGTAGTGTTGAGGTGTGTTTGGTTTTATATATATAATATATATTATATATATAATAATATATTATATATATAATATATTATATGTCTGTTTTAAAACAATATATTTAAGAGTAATCAAAGTAGATATTCTGAAAAGACAGATGCTGCCTGATAAATACTAGGCCCATAGGAAACTAAAAACAGTTTAACATGTTCATTAAATTCCAGGTTCAATAGAAAAAAAAGTCCATTGAAGGAGATGTTTGAGCTAAAATCTTCTTATAACACTTCTAGAAATTTTATATGAAAGTGTTTTTAATGGAAAATTGTAGAAGTAAAAGCAAATTGAGGCTTGGAAAAGTCGTACATTTAAAACATTTGAAAATACTGAGCTTAAATTTTGTATTTTATGAGTATGGCTGTGATGATTAAACCTGAAGTGATTTAAAGCTTATTGTTTTCCAACTGGGGCTATAGGCAGTGGTATAATTATACAGCGTTTATGATGGCTTCTTAATCAATTGCCACGTGATTATGGAACACATGCCTGGTGTCCAGCACTGTGCAAGATTCAGGAGAAGAGAGATTATTACATATTTTTTATCATTAACAAGCAAGTTACTGCTTTGCATTTGCAACGTGGGTGTATTTAAAAGTAGCTTGATTTCATATGTCATCCAGATGTTAGGACGACGATGACTTGATTACTCAAAAACAAAGTGTGTGTCTGTGAAATTCTAAAAACAAATTTGCAGGGCTCTTTCTCTTAACTATGTTTAGATTAGAGAAATCAAAAACAAATCACACACTTTACTTGTCAGTGATGTGTCATTTTGAAGAGATGTTTTGTAATATTGATCAGTGCATTTCCTGCATCAAGCGCCAAACTTTTTCTGAAATCACTTAGAGTTTTTTCTAATTGTGTAATTATTAAATTTCTCATATTTTTATAATGTTACAAAAGAACTGAAACAGAACTCTTTTCAAAGTTGAGAATTGTTACTTTCTATTAATTACATTTTATTTAAAAAATAATGTATGCCAGTAACCAAAAAATTTAAGATTTTAGAAGGGTGTAAAGTTAAATGCATGTTATCTTTTTCCTCAAAGCAAGAGGACTTAGTTTTTAAGTGATTTAAAGCTACTTTGCCATTGTGATAGACATTTCACCCAAATATATATAGCATCAGTAAACATATAGCAGAAACAAGTGCTCATTAATTATGTATAATTACTGAGAAATTTACTCATTCTAATAGTATGGCATCTATAATTATGTTGATATTTTCAGAATATTTCTTAATAATATGATCTAAGCATTCCTGTTCCTCATAAATAATAATGCATGAGGCACTATAGGAAATTTTTAATCTTTCCTTCTGCATATAAAAACTATCGGTATTGCCTTGCTGCTTTTTTATTACTCTCCTACTCACAGCAAAATGGGACTAACCTGGAAGAGAAGCTATTTTGCATCAAGTAGTTTAAGTGTTCTACTTTTCCCTTTCCATATGCCGTTGCATTATAATGTGCCACTGCTTTCAAGAGGTAAGTTTTTCATGCATCCTCTATTAATAAATTTCAGTTTCTTTGGACTGCAGTTTTTTCTAACAGTTCCTATAATATTTTGAAGAACCTGGCCTTGGAAGATACAAAATATAATGTATAGTATATATTTTAAATGCTTTTCTCTTTGCAGAAAACACAAGTGACAAAGTAGTATCCATACTGGAGAGGAAATATGGTGATTATATGTATGAGTAAACAGCATGAATGCCCGATTTTTACAAAATTAAGTTAAATTTTGCAAAAGAGCCATAATGTAGAATAACCACATTTAGTCTTTTAATAGTTTGGTTGCATTGCTATGTGGTGATATTGCTGTTTTAATAAATAGTAGTGTAACTTTTATTAATAATATGGGGTTTGCTGTGCAAATGGTTTAAAGAGGTATCCTTGGGGAATGTATATGTATCAGCTAGACTGCTAAAGATGAATTAGAGAAAGCATAAACATATCTAATGATTGGCACATATAAACTGCGTTAATTTCCAAATTCAGATAAAAATACAGAGTTTCTCAGGTAAAGTCTCTAAGAACCTTTTTGATTTTTCAAACAATATTGCTGGAAGATTAGACCTCTGTATGTACATTGTGTGTCACTGGATGATAAAAATCTATATACCTTTGAAATTAGTTAAGAGAGATAATTATGAACTTATTAAATGTCATGGGCAGTTGGCATAGACACTGGAAATCACTGTGGTAAACTTGAAAACTTTCATTCATATATTGACAATGGCTTTAAAAGTAGAAAAGTCACATTATATAAAAATTTAAAAATATGATATTTTGTTATGATTATTTGTTATGAAAATTTTATTATGATTATTCTGAACTTGTGCTGAAATTTCTTTATCATTACACTGTAGAGTAGAATTGAAAATGCAGAATATATAAGACACTAAAGAGAATTATCTGTTGAATTATTAGAGCACCTTATTCCAGTGTGCTTGTGATCTCACTAATTGAATAGTTTCATATTATATTCACATAGAAATATTGCACAACCAGCTACTAGTGAAAAATCCCCAAACCCTTTGTCTGTTTGAAGTTAAATTCTTATACGACTTTGACTAGTTACTGAATTCCAATATAATAAGCAATTTGACTCGTAAAGAAGGAAAAATGGGACTTGTAAAAATAAATTTAAGCATTTAGGTTAAATATTTTTTTCTTAAATTAAGATTTAGATTATTTTTTGGTTATTACTATGCATCATGCTAGGTGTTTCTAAATGCATTATGTCATTTAATTTTCATTTAAATTGAACACTGAGAATTTACTTAATTTTCTTAAGTCATGCAATATGTAAGCGATAGATTGGAGCCTACATTTTTTTTGAAGTCAAATTTTGGTGTCCTTCCTTTGTATCACCTGTTTGTGATCTGGGCTTATTTATGTTACTTGGAATTTGTTTTTACTATTACAGACTTGAAGATAATGTGAGTGAATTGAGGCTGTATAAACATATAATGTGCATAAACTACAGTTGGACTTGATAGTCCTTTATTATAATATATTGAACAGTTGAGGGATCCATCCTAACAACAAACCTTTATTTATATAGTTTTCAGAGTGCTTTTAAATAAATATGTTAGACATATGCCCTCACAAGAAGTCTAAAAGACAAAGAAATTATATTTCATTTCACTGTTGAGGAAAAATAAGTTTCTTGCCAAGGGCTTAACCAGGGTAAGAAGCCAGGTCATCTGCTGTCACTTTGGCACAAATGCCACTGTAGTGTAGGATGGGCTGTTCCTGGGCACATTTTCTAAAATGTGTGACAATATTTGGCATATTCAAACGGGCATCTTTACATTGAAACCAATCTACTCCCCCGCCCTTTGCTGCCTCTCCCCACACCACAGAACAATCCCACCCCAACTTTATGTTGACATAAAATTTTTTCCCGAAACTTTATAATGTTTAAATATGTATCTAAAATTCTGCTCAGGGAAGTTTATTTTGAAAAACGATTTCCCTACTACTTAAAACAGCAAGGCAGAGGAGAGAATGCTTTATATTGTGGCTAAAGAGAAAATAAATGTTGGTAAACTACTGAAATCAGTTTACTCTGCCCCAGCCCATTTCAGTGAAATTCAGATCTTTGTTGAGCTTATGAAACTGACTTGGACATTTGGAAGTAGAGCTACACCGCACCATCTTAGTGTTAAAACCGTTGGGCAGTTTTTCTCACTGTGTTAATATTGCATTATTAGTTACTCTGACTAAACTTATTGTGGAGGAATGATTCAACGGTGTGTTGGCAAACTAGAATTTGTACTTTAATTTTCTCCGTCTTTAGTGGAATAGGAGTATACAGCTGACTCTTGAACAACATAGTTTGAACTGCATAGGTCCACTTACATATGGATTTTTTCAGTAAATATACAGTCGGCTTTCATGTTCTTGAGTTTCACATCCATGGATTCGCCAACTATGGAACAAAAACAGTATTTTCGGTCAGTGGTTAGGATGCCAGGGATGCAGAAGGATGACTGTGTGCATTGTTCTGTGCCATTTTTTATAAGGAACTTGAGCATCTGTGGAGTGTGGTGTCCGAGGGGTCCTGGAACCCACCTGCAGCCGACACCGAGGAACAGCACAGTTTTGGGGAGTCAAAAGTTATACCTGGATTTTCAACTTTGCAGGGGTGGGGTGGGGGTTTGTCAGCATCCTAAACTGCTGTGTTGTTCAAGGGTCAATTGTATTTTTTAAAAATGATTCTGTACTTAATAGACTATATGACTGAATGATGTTCTGAGGTTTTCCCTCTTCACATGTTATTAACCTAGTTCCTTTATTATATCATATCAGACATGCCTTTCTAGGTAAATAATTAAATCACTTACAATATAGAACTATGGAGTTCCTACAAATCAGTTCTAAACTTATTGGATTTGTTTGTGAATGAGGGTGGTGGACAGGGGAGAGTATAAAAATTCAATGATAGCCTAGTATTTATGACCCTCTGCTTCCTATTTTTCATTGTAACCACTACATTTTAACAAATAAGAAAATTTTCAAGTAGTGTATTATTCCTTCATAATATATGATTCAGAATAATTTATGTGAGATTACACTTGCTATTACTGTATACTACTTCTATTATGTAAGAGCTGTTTTATTCTGCTCTGATTTTAAAAGCAATTCTAGAACAATCTATTTCTACACCTTACATCCAATTATTTTATTTTCTACCTTTTATTAGGAACATGATAGTAATTTGGATTCATGCTAAAATGAATGTTATAGAAATGTAAAAATATTTTTAAAATATAGTAGATCTTTTTGTCTTGGTTTAGTAACTTGAGACTTGAATCAGCATTAATATATAAAAGTATTTTTTCAGTGTTTTTGGAAACAAAAATTAGATAAAACTGTCCAAATAATAACAATGTAACAGAATTTTGACTAACACTTATTCATTTTTTGTCCATACTTACATGATTATTTTGAAGCATGATGTTTGTGTAACATATTCATGTAAATTCATTGTTTTGAATTTCGTTATTTCATTTTTTTCTTTTCTTCTTTTTTTGGCTTCATCTTTGTCTGTTTTACATTATCCTGGGAACATCAATGTCTTCTCTACTCTATCACATCTTTTCTGTGTGTATTATTCCTCCTTCAGTAACCCTGGCACTGTGTCAGTAACCCTCTGTGGTGTCTTCTTTTGCAATTTTCATCATCATCTCTCTGTGACTTTCTTGTCTTGCTTTCAACTTAACACCACCAGCAAATTTTGTTAGTTATCTTCTCCTTGCAGGAATTTTCAAATATGTTAAGGAGCCCAGGAAACATGTTTTTCATGCTAGAAAACTTTGTATGAATTGGTGGGTATGTTTAGAATACCCACACTTATCAGTGGAAAAACTTAATAAGCTAAACCTTAAGGACATAGATAAGTATTATAGGCAGTGTATACTGAAGTTAGAGATATAGTTTGGGCCTTCCTTGTTTAGTATTTTTTAAAAATTTGAATAAACTTTCTAATTTTGAATGTCTGTATTTTGAAATAAATTATTTGCTCTTGATAGTTAAGATTATATTCTTCCCAAATACATTTAAAAAGATACAATCATGGAGATTATTCTTTAATCATAGTCATCAGAGTTTCAGATCCAGAAAACACAAAGTAAATGTTCAGAAACTTCATGTCACTTAACACAAGACCTTTGCTTGGTGAATGTCACAGAGTCCAACGCGTACTATACTTTTTGAAAGTGTGTTGTAGCTAAACAGTATTTAAGTGGTGTCATCTTATTATTCTTAGTGTCTTAATTAGATACTACTGTTTTGTGTTTTTATAAACCAAACCTTTTATAGATGATAAAATAGTCTTATACCTGACATTCGCACCATTTGAGAGTAAACTACACTTAATAATTATAGAGAAATTTAAAACAATAAATTTTGTAGCAAAATAAAGTTTTTCAGGAAATTGCATAAGATGAAGTATTGTCTGTTTAGGAATTTATATTGGCCAAAGACAGTGTGCTTATGAAATAATCTGTTCTTTTCTAATTTTTTTTAATAAGTATGTATTTTAAAAAGGATTAGATTTCATTCAATATTAGTAAAAGGTCTTAGATATTTCATTTCTGGAATATTATAATTTTATCAAATTATAATAAGCAATATGAATTATGTATATAAATACTATTGATTCTTTTCATTATTTATGCAGATGATCCAGTTTTAGAACATGCATGGCAAATAACTTTTCTAGTAATCAAAGCATTATGAAATCATTACTATGTATTAGGTACTGTAGAAAACACTTTACATACATTGTCTACCTTATTCTTCAAAACAACTTAAGGTAGATGCAATTCCCGTTTCTTAGACAGGAAGAATCTAGACTTGGAGAAATGAAATGACTTGCATAAAACATACATTGAGTGGTAGATGTAGTGCCTGAGGCTGTTATCCGTCTGACACTAAAGCCATTGTTAACATTAATTCTATCATGTCCTTTACTGGGCAAAATTTCTCCTAGTGTACCGAGGCAGTTTTGATAGTGTAACTATTAAAATGATAGCAGTCATGTGCAATTCTGATAGCACTGTGATTTTCTAGCAGTGAGTTATGCTGAGCAGGTGTTGCCACCCACATCCGATGCTCTTGGGCACTTGCTCTACTTGGATCCTGTGCCAGTAGTCTGCTAGTCCAGACTCAGGTTCCTTTTCCTCTTCTGAAATTAAACTCATAGTCTCCAGAAGTTTTCATTTATCCTGTTTGGGGGGAGAGGGAGGAGAGATGGAAGGAATATTTATTATATTTACTAGATCTTAGGTTAAAGTGTTAAAATAATGTACTTGTGAATTCCCCAATATTTATGCTTTATGAATGTACTTGTGAATTCCCCAATATTTATGCTTTATTAAGAGAAAAAAATGAATGTTCTTAGCAAACTCAAAGCTCTCGAGCTCTGTAGTTTACAAATCCCTTTTCCATATATTATTTCATGTAATCCTCAGAACAGTGTGACTTTGTGGAAGCCAGTACATTTTAGCAGTTTATCGATGTTTAGCAGTGGTTGTGAATGTAGTCCATATCTGTGTTTTGTTAGGCATTAGATGAACAATTCAAGTATGTAATTTCAAATTGTTTTATTTTAACTCATGCAGACTTTAATTTCTCATTTCCCTTCTTTTCTTAATCTTTTCTTTTCCTTTTCGTCATGTTGGAAATCTCTCTTCTGATGCCTTCTTCTGTCACTTAAAAGGAAAATCCCACCTAAACGGTAACCTTTTTGCTGAATACTTATACTAATATTTTATATTAGCATATACGCACCTTTTTTCTAATTAAAAAAAAAGCCTACTCTTTTAGAAGCATGCTCTTTTTTTAAAAAAAAACGAGACTGTGTATACTTCTGCAAGCAAAGTACATAAAAGGAACACTGAGTATTAAATGTATACATTGTAAATACTTTGGCAGGGAATATTTACCCTTAATATTATTAAAAATTGCTTAATTCTTTTTTTCCTTCCTAATCCTAGGCCGCCGAGAAAACACATTGTGGACCGTAACACAGAGTTTTATCACATACCCACCCACAGCGATGCCAGCAAGAAGAGGCTGATTGAGGATACTGAAGACTGGCGTCCGAGGACGGGCACAACGCAGTCTCGCTCTTTTCGAATCCTGGCCCAGATCACTGGGACTGAACACAGTACGTGAATACCCAGGGATTCTAGTAGAGGAATGTTCTTTACACAGAGAGTAGCATTTAGAAAGAGAGAGACAATTATTTGGAAACAATAATTTTCCTGAGACAGTTCGCCTTTAAAATATGGGTGTTGTAAATAAGAGACCAGCCCAAGAGAGTTATATTAAAAAGTGCAGAAGCAGTAATAGTAGTGCCGATTGTAGTACACAATCAATGACAAGACTATAGGCAATTTTTTTTTAGAGGCTCTGTGCAGCTTGACTATTTGGTATTGATTGGTACACGTAATTGTTTAAGTGATTTTAAAGTTTAAAAAAGCAAACTAATACTGGATCTGCTTATTATATTTCAGTGAAAGAATCTGAAACTGATAATACAAAGAAGGCAAAGTAAGTTGTCCCTTTTTTTTTTTTTTGTAAATTGAATGGTTTTCATGAATGGTCTCAATTTGTTTTGTACTTTTTCAAGTATAATGGTATGGCATTTCGCCTTTGCAACTAGATGCTAAGCATTTAACTTTGGTGCCTTTTGTGGGATTTAAATGTATAACTTACAGATTTTAAAATTAGTAGATATTGTCTGGATTTTATGTCTAAGGCTTGTTTTCTTTAGTATTGAAATAAGTGGGCAGAAGGGTGTATTTGGGGGTGCTTTGCTAACGCTATAGATCTCTGTGAATGAGTTCATGTGTCTTGCAGTCACTTTATTGGGGCATAAAAATTGATGTTTCCATAAAGGCTCTGTAGATTAATTTCTGCATTTCTAAAAACGTTCTACCCTTAATATCTTTTGCTATTAGATAAAACAGCTATGTGAAATTAAGCTTTAATAGGCATGTTATCTGCATGATGAACAAAGTATAGCAACTTTCTCTTTCTTATGACTCTTCTATCACTTTTCTTTTTTCTTTCCTTTTTCTTTTTTCTTTTTTTATTTCCACAGGGAAAAGATACCCCTTCACGTCTTTAGTCCCAAATACACAAAATTACGTGACTGGCACCATGAAGTTTCAGCACGTGCTCTTAATGTACAGTGATTTATGAGCCTTGCTCCCTCAAGCAGCCAGCACATACCTTTTCATTCACTTTTTCTTTTTTTCTGACTTCATAGCAAAATCTGTATTAAGTTTGCCTTATGAAAAATAGAACCTTTTCTATACTTTTCTAACCATTTCCCGCTGTTGTGAAAACAAGGAGGATGAACACGTTTTGTGCTAGTCGCTAGCTCACAGATGTTAAACCAAGAGAGTGTATCAAGGGACTAGGTCTACTCAGTGGATTTATATCTGTTTCCATTGTTATTAGGGTAGTAACCTTAGAAAAGGAATTCTTTTCGTAAGTTGAATTGGGTTGGTCATTTGAAGCAGAGGTAGATGAGCAAATATTGTTCTTGTCTAATTTGGAAAATATGTCCTTTATGTTACTGTATTTCTTAAGGTGACTTAAGTTCATTATAATAAAATGTTAAAAGTGGGTTGCAAATTATTCTAAGAAAGCAAATATGAGACAAGCTAAAACAGGAAGACTTTATTGGAACAGAGTTCATTATAGATTTGGGGATCTTTTAAAGCAGGTACTATTCAGGATGGTTATATGAAGAGACGAAAGCTCAGATTTGGCTTCTAGAAAAAGGAAAGAAGAGAATTCTGCCCCTGTTTGCAGTGGGGAAATACAATGTTCTTTTGGTTTGGTTAATTTTTTTTTTAAAATTCTATTTTCTACCAAAGGAAATATTTCTAAGCCTTAACTAGTAAGATATAGAAAAGATAGCCTTGCTTTATTCTAAATCAGAGGAAATGATCATAAAATAAATTACAATATGAATGATTCTTTATGCGGCATCATAAAAATATTTTACTTAGTGATATAAACTATTGTGTGTTGCTGCTATTCCTAGAAAGCTCTGTTTTGGGCAATATAAGCAAGCTAAATACCTGACCAGAAATGCTTTCTGTTTTGTAATATAATGTATTATATATTAGATCCGAATGCAATAACGAATGCATTTTGAAGTTTGGAAAAGTATTGTAATAAAGTTGCCTTTAACTTAGCTTTGTACTTGTTTTCTATTTCCTTGAAACTAGTAACAATGCTATCCAAGACTTCTTACAATATTATTTGGGTAAAATAAATAATTATCTTGACATTTCATTTGGAAAACATTTTTAATTCTGTGAGGTTGCTAAAATGTGAATGTGGAATATAACAGTGGCCCATGTTCAGTTTTCCTCCCTCTGAATTTTTACATTATTTAACATATCTTATGAAACAGATAAGGTAAGTTAAACTATGGCACGACATAGAATTAGTCTTTGTGTAAAATGATTACTGAAGGATATTGCCTGCATTCAAGGTTCCATTTTAATTTTTTTTTGAGTTTTCTTCACTTAATGTTATCATGGACTAGGACAACTGACTGATAATTCGGAAAAATTAACATTAACTTCAGTTAGTGAATGATTATTATTTAAAATTTGGCATGCCAAATGCATTTAAAATATAATTCCAGGATTTATTCATACTCATTTCTGCTATACTTCATAAGATAGTAAGATGTCTTTCTTGTTTTGCATCCGTTCTTCTTCAGATACTGCTTGTGATTTTATGACCCTGACATCAGTCCCAGTTATTTCCGCCTCCAGCCTCTATAAGAAAATCTACTTTCTAGACCAGGCTTTCCTATACCTAGTAATTCCTCACTGATCTCAAAAGATGATGTTTCAAAGATGATAGAATCAAATTCTCATGAAAATAAATGGTGTGGGTAGAGTAAACGTGGTATTTTCCACAAGAACCAAATTTCTAGAATAACTACAGAGTTCAAAGAAAGAAAGAACTATTAGAAAGTTTTAGGTAAATAAAAGAATGTTTCCCTAATAAAGACAAGAGAATGTATATCGAATTTATAACTTGAAATAGGTATAGATGAAAATAAAATTTAATTCCTTGCCTAGTTGAAAATAAAAGTATTTAATGTTGCATTGAAAGCATAGACTTAGATAAATGGAATGATCCAAATTTCAGTATAAGAGTAAATGTTTAGTCAGGATCACAAAGGACATTCCATTTGACCCTGTCAGAGGTTGAATTCCTGCACTCAGTTAATCTCCTGGGACATCTTATATTCCTAGCTTAAAAGCTAGCCAAAAATTATAAAACCTCCTTCTTGGAAAAATATTATTATAAGTCTAGTGACTTAATTTATAGGTTGTTTTTGTTTGTCTCTCTTATACAAACTGTCTTTATCATAGGCTTGTTCTTAATGTAAAATTGGACATTTACTCTTAAGAATTTTCAACATATTTTTCTTAAAATGGTTTACCAGTCAGAAGATGAAATGTTTCCCACACAGTTAGTAGTTTTGTGACCTTGAAAAATATGTTATCTGTGGAAACAGAAGCATATTGTTTTGTGCATCATTATGTCCTTTAGGAAGACTCAGATCAAAAATAGCTTGTTTATTAGATATGTTGATATTTAGATAGAGACTAGCATTCCCTTTTATTCAGATTTATTCAGAAATATAGAATGAATTGATTTTTTTCCAGAGAAATAATTGGGCAGTTATTGTTTCTGATGTGTATTTAAAATCATGTAAACCATATTCATTCACCACCTGCATTCATTCTTTCACACAAATAATTGAATACTTAAATGCCAGGCACTGATATGTTGTAGGGATTCAGTTATGAATAACAAATAACTATATAAACAAGATGATCTGAGATATTGTGTTATCAAGATAAGAAAATAAGTTAATTTAAAGGAAATTTGGCTTAAGCAGAGAGGGAATACTTAGATTGTGTGGACCTCTGAGATCACTTTGTTGCCATCACCTGAGAGGTGAAAGGGAGTCTGTCATGTGATGTCCTGGGGTCAGAGTTCAGGACAGAGAAAAGGAGCATGGGAATTCTGAGGTGGAAAAGAACATGGCAAGCACAGAACAGAAAGGACAGTGTGGTCAAAGTGTGGTATACGAGTGGAAGCATGATGTAAAAAGAAATGTTTATGCACATCGTCAAAGAACTTATATTTCCATTACTATCCACAGCGTTTTAAATGGGAAGTTGTTGTGTTATCATATCTAACCACTTTAGAATAAAATTAGAAAATGAAGAACCAAGGAGGTTAATCAATGAGCTAAATGAAGTACACACACTCTCTTGGTGTCAGCCCTGAGCATAGTTAGCAGTTTAATGTTTTTCCCACTGAGACCCATTGAAGACCTAGGAAAAAAGGTGGCATTTAATATAGTATATATTGGTAAAATATATGTGGGCAACAGAATGCCTTGTAAAGCATTTATAAAGCTATTTAAAAACAAAACTTTCATGTATAAAAATTTGACATATCTCTATTCATAATTTAGTGATGAATTTGACAGTTTAGTTCTCTTTATAAACCCGTCAGGAATTGTTTGACTCATTCCTTTTCTTTACCCAATTCAAGCAATTCCATAAACCACGTGAATATTTCCTTGCTTATAATTTCCAAAATACACATCAACATTTAATTTAATTTATTTAATTATTTTATTTTTGTGGTTAGAATAGTAAGAAACATGGCATGATAAGTTCTGTGTTTTAAAAGCAGATTTGTAACCAACTGACTACTTTCTGCTCTTGAGTTTCCACTTCCTTCAAGTGTGGTTAGAATCAGTGGTGAACACTGTGATGCTTGCCCAGATGACGCTTCAGTAGAGGAATTGATACCACTGCTGCTGGGAGTGTAAGGGAGTTAGGTAGCCTTCGGGGGTCAGTGCCTTCACAAAGCACCTGAGCTGCAAGACCACAGCCTTCATGGAGCTGTCCAAAGCAGTGGACCGATCGAAGGGAGGAGGAGGTGAAAAGCCCGGTCATTTCAGCCCTGGTAGGGACAAATCGGAAGGACCATTCTAGATCCAGCACTTCCTTCCTTTCTCCCACAGGTGTTTATCTTAACGGCACTTTTTAATAAGCACCCTCCACGCTCAACTCTATCTTGGGGTCTGCTTCCTGGAGAACCTGGTCTTCAACAGAATCATAACCTGTCAGGTCCCCGTTTGGATCTCAGTTGTACAGGTTGTCTTCAGTGCGGTTCTTATCTTTGTCTTCTCATCATTCACTCTGTCTTTATCATCTGTCCCTTCTCCGTAAATCATCAACCCAGATTACAAACATCATGTAGGGAAATCATTAAAATGAAAGCTCAGGTAAGTCAAAAAGAAAGAATGTTTATTTGTCAATTGTATCAGACACATCCTGGGAGTAATGCCTAGATAAAAGTATTTAGAAATTACTCAGGGCAAACGATTGAATCAATGAAATGAGAAGCTTTAAAATGGAAAATTAAGATTAACTCTGAGTAAATGTAATAAACACTTAAAACTGGTAAGCAGCACTTAGTAAAATATTATGTTTTTGTGTGTTATACGCAACATTTTAGAATCAAGTGTATTAGTCATTTAATCAGTCACTTAAATTACATTTAGCACTTCTGCCGTTTTCTTCACATCCTTAAAAGTTAATGTCTGGTTGTCTCTTGGGAGAGATTCTGCTGCTGAGTAGCCTTTGGAAATGTATAGGGGGTAATATAGATATTACAAGGCCAGGAGGGTGCTCCTGCGGGACTAGGGATTCTAAATGTAATGCTCTGAATAATTCTATGGATGGAAGCATCATCCTGCTCAAAATGCCAGGTGTTATGCACTGAGAATGACGCCGAGTGAAAATACTCCCTATCCAAGGTTTTCTTATTTCTTCCTAAAACACCAACTACACATCTCAGCCACAGCGCACCACCCCCACGGTAGAAATCATCTTGTCACTTCTGAAGTAACATGCTCTATTATTCTTGCCCCTCTGGCACCTCCTTTTCCAATTTCTATTATGGATATGTGTCTGCAGGTCCTAAATCTCCAATTATGAGCTCTTTGAACACAAGAGTTTTTGTATAATAGTATAAATTCTAATAGGAATGGTATTTCTTCATGGATGCAGCTGTAGCTATGAAAATAAGATCTATACATTCAACATATAAATCCATATATAAGTGGACATTTATTAGAAATGTATGTATAAATATAATATAAATATTAATACACAAATATATAAAAATACAAGTTCAAATTGAAATTGGGTGTTAGCATTGTAAGATTCATCTTTGGTAAGCTACTTCTTAAATTAGACAACACTGTCTTAGTTTAGGCTGCCATAACAAGATATTACAGACTTGGTGGCTTCAACAACAGAAATGTATTTTCTCATAGTTCTAAAAGCTAGAAGTCGAAGATTAAGATGCTGGGTTTGTTCCTGGTGCTGCCTCTCTGTCTGGCTTGCAGACACCACCTCTTGCTGTGTCCTCACATGGCCTCTCCTCTGTGCACAGGAGAAGAGAGAGCTCTCTGGTGTCTCCCCTTCTTTAGGGACGCCGGTCTCCTTGGATTAAGGGGCCTACTGTTTGACCTCATTTCACCTTAATTACCTCCTTAAAGGCCCGCTCTCAAAATAGTGTCACATTGGGGGTTAATTAAGGCTTCCAGGTATGAATTGTCGGGGAGGGTCACAATTTAGTCCATAACATATACCAGCTACCTTTTACTCAATTTGATAGGTTAGCATCTAAGAAAAAGTTATTTTTAAGTAGAACCACTGACTTGGACCCATAGAGAAGCATTATCGTTACCTCTTTTTCTACTTTGGACGGCAGGTATTTGTCTCCATTTGCTATATACATCCCTAACTAAAGTATGAGGTCTTTGAACACAAGAGTTTTAGTATCCCACCACATTGGTCACTAACTAGCACTAATAAATGGTTACTAATTGTATATAATTGCATATTTCTCTAATTCCCTGATTGTTGAATTATAAGGAAACTGTTTACAGTATGGTATATATAGCTTATACTGAATATAAATTCAGTATAAGGTCCAATTTTCATAAAAATACCATCTCACTAATATCTATACTGGAGGTAAAGTAAAACAATACCTAAGTTTAAAAAGAGAATTGTTGTATTTTGGGTAGTCTGAGAAAAGTTGACACTTCTGTTATTATCTGTTTGTTAATAATCATAGAAGACTTTAAAAAAAATAAATGAAAATTTGTTTTTTCCTTTTGTGTTTTTGGTCTGTTTCAACATGAATAGCTCAGTGACTCCTGTGATGAGACAACACCTGACTAATTTTGGAAACAGGTATATGAGAAGCTTTGTGCTCTAATGGGAAAAACCAATAGAAATAATTTTACCATTACTAAGAAAATGATTGCAGTTGAGTGTAATCTACAACATTGATTGAAAAGAAACAACAGCCATATTATTAGTAACTACTGCTAATAGAAAGCTAGTAATAATATGTGGCTTACCACCATAGAGAATATTGGAGGCCATAGAAAATTTCATTAAAAGATAATTCTTTTAAAAACATGTATACTTAAAATAAATTCTTTGTCAAGCACCACACAATTTATTTTAAGTTAAATAGTGATTTTTCTTGATCTCACCATTTTCAGAGTTTTTATTACATAGTAAAATATTTATCCAAGAAGCAATTAATTTTTCATATAAATTTTCTATATAAATAAGTATAAAGTATTTTAGTTCAGCAAAAAGAAATATAAAGTCGTCATTGTGAAAACATACTTTTTATCAGTCTTTTATCTCTTGTTCAGGGAATGGTAGCTTTTGATTTTTCATGTATCATGATTAAGAATTAATATTACAGGGATTCTCAGTTTTCACAATTTAAAATACTCATCAATGGAAAGATGACTGCCTCACCCTTTAGTAGGAAAACAGTTGAAATTCCAGTCACTAGTTGCATTACACAAAACTGGAATAGTTATGAGGAAAAATACCCTCTTATATGCTGTCCCATAGCACTAACTAGTGTCCATATGCCGTCAGAACCAGATTTTAAGTTACTTCTTGAAAAGTAACCTATCACCTTTGTACATTTATTGAAAATTTAGAAAGCAGAGACTAGATAAATGTTTCTTAAGGTACCCTTTTTACAGCAGTTTAAAAAAAATTTTAGCTTGTTCACAGATACTCATACAATCCACAGAAAATAAATTAATGAAGACACGGTTGCTGACCTGTGCCAGGTCTTTATCAATTGCTGTGTTTCTCAAAAATACTGGACTCTGGTTGCATATCCTTATTAAGACATGTCGTTTGAATAAATTACCTAAAACTTCTATCCTTCATAAGCTATGCAAAGAAATCAGGAACCGTTCCTTAGTCTTATATTCTTAACATATTTTTATGGGGTAAGAATTAACAATTGGATTTGTTCCAAAGCTCAGAACACCAAGGCTTCCTTCCACAGCATAGTCTAATCTTAAAAAATAAAAATAAAACAATAATAGCCAGAATCTCTTAGCTGACACCATCATACACTTTCCTGTAAAGTATGTTCATGAACTTGGAAAAAAGACCACAGGTTAAAGGAAAAATGAGTATGCAACCAAGCAATAATTTTGTCTTTTGCAAAATCTGGAATATTTGTAATTTACCTCTGTCATTTTCTGCTGGTGGACTGTACTGCCCTACTCAAATGATGGTTTAGTGACAAATGAGTGTAAAGGCCGCCATCTATTGAACATAAGTAAGTACTGCACTTCAGTTCCTTGTGAGAATAGTACTTAAAACTTTTTGAAGAAACATAGTTCCTACCTACTCTGTGCATTTTCACATGGAAATTGTTTAATTCTCTGTTTAGTTACGGAAACGCTTGTGGACTTTTCTTAAACTGGTAAGACTATTAGTTATAAATACTTTTTTCATAAAGACCTGTTTTTTGTAAGATGCAAATATTGACTTTCATAGTGCAGAATCTGCACCAAGTTCCTTAGAAGTTTTCAGACCAGCAATGCTGCTCTTATCGTGCTGCTTCTATAAATTCTTTCCACCTCACTCTTAGAGACGGTAAATTTATACAAACAAATTTTATTGAATTAAACCAGAAAATAAAAGAAACTTAACTTCTTGACTAAAAACTCAATATTGAAGACACCTCTTGCAGTTTACTTTGTTTTAACTTCAAAAAGAAATCACAACTTTAAAAAATTAGGAGCATTCTTCACCATGATGGAAGGCTTTACTTTTCTACCTTTTGCCACTGTTTAATTTTGCATATTTCAGTCATTTCGAAAGTTTCAGAAGCCCATGTTTTTCTACCTTTATGTTATGTGAAGGTGTGTTTATGATGATGGTATGATTTTATAAAAGAAAATTGAAATAATATATTACTACAAAAAATGACAGATGTGGATATTTAGGCATCTTAATTTTCCTGTGTTTCTCTATTTTATGTCTATTAACAGGTATATGTTGAGTGCTCCTTCTCTGTCCAATGTTATGATAGGTGTTCATCTCCCAGATGTACCTAATTGATTACTCTTTAAGAGTTTGTGTTCATTTCTTTGAATAGAAGACCATGTTAAAGCTAGGATGACACCCCTGTAATTTTTGAGTTAGTGGTACACATTTATTTTGTCTTTTCACAAGATATTCTTTCCCTGATATCCCAGCAGTTCATAAGAAGAAAAAAATGTTTGAGAAGATACCTTAAAGATTTTAATGGCTTCAGGTAGTTGTATATCACTGGTTAGACAGTAGGTGAATTTGAGGTTTTAATAAAAAGAAGCAACACTTTTAAACTTGGTAGATCAAACCTTATCCTTTTCTTACAGCACTGGAATCAAATATCTATTATTAAAATCAGCAAATCTCTTAGCAGTGTTATTAGTAGGGATATTAAAGCAGTACTGCATGTATGTTAGAAAATATATACCTACATGTGCAAAAAACATTTACATGTGAAAAATAAAACAACCAGACTACATTAATTCAAGAGATAAAAAAGTAAAAAGTGATGGTGTCAAGGGTTGTTATGAAATTGATAAATGCTCATTGTTGAAAGATATAAATAAATAAGCAAAAATCACCCAAACTCAGAGGTAAATACTAAAAAAGTTTTGGTATATTTTACATTTTGGAGGGAATTGAAGCCCCAGGGAGAAAGTGATTCTAAATCAGCTCTCTGTAGTGTCTTTTTCTCAATGATGTATAGTCCCAAGTATTTAGAGAATTTACAAATGAGATCTGCTAAGTAACACTATGTGCCTTAAAAAAATAAAAAAAATAAATTAGAAAAAAATTCCTGGAGACTGGAAAGGAAATAGAAGACTGGGAACAGATAAATACAGTACTGATTTTTAAAAAAGGGAAAGGTTAACTTCTAAATTATAAACTAGTTTGAACTTGAGGTCATCTGGAAAAACGTCTGGAGGGCATTCTTAAAAGCATGGCTAGAGAGCATTAAGAAAAAGAGGGCAGAATTGCCAAGACCCATAATTACGTTCTTAAGAAACAAGTCACACTCAACACATTTTGAATAGATTGGGGGAAATGTTAATTTTAACAAGTCATCAAAATAAGACTTTTAAGATCCCATCAAATTTAAAAATGAAATTAGGCTGATAACTATTAAGTTTTTAGATTTATAACAGGTTGAAGGAGTTTAAAACCACAGGATATTTTTTAAAGTATCAATCAGAGACTTGGGTGAGGACCTCCACAGCTTGCTGCTTAGATTCGTAGATATCATAAAGCAGGGAGAAATAGCAAACATGTTCCATAACTAATCATTCTTCAGAAATATATTGGAAGTCTAGGAAAATGGACCAAATTTAGTCAAAAAAAAGAAGAAAGAAAAATTTAATATAGTTATGTGCTGTTTGGATCAAATCATTTTATTCTTGTGGGACATATTTGGTTGGGTGAGATAAAGTTAACAAAAACAAATATAAAAAAATTAAGGATTTTAGAAGAAAATCCAGTGTCCATTGTATTAGTCATGTCATGTGGTTCCTAAAATTATAAGGCAAGCAGTAGCTTTATTCTGCACTAGTAAAATCTCACTTGGTATATATTATCTTTAATCCTTGGCATTAATTTCTGATGATTACATAGGTAATCTCAAGAAAACCAACTGAAAAATCATGGGACAATTAAGCTGTCTTTGGGTCACAGGCAATTATATCAGTAATTGATTGTATCTAATAATATAGGCTGGTTTCTTGACCTAAATTCGTAGCTATGCCTTCTTCCCCAAGCATTTTCCCTAATTCAGGCCTTATAGATTAGCAGTGGTATTTGCTTATGTTTATTATGTATTGCATTGTGGGTTATATTCAGGAATTCAGATTGTTTTCCTAATTGGAAATGAAATACAGGATTTTAATCATGGGAGTAACAGCTGATGTATGTGTTGAAAAATCACTCTAAAAGTATATGGAAAATTTATTGTAAGGAAGAAATAATGAAAATAGGAGAGTCGTTATCTGTATTCCCTCAGTTCAGGCAAGAGGAAATGGCTTAGTCCATGCAGATATTAAAGGAGATGTAGAAAATTAGATGGGTTTGTATTTTAGAGGAAAAACTGACAGGAATGAGGAGATACTTGCGATGAGGGAGTGAGGGATAGATAATGGAACATTGCTGAGTCTGAATTTGGTAAGGATTTAGTTGGTAAAAGTTAATGAAATAGGTACGAGTAAATTCAGTATAGTAAAAAAGCTAATAAAATCAATTGGTAGAGGAGTGAGTTAAAATCAAAGAATGTTAGTAAAATTCAGATTTTTAGATGTGTTATTCTTGTTGATAAGAAAGTAAAGGTTTTGAGTTCTAGAGTGCATGACTTAAGGTATTCCAAGCCTAAGACATAATCTTAGGGATTATCTTTGAAGAGAAGAAGTCAAATTTAGCAGTAAGGTTATTCAGTGATTCAAGATAGATTGTTGGAATGGAGTAAAGATGAAGGCAGTGAGCCAGGGCTAAAGCAAATAGTGAGGTAGAGGCAAGACAATGCATGGGTATAGATAGTGAGTGGGATAGTCTGATGGCATGAGCTCAATGGACTTGGGATTTTGGAAGATCAAAGGTGACCGATAATTTTAGAAACAGGAATGAGGAATTTGCATCATCTCTAGTTTCATGGAGTGTGAAAGAAAAGGAACCTCTGTTTGAAAGGACTGCAAGAAAGGTGTAGAATGATACAAGAGTGTAGTAGAATGATAGAGGGTTTGTGAAGGCTGAGAAGGATGGTAAATTGATCAGATTAGGGCATGCATAGAGCAGTCAAAAAGTAAGAGTCCAGGAGATGACGGATCACCCAAGGGGTTTGCACTTCTGGTTGTGGCAGGAAAACAAGGATGAAAAGTATGATGGGGTTGGTCCTCATGGTCTCTTAGAAGAAAGTGGGCACTAGACTGTCAACTCCCTGAGGGCAGGAAGTTAAAGTGGGTGATAGAATATGTGAGGATGCCTGGCATAAAGTGGCAATTCAAATAACATGTTGTTGTTGAACGAGTGAGTGAATGATGCAATAGTGATTGAGCAGGAGAGCTCAGGATATATGATTCAGAATTTTTATCTTCAGAATGTGTGGTCCTTAGCTTTTGTTCTCTAATGCTGGCAGGACACTCTCACTGGAGCATGAGATTCTGTGGTGGCTTTCTCAAGACACCTGGCTTCTCCAAGGACTTGCAGTGGTTGGCTGTTGAACAGTAGGCATTCAGACAGATTCATTTGTATTTTCAAAAAGGTTACAGATTTACTCAACACTACTTATAAATAATGCCTCCTTTTATTCTGAAATCTGAAAAATACCTTATCATATGTAAAATTACTTTTTATAACATTAGGATTATGTTAATATTACAAAATGGCAGATTGTCGCCTCTTAGAAGCTGTTTCTACGTGCTAGAAATCCCGAAGTCACTGATCCAATGAAGAAATTGATGATACAAAGTGAGAGGGCCTAGGTTAGTGGTAAGTACCGTGCAAGTTACTGAGGGAGTCAGGCTTTTATTGGAGTATTGTTCCAAGTAATTTTTAAGTTGATATTATACCTTAAAATCTCCATATTATATCGATATTTTTATAGGCATATGCTCATTCTTTACCTGTCTTATCTTTAGACCTCACATTATATTTTCTCAAAGAGATCAAGGAATAGTATAGATAACTAAAGTGTTCACATAATATTAAGACAGGACATTTAATAAAGGTAAAATCATTAGTAAAGCAATAGCAGAGAAGTACCTAAGAGTTAAGGCAGAGTTTGAAAGGTTGAAGAAATGGGATAATATAACAAAGAGCACAGACTTTTACCTCAAAACAAATAATGAGTTCAGAAATTTCCTTCTTTGTTTCCTTCTTTCCTTTGCTTCAGAAAAGTGGAAAGTGCCAAGAAAAATAATTTCTTTGAGTCAATCCTTTTTTTCTTTGCTCTCACAAAAAGGGAATCTCATTTTGGGTAGTATTTTCACATTTGATAATTTACTTCATAATCTTCTTTTACTCTCTGCTCCCCTGTATAAAGCAAGGATGCCCCTACTTGCTGATTTTTAAATTCTCTTCAAGATGCCGTCCATAATAAATGTAGAATTAGCAAAGTCAAACAATGTTTTTGTGGTGCTATAGAAACAAAAGCTATTGAAATCAATTAATAAATTTAGCTTATAATTAAGAGTGCCAGAAATTTCCAACTGAGGTTTAGTTGATTTAATTTTCCGGAAGGGAGATCATAGTTGCAAGTGAACACAGTCACCATCTTTATTATCAGGAAGCCTGTGGAGATACTCATTTTTCCAGACAATTAGCAGTTTCCTTGGCTAAAATAAATAACTCTGCTATGCCAGTGAACCCCGGAAGTACAGAATGCAGCTGTGATCCTGGTATAGTTCACTCTCCGCCTAGCAGTATTATTGGATGAATATTTATTTTGTTGCTTTATTGTTGTGTTTATGCTTTATCTTCTATAAAATACATATTTTAAGGTTTCTGAATTTATCCTCTGACTGAAAACTTGCCATGTGGGATATAATAAGTCACTCTATTTGATTATTTTATATTTATATGGAAAGTGAGGGGGCATTGAAATTTTTAGTTGGAGATGTTTTCTTGCTGCAAAAGAAAGGGTTTTTTCCAGATATTTAAGGTTAACCTTGGTGAAGAATTTATGCTTATTAGGTTTGCATATCATTCCACCCAAATATGAATAAGCCAAATTAACATTTTGAAATTTTATTACTGCAACCAGGATAGCCAATGAGATAGTACCAGAAACAAGTATGTACAACTGAGCCACAGAAGACAGGAGAAGAGTGGTCAGTTGGGTTATATACAGAGACTAAGTAAAACAGGTGGACACAAAAATATAACACTATGTGATTCCGCCTATATGAGGTATCTGAAGCAGTCAGACTCATAGAAACAAAGTAGGATGGTGGTGACCAAGGCTGGGGGGTGGGGGAAAGGGGAGTTGTTGTTTAATGAGCATATCGTGTCAGATACGCAAGATGAAAATGTTCTGGAGATCTGTTTCACAACACTGAAGATACTGAGCACTACTGAACTGTACACTTAAAAATCATTAAGATCATAAATTTTATGTTATGTATTTTTACCACAATAAAAACAAATGAGGAATGCAAATTATCTGTTAATTCAGGCACAAAGAAGTCGTTAGTGACCTCAGCAAGAATATGGTTTTTTGAGTTGGGGCATGAGGCCCGCTTGGGGTGGTTGAAGTGAAAGGCAGGCGAGGAATGGAGACTATGTGAGGAAGCGGTTATTATTTCGCAGGGTCTGGCTGTTAAGCAGAGGAGGAAAATAGAAGGTGATGGTACTTTTGTTCTTGTTTTTAAGAGAAACCATAACAATTTTGAATGGAGACATGAAGCATGCAGGGGAGAGGGAGACATGGAAAATGCAAGGGAAAGAGAGCTAGGTCAGTTAAGGCCCCTGAGAAAAAGGGAGACGATGGCGTGCACGGCATAAGGCTGGTGCTATTGACAGTTGCCAGGACAGGGACGGAGTTCGCTGGCCCTGCAGGGTGGTCAGGATGGTAAGTTAGTAAGATGGCGGCTTCACACCTCTTTTACCTGCACAGATGTCTTTTGTGCTTCCTCATGTTAGCAGATTGCACGATTGCATAGAAAGGCATAGTGCAAAGAGTGTGCAAAGAGAGGCACAATTGCAAAGAAAGATAATGCACAAATGCTCTTTGTTCATTTTTCCTGAGAAAAGCAGGCCAAAAAGACTTGTGCAAGCCCAGCTCCAGACATATCTGGGAAGGAGAAAGGTTTCATACCTCTCTGGTGAGAAATAAAAACTCACTTAAGTAACAGACAAAGAAAAAGGTCTGGCTGCTGCAGGGGTGCTATTAATCAGAGCTTCTTCCAACCCTAAGAGGAAGAAATATTAGCAAATGACAGAACGAGAATAGATATTGATGTCTGTTCCATATTAGATGAGGTAGTTTAAGATTTTCTTAAACCTAGTACCTTTAGAGATTACCTAAGCAAAGGAATAGGTAATAAGTGTGTAACATTTGGGAAACGTCCCATGTTCATTTGTTTGGAAATGTGGATATCTGGCTTTTGAAGGTTATTTCATGACTTATGGGAACTGTTTCCAGTCTCAGGTGGCACTCATTTTCCAATCAGCATCGTTCATACAGGTGTTAGCAGATTCAACTTTAACTTTCTTTTCTTACCTGCCCTTATTATACATTAATATGTAGACATTGATAATTCTTTGTAACTATATTTTTTTTCTAGAATACTGATAATTCTGTATATTATAAAGGACATTTTTAAAGATATTTTTAGAATTCTAATCATTCTTTGAGATCAGTGATCTGTTCCTTCTTAGGCAGTAATATCTGTTTAAGCTGAATTTCACTATAGTCTCTAGAAGGTACAGAAGTGTTCTAAGAAATATATGTATATTGTGAGTGAGTTCTGATTTAAAAACAATAATTTCATTCATTCATTGATTCAACAAATACTTATTTGTTGTTTACTTTGTGGTAAGCACTTTATTACACTTCATTTATACCAGTAAACATCAGGTTGCTTGGCCTTGGGGGTTCTAATCTAATGAAGTAGTCCACATTTAAACAGATAACCACACAAATTATATAATTACAATCATAACCAGTTCTGTGAAGAAAAAATACAGGGTGCTATGAAGCATATGATATGGGCAACCTAAGGTGATTTGGGGAATCAGGGAGGCTTCTTGGAGGAGGTGACACTTAAGATGAGGCCAGAAGGACACAAGGGAATTAACCTAGTAAGGGTGTGGTAGTGGGTATAGAAAGGTAGTAGATTGTGCAGCAGAGACCTTGAGGTGGGAAGAAGCCTGACCTGTTTCAATGGAGACTTTATGGACTGCAACAGGCCAGAGAGCGAGGAAGAGCTTAGTAAGATAAGGCTGGAGAATAGGTAGCCCAGGGCCCCAGTTGTCCTTAGAGCTGTGTTGGAAGGTCTAAGCAACAGGCAGGCTTGGATTTCTATTCATAAAAGGTTACTCTGGTAGCTGTGTGGATATGATATGGTATTCTCTAGGATGCAGTATTCTCTTCTGTAAAGATCCAGTTCAACTCTGTGTAGCGTGAAAGTAGCCATAGACATATGTAAATGAATGAACCTGGCTGTGTTTCATGCAACTTTATTTATGGTATTTATGGTTGCTGAAATTTGAATTTCATATAATTTTCATGTGTCATGAAATATTCTTTTTCTTCTCATTTAAAAAAAAAAAACATTTAAGAGTGTGAAAACCATTCTTAGTTCCTAGGCCATACAAAGACAGGTAGGTATCAGGCTGAATTTGGCCTGAGAGTCAGGTTTGTTGACCTGTTATAGTACTTATATTTCTTATCTGGTAGCTTTTTCTTGCCTACCTCTTAAATGATATTTTAGTTATACCATGACATTTTTCCTACGCTGTCTACATTTTCCCAATATTCTGGTAAATGTATGACCAATGTTAAATAAAAAATGGGACTATAACCTCTTCTTTTGTATTTCTTTATCAGTGTTACATTTTACATTTGAAAATCAGTATAATATGACTGACCTAGTCTATTTTTTATATACATTCTTTTAAATTTTCAATAGTGGATAATTTTGTATTTTTCCTACTTATTTTGGTGTTATACTTGGTGGCTTTCTTCTTTTAATCCTCACACTGAGTTTTTCATTTTTTCTTTACCTGGTAATAGTTCTTCTAACATTTTATCTTGGCATTCAAAGGAAAAAATGGTACAGGCATCAGAAAAAAAAAAAAAATACTCAAACAAAGGAACACAATTGCAGGCAAACATTCGTTGTATAAATAGGTAAAATACTTTATTTATATCAAGATAAACAACATCCAAATAATTTCAGATCTGTAAACACAACATTCTAATTTGAAAAGAAATTCCTAGGTGCTTTTTTGTAGTATATGATTTAGGCAGCCACCCCACAAGATGCTGGAAAGCATTATGTAATGGAAATGGTACAGACAAACCTGGTTCAAATTTCATCTGACCCTGACTAGGTGTATGATATTGGACAACTTAATTTCTTGGAGCGTAAGTTTTCCTGAAGCATGCAAAATACAGTATATGGGAATTCCCATCCATCTTTCTTTCCTGGTAAGCATAATCTTTTATCACGTGGAATTAGCTATGTTAAAAAACAATTGGATGTAAAACAGACTGTCGTTGGTTGTGGTGAGGGTGTTGGTTTTGTTTTTTACCTTGTACAGATAGGAAGTTGAAAAAAAAAACAACTAGCAATACTCCCAAAGTGAAAGCGATATACATTTGAAAGGTAGTATAGGTGATAAAGCCAGTACTTTTTATTAATATTTCCTTTGCCTTGTTTATTTTACTTCTGAAAACTTTAGGTTTGACAGTTCTCTGGAAGACCTACCTAAGAGTGGACCTCACCCACCTGCAACTCCTCAGGTTTTACATATTGGTAGCCAAGTAGCCACACTTTCTAAAGTAACTACATGTTCTAGGTAGAGTTTTTCCTTCTTGGTGTGTCTAAATTTTAATGCTTGTGGTAAAATTAAATACTAAAACTGTTTTACTAAAAAGTAAAAAGGGATTATAGATTACAGAACTGACATCATTAATATGTAGACAAGAAAGCTTGGCACTGGCTTTGGAACACCGCTTTACACTGCTTTTTGTATTTTTCATTTTTTGTTTTGATTCTAAGTTCTAATGTAGAGTCAGGAAATCTGCGTCTTTCATTTATTCACTGTGATTTGGAAAGTCAGCTCTCTTGAGTTTGTCATAAATGTACTAATTAAAGCATTCAACTCTTGAAAAGGAGCAACTGAGATCATATGTTCCAGGTACGCAGACATTCTAAAGGGATTCAGTTAATTCTTATAAGATTTTGCTGGACTCTGGTGATACTAAGTCCTTTTATGTTATTTGTGATACAATATGGTAAAAGACATTCGTTACTATTTCCTTTTCTTCTTAAAGGAAAAGGACAATTTAGCTGATTTATTTTTTAGCTGATTTTTTTTATAGACAAATTCCTAGTTCTTATTTGACATTACTTCCCCCAAATAGTAGCCATTGCCTCAAACATTCAGCATAATTGAGAAACTCAGAGTTGAATCACTTGGTAACTTTATTCTTCCACTTTGCATGATATTCATATTACCCTGCTCCGCCACTAATAGCATCTTTCTTTTTTCTTTCCAGCCTCATTTTCCCCCCTTCTTAGCCATTCACATCAATTGTTAAAACATAGTCATACAGTTCAATTAAATTATAAACTCGCAGAGATATGTACTTCAAGTTAAACAATTCTGTATAATTTGTTTTAAAATGGCTCGCCACAGTTTCTTAATTTGCCTTCTACTTAGTCGTAAAGTTATAACTGATAGAACTGGGAATAATGGATTATCAAATTCTTCTGACAGGGAGAAAAGACTTAGGTCAGCCCTCACAGCCTTAGATGTCTGCGTACTCATTAACCTTGGATGACTTTGGCACATAGTTACGTTATGTTGGAAGTTACCACTTTCACATACTTTGAAAAAAAGTGATCATGGTATAGTGAGGATATTCATTAATAATATGTACGCATAAATGAAGAGGAGAGACTACAAATTTCACACTATGCATTTTAGACTTTCTTTTTAGCTTACCTAATAAAAAAGAAATTCTCAATTCCAATTTGACACCAATTTGTTAATCATTACAATCCTAATAATGAAATGTTGATTCTCGTCCAGGTGTTTGATCTTTTCTAAAAGACCAAAGAAAAATAATTATTATTTTAAGTAATAAGAGTTCTGAATATAAAATTTCTTACCAGCATTTTTGAATCATGTTACAGAGCTAATTGAAAATAGGAATATAGAATATCTGCAGGGAA
Organism: Eonycteris spelaea; assembly: GCA_003508835.1. Classification (NCBI taxonomy): domain Eukaryota; kingdom Metazoa; phylum Chordata; class Mammalia; order Chiroptera; family Pteropodidae; genus Eonycteris; species Eonycteris spelaea. Next base: position 4,701,293 of record PUFA01000074.1, on the reverse strand, counting down.
GGTGATGTTTCTATCATATTCACTGTAACTACTTTTTTTATTTTGCAAAAGCATTTGCCCTTCCCAAATAGCTTTACTCTCAATATCTTAAACGTTATTTCGTCTTCTTAGTAATATGTATTGCTGCTTCTTAATAGGCAGCCGGTTGTACCTGCTTTTCCTGAAAACATTAAAATGTCAGGCTCTGGGAATTTATCATCTCTAAGGTAAAACCCTTAATATAGAGACATTTTGGAAAACTTGACATAACTTTCCTTCTTCTGCTGCTTATAGAAATTCAAACTTCATGTTTAGGTTTATTTTCTGCTTAGTTGTTGACAAATCAGTCTTCAAATGTGTGTTGTTATATGATAGTGATGTGATTTTAAATAGAATTAGAGACAGTGCACTTAAGTACATTCAAAAGTGTTTGTGTCTCAAAAGCCAGTTATTATAGAGGATCATATGTCAAATTTCAATTTCTGAGAAAAATCATAGTTAGTAAACAACCTCAACTTCTATTATATTTCTGACACATTACATTTGTATGTTTAAATATTAATACGGGGTGGTTGCTGCCTTATCTTTATTATGTTACTTCTTCTCATTTTCCTTTTTGTTCCTCTCCTCCGTTTTTCTTTCCCTACCTATCATTTAAGCAGCTCCACAAGAAATGTGGTGACAAGTTCTTTGGAAGGTTTTCGAAACTTTTCTACCTCTTCTCCTGCTAGATATAGTGCTGCAGTTCTGAGCAGTGCAGCTGCTACTGTGTCTGCCGTTATTGCCGCCAAAACCAGGTAGAACTACGTGTGCAGTGTGTGTCTGATGTGATCCCAGTGCTTCGCCATCTTCAAGTCACCTCAGAGAAAACGTAGTCATTCGGAACAGCCACAGCTCTGTTATGAGATCTTAATCATACCGTGGACATTTTGTCTAGATGATAGCTGTATCCCATAATGTTTATTTCTGATTTTGCTTTAAATCATGCTTTTATCTCTTTCTGTGATTCTCACTTATACGTGATACTTCTCAGTTGCATGGATGATTGCATGTTGTGTGCCTTTTGACTTTTGGGGTTTTATAATGTTTGTTTTTATATTGGAACAAAATCAGGATGTATTGGTATTTTAAGTCTCTGTTGGTTTTATCTTCTCCCACAAATTGATTATATTTGAGGGTGATCTAAAACCTAATTCTTTGCAACACTCCTTCCTCCCAATTTTTGTGGTGTTTTCTTTATACCTTATTTCTAATAGTCTTTTATAGCTTTAAATACTTTCTAAAAGATTACGTTGACCAATTTTGGTGAAAATTTAATCAATTCTATGTTAACAAGTAAATAATGTAATAGACTCTTAGCCTTTCTTGTCATCCCCTTTCTACTGCTAGTTCTACTGTCTTTCTGCATGTCTGTCTTTATGTCTCTCTGAAAAGGTTTCAAATCATAGACTGTAAAAACTACTTTCTGCTATTGGTAGTATGATTTTTCAATTAAAACTCTTTCTAAATGCTCACCAGGCTCTCCAGTCCTGAAAAATATCACTCACTCCTGGATGCACTTTGCATCAGCCCTGTTTCCAAGCCTTTAGCTTTTCATATCTCCAGTCCTCGAGGAAATCAACTGGCTCTATCCATGTTAAGAAAACAAGGTACAGTGGGAACGGATGACACAAGTGGTGGTTTGCTGTAAAGATAAGTGCTTTCTATAACACTTAACCACCATATTAACAGGCCAGGTGAGAAAATCCTACAGCTGATTCATGTTTTTAAATTTACAATTTAAATTAACTGTAATTTCAGTGCAATGCTAATGCACAAGCATGTTATTTTATATGGTTATTAACTTGCCTTTTAACCTGTTGTGACACCTTTTATTAGCATACTTAATGTTTGGTATGAAATTATGAGTAATTGTGCAAGTATTCACATTACAGTAGAACTCTATCTTATATTGCATGGTGTAGCTACTAGAAAGTCAAATGTTTAGTAAGACATACCTTTATACCTTTTGAAAAAACGAAAAGGAATAATAAAATAATTGGTTTTGTGTGGCTACTGTCTTAGAGTTCTCAGAAATGAAGCTTTTACTTGGACCTCATCTAGGGAACATGGAAACACGAACATTAATTTTTCTCCTAAACTTTATAATTATGCCAAAAATTATTAAGCATAATATTAGAAATATTCCAAATGTTTATTACTAAAGGGATAATCTTATTTTTTATTTTATTTTAATGTTTTTATTTTCAATTGGAGTCGACACCAAATATTATTTCATATTAGTTTCAGTTGGTATAAGCATAGTGGTTTAGATATTTGTTAATTAATTTACAAAGTGATCCCCCCGATTAGTCTAGTACCCACCTGCCACTACATTCCCTATGCTTTATTTCACATCCCCATGACTATTTTTAACTACCAACTTGTACTACTTAATCCCTTCACCTTTTTCATTTAGCCCTGCAACCTCCCTCCCATCTAGAAAGCACCAGTTTATTCTTAATCTGAGTCTGTTTTCATTTGTTTATTTTGTTCTTTAGAATCCACATATAAGTGAAATACGGTATTTGTCTTTATCTGACTTATTTCACTTAGCATAATACCTTGTAGGTCCATCCATATCATTGCAAATGGTAAGATTTCATTTTTTTTTATGGCTGAATAATAGTCCCGTATATATCCATAACGTCTTTATCTAGTCATCTATTGATGGGCATTTAGGTTGCTTTCATATCTTGGTTATTGTAAATAGTACTGCAGTGAACATAGGGATGCATGTATCTTTTCAAATTAGTGTTTTGGTTTTCTTTGCATAAATACCCAAAAGTTTAATTGCTGGCTCATAAAGTAGTTCTATTTTTAATTTTTTGAGGAGCCTCCAGACTGTTTTCCATAGTGGTGGGTACCATTTCCAGTCCCACCAGCAGTGCTCGAGGGTTCCCTCTCTCTACATCCTCACCAGCGCTTGTTGTGTTTGATTTGTTGATGATGACCATTCTGACAGGTGTGAAGACTAAGGGTATAATCTTAATTAAATAACTGTATAAAATGATTTCTGGAGAAACTAATGGCAAAGTGTACACTGTGACTATAATTAGTAAAAGCCTGATATGATGCAGGTTTTTATTGATCCTGTATTTGTATCCTACCTCTTTTATGGAAGTTTTCAGTATACTTAATTAGAATTCTGGGTAACTTTTAAGGGAAGTGTTTAGACAGGGAGAGATTTTACTCTAAAAAAAATATCTGAAATTATATTTGTGGAATTGTGAGTGTTAAATGAGCAGAAATCTTTCATTATCAGGGCTAAGGCTGTACAGTGACAGGTTACTGACCACGCTTGGAATAAAAGGTCCTTTGAGGACCCAATGGAAAGTTTTACGTCATCTCTCCAGAAAAGCCCCTAGTGAATTTTTTTTAATTTGTATTTAATTGTTTTTTTTTGGTGATATTTGTTAACAAAATCCATCAAATTTCAGGGGCACATTTAACAATAAGCATATAATATAGTGTTCCCCTCCCATGGTTAAATTTCTTTCTTTGACCACATATTTGACCCCTTTTACCCTATCTACCCCTTTCGTAACTGCTAGTCTATTATCCATGTCCATGAGTATATATTTGTTTGTTGCTTTTATGTTTATATCCCACATATAAGTGGTATCATGTGGTTTTCAGCTTTTTCTGTCTGGCTTATTTCGCTTAGTATGATTATCTTGAGGTCCATCATGGCCAGTGGTATGCTTTGATTAACAAAAAATGGAAATGGGGTGGGGAAAAATACTGATTCTGCAAAAATACCCTTTCTTCTTTAGCAGCTCAGCTCTTATCTTTCTATTTCAGTAAGTTTTTAAGCTCTCATTGTTTAAAAGAATAAAAATTCTTGCATACCTTATTTAATTAGAGAATTTTAATGTTTTTCATATATCATTGTAAAACCAGGGACAACTTTATAACTTTGTATATAGTTGTTACATGTAGGGCAGTCTGTCTTAAGAAGAGATAAATTACTCTAAAAGAAATGAATCCTAGATAGTTTTCCCTTATGTTAAGCATCTTGTTTAAATAAACTTATTTGAAAAAAAAAAAGTGTGCTTGCAGTTAGAGACTCACTGAACCTACTGCACGTACTTACTTCTAGAGCAGGTGTTAGTAGTTATTATCACTACTTTTAATTACGAGCAGTTGGCACAAGCTAAGTATATTTTGGTATTTGGGCAAGGGAAATGGTTGCTGACAAGATAAGCCAGTTGGCGCTCTGAAACAGCAGGAACATGGTTTCCTGAGAGACCTTGCTAACTCAGTGAGCTGGGTACCAAAAAGAGCGGCTGGGTTAGTGTCAGATATTTTATCTCTGATGTTTGCTTTGGTATGACAGTAACCTTTAAAATCATAGTATAGTATAATACCAAGCTTGTTTCTTTCCATTATAGTATATTTAGCATTTTGAATTTTGGTACAAAAAGTCTAAGTTAAAGAATTTTGCTTAGGAAAATACAAAAAACTTTTTTGTAAACACAATTCTGGAAGGAAGGAGACTCATGATTCCTCTATATGTCTAGGTTCTTTTATAGAGTGCTGACAGAAAATCTATTAAAATAGAAAATTGCTTATAATTATGACCCTTTCAGAAATATTCCTTTCCCACTACTTAAGAGTCTATGTATTAGTGTGTCTATTTCTGTAAGACTTTGGGTAAAAACTGTTTAATTTAAATATTGACAATTAACCCTGTGATATGCCATTAGTTGGCTTATTTAAAAAAAAATTTAAGCATGTAATTAGAATAAAAGTTACCTGAAGAGTATTCTTGAAACAGAATTTTTCCTTTGAGAATGGACTTAAAATTTCCAACTATTCTCAATCTGCAGCTGAAATTTATTTGTTGTAATAGTTAAACAAATGTGGGAAAGGAATGTAAACTCAAGATAAATCATATAGCTGACACTGAAAGTAAATTTTTCTTCCTTTTAATTTTTTCCTTATTAGCTCAGTTTTGAAAAGAAATCTTTGTCCTATCAGTGTTATTTTTCTCCATTTTCAGTTTTTGAAATATTAAACAAAGATTTTGGTATACTCTAGATGGAATTAATATTAATTTAATATTTCATTTCAGTGTTTGTTTATTTGCCAAGCTAGTTAAAATAACCATATTGGATTTTTAGCTTCCGAGTTATTAGCCAAGGGTATTTATGGATTTTTTCTGTTTTCCTCATTAGAAGCTTTTGAAAACATTTTAATTTTGTTTAGAACTTAGGTATACCTTTAACAATTTAAATTTAGAAAAAATATATTTGAATCATGATTTCAGAAATAAGATACAATCTAGGTAATTATACCATGCTATATTAATAAATTAGTCATTAATTCAAAATATTTTGCTGTTAATGATGATTAATAATATCTTATTTTCAAATATAAAGTAACATGGCCAAGGACTTTATTAATTCTGTAATATTTAGTACATGATACCTAATGTTTATGTATTTTCTTTAAATGGTAGCTAATAGTTAAAAATTAGGAGGAAAAGGGAATATTTTTAGAGACCTAGAATCGTGTATTTGGATATATGATTGTCTAGATAAACCCTAAGATTCTTTCATTACTACATTAAATGTTTTAAGTAAATAGAGATCTATTTCCCCAGAGAATACTGAACTTTGCTGATCAATCCTGAATTTAAACAAATGAAATAATTTTCTTGCTTATAACTTGGATTTTAATAAATTCTTTATAATCTACTGCAGACCCTTTGTATCTAAAGAGTACTATTTAAGATTCTAACGTCTTAGGTCTTTGGGAGAAAATATATGCAGACTATGTACAAAGGATATAATAAAAAATGAAAACATTTTTTGGCTTATGAGATACTTATTCCATAGGAATATTAAGAAAATATGTGTGCCATTTTAAATTGAGTTGAGGAAACAAGATTGTGTCACACCTCAAAATTCAGAACCAAAACTATCCATAGATTACATTTAGAACTAAAATTTTTAGTACAGATGAAGGGTGTTTATTTAGTAAATGTACTTATTGCTAGATATTTAAACTAGATATTTATTACAAAATATATCATTTCTTGAGCATATATTCTGCGCTCAGCACCGTGCTAAGTACTTTACGTGTATTACCTGTGTTACCTCATTGTATTTCATTTAATCCTAACAATAACTTTGGAATAAAGATAGTATTTTTATCTCAGTTTACAAATGAGGAAACTTACTAAATTTAAGTAATATTCTCAATATCATAGTAAAGGCCCAAATCTTAGATAGTTTATAATGTAACGAAGGAAACAGATACATAAAGAAATTAAATTACTTTGATTAAAAAAAAAAAAACCCTGGCTTTAACAAATCAGAATGTAACTATATGCAGTGCAGTTAATATGTGCCATGAATTGAAGGAAGGATTTTCTCTACTTCTAGAAGATTTGAGGGATTAAATAAAATGCATTAATTGCTTAGCATGATACATAGCACATGATGGATATTATTGTTAGTGATACTATTGTTAATTACAAATAGATTTGGATCAGTGCAGAAGGAGAGTGGGGTGGGGAAGAGCCTTCTATATAGAGCCTGGAAAAAATGGAGACTGTGGACAGGGAGGAGGCATAGCCAGAATATAGTCTGTATAGCAAAGAGGTAGGAGATACAATTGGACAGGTAGGTTACAGCTATATCTTAGGAGGCTTCGAATGTCATGCTGAAGTGTGACTTAGCCCTCCAACCTCTAAATGGTTAAATTCATTCCGCAGTGCTTTCATCCTCTGCTGGACAGGCCTCTCATGAAGGGTGTTGTTAGGGAACAAATTTTTGCCTTTGGATGATTTTCTGTATTAGGAGGTACTTCCTTTTATTGAATCAAATCTGTCTCACTGTAGATTTGACTCAACTTTAGACAAACAATATAGCTGTGTGGAGTGAATTCACTGTCACATAATTGAGGATTGCCGTTATGCTTCTCATGAGTTTTTTTAATATCCTGGGCCAATATTAACAGTTCCCTCAACCAAATTTCATTAGGCTTAGTATTGATTTCTTATCATCCTGGTCACTTTCTCTGTCTGGCAACTCTCTAGAATTAAATTTTAGTTCTTTTAGGTTATTAAACATTAAATGATAATTTAGGTTTTGTTATTTCAGATTATGCTTTTGTTTCATCTGTAACATTTAGTATTGCTTGGTATAAATTTTCTCAGAATTGTGACTGTATGATTATTAATTTTTTTTTCAAATCCACGTTAGCAATTAACCCCAGAATTAAAATGACATATACTTATGTATTACTTTAAAAAATCATTTATTTGGAATATGTAAAAATATTGAAAATAAATCTTATTTAAATACATTAATTATTCTTTTCACATGTCAAGTTCATTTGGGTCTTAGAGTATGCTAAGGATTTTGTGCATAATTATCTTACTTAAGCCTCTTGAAACTTTTATGAGCAAAGTATTATCCCCATTTAAAATTTAGGTGCCTGAGGCTTAGAGAAGTAAAATAATTTGTCCATCACAAAGCTTTTATAAGGTGCCCATAACCACTATACTATAATGCTTACACTGTTTCCATTAATATTATCATCATGTTTATTGATAGTTGTGTCCAGCATTGCCATTAAGTAAGCAAGCAGTCTTTCACTTTTGTTGTTATAAAAATTATTAAAGTGCTTACATTTTTCATTGTATGGTATGTTTTTCATTAAACTGATTAGAGATGATTAAAGAAGGTAGTAGCTCTATTACAGTTGAATTTGAAAGAACAACAAGAGGGAAAAATGTTTCAAGAAAGTTAAAATAGCTCTAGTATGATTTTAAAAAACTGTTTAGCATCAGAGGCGCCCCAAGACTACTCCAGGTTTGATGATTCACTGGAGGATTTACAGAACTTAGTATATAGTTGTACTTATGACTAAGATTTATTACAGTGAAAGAATACAAAGCAGAATCAACAAGAGGAAAAGGTACGTGGGACCTTGTCTGGAAAAAATGAGACTCGAGTTTCCAAAAGCCCTCTCCCGGTGAAGTCACACAGGATGCGCTTCATTCCTACAGCAGCGAGTTACGACAAAACATGCAGAGTGTCCTCTCCCAGAGAACTCATTAGAAACTACCTAAGACAAGGTTTGCTGGGGCTTGATACGTAGGCACGCTGTGCCTAACTCATGATGAAATTCCAGACTCTCAGAAGGAAAGAAGGGTCTTCAGCATACACAATGTTGTTTATATCGTTTAGGCACAGTGAGCCACTCCTGCCTTTTTAGAGAAAGTTTTATGTGACTGTAGGGAGCTGTTTACTAACCAAGTTCCCAAATGCCATCCAAGGCCAACTTGCAAGGAGGCCATCGTAAGGCTAGGCAGCCCCGGCCTGTTTCGTTAGGTGTTATTCAAGATTCAGGCGTTGTTGGAGAAATTAGGTGTTCTTGTTCATTTGGCAGTATGGTGGACATGATTGAATTTGAAGTTTCTTTTCCTTGAAATAATCGCAACCTAAACAGTATAATTAAGGGTATTTATTTTATTGATGTCATGAATAATATAGCATCCTATCTTTATCGATCTGTTGCTTTCAGATATTGAAGTAATTGAGTTTCTGTGCATAGAATTTTTTAAGCAACCAGCACCTCAGTTTATATTGAAAAGTTAGTAGGCTGTGTTATTATTGTTGTTCTTATAATCATTATTATTATTATATTTCAGTTAAGAGAAATTGCTATAGTATTGTGTTATTCCAAAGTGCTTATTTTGCAATTTGAGGTACTTTAAACTTTTTTGGAAATGATGATATAATAATAAGTAACAAATAACAAGGTAATAAAAGCCATATGATTTTCTAAATCAAACTGGAACCAGCACAGACAAGCCTCCTGTTAACAAATAACTGATTGAGAGAGGACAAGGGCGGTCTTGTCTCCCGTTTTCCTTTATTGGGAACACAGAACAGTGGACGTTCTGTTAGACTGAGGATGTTGTCTCTTGTTTTACCACTGTATGGCCAGTGCATAGCACAATGCTGGCATATAGTAGCGCACTTAAATATTTATTGAAGTGAATGAAAGTACTTGGGTACGTGAGTGAAAAGAGTGACTGGTGAGATGTCAGAAAAACTTAGTTCATAAAATACTAGAAGAATGGGAAAAGGAGAAATATTTGTGCCATTTCATAGAAATTATCAGGGATTCTTCAGTAATTAATTGTTTTAATCTAGATGATTACCTGTCGAGAAGAGAGAGGAGTAGGAAGAGGAAATAAGCTTATTTTAAAGAATTGGCTGTATAAGTTTTTGGTAGTCTCATTTCTCATGGTAGACCTCTAAAGAGAATTTCCAAAGTATTAAACAAATGTAATATGACTCCTTTCCTTTCCTATTCTTTTTTTTTCTGTTTAAAAGAGAGCCAGTCCCTGAGTCATAGTTTTATTAGTTTTTTGTTTGTTTGTTTGTTTGTTTTACTATCAGTTAATTAATTACTATTTTTGTTTCCCTTAGTCAATAGATTTAGAAAAGGAAGGATCATTGCTCAGGTCAAATTGCTACCACTTCACCAAAAATATTTTCTTATTTTCTTTTCAGCAACACCCAGGAGCCTTCTCAGCATTCGGCTCCATCAGTAGCTTCGGCACAGAGCATGCCTGAGAGGCCAGGAAGCCCAGCCTCTGCCAGACCAGCGGTGGCTGGTCTCACAACTGCTGCTGCCTTCAAGCCTCTAGGATCCACCAGCACCATCAAGTCACCGAGCTGGCAACGGCCAAACCAAGCAGGTATGCCAAAGAACTCTCTTGCATTTTGCTTTTCTTAAGTGCAATTATGAAAATGTTGTTCTGAGGTATATGATAAATTGGTGAAGCCCATTCTCAACCATCTGGGATTTTAAACAGACTGCAGGGGATAGCTGTAGCTATTTTCCTCTCTGAAGTGTTTCAAAACATTTTCTCTGTGTGCTTGATACATTGCTATTTGCTCTTTCTAATTGTAGAATTGGGCATTTCCTTGTTTCTTAGATTACTTAGGAAGCATGTGCTGAATCATAAATTTGGGTCTTATTATGAACTCTATTGTCGGAAGGTTATCCTTGAAAATATAGCATTTTAGTTTTTGATGATCTATACAAAATAACAACAGAAGCATTTATTGCCATTAAACAATTATTGAAGAAAGACCTTTTATTTCTCATCCTGACCATTTGTAAGCCAGAAGCAGGAAGAAGGACACAGTAATAGAAAGAGAACTTTTAAATGGTTAGGGTGGAACAACTTGGGGTCAGTCTGGAAACCTGGGTTTTCATTCATTTCTGCAGATAAATAGCTTTAAAGTTAGTGAACATCTTTGACCCTCAGTTTTCTGCTCTGCAGAATGTAAGGAGACCGAATGATCTGTTTCTTCCAATGTGAAAACAAAGTTTATGATGACAGGACTAAAGTACCTCTCTTAAGAGGACTATTCTTAATGTTGTCAGTGCCATACTTAGCCTTACCTCTTCCCGTGCTTCACCCTCTCCCTGGATGATCTTTCAACGGTATTTTCTTTTACTGTCTAGCCACTGATAATTTATAGTCCTTTCTCTCCTGAACTTTACATCCACAAACGCTGTTGACGAACTTGCTATTTTCACGTGGCACCTCAAAGGCAACATGTCCAAAAATATCATGACCTATCTCTGGAATGGTACATCCACCTAGTCACCAAAGCTAAAATTGAAAACTTAAGACCCCCCAGCCTCACTCCCTGGCCTCACAGTACTTAATGCCTAATGATTCCACTTTTCTCCTCTCCATCACTTTAGTTCAGGCCCTTGCCATTGCAAACAACTTGTAACTAATTTCCCTACCTCCTTGTCACCCAGTCTGCCCTCCATATTACAGCAAGTGATCTTCCTAACTAATTTGCTCATGTCACTCTACTGCTGTAGATGTTCTATTTAATTTATCATTTATAAGAGCTCTTTCATTCTGCCCCAAGTAACTTCACAATTCTCATCTCCTGCTGCTCCCAATTAGATATGACCTAGACTATTTTAAAGAAAAGACGATTTTATTACTTTTGAATACTTAAAATATTTAGACTAATATCGTTAGTCTCTGAAATTTCTGGACCGTTAATTAACCTAGCAAGACCTGTTTTCTTGGGAAAAATTCTGACAGCTCAGCCTATACATTTTAAATTATTTCCATTTACTTAAAACTTACTCATGATGATCGAGATTTGCTGTAATTATTTTGTATGTGCATTGGAATACTGAAAATATCTTTCAGAAAAATTCTGACATGGTAATTGGAAAGGAACAGAATGTTTCCTAAAAGAGAGAAGAAAAGACAAAATTTCTGAGGTAGAAACTGAAGGGAGGACACAAAGTATATGTACTGTGGAGGACAGAAAATATGTGCTGCTTTTGGAAATTCAAAAACCATAGTCAAAATAGCACTCTGCCTATTAGACTGTAAAGAGGAAATTCCGATCTATGCAGACTGCCTGGAGAATACGTTATGGCAGAATTACCACAAGAGGGCGACACAATCCTTTATTCTCTGAGTCTAATTTGTTACAATAATCGAAGCAGGCAAATACTGCAACTATAATCATGATTCACCTGGTTAGTGTTTAAAATACCATGCGCTTTACAAAACATGTAAGTGAATTTAATTTGAGCAAAACTAACAGTATAAAACATTTACATTATATAACATTATAAAGCATTGCTATTATAAAAAAAATACCATTGTGAGGTCATAATTGAATTACATCACAATGCTTAGCTCAAATCAGAAAACATTTGCGGAACTCCTGCTGTTTATCTTGCTCTAGGTGCTGCAACTGACATTTAATAAGTTATTATATTATATAAAACTTACTTATTTTACACTGTTTTGTAAAAAATTGTAAAATAAATACCAACCACTCGAATTCTTTTATTCTACTCTACTTAACAGTTTACCATATTTAAAAAAGAAAAATCTCAGAATCTACTCTTACTCTTATAATTAGTTTCAAGGGCTTCATAATGTAAATAGAAAGATCTTTTGATTTAGAAGGTAATAGCTGTCTCTTTATGGGCTCTTAGGTTCTTCACAATTCACTTGTGAAAACTGCAGTGTCAACCAAGGGGATGCAGAAGCTAGAAAGCCAAGTTGGGCCACTGTGGGCTTGGGTAACGCATTAAGGCCGGTGGCATTACTTCTCTCACCGAGAGATTTCAGACTTCTCTCTCTTGATAATTCACAGCTTTGCTCTAGTGTAGCTTAAAAAAGGAAAAAAAAAAATGTCTCCTTCTCCCCATTGCCAAAGAGTGACTATTACCAGTGATGTTATTTAAATATAATTTCTATATTGGGTGGGGGGTGCTATCAAAATCACTAAATTGTCATCTGTGACCCACTTAGTTGATCCTGAAATCAGTTTAATGGACCATAGTCAGTATTTTCTACAAATGAAATAGAATAGAAAATATAAGAATATTTTAATATATTAAGGGTAGGTATCCTGTTATGAAAATGGGGGTTTAGTTTATTTTGTGTATGTAAGTAAGTGTTTATATATATATACATACAAGCATATTTGGGGTCAGTATGTAAAGTGTATTTTATGCTGTATTTTATAATTAAAAGATTTGAAAGTCACTTATTTACATAAGTATTTTAGACATACTTTTTTCTATTGGATGATGACTGTGTTAAAAGCTAATTGAAATTTTAAGGCTTACTAGTGTATTCTGAATCTGTTAAGGGTTTCTGGTAACGTCCACTGAAACTCTGACTTTAAATCTTAGATCATTTCATTTGTAGTGTTATATTGCCTATATTTTCCAAAAATCTTTCAAGAAGACGGAATGCTATACCAGTTGATAAATAGAAACTATGTGTATAACAGCATTATAGCGTAGGTTGGATCATCTTTTTCTCAGGCATATTTTTTAGCACATACCACCATGCATTCACAAGCTTGCCAGTGACTGACAGAGAGCTAAATATTTTAGGATGCAAAATGTTCAAAAGTTCATAGTATGCATAAAAGTATTAAGACCCAAAAAGTAAGACTCCAACCTTGCATTTTATGTAAGCTCGCGTTTTATGTCAGCTTGCAAACCTACTTCCTCCTTGACCTGTATCTTTGGTTAGACTTTGATAATTCGGATGCAATAGTCCCTTTAGAAATGTTGACATGATCTAGAAAAATACATAAAAGCTGAGATCCTTCTTGTTATTTTTCAGAATTAGGTATTTTTACTTTTTTAAACTTTTAATTCACTATATTTGTATGTCTGGCAGATTTTATGTTTGAAACCTTCATATTGTATATAATAAGTGGTTAGATAGTTTCAAAATCTTTGTAATTTTAATGGTAATAATTTAAAAAATATGTTCCTGTGTTTATGTAGGTGACCTAATTTGCTATGTAATGTTTTTCCTAAGATTCTGTTTAGGCTGTGGACACCAGATTAGGTAAATTTAGTTCATCTGATGCACGTATATGTGCAAAATATTTCTATCTTACCAAATATAGTCAACTGTTTTACACAAATCCAGTATTAGAGGCATGAAGAGCCGTTACCTGGTAGAAGCGTGTGTTTTTAACTTTAGTTTAATTGTATAAAAATGAGGATGACTAATTCGTTAGAATAAAACAGTGCTTTGCTAAATTAGGCCTATTGTTCATCTAACCCAGTTTGCTAACTGGTGGTGGCCCCCAACGGAGCATTTTGCGCCTTCAATTTCTTTCACTATTAAAATAAGGGTCTAAAAAAGTCCTTTATAGCATTATAGTGAAAGTCAAATAATATACTGAAACGCTTGATACATAGAGGGTACTCAAGAGAGGTTAAGTTTTCACCCCCTTTCTTTATAGTGCTGTTACTATCCAACAAAACAGTTCTCTTGTGACTTTCCTGCTTGAAAATGTTTTTAGCTGTCCTTGCCCACACATTAAATGTTTGGCTTCTTAACAGGGCTATGGTCCCTTTACAGCCTCATGCCAGCCTTTTCCAGCTTCATTTTGTAGTGTCGTTCCTCATGGTCTCTATAGTCCAATCCCACTAAAGTTATGAGCTCCTACCATTCCTCGGGCACACACCTCTGCGCTTTGTACAAGCTGCTCCTTTTATTTGAAATGCTTTTATACCCTCAACCCTGAAAAGTTTCTATTCACTTTTGAAGACTAGGTGTCATCTCCTTTGTGAACGAACGTTTCTTGAGCCCTCTTAAATAGTTGCTTATTCTTTTATGTTCCTACAAAATTTTGATGTTGGATTTATTATATAGCATGAGCACAAATATTTTAATTATTTACATATGTCTTTTACCATTGTTTTTAAATCCCTTTAAGGACAGGGACTAAATCTTACTAATCTTGGTTTTATAACATCTAACTAACACCTGGCACAGTTTCTTGGCCCTAAGTAAAGGTCAGTGAGTGAACATGAGTAGGTGGATAGGTCAGTTTATCTTATTTTGCATCTTTATATAATTTGAGGGATTCACAAGACATTGTTCTTTCCTCCTGTTAGACTTGAAATGTCCACAACAGTCATTGTACAAAAGTGGACGTGCTATCTGTTGAAGGCTGCCACTAAAAGCTGCATATACTGTTTAAGGAGAAGGGACTCCACTCTCCCCGAAGCATACACTCCTGTATGACTTAAAAGTTGTGCACATAAGCAGTGCTGTAACTGGTACTATATTAATTTCCAGTGATTAAAAATTTAATAATAAATCTGAAACCTGATAGCATTTTCCCCCTCAAATAATGTGAGAATTTATCAGAATTTATGACAAATAAGGAACCAAGCAGTGGAGTGCAAAGCAAATATTAGGGATATTCACCCATTTTGTCACTGTGGACACATTAACTTAGATGCAAAGTGCCAGTAAATAACAGAAATCAGCAAAAAAGGTGCAAAGGTTAAATCAAAATACAAGGTCCAGGTCAGAGGCGAGGAGGTCTGGGTCATTGAAAAGGAGAGAAAGATACCAATAAAGTTTCAGTGATACAATCTTGAGGTAGAATATGTATTTGTTTATAATGGAGTCATATTTTATGCTGGAATAAGGTGTTAATGTTTGCGCCTAAAGTAAAATCACATGATGTCAATACCCATTGAATATTTTTAGGAAGAGGCCAAGTTGGAGAAGGAACAACATATGCAAAAGCTCTCAAAGAACTTGGCCTCTTGGAAGAAGGGCAAGTAGCTCAGTATGTTCAGGACGTACAGTGGTAGAAGGCAAGTGGGATGGGTTAATGGAGGTCTGGTCAGAAAGGGCTTTGAAAGTAAGGAGTGTGGATTAATGTGGAAAGGAAGCTGTTAAGTGATTTGGAAACTGGAAAGTAACACAATCAGATCTGCATTGTTAAAAGCTCAATCTAGTGTTAATGTGTTTAAAAGATCAAGATCTTTTAAAAGATTAAGGGTGGAGTCTTGGAGACTCTTTTTAAGGGATGGTTGAGGTAATCCAGTATAGACAGGATGCTAATGAATATACCTTGAGCAGTGGCAGTGAGTGGAGAGAATTCTAAGGGTAGGAGAATGCAGAGCACTTACACTGACTGGGATGCAAGTTCTAACCATTGCTCTTCCCGCAGGCCTAATTCCCTCTAGGGTATTGTTTATTCTCAGCTAAAATGCTGGTAGAGGATCATATTTGCTTTGGAGAAACTATACTTGGCTATACTTGGTTCTGAGTAAGTCAGGTTATGGCAGAGAAAATTGGTTGAATATATCTTTAGGATTTGTATGTAATGTGTCTAGTTACGAAATATAAATCTGAGTAGATTACATCTTATACTTGAGAAACAAGTTAAAATTTATTTTTATAACACAACTAGTCTATTTTTGTAGCATTTCCTCAGGCGAGTGCATTTCCCCCAAATCAGTATTTTTTATCTACTGACTTTCAATTCCTTAGACCTGCAAATATGAGATTAGTAGCTTTGGCATGATCCTCACTGCACTGTTTGCCTTTGCAAGAAGCACTTGGGTGCTATATGTTGTCACAGAAATAAACATTATGAGATAAAAAAGGGGTTTATTCTAAGACAAAAGAAAATTTCTGTAGAGCCTCATTGGTCAAAAATTAAGTACTTATGTTGTCCTCTGTATGTAGTGCAGAAAGCTTTAAATACATAGATAGGCTTTTAATTTTTTTCATTCATTACAGATTTTTTCTTCCTTTTTCCACTTTTAAAATATTTTGATTTTGAGAGCATTTATGATACTTAACTGTGTTAACATTATGATAAGTATTTAATAAATAACTTATAATTTCTTACTTAGAAAATCATTGAGCTATAAAGCATTGGTTTATACTGTAATTGCTGTTTTCTATAGAGAAGTGACTTTATTTCATAGAACCATTGAAAATAAAAAGCTTTATTGTTTTCTTTCACAATAGTTAGTGTTGTCTAGCTGTGTTAAAACCTTTCCTTTTGCTGTCTTCATAAGCAGTTCTTATAGCATGTTAAAATAATGCTACCTTCACACTTTCTTTAATCGTATGTACACACAACCTCGTTTATTATTATGTCCCATGAAGTTGGCAGGAAATTTGTGGATTTCTTTCTTTCTTTTCTTTTCTTTTCTTTCTTTTTTTTTTTTGTCGTTGTTAAATGTGTCGATGGAGGTGGACATTCTACCAAAGACAGTAAAGGCATTTAGTGGATATTATGGTGACATATTCAATACATTAGAAATATTTTATCATTTAATATTAGACATTGTTCATCTCTGATACTCCCTATTAAACAAACATTAATTTCCTTGTATTTAACTTATGGCATTATTTTTAAAATATGTATCATGTAATATGTACATAAACTTTTTATTAGTGAATTTTTTCTTTATGAAACAATTTTAAATTATATAGTAAAAGGTTCATAATTGAAAGAGATTTGTAAAAATGGGTGATTTTTTAAAAAATATAATTGTGTTTCAAAGAAACACAGTAAGCTGTAAATAGAAAAGTTGGGATCATTTGAAGGTCCTTATGTTCAAATCAAGAAGGGAAAAAGACACAAAATGAATAGTTAATTTTAGCTTTTTGTTGTTGTTGCTTCCTGTCTTGGTAAATACCATTCTCATTTGGGTATTTGGAACTCAAGAATATAATAGGTAGCCTTGAAGGGAGCACACAATCCCATTTAGTGGTAAAATGGTGGGTATCATTGATTAGTAATAATAATTACTAATACACTAGTAGAATTTTATCATTTAACGTTAGACATTGTATAACTCTTTCAATTTTTGAAAGTATCTTTTTATTCAGAGTGTACAATAAGATAATGTCATTAAAATTTTAAATGGATATCATCTTACCAGTGAGGTAATAGAGTCTGAGAGAAGTCAGAAGAATTGTCCAGAGCGCTATAGTGATTTGAACCCAATTATTTTGTCTAAATAGTACATTTTTCTGTATCATGAGATAACAGCAGTGAATGTATTTAAGGACTACTTCTCTTAGGGATAGTGTAGAAAAGATTCTTGCCTTGCTTAGGGAAAACTAGTGACTAGCAACTTCTAAGATGTTTCAAGTAATATTTTCTTTGCATTTAAACTCCATTTTAAAAATTTTGCTGAGATTCTTTATCATACCTTGTCTCTAGTATGTGCTACATTTTAGCAATTTAAAGAAAAGCTTATTTATTTGGACAGAATTTGGGGTAGATATTTTTTTTCAAGGAAGACTCAGATATGTTTGTGAGATCTGATTAGATCAAAGACTGAATGATGTGCATCTCAGTTATAAGTGGATATAAATTCTATCTTTTATTTGAACTCTAAAGGAGATGGGGTGAGAAAGGAAATTAACTGTTTTTTTCTACAGCCATCCCAAATTTCATTGTAGGCTTTATGCTACAGTAATAAATCGAGATAACTAGATTTGCCTAGCTAAGATGGATGGATAGATTTATTGGTTTCATTTTTAAATTTTTATATGAATAAGTAACCTGCTACCAGTTGTATACGTTTCATCTCTACTAATAATGTTTTATTGCCACCTGCTCCCTTGTTTTTTAACATCATTAAACTAAATAGTCCACTTGCTATAAAGGCCTGACTGGAGCTGTCCAGTGTCAAAACTGGTGTGAAGTGTGTAGATATGTTCATTCTCTTTGGATAACAAGTAGATTTTTGTTTAGAATCAAAGCAACAACCATCAACTGCCTTCCTTTTTTTCTTCTAAATGCCTTTTATTGGAATTTATTTTCATGTTGGAAGCTTTCCAGTATCAACGCAAGTGCATGGTTGTGAAAACTCTTCTTTCTTCCCATTTTCCTTTCATCCTGAGATTAAAAAAAAATAAATTTTTTATATGGGAAGATACGTGGATTTATTCATGTATGCTTTTCATGAAGAAGTATTACTTTTTGCTAATTGATGTATATGGTTTAAACCAGAGGTTGGCAAACTGTGGCCTTTGGTCACATCTGGCTCACTACATGTTTTTGTAAATAAAGTTTTATTGGCACATAGCCATGCTCATTTGTATACATGTTGTCTGCGGCTCAGTATGTTGTCATTGTCATGCTACAATAGCGGAGCTGAGTAATTGCAACCTAAACCACATGGCTCACAAAACCTAAAATATTTACTCTTTGGTCGTTTACAGAAAACAAAATTGCCAACCCTAGGTTTAAAGCAGTGGTTCCTTTGTGGCACTAGGGACAGGTGCTCCTGTGAGAATTTAGTGCCTGATGATCTGAGGTGGAGCTGAGGCAGTGTTGCTAGCTTAGCGGAGCGCCTGCAAATACAGATGAAGCTTTGCTCACTCGCCTGCCACCACTCACCTCGTGCTGTGTGGCCTGGTTCCTAACCCATCATGGACTGGTACCGGTCCATGGCCCGGGGTTGGGGACCCTGGTTTAAATCATAGGGATAAGAAAATTTTTGTTTGATAATTCTGCACAATGGATGCAGACTTTACTGGGGGCCGTGAACACCCCTGATGGCACTAATAGTAAGATACTTTATTGCCTGTGAACAACACTCATAAGAAACTCTTTTGGGGCCGGAATCTTATTCTTGAGTGTATCTTTCATACCACAAGAGTTTCTAGATCTAAAGCATTGTATGTATTCTCTAAGTAGTTGTTGAATGAATGGGTACTTTTATTTCTTTTAACCATGTAGGGGAGTGTAATAATAATTAACATTTATGAAACATTTTTTACACATCCAAGGGACTGTAAGTAAACCCTTTACTTATATTACCTTATTTAACCCTCTCACATCTGAAATAGTTGTTATTATTGCTTTATTACTGTTGAGGAAGCCAAGACCTAGAATGATGGCATTTCTAAGTTCACACAAATTAGCAGAAGTAGGAGCCCAAATTTATCTTAACATCTGTCATTATGCTAGGTATACAACTTCCTCCAGCATAAAATAGCTCACCAATGTTCTCTACTTTTAAAAGATGTGGAATTCAAGCATAACTTTGGATAGTGATAATTTTTATTTATTTTAGAGATCTAATGACTTTAGTTGAGAGAGATAGCATAGAGAATTAATAGTAGTAATAGAAATGTAAAAAGTATTCCAGGTTTTAAATTTTGTAGTTGTTGATATTGCTTGATATGGGAAAATATCCTTAAACTTTTTTCCTTTTCAGCTTTTTTTTTTTTTTAATGCTTACATGAAAAGAACTCTATTTACATGAACAACTCAAACCTGAGGTATTGTTCTCTTGAGATTAGGTTGCTTTCTCACTTCTATAGATGAAGACGGTGAGAAAATGGTAAAACCCAAGCTCGCTTGGGTTTCGTGTTACTTGAAAATGAATATATCAGACATTGATATAATGTGAGTGTAAATAATTTTAATATATATCCTTACACTTTTCTCCAAATATAAGCAAAATTTGCATCTTAATATGTTAAATAGCTTCTTAGTTTACAGAGTCTGTATGAGTTCAACAGTGATCCTCTTTAGTATTCCTGAGATTGTGAATTATGTATCAAATTTATTTTTGTTTTTTTAAATATTTTGGGTTTTTTTTTCCTTTTTTCTGTTTTGTTTCTTTTCCTTTTTTTTTCATACACCCCTTCCCGCCCCACCCCCCACATACATACACACTTTTTAACATGAAGCACATTGATCACCCACAATTAGATCATGGATTTGTCTTCCTGTTACAGAATATGAAATTAGAACAGCAATACCGAGATTATTTAGAAAATCCTACATATACGTGAAAAATAATTTATTGATTTTTCATTAAGCAGTGGTGAAATCAGATATTTTAAATCTCATGTTTTTATCTGCAAAGTACAGACTGGGTTTTTTACTTGTCACTCTGACCAAATGGAAGTTTTCTTTGTAAGGTCATTTAGTAGGGAGGGAAAAGTCTGTGTACCCTGAATTTTGATGATGTGTGATGCAACGAATTAAAAAGAAGAGAACTGAACCCTATCCAAGTCCCCACACTCACTTTAATTAAGACACTCTAGATCCAGTTTAATCTGAGTTCTTAAAGTTGAAAGGCTAGTTGCTAATGGAAGAAACTAACCTCCTGAAGTCGCGGAAATACTTGATACTTAGCCTTGGGCACACCTGTTCCAATTCTTTATGGCATACATACCAGCATTCGCCACAGCCCAGAGAAATGATAATAGTTTAATCTATCCAATTTTGCTTTTAATCATGGAGTTTAAAAAATCCTTGATTCCATTTAATAAACTTTGCAGAAACTTCTCCAGAATGGACTTTTCCTCTGATCTTAGATCTTGGCTTAACTTTAAACCTTTTCTATTTGTACTGGATATGATTTCATGCCTGGATTATGGAGAGTAGACTGTTGTTTATGCTTTCAACATAAAGAGCTTGACAGACAAAATGCACAGATTCTGTGCTTCTCTTGGCCACCATGTGTTTGAGATAGTTGGGGACAGGGCAGAGAAGAAAACGCTCGCTGACACAATAACATGCAAGTGCATTGCCATCACTGCCACCCAATTTAGTATGTGTAAAATTTCTTCCATGCCTTTGTGAACATTCTCCGAGATGTTGAATTACAATACTTTATCTCCCCAAGGGTGCCAGAATGTCACTTTGATGTATCCCAGTTATTTATGTGAGCACAGCATTAGCTTCAGTGTTTATAACAGCAACGGCCCTGGCAGTTGAGCCAGCTGTTTTTCATACCGTAAAACCTCACATATGACTGCAGTCTTGTCAGGGCTGTAACTATTTGTCCTTTTTTTTTTTGGGGGGGGGGGGTAGGAACATTATTATTCTTGAGACTTAATAATGAAATATTACAGGATCTTTAAAAAATACATAGTATGGTTATCCCTAAATTTACTGCTTCATAACTTTCTCTGCTGAACTATCTTAATTCAAATGTAGTCGTTGAAATATTTATACCAATATAGAGTTATAGAGCAAAACAGATTCAGCATTCTGCTTCAAGCCCATTTGTCCTTAGCAAAGTATCAGATCTACAATTATATTTCCTTTCTGCAGTAGTTGATATAAATCCTCTTATATGTTCTCAAAACATGAAGAATCTAGCCTTATATTCATATGTTTTATTTCAAAAACTTTATAGTCATTATTAAAATGGCTGAAAAGTATGGGCAGCCAGGTTTAGGAAAAGAAAGTAGCATCTCTGAGGGAAACTAAACTAATGTTCTGCAGAATACAGGAAGGGTTTTAGAGTGATAATCTAAGCTGTTAGGCACATCAGGGAAATTAAAAAACAATGATTTCATACATTATTCCTAAATCTATCCTGCCTGCTTCATTCAGGACATTAAAATAGAAGAAATTTATCATCTTGACGATCACTATCCCCTCCTAAACTGGCCCAGAAGTTAGTATTTCCAGGTTTAGATCATATTTGAGATCTTCCTTCGTATTTCCGGGGTCAAGGCAGTGATTGGCAAAGAGCTCGGCTCATAGTAGGCACATAATAAATATTTGAAGGGTGATTGCATAGAGACATAGGCTTCGGACTCAGACAGATGTGGTGTTGGTTCCCAAATTGTCCACTTTCTGATTGTGGCTGCCATGATGCACTCTACTGGTCTTTTTCCTGCCTCTCCTCTCTGTCCCCAAAGTATTGATCACATTTGCCTTATGCCTTAAGAGCTCTTCTATTTCATACCACTTTTTACCTGAGCAGTCTCATTAACTCCCACAGCCTCAAACATCATCAATATGCTGAAGACTCTGGAATCAATTCTTCTAGCTCAGATCCAATAGATACAGAGGATAATCTGAAAAAAATTAAAAATTGATTGTTTGATGATGTTATTTTAGGTGCAATAATGGTATTATGGTTATGTTTTTTAAAAGGTAGTCTTAGAGATCATACTGAAATATTATGGATTAAATAATAGATATTGAATTTACTTCAGAATAATTCAAAGATAGCAAGGCAGTGAGTGGGATATAGATGAAATGATCATTTATGAGGTTATACATTTTTAAAGCTTGATTATTTTCCTTTATTAAATTTTACTAGTTTTTAAAATAATGAATTGTTTCCTTAGCATCCTGTAAAGATGATCAATGCAGTTTTTAAACAATTCCAGAATTATTGTGAGCTCATGGGTTTAAACATATTTGAAGTATTTTAATCCTTTATAGTTGTTATATTTATTAATGCTCAAAATGTCTTATCTGCTTTGTCAAGTCTATTGAATAGAACTGTAGTAGTCATTGATAGCCTCCTTGCTTTCTAATTTGACAAGATATTCTAGACATTCATTGTTCATTTTTTGTCCCAGTCCTAGAATCAGTTTCTTTAAGAAGTCTGGTTCCTTTTAGTGGGAAGACAGTAATTTTGGTGCTGGAGTCATTTATTCTCTAAACAAAGATTTATTAAGCAATATGACAGAGACTGTTCTAGGTGCTAGAGATATTGGCAGCAAACAAAATACAGTGTCCCTGGCCTCATGGTGTGAAGAGATGGATAGTAAAAAGCAATAAAAAGAATACAAAATGTTATATGGGCTTATGAATAAAAATAAACCAGTTAAGGAGAATAGGGAATATTAGGTTGTGGGGAGGGATTGCTGTTTTATATAGGATGGTCAGAGTAAGCTACATTGATAAAATGGCGTTTGAGCAGAGACCTGAAGGAAGTGAGGGAACAAGCCTTGCAAACATCAGGAGAAAAGATTTCTGGGCAGAGGGAATAGGAAGCACAGAGGTTTTGAATCTGAAGGATGTTGGCCATTTAGAGGAATAGTGAGGAAGCCGGTGTGGCTTATATAAATGTAGGCAAAAGGAGAGTGGCAGACCAGGTCAGGGAGGGAGCAGGAGTCAGATTATGGAGGACCGTTGGTTTTAGTTCTGACTTAGAAGGGAGCTGTTGGAGGATTTTTGAGGAAAGTAGCAGCATGATCTGATTTAGTTTTTACTGGCCTCAATGTCATTGGCAAGTGTAGAAGCAAGATCTGTAAGTAGTAACTGCAGTAAGCCATACAAGAGAGGATATTGGCTTGGATCAGGATGTTCCGTGGAGCTGATAATAAGTCATCAGGTTATATATTTTTTGTATTGTTGTGAGCAGTTCATCTTCCAACACCAAACTTGTTCTAACCGAATTGTTCAGCAATTCAAAGGCACTACATGTAGTATGAGTAACATAACTTAGAAAAGGACACTAGCAACATCTGTTGCTCCAACCCCAATTGACTTATGTGGAGTTTCTAAGTAAGATCTGACATACCTAGTACATATCAGTAATCAGAACATTTTATTGGTAGTTTGAATAGTTTGACTTGAAACAAAAGGGTTAACTGCTGATTTTCTCGCCTATTCAAGTACAGTCTGGCCAGGTGTTTAATGTATACATTATAATCTTCACTACTTTTTTTTTTTTTAAGTGTATTAGTTTAGAGTTAACAGCCCTTTTTCAACAGGACGGAAAGCAAAGATATCAAATATCCCACCTTATTCTGTTGGCAGAAAATTCACACATTGTACTACCAGGAGTTCTATTCACCTTAATCTGTTTTTCTCTCTAAACTCCTTATTTATACAAACAAGTGCCTTTTAATGAGTTCAGCTATTTTTGAAATACATAGTAAATAATTGAATAATTCATAATTACATATTATATGATATTTTATAACATATATTACATATTATATAAGCAGACCTCCAATAATATACTTTTGTAGCCCATAGCATAGAAATTATTTGCATAAACTTGATAATCACTTGATTAGGCCCTTACAATGATTAGAAAAGAAATAAATCTCAGGATAAGATCGCTTAAAACATGTGTTAACTAATTTGCTAAATTATATAATATAAACCCGAATCATCTGCTTGGGGGAGAAAGGCAATTAAGATATTTCTAAAGTAAAGAAATTTCACTTTGTCTTTTCAAATAACATATCACAAAGATTTATCTAATAACAGAAAGTAGGTGTTCTACTAAATTAACAAATATGTGGTTCTATTTTGTAAAATTCCTTATCACTAGTAAATAATCTGTTGTTCAAAGAGATTATTTTTTATTTCTTTGTAGTAAATTAAATTTCATGTTTAGTAAGTCAGAGGTCTGTTTGCTTTTTAAAATATGTATCATACCTTATAATTCTCAAATATAGCACTATGACAAATATTTCAAAAACTAGCAACACAGCATATTGTCAGTATATTTTACTTGATTAATTTGACAACTTTACATATTATGTAGTGAGAAAGTATTCTATTATGCTGCTAGGTTTTCCCACAAATTTATGTTTACTAAGTAAATGATAATCTGTGTAATCTTCGGTTTGACTGTCATAGTGCTGGAAAACAAAAACATTGAGTAAATATGAATGTATGTCATTTCAGAATCTTAGAAGACCTCATAATTAATTATTCTAAAGTTAATAAAATATATTCTCACCAAAGGTCTAGAAAGTAGCTAGTGGCTCTAAATTTCTAGATGAGTTTTGTGGTGCTGAAATGTATTTGTTACAAAAGAAAAAAAATAATTTTAAAACATGATCCAAGTAGAGTAGAGATTAGCCACAAAAGAAGCCATATTTAATGGAATTTGCTCAAGATTAAGGTTAAAAAAGAAAACGAGTCAAAGACTAATTTTCTTATGTTCCTATTGTGACACTTCACTGACTCGCTCGTTATTTAGTTTAAGTTAGTTAAATTTTTTTTGTGACTTAGATTCCTTGCTTATGAAATGGGCTAATTCAGTGTTCTTATTTAATAGTTCTACTAGGATTTAAGAGGAAAAAAAAAACCCTTTTTATTACAAATAAATAGATCATCACCTTTGAGATGCTATCTCGAAAGAGATGTATATATTTTTTCTACCTAAAAGTAGATGATTTGAAGGATGGGTTCAATAAATTTGAAGTATTTTTAGTCACCACTACCCATGGAAGGCATTTTCTCTGTATGGTCATACAGTTCTCTACAGAATTCTAAAAAAAGCAGGGCTCATTTTGTGGTGCTTCTCCACTCTGAAGACTTCACCTTCTTACACCCCCTTCCCCAAAAATCCACGTGAGCAGAGGCCAGGAGGTTGGCAGTTGGCTCAAAAGTTGCCTGTTCCTTTGCTAGAGTAGTGAGAAATTCATTCTGAAGAAATGAAACATCATTTTATTCATACGGGAAATAACTGGGCCTTGGAAATGTCCAGGGCTTGGTAATTAACAGGCTTGTGTAGCTTTGTGTGCGGGCCAGTGTGCTAGCAACACAGTAACAAAACGGAGGTGTGAGAACTTCGATCTTATCCAAAGTGGTTAAGATGCGGCAGTAACAGAAAGCAAGGCTTTTCTTCCCAAGAAAGAAACAGCAGTGAGTTTAGTGCCTTTTATGTGTGTTTAAGACTGTCAGATGTTTCATGTTTAAGAATGGTTTCTCATGTTAAATACGTTAGTTCCCCATGTACCTTCTCCTTGAGGCATGGGCCAGAAGGATTATGTTCCGTTTTACAATGACTGATGCAGAATTACTACACTCTTTTATTAGTAAAAATGTCTTAGTGACTCAGTACTTTAGGGCTTATGCATAGATAATGTGATAAAATAAAGGCATATGGTAGATGAAAGGGGTTGACTCTCTTTGAGGTCTGATTTTTAGATTTTCAATTGGTAATTTTCCCACCGTTTGAAATCCTGAACCTAATCCACATTTTAAGAATCTCCGCCTTTATAGTGTCTTTTAAAAAGGCAAAATGAAAGTGATTGGAGACTTCCCTTTTTCATTTACTTGACGAAATATTAATTTTTTGCCTTCTGTTTGTAAGACAGTTTTCTAGTGGTTGGGAGAGTTTATCATTTACTTAGAAAGGAAAACATACTGCAGGATACTGATGAATACAAATCAATTATACGGGTAGAGTGTTATAGATGTTAAGAGGAGCATGAGCACACTTCTAGCTGGGATGTTCAGGGCATACTGGGGATGAAGATGGCACTTTCATGAGTCTTGCAGAATGGGAAAACTGTGAGCAGCAGAAGAGAAAGAGACATTTCATGGGCTGAGGGTCAT
Source organism: Eonycteris spelaea (assembly GCA_003508835.1). Lineage (NCBI taxonomy): Eukaryota > Metazoa > Chordata > Mammalia > Chiroptera > Pteropodidae > Eonycteris > Eonycteris spelaea. The sequence goes on along the minus strand of PUFA01000074.1, from coordinate 4,674,864 downwards.
AGAAGCAGGGGGTAACATGGCATGTTCAAGGGACAATGAATAGATATATCACATAGTGTTAGAGAGCACAAACTTGAGCCAGACTGTCTGGATTCAGGACTGCCCTTTACTTGGTGTTTGACCTTGGGCAGGTTTTAAACCTGTCTTTGCTTCAGATAGAGTAGTAAAAGTCGTAGCGATCATGCCTAAATCATAGGGCTGTTATAGGATTTGAGAATACTGCTGCACAATACTAAGTATTAAATACTAAGTATAATCGAGTATGATGATGATGGCAGCGATGTGGGTGAGCATAAAAGACAAGGTTTTAAAGAAGATTGGAGTGAGCTCATTGAGGGTACATACTGGACTGTCAAGATTGCATATATTTTGCAGTGGGGACTTACAGGATACTTTATAGAAAAGAAAATATGATCCGAGTAGTGTATGTGGAAAAAGAATTTAGCAGAAGAGGTTGAAGAAGAAACTGGCAGCCCAGAGGCTGCTTAGGAGACTTGTAATGGTCCAGACCAGGTGACAGGAGACAGGTTCAGATTAGAGAGAAGGGACAGACCTTAGAAACACTTATAACGAAACTGTTTTCAGTGTCCGGGCACTGAGTGTCAGGGATTAGGAGGCAGAGGGCCATGCCTGGATTAAGTAGGAGAATTCAACCATAGAGGAGTTCTTAGAAAGAGCTGGTAATGTGTACAAGAAGGTGAAGTATATTTTGCATGTCCTGCAATTATAGACAAAAACACGATTTGGCTTGGAAAGTGCGTATCTGGTGGTCCTAGAAGAATCAGACCTGGACGTAGAAATTGGAGATTCACAGAGGAGAGAGTTGTGCTTTGTGAGTGAGTGAGGTAACAAGGAAGAGCGTGTGCAAAGTGAATATTACTGGGATTTTCCTTCGTCTTTCTGTAAGAGAAAGTATGAGTTTAAGAGAATGAAAACATGTTCCTAGTCCAGTTCGTTCACTTGAAACATGGGCAGTAATAACGCCCCGCCCCCCCCCCCGCCCGGCCTGGAAAGTGCCATTTCACAGCTAGAGTGCCAGGCAAGCATCACAGGAGATGTGCTAAGTGTTTGTAAATGCTTGGTTTCTGGATCTGGACTTGCAGATCATTGCAAATGTGCTTTCTTGTGGCAAGGAAGAGTTATCCTTTCAGTTATCCTAATTAATCGTATCCACTTCTGATCACACCTTTAATATGTATCCTGTCAACACACACACACACACACACAACATATGTACATACATATACACTCCTTATTAATGGTGTTATTTATACGTGTTCTTTTCTTAAAAGTCGTTTCTTTTAAACCTTTTTGATGTGTGCGTTTTTCTCTTCCATTGCATTTTAATTGCCTGTGGGTAAGGAGCTGGCCTTCTGTTGGTTTCAGTCCCTCACGATTTCCTCATTCATTCATTTGTATATTGGTTCCAGTTTATTCGTTCATTCACTTTATTCATTCCAGACACTGTATTAGTTGCAAAAGTAATGAATAAAACATAGTTCCTGCCCTCAGGGAGCTTATTATCTAGTTAGAGAAGACACAGTAGAAGCAATAATGAGCATCTCAGAAAATTATAGGAACATGGAAGAGAAACATTTAATAGGATTATGTGGTGGGAGCACTGGAGAGAGGTCATTCAGGGAGGACTTTTGGAGCAGTTGACTTTTGGGCTGAATCTTAAACAATAAGTAGTGGTTACTAAGTAAATAGGGAGAAAGATAAAGAAATGACATTGAAAACCCATTCCGAAGAAAAAGTGAGCCAGTTAGTATTGCTGTAGCGTAAGGTGAAAGGCAGAGATGGGTAAACAATGAGACTGGGGGCAGGCAGAGACCACGGGCAGGACCTGTCAGCAGTGCTTTGAAGTATAGACTATACCCAGTGGCCAAAGAACAGGTAGATCCTAGAAATGGTCTACACGGGGTTGTGATCAGGCTAGATTTCGCTCTTCGGTGGCACTTGAGAGGATGAATGTGTGGAAGACAAGACATTTTGGTGCTAGTCTAGGGGGGAGTCCTAAACCAGGACAGTATTGTAGGAATGGAGCGAGAGGGCAAAACTCAGAACTATTGTGATATAAAAATCAGAAGAGCCCATTACCACCACAGATAAGGGAAAGGGAGGCGCTAGGAAGAGTCTTTCATAGTTACTTTATATGACTGAGTGACTAATTGCACAGTATTCTTAGAGAATGCAAGAAGAAAGAAAATACAGTAAGTTCATTTGTGGTTTTTTGTATCTTCAGCACCCTGAGATTTTTAAATGTGCCTGTGGTATATTGGAGTTAAATCTAATTATTGGTTAGCAGAGATGTCTAGATGACTAGTAATACCTCACCATCAGTATTCACCTTAACTGTATCTCCTCTTAGAAGTAGAAATAACTCTCCTTCTCCTACAATATGCTATGCATGCATCTGTCACATCTCTTCACTGTATTGTAATCCTGATTCTCTTTTTTATTTATCTCTGTAGTCAAAGTCTAGTGTTTGCATTACCTCTCCTTAAATGTGAGTGAATAGATTATTTTTAAAATAATATTATTATTTATCAGAAAAGGTTTATATTTGGCTTATTGTCATTCTGAATCTCCTGTGTTTTAACTCCTAGCACCTTACACTGGAAGAATCTCAAACAGTGCAGCTTCCTCAGGAGCAGTGGGACCAGCCACCCCCTCTGTGGGGCAGCCCCAGCCAAGCGACCAGGACACGTTAGTGCAACGAGCTGAGCACATTCCAGCAGGAAAGCGAACTCCGATGTGTGCCCACTGTAACCAGGTCATCAGGTTGGTTGTCTTTGAAATTTCGTGGAAGTATTTAATACCAATTTCGATTTGTGTATATTCTGAAAGATGCAACATTTTCTTAGTGAAAGTATTCTTGAATATTTCTATGTAATGGTTATTGAAGTACATAAATATGAATATATATATATATATATGTGTGTTGTTAGAATCTATTTTAATGAAAAGTAGTAATTCTGGGCCCTTGAAATTAAAACTAAAAATACCAATTTGTCAGTTATTAATTTCTATGAGAATTAAGGAAAAATAATGATTAATGTAACCTTTCAGATAATAATACAATTTTAAGACTTGAAGAGACCCTGAGATCATTTATCTGAACTTCATTATTTACAAATTATAGAACTGAGGACTTTCATTTAGATAAAAAATAACTAGTGACATAAAATAAAGAACTTTGAGTTCTAGAGGAAAGAAGGTTGGATTTTTGAATGCCTAAGCACTGCGAGATATAATTCCACAGCTCTCTGTATAAGTGCTTTCAATTTTAGATTAGATTATAACCTGCTTTTTTACATTATTTTTATCCAAATCTTATTTTATTGTCTCTTAAATTCCAAGTAGAAAAAAAGGCTCAGAGATTTTCAGTGAGTATACTATGCTTCTACTCTGAGCATTGCGGAACAAGTGGCTTTTAGAATTCTAGGAGATACAGGATGAGTGTTGAATTCAGGACCCACCAGCAGGAATCATTGGTTCTTTGCGAGTTGCCTTGTGGGCAGTTACAGATGGTCAATTGAAATGACTGCTCAAACTCTCTCCTTGTTTTTCATTTATCCTGTTTTGAAATTTATCCTGGAGAAATAGTGACTTCTCCAAAGTCGACTAATGTTAAGACTTACCTGCATTATCCCCTACTCTTACATAATTGTTGCTTAGGATAGCATGTCTAGTTAATACTTAAAATGGAGCCCAAGAAGCCTCAATACTTTATTTAAGAACCAAATATAAATACTCTTTTTCTTAAACTCATTGTGTAAATAATAAATGTGTCAAGAACATAGCACACAGTGTATGATTAAACATAAAATAGCTTTTATATTTTAAAGGTAGTCCGTTAATTGTGACTTTTCAGAACTATAGAAAACAAAGTAAAAATAAAAATTCAGATTTGTATATAATTCCATTTCTAAGATTGTCACACTTTTTTTTTTCAGTTCACACTTTTAAAACACACATGAGGCCAGATGTTGTTTACAGAAGTGGCATCTTAATCTGTTTTGTAAGCTGTTATTTTCCCCTTACCTTGTGTTTTCCAGCACAGTGTCCAGCACATAGGTAGTCAGTGAGTGTCGGACTTGAGCAGCTCAAACATGGCTCTAGACCCACTCGTTGTTCAAGCCGTGATACCGATTTGGTTAAAGTCATTTTCCTAAAAGTACTAGTCTGGGATTGCTGCCTTATGGAAATGTTTAAACTGTTATAAAACTCTAGCGTGGTACTGCTTTATCCCAGGAAATAAAACTCTGTTCTTAGTTACTAACTGTATTTAGTTGTTATATTTTTTTGGTCTAATATTAATAAAATAAAAATAAATTCCAACGTGTTACATTGTTTCTATAAGTCATGATACTTTGGTTTTATAGACTAGTATTTAGGGATTCTATGTTCTGGGTAAAAAGACCCTTTATGGAGATAAGAAGTCACTGCTATTTGTGTGCTGTGGTAAGCAAATAGTTGGATGGGTTAACAAAATGTCAAATCATATCAGTTGTTGATTTATGTTTTCTGATTATCAAATTCTGTGACATCCTGTAATCACTACTACCAGCACATCGAAAAACTTAATATGGAGAAAATATGAAGACCAAAATAGAAAATACATTCTCTATTCCTACTGCCTTAGTTTCAGTTTTAATGCTAGACCAGGATGTAATTTTAATGCACAACCTTCTTTCCATGTGAAGTAAATATATATTATGTTAATAACATGAATGGCCATCACTTATTGCTACCTCATTTATTAAATTTTACATTGCTTTGGATTATCCCAGCAATTGTTATTGGTTAGGCATTAAAGCTTCATTTACTTGGGAAGTTAATAAGAACAGGGATTAGTTCATGTCCATATCTTATGACAGTAATTAACATAACATATTTGCTTGGTGCTCAAATGCTAAAGCAACTTGAATAGATTGTGGTCAGTTCAGGGACCTAGTCAAAGCATTATTCTAGTTCTTGGCCTTGGTTCAGTATCGCTTACCAAAGCAAGGAGGCATTAGATCAGGTGACGTTCTCTTGGACACCTGTTTTAAAAACAAGCAGCAGTTGCAGCTTGATACTTTCAATGTAGAATATTGCAACCTGGCAAACTCTGAAAAGTTTAAGGTTGTTTTATAATTTATATTGTTTATTTTCCACAGTATAATTTAGTATAATTTATATTTGTTTATAATTTATAGTTTTAGTTTATATTCTAAGTATTTAAAATTTTCAAAAATATTTTTTAAGTAAAGGCAAACTAAGGCAAATTTTGTATTTTATTTTATTTTTAGCAAAGTTAATTGTTTCTGGAAAACCTCAAACCTGAATCACTGAATGTTAGTACTGAATCGGTTATCCCTTTCTTATAGAATATGTTTACTTAAAACACCACCAGTTTTTTATTTGGATCTAATATTTAAAATTTTTTGGTTGAAAAGGTTATGGATGTTTTACCTAAATTGTATTATTTCGGCCTTACTTTGATTAGTTAGATGCTTTTTACAGATGGGTAGAACATTACATTTTAGGAAATTCTACTGAAGCTTTAAGTCCATTCGTTATAAAAGTACATTGCTTCCACTTTTCCATTCATGAATAGATTAACTGTTGGAGTGCTGATATAATAGGGAAACAGAAAATCAGACTGAGGTAGCCAAAACCACATTTTAGTTTCCCGAAAGCAAGGGTTTATGAAACCTCTAGCTTATTTCATGACTGTTAAATCTAGTGGCATGAACCTGTTGACCACTTGTATTACATGGAGTTAGATGGACCATTCATATTTAACTTAGCATTTGTGGGAAAGAAGTAGGGATGATGGTGCTTGAACTTCTTAGATACAGAATGTCTTTTTTTGTTGTTTTGTTTTAATAGCCACTTTTGCTTTATATTTGCCTGCAGCACAGCACCAGAACGGTCACACTCAGTCAACCCATTGTTTATTCCAGAGAGAATTTTAACATTACCAAATTATTTCTTGCTCAGTGATTTTCCTACTTTTCTCATAAGGAGAGCCACATCAATTACCCCACAGAGAGGCCAGCAGTGTTTTGCCTGTCTCACCACCCATTTCAATTTCTGTGTACTCCTTACGAAAAGATTTTGGTTTTTTTCCCTTCTGGGTACGTTTTTCTTGAAAATAAAAGGTTTCTTGGCTTAACGTGGTAGCCCCTGAATTTAAGGAAACAACCAAATATACAGACCAAGATTTATGAGCAAGACATAGACTGAGAATTGAGATTTATTGTAGTGAATATTGCTGTTTTCTTTGCCTAGATTCTCTTCTCCTGGATATTTGCATGGCTTACCTTCTCTTCCTTGAGGACTTTACTCAAGTAGCAGGATATTCCTGGTCACCCCATTTAAATTCTCCCGCTCCGCACCCCTCCCACACACAGACAGATACACACAGTCTCCCTGTCTACCCTCCCTGCTTCATTTTTCTCCTTGGCATTTAAAATCTATCACACCATGTATTTCATTTATCTTTTTTGTCGTCTTTCCCCCCCATACTAGTATGTAAGTTCATGCAAGCAGGGTGGTTTTCTGGCTTTGTTTCTTGCTATAGTCTCTGATCCTAGAATAGTGCCTGGCACTTACCATTTCATTCAGTAAATATTCAGACAATGAATGAACTATTTAAAAATATTTGGAAGAATGTATGATATTAGTCTTGCCAAGTTGAAATTATATCCTACTTGTCTTAATATATAGAATCATATTTCTCCTGCTTTTCTGATTTTATAATAACCTCAATATATAGACTATAATCGTCTCCAGTATACTTTTTAAAAATTGTCAATTGTTATACCCTATTTTAGAAGTTATTCTTTTTATTTACTATTATGTTATGGCTCATTTTACCTGTGCATTTATTCTTAAAGAGCATGTCCTTTACGTCTTTAAAATTCAAAGCTGTAGTTGGCCTTATAGCCTTTTAAATGCAATATTTTAAACAGCTATGAATTAAAGATTAAAGAAGATCAATGAGAGAAGAATTATATATTTTTAATGTTCCAAATTGGAAAGTTTGGGCATAATCCACTGGAAAGAAGAATTAAGGGTGTCAAAAATATGTTATTTTCAGATTTTAGGAACGAACATTAATATTTCTAATTCGAGGTATTGCAAATATTGAAAGATAGTCACTGTGTTTAATTCTTTTTCACTCTCTTCTCTTCCCTCATGTGTCTTTGTGTATTATTTATGACTGTGTGTTGTGCCTGTGTTTTGTGGTTTCTCCCAATAATCTTTTCTATTTCATTCTCTCCTTCTAGCTGTGTTGTTCTTAAGACTGCTCATGCTAGGCTCTCACTTAAAACTGAGCATGATATAAAACTGGCTTATACATTTTTATTATTTATTATATCTAGTTAAGTAGAATATCAGATTCCATATTTATTATTGAGCATGTAAGTTTTTTTTTAATGTGGCCTTGTTTTTAACATTTATTAACTTTTTTGATTTTTTGTTGTTATTGTTTTTAATGTCTATTGATGTGGTAAGGTTTTGTCAAATAAAACTTTTAATGTATAATAGCTGGGGCTTGGAAGAAGATTCCAGGTTTACAGTTCACCATCCGTCATGATCTTAAGAAGTTGTCTAATTTCCTCTGTGTTTTCTTCATCTATTTATAGAGTTAATGTCTGTCACTGAGAGTTGTTGTGAGAGTTAAATAACAAAGAGAAGCAAGAAGTAAGCATTTGATTTTGAAGTTAAGTCCTTGTTAGATTGTGCCTGTGGAAATTTGCTAATCCTTTCCTATTTGTAAGCTTTTTCTTTTCCTCTGAACTTTAACCTTAGCATCCTTCACTGTCTCCTATTTTTTTTTTTTCTTTCCTTTTTGGCATCAGTCTCACAGAAGATAAATAGGATGGAGAGTTTTGTGCCATAGTTCCCTTCTCACAGCCAATCAGTGCTCTAACTCTCTCCCCCACCTTCGTTTTTCAGTCAGCAAGTATTTAGTCAGGGAACACAAGGTGCGGAGTACCGTGAGCTAGCTGAATACACTTAATTCCACTTTGCAGTTATCCAAGCTTGTTGTTCCAGTCTGCAAATGAAGGCCCAGTCCTACCTGGAACAAGAGATACTTTTTCATTGTTAATCCTCTGTTAATAAATTTGTTAAATTAGTCTCTGCTGACACAGAGAAGAGAATACTTTGTTATATGTAAAAGATTGTATTGTTTATCTGTGCATAACTTCAAGGGCATTGATGGAGAAAGATGCTCTTTCAGCACAGTCAAGGAGTATCAGGTTAGGCCAGTATCTGGCTGAGCGTGTTTGTTTAAGAAAGGAGGTCTGGCAGGAGCAAGGGTCATTTTCAGCTCACTTTTTAAAGGTGCGGAGGATGTTTCTTTATTGTGGTTAAGATTTTTCATTATTCAAATTTAATAAGGAAACTACGGAAATATCTTCAAAAGTACCCTTTTGATAGAGAATATTATTTATTTTTTTGGTAGTGGACTCTACCAAAAAGCTTTCAAAGAGACTTTTAACAATACAAGAAATATAAGAAAACTTTCTAAATTACAAAAGGGAGTAAAAGAAAACTTCGAATGGGACTATTAAAAGTGAACACTGGACAAATTTGTCATTGAGACTAGACAAGGCCTAAAACAATGGTACACATACTTGCCTGTGGTTAGACTAAATTTGGTTTTAAGCCTTCTAGCAGTCAACAAGAAAAGGAAGTTAATTTTATAAATTACTAGACAGTGAGATAAAAAAATAAATCTATTGCTCAGAAGACCAAAAACTGTTCTTGTTCAAAAAATCTGAAAGGAATTTCTTCAAGGAGTCCATGCGAAAATGGCCGTGTGATCTAACGACGCTTTCAGCAGCAACTTGGAGGAAGAGCAAAGGTGGATTTCAGAGAGCTATTTCCTGACTTCTCTTGCAAACCGAGGAGTCTAAGGATATTAACCTCAATAATATCGTTACATGAAGGGGCCGTCCAGGTTTATGGGTGAGCGGAAGATGTGCCCTAACAAGAAAAACCACCTTAGTAAGTTCTTTCAAACTACTTTAATGCCCAGGCGAGTGGTAGCATAAAACCCTCAAGTTCTACCACACTCTTATGTTATGGTCACAGTAAATTTAGCCTGGCAGATTTTAAAGCATATATAACCAGATATCCACCTGGGGAAAAGCTCAGAGCACTCATAAAACTGTCTAGCTTTGAGCATTGTGACTCCTTGGTTTATCATTGAAGGAAAACTATTTGCCAAATACATATTGAAAAAATGAAATAAAGGAACTTGTTGAGTAGGACTGTTACTTATAAACCAGTTACAAATTGAGGGGCAGCCTGCCCAAAGGAACATATTTGGTTACAGAGGTGCTCCGTGGCCCCTTTTCTCCCCCAGTAGGACTTAGTTAACAAAGACATTCCTTTTTAGTGATAACAAAACTATAGTACCCTAAAGTTTAAAAATAATAATAATAATGAACCACTTGTCTCAAATGCTAAAAGAGCTGCATGCACTAGCTTATATAAAATTACGTATTATTAATAAGACATAAGGCAACAAACAGTGGGGCTAGAAAACACCCTCTTACCACAGGACACATTTTAATCATTCATCAAGAGCCTTTCTTTCTTGGCTCTAGCAGAATTAGGTACTGCTTCTGTGTAAACATCAATGTATTTGCAAAGACTTTCCCAGTGGGAGATAGTTACCGAATATCAAGGTTTATATTATCATCAAAGGCTAAAAATTGCTTCGACTTATGATGCTTATTACTGTGATGTTTTCTATTAATAACCTGCCTGGAAGTCAGGTATCTGACACTTAATAACAATTACACTGTAGTAGCTCAGTGATGATAATTGGTGGTAATGAGATCAAAGACAGAATATCAATTGACTAGAACAGTGTACTAGAAATCAGGAAATTCAGCTTCTGGCCTTGACTCAATCAGTGATTTTATGACATTTGTCATATCTGGTGAACATTCTGTATCTCAGCTTCTCCATCTGTTAAACTGAATTCGTAATAACTGCCCTGGTCTATCTCACAGGAATGTTGCATGGACAAATTAGATAAGTGTAAAAGTGCCTTGGAGGTAAAGCCACTCTGTGAATAAAAATGAGTGTGATGTAGCTACTAAAAACTATGTTGCAGAGGCTAGAATGGTTAATCTCTGCAGCCTTCATGACTAGATAAGACTTCATAATGGATTCCTGTCAAGCAAACCAAACCCATCTTAATCAGTTCATGACTGTACGGTATTTAATGGGGGAAAAATCTCTTTGTAAATGTTTGTTACCTTGATACAAATGTGTGTTAAAATAAGTCATGTTTGAATTAAATAAAACCTTTCTAAGTAGCTTCAAACAATCTCTAATACCCAGTTTACAGTTTCTATAGTCATTTTGGAGGATGAGAATTTGATATGTTTTAATAAAGTTAAGAAATAAATATATGAAACAAATATGTAGAAAAGAGAAAATGACTAGAATGTTTTCTCAGTTAATAGTTATTATTTTTAAGTCTCTGACATTACCAAATTGAGATTTTTTTCTTTTGTTTTTAGAAATGTCATACTGTCATCTCTGCCTTAACCATATATTTTTTTTCTGGCTGTTTTTATTTTTTATCACAGTTATCCTCATTCTCAATCATAATCATGACAGACTCCCTTGTTGCAACTTACAAAACATAACTACCAAATCTCTTGAAAACAGAAAAAAGGAGGGATATAGCCTTTCAGTGCTCTTACTTGCCCCCCCCCCCACCTTTTCATATAAATGCACAGAGTTCCTTTGGAAATGTACAGCAGCCGTGTGTTCAGTCCTTGAGAAGGAGAATTGAGCAAGTATTTAATTGTTTTGATGTTATATAAAAGAAGTTCTATCCAGGCAAACTTTAGAAACTTTTATTCCTGAGCCACTTGATCTCTTTGCTTCTGGCAGGGGACCATTTCTAGTGGCACTGGGGAAATCTTGGCACCCAGAAGAATTTAACTGTGCTCACTGCAAAAATACAATGGCCTACATTGGATTCGTGGAGGAAAAGGGGGCCCTGTATTGTGAGCTCTGCTATGAGAAATTCTTCGCTCCTGAATGTGGTCGATGCCAAAGGAAGATCCTTGGAGTAAGTATTAGAAATCTTTTTATTCTGAATGAATGTTAAAGCAGAATAATTTTTGTTACAAAATCTTTCACTTTGACTTTTTATTTTCTTTCTCCTTGATCCCCTCTCTTCTTTCATCACTGTTTATTATTGTAAAGCAAAACTAAATAGACCTCTGTGGATCAGACTCATGGGGTTAAGTTGTCTTTGGTTTTGTCTTACTGAGTGCTGGTTTGTCTGGTGAAAGTCTAGCCACTGTGCAGGAAAAATAATTTACTGTGGGTGTGCTACCTCAACAGGACCCTGTTTGCTCAGGAACGAAGAGGTCGCACAGGACCACACACATCAAAGTTCTCAAAACTGACACTTCACTGTTTTAAATTAAATTCCATAGCTTTTATGAGAGCTGCATTTCCCTATTTGTCAAGGTTCAAGCACAGGGCACAGATCTCATGAAGTATATAAAACATGAGGCTTATAAATATATTTTTCCTGAATGCATGTGATGTTTAAAAATATAACCTCAGTTTTATGAGAGTATACATGTATAGATAAATAATAAAACTACGTTTTAAAACTATATTTTGCAAAAAGGGAATAATTTAGGAGTCAGATATATAATAAATAATAATGAATGAATGAATTTCCTACTCCAGAATACCCAGTTTGCAATTACAGAGTTAGGGTCAGACATTTTCTATGGGTGACCAGGAGTTGGAATTTTACATAGAAGCAGCCAAGGTGCCTGATCTCATATGAAATTCATACAACTCATACAGAATTTGGAAATGGCATTGCTGAATTCTGATATTCTCAGTATGAAAATATAATGATGAAACTCTAAAGTCATATCAATTTAGAGAAAAGTTAACATGAATTATTGAGTAGTCTTAATTTTATGCTGTATCTTTAAATACGTCTAAAACTTTGAGGACACTTAAAAATTATAAATATACCACATGAAATATTTCTACATTATTAATTTGTACAACATGTTGGGAACAAAAGGATAGAATAATTCAAGCTGTACCTTCCCAAATGACAAATAAAAAAGTAGAATATATTAATACTATTTTAGTATATAAATGTATTCTGTGGGTTCTAGAATAATTAGTAGAACGAAATCAATAAGAGTCTTAGAATCAAAGAGGTTGTAGGAAATGGAAATCTTATACTCCTTGCTTCAGAGATAGACCAGATCTTTGCTAAAAGGACAGATTCTCTGGGTTGTGTTTTAGTTAACTAATTACCTATTAAAGAAGGAATAGTGTGTTTCAAGTATAGAAAGGGAAGTATATGCTGGAAGCCTTGGGAAATGATTTGGTTCAACGTACCTTTGTTCTACATGTTCATGGTGATTTTTTTTGGATCTTAACTGCCATTTCTTCCCATTGTCCTTCAGTAGTGAACTGTGGCATTTTCTATGGCTAGGAATTTATCCTGTCATCTTTTTAGTTTGACAGTATTTTCTATTATAAAAGAAAATATTTCTCTCTATAACAGTTAGAAAATATAAAAAATGTAAAAAATAAAATGAATATAACCTATATATTTACCAATCCCAGATAATTTCTGTTAACCTTAGGATGGATTTTCTTCTAATTTGCTCCTTATAAATCATTTATTTACAAAATTGTAACCATGCTTTATGTATAACTTCCTCTTTTATCTGATAGATACTATGGAAAGAGTAAATTTCCATGTATTAACTATTTCTCAACAATGATTTTTAATGGCTCCATCTCTTTCTCTCAATCTGAAGAAATGATTTCTTTCAAAACCAACTTCCCAAAATGTCTGTTACTAATCAAAATCTGGCCCAAGTCTTTGATACTTGGTATTTTTAACTGTAGGTCCATTGTTGACTAGAATCCATGCTTCGTGATTCAAATTTTAGACACTCATTTGAGTGTGTACTTAGTAGAGTCACAGCTGATTTCCAGAACCCTAAACATGTGTTAAATTGATTGGATTATACTGATTAAGTTATTGCTTCCATAATGCACTAAAGTATAGGTTTGTTTTAGTTTTAAAATGTTTGCCCTTCCTCTCTGACATTTTCAAGATAATAGTATGAAACCTTTATAAGTTAATGTTTCCTGACACCTTTTGAGAGAAAGCAGAAGGTATAGTAGCAAACTTATGAAATGCTTACTTTCATTCCTTGTATGTATAATGTTTAACTCAGTAATCATTCTTTAAATAAGTTTATTGATACATATTTGTGAAAAATACAGGTGTTATACAGTGTATCAGTTTAGATGATTTGTGAGTCTTTCTTTAAGTGTCTCTTGTTAGGTAAAAAGCTCAAGGCAAAGACAAAGCATGTCTGTCTACTTTTGGGTTAGTTTACAAGGGCCATATTGGTTGAGCATTTGTGTATTATCTTTTTTTACATATATATACAATTACCTTTCTATAACAGGAAGTCATCAATGCTTTGAAACAAACTTGGCATGTTTCCTGTTTTGTGTGTGTGGCCTGTGGAAAACCCATTCGTAATAATGTTTTTCACTTGGAGGATGGTGAACCCTACTGTGAGACGGGTAAGATCCTAAAGTCACTAGTTTCTTGAGTTTTGAATGAAAATAAATATCAACTCTTATATTGCTGTAAAGTTGAACTGTTAGGCAAAATAGTTTTCCTAATTGTTTTAAGAACATTTGATGTTACTCAAATGTATAGCAAAAAATAAATAAAGTTTAAAAAACCTGTAAATTTTTAATATAATGTTTGTCAAAACATATTTTCAACTTAATTGAGATGTAAGCATAAAATGGTAGAAAAACATTTAGCTCAAATCCCCAGTAATTTGTGGATATAAATTCTATCAAATTGTGTAGCTTAAAGACAACTCTTACACGTTAGTAAGTGGATTTTGAATGGTTAGAAACATGATAAATGTTCAACTTTTGAGTATGACACTGATTGGCTCTTTAAGGCAATTGCCTGGAAAGTAAATTGGAAATCCTTTGTTACTTTTCCTGAATGACAGGGTAATCCTAGCTTGGATTGTTCCCTTGGTAAAATTATTTTTAATAAACTACACTCCAAGGACTAATCTGCTACATTTATCTTGTTACCTGAACTCTGGACACTTCCTTTTCCTTCCCAAAGTCTGTAAGTGAACTTTCATAACATTTATTTACTATTATTACCCTTACCTAGATATTAATACAACACTATATTTTTCAGAAATAAAATATTTGTCCTTTATCCTGCCTTCACTCACTATGCTGCATTTCCACTATGGAGCTTTATTATGGTTCTCCCTTGAAATTCACACTGTGGTGCTGAAAGAAGGGACTATTCACAGTAGTCACCTTAAAGGAGCAGTCCGCTTCTAGCTGGAGGCTGGTCAACATCTCTGAATCCTTCTTTGCCCACTCAGTACTCTTTTATTTTCATTTTCTTTTTTCTTTTTTTTTTTTTTTTTTTTTTTTTTAGCTCCTTAGGACCAGTCTAGAACTATGCTAGACTGTCCCCCAGAAAGTCCTGTGGAAATTCAGTGAACTACCCCATGGGCCGTTTTGGGATAGCTTAGCTGCAAACTGCTTACCCTTATTCAACCAGAATATTTCACGTTTTGTAATTCCACTAAATTCTTCTGAAGAAAGAGCTATTTGCTTGTTTTAAAAGTTTTGTAAAACCTTTTACTAACTGGTACAGTCCCTCTCTGGTCAAAACACATATAAAATTAGCCTTAATATCATATTTAATACAGTGTAAGTGGTCATTGTTCAAACCCCAAAATTGTTTACAGAAGGGAGACACATGAGTGAAGACTTATTTAACTGTCACTTTTGATCACCTTGCTCTATTTTCGTTCTTTTTCTTTAACCTTCCAGACTTATTCTTAACCCAGTCTTCCCCATTTCAATAAATGGCTCACTTTCCACTATCTCAGAACCTCTAACATACACCCCCAGTGTATATATTGAATTTATTCATTTCTCTCCGCCACTAAATCCACTCCCTTTGACCCTTTGCCTGGACATTATAATCACCACCTAGATGGTAATTCTTTTCCCCAGCCCTTTAAAGGCAGTTATGCTAATATTTGTTTAAATATGAATCAGATTGTGCTTGATACCCTTCATGGCTTCCTCTACAGCAAAAACTGTACTCCTTACTAGGGCTGGTTTTGCCAGCCTTACCTCTGCCACCTGGATTCTAGCCATACCTGGCCCTTTTTGCTATTTCTAAGCATGCTAAGATTGTTCCTGCCTTAGGGCTTTTGTACTTGCTATTTCTCCTAAGTGGAATGTTCTTCCCAGCTTTTCTGTAGTGACTCCTCCTTTTTCTTTCAAGTCTCACCACAACTATTACCTCCTCATAGAGGCCTTTACTACCTAACTCCTCTGTGTAATGTAGTGTTATACATCTCCCCTGGTTATTTTATACGGCATCACTATTATCTTTCTTTCATGGCACTTATTATAACCGGAAATTGCTATTTATTTTTAAAATACTATAAATTATGACATGCTGCTCCCAAGGAGAATATAAGCCCCATGAGGAGAGCAACCACATCTGTCTTCTTCACTGTCATACCCCTAACCATTGCCTAACAGTGCCTGGCACACAGGACCCTGTTGAACAAATAGTGCAAAGGAATGTTGAAATTTTCTAAGAAAGGTATATCAAGTAGCAAAAGACAGCCTGCTTTCTCCTTCAGCCCAAGTTGGATTGAAAATGTCAAAGGCCAAAGAGTGAAACATGAGTAAACACGAGTAGTGAGAATAACTGCATAACAGAAAATTAAAATGCTGTTAAATTCTAATTTAGTAATAATAAGGGAACATCTGATCAAACTGCTTTCTTCCCAAGGAAATCCTATTAGTATTTTATAACTACTATCTATGTCAAATAAATGCTGTTCTCTGGCTAATGATTTTATATATAAAGTCATAAAATTAAAAGGAAAATACAGCAAAGGAAATAGTGGCTAATATTGTTGTCCAGGGAGAAAACTCAGTCATGACACTTATTCACCGAAGCTTCCTATGGCATTTTTTTCTTCCTTACCTTAGTCAAATATGCTGTAAATTTTGCCAATACCAGGTACTTCTTCTTGATTTAAGTTCATTAGTCTTATTGTTGCTTGTTATTGGAAGTTCTTTTGTATTTTATTGAAACAGTCATGTCAATTGATAACTTGTGTGTTCTTTTTTATACATAATTGGGCATTGAAGTAGTTGGAGAAAAACGAAAAATGTTACCTGGAAAAATATAATAAAGGATGTTAAACTGTGTAAATAACATTTAAGGGTAACAAGAAACAACGCTATACATGTATCTCAAGCCAAATACTATGCCATCTGAAAATTTTCCAGTTTTAGTGACTTTTATCATTCTAAAGCTTTGTCATGTTAAAATTATGTCTCCCATCCACAATACAGATTATTATGCCCTCTTTGGTACTATATGTCGTGGATGTGAATTTCCCATAGAAGCTGGTGACATGTTTCTGGAGGCTCTGGGGTATACCTGGCATGACACTTGCTTCGTATGCTCAGTAAGTAAATTCTTTATTTCTGAATTAAAGGAGCACATGTGTCCAATTCTAGCTTAAGCCCTAAATGAAAATAGTAGTTCTTGTATCTTTTAGTCCTTCAAATCTAAAAATATTTTTACATGATTTTGAAGGCTGTTTATTATAATTTTTGGCACTAAAAAATTATTTGGCACAGAATAAGATGCTTGCTTCTTTAGAGAAAATCCTATTTTTAATACATTTTTGTTTATAAGGAGAAGCTCTACATTTCTTAAAACAGTAAGAGGCTTTTACTTTTAAAAAAAATAACTTATCGTAGCATTTGAGTAATTATTGGAAACAGTTACTTAAAATAGAAATAAATTATTATAAAAATCTATTATTGAATTAGCAATGGACATAAACTATATGTTGATTTGTTTCCTTCCTTAAAAATAGTCTATGAATATTATTTTAGAGACTATAATAAACATGTAATATATTTACCTATTACATTTGACAATTTAATATTTTTTATTTTATTTTTGATGAGTATAGATTCAGAGATTAACATTAATTTAAGATATACATACACTTTTTAATTTAGAAGGTAAATATTTAATAAAGATACTCCGTTCAGATGTTTGATTTTTTTTTTTAAATTAGGTTCAATATATCTAATAGTTTTCAATAGCCATTGTATGAAGGGAAAAAAAAGTCATGTTAATTGAAGTCGAATGATTTTTTTGAAATGTTACCATTGAGCCCTGTCTAGTTTACCTCATCCATCTCTTAGAGTTCAGAAAATCTATATTAAAGAACAAACAAACAAACAAACAAACAAACTTTTAGTAGATTAGCCTTTTTCTGTCCTCTGGTAGAGCTGCTCACGAACATTGTAATAAGCAAAGGCAATAGGAAAGACCAGATGACGTAAATGTGGTTAGTTAACTGACTGTCTAATTATCTAATAGCCAGACGTTGACCAGGGTTTCACTTCAAGAAACAGAGAATGCATTAGGAAGGATGCTTAGCTACTCTCTGCCTGGGTATTTGGATGCTTGGAAATGTTTGGCAAAGCAGTTGTGTTGAGCTTTCTTATTGAATGCTTTAGTTCTTTAAACAGGCCACAGTTTAAAAGCATTGAAAAGATTTGAGAAGAGAAATTATATTTAATGTGACCTCTTTATGTGTTAATTTTTCGTTAGGGCTAAGTGCTTAACTCCCAATAAAGAGAAATAATCGTCAGTGATTTAAATAAATTAGAATGCATTCTAAGAAAAAGTTATTCATTTTTTTTGAAAGAGTCCATGAAATGTAGTAATTATGAAATGTCAGTCAGTGTATCTAACACAACCAACTAAAGTGCTTTGTCATGTTATCCATTGGGTTAAAATTCCGTTTTCCCTCCTTACATACTTGATAAAATAATGATATTCTCTTATACAATGCTTTCTTTTTCAGGTATGTTGTGAAAGTTTGGAAGGTCAGACCTTTTTCTCCAAGAAGGACAAGCCTCTTTGCAAGAAACATGCTCACGCTGTAAATTTGAAAGTCAGCAGTTCAGGAGAAGAGAATAAATTTGAAAGAAAGAGGAGAATTAAAATTACCAATTAATTTTTAGATTTAATATTTATATGGAGTTTGAAAAATAATAATGGCCCTGAAGGGATAAATTCCAGCTTTAAAAACCGAGTCTTTGAAGAAATATTTGGCTTCATAATGCAAAGAACAGAGCATTTTTATTTATTATTTTTTTTCCCTGTATTTTCTGCCCATAAAATAACTTTCAAAAAATCAATTTCCTGGTTGACTATTAAATTCATCTTAGAATAAGTTAGCAAAGAATTAAATTTTAGAAAAACTCAAACTTCTGTGCTGAAATACTCATGGTTTCTTTCCTTGTTATGAGAAAATCTGTAAAAGGCAATGAAAGTGCCTTATACTTTATCATTAAGTGAAACATTTATTTTTTTAATGTTTGTCTTTAAAACGGTAAATAGGAGTTTAAACAGAGCATTTTATCAGTAGGTGTCAATTTTTACAAACTGTATACATTTTTTTTTTTTCTTACAATTGATCATTCCAGTAGGAAAGGTCAATGAGATTTTTCATCAAAATGCATCATGCCAGTAAGAGATGCTGTATTTTTCCTCATCCCTTTGAAAAGCTACCATATGGCTTATAAATCTCAAATTTTTGCCTTTGATTAAAATATGGCCATTCCTATTCATTGTGTATGTTTTATCACTTATATTAGTCAAACTCCTTTTTTCACCCCCTCCTTCATGCTGAGGTAAAGAGCTAATTGGATAACTTTGAACTGCGCAGTTTTCTCTCTAGATAAAGAGAATAAGTAGAAAAGAATGTGGTTGTATCCAAAATATTCTCCTCCCCCATTCAGATCATGAATCAGTTTCATAGTTGCACTGCTAACAAGTGAAGGTTTGAGAACTCTTTTGCAGAGTATTTTTTTCTTTAATTCTGCATTAGAGAAAAAAAAGATTGGCTTGGGAATGTGATAAAATCTAGATGTGTTTTTCTTTTGACAGTTCTCTTTCAATAATAAATGAACTACTTCTAAAGGTGATCATGAAGTTGGGAAAGCTTTTATTCACAGAGGTTTGTTAGTATAGGAGGGCACATGACTAATTACTCAGACTAGCCCATTATCTGTTTTCTTCATTTGGGGAAAATTATGAGGATACCACATGAAGACAGAGAAACGATTGTGGTAAAATTGTAGATCCTATTAATATTTGCCCAGTGAGAAAAGCAATTATGGCATTTGATAGTTTTTCTCTTTGTTTTCAGATGGGTGGAAGCCCATGATCCTACTAAGTTACAATTTAAATTCATTTGGAGCAAGGTGCTTTTAAAGTTGAGGCTGAGCCCCAAGTCCTTCCTGCCCCATCACTCACTAATTACTTCACTTCCATTGTGTACATGTTTGTTATAGAGGGAGGTTTTAAGCTACAATATTTGTTTAACCTCCCTAAGAACTTTTCAAGGCATCTGTCCTGAAAGTTGTTAATATATAGTCTAGCAGATTTAAATTATATACAGATAATAATTAACTGGGGATAGAAGAATGAGAAGTATGACACAAAGTGGCAAACTGAATTCTTATAGTAATCCCAAACCACCTCCTCACCTTGCATCTTGCAGAGAGGCAGGAAGTTTTTTTGTTTTGTTTTTTGTTTTTTAAGTGCTGGAACTGAATCACGTATTATTTTTCATTGCTGCTGAAACTACCTATAGAAGACATGCTGGCTGGCTAATGTGCCTAGTCACATATCTTGATGTCGGCCTTTTGCTTTACACAGCGTAAAATAAGTTGGTGGTTTTGTTTTGAGGTGGTAGAAGTTTTTTGTTGTTGTTGTTATTTAGTTTTGCATTTATGGATTATATACAAAAATTGTATTTGGTAAGTCAGTGGTAGTTCCTTCAAAGAATTTTATTTGACCTGGATTTTTTATAAAGTTATATTAACAGTATCATTTTATAGACTTTTCTTTCTGCATATTATTCATGGAGCATAATGTTGCATTTCTCTAAATTTTATCTCTAAAAGGGTAATATCACATCCTAGTTTATCATTTTGTCTTTGTGCTTTGTCCTTCTCTTCTGTGGCAAAGCTTTATATCTATAACAAAAACGATTAATCCTATGAAATAAATATTGATCATAACCCAGAAGAATCTCTATTTTCCAGTGGAGAATGCCATATTTAACATACCAGCATTGATCTTTTAATAACTGGCAGAGCACTTTATTCTTCTGGCGAGCTCCCTGAATATTTATTTTTCTGATTATAAATATTCCATGTCAGTAGCATTTTCTAAATTATTACATCTTTCCTGTAGAGCATTTACTTTTAGTCTCTTTAGATGTATATTTGAAATGCTGTACTTAGTATATAATATAGATTAAAATCACAGTATATAACTTTAAAACATCCCTTATTTGGATTTCCCTGTTTCAAAATGCTAGTGATAGGTTCAAATTTCTCTAGACTTACAAGGACAGAACATTGCCCTCCACAGTAGCAGCCTAAAAATGGTTTTCTGTGCTTATGCTTATAGTAGCTTACCCATTTCTCTTGATTCAGGTTACATTAAGAATCTCAAACTAAAACTTAAACGTCTGGTCAGTATTAAGACAAACAAACAGTTTTAATCTTCAAATTATTAGTGCATCATTATGTTTAAAAATTACAACGAAATGTGTTCATGGTACCATTTTCAAGGGGTACTATATTAGGACCACTTTTATAGAAAATAATTCCTCTCCCTCTGAATCTAGTAGCATGTTAACATTTTTGTGATGTTTCAATGGAGAGGCTTTTCAGACATAGGGAAGGGAAAAGTAATAATTTCACACAGATCTAACGTGGCTTCAGTTTGTCACTCTTCATCCCCTAATGTTTTAAGGTATTGGGTTTGAATTCTCCATGTATCATTTGCCTTATCTATTAATCTCTACTTTCTATTTCATTATGTTTTAAATTTTATAGATGTCTGTGCTGTTTTGCTTTTGCTTTTGGATGTATTTTCTAATTAAAAACCATATGAGAAGTATAATCGGTATAGTAACACCTTAATGAGCACATAATAAATAAATGGCTGCAGTGATGTAGACAAGCTCTCCTGGTTTTTCTTTTGGGGTGGCAAGTGGTTTCTAGTAAGTTATTGTGAGAAAAAACTGAGTTCACAGAACAGGAAGAGATGTATTAATTCTCAGGAGAATCTCTCTCTCTTGCTATTCACCTATCAAAATGTCCAGAAATAAAACATTTGGAAATATTGTCACATTTATTCTACTTTAATCCATTTTTATTCTCTGCATATAGTGTACATACAAATGTTTGCAAATTGAAGAATAAGCTCTATTGTCTCTTAAAATTTTTCATTGTTGAAATTATGGCAGGAGTATCCTGTTGTATCAAGCATTACATTGTATTATCTATCATAATCAAACAACTTAAGTCATCATCTATATTTTCACAGTTTTCATTGACCTGGGTTCGTTACTTCATGCATAACACGTCTCGATCTCATTAGCTAACTTTATTCTATAACTGGGTAGGCTCACCTATTCCTCGTTTGTTTATAGGTTTGAGTAAGATTTTTTTTCCAACTGTATAAAGTTAAGGGGAATGTTTCTGTTGCAGGCTGTATATTGGGAATAAAAGACAAATTCAAGTCTATTTGCTCACAGTATATTAAACTCCAGAAGCCAAACTTATAAGGGCATCAAGTCTGCATCTGACATTTTAATAGCTGCTGTTTGGTTTCTATCAATCACGTCATTGCACATTAAAATGCACCGACAAAATAAGAGATCTGTCATTTCTTCGTTAAGAAACAGTAATCCAGTACAAGATTTATAGGCTTAAGACTCAACAGTGTGTGTTCACAATAAATCCCCATTCAGTGCTCAAACCAGAGCAAGCCTCCCAGTCGTTCAATGTTTTCTGGTCAAAATGTCCCCAATATAAGACTATCAAAGGTTTTCTTACAGAACTACATGTAAAATCCATTTTGCCCACAAAAGCTTAATTTAGGTTGGCGGTTTCCCTTTTTGAGTAGTCTCAGACAAGATCTTGGTTATATCAGAAACACATAGGTACTGATGTATTATTAGCGGGCCTGGTGTTAATTAGGGAGAATTACCAGAAATAGTTTGCTTCGTGGGAATTTATTGCAGAATCACACTTGACTGATGGCAGAATAGGAGTTGCTGAGAGAGAGCAGCTCCCACTCATAACCACTAATTAATAGGGTGCCAAAATTCCGCAGAGAAGGTTTCATCCCAAGTGTGGGAGCCTCACAGGGAAAATGGTTCCTTTGCAGTATTTAAAATTTAAAAGAGGAAGGGGGCTAGGACACATGGCTGCCCAACAGGAATCTCAGACTGATATAGTTTTGTGTTGTACTTATGAATGAGACCATTTAACTCAGGAAGCACCAAGCCTAAAAGTTTGTGAAAAATCCCCTTCCCCGGCAAAAGTCAGAAGTAGGCTATGTATTTATCATACTCAGGAGATACACATAGTGTTTTGAATGTGGCGAGAGTCTGATTTACTAAGCTGTTCATTTTGTGACAAGAATTTAGAGCAAATCATTTGTCTGTGCTATTATGTTTCTGAACTTTTACTCTTTATTCCATGATTTAGAAGCTGTCTGAGTAGGTGGCAAGATTGCATCAATGATTAAAAAAGAAAGGCGTGGCTTCCACACCTTGAACACAGAGTTGGGGGGAAGCAAGGTGTGTTTAGTGATTGGCGGTAATGGCAGAGCACTGGAGGAGCCCTGATAAATTAAAGTTTGCCAAGAAGGCAATTTTTCCCTGTGTTTGCAATTGCATGTAATCACATGTAATAAAGCTTGGAGCCATTGCTTAGTGTAGAAGAATAAAACATTTCCGTGTCAGAAAACCACTGATCACTGACCGCAGGGAAAAAAATAAAACAATTTAGAATTCACAGAGAGTATAATTTTTCAATTTCTCTCAAGGCGAGTATGGTTCCCAAGGAAAATGACTTCTGTGCCAGCTCCATGAATTGATTGACACGATCTCTAATGCATCCATGTTTCAAAGGACAAAGTTTCTGTTTAATAATTAGGTTTCAAATTAGTTTTTCATCATCATGTTCTAAACTGTCACATTTGCTCTCTAGTTCAAATATACTTAGATTTATTTTTTCTTTTTTTCTTCTTTTTTTCTTCTGCTTGTAAAGCACACACAGCTGGTGCTATGCTAAGCACTTACTCAAAAATACCATTGTTTGTTTAAAGTATTTTTGCAGACTATAGTATCTTCAGAGGTGTCTTGACCTTTTATCCCCCTAGTGTATCACTGATATGCCAAACTGTTTCCTAGGTAAATAGGAAAGTAAATTGAACTCCAGTGACTTATCCTACTAAAATATTAGCTTTTGCATAGTTTTTGTTTAGTGACTCTATATTGATGTCATCAGACCCCAGAAACTTATTCTATCCCTGTTTGCCTGAGAATCCTGATGATCTCAAGCCTCCTTAGTTGAATGAAATGGAGAGTAGGGAAATTCATGGAATGTATCAAGTATAAACTTTGAACTATAACTTAATTTAATTCTGGTATTATCAACTGAAACATTCATTTATTTAAATTACACTTCATTTTTAATCATTTTTTTCATTCATTATTATGCTACTGCTTAATTTTTCTGGTACCATTATCAATGCTTCAAATAAAATATGAACTTAATAAGCACCACTGAACCCAGTACTTCTGCCTTAAGAAAAGATATAAATTACCAATGTGAATTCTTTACAGTTTGCTTATGCCTGAATATCCAGGATGTCCTAGATGATCTTTAACAGTATCAATATAGTATAGATGTTGAGAGTGAATCAGAGCTTAGGGGGAAAAATGTGTTTGATTACTCTTGGTGGATCAGGCTGGGTTCAATTGGGAGACAGAAATCACACAGTAACTTAACAGAAGTTTAATGTAAAGAATTATTAAGCTATGATAAGAGAGTAACTAGGAAAATATAAAGAGAACTCAAAAGGGTAACCTTGGGCTGGAGGTCAGGCCTTGCTAGAGAAAGTATGGTTGTGGTCCACAGAATTCAGAGAGGTTTTCTAGTTGCTGAGGCCAGAGCTGGTCTCCAGTTGCCAGGAACAAAGAAACGACCCTCCAGAATACAAGTAAGCCAAAACTGGTGAATGGGTGTGCACGGGAGTTGGGGTGCTGCTGTGGGTACGAGGCCTGGAATACAGGGTGTGCATCGAGAGGGCTAAAGCAAGGCCCAGGAATGTGAAGGTCTAAGGGTTGGTGCTCTCTAGATGCACAGCTGAGGCAGAGGTCCACCAGATGTCACCACACACATGCACCACCATGGATGGACCACGGAGCTGGAGAAAGAAAAGCAAAATGCAGCACCTAGAACCAGGAAGAGAAGGCCCTTACTTCTGACATATTCCTTCAGCTCCCTCGACTGATGGCTGACAAAGCTTAACACTGCTCACTGTAAAGGAGAAATTCTTAGAGTCCAATTCACTATGACAGAGCAGGTAGTGGTGGGTAAACTTGGAACTGAAAATTAATAAATTGGTAATGGCATATCGGGGTACAAAATAGAATCCATAGATTTTCAACTGTAGATATCGAAACCTCCATTATCCAGAACACCAATGTATCTTCTTAGGGAACTGGAAAGTCAAACAATAATTCTTCTAACTTTGTTTTTATTGTCAAAAATTCTCTCATAATTAACATACTTTAAATATGCAAAGTAAACATAATTGTTGCATTGATTGTGTTTTTCAAGGTCTAGCCTCTAAACATCAATGAGAATTGAACAGTTCTGAATATTTAAGAGATTTAGCTCGATCTATACAAAGATATAACCAAAGGATTTTAATGAGTTTATTTTATTATACTGTAATGCTTTTTCTACAGTTAAAATGAGTAAAGCATTCTCAATTTAAGGTCTGTGTTAGTTAATTGAGATTTCCGTTAATAGAAGTTTTTCTGTATAAACCTAAACCCCTATCATATAAAAATGGATTATTTTCATATTCAGTAATAGCAAAGAAATTAACAATTTCCCCTTCACAATAAAGTAAACTATGAAGGATCAAGCCCAATGGGTCTATAATAATAACATATTTGTTGTATAGTCTTTGTAATTTGTGTGATATATTATCTCATCAATTGTACCAGGATATACTAATACATAGTAAAGATCTAATAATCGGAGAAACTGAGAGTTAGGTATTTTTAATCTACATAGTCAAGATGAGAAAATGAAAACTCAGAAAAATAATTCTGTAAAACCATACTGCAATTAACTGGCAAACCTGAGACTTAAATTTTCTAATAGGTTAGGGAGAAAATTTATTATTTTATCCACATACTCTTTAGCCCCTCTTATTAATATGGGAAAATTCCCATATTTTTAGTAAAGGACAGGTTTAGGAATTATTTTGATAGAATATGTAAGAATTAAAAGCTTTAGCTATCTGACTTACACAGTTGCTTGCCACACAAATGTCAATATTTGGGAAGTTTGCAACCGGACCCTCTGTTCTCAAGGGTATTTGTGACGTGGTAGTCCTCTTTATAATTCACCATTTGCTGTTCTTTGTGCTTTTGCTAAATTTCAAAAAAACAGTCACAGGAATAATAAGAGTAATTTAATTTGAAGTGGAGGTAACACCAAATAAATGTGATACCACACAAATGAGAAGGCTACAGGAAATGAAATTAAAATCATTTCCACACATGGAGGCTAATAGGGCCTATTAAGAAGATGTTGGAAAACCATTAGGATGGCTGACACTCAGTTCATTGTCACTGTGCAGTATTTTGATAAAGTTAGTTCCAGACTGTGGCTCCGAAGAGTGAATGAAAGATGGAAAAAGTGAGACCTCGGCATAGAAGGAACTGCATCTACGTCCAGTTACACCGACAAGTTGCCTAAGATTCTTTTTTTTTTTACTCAGTTGAAATAAAATCTCTGCTGTTTGGTAATGGCAGGCACCACTGCTAAGTCTGCTGAAGCATAACTGGAAAATCCAGCTGCCCTCACATCTGTTTCGTATGACCTTTCAATCATCAGCAAATACTTCTGCCACTAGGAATGGAAGTCTGCGTAGGATATGGTTATGTGACTTTCTAAGCTATCGCTATGGAAAACATATTGAAATACAATTCACGCATGCCATGTAGTGTGCCCAGAAATTATAGACTTGTCTGGGTGGTGTTAAGGTTTTGACCTATCAAGAGTGCTCACACCTGCTTCTTACATTCAACTTGTTAATCCTTTGTTCAGAAAATAACATATTATGAAATACGTGAATGGACTGCTATGGCTTAAGTCTTAAGTGTTTAGGTTCTTACATTGGTTCAAACTAAAATAACATTAAAATGTTGTCCTTTAGACTTTTAATGATTACATTTATTATACATCAGAAACCTGCGTGACTGAACTTTACTGTCAGAGTCTTCAAGATCCAAGACTTAGAGTGCTTGCTTGAGTTCCAGGTTGTGGTGGAATGTTCTGAAAATGAAAAGAGGGAAAAATTATTAAAGACTCTCCTAAAAGGGTTGTAATTAAGTTAACTCTCATGCTAATAAATTCATTCTCACACTGATATCATGGGGAGTCATTGGACTATGTTCAAGAATACAGTTCAAGACCGACTTAAGCTGTTGCGGAAGCAGAGCTTTACCGGTCACACCGAGCAGAGTAATTACATGTAAACACGCAGTGCCTAAAGGAGAAGACCTTGTTTAGGAAGGACGTGGGCACTGATGCTTGATGGAACTGGGAATCTTGATTACACTGAGGTTGGATTTATTTATAGGGTTGCCACGGGCAGGCTAATAATTTGGATCACCAAGTTAATAGTGTTGCTTTCTTTTTGTTTTCAACATTTATGTAGAGAGAAGGCTGAGCCCTTTGTTGAGAGACAGGAGGAGGTAGGGAATCCCTAGAAGCAGAGATCCATCTCCTAATAAGTTCTTACCCACTAAGCTCTGCCCCGTATCATCCACCCCACTCAGCAAAGCAGCCCTCAGCCAGGAGTTAGCTGGCGTCACTCCAAAATCTCCCTTGGGGGTCTCAGTCCCTGACTCTGAGCTGCTGATCAAAGTATATCATCCACCCCCATGCAGTTTTCTCCCCAAGAATCACCCTAGTATCTCATAAAGTTTCCAGTGATGTTTTTAGAGCTTCTCGTGGATTGGCACCCAGGGTAATTGACCAGTGGGCCAGCTTCTTTAACTGGAATTCCCTCACTTAGAAATCCTCTGACCTTGGAAAATCTACAGAACTTGGTTGAGCCTATGTCATTTTTTTCACTAACGTGTCTCCACACTGTCTTGAAGGATAATTCTTTAACGTCTTAGAGGATTGTTGAGGGACTTAAACGAGATAGTGTATGTAAACATACCAGAGCTACAAACAAACTATTCAGCCTTTTTTTTTTTGAGAAGATAGTGAGAGATACTACTCAAAAAACAAATTCAAGTTGTTAATCCTTTGTTTATAAAATGAGATGTATTATGTAATATGCGAATGACTGCTATAGCTTATATCTTAAGTGTTCCCAAATAAATTTGGGAATTGTCATCAGCTATCTCAGAGATTTATAATGCCTATTTAAGCTGTGTAGCCTTGCCATGAAAAATAAAAATAGTTAAGTTTTAACTATGTATTTCTCAAATATATTTGACCACAAACCCCTTTATTTAAAGAACTATTAGTACCTTAGTCTACATAATACGATGTGGGATATCCTGGCTTATCCTTTCCCTTTTTTTAGGGTGAATGCCCTAAGTCATGCCTGTCTTCACATTTTAAGCCGGTGGTTCCTAAACTTTGTTGTGCATCAGAATCTTCTGGAAAACTTGTAAAAACTAGACTGTTGAGCCTTACCCCCAGAGCTTCTGATTTCATAGATTTGGAGAAGGTGAAAATCTGCCTTTCTACCAAGTTCCCAGGTGAAGCTGATCCTGTTGGTCTGGAGACCCTTCCAGGAAGAGCCTATTCTAGGTCCAAACCAATGCTTCTCAGTTTAATATGCAAATGACCCAGACTCTTGTTAAGAGCCATGCCTCGGCCCATCCCCAGAGACTCTGATTTGGTAGGTGTGGGATAGAGCCAATAAATTGCATTTCTGATGAGTTCCTGGTGATGCTGCTAGGGATCTATAGGCCACACTTGGAGGACAGCTTCTCTTGCTGAGATGTCCTGAAATGAAATGGTGAGGAGCCTTCAGAGACTACAGGTAGAAATCAACATTTCTCTCTTCCTCTTGTGTCTGCAACCAGAGACTCATGCTTCGATTTCTGAAAATTAGATACATAGAAATATATGATCCACTTTGGGACTTTTGCAACTTTCTTTCACACGTGTCTTCTTTCCAAGATTTCTGTGGCACTCGTGGAAAATAGCAGGTAGAACAGTTCCCACTCCGATCAGGCTGTTGCCCGAGCTGAACTGGAGCACTAAATGCCAGCAGTGGATGTGCAGTCCTACAAAGGGTAGGCTTTTGTTTTGTTTTGTTTTGTTTTCATCATTCCAGATTAGGAGTGTTAATTTTCTTAACCTTTAAAGATAAACTTCACAGGCAGGACAGGATGGGAAGGGAGGAGCAGTAAATTATAAAAGAACCAGGAGTATTAATTTTGGGTGTTTGGCCTGGTTGATCACTCTTTCTCTGACACTGAAAATGGTAGTTAACCAATCCTGACCAAACCTTTCTTCTCCATAAAAATTAACTAGATCAGTGACTTCTTCACTTTGTTTGTTTTAGTAACTCTCTTTTGAAACATCTTAAGAATATAACATATAAAAGAGACAAGAGGTTAGCATTTGTCACTTGAGTTTCTTAATTTTTTTGCAGAAGTTGCTTCTGATTTGCAAAAACACTAAGGAAACTCTGGATTCCCCAGGTTCTCAGGAACAAGATTTGTAACCACTTTACTGGAAGGTTGCCTAAATTTTTTCCAGTCTAGCATTAAACCACCTATGGGGATTGTGGGTCTGCTCTGATTGATACACATGCAATTCACTTTCCCTGCAAATAACTTTGGTTTCTCCTAAGGAATAGTTTGGTTTTTTTGTTTCTGTTTTTAATCATAATCCATTTCTTCAGCGCTCTCTGCACCCCCTCCCTCTCAAAAAAAACCACTAACAAACAGGTGTTTTTTCTTTCTTTTTTTTTTTCTTTTCAAACTATTGAAAAACGACTTCAGTTTTGGAGGGGCAGCTAAGAAGAGAGGTTGTCTGTAGCCACACAGGGAGGTCTGGGAGTTGCTTTGTTTTCTTAGCTGTGCTGTGCAAATGAACTGAAGGTTTAACACTTAAGTGCCTTTGAAGATATAATACAACAGACCCCAGAGTAAGGAGTCCAGGAACGCCATTGCGGGCCTTGCCCAAAGCCTCTTGGTACAGCTGTTCTGAGAGCTGCAAAGCTAAAATTTGTTGCCATGGCTTAGACCTAAACAACCGATGCCTGTTCTGGTATGTAGATTATGTTCTTCGAGGACGGCATTGCTCATTCATTTTACGTGGGACGTGCGGGTTTCAATCATCTCTCTACCATTCCCATTCTAAAGCTGCAGTTTGTTATATGATATAGTGCCTTGTCACTTAGCAGCAGACGCCATGGGCTTGGAATCGGCCAATTCCCTGGCTTTTCCCCAGCTATACTGCAACCTCTGTCTTCGGGGACCTGCTGTGGGACCACCTTGCAGGCGTTAATACTTTTCCCACTAAACCAGCTTGGACCAAAGCCAGCGTGAATGCTGTACTCAACAGCAATGGAGATTCTAGGGTCCCTTTAGGTTAGTCTGGAGGCAACAGTGCACTGTATTCCCCCTCTTCTCAGGATGCATCCTCTTTCGATTTTCTCTCTCACCACACTCTGGGAGATGCGCTCCTTTTGGTTTATTCTAGCACAATGATATTTAGCCCTATTTTTGAGTTCCCTCCATGTCAGAGCACTCAGCAATTTTTAAGACTGGCAGGTCTCCTAAAAAACAATAAAATAATGTTCCTTTTATTCCATGTAACAGTAAGAAGCTAGAAAATACATACATATTCTTGTTTCAATATAAAGATAAGAAGCTAGGGAAAAATTATAAAACCGACAAAAAGTGCAAATTTTAATTAGAACAGACTTTGCACATGCGCGCACCCACTTTCCATGTAGTAGTAACAAGAGAAGTATCCACTTGTTTTCCTGGCAGCTGAGAGAGAGAGAGATGCGATGTGGTCTGCACAGTCAGACTAAGGAGTCGCAAATAAGCATCATTCTGGGGAAACCTCCTGGCCCTGGATTCCTGAAGGAATCTATGTGCTGATCCTCGTGTGAGAGACCTTGGGTAACAAAATGGCTCATGTTTTCAAACTCCGAATGGGTAGGGAAGACTATCATTTATTTGAGTCATTTTTTTATATCAGTTCTTTCTAAGAGCAAACTATTAAATCTCATCTCAGAAAACATTTCTGAAAGGGAGATGAGAGAACATGGTCCCATGTGTGTCTGGGCCTCATCCATGCTTTCGTACGTTCGTTTATTGAACAAGTATGTACTGGAGCACCTAGGCTTTGCCACCTGCTGTTTTAGTTTCTGAGGATTCAGCACAAGTGTTTTCCCTCCGAAAGCTTACATTCCAGTCAGGAGAGACACAATAAACAAGGTAGTAACTGATACACAGAATATCAGATTACCATGAGGAGAAATAAAGAAGGGCGAGGGAAAGGGAGTATACGTGTGGGTGAACCAGACAGGAAAGGAAGGAGGGAGAAAGGAAGGGAGCCACGTGGAAATTTGAAAGAAGGTTGTTCCAGGCAAAGGAAAAGTCTTGGCATGATCAAGGAACAGCAGAGTCGATGTGGCTGGAGTGAGCAGGAGAGAGAGAAAGGCAGGAGATTTGGGGGTGGTGGTGGTGGAGGGGATTGAGAAGGCCCCAGAGTGCCTGGTAGGCCATTTTAAGGACTTAGGCTTTTACTTTAATAATAAATAGTTAACAAATCCTTTAGTTTGGTATATGTTATTCACTTTCTCTTCTTCTGTCCCTTTCTCCCTCTCTCCCCACTTGTGAGGCAGGCCTTTGGCAACTGGTGGACCACATTCCAATGTCTGAATGAATGAAGGCCCGAGTGTGTCTGCACTGTAACTAACCACCTTTGACTTTTACTGTGATTTGCTCACAGGGCAGGGCTTCCTGAACACTCTATTTTTGGCTTGTAAGAGAAATTATGTAGTTCTCATCTTGATGAAATTTCACAAGTCTGGACTCTCTCTAATTTCCGTAATACAAAATTTAGTAGTCTCCAATTTTCCTTTTCTTGTTTCTTGCTGTTTTTGTGCCTGGAAAAAGCTCATTCTCATAGGGCTGCCATACTATGAGATGAGCCTGTGATGACTCCTTACTCAAATCATCTCTCGGGTCCTGGGAAGGAGCTTCCCATAGAATTGTTAAGGCCTGGGATGAGTGGGGAGTAAGTGAAATACCCAGATGTCGAGTAAGTTGCTGGAGGCTCAGGAGATTCAGTAGGTGTACCTGCATCCCCAGGTGAAGGGAATAACCTGTCAGCTTCCACGAACCCCTGAGACATGAAATTAAAAATTAGACTCTTGTATTTTGTTTGTTTCATTGTCTTAAAGTGATTCCAACCACTTTTCTAGAGACCTGCAAAGCTTTTGGGAAATTACATTGTAATCCCCTCCACAAGCATTTTTGTCCAGGGAAAATAACTATCAGGAGTAGTTCAGAGGTAAAGGAAGCCTCCAAAACACATGACTGTGTGCATGCTGAGAGAGTCTGTGGCGATACAAAGCCTTTGTCTTCGTGCTGGAAGCTCGCTTGGCAGTGGTGGAGGATATGAACTGGTGGGGTGGGTGGGCCGCTCAGACACTGTTTAGCACCATCTATGAAGGGCTTTCTTGGCTACCTTCTTCCCTCCTGCCCTTTGCTTACCTTCTTGAGTTACTCTCCAGCTGAAAAACACTCACCTGGTTCTTCAAAATACTTTCTGGCCACATAATAAAGTTTTAGGTTTCACAGAGAATTCCCTGTGAGCACATGTAAGAATGTTTTATACTCATGACAGTGTTTCTTCCCCTTGGACTCCCAAGTACATTTGCGCATTTGCCAATTTGTGGGGCTAGTTTGTATGAGCATTAGAAGGTTATGAATAGTTGACAGTTGACCATTTCTCCCAAGGAAGAAGGGCTCATCAGGGTTGTGTCGTCCATTACACCCGCCTTAACCAATCATTCGTCATGATAATTCCCCGAAACACATCTCTCTAATTCTGCTTCCAGATCACCACCTCTATGTGACATCATGGGAACTTAGTGCAATTAAATCTCCAGAGAAATCCATGCTGGACAGATATTGAAATGGATTGCTGCAGGAGGGCATTACTTATCTCCTTAAGAGAGCAGGGTTTATCACTGAAGTGCAGCTTTGACGGAAAACACTCCTGGGGCTCCCATGTACCTTGGTGTATCCAAAGCACTTCACCATCAAGTCCGGACATAACCCAGAGCAAAATCAGAGCAGGATCTTATTAGAAGCTCAGAACTCGGGCCACGTCTTAGGATACAAGAGAAAGCCGCTGTGACAATACATTCTAACTATTCTTATTATAGATACAGTTGTTGTAATTGAACCGGAAAGGTAGAAGAGGTTCCTGGTTGTGGCTTTTGAAATAGGTCCTTGTTGATATTGAAAAGCAACCATTAAAAAGATACCACTTTTTCAAGTCTCTAAATTATCCTGCATGGACATTTTATATCACTGCAGAGGTATTGTATAGTTTTGTGTATGGAATGATGTTGATACTAATCAAAATTTGAAACCTATACAATTTCTGTGAGTGTTTTCAAATTTCAAATTATGTCCTTCTGTCTCATTGAGGTTAGAATTTGTCAAAATGAGTTGGTAATGTTCAGTACATTCTTTGAAATTCAGAATGAGACAAAGGAATGGCAAAGATTTTTGGTGAGGGCATAAACAAATGCTTATGGAGGATTTCACAAGGGAGCAAATGATAGAATTAGAACTCACATCAGGATCTATCTTCAAAGCCCATGTTTTATGCCTTTATTTATAAATCAGGAGTTTAGACTTAACTGCTGATTTCAAGAACATAATGAAAAGAATATGTGTTAGAACCCTAAAATAAGTCTTTATGATTGGAATTTTTGTTATCTGAGAAACTGGAAATAAGCAACTTGTCTACCTGCCAGTTTCAATCTTTATGTGGCTATCAGGTTTACAAAATTTGAAACATAGTTACCAACTATAAAAATTCTAAAGATCACATACCCCCAAAATCAGTTTTTTATCTCGTCTCAGCAAAGGGTTTTGGCAGCATTTGGCAGTCCTGGTCGGCCCTGAGGTGCTGAAGCTGACAAGCTGCTGTCTCTTTTTACACGCATGGGCTTATCCACTTGTTCCCGGATCACTACAGGTGCTTCACTCATCTTCATCACCTTCCTGGCCTGGCAAACACTTGAGTGCAAGGCCCCTGACTTAATATTAAAGACTTATGGAGGGCTTTCAGTAGGAGAGTAACACGATCAAAGAAAAGTTTTAAGAAACAAGTAAAAGGACAAAGTGATACATGAAAATAGATCTTTAAATTTGCTGTAAATGGCTCTTAATGGACTTCTTATCGATTCTTAATATTCACTAATCTCCATTCAAATCTTCCCACTAAGCAAGCTGCTCCAAGGAGTAAAGTATTGTCTGTAAGCTCAAGGAGCCAATAAATGTGCAGCACTGCTGTTGAGAGGTCCTTTAGCAAATGAGTCCATTTCTTGTCTTACAGTTGAGGACAGAAAGGCCCACCTAGGAAGGGTGATTTTGCCCAAGGTTGCATGGTGCAAGAACTGTTCTCTGTTGATATGTGTGAGAAAGTTCATTCCTAATGGTATAAAATGATGCCAAGTATCAGGTTTTGAGTAAAGGTTCTAGAGGAACTATACATTGTGTAATGAGCCTGAGTTTTTAAACTTTCTCTCTTTTTTTTTTTCATGTTTTATGGACAAAAAATAATATAACCCTCCTCAACAGATTACTACGTGGGGGACACGGTGGGCTGTGGCTTCCTTTGTGAACCTGTTTGTCCTGAGGTTGGGTTGGAGCACCTGTTGAAGGGCATCCTACCCCCACCCTCATTCTTTGCCAGAGAGTAAGCGAGCCTAGTGTATATGAGAGCAAACCAGTGGCCTAGAAAATATAGTCAGGTTTTGGTTCTGAGGCTTTCAAATTTTATGTAACGTTAACACCACCCCCACCCCCCAAAAAACAAACAAACTTGAAGGCTGTTGATTTTTAAATTTTCCATAGATTGACAACTATCATTTGCTGTGGAAAACATTACATAAAGAAAGAACATTTTAATATCAAAGAAGTTGAAAGGAAAAAATCTCAGAATAACTGACAATTGTTCCTAAGTAAATATTGTTGGCAACCTAGCTCTGACATACATATATGCATTTGTTTTCACAGATATAAATTTGATCTTGCTCTGAATGAATGAATATTTTAATATAATCTGGTTTTGGGGAACATTTGCTCTAAGCAGCAACCAACTGCAAACGGAAATATTTTTATTGTCACTGTGACTGAATTTTGATTATTGCTTTGTTTTCATGTTAAACATCTGCCAAGGTTTTTTTGTCGTTGTTGTTTGGTGTTTTTTTAAAAAAACTTAATTATGAAAGCCATTCTCACAGCATATTTCTAAGTTTGTAGAAAACTGACATATTTACAGTCTGAACTCTGTGCTACTTCTGAGCACATTCCCAAAATCTTGTAGAAAAGGACCTGTCTGCCTTGTATTCTTGAATTCACAGTTCTGTCTGTGGTTGTAGTTTGATTCCTTTTAATATAAGTGGTGCAGTGGAGGTGAAATTTGCTTGCTGGTGGTCATGGGTAAGGCAATTACGAAGTCTGACATTATTCTTGGAATGATTTTAAGCAAAATATCATAGTTCATCAAAACCTGTCTGCAAAACGCCAACAAGTTAATAGTCATTTATGCACAGAAGGAAAAAATTATGGCTGCCAGACCACCTTCATGTGGGAGATTTGGTCATAAATTTTAAATATCCATTGTGAGAATTATATTATGTGTAAGAAAATCAGCATCCTGCAGTTTTACAAGTGGGCCTAGAAGGGCATAATGCACAAAGAAAGATTTAACAAGAAATGTAAGTAGAACAAGCAAATAAGAAGGCATCTCTGAAACTTCTGGCACCTCCTATAAGGCATTTGGAAAAGGACACAGTTTCTAAAGCTTTTTTTTTTTTTTTTAAGACAAAATGGTGACGTGGGGTCTTGAATGTTTTAAACATTAAAATTTCTGCCAGTACTGAACACTCACTTTGTGCTAAGTGTCTTACGTAGCTCATCTAACCAGCTTTGAAAGAGCCCCAGGAGATGTAGATAGTGATGAAACTGAGGTTTACTGAGAGTTTGGTAATTTGCCCAAGATCTCAACCTGGTAGGCTAGACTGTATCTGGCCCTAGTACCAAAATTTTAAAAAGGACTATCTAAGGTTGACAGATTATAGAAAGTTGCCCCACTGGGAAAGGGGTTATAAAAAGGTCCCTGCCCCTCAGTGACCGTATAGTCTCCCAAGAAGATTCAGCCAAGCCGTCTTGGGTGTACCCACCATCTTTGGAACAAGGAAGAACTGCCTCTTTCTCAGAGCAGACACAGCCGTGCTCCAGGGCATAAGGCTTGGTGAGCAGGAGGCTGAGTTTAAATTCCAGTCTTACCTACACACCTTCACCCCTGCAGCTTAGATGCATTACATCAACTACCCTATGCCTGCCACATGGCAAGTAGAGGGCCTAGAGCCAAACTCAGGCAGTGTGACCCAGGAGATACATGCTTAGACATGATTCTCTATAACCTCCCTCATCTTTAATACTCAGTTCAGCCCAATGGGCAGGTGTACCTATCACATGTGCAGAGGACTACAGCACTATTTCTTCCTTCTTCTTCCCTCTGCCATTCAGGGCACCTAGACCTTGTGCATTTACATCCCAATGAATTGAGGCAGCATGGACCCTGCCTTCACAGAACTCACGTTCTCAAGACATCACAATTTCGTAAGTACTTACATAGGCAGCTGACATCCGTGATGGGGAGTGGTAATAGAGGGAACATAAAAGGAGCCACCAGCACATAGGGAGGGGCACTCGACCCAGACTGGGCAACAGAGGGGACTTCCAGGGCAGCCTTGGCTAAGCTGATAACTGCAGAAGGAAGAACAGGAGTTACCAGAAGAAGGGTGAAGGCACAGGAGATGGGCTATGGAGGGCACAGATCACAAGGACCTCATGTGCCTGGACGAAGAGTTTGGACGTTGTCCTGGGGCTGAGGGAAAGCATGGAATAGTTTTAAGCAGAAACCTGGCTCTCAGGTTCACCTTTCAGAAATGTGTATCTTCTAAAATAATAATCCCGTATACTCATGTAGTCATGTTTTCCTGTGACTTTAGAACTTTGTCTTTCCTTTATAGTCACATTGTATAACAAGATCTTATCTGTTTTTTAATAATTTCATAACATTTTCAAAAACATTTTCTAATCTTCCCCAAAGGTTAAGTGACTTACTCTGGTCTCCAGACCAGATTTGGCCCACCACCGTCCTTTATCACAGCGTGTAGCATAATTCCACCGACAAATTTATTTCCGCAATGCTTTGCATATTTCCTGTTTCACCAATTTGATAAAAGCTGTGTAGTATAGGGACCTTGTCTGTCCTGTTTACTCTATAGTAATATTCAACAAATATTTTTAAACACATGAATGAATGTCCACAGTGAGGGCCCGTGTTCTCCTTGATATCTAGCGGCTCCACAGCCGACAGTCCTCTGAAGCTGGCACCTGAGGCGTGAGTTAGAAACTCCCTGCCGCTGAGTGAGAGTTAGAACAGGCTTTCAGGTAGTACACAGTTAAAGCTGCGTTTCATGCAGACTTTCCTGAGGTTGACATTACGACATTATTGTATTTCCTCTTAGGGAGTCTGTGCCCATTTACGGCCTCATCATGAATGAAGTAGAAATGGTTGGAGATACTTACTGGCCACTGAAAACTAGGGCTTTGGCTACTTGGGCAGAGGGGTTCTCAACACCGTCCTAAGTTTGAGAAGACCCTAGAACTGATAAGTCTTCACACACCCATAGTAACTTAACATCTATTTTTACAGCTTGTGTTTGGGGTTACAAGCTGAATTGCAGATTGGACCCTGTCAATTTAGTACAACAGATATTTACTAAGTACTTGTATTTCTTCTAGTCATTGAGTCAGGTTCTGAATTAATCAGAAGCATTAATTTATCAGAGTTAATCTTTAGCCACTGTATTAGTTTCCTATTTCTGCCCTAACAAATTATCACAAACTTAGCGGCTTAAAATAGCACAGTTTTGTTATCTTACAGTTCTGGAGGTCAGAAGTTGTTATGTTGTTTTTTATAATAAGAAGTATATATTTGGTCTTGGTACTCATTCCTGGCAAGGGGCTTATAAAACCCTTTGAATTTCCTGAATGATGAGAATAATAAAGGTGTCTTTTGTTACATTAACGAAACACTTTTGGAAAACACCTGAGCAGGCTTGTTGCAAGGAACCAACCAAGTGATAGGAGAGTTGGAACTTTCAGCCTTCTCTCTTGACCCCAGGGATAGTGAGTGGGGCTAGAGATTGTATTTGATCAGAACTGGCCAATGATTTAATCATGCCTGTAGTAATGAAGCCTCCTTAAAAACCCAAAAGGGTAGGGTTCAGAGAGCTTCTGGGTTGGTGAACTTGTGGAGGTGCTGGGGGAGTGGAATGTCTGGGGCGCACATGGAAGCTCCAAGTTCTTCCCCTATACCTTACCCTATGGCTGTTCCTGAGTTATATCCTTTTATAATAAACCTAGTTTCTTTTACTTATGAATTACATAAACTGCTATCCAAGTTCTGTGAGGCACTCTAGCAAGTTAATCAAATCAAGGAAAGGGTTGTTGAAATCTCCAAATTGTAACTTGTTGGTCAAAGCATAGGTGACAACCTGGACTTATGATTGACATATGAAGTGGAGGGAGAGGTGAAGTCTTGTGGGACTGGGCCATTAACCTGTAGGATCTGACACTATTTCAGGTAGACAGTGTCAGAATGAGTTGCACTGTAGCACACCCAGTTGGTGTCAGGGAATTACTTGATGTTGGGAAAAAAATACATGTGGAAACTGGAATTGGTATCATGTTTGTGAAGGTCCAAGATGGATCTCAGGGGGCTAAAAACAAGGCTTTGGTAGGGCTGTGTTACATTTCTGAAGGCTCTGGGGACAAATTTATTTCTTGCCTTTTCCAGCCTCTAGAGTCTGTCTGCATTCCTTGGCTCTCGGCCCCTCCCAACACCTGCATTACTGGGACTTGTGCTTCCATCATCACGTCTCCTCTAACTCTCCCTCTTTCACGTATAAGGACCTTTGTGATTAGGCTTCATAATCCAGGATATTCTCTCCATCTTCAGGTTTTTAATTTAAACACCATCTTCAAGTTCCCTTTTGCCATGGAGATACCATCTGCCCAGATTCTGAGAATTAGGATATTGGACTTCCTTGGGGGCCATTATCTGCCATCTCAGCTGCTATATGGTGCTTCTACCCAATTGGTTTAGAAAAAATGGTATGGATTTTGGGCTCAAATTAGGGCTAGTTCCAGTACATCTCCACTACTTTCTAGAAATACAACCTTAGGAAAGTTACTTAATTCATCAAGCCTCAGTTTTCTCATCTGGCAAATATGAAAAATATTACCTTACCTCATAAGGGTATGAAGTTTATAGACACTTTAAAATGTTAGATATTATTATTGCTAATCCTTTTCCTTGAGCAGCATTCCTGATAGCACATGATTCTCTTTGAGTTGTGGAGATTTTCAGAGGTTTGCCATATTTCACTATTTTCTTAACAAAGATTTTGGTTAACTTAAACTTTTATAGTTTTCATAAAAGGAAGTTATAAAACAATAAACGTAAGTTCAGAAATAGTTACTGACAGCAATACAAATTTTCAAAAACAACTCTTACTTCCAGAAAGAGTTTTATTTAATTTGAAAGCTGGATATGCCCTCAGAAATATTTTAAAAGTACATGCTCCAATTTCAGTGGGTTCAAGGATCCCCTCAGCCTTTGGTGGTTGTGGTCTTTCTCGGAGCCTACTTTCTCTCTCTGAGACGTGGCAGAAATTGCTTCGGGACTCTTACTAGAAATCATCATGACATGTTAAGGGCTTGCATTGTAAATTAGACTGTGCACAGCCTACTCTCCTCTCTAAAGTGAAATACCCATAGAATAAGACTCATTTCCTGCTGCTTCTTTTCCAACTGACTTGTGAATAATCGGTTGCCTATAAATTCAAAATGAGATGCCAATTTAAAAATTTAAACAAGATCTTCAACAGCTGCCTGAATTTGCCTTAAGGCAAGGTTCTTTTATACTTTCACTTCCTTTCTCCTTATTGGAGACCAGGTTTGCCTGCTGCAGTAAGAGCTCTGTTCTCAGCTGACGACTGGCACTGGGTGTCTCAACATAAACACTTAGGTCTGTCTGTGTACATATTTTGAAAAACTTGCCAGGACAAAAGGAATAATGCCTTTATCGAGACAACTCCTAGAAGCTCTGAGCTTTAGACAAGGACAATTCTTGGCTTATACATTTTTGCCATAAGAATTATAAAACTAAAGTAGATTATTGAGTAATGAAGTCGATTTCTAACAACATGCCAGAAATTCTACATCCAATGACTGTCAGTCATCCATTTGTTCATTGCATTTTTGGGTATTAAATTCAGTCAATATTATTAAGTGATCAGAGTTTTACCCGTGAGAAGTAAACATTAAACCCTATGATCACACACAAAATGTATCTTATTGCTTTTACAGAATAGATGGTTTCTGAATTATGTGAGTTGGGTTTTTTATAGTTAAGTTGTTATTAACACCCTAAAGGGTTTAATCTTTTTAAGCCTCCTTTCAGTTAAATCCTTTGTATAACCAATATTTTCTAAAATAGTAAATGAAGTAGTATTGACACAGAATAAACAAACAGATCAATGGAAATGAACAGAAGATCCAGATTCAAATCCATGAACACATGAAAATTTAATCTACATCAGAGGTTGCTTTGCACATCAGCCTTAGAAAGTCATCTTTTCAATAAATGGTGTTGCTATTATTGGTTTCCCCTGTAGAGAGAAAATTGAATTTATGCTACATATTATACACAAAAACTTATTTCAAGTGTATAAAGATGGAAATATGAAAAGTAAACATTAAACATCACTAGAATAAAATATAGGAAACTTTTTCATTACCTATAGGTAGCATAAAAATTTTAGAATCTTAAGGAGGGGAAAAATGGAATTGAAGACAGAAGCTTTGTTCATCCCTCTTGCGACCAAATCAAAGTTGTGATGGAAGCACCAAGCAAACAACAAGCAAGGTCTCCTGGTATCTAGATGAACAGACGCACTACAACTAGGGAAAGAAATAAGAAATCACCCTGCAACGATAGAAGATAGGAGCTGGGGGAAGGTACAAGGCTGCCCGATCCCAAGTGGCTGAGTGGGACAGGGTCTGTGGCAGCTGTAGCCCAGCCATCAGCTGCAAATGGCTCTTAAAAGGGCTGTGTCTGCAAATGGACTTTTGCGGTGACAGACCAGCTCTCTCTGAGCACCAGTGCCAGGTTTGCCATTTGGGGGGCACCAGGGACTTACAGGGTGACCATGAATTGTCAGAGCGAGGGCCAGAGGTGAGACTCTCACTTGGGCAGAAGTACTGGCGGTATCCATTGTTCCTATGTTGAGCCCTCCCCTCTCCCAGTGTGCAGACTCAGCGCTGCCGTAGCTGAGACATCATCAAACTGGATAACAGAGATCACTTCGCTCAGAGAATTCCCTGAAACTCTGCCTCCCTTAACTCGCGGCCTTACCCAAGCCACATCCAATTGTGTCCTCAGTGAAGCTGGTGCTCCTTGCTGAGCCAACTCCAAGTCTCACCCTTGTGGCAGCTGGCCTCAATTTCTGGCATGGCCTCTTGAAGCAACTATAAGCATAGCATCTGTAGATTGCTTGCTGAATCTTAACAAGTGGCCCTGGAGAGGCACAGTCTGGGGCTAAACTTGGCTTACAGCTGAACCCCTCTCAAGACTGTGCCTTTGGACACTTACCACACAAAGCCATGCTAGTAAGATCAGAAGACTTAGAAACTTTGCTTAGTACATAGAAACAGAACAGAAAGGCAGCTAAAATGAGAAGACAAAGAAGCAGAAACCATATGAGAGAAGAGAACAGAGACCCAGAAATAATAGAGTCAAGCAATCTAACAGATGCAGAGTTCAAAACATTGGTTATAAAGATGCTCAATGAGCTTAGGAGAAGAGTAGATGAACTCAGAAAGAAAGGAGAAGGAGGTGTACGAGTCAGAGATGAATCTAGCCACCCCCAGTTTGTTTGTTTGTTTCTTTCTTTCATGCCTACAGCACCTGGTATTTCTAAGTGGTCTCCCATCCAAGTACTAACCAGGCCCGACCCTGCTTAGCTTTTGAGATCAGACAAGTAGATGTGATTATTATTTAAATCAGTAGTCTTTGAGTAAGCCACATCCACTATGTGGATGGACTTCATCCAATCAGTTGAAAGCCTTAAGGGAAAAGACTGAGGTCTTTTGCAGAGGAAGGAGTTCTATCTCTAGTCTGCCTTCTGACTCAAGACTGTAACATCAACTTCCTCCAGAATTCCCAGTCTACTGGCCTGCCCTGCAGATCTCAGACTTGTCAGCCCCCACAATCATGTGAACCAATTCTTTAACCCATTATTTTAAAAAAAATTATGTTAAAATTTCTTGAAATATGAAGTGCGAGGAACATAAGTTTGAAAATATCAATAATCAGATTTTAGTTGTTATTTATGATGTAAGATGACTTTTCCCTGTCACAAAGGGTCAAAACTAAACCTTTTCAGCAGCAGAAAAAGTAGAGAGACTCCAAAAATTGGTGTTCTCTGCAATCAGCAAGAAACCTGACTGAATATGTTCCTGGTAAGTGTTGTGTAGACCTAACCTTCTCTCCTGCACTGGCTTCTGGATGCAAATCACCTAAAGATAGTTGAGCCTCTTAAAATTCCCAGTTTTCAGTTCCAAAAAGAGTCCAGGGGTTATAGATAAGGCATTTCATTTGAGCTTCTCTCTCCTGTATTTACTGGTCTAAAATTGGTATATGGAGGCAAGCCGCTAATACTGCAGCATATTTCTCATTACTTATCTTCCCATACTAATATTACTGTGTTTGGTTAATACAACTCAATCTATGAACATAGTACACCTCTACATTAAAGTCCCTTTAAACTCCTGTCAATAAAGTTTTATAGATTTCTATATATAGTCCCTGTATAGCTTGTTTTACATTTATTCCTAGAACTTATTATCACTATTTTATGTTTTAAAAATGACATTTTCTTGACCTTTTTTGCTGGTCAAAAGTGACAAAATGGCTAGGAGTGTTTCTTTTCTGTTTCTAGAATGATTTTTATAAGATATAATGATTATTTAGATGTTTGGTAGATGTTTCTGGTGAAGCCATCTGGTCCTAGAGGTTATATATATATATATATATACTATATATATACACACCCATTAGGCCAAATTTGTTAACCAGCAGTATAGACTCTTAATTTTACTGCATTTTTGTTGATTTGTTCTATCAAATTACTCATAGAACTTACATTTTGACTATGTTTTCTTCTTTTAATCCTGTCATTTTGCTTTGTGCATTTTTATTTAGACATAATTGACATATATTAGTTAAGGTACACAAAATAATGATTCAACATTTGTATATATTGCAAAATGATCACCACATTGTGATGAAAACTTTTAAGAATTACTCTTAGCAACTTTTAAATTTATAATACAATATTAACTGTGGTCACCATGTTGTATGTTACATCTCCAGGATTTATTTTACAACTGAAAGTTTGTACTTTGACCACATTCACCTTTCACCCAGCCCCTGCCTCTGGCCACCACCAATCTGTTCTTTGTATCTGTGTGTTCCTTTTTGTTGTTGTTGTTTTTAGATTTCATGTATAAATGAGCTCATGCGGTATTTGTCTTTCTCTATCTGATTTATTTATTTAGCATAATGCTCTCAAGGTCCATCACTGTTCTTGCAAATGGCAAGATTTCCCTCTTTTTATAAATGAATATTACTTCTTATATACATAAATTTCATATGTATGTAAATAAATTACATAAAGAAATTGTGAGATATACATGTGTGTGCGTGTGTGTGTGTGTGTGTGTGTGTGTGTGTGTGTATATATATATAATTTTTTAAAATCTATTCATTCATCA
Source organism: Eonycteris spelaea (assembly GCA_003508835.1). Taxonomy (NCBI): domain Eukaryota; kingdom Metazoa; phylum Chordata; class Mammalia; order Chiroptera; family Pteropodidae; genus Eonycteris; species Eonycteris spelaea. Next base: position 4,631,371 of record PUFA01000074.1, on the reverse strand, counting down.
ATGGACACTAAATTGTTTCCATGTCTTGGCTATTGTGAATAATACTGCCATGAATGAGTTCATACATTTGTTCAAGTTAGTGTTTTTTCTTTAGATAAATACCCAGAAGTGGAATTGCTAAACATTATGATAGTTCTATTTTTAATTATTTTGAGGAAACTCCATACTGTTTTCCATAGTGGCTGTACCACTTTACATTCCCACCAACACTACATAAGTGTTCCTTTTCTCTAAATCCTTGTCAATACTTATTATCTCTTGCCTTTTTGATAATACCATTCTAACAGGGGGGAGGTGTAATTCTAATTTGCATTTCCCTGATGATTAGTGATTCTGATCACATTTTCATGTACCTGTTAGCCATCTGAATTTCTTCTTGTCTATTCAGTTCCTCTTCTCATTTTTAAATTGAATTATTTATTTTGTTGCTTTTGAGTTGTGTGAGTTCTTTATGTATTTTGGATATTAACCCCTATCTGATGTATGATTTGCAAATATTTTCTCCCATTCAGTAGATTGTCTTTTTATTTTGTTGATGGTTTCCTTTGTTATTCAGAAGCTTTTTAGTTTGTTGTAGTCCAACTTGTTTATTTTTGCTTTTGTTGCCTTTGCTTTTGGTATCAAATTCAGAAAATCATCACCAACACTATGTCAAGGAGATTACTGCCTGTGTTTTCTTCCAGAGGTTTTATGGTTTCAGCTCATAGGATCAAGTCTTTATTTCTTTTTGAGTTAGTTTTTGTGTGCAATGTTTCAGTCTTTTGCATGTGACTGCGTAGTTATCGCAATACTATTTATCGAAGACTCTGTTCTTTCCCCTGTATATTCTTGGCTCCATGTATCTGTTTTTACACCAGTCCCATACTATTTAGCTTTCTATAGTTTTGTAATATAGTTTGAAACCAGGGAGCATGATGCCTCCAACTTTGTTGTTCTTTCCCAAGATGTTTTGGTTATTTGTGGGGTTTTTTTTTTGTGGTTTTATACAAACTTTAGGATTGTTTTATTTCTGTGAAAAATGCCATTAGATTTGATTACATTAAATTTGTAGATTGCTTTGGGTAATATGAACATTTTAACAATATTCTTGCAATCCATGCATATGGAATATTTTTGCATTTATTTGTGTCGTCTTCAATTTCTTTCATCAATGTCTTATGGTTTTCAGTTTTTCACCTCCTTGGTTAAATTTATTTCTAGGTATTGTATTCTTTTGATGCAGTTGTAAATTTGATTGTTTTCTTAATTTCTCTCAGTTTATTTTTAGTGTATAAAGGCACAACAAAGTTTTGCATACTTACTTTTCATTCTCCAACTTAACTGAAATTTTTTATTAGTTCAAAAAGTTTTCTAGTGGAGTCATTAACATTTCCTATGTATAATATCACATCATTTGTAAATAGTGATAGTTTTACCTTTTCCTTTCTGATTTGGGCGACTTTTTTTTTTCCCTCTTGCCTAATTGCTTTGGTGAGAACTTCTAATACCATGTTGAATAAAACAGATGGCAATGGTCATTCTTGTCTTGTTCCTGATCTTAGGGGATTTTCACCATTGGGTATGATATTAGCTTGGGCTTCTCATATATGGCCTTTTCTATGTCAAGGTACATCCCCTTACTTCATGCATTTTGAGGCTATATTCTAAGTACATACTAATTTAAAATTGTCACATTCTTAGTGAATTTTGTCTCTATTAAATAACTATATTTGTGTCTACTTCTAGTAATGCTTGCTTTTTTTTTTTTTTTTTGCCTTAATGTGTAATGTGTAATGAGGTTATATTATCCTGAGGACACTGCTAATATAGAGACCCCTTTAGTCTCCTGTACAACCCAGGTGGTATGAATTTGGACTGCTAATCTAGGCAAGGGCTGGCTTATCTATGGTTCTCAACTTTCTTATGAAGGCGTGTTTCATTTCCACCTCAATTTATTGTGGGAAGGATTTCCTATATACAATCCCTCACTCTATGTAGACCTGGGTCTCTGATTTCTGTTCTGTTTGTCTATCAAGGCCATTAAGAATACATTTGCTGATACGAAACTCAGAGGAAGAGGCATCAGCCATAATACTAAATCTATATAGATGTTGAAGTGTATTTTATTCTTCTATGCTATTTAAATTATGAGTTTTATTTGGAAATAGAAGAATAACAGAGAGACAAAAACAATGAATATACTTAAGTGCTATGTTTTCCAATTACAGCTATAAAATAAATTTTTAATAAACATATTATTACATGACTAGCATGTGGTAAGCTCAGGATTTAAATTCAGACAGCCTGACTCTAGAGTTATGTAAGGCAGGTAGATACAATAAAAATTATGGTAGAAACTAGTTATATTTCTATCTACCAAGTGCTCTTCTAAAAAATACCTGGTAGAAAACAAAGATTTCATACCTGTCCTAACAATTAAAACCTCCTAGACTGAGTTCTCTTCTTCCAAATTCAACAAGTCTTACTAAAACAATTAAAAAATATATCATTAGAGAATTCTTTCATAGTGTCAGTAAACATTTGAACAAAATGATGATGTGTTCTCTAACATTACACAGATATATTGCATAAATATTGTTTTTTTGATTCATGAAGTACATTCATATTCTATATAACATGCTATATTTGGAAATAATTTTATTTTATTTGCCTCATTAAGAAATAATTTGTGGGGTTTTTTTTCTTCCAACTTTGTTTAAAGCAAATAAACTGTGCATCATATTCTTAGGTTTCTGTTAAGAAATTTTAAGGTTTTCCCAGTTCTTTATTTTATTCTCAAGTAAAACATTCTACTTTCAACCTTCATCTCCTTGCAATAATTATTTTGCTTGTGGTGCACAATAGTGCAAGTAGGGATGGTATGATGTTTAGAATATTCAATACATTTATTTTCTTATCGATGACTAAGTCATTTTTGTAATTTTTCAGTAAGTCCATTCTTTACAATTTTCTCTTTTTAAATTATGGAAACTTTGGTACTATTGCCTCTTGATCTAATGGTTACAAGAAAATATTTAATGGGTTGGTGGCAGTTTTATTGCCCCTTAAACATTTAATAGGTCTTCTGCATAATTTCTCAATGTGTTCTTATTTGTTTACTTTTTTATATTTTTGGTGTAAAATTGAAAACTTACGGTATTGAATTTTATGACATTGGCGCAATTTTTCCTCCACAGTTATAATATATACTCCATTATACTCTTATTTCTAGGGGCTAAAATATGAACTTAAGAGTGCAACATGGCCTCAATCCATAGAGTTTTATGTTTGGATCGCTATTATATATTGGAAACTTTTTCTTTACTAAACGAATAAGGTTATAGTTTTATTTTGATTGTCATTTATTATAAATGTACTGGCAGAATCTAGAACTACATTTTATTACCATTTAAAAAAATTCAACATCAGTTTGATCAACTTTGTTTTATTTGCTCAAGTATGTTATATTGGAAATGGCACCAAAGCAGAAATTCAGAAAATTCAGATTCTAGTCATAACGCTGCTGTTCATTTAGATGTCCTGTGATCCTGAGTTTGGACTAGGTCAGATATTGCAAAATTTCTTAAGTCTAACTTATATTTAAACAAAATCTTACAAAATGAAAATCAGAGCACACCATCTGAAAAAGAATGAAATGTATTATTATTATTACTTTATAGTTCCAGGATAGTTCAGTTTACTTGACGAAGCAAATAAATCCATATAAGAGACTAGATAAAGGATTTTCAATTGTTTGAAATTACTGTTTTGTTCTTTGTAGCTATTTAATTTACAGGCACAGAAATTATAAACATAATTTTTTTTGCAGATTAATTTATAAAAACTTTCTATTAGTCTGTTTACCACTGTTATTTCTATTGATGTTTATATTAACTATTTAGTATAAATAATGTTTAAAGAGGCAGTTTTCAGAAGTCCATACTATAAATGGGAATAATCCTAAATGATGATATTGTAAGAGCTTTTAATATGATACTTAGACTTTGTAAAGTGGACAAGCAAATATATATATTTTAATTTCATGCACAAGAAAGTTCATTACAATTTCTTCTCTTGTCCTTTTGAAAGAGCTCTGAAGGAACTTGACTGCACAACTTAGTTGATTTTAGACGAGCCATTCCATGCATAATTCAGAACTCACTGTTAAGAGACAGAATGACATTCTGTTGTGTTACAGAAAAGCTGAGTGTGAATGTCCACTTTATTTTTTTGTTCAGGCTCTTTGAAGTCTAGTTGGGACCAGCATCTATTGATGTCTTTGGGCACTTCCCTTTGGTGACCTAACCCCAACCTTCATCTGTGCCCCAGCCCTTCCCAGCAGGAGGCCTTTTCGGCAGCTTCCCTCACTCTGGGAACAGCTCCCTCCACCTATGCTGGTTACCTGGGGAATCTACCCAGGCTCTCACTCATAAATCTCTTTTCCCCTTTCTTGTTCTCAATCTCTAAAAAAACTTGAAGTTTTCAGTGCTTGCTCCTCCTCACTGGTTGTTTCAGACCCATTCTTGCTTCCTGCTTTCTTCTGAGTGTTACTCCAGAGAGGAAGGCTTAGCCAAGCCCTGCCTCACCCAGGCCTTTCTCTTGACCTGACCCCTGCAGAGACAGTCCCCTGCCTGCCCTTCTGGCCCTGTCCTATCCAAGAAGGGAGTCCCCACTGAGTGCAGGGGCCACTAAATCACTACCACTTATAATTATGGTTGAGTGAATTCTAAATGAAAAATGAGATTATAAAGTCACAGTGTTAGGCAGATAGATAGACATGAGCAGAGGAATAAAGTCCTGACCCAGGGACCTCCCTTAGGACCTCCATGAAACACCCATTTTATGGTTAAAAATTACCATTACACCCTGGAATACAAGGAAGGAAAAGCCACAAAAAGAGCCACTGGTTTAGTCCAGCCATAATCACTTGTGCAGTTAGTGACCTTCTTAACTTTAGTCTTATTATACCATCATTATAATATCATACATATGCTAGAAGTTCATGAATCTAATTGTAACAGACTGAATTCTGGGTAACCGCATGCACAATAAAGAGTTATATAACAGCTAAATGCCAATTAATTAACCTCACATGCCAATCATCTAGCCGTACCCCTGTAACCATCCATCTAGGGCCAATATAAGGCATGTTTTCCTAATTCCTCAGGTCTATGGCCATCTCTGGCATAGCCTGCTTCTCTCTTGAAACATACTTTAATAAACCTTATTTTCCTAAATTTCAATGATCTGTAATTCTTTACTGCATTAGTGAAAAGAACCAAGCTCTCTCAGTGCCCTGCAGTGCAACAATCTTGGTTTAGGCTGGAATTCTTTTAGTCCAAAGAAAGACAGAAGACACTTACAAAATTATTTTCTTCTTCTTTACCCCATCGATCTTCACATCAGCTAAAATCTCTTAAAAGCTTGCTTTTCCATGAACGTGTGATATATAAATCCTCTTTGGATGAACTCAGTCAATTCTCAGGTAATAGTTTTGGACCCTATCTTATGTGTACACTGAATTAGTTAGTATTAAATTTATTATTTTTATTCTTGATGACTTAATGTAGGGGTCTTGAACCCTGGGCTGTGGACCAGTACTGGTCTGTGGCCTATTAGGAACTCGGCCACGCAACAGGAGGTGATCTACAGGCCAGCAAGGGAGCTTCGTATATATTTACAGCTGCTCCCAGTGCTAGCATCACTGCCTTAGCTCTGCCTCAGATCATCAGACATTAGATTCTCATAGGAGCACCAGTCCCTGGTGCTAAAAAGGTTGGGAACCACTGCCTTAATGAATAATTTATACACAGTTGTAAGATTGAAATGATCTCTCGTTTATAAGGCATTTATGCTCTACAGGATTCTATAAGGGAAAAGTTAATAATCTAATGAACAGGTCAAAATAATCAAAGTTCACACAAATATGTATTTTTCACCTCTTACAAAACAAAATTCATGAAGTTAATTTGAAGATTTAATTAGCTTTAATTAAGCAATTAATCGGGCAGCATCCCATCTAGCAACTAGAAGGGCACTCCTGATTCATGAATTGCTTAATTAAAGCTAATTAGATCTTCAAATTTGCAGTTGAAATTTTATTTTTAACAGCTTGGTGGCAGCGTTGAGACTGAAGCAAACTTCTAACCATACTTAGGGACAACAAGAGACAGGTTTGGTGCCCTTAAACTCCATTTTTGAGTTCACTGTCTTTTTCGCTTTTTCCAGAGGTCGCTGGAAAGTTCCTCTCTCTGAGCTCTTTTTTCTTCATGTTTGAGCTCCCTATCGAATTGGCTTTCCTTTACAAGGTAGGCCATTTTGAGCTGCTAGAGAAGTGTACCTGAGATAATTGAGCTGGTAGAGGAGTTGGCCCAGAGCCCAGCTGATAGAGAAGTCTTCTGAGAGCTAATTGGGCTGGCAGATGAGTCTACCCTAACCAGGAGCCCTAGCCATTCACACCACAATTCTCTGGATGAAAACACCCATTCTTAGTGTTGCCCTGGATTCCACAATGGAAACTGCTAACAGTTTAGTGTGCAACTCCACATCTATTTGGAATCAGCCCCCTAAATTCCATATTGAGAACTGTTGGTGGCAGCCACAGTTCTCCTGTTCACTTGGAATCAGTCCATGCTCTCTGTTCCTTGGGGGTATGTTCAATCCTTTCCCCAATCCAAGGTTCCTCAGGAATTGTTGATGAGTGGCAGGAGTTGGACTGGGTCCAACTAAGTATCAAACTGGATCTGGGGGTAGATTGGGTCCAATTTGAGCTGGCCTGGATCTAGCAGGAGACCTCATATAAACATTAAGAAATAAGATCCTTTATGTCCAAAGAATTAAATCCACCACCTTTCGATATACTTGCTTATTTTACGTTTAATATCTATAGAAGCTGCAAAAATTTGCAAAAGAGGTAAAATCTTACTGGAGACAGGCTAGAATTGCTTGACTATTACGAAGGGTGTTCCAGTTAGAAAAAAAAAAAAGTTTAAAAAGTGCACCTGAAGGGTTTCCAAATTGAGCAAACAGAACGAGAATTGGCATGCAGAAGCTTGTAAAACATTTTCAACATTTCAAAGTAGCTTCAATGTTGCAAAAGGCTAATGAAAAATAAAGGCAGTAAGAGGTATCTAAAGACAAAGGATGATAGGATAGACTCGTGACTGATATAACTCCTACTACTCCCTACTACCTACCTGCTCTTTTCCACTCTTAAAAAAGCGAAGAACAGTTATCTTTTTAATATAAAACAATTTGAGGCTACAGGTGATCCTTCTCTGGTATCTTTCTTTCACTCTTAGGTCGAAGGCTGACATAAGTGCCATATTAGAATTAATTAAACCCAGGGCAGATCCTCAAAAGTTTTTGTAAATGCATTAACTCCTAGGGCCAATGAGAGGAAAATAAAAATTTACGTTGTCCCTTCCTGTCAACTTCAGACCAATTGGTTATTGATTCTTTCTCTCTCAGGATAGTTTTTGCCTTCTAGCCTCAGTCTGTCCTTTCTTTTTGACTATCTTTGGAAGTGACTCTGGATCTTGGGATGGTAGTGATTTTTATGCATCTTGGGTCCATAGAGTTGTTTAACGTTGCCAGAAATATTTACTCATTGTCCCAGCTGAAAACTAAGACGATAGTTGAAAGAATTTAGTAACTTTTTAAATCAGAAATTTGGCCAAATTGAAAGCCGATATTAGAGGCTGGTATTTTTCTTTTTCTTTTTTACCCCAAGCTAAAATGAAACTATATAAAAGGAATTTTATTTAAAAACAGATAATGTAGTTAGATAAATGGATCAACCTATGATGTCATTTGGATGGTAACCCAATTCTTTGACGTTGTCCTTGTTTTACAGAGGTAGTCTTCATAGGACCAGAGATGTGGGTCCAGAAGCAGTTCGAAGCTTAAGGTGCAGCAGCCATCACTGATAGAATCAAAGGTGTCGTTTGTGAAGGAAGTTCCTAACGCTGCAGCATTTCTGGTTTCAAGCTACTTAAATAAGACGTCCTCCACCTTTCTCTCTTCCTCACTGGTTTCTTTAACCTAGATGTGACACACTAAAGGGTCCTGATGGCAATAGAACTAAAGGCATTCTAAAATGGCTAAATGTATGGTGAAGGATGTACACAGTATGCCTGGTACCAACCCTCAGCACCTGTTGGAGAAGACGATTCGGACATGGATCTGTGAGTTAGAGTACTGGAAAGAGGGGTGTTTTTGACTTATGACTGAACTTGGAGTTGATAAAAGCCATGGAGTTAAGGTTTGTGGGTGGTGTCTATGGTGGCAATGTAATGCCAACTCCCTTTCCGTGTTTGACTTTGAAGACGCTTCAAATTCAGTTTGAGAAGTATGTCATTGTGGAGTTCATCAGAAATGAAGATTTCTAGCATGTCCGCATGTTGAGAACATTTTACATGGAGCTGACAAACTCTGCAATTGATTGCTACAAGTACTTGGAGCCTCTTTGCAATGACTATCAAAAGATGAGGAACCAGAACTGAAATGGGGAGTTGCAACTGATGCATGTAGATGAGTTTATTGATGAACCACTGCACAGTGAGAGAGGCTGTGGTATCATTCTGCCCCAGCTAAAGAAATGCTATGTGATAGAGGAAGCTGAGCAACTGGAGCCTTGGGTTAGTGCTCTAGAATTGGACATGGATGATGTGCAATCCAGCAAAGAGGAAGAAGGGGAGGATGAGAAGATGGAGAGAGTACCATCATCTGCTCACTGCTGGAGAAGCTACTGAGACTTGGAGAAGTCCTGTTGCTTGCCCACACTGCACTACAGGAGGAGTAAGAAAGGGTCTCCCAGAAGGCAGAGCCAGTCTCCCAAAAGCAGAAGCTGTTCCCCTCACCAAGGAAAGCATCAGAGCAAGAGTCTAAGAGGTCACCACAGCAGGTCCTGAGATAGACAGCACAGATCCTGCTCCAAGTCCCCAGGTCATTACCAAAGTCACAGACAAAGGAGCCATTCAAAAGGATCTAAGAAAAGTCACAGGAAGAGCTGGAGAGGGAATGAGTGATGGATTCAGTTTGGTTTTAGTTCTAATGGCCTCCTGCGGATATGAAGACATCTGCCTATGTGGGAAGATTGAGATCTACTTCCAAGGCAGCTAGGAAGATACTTTAGTTTCAGGTTTTTTTTTTTTTTTTCCTAAAAGTGTTTCCACTTTTTTTTTTTAATTAAAAAAGGTACTGAGTTTTGTATCTCATTTTGAATCATAATCTACATGTTTGAGGGATAATACTTTGCAAGGGCTGCTTATGACTCCTTTGTACAACAAAACTTGACTGTACTCAGGTTTATGAAGGTAGGAAAAATAGAAAGTTCATAATTGTGTATTTCTTAGTTTTCACTAGAAATTAAGTTTTTAAAGGTTTAAAAATATATGTAATTGAAGCTACTAGAATCAAAATAAAGGGGTGACTTTACAGTACAAGGAAAGTAGGATGTGTTTTGGGCTAAGAAAAGGTAAAAATGAAGATACATTTTTATTAAGAGAAGTGAAAGTAACTTTGCCGTGGCTATTTTAGAATGGGAACAGCATTTTACCTTGTGTAATGAAGCTGGCTAAAACTGAATTATTATAAGGATTTAAAAAAATTAAGCTTGAATATCAATGGCGTACTTATATAAAACCAAAAATTTAATTTTCTTTCTTCTGCTAAAAGGACAGTTTTCTTGAACTGTCAGTCTGCTTCTGAGTAATCTTTTTGGGTAATCTGCTGAGAAAGCAAAGATTCTACGATTTATCAAAGTAATCTTCTCTGTTTTATGTTGTTTTAATCAAATCTTTTACTTAAGAAAATGGAATATTCTCATAGTAAGAGCTAACCTTCTGTATTTGTCTTAGAAATCTTTTATTGTCACTTTGGTTAAAGAGATAATTAAGTACTGCTTATATTTCTTATTTAATCAAGTGTCCAAATCTTTTAATATCTTTGACAAATTTTTCAAATTCTAAAAGATCTTTTTTTTTAAAAAAAAAAAAAAACCCAAACTAATTTTGAGAATTCCCAGAGGGCCCCCTAGAAAATCTCAAAGAATTTGTCTCTATTCTTCTAAAAAGGGAGATGTTGAACTAATTAGGCTTATTTGATATCTTAAATTATAAGGAAACCATTGTCAAATAAGAAGTAACCATGAGCCTTCTTTATGTTGTATTTGTGTAAGTGTATGTTAGAAGTGTTTCAAAAATGATGTGAACTTCCTGGAAGTCTGAGATGTCCTGGCATAAGATGTCTGTCATCAAAATTGAGACACACACCGAAATGACTGAACCTGAGTATCAGATTGTGGCACATGGGAATGAAATTCATTCTGCTCCTGCAGAATGACGACTCATTGCCAGATTTGCCATTTCAATGTCCTTGTAAACATGGCAATCGTCTGCTTCTAAATCAGAGAAATTAAGATGGGTAAACAATGGCTGCAAGATAAGTAAATAGAGCCATGGAAAACCCAAGACAGCTGCTTGATTTTTCCAAGCACCCTGGCAAACTCTATTTTTTTGTTGTTGTTTGTTTTTGCTTTCCTTCATTCACCATAGTGCATTTAAGCTGGGCTTCTTTCAACCCCCATTTAGAATGGATTACCAATATGCTGTTATCATTGTATGTACATGTGTTTTATTGGTGAGTTGAAGTCTTCCCCTACCATCAGGCTGATGCCCTCACAGCAGCAAAGAAACTGTTAGAAAATGTGTTTCCACTCCACACAAAATAGTCACCATTAGACCATCGTCTATTGGTATGTAACCTTTTATTGATCCTTTGTTGTCTCATCCTAGTATTAGATGTTGTTAGTCTTTAATGTCTACTGCTGTAACCTGTTATTAATAGGTTAAGGAAGATTTTGCAGACCCCCGTTTAAGGGATCCTGTTGGTTATAGTCTAGAGCCTGGTGATTGGGTATTCTGAAAGCTCCATCAGAAGCATAGCCCATTGAAAGGGACCTTATCAATTACTCCTGATCACTGACACTGTTACAAAACTAGAAGGCATGGAACCTTGGGTACACATCTCACAGCTGAGGAAGGGTCCAACTTCTGAATTGTTATGCCAGCCAGAGACCTCTAAATCAAATTGGCTGGGAAGAGAAGTAGCTGCCATCAGTGCAGACTGCTTCCACCTAAAATGCTGGATCGACTTCCTACCTCAGCTTGACATAAAATCCTTTCTTCTTTTCTTTCTTTCCTTTACTCTGACATTGGACTGAAAAGATAATGCCCATCTATATCTCCCAGGCCATCGCTAAGGGAGGGAGGTAACCCTTGGAATTTTGAGTTGCTTTTTTTTTTTTTTTTTTTTTTTTTTTTTTTTTTTTTATTTCGGGCTAGGAGAAAGCCTATCTGACTCCTGGCTGGAAAAGGGCAGTTGCACCCCAACAGGATTTATACTTGTCTGTCATGATTATTATTCTCCTTCAGCCTATGAATGCCTAGATTGCTGGTGCATAGCTGAATAGTGTCTCATAGATTATCTAACTGTGTCCCTAATTATTCTAGAGAGGACATACCACAAGGCTTCCCATGATTCAGGGTTTGTGAACATTGATAGGGCCATATTTTATTGATTAGGAATAGATACCAGTGGGAATGTGATCAGAAACCTCTCCTTAACTCCTGGAGACATTGTGGATTCTTTTGCTAAGGCATTAGCTGCCCAGCAAAGATCTTTAGACTCTCTGCTAAGCAAGGAAGTGTCTGTGGTAAGACCAATACTACCTGCTGTACCTGGATCAACACTTCAGGGGAAGTTGAAACTCACATAAGATTATAGAGCAAACCATTTGGCTCCTCACAATGAAGTCTTTCTTTGATTGGTTTAGGTCGTGGGGACTATGACTCCGAAATATACTCCAAACATTGGTAATTACCCTATTGATGGTTATCATAAAATTCTCCCCGTCACATTATATCCTCTCAAAAGCTTTTAACATGTGTTCACCACTGTTAATGCCAAGCAAATGATCTCCCCAAGACTGGACTGTCAGGGAACAAAGACAGTAATCAGATTACAAACCTAGAACCTGAACCATGACCTGAACCATGAACCTGAACCACATCCAGTTTCAGCAGAGCTGCAGAAAGAGCTGTGAGTGACGCTAGTGCCTTAATTTTTGATAGCATCTCTCATTTAGACTAAGAGTATTATCAAAAGGGGGGAAGTGTTAAAGTGAAACCACAGGCCCAAAATGGTGTTATTTGTGCTGAAAGCCCACAATACCATATTTAGATTTAACACTTGATCTAACTGCAGTTTCAACCACTCGCAGAAACACAATCTTAATTAGTCTGAAATTTTCTGATCAACACTAGTGAGGTAATCTTCCTGATAAGATGTATAGCCTTCCCCTAGGAAAGATGTTCTTGCCTGAAATAACTTGCTCTTTTAACTTTTTACTCTCACTCTAATCCAGTTTTTCAACTATTCTTAGTCCCATGCTCTTTTTATCTATAAAAACCTTTCATTTTGTACAACTCATCAGAGTGCCCTTGTTTCTAGGTACCAATCTGCCTGATTCATGAATCACTTAAAGTCAATTAGTTCTTCAAATTTACTGGGTTGAATTTTGTTTTTTAACACTTCCTTACATGTTTATCATGTGTTTGTCTTCTTTCAGTAATTATGAAATTCCTTTTAAATGTAGTGCTTTCACTAACTTGTGAAAAGTGTTTTGTGGTATAATTCCACATAAAAGCTTCAGTCTTACACTTTAAAATATAGTATTATACCTTAAATCCTAAATATTCTTGCTTGTGAATTGAAAATTAAGAATCAGGATCCAGTCAAGCCCTTCCAATTGCTTTTGGAACAGGTGGTGGGGCAAAGCTGTGAAAACAGAAAGCTGAGGACCAAGAATTCCCATGGCCTTCAAGAGAGGAACAGACAAAACCAAAGGGTGGTCCAGTATTCTGCCAAATGACATAGCTCACTCTAATCACTGTATATTTTGAGAGCAAATACACTAGAATAACAAAACCTTTTCTTTTATTTTTACATTTTGAAAATAGGTACTATGACAGTTGTGAGAATTTTCTATGTTGGAAAGATTATGCGGAGGGTTCTGAAGCTGTCCTTTTTTATTAGGAAAGAAGAAGAATCCACAGGTTCCCACTCCTGTAACACTGCGTCTCCCAGAAGGGTCCTTACAGCACGGAGTGCTCTGGGAGGGCTTGGAGAGATGTCTCACTGTGTTACACACAGTGCTTCCCAGGTCTGCCATCACACTGAGGACTCTGGCCCCTTTCTGGTGCTACGGCCCTCTGGGTCCTGCCCTCAGTGCCATTGGAACCCTTTGGGTTGCAAAGCTACAGTGACTGAATGCTCAGGAACCCCTAATCTTGTTTTGTTCCTTTGACCAGTCAGCATCTCTGGGACTCAATTTCCTTATTTGAACACAGGTTAAATAAGAAAGGTCCATCTACTCCACAGGGTCAAATAAAAGAGTGTGTACAAATATACTTTTAAAAGCAGAAATCTAAGGTGCAAAGGTGGGTATTTTAATTTGCACTATGAACTGCCAGGTGACATATTCTTAGAAGTTTGAGGGAGAGTTAGAGAGATCATGAGCACACACACACACACAAAGGTATTAGTTAAGAAAGAATGATAGGAAAAGATCAACATGGAACAAAAGAGGAAATTTAGGAAGATGGACAAGAAATCGAAAATGTGCAGCGAGCTCTAACACCATCCACGTGCAGCTTCTCTAGTTATGAACAATGAAAACTCTAGTAGTTGCACTGTGTGAGGAGAGTAGACAGCAGAGAGGGGCCGGGAGTGTGAGGACAGCAGCAAGAGGAGAGAATCTGTAAGTGATGTGGGAACGGCAAGCACATTTTAAACTCCTAAAACAGGAGCCATTTTTATCAATTTATTCACCTTGTACAGATAGGTAATAATGATTTTGAAATATTTATATAAAGTCTTAGATTTAACAAAATGAAAAGAAATACACCTCTGGCAATTTAAAGAAAAAGAGAAGGGGAAAAAAATCATTTATTAAAAAGATACCAAACAGCTCCCAAAGATCTAAGGAAAAGCTGAAGGAAAAGCTGCAGGAATGACTGAAGGGTCTTTTTAGCCCACTTGAAGTGCAGAATATTGGCCCAGTCTAAACTTTTATTTCCACCGCCTGGAATAAACAGAACAAGAGAAACAGCCCAGAGATCTTATGGAGGAATTTCATGATTTCTTCTAACTTTTTTTTCGAAGTAATGGAGACTCACAGAAAAGTCATGAGAATAGTACAGAGTTCTTGTATACCCTTCTCCCAGCTTCTCCCCCTGATGTTAGCATCTTGTATAATCAGAGCGCAATGATCAAAACCAGCAAATTGACATTGATATGATATTATTAAATAAATGGCTGACCTTATTCAGGTTGCACCAATGTTCTCACAGATGTGTTTTACTAGTACAGGATCCAATCCAGGAGTCCACATTGCATTAATTGTTGCCTCCCTAGCCTCCTCCAGTCTGTGAAGTTTCTTAGTCCTTCCTTGTCTTTCAGGACCTTGATGCTTTGAAGAGTACTGATTGAGTACTCTGTAGAATGTCTCCCAATTTGAGTTTGTCTGATATTTTCAAGGATTAGCTCAAGATTATGCATTTTGGCAAGTGTACCACAGAAGTGACAGTGTACCCTCCTAGGTGAATCACATCAGAGTTTATAGTAACGTCAATTTGGCTTCTTAATGGTGATCTTAACTTTGTTCCTTTGGCAGCCTCCTCTATTATAAAGTTCTTATGCTTCTCTTTGTTATTAAAGAATACCTTGTGAGGACATACTTTCAGAGGATGCAAATATGCTCTTTCTCATTGTACTTTTGACATTCACTAAATGGTCTTGCCTTGAAGCAATGTTTGCTTAATGGTGATTTTCTATTTTTCTTGCTCCTTTTTTTTCCATTTATTAAGAATTCTGTGCTTTCTTAATATTTGATCGATGTGTGTTAATGATACCCATATTCAAGAAAATAATATTTTTACTAAATATAACAACAAAATTTAGTTATTGAAATCCAGGTTGATTTACTGAAGCTTCCTACAATTTACAACTTCCAGTTGGTGCCTAATCTACTAATTTACTGAATGCTTCCAACTATTTTAGCCATATAAAATTCCATTAAAAAAAAAACCATAGAGAATCTGGGAAAATTAGAAAACTTCTTTGTGGCATTTAAGAGATATATAGCTAGGATTATTTGGTATAATAAGATTTTTAAAAACACAGAATTAGAAAACTTATGACTGAAGGAATACTGATTGAATCAGATGATGTTTAAATCAGTTAACTGTTCAGACTTGGTTGGCATAGTTGGGAGGAATTATTTTAAAATACATGTAAAATAGTTATAAAAAGGATATATAGCCTCCTTCAGAAACCAGAGTGCCAAATGTAGAAGCTGTTCTAAAAAAAACGTGGCTTTCAGTAAGTGTGGGGAGAGTTTTATGAAATAATTTGCCACCATTTTGATAAATGTAAAAACTGCACAGAGGCATCAAGCTCTAGCCACTAAGTCAGGAACAGCCCTGGGGGAGAAAAATTAAGAGCCTAGAGTAACCAGAAGGTGTTAAGGAGGCAATAAAACCTTTTCCTCTACATGGCAGCCAGGAACTGGCTGAAGGAGAAGGTGCCAGAGGCCATGAAAAGGTCCAATAACTTGAGCCCGTGGCATTATTTCAGATCACAAAGTTTTGTTGGTGTAATTGATAAACACTTTGCATAAAATGAAGTAAATATTCCTAATTTATAGGGTCAAGGGGAAAATAAAACAAAACATACATAGTGCTGTCTGGCATTCCATAAACAGTGAATAAATAGTATTCATTTTTACAACAAACATCCATTGAGAGTTTTCATGCAGCTTTACACTTAACCATTTTGGGCCTTAGTCTTTTGTAGATATAAAAGTGATTGTACTAATGACTGCTGAAGTGTCTTTTTAACTCAAATATGACTACACTGCCATAGGTGGGGAATTAAAAAAAAAAAAGAATAACTGCACATTGGATTTGTAGAAAGGCTGACCCAACTGCCTTTATTTATTTATTTACTTAACATTGGATATGTGGCAGGCACTATACTAAAGTCCAGAATTTTTTAAACTAAATAAATAGAACTCATTCCCTGACTTACTTCAGCCTCACATTCTTTTTTGACAGATGACCATGCAAACAAACTACTACTATGTAATATGGCAGAGTGGTAGAAGAAAGGGGTAGTTCTCTCTGCATGAGTGAGGGCTGGCCTCAGAGAAGCACAGATACGAGACCTGGGCCATGGAGAAGCAGAAGAAATTTACCCAGCAGAGAAGAGCACATACTAGGTAGAAGAGTTTACTTGAACAAATACGTAGAAATAGAGAAGTGCATGGTGGTTTAGGGATGCGTATTATGCTTTTAGTGTATGGACAACAAAGTGTTTGAACATAAGTCCAGTTAATTTGGGATAAGATTAGAGTTTGACCTGTATAAACAACAGGGAGCCATTGAATACTTTTAAGTAAAAGAGTCATGTGATAGGCAGTATTTTGCAAAGTATTTGTCAACAGGGTAGACAATGAGAAACATAGGAAATGACTAGAGGCTGAGAAAACAGTTTAAAAGACTTTCAACAATTCAGGTAAGAAGTAATGACTTCAGCAAGGGTGGGAGCCATAGGATAGAGAGGAGAGAAGGGATTTCATATGTATTTTGGAACTATAGTAGCTTCTATGAGTCCCATACCTGTAACACGGCTATCAAAGTATTTCTACTAACTTTCTCACTGCAAAGAAGTACTACAAATGCTATGCAGTGTGTATTTTCTTTAAGTTCCAAAATGCTTAAAAAAAGAATGTAGGAAATACCAGGCCAAAATCTACGTAAAAGGCAATAACAAAAAAGTAAGCAGGGCTGTTATGCTGAACCTAGCTTAATTTACCAAGGCCTTGGGGAGTGTGAGGGGCAGAAGATAGAGCCCTTCTAATGTAGTCGGGTGATCTAACAAGTAAATTCCTAATATAACTGGGGCCTCAAAGGGTTATGCCACATATATAAGGATGTAAGAGTGAACTAATAATAAACTTTCTTCGCTCCTCCTACTCCCCAGCCTCAGGGGATTGTAAGAATTGCAGGGCAAGTTATTGGGCAAAGCAGAGTCTGGGGAAAAACGAATAAAGCAATCCCTGAGAAGGTGCAACCACAAGTCTGTCCTAAAAATATTTTATAGGCAAAATTCACATCTTCTGGGAGGTGCTCAAAAGTTCAAGACTTGAATTTAAGCTAAAGTGTTCCAGGACTGACAGTACTCTGTATACCTGGCAGAAGTAAATACAAATTCCCTATGAGAAACCCATCTGCATCTTAGGCCTCAAATTTTTTCCACATAGACTTTTTCAAGAGAATAGAGTAGCTCACAGTCAATGATACTTAAGCACACAAGAAGATAGGTACCATGGACAAGAACCAGCAGAAATAACAGGCAACAAATAAGGCCTATGTAAATTTCAAATGTTGATGTCATGAGACAGATTTTAGTGTAAATATCAGTATAAATTTATATGTTTAAAACAAATCATATTGAAGGAAAGGAAAGACAAACTTAAAAATACCTGCAGGAAACACAAAACCATTTTTAAAAAGTCTTAGCAGATTTTACAATGAATAAAACAACTAGACTAAAAAGTGCAATAGATAACTTTTACTGCAATGACAGCTGAAGAGAATTATTGAAGTTAGCTAGGGATCAACAAAGGCCTTATTAAGAAGCAGAATTTGTAAAGATTTAGGGCTAGAGTATTTCAGGCAGAGGGAACATGAGAAGGGAATACACTTATGTGTTAGGAGACAGAAAGAAGTCCAGGGGTCTGGAGCATAGTAAATAAGAGAGAAAGTAGTAGAAGTTGAGGTCAAAGAAGGAGATGAAGGTCAAACCCATAGGACTTCTTGTGCTTAGAGGACTTCCTGCTGCATAGAGTTGAAATTCATAAAAAATTGTAATGGGAGCCACTGGAGAAGAGATTTTAGGACAAAGTCTGAATTACATTTTAAGAATTGCATTCCAACTAAGCTGTGTATAGAAATGGATTGTAAGGAAATGATAGTGGAAACAGAAAAACCATTTAGATTTCTATTGAAGTAGTCTCTGTGAGAGATGATAGTAGTACTATTTAAGGTAGGAAAAAATATAAATACTTGGATATCTGATTTATGATGGGGGTTTTAAGAAACATTTTTCTACAGGTCTGTCATATTTTTGCATGTCTTGCAAGAAGAGGCACTGATGGTTTTTGTTTTAAACCATCTTTTCTGGACTATATCTCTCTGGATAGGGAATAAGCTTTGAGAACAGAGATACTGTCTTACTCTGGAGCAAAGGGACGGCATGCTTACTGGCCATTATAACAAATTGGAGTTCTCCAAGTTCAGGGTCCTCTCCTGGAAATCAATCCACTATGCATACAAGTGTTACCTGGCCCTCTTTGCATTGCTCTGGGAATTGGGGCTTGATGAATTGGTGTAAGAAAATGCTGACACTCTGGCAATAGCTGCTGAGTAATAAATTCCTTTTTCTCTAATTTGAAATTGTCATGTCTTCGCTAGCATCCATCAAACTGATGCAGGTTAACTTGGTAGACTGCAAATAGGATAAAATAACAGACCCTTCACAGTTCTTGACAAGATGGTTACACTTATTAATGAACTGTACAGTGAATAGCGCAGACCCAATAAGAACTGAGATATTGTAGGAGGTGAATTCCAGTAACAGAGAATCCAAGATAGGGGGTTCTTGACATTCAGGCAATTTATATATAAGAGGGCCAATTGTAAGGAGGAAATCAGACCTGGTCAGAGAAATAAGGACAAAATTTTGTCTTAGGGAAGGTGATTTATAAGATCAAGATAGGACTTTGGTACTAGAAGTGTGCTAAAATACCATGTTAGGGTATTAGAAATTTCTTAAAAAGGACCGTAAGAAAAACCCAATTATGCCAACTAAGGAATACACAGGAAGGAAAACTGATCCCAGGAAATCCACACACAGAAATAATGGTAGGTGTGTGAGAGGTTGAACAATGTGATAAAATATTAGACAAAAGAGGTTAACATTTTTGATAACTTTATTTGGCAAAAGTCATGAAATTGGAGAGTCAAAAAACACAATCTGCACACCATAGGAAGAAGTTGGGATAAAACTCTGATCTGATAGCACTGATTCTGCTTCATCTAAAAAAATAAAAATAAATAAAGGGAAGTACCTCAATAGAATTTCACCGGAAAGGGGAGGCAGATTATGGCTAAGGGCATTTAAGTACCTACTGTCTGCTTGAAACCTGGATTGTTCTCAGAACTGAGTGTGAAATGGGCACACTCTCAGTGTGGGGGCTAAGAAAGCCAGAAGTATTGGAAGTGAGAGTCAGAAAAGTCCTGCTTTGATGATTCCATTCTTTTGCACACACTCTTTTATGTTTCTTAGCATTGCACTCCATAAATCCTCTAATTTTGCTCCATTTCTAACCTTTACATGTTGTAAGTACTTGATATACATGAAGACAATGTCCTGAGCCTTTTTTGATTGTTTCCAAGACATAGTTCTCTTAGAAACTGATTTCTTAAATAAGCCATCAATTCGTTTTGTTAGAAATATTTTCAATAAGAAGTAACAGAACATCAATGAGCTGCAGCTTAAGCAATAAAGACATTTGATTATTTACACGACAGGAAAGGTGAAGGCAGGCAGTTGCAGGTTTCATGAAGAAACAGCAATATCACCAAGAACCCTGTTTTTTTGTCATTTTCTAGTCTCCCATCTTTTATTATGGTAATAATGTGGCTATCACTGTTCCTTGCACAGTGAATTCAAAGGAGGTAGAAAGATGATAGTGAAGGCACTTGATTCAGGAGGTTCAGTCTTTTCACCTGAGAAAAATCATTTTCCAGATGCAATGTGCTATCTCTAACATCCCTTTGGCTAGAACTGAGTTCATACATTAGCTCAAACTGGGTCACATGCCTAATTACTAGGAAAATAAAGAGATTACCATGATTGACATAGCTGGCATGTCTCACTTCTGCTACACATCAAAATTACCTTTGGAGCCTTAAAAAGTACTGATGCCTGAGTCCCACTTCCAGAGATTCTGATGAAATTGTTCTGGGATGTGGCTCACACATCAGATTTGTTTATGTTTCTCAGGCAATTCTAATGTGCAGCTGTAGTTGAAAACTATCTAAAACACCAATCATGACCCCTTATGGCTAGAGGAATGGCCTAATTTATAAGTTTAAGGGATCTCAGCTGCCAACTGAATGAAATTGAGTAGAAAAATGGCTGCTAGTGGCCTCAGATTCACATTTTTTTTCAACCTTGCCAATCCAGTGGAGAAAAGGTTCTCTTTGCCAATATTTGCAGTAAAAAAGTCCAGAATTAGTCCCAAGGGCCTGTCTTTGGGTGCACACCATCCTTGAACCAATCATTATGGCCAAAGGATAGAAATTACTAAAGGACCAATTCTGGGGCATATGCCCATAAAAGAAATGACATCAGTGGAACCAAGTAGACTGCATGTAGGAAAAAGGAAATGGTTTATCTTTCAAAGGAACATGTAGGTACAGCTATTAGAAAAAGAGAGAAAAAACCCAGGGGTTCACAAGTGCTTAGTATATGCTTATTGAATGAATGAGTGGAAGAATTTTTCCTCATCTTTTCTACTCCTAAGAGAGCAAAAGGAGTAGTTAGCAAACTTCACTCTCATTTAATATGAGCTCCATTTTCAGAGGGACTCTATTGATTCTCAGGATGTGGATCTTTGAAATACAATTTTGTTTTTCTTCATGTGTTTAGGATGACTATTTCTATTCTCAGGCAGTGGGGTAACTTCTACTAAACAGATAATGAGAACAATTGTATGAAAGACATACATTTAATAGAAAATAAAATTGAGTGTTTTTGTCCAAGTTCAACCCTCTGATCATGACAATGCCAGTCGTGCATCTATAATTGTCAGATATTCCAGACATTGCAGGAATATTGGACACATGATGAATAGTCATAAAGAAATAAATGTTATGAAGCCAGAAGCATTTCACTCAATCTATACACCCTGACTCTGTGACTCTCTACTAGAGATTAACCATTAGCTTTAGGTAATTGTATTGCCTGCTGAGTTTTTTCAAGAATTTTCCAGAAGATATAAAAACAACTGTTTTTATAAAACTTGCATGAGCGGACACCGAGTGCTTCTTACAAATCTCCAGGAAGGGAGAATGGAGCTAAAAATGTGGTCTTCTCAACACTACTTGTGACTCTCAACATAACCCAAGCTGGGGAAGGAGGTTGCTGATGAGTCTTGTGGGGTTTTTTAAATTTGTTTTTGTTTTATTTATGTGTTGGATTTTAATATAATAGGATAAACATCTTCTTGCTAGTTTATATTGGTCTATTGACTCAGTTCACACTGCAAACAAACTGAGGGTTTCATGGTTTTGTTTCATTCTGAGTGGTTTGGAGGGAAGGATTTTGTAGGGTCAAAATTTCAGTACTTTCTAGGGTCAAAATTTCAGTACTTTCTAGGGATGTGGGTGCCATAAAAGGGTAGTAGGTGGTAGGAGAAGTAGGCAGTCACGTGGGGGTGGTTAGTCACAATACACAGACATAGAGCACAGGAATTGAATTAGGTCTTTAGTCGCTGAACTAAAGATAATCGTTAATTCCAATCAAGTAAATTTTACATATACCTTTGATTTTGCATATATGTGAGAAACCTCAGTTCTACCTACCATTATACTTCTTTTTTTTTTTTTTACTTTTCATTAGAAGTTTAAAAAAGATAAATTCACACAAAGAACATATTGTTTCACATTTCTACATCTCAAAATTAACCAATCAATATATTTCCTTAATTTCTATTTTCCTTCCTTCATTTTAATCACTCTTTTGTTTTTTAAAAATGATACCTATTGATTATAAACAGTTCAAACACTGCAGAAAAATATAAAAATGAAAGAAAAAAACCCCCCAAATTCTACATCTACAAATAACTATGATTAACATTAGGTAAATATCAGTTGCAATATTTTTTATGCATGTAGATATGTAGAAATTATTTTATAAAACTGGAATCGTATTATAGATGCTGCTTTTATATAAAGTTATTAAAGTTAATTTTACTTGAATGTTAAGAAAAAGGAAAAGCTCGAGTGGAATAGAATGAATAGTTTAATATATGCAGGCTCATACGCATATACACACATATAATATACATACACACACTTCAGCAGATATTATTTTTCAAAAACTACACTAATGCTAAAATATAATTATGAATAACTTTTAACATTGGTGTCATGATTTTTTTAAAAAATGACTTTTAAAAGGTAGAAATTGGTGCTTGATTATTAAAGCTAGAACATGAGTGTCCTCGTATTACCTCCTTTTCTTCCTTCACATCCTGATTTTATTGATATCATTGTCTTTATATTGCCCAGGTTTATAATATTAAATCCAGTCCTGTAGAACACATGCCCGTTCTTATTAATTCTATGTTTAAATTTACTTAGCACTACCATCATTTCCTATCACATCCTTATTTCTATACTCTGTATTGTGATTCAGCTCTTAAAGGCTGAATTTAATTGTCAAGTAATTTTTTTTTTTCAGAAGGGCTAATAAGATTGTATTCTTATGTTCCTTTATCTGACAGTTCTGCCTATTGCATTTATATTTGAATATCTTGGCTGGCTATAATAATTATGGGTCACACTTTTTTTTCCTTAGAACTTGGCAAATATTAGTTCACTGACTTCTAGAGTTGGACTTGGCTCTAAAATAAATTGAGAGTCTAGACTGATTTTCTCTCTGAGTAGATTTTTTTTTTTTTGTAGGGGAGAGGTTGGTGGGAGTGGCGGTCTATAACCTGAAGCTTAATAACCTGTGTCAGGTTTAAGATTTATGCATTGAATTTTTCTGAAATATAGTTTGTATCCTGCAAATATTTTTTCCTTTATTTTAGAGAAATTTTCCTATATTATCTTTGAATCTATCTTTTTTTGTTGTGTGGGCTTTTTGCATCAGACTTGTTACCCTTATTTTAGAATTGATTTTATTTTCCTGAGCTATTAACTTTGTTTCATTCCAGCTTCCATATTTCTTTTTATCTCAATTGGTTGCATAACAAAGCATCACATCTTTAAGCTTTTTAAAAAATTATTATTGTTTTGATATTAAGAGGGGCTATGCAAAGCACTTAGGAGAAATCGCTTTCTATGGTTTGAATTTTACTTTTTTCTGGCTTGAGTTTTGTTTGTTTGGTTTTATTTTGTGTTTTGGATGGTTTGTTCCCATCTTTTTGCTGCATTTTGTTAGTGGGTTCTCGTTTCTTGTCATTTTAATGTTTGTACATTGCAGAGTTGGCTATGCTGTTTCTGTACTGTTCATGCCGGGGTGACTCTCTCCACTCTATTTACTCTGATAATGTGTGAGTGATTTCTGAACTCTTTCCACAATATCTGAGGGTTTGTTTTTTTTCACTTCCCACCTACAGCTTGAGATTCTATGTGTTCTTATCCCTTTTTCTGTACTTAAAGAAATGGTGGGGGATGGGAATGAGAGTAGTGTGCAAGCTGTGTTAAATGACCTGGAATCCTGTGCTATTTTTTCTGAGGTTTTATTACATATCCTGTACAAGAGTTCACTCCAGCTAATGAGGACTCAATCCCATTCACACTGAGGAGGTCCCTTAGGCTTTGGATGGCTTTCTGCTTCACCCATTTCCCTTCAGCCTTTTCCCACTACTCCTCAGTCTGAGGAGGAATTGAATAATAACTCAATTTCCTTTTTCCCATATTTGGAGTTTTTGTGGGAATTCTCAGATTTTTGCAAATCCACCATCATGGTTTTTGGAAAGTTGAGGGCTGGATTCTGACCAAGATATGTCTTTCATCACCACTTTATTCCAGAATCAGCTGTTTCTTATTGCAATAGGTTATGCCTCTTTCCTTCCTTGGTGGTTTGATAAATTATTCTTTTGTTGGGTTTTACATTTTTTAAACTATCAAAGTGAGTGTTAGTAGAATGGACAAAGGCATGAACTCTGGAGCCACATTGCCTGACTTTAGGTCTCTGCCACTTGCTTGCTCTGAGGTTAGGGGTCAAATATTCAATTTCCATGGTTTTAGTTTCCCACTCTGTCAAGTGCCTTTCCCAAAGGGTTCTTATTAAGATTAAATCAGTTAATATATGTAAATCTTTTAGAAATGTCTTGGCATATAGTAAGCACTTAATGAATGTGGATAATATTTTTATTTTTATTATGGCTAATTTAAAGTATTGAACAGTGAAAAATTCTTTTTCAACCTACCACCTTAAACCAGAAGGCTCTAATTCTGGTCTTTAGGTCAACATTTCTTAATCTTTTTGAATCTATGGTACACATATAGTCTAACTAAATCTCACACTGAGGTTACTCAGCAATGGTATTCATTGGTCCAAACTTTCTATTTACAAACTTAAATCGTATTAACATGCCTGTTTTTATCACTCTTTATCTTTCTTTTTCTTGAATCTGTCAAATGTTAAGAGTGAGAAAATCTATGACTTTTGGGAGTTTATTAAGCATTTAGTGATATCTGGTGGATAGTAGGTGCCAATAAATGTTTGCTGAATGAAGTTATCTAAGAATTGCTTTGTACTTGGGTTTTTATGCCCCTTAAGGGTCACTCAGAGCTTATGCCATTCTTTTATGTATTTTGCATTCTGAAAAGAACCAATTTAACTAGTCACTTAGACATTATTGTTTATTATTATATAAATTAACATGCACACAATAATCACTATGCTGTACATTAGGTCTCCAAAACTTACTTATTCATTTTATAACTGGAAGATTTTTGACCAAAATCTCCCCTTTTCTACTAGTAACCACCATTCTAATTGTTTCTATAAACTTGTTTTTTTTTTTTTAAGATTTCACATATAAGTGAGACCATATGGTATTTGATTTTGTCTGACTTATTTCACTTAGCACAATGTCCTAAAGGTTCATTCGTGTTATCACACATGACAGGATCTCCGTCTCATGGCTGAATAATATATGTTAGTATATTATTATAATTATAATATAATTTTATATTAACATAATTATAATATGTAACAATATATTACATTATATATTAATGCGTATTATATTATATTTTAATATATATTATATAGAGAGAGGAAAGACATATGTTCTCAAATTTTCTTTATGTATTTATCCATTGATGAATACTTAGGTTGTTTCCATATGTTGTATACTGTGAATGTGCAATGAACATAGAGTGCAGATATCTCTTTGAGATCCTGTTTTTATCTCCCAGAAGTGGGATTGCTAGATCACATGGGAGTTCTATTTTTAATTTTTTGAAGCACCTCCATACTATTTACCATAGGGGCTGCATCAATTTACATTCTCACCAAAAGTGCGTAAAGGTTCCCTTTTCTCCACATCTTTACCAATACTTACTATCTCCTGTCTTTTTGATGATAGCCATTCTAATGGGTGTAAGGTGATATCACATCATCATTTTGTTTTTCATTTACCTGATGATTAGTGATGTTGAACACCTTTTTATGTACCTGTTGGCCAGCTACATGTCTTTGAATAAATGGGCTATTCAGCATCTCTGCCCATTTTAAAATTGATTTAGGGTTTTTTGTTTTGTTTTGTTAATGATTTGTGTGAATTTTTTATATATTTTGGATATTAACCACTTAGCAGACACATAATTTGCAAATATTTTCTCCCATTCCTAGGTTGCTTTTTCATTTTTTTATGGTTTCCTTTGCCACATAGAAGCTTTTTAGTTTGAAGCAGTTGCACCCGTTTATTTCTGTTTTCGGTGTCAATCCAAAAAATCATTACCAAGACTGATATCAGGGAGTTTACCCCCTGTTTTCTTCTAAGAGTTTTATGGTTTCAGGGTTTATGTTCAGTCTTAACCCATTTTGAGTTGACTTTTGTGCATGGTGTCAGATAGGGGTTTAGTTTCACTTTTTTGCATGTGACTGTCCAGTTTTTCCAACACCACTTATTGGAGTCATCTGAAGTCTTGCCAAAGGCTAAAGACTTGACTTTCATGGCTCACTCTCATGGCCAGCAATTTAGTGTTGGTTTTTGGTAGGAAGCCTTCGTTTCTTCCATATGAGCATCTCCACAGGCTGCTTGACTGTTCTTAGAACATGGCACCTAACTTTCCACCCCAGAGCAATTGATCTGAGAGAAAGTCAGACAGTAGCTGTTCTTTTTATGATTTAGTTTTAAAATTTATAAAGCAGTACATTTGTCATGTTGTGTCTGTTAGTAGTAAGCCTTCACTAAATCTGGTCCACATTTGAAGGAGAGGAACTAGACTCTATCTTTTGAAGGGAGGAGTGCTAACATTTTTTTGTGGACATATTTTACAATCACCACAACTAACCTTAAAATAAATTTCTAAAGATGGAATTTAAAGGATCAAAGGATATGGAACATGTTAAGGGTTGTACATATTCCTGAATTGCCCTTCAAACAATTTGTACCAATTTTATTCCTGTAGAAGTAATTGTGACATTCTGTTTTCCTGAGCCCTAGAAAACACTGAGTATTAAAGGAGGGCCTCTGCTTGTCCAAAGGGTAACTTTGTAAGAATAAGAAGAAGGTGTTCCTTCTCTGGGTAGGCATGGGCCTCCACCAGGGTAAAGGTTTGGCAAGAGGAGTACCAGCTCTTTTAAGCAATGCCTGGCCACCTGGGCTGAGCATCCTCGTACAGGCCACAACCCATGCAATCATATGGCCCTGTTGAAAGTTTAAAAAAAAAATTTTTCTGAACTCAACTAAACTACAAACTTTTTCTACTCATTAAAGCAGATTTGATATTTTTTCTAATTTTAACCATTAAAGAACGGCTCTTTGCATTTTAAATGTATTATTATGTATAGCTGAGAATAATAAAAATTACTTCCTTAATGAACTATTCTATACACATTTTACTGAATCAGGCTAGGTTTCTTTTCCTTACTTGCCCTGTCTCTAGCCGCCTCCTAAATAAAGATAGGACTATGTCACTATATTATGACAAAACTGTCTGCAGAAGTGATTTCTCAGTGATTTCTCAGGCAAGATTGTAAAATGCTAGCCAGGAAAGTTAAGTATGTACTTAGAAGTATCAATTGACCTTGACCATATTCACAGCTTCTGCTTTTTTTGTTTCCTTTTTTTTTTTTCCTTTTTATATTCTGAAAGGGATGTGATAAACCACAAAACTGGCCATGAATCCTGTACCTACTATGTCTTGCCACTTGGATCCTGACACTTATTTTTCATAAAATATACAAGCATATTTATACCAGTTGACATAAAAACACAAGTCTATTAACATGTTTTCTAATAGAAAAAAAATTTAAATTATGATTTTTAGACAGCCTAAACCAGGCTAAATTGCCATCCATTATAATACAACCTGTCTGTTCTTATACAATATTGAGCATCAATTTCTCAGTAGTTTTTTTACTGTTGTTTTCAATTATCACTCATTTCATGCATTTACAGGCTTGAAAATTTTTTTCATTAACTGGTAATGAAAGATGTTACAATGAAAGTTTTGGGAACCTTAACTAATATAAAGGTAGATGACATTATTAAATAGTTTGACCATTTTAACAGATTTGATACAGTGGTTTTTTTTTTTTTTTTGTATTAAATTAACCATTCAGTGTAATCATAAACAGTAAAACTGTTTATGTGGTTAGCATAATTGAAGCCAGAAACATAGTTGCTGTTTTTTACCTCCAATATTTGGGTGTGATATTATCATATTCAGTTCTTCATTAAGTCTATGCTTGGCGGTAGGTGTTAAGAAGCAACAAGAGCTCAGATTTACTTCCACAAGACTCATGGGAAGTATAATTGAAACATGACTTAAAATGTAATTGCTTTTCCATAAGAAAATTTAAAACCGAGAGATCACTTTTCCAGGTGTCAAATAAGCATTGAATTATAAAAAAAAAAAAAAAAAAAGTGGCTGAGTAGCTAATACTTATCAAAATATATTCTTTATATCAAACAAGAATGAGTTCCACTACACCCAAAAGCATACACTCTTACTCATAAAAAATTATATGAATGGTTACCTCTAAATTGGTATGAGTTAAGTAATTTTAATGAAGGTGTACAAATTTTGATATGACTAAAACAGAAAGCTTATTAATGCCTTAGAATCCATTCTCAAATAGTCCCATTTGATCATTAGATCAAACAAAACTATTTTAATTTTAATAGAAATCTCAATTCTTAATATCATCTTTATCGTAAGAAATATTTTTGCTACTAAAATATTACTGTCCTTTCTTAAGAAGTTGTCAACCTGGACTTTACATCAGTAGAGAAAATAGTGTGAGAAAAAGCTTTAAGTGGGCCAAGAATTTTGCTTAAATCAATTTCTGTTAAAGTGCTTTCTCATTTATCACCTCTGAAAGGACATTTAACAAAGGCCCTCTGATGTAACTTTTGTCAGAGTACCAGGTAAACCGCTGCTTAAACATTAGCTTAGTCTAGAGACTGAGTCAGGAGGGGTGGGGGCAGTCTGCAATCGTTAATCTATATGAGGAAATGAATTTATTTTGTTAAGTAGTGAGCTGCCTTTTCTAGAATAAAAACCGTCACTTGAAGCTTAACAGTTTCATGTCCAGGGTGAAGAGACTATAGTGTGAAGCCTGATCCCAGCAGTTAAGATATTTAAAGTTTAAAAAAACAGATGGGTGGATCCCTGGAAATATCCTTTCCAATGCAGCAGTATAAAAGGTTTTATGTGTACTGTGAACCTGGGATATTTGGATCTTGTGAGGGAAAGTTGACTTTGCTGGCAGAATTTTCTGACTTTTTTTCTTGTTTTTATGTTGTATTGGTTTATAGCACTGAAACTAGACTTCAAAGTAAAGTGCAGATTCTACATACGTGGAGAGTAAATAATTTCTATGAGGCATTTTCACAGGTTTAGTTATATTTATATAAGTAAGTGATCAAAGGCCAAGGGTAAAACAAGAAAATTTAAGATGAGATGCCACCTGACTTAAATGACCTTAATAGTTAGGGTAAAGTTATTTTGAGGGCACAACGTATTCGAATTAGTCTCTCTCCATTCTCAACATCACCTTTTTGGCAGTGACATTCTGAGGGTAGACCAAATTAGAGGTAGGCAATAACTTGGAACACAACAGGAAAGATTATGCCTCCACCAAACCTGGCCACAACATCAATGTTTATTGGAACTTTTTCTTTTTTAATACCACTTGGAATTTGGAACGGAAAAGAGAAAATCTTTTCTGTTTTATCACTTATGCTGGATGTAGTCAGAAAAAAAAAAGCACCTGTGGTGATTTTAGTATTTATTTCTTTTTAAATGAGAATATAAATAGAGCAAGAAAAAACTGAATATATGTGTGTATGTGTGCTTGCGTGTGTTTGTACACTCCCAGCCCCCTCTGAAGTGGCTGTTACTCTGAATAAGAGAAATGCAGAATGGAATGCAGCACAGAGGGGAATCTATGATCACTGATAAAACTTCTAGGATGAAATGTGTTGCCTTTTTATTTTTTTTCTTTGTTTCTAGAAAATGCTCTTTGAAAAATATACAGCACAGTGTTCTGGCATGTTAGGTTCTCAATAAATGTTTTTTTTTGATAAATTATAACCCAAGTTTCTTTAGCCCCCTGACTGTTACACTAACAGCAATAACTCTGGCTATTTGTAGGCCAGCAGCAGGACTGTCAAGCCCCCTTCATGTCTCTCTCCCAGCAATTCTAGGAGTTTGAAAGAAATGTTTTATTTGATCTGAAAAGCAGGTCTGTCATGGTCTCTACTTATCATGAGCAAGAAAGCAGCTACCGAAGTAACACTATTGAATGCATTTGTGTCTGTCCACAATGCCAGGTTTATTGAGCGGAACCTTCTCAGATAAACCAATCAAATACCCATAACACATAACACACAGAGAGGGAAAGTACAGTCTTACACAACAGAGTAAAGGGATGAAGTCCTTATCATCTCCAGAAGAGCTCTGGTGACTGGTGGCATGGATAGTTTCACGTGGTCCAAGCCAGTGGCTACGATGAGAAGAAGGTCAGAGTCTTCAGCCTTCAGTGTACTGTGGTGCTCTCAGGTCAGGCTCGAGCATCTGTCTGAGGTGTTCAGCTATATGCACTTTACAAAGTGGGATCCTTAAGCTTATCGGCCCCATGCAGCTGGGGCTTGTTGGCGGCAGCCATAGCTGATGTTGCTGTCGTTTCAGGTGTTTATTCACACCCTAAGGATGTACCCAGTATGTGCCAGTTGACATTACTGTCATGTCTCCCATAGAATCCATTTTGTAAAATCCCCAAACTCCTCTATTCTTTATGCTCTATGCACAACTCCAGAACCCTTCTTGATTTCTGCTGGTTAGAATCTGCTCGATGGGCTCAATGGGGTCATGCTAATACCTTTGCTTAGCTGCAGTCTTCTGAGCTTCTGAACAGGATCATAAAGGTTACGCCCTGCACAACCTCAGGGAGAACCGTTCATATACTTTTCACTGTAAATGGCACTCTCTGGAAATGTGCTACAATATGGCTTTGCTCATACATCCTCTGGATATCAAAAAAATGGCACTGTTTTCTCTGGAGTCCATGATATGCCAATAGTACGTATTGATACAGAAATGTGGAAAGCACTCTTTCCTTTTGTGCTATGACACCCTTGGACACCCGAGCACTGAAATAACATGTCTGTGACCTGTTTCTTCTGAAAATAGCAGTTTCAACTTCTGGATACAGCTTCTCTATAGACAAGGCCCAGTAATGTGCAGTGGGACCAAAATTTGAGAAGGGTAGATTGCTGACCTCTTCTCCTAGTCTTAACTCCATAGCTTGGACTCTTGCTACATTCTGAGTAAATAATAATAAATGAGTGACTGGATTTTGGTATCTATATCTATGTCTTTATCTATATCTGTATCTGTCATCTATCTATATCTATATCTATATCTATATCTATATCTATATCTATCTATATCTATATCTATCATCTATCTATCTATCTATCTATCTATCTATCTATCTATCTATCTATATCTGTATTAAACTTGGTTTGTGATGGGAAAAGATAGAGCCTATATTGTGGAGTTAGTTGCCATAGTGGAGTTAAAACCTGAGATCTCTTATAAATGTCCATTGGAAAGATAAGTTAATTATTCCTATGTTTTCTGTTTATTTAGGTGTCCTCTCAGTATGATTGAGTGGAAAAGCTTTGAGTTTGATATGGAATCCTTCACAAAACTTCCTAATAAACAGGCCATTAAATGGACAATAGAAGACAGCTCAACATATTCTGTAGAGGAATTCTAATAATTTCAGGGCTCTGCTTGGTTTGCTTTAAGTGATGGATACCTAATGGTCCCTAGGGCATCTTTAACATAAGTAATTTACTCTTAATTTTGCCCTTAAGCCACAGGGAGAATTGTGGTTTTCTATTCCAGGGTGAATTAACAGTTGAAAACACCCTGTTGTTTCCAGGGCAATAAATCCCTGACAGAAAGTGTCAGAACCTCTAGTCAGAATGCAGTGATTAATGTTCACACACCTATTCAGCCTAAGATCCGGCATCCAGAAAGCCTGTGGATGCAGGTTATGGAGGATACAAGGTATTTTGCTCTCTTAAGTAGTTTCTTTATTGAGTGTAGTGATTCTAACTAGTCTGTACTACTTCTTTAATGTCTCCCAATGATTTGATTGATTCAAAAATAGGGCACACTGATTGACTGATTCAAAGCTTTCGAAAGCATTCTCTATTACTGGTAGATAAAGTCTAAACTTCTCAACCCATTCACAAAGCCCTCAATAATGTGGCTCCAACCTACCTTTCCAAGTGTTTTTCCAGCATCTCTGGCTATATAGCCTATGCTCCAGCTAACAGTAAACAGTGTTGTTGCTCAAATACAGCATACAGCACACTTCTGTGACATCATGCTTACCATCCCGTCTGTCTAGAATGATCTGCCTTCTCTTTTCCTTGTAACATAGTCTCTTATTTTATCTTTAATAACTGGCAATCATCAGGACTGTTTATAGATGATCGATTTCTCCTGCTTCCAGGCAATTGGTAAGATTGCTCTGCCCCTATCCTATTTTAATTTAGACACAGTCATGTGATTTCTTTTTCCAATATGTTGTGAACAGATGTGCTATGTATCAGATGGAAATTTTCTGGCAGAAATCTTAAGAGGAATGAAGGTTCCTGAGTCCCCTCTCCATGCTGCAATTAACAAGAAGGCATGTGTTGAGATGAAGCCTCTCTTAAGCAGCAGCTGCCTGCTACCCAGAACTGGATGTGTAATGAGAGTGAGAGATACATTTTTGTGTCTGTGTTAAATCAACAGAAATTTTGGTATTTTTCTTTTCTTTCCTTTCTTTTTTCTTTTTCTTTCTTTCTTTCTTTTTTTTTTTTTTTTTTTTTTTTTTACCATGGCTTAACCTCACCTACCCTGACTAATACAATAACTGCAGTCAATTCAAATATTAGTTTATCTAAGAAGACTGCTCCATATCTCTCCTGCAAAGGAACATTGATCACGACTCTCCAATGCTTTCATAATGCTTTGTACATAACTTCATTGTTACACTTGCCATCATGAATGTTGATTTTGTTGACATGACTGTTTTCCCTGTCATACTTTGAATACCCCAAGGAAAAGACCATATCTTTGTCACCATGGTTACCTTCTCCTGCCTTCTACCTTTTCTCATTTTCTAGAACACTTTTAGCACATGGTTGAATTTAATGACTATTTTTAAATAAATGAGAAATAGGACAACAGGAAACTCGCTACTTTCCTCTTCTGATTAGAAGAGGTTTGTAGTATATGTGCTGTTGGAGTGAGTGCTAGAAAAGTTTTTTTTTTTTTAAACAGTTCTTTTGTTCAAACAGGGAACATAAGCTCATTAAGTTATCAGGCCAAGCTTTTCTTAAAGTCAAGAATGTATTAAATTTATTTAAGTATCTATTTTGTTCTAAAAGAATGCCAGAGTATGATAGTCAATTGTTTTATTAATAATGTTTAAGATCATTAAAAATCTACATCTGATATAATCAAGTTATTTCTTATTTCACTCACATTAAGCTAATCATCGATATTGTGGTTGCTTATGAATAGTTCATTCTTCCAGTAGATATTTATTAACTATCTATGCTGTTTTTGGCATTGTACTAAGCACTGGGCATACAGAGGTGACTAGAGCACAATCTCTATCTAACAACATGGAGCTGATAGCTTAGCGGGACAGAGATATAAACAAGTAATTAAAATACAATGCAATATGGACCATGATTGAAGCACACACAGAGCATTATTTATGAACACAGAAGTTCCTGCCTGAAGAATCTAAATTAGGAGAATGACATGATTGTATTCGCAATCCAGCGATTTCACTCTGGTTACAAGATAGTTGTTTTATGTATGATGAGGGCCTGACCTTGTGCCATCGTCACAGAGTGGAGAGCAGGTAAAATCAGGCCTTAGTGATTAGGTTGATGTGGGAGTAAGGAAAGAGAGGAATCAAAGATGACACCCAGGTGCTAGCTTGTATGATTGGGTATATGATAATGCCATAGATTAAGACCACAGAAATAGGAGTAAATTTAGATAAAAATTAATAGAATGCTTTGATCATGTTGAGTTTGAGATATAGGTGGGAAAGCAGGCTCTATCCTGCAGAAAGTTGAAGATATAAGCCTGAGCTTAAGGGAGATCTATGCTGGAGAGATGGATTTGTAGTTACCAGCCTTCAGCTGGTTCCGAGGGGCAAGTATATAAGGAATGACGAAGGAGACCGAAGAAATTGAGACATATAGGAGTCAGAATTCTCACCAGGGGAGAAGGGAGATACTATCTCAGAGGGGGACATTTTTGCATCACAAATTGAAAGTGCTATTAGCATTTAGGGTTCTACAATGAAAGGACAGTACTACACAGTAAAGAGTCATTTTGCATTGCATTTGACTTTTAAATATTCTGCAGGACACTGGTGCAGGTAAAAACTTGTTTTGAGTACAGAACTGACTCCATTTTATATATAAACAGAGGGTATTTTTTTATGATTTCAATATACACTAATTCTTTTCAGAAATGTAACTGCCTGATGAATAATTGTACCTTTTTATGTTTGGAAATTTAACAAAAGTTGCTTACCATTTTAGAAAATCATACAGACAATATCATTCATGATAGTTGAGTTACACAGCTGTGTCAATCTATATTGTAATCATCCCAATTGGTAATTAAAAATATAGGTTGAAGATTTTGAATACTTAATTATGGCTTTTAATATAGTTGAGTAAAAGTATTTCCATATTGAAATTTATACTAATTTATTATAAATTACTCTCTTATTTATATTAGGATATTTCACTGGATATTTTTAAGCATATGTATTATGAAAATACAGTATCAATTAATTTAATTTCAGGATCCTAAATGGGGCACCAGATGATGTTTATCATAAAGGAGGGGTATTGGTTCTGAGAGAGTTAGTAAACTGTCTCCAAAACTCAAAAAGGCCTACAAAGCACTGTGCTTCTTTCTTTCTCGGTGGTGGCAGATATGAGATGAAACTATTATCCTTCATTTTTGAGGGGATTTCCTTGCATGCCTTTAGTATATATGCTGCTGAAGCAAGAACTCACTGAATGCCTTTAAAAATGTCTATGATGCTGTAGTCTCCTGAACCTTCATAGAGATGATCTCCTATCCTCTGGAGTGCATGCATCTTGCAAGACAGCCTTCTGCATCATCTTTCAGGAAGGTTAGGTGAACTAGTCTTCAATACAGAGGGTGGGCCCCTTCTACAGGCCCAAAGGGTTAAGGAGAATCTCAGATTTCAAAGTTCTTAAGCGCACTGACAGAGATGTTTCAATTCCAAGTCTCAGTTCTTTCAGGTCCTTCCCAGTGCGGGTGCTGTTATAAAGGTGACTTGTCAGATTTGAGAATATAACCTTCTGGGCTTCACTCTCTTTCTAATTAAGTTCAAAGCCTGACCCTAATTTTTTTTGCCCTCTAGTTACACTTTTAAATTGGTGATTAATCACCATTGTCTTTTTCTAATGCATTAATAATACCCAGCAACAGCCCTCTAATTCTCTAGTCGTTATAACCACTATTTACTTCCCACATACTTCTCAAGTGCCTGAGAATAGTACTTCTTGGGGCATTCCTTCCCCCAGCATCCTATAGTCCTTCACTGCAGATGAACAATTGCATTGCTACAGCATGCCAGAGGCATTCATGTTCCATCCTAATCCCCCTCCGGAGCTCCACTCTAGAATTGTTCCTAGGACCTCTTTCAGTTCCTAGTCCTAGGTTGGATTTCCTGAGAACAAACTCTGAGAAGGAGGTTTATATGTAGCAGGGTTTTTAGGGGTGTTCCTGGAGTAACACCTGTGAGGAAAACACAACCGGGGAGAGAAATCAGTTTTAACACAGGCCTCAGCTGATGCCGCAGGGAGCTCTGGCAGAGAGATTATCCTTCAGAGTTACCCCAATTCAAGTAAGGGTGCCTGAAGACTTTAAAATGCCACATTAACCAGTGATTAAGTGCACGTGATCTCTGAGAAGGAAACAAGATCTTAGGTGAGGCAGCTACCATTGGCCAAAAGTAATTTCCATAAAAGGATGCCAAATTATTATTATTACATTAGTAATTCCAGAATTCGGGGATGGGTGTGGAGGCATAGGTGTCTTGATCCTATGGGGGCTATCTGGGTGACACACTACAGCATCACTAGAGTTAGGAATCACTATTTTAGAGGAGAAAGTGACAAAAGGATTTCAAGGAGGAGGGAAAGATGAACAGACTCCCGTCCCTCCAGGCCCACCTTTTTATTGCCACTTTCTAATTCAACCAGGATGTAGTGGAAAGAGCATGAGCTTTGGAGTCAGAGAGACACGTTTGCAAATTACAGTCTGAACCATGCTAGCTGCGTGACCCTACAAGGTATTTAAACTTATACTTCAGTTTTTTTTTCACCTGTAAAATTAGGCTAGAAACACGTTCACATGGGGCTATCATAACGATTAGTGAATAGTTAACATTTATGAGTTCTTACCAAATATTAGGTGCTCTTCTCAGTGCTTCGCATGTACAAATTATTTACGTGGACCAACACTGCCAGGGAGGGATTATCACAGATAAAGAAAAGGAAGTACAAAGATATTCAATACCTTGCCCAAGATTTCAAAACCAGTAAGTGACAGAGTTCGTGATTTGGCCTTTAACTAAAATTCTGTATTGCCTTGCTTTCTTTAAGTAAAATATTTTATTAAAAGAATTCATGTATATAGAGTGTCTTTCACAAAGTAGGCACATGATAAATATTAATTTCCTTCCAGTTTCCTCTTGGATGAATTTGTGGAATTGTCTAGTTTTGGTCTTCTGGCCCTTTCTCACAGGCCTCATGTGATAGTGTCACCATGTGTACTTGTTTTATTCATGCAATGTATTCACAAATTGCACATGTTATTGCAAAATAGATGCTCAGAAACATTCTTTAAATACATGAAAGCATAAATGACAATAGATATTTTAAAAAGACAGTTTCTAGAAATATTTTATAACACAATTGGGTGATAGTTACTACTATATACATTGTCAAAACTTATCGCATTAAACATTTAAATGGACAAATTATTCCTCAATAAGGCTGATTAAAAATAGTTTAGACTCTTATAGAAAAAGAAGCTCCCTGTAATACAGTTAATCACTATGGGATACTGAGAAGAATTTTCTATCACTAGAAAGGAAAGCTAGTAATACAATTAGATCATCCATTGCAGGAAGATTAAGTTTCTGGTTTAACCAAGATAATATAACAACTTGAGCTCAATGTCTCTTTAATTGATTTACTGTTTACTCTTTGCTGCTTCTGAGATTCTGAGAATACTTTGAGTAAATTTTAATTTTAATTATAAACATAACTTACTAAATTTTCTAGGAAATTGAGCCCCAACATCACTGTCATATTGGCCATATCCATAAAATTCAATGAATAGGAAATAGCGTATTGTTTTACAGTCCCAAATCGCCACATATTTTAATCTCAATCAGCCATGTTAACATGGGAAGAAATTCCACATTAATGATATGAAGTCTAGAGTAAAAAGTTTCCTTAAATGCTATTATTTCTTATTATCTGAGAGTTGGGCATGGAGTAGTTTCAATAAATACATTTGCATGTTTATTTTCTTAAGTTGTCAACCCCTAAAAATTAACTTCATATTATGCTACAACTAATATCACTTAAAATCATGTCATTCAGTTTAGAAAAAATACAAAGATATGTAGTTAAAATAGTCAACTATGAGAATCAATATTGAAAGTTTTTATCATGCAAGACTAACTTAACTTGGTTTTTTAAAGTATTAATGCCCTCGGGGGTTTGATCTCATGCTAATAAGAGTATAAAATGCTACACTGGGTCTTTCAAAAAGGTTATAGTAATAGAATTACAGGTAACTGTGTTAAAATTATATAGGGCAAAACTTATGCCACGTACTGAATTTCTGGTTTGTTGGTTTTTCCTATGTTTTCATTTGTTTTTAAACAACAAAATTGCATAGTTTTAATCTTTGTTATTCTAGCCTTACCATAGTACTAGCCAACAACTAATACTTGCTCACCGACTGTGAACAAAATAGTCAGGTGTTATTTCAAGGCTAGCCATTAGGTACACTGAAGGCCCCAGAGGCAGCTCTTCCCAATGAGATGCAGGGTTATTGGGAAGAGGGGTTAGACATCTCAGTCCAGTGAGTACAGCTAAAAATATGAGACTGACATCCAGGGAAATGTGGTGATTTGTTCAATGTTATCTCCCAGAACCAGATCTAGAATTTAGAACTCTTACATTCTAGTTCATTTCTCTTTCAAATACCTGGTATTGGCTCTATGGATTTTTGAAGTCATCATATAAGCATTCACTCATTTAATAGTAAACAAATGTTTATTGCACTTCAATTATATGTTGGGTATATTATCCTAAACATTGGGGATTAAATAGTGAACGGTACACATATCCTAGTCTTGTGAAATTAAGTTGAATAGCCATGAATATGTAAATGAAAAAAATACTAAGTTTTGCCTTAGTATAAAAATTAAGTATTATAGCAAGCTTTTTATTACTTATTCAGTTAGTTACTTCACATTGCAAGTATTATACTAATATTCATATACCCTCATTTAGTCCTCACCAAAACTAAATAGTGACTGTTATCCTCATTTTAGGGTAAGAGAAGGAAGCTTTCTCAGCATCCAAGGGCACTCAGCTCTTTCTATATCCTGCTCAGAGGGTACCCAAGGCCAGCACTGGGAACCTGAGTGGAGAGGGGGGCTGGGGGTCTCGGCCTAACGGGTTGCAAACATTCACTTTGAAGGAACCATTCACTTAAGCCTCCAACTATCCCATGCTGTCAATCCAGAGACCCTATGTTTTTGCCTTTCTACAGAGCAAACGTGTGTTTCTGTTTTTATTTTTTTTGCAAAGGTGAAGAAAGAATAGGCACCTAGATAAATG
Organism: Eonycteris spelaea; assembly: GCA_003508835.1. NCBI lineage: Eukaryota > Metazoa > Chordata > Mammalia > Chiroptera > Pteropodidae > Eonycteris > Eonycteris spelaea. The sequence goes on along the minus strand of PUFA01000074.1, from coordinate 4,592,787 downwards.
GTATAGGGATTGGGACTTGGGAGTCAGATTGCTTCTTAAACAGACTTTCAACCAGCCTTTATTACTGAGGCCTTATTACGCCTCCTTCATCCCCAGTGCCCCAAATAATAGTATGTATATGACAAATTGTGATCATTGCATATAAATATCTGGGTATATCTAATTTTTATGATTACTAGAAATGAATAATATATGTTGTATAGAATATTAATAGAAATAGAATTGCTGTGCTAAAAAGACATAGTAATTTTAAAATTATTGATATGGTTTGCACTTTTTGAATTTTAAAAAAATATTACCTATGAGGACATTCTCTTTTCTTCACATTTAATTTTTAATCGATCTGGATTTCGTGGTTGAGGCAATTTCTTCCTTATTTCTTCCTTTCCTCTACCTCCCTTCTTCCCTTTTCTCTCTCCGTGTGTTTTTTTCTTTTTTCTCTCTCTTTCTTTCCTTCTTTTTTCTTTTCATCTGGATAATCTATAAATAGCTTTACCAGCATTTGTTATGAAGTCCATCTTTTCCTCACTGTTTTCAGTGCATGTTCTCTTAAAAATCAAGTTTCTATACATTCTGTTCTATAGGTCAGTTTGTCTCCATTTGCACCAATACCAGATTGTATTAGTAACTGTGACTCTGTATTAATACTAATTATCTGGTGGAACAACCCCTCCCCTACTCCTCCACTTGGTCTTTCGTCTTTGTAGTGACTTGGCCTTTTCTATCATTTTGGAAGTGGCATGTCAAGTTCCATATATCCTTACAATATTTTGATATTTTTATCAGATTTGTATTTAATCTACAGGCTCGTTTAGAAGACATTAACACCTTTATGATATTGAAGTAATCCATGATCATGGTAATTTTCTCCATCGTCTTTAATATCATGCTAGAAAACTCTAGTGGTCTTTGTAAAGACCTCTTAAATATTTATTTCTAGGTACTTCACATTTTTTTTGATGGCATTGTAAATAGCATCTCTTAAAAATTACATTTCTATTTGTTGATAGCATAGAAATTCATAACTGACTTTTATATATTTATTTTGTATCCAACATACTTATTGTTGGCTTCTGTTAAACTAGAGATTCTTTTGCATTTTTCTATGTAGACCATCATAACATCTATGAATAATTACATATTCTTTTCTCTCTAATTCTTATCCATTTACTTTTTTTTTTTTTTGGCCTTATTGTGCTGGCTTAGACATGAGCATGCAAAAAAAATTTTTCATTATCTTTCATATAAATATCTAAATTTTAGGGTATGATTACATAAAATCACTTAACTGTTGATTCAGAATTATCATATTAATTTGATAATTTGGTCCCTATCTAAAGAGGTCATTGTAAGTCAAATCAGATATAGCTAAAAACCACATAAACTTTTATCTTTTCCAAATTTAGAAAGTGACAATTTACAATTCACTCTTCTAGTGAAATTCATTTGCTAGAATGTCTTAATTTAATATAGTTCTCAAAAATTAATATGTTCCTTGGATTATCCTGTCCTTTTCTATTTCTGGGACTGTTCAATTGCTCTTTCTTTAAGAGTATTCTACTCCCTTGCTTTCCATGTCCTTACCTATCCCTGCTCATTTAGAATGGTTATGTATCTCAGAGGTGGGTATTTGTTCAACCACTACTTCATTAGAAGAACTTCCACTCATCTCCATATTATATGCCATCATGGAACTCTGTTCTCCAGACTTTACTCAAATCTTTATCGAGGTATTACTGTGTGCCAGATGCTAGGCACGTGTGTTTTCAAGTGAACAGCTGTTTGTGTACAGTTCTAATGGTTGGTTTTTTGTGACAAACCATAAGCACCACGAGGGGTGGGGAATCTATTCTGTTCATCATTTTCTTCTCTAGAATCTAATGTACATATGATACATAATAAACCTTTAATAAATATTCATTAAATAGGTAAATTCATGTCTACAAGAATTCCTTTTGAGGCTGATAATTATATTTTTGACATCACGGCTACATTAAGGCTATAGATTTATTTCACACTGGTTGTCTTTGTCTGTGCTACTCAAAATGATGTCCCTGGGCCAGCAGTATCGACATCACCTCGGAGTTTGTTAAATGCAGAATCTTAAATTCCATCTCAGAACTACTGAATCTGCATTTTCACAAGACCCCCAGGTGATTTCTATGCACATTAGTGTGGGGGACCTTGCTCTATGTGATGCCTGCTGGATCACCTGATCCAGGATCATTTCAGAAGCTTAATCTTTTTGGACTGTGCCTGACTCTTTCTGAAAAGGCCTGAAAATTCTGCATCCAATTACTCTGCTGTCTTTAATACATGCTGAATGTTCTGGGATTAAGTACAAACTCTTATTTTCTTGCTCAAAGGGCAAGGATTTCCTTCAGGAGCACAGTTAGTGACCTGAAAAGTTGCCTTCCTTTTTTTTTTTTTTTTTTTTTTACCAAGAAAATGCTAGAAATATTTGGAGACAGTGTTCAAACCTATTGTGGTCTGTGTGATACCGAGCCTTTAAAATACATTAATATTTGTATTAAGTGGTAGAATGTCGGCAATCTTTTCAGTGTGCTTGGAAATAATGTATACACTACATTTATTGAGTACAAAGTTCCATATGTATTTATTAGATAGATCATGCTTTCAGGTCTCACATACTCATTCCAGGAAGCAGTCAGGAGGAAGGAAAAAAAGGGTGCTTCTCCAAACTTAGCTTCTTTTAAGAAGTCTTTCTAGAAGCCCCACATAACACTTGCACTTATATCTCTTTGGCTGGGAATTAGTTACATAACAATACCTACCTGTATGGGAGGCTGGACAATATAGGATTAATTCTGGGTGGCAATACTCCCAGTTGGAATCGAGGTTTTGTTTTCAAGGAAGAACGGGAGAATAGATATACTTGTAGGGAAACTGATAGTACTTGCTACTTGTAGGAAACTGATAGTACTTGGTACATGTAGTACAGAAATTCTCTCACCTCATTAACATAAAATTTATGTTTCTATCACTTCCTAACTGCAATCTGGTTCTTCTAGAAAACACAAGTTTCCCCCCAAATCCTCTCATATAAATGCTACTTTCTCTCCCAAATACCACCCACTGAGGTGTTACCTGAATTGTTCTTATTTCCCAAAACTATTTTAAGACCACTCATTAAATCATTTTTTTTTCCTTTTTAAACCCCTTGTCTTCATGAGCAATGTACTATTCTGCTACCTCACACTTCCTCTTGGTCACTATTCACTGCCAGTCTCCCAATCACTGCCCTCGATTCACTGAAGACTTGAGTTTCTGGGTCTTCCTCTCTACTTCCACCCTGAGCTTCATCACTCAATGTTGACAAAAAACAGTGGCTTTCAAATGTCCAACATAAGCTACTTCCTTCTTAACATCTCCAGCTAGATGTTCCATGGACACTTCAGGCTCATCATATCAAAGCTAAATTTCATCACCCTCACCAAACAAGTTCTTCTTCTACTTGTACTGTTTCAGAAAAATGACACCATGATTCATCCAATGTCATAAACTAGGAGATGGAAAGTAATTCTTCATAGCACTTTTTTCCTCCATTTCCATATTTAATAATTTATCAAATCATTTCTAGTATCATTTTTTGCTGTTCATCTTTTTCAATTTTCAATTTTCATTTGTTTATTATAAGTGAAATGTATTTAATATGCAATACTGTAAGTTTAAAGTATATGGCATGTTGATTTGATACATTTATATATTGCATTATGATTGCTTTTGTAGTATTAGCTAGCACTTCTATCATAGCACATAATTATTATTATTTTTTGTGGTTGGGATAATTAAGGTCAGGTCTCTTAGCGAGTGTGGTGTTTATAAAATAATTTGTTATCTATAACCACTAGACTGAGCATTAGATCTCCAGAACTTATTTATCTACTAGTTGCAAGTTTGTACCCTTAAACTACATCTCTTCTATTTTTCCTCAACCACCCTGTGCCACTGGTAACCACCACTTTACTTTCCTTTTTTATGAGTTCAGCTTTTTTAGATTTTCACATAAGTGATATCAGACAGTGGCAATCTTGCCATTTGTGACAACATGGACGAACCTTGAGAATGTTACGCTAATGAGATAAGTCAGACTGAAAGAACATTTCTAGTTTCTTAATGGCTCTCAAATCTGTCACATCTCCATCGCAGTGTCATCACCAAACATCTCTAGTTGACTTCCAAATGTCTCTTTGCTCCTTTCAAATCTGTATTCAGTATCTCACTCAGATTGATCTAAATCAAGTTTGATCATGTCACTTTCTCACTAAAAATCTTTTATTGATTTCAACTCACCTTAAAGTAAAGTATAAACTCCTTAAGATAACTATCATTTAGTGAGCATACACTATTTCCTCAAGACAGCTGCATAAAGCAGACAGTATTATAAGGACAATCTTCTTTTAAGATAAACTGAGACATAGAGAAATTATATAACATGTCAATGTATCAGTCAGAGAAATAGATCCACTGTGAGTTATGGGATAAAGGATTTATTATAGTATAAGTATAATAAATAATAATGATGAGATGTTGGAAAAGATGTTTAGAGGAGAAACTGGGAGATCAGAGAGGTCACCAGCTAGTCAATAAGTAAAGCCAATCACATTTAGTCCCTCAAATGGGACTGTGCAGGTGGATAAGTCTAGGGAGGTGCTATATCTGTGGGTCTGCAGTCAATCATCTTGTGATGGGCCTAGGGCTATTTGTAGTTAGGAGCCAAAGTTAAGGAAAAGAAGAGCTGGAAGTGGAACAGAAGAAAGTGAGGACAAGCTGGAACCCTCCAGGACCAGTGAGTCTGTCCATCATTACAGCCAACCACGATGACCTTCGGAGAGTAATGGCTGCTGCTTTAATTCCATCTCCTAAATCTTATGCAAGTTCCTTAACTGGTCAATGCTAACAGAAAACTATCCAGGGAAAGAGAATATGAAATATGATTCTCAGGCTAACCAAGTTGATAATAGAATGATTCAACACACCAAAAGTCATCAAGATACAATTTGCAAGTGTTCAAACCAGGATTTGAACCCAAGCAGCACTGCTTCATATTCAATAATGGTCCACCTTATTACGGCCTTCATGATCTCATTCCTGACAACTTTGTTTTCACATATTTCTGCTGCACATCCTCTACTTCAGCCATACTGAACTGCTTCTAGTGCTGTAACTATGAGATGATCTCTCTCACTTTTGTGCCTGTGCATCAGGACACTCTGCCTTTCCTCATCTTTTGTCTGGCCAAGTGTTATTTTCTTTTTGGCTATCAGCTAAGCTATCACTACCTCCAGAATGACTTCCTTATCCTCTAACAGCTGGTTTGAGTACCCCTGTGTATAGGATCTAGCACTAGATGTTAGCTTAGGACTTAGCAGAGGCCTGTCTGTCTTGCCGACTGTTGTGTACCTAATCCCTAGCACAGTGGCTAATAAATCATAAAACATAAGCACATCCTGAACTGTAAACATAATTGAGACAGAGATTTTTGTTTTGTCTAATGTGTCCTTGGCATCCAGCATAATGTCTATTTGTATAATACATGTTGAATCAACAAGGCCAAAAATAACTGGGAAAAGCTTAAAATTCAGATAATCAATTGAATATATTCTCTATCTGGTAAATTAGATAGATAAAGACCTTTTGAGAATTAACTTGGAATTGAATATTATTTGCTTAGATCATTAGACTCATTAATCACTCTTTCCTGTTCATCTTCTGAGGCACAGCTACTAAGTACATTTTTACTGTAAAATTTTAGGTTATTCTTTTTTGGTTTTAGTAAAACTGCTCCTTAGACAATTCAGAGGTAGCTAATAAGGATGTGAATAAGTTATGGTTATTAGGAAATGAGAAAGACTCACTGACTTCCTTTGGAAATTCTTGCTGATTATCTTGTTAGACTTGATTACCAGAAGAGCTGCGTTTAACAGTTTTGCTTGCTCATGAATTCTGATAACGTCCAGGGAATGAAGTAATTATGGTGCTCATTCACAAGGAGGCTGCAGTCCAGATGTAGTACACAGAAAGGTAGAGTTACTAATGTGTTTTCTATGAAAATACACTGTTTTCAATAGGAAAACCAAAGGGAAAGAATGTGCTGCACATTAAAGTGAATCCTAAATCTTATAAATCCCTCTACAAGAAAAAAAACGGAGGAGGAAATTGCATAAACTAGAATATGATCTAGGAAAAGAAACGTAATGTATACTTAGTAGCTATATTGGTATGGCACAGGTGAGGGAGATGAACATTTTTTTAAAGGTAAAATCAATAGTATCAGCCACCTAAGCCAAATATCAGAAGATAAGCATTTGCAAGATAAAGGAAAAAGTTTTAAATAAATAATTAACACCTCATAAAGTTTTACTTATTTTAACCAAAATGTTAGTTAACAGAAATGTTAATTAGCAAGTCTATGAATTAGGATTCTGCTTATATTTTCTTATGAAGGATGATTACTTGTTAGCATAAAATTTTACTCCTTGATGTTAACAGATGCCAAATGTTGGCTGAGCTTGGGTGAAAGATGAGATGTTAACAATATGTACACAATTGTGGAAATTCAAATGTAGACTTTTTGTTTAAACAAATGATTATGGTTAAAGTAGAAGTGTAAACAGAGCCATAATTCCTGACACATCAATTCTTTTTCCTGCTGCAGTCATTACTTTTTCACTTCCACAGTAACACCCATATTACGGCAACAAAATAGATCATGACTAAAGGATTTGGTAAGACCTTGCTTCACAAGAAAACAAAAACAAAGCCAGGCAAGACATTATGAAAAGTCCTGTGAATTGTTGCTTAATGAATTCTATGATTATAGAACTACATAGCTAGGCTATGGGAAATTCAACTGTATGAATCTTACTTCTTTTCTAAATCTGTTAGATTTATATTGACATATACTAGGTCTGAATTATATAAATAATTAAGATCCAGGACTTAAATAATTCTTGGGAGTTAGTGTTAAAGAAATGGAAATGTTGGTATCAGCTTTCCATTTCCTACTGTATCAAGACCCGTATTATATGTAAGGAATATGGCTGAATGTAGCCAGCTAGGTCATGGTTCCATAGAAATAAATGCTGCTTTTTTATTGTGGTAAAATTGATATGCAAGATTGTATATATATTCACAAGTTTATAGAAGCATTATTAAATTTAAAAAAGATTGTATTTTAGGTGTACAACCTTATGATTTGTTATTTGTATACACTAGTGATCACCACTGTGTACCAACCATTACCATGAATGCTACTTTTAAATAACATAGTAAAACTTAGGAATCTTCAAATCAGAAAAGTCTATTGTTTCATGGTATGCTGAAATAATGCCTTCAAAGTGATATTTATTAATTGGGAAGTAAAGTGATAAATAGACTGGCAAGGAATTCTGAGGTTAATGTCTTTTATAGTATGAGATAGCAAGGCTTATAGGTAATTGGATTCTAGCCTTACTACTTCCCATGAGCATCACACATGCATGGTATTCTATTATAGTCCCCAGGGGAAGTCATCTTGGAGAGCAAAGGTCATTAAAAGAAAATCAGCAGCCACAAAAACAATATCATGATTAATACCTTGGCTACTCTATGCTAATTTTATATATAATATACACTTATCTGCCTTCGTGAATATTGTTAAGTTGCCAAATGTGAAAATATTTTCAGTAATTTTGAGATTATGATCAGTTGCAGATATAGTAACAATTCACGTGAAATGTTCTATTGAATGATTTGAAAGTCAGTAGAAACCCTTACAGTCATTAACTTTTTGGTCAACTGCCTTAATTGCTTTCTCCTCAAAAAAGCCTAGTGACTTGGGCAGCATGAGGCTATGACTTTATTAATGAGCATTCAAAAGCAAAAGTAGTCTTTCTCCAAGTGGATTTCTCATTTCCTAGAGAATATTCTTCATGGTTATGTAGTGTCCTTTGACTTATTAGTACCATTCAAAATGCTGTCTCTTGTTTCCGTATAATGTGCATAGTGGACAGTTGTCATGAATTTATGAGGCTTCTTGATAGCTTTGAGATCTCTCTCTCTCTCCGTCTATCAACACACACACACACACACACACACGCACACATGCACAATACAACTCATAGTTGGAATCTGAAGGATGATATGTCCCTATTTTAGAACTCATGTTAGAATATCAGCATGGTTTAGCTTCATTTATTTTTTAATCCTGATCTCTATCTCTACCTCTGCCTCCATCTTTATTTCATACAAAAAATAAAAAAACATAATATAATGCCAAAATGGAATTAGAGTTGCATAATTTATCTCTATATTCATTAGACATGTATTAATGTCCATTAATATGCTTCCAAGTGTGCTAAATACTGGGGGAAACATAAATGCAAGATATAGTCACAACCTCAAGAAGTTTAGCAACTAGAAGAGGAGAAAGATGAAAGGAGAACTTAAAATTCAATATAATTTCAGTGCTTTAAAATCATCAACAGAAGGAAAGGAAGATGCTAAATTAAAGTATTTCCTCACTCCCTGTTAATGTTGAAATTCAACCAAGCATAAAAATTATATCTAACATCAAATGGTATTAAAAGTCCTCTGTGATATCTGCATTACAGCTTTGTCATTAACATTTCACCATCTGTGATATCATGTTCGTAGGTAACAGAAATGAAGCAACTTTAAGGGAGGGAAAAAGATGATGAAATCTTCAGTCTTTCTCTCTTTCTGTTTCACAGTAGAGCATTGTTCTAAGATAAGTCCATGGTTCTAGACAGATCTGCTACTAACAGCAAAAAGAACAAAATGATAGATTTGGTTAGAAGGGCATTAGCTTGCACTTTCACCTATAGGTAAGTGTGTAGTAGTACTCAAAAGTTCTGGTAAGAATGTGAACTGTATATCCTAAAAAGACCTGAATTTAAATATCCACTCTATCATGTACTAGCTCTGTACTTTAGCAAGTTACTTGATTTCTCAAAACCTCATTTTCTTCATCTGTAAATGATGGTATTAATAGCATCTATGACATATGTTTATCAAATCCTTAATATGTGCCAGGTGCCAGATTACTAATTGTGTATTTGTGTCCTCAAGCTTTCATCTGTATCAGAAAACATCTTGGAATACTTTGTTCAGATATGAATTCTTTGAAAATCTGATCACATTCTCAGCCATATGTGATTCGATGACTGTTTTCTGCCAGTTAGAGATAATAGTTACTGTGAACTGATGTTTGTGTTCCCTCCCTCAAATTCAAATGTTGAAATTCTAACCCTTATTGGTGAGATCAACCCTTTTGGAAGTCATTAAATCACGAGGAGAGCTCTTATGAATGGGATTAGTGTCCTTATACGATGAAGAGACCAAAGCTTTTTTCTTCTGCCATGCAAGGACACAAGGAGAAGCTAGTCATCTGGTAAGGGCCTTTACCATAACTGGACCATGCTGGCACCCTGATCTCAAACTATCAGTCTGGAACTGTGCGAAATAAATTTCTGTTGTTTAAGCCACCCAATTTATTGTATTTTTGTTACAGTGGTCCGAATGGGCTAAGACAATGCTCTTTGAATTTCTGAGCCAGGAATGAAGCAATTTTACCCCTGAGACAGTAACTCCTATGCCTCAATAAACTTCTACCATCTGGGCCCTCCCTATTCCACACCCAACCAAAATTACTGCTCAGGTTGGTCTGACCATTTTGTGCTAAATCTTTGATTGCCTGGCCTTATCATAAATAAACTTGTTTGGTTTTTCTCTTCATTTAAAAGAATATATTTTTTTATTTTTAATTTTTAAAAATAAATCCCCAACAAAACCCATTGTTGCCTATATAACCCCTTTGTAGGATGTTAATTGTTGCTTCAAAAGACTTCTTTTGAGTGTTCAATACCATTGGAAATCTACAGATGGTTCTAAAATCTGGCCTCATGATTTTAACATAATTGTGAAGTTTTATAGTTCTACATCCCTTCAACAGCAAAGATATATAGAGCACCTATCATGTGCTAGATACTATGCTGTGGGTTAAAATAGAAAAAAATATATATATATGAGAAAGGTAAAGACAAAGTGTGAGAGGGAATGGCTAATATGCCTGGAGAAATGAAGACATATTTTATAAAAGACATTTGATTAAGGTGTAGAAGGTAAACATCAGATAACAAAAGAATAGAATTCAGGGGGCCAGATGGTACACTAGCCAGGAGAAATGGTAGGAGGGGCCAGCAGTCTGTGAGGCTGGAGTGTTTGGGAGGATATTTGCTGGAAGGGAATGCTGAGGCCAGATTATGATGGGCCCTGAAGGTCCTACTAGGATGCATGGACTTATTTTGTAGGCAAATTTAAACAGGTGTGTTATAATCAGCTCTTCAAACATTTTATGTATTCTGATTTACTATGTAAATATCTAATTCAATTTAATGAATAACATTACTTAACCAAATCACAAATCCAATCTATGTGTTAAAACAGAATTCTTTCTTTCTTGTAGAAAGAAAGCATATTATATAAATGCCTAATCACTATGTTGTACACCTGAAATTAACATAATATTGCATGTCAACTGTAATTAAAAAATAAAAAAATTATTAAAAAGAAAAAAAATTTAAACACATCACATAATATACTTTCTGATACCTAAGCAATTTTAATCAAAGAATTTATAACTTGGTGATCTGAAGACTGATTAGATAGATAATGCCTGTTACCTTCCTGAAATATGAACTCTGCAGTTCAGATTGCCAAATTATTTATTCTGCGTTTCAGGAATACAATTATTAAATAGCAAGTGTTCATTTCCTGGCCCTTTAAATTTTATTTGTTTTGCTTGAAATCCCCAAAATGAGTATTCTTTAAATCAAAATTTAACACAAATCACTATTACAATATTCAATTTATGTTCTCCAATAAAGTGAATTTCCCTTGGTAGTTCTAAAAAGAAAAAAAGAGAAAAGATATATTTTAGAACTTAATTTACTCAAATTTCCTCCTTGGTCTTTCACTTCCTCATTCTTGTTATTTATTTATTTATTTTTACTTGGAGGACTTGTTTTCTCTTTTGGTTCTTTCCTTCTTAGACTTTAGTTCTATCATTTTCTTTTCCATTAGTACTACCACAAAACTTCCCAGATTTGTTGAATATTGCTAAGTAAGGCTGTGGCTTTATCTGTAGTATACCCTGGAGAGTATCAATTTAGGTTTTTGGTGATATGGAAATCTATATAGCTTTCAATGCTCTAGTATGAATATCTTCACAATATATCATTCAAATGATATTCTTTTTATTTGTCTTTTATTTTTATTTTTTATTAAAATTTTTATCTTTTAATTATAGTTGACATTCAATATTACATTAGTTTCAAGGTGTACAGCATAGTGGTTAGACATTTACATAATTCATGAGATGATCCCCCAATAAGTCTAGTATCACTAATGCATATGATATTTTTATAATTAGAAATGTCAGCAAGGAACTTCTAAAATGTCATCTTTTAGTTAATGTGGTTATATGCAATATTATTTCTGACATTAGCACGGTGTTAAATCTTTCCATATTTATATAAGGCATGATATCTGAATTCATGGAACAGAAGTTAAATTTTTTCTTCATAAGCTTAAAACAATTCTCTAACTTAAGAAAATATGATAGAAAGAACAGGCTTTTAGTAAGAGTCAAACTTATTCTTTTCAGGTAATTTAAATGGAGATTTATTCTTCATGTGATTTTATTCTCTAATTTTTGTTCTTTTTTTATAGTACAGAAGGAAATAGTTACTATATATTTCTTCCTGAGGCACACACTGTAAATATGCTGTGAGTCAGGAAAAGGCTGAGAAGTTCCAGGGTTGGCAAATTATTTTAGAAGGAAAAAATCATCAGAAACATGAGACTCCAAAGAAACAGATGTAAGAATTGCTTTTTATGATTTATTTTTTGCAGAAAGTTTTCCTAATTTTCCAATTTTAGGAATTATGTAGGTATATGGATCAGGATGGTTCAGAAAAAAAGATGTCAAGCTGTAGAAATTTAGAAAAAAATTAAAAATTGAAATGAAATAATATTGTTTTCAAATTCAATTTCAAAGAGATTAATTTATGTAAGACCCTGGATAATTTGGCAGCATACAAATAGGTAGATAATATGTCTGTTTTTATTAAGAAAATCAGAACAATGGTGAGAGCAAAAGAAATTAAAATCATTTTAGCATTTCTACTTCAGATTTTTTTTTTTCATGGCTTGTTTCGGCTGAGGAATTCTATTTTTCTTGAACTTACATATTGAACAAAATTAATTTGTTACAGAACTAGAATCTGTATGTTATTTGTTTCAGATACACAATCACAGTTGTTTTATATAAAAATCAAATAAAGGGAATAGCAGAAAATAGAGTAGAAGTTTTAGGATGTGAACCTGGGAGTGATTTAGTGTGTATTTTAATTGTGAGATTATCATTGACATGTTATGTACCAGAATAAGTTGTCAGCAATATAGTCATTCATAGTAACAGTAATTTAATATCCATATTAATATTAACATTAATATTTTATGAATGATATAAAATTACATTTCCATTGATATTTGTATTAATATTTTAAATTAGTCACATTAACTATATTAAATATAGATTCAGAAAGTAGAAAGGGGTCTTAGAGATTTTTGGTTGGCCCTTCCACCCACAGTAGGAACCCCTTCCATAAAATTCTATCCCTACTTTTTCTTAAATGTTTGTGATGGAAATCTCACTACTTTATCATGCAATCTACTATACTGCATGAACAAATCTGATTTTGAGCTAAACTCACCCATTTCTAGGTAGCAAAAGTGGTTGTGTTTAAAAAAAAAAAGGGGGGGGGCTGGGGAGAGTAGTAAGAGACAGAGTAGGGATCTCAGGAAGTCCATGACTTGGCAGAGGGCCTAGCCAAGGGCATTAAATGCTGATCCAGAGAGGGAAAATTTAAAAACCACAAACCATATTGCTTCCCATGTTCCTGGCATCACGAGCTTTCCCCCCCGCTGCTAGCTTTCCAAGAAACTCAGGAAACTGTTCAACAAAATGTATAGGACTCAAGTACTCTGACTTTTCATATTTTCTAGGTAGGATCAGATCTTATATTATCTTAGATTTAAGCTCTTTATGTATTTTTGGCTAGTTTCTGTTCATTGGATACTTAAAAATGTTCTCACTTCTGTAGAGTCATTTATTCACTGACTAAGGAAGCATCAGGTGCTGTAGCCACACTGACTGGGTTCATATCCTGCCTCTTCCATAGCAGCATCTTGAGCATGGTATCTAACTTATCTGTGCCTCAGTTTTCTCATGTGATAAAATGGGAATAAAATAGTACCTACCTTATTATGACATCTCAGTGTGTTAATATTGTGTACTTAGTTGTGTGCCTAGCATATAGTAATTGCTCAATAAACTTGTAGTTTATTAGAGAAGTTACACATTTCACCAATACTTATACATTCTTCTATTAATAAGTGAGGATTTACATACTTGTTATTGAGAAATTTAATCTCTTATTTTGTTTATGTAAGTCAATGCATTAGCAATGGGTTTTAAGACAGTCACAGCAGTATGAGTCACGGGAAAGAAAAAGATTTCTTCCTTCTACTGAAATATTTCTTTCACCTGATTCCTAAAATATTCCCCCAAAGAGACAAACTTTTATTCCACCTTTAAAGAGAAATAATTTTAAAAGATACACTCTAGAATGTTACATAATACAGTATACCTTTATTCATAATAAAATATTAATGGATGTCAGATTCTTTGTAGTTTTGAAAGGGTGAGATGGAAAGGGGAAAGATGTGAGAGTGAGGATATCAGTGAAGGGGAAACAGTTGGAGAAAAAGGGAAGCTGAAAGCACAGAAGCAAGCTCACCATATTATTTTGTTTCTCAGGTCTGTCCTATTTAGCTTCATGTAAATCCCCCAGGTAGTTTGAGTCCCGCGGAATTGGGAAAATGTCTTCCTTAATGGGAAATAAGCCTGTGAATTCTTTGAGAGTCCTTTCTTTCACTGCTCTGGCGTCTTCTCCTGGAATACTTGGAACTTTGAGATGATTTACTTTATAATTGGATGAAAAAAGAAATTGTGTGTTTCCCCAAATATGTCATTCTACTAAACTTATCCCTCTCTCCTCTAGTCCTCAATACTTCTCCCCCAGTGGCCCCTATTGTTTTTAAAAGCACCGCCATTCCAGGCTGCAAAACACAGAATCAGCTTCTACAACTCTGTCTGAAGTTTCTTTCAAGGCCACTCATGATCTTAATAGTCATATCACTATCTTGGTTCAGATTTTTACTCTTTATATGACAACTTCTAATTGACTTTGAGCTTTCATTTCTCCCTCTCTACCTCTAAATGATTGGAAAATCTCAATTCACCATTTAACTCCTTGGCCGAAAAATTTCTAGTGCTTTTGTATCACCTAAAAAGGAAAAATCTATTTTATTAGTAAAGCTGGCAAGGTCATTTCAGAAACCTGTTTAGCCCAATATTCACCTGCTGTACTTGCTCCTCATAATTTGATTAGCAGCATTGAACTGGCTCTCCTCAAATGCATTATGCTTTTTCATACTGTTCCCTCTGCTTAGAATGCTTAGTCTCTTTTTAACCACCCTTTGGTCTCTGAATAACCTTTAGGACCCTGATAAAATGTAACCACTGTGTGCAGTTTTTCCCGATATTCCTAGGCAGAACAGATTCTTTTTCTTTCTCCAACAGTTAGCTGTATGTTCATGTACTGATCTCTGTACTTCTCACAGAATGTTCCAGTTTTTTTTTTTTAATACCTTGTTTGTTCTTCTATGAGTTTCAAGAAGGGATGGATAGCGTTTGAATCTCAAACAGTAGTACACGATACACCATAGGTACTCAATAAATGTTGATTGTTCAATAGTTTATACCCCAGATTCCCCATCCCTACCTATTGAAATGCTACTTTCTAAGGCCCAACTCAAAGAATTTCCCTGATGGCATTCTTTCTGATTCTTTTCTACCCAGAGGGGGTTTTTTTTTTTTTTTTTAAATAAAAACCTATAATAATTCCTTTATTCCTCTGATTTGGAACTTTTAAATATCTTATAATTAAAAAATTACCTATTTTTTTTTGTAAGTTAACGAAATGGAATTTGTATAAGGATTTGTATAAGTCCTATAAATAAGAGATGTTTAGAAGGATATTTGCTGAACACAGTTAAGCCAGGGAAAGGCAATCCTTAGTACAGCTTCTGAAAAGATATGGGCAACCCAAATATTCTTTATTCCAAAACTTTCCCATAATATCTGATTTATTTCACTGCAGTTTGGGAGGACTGAAATTCTAAAGAGGAAAAATATATTTGTTATTGGTAATGAGAAGTTATCACACAGTATTTCACATAGTAGAAGGGGATTTATTCAATCTGATTTCTTTTCTTTAAAGCTAGTTAATGTTGGAAGATGGAGATAGAAAATTTGACCACCAGAAGGAACGTAATCTAGTTGCAGAGAGAACTTGGCGTGAGGGTAGAATGGCTGGATTTTACCTTGGCATTCTTGGGGCAATAAGGACTGGTACTAGGGACTAGAATGGAAGCTGAGTAAAGGAGGGGAGATGATGCCACAGACAACTGCAATCTGTTTAGAAAATTTTCTAGTGTTATGTTAGATAGTACTTTCTTCTTCCGGTCTGGCACCAGGAACCAGAATGCAGATTTGTCCTGATAGTAGTATAGGTCAGATACATTGTGGGGCAAATAGTTGCATGGGGACCTCAACATTTATTTGATGTGGAAAATGTGCCCACATTTCACAGTCTCTTAATAAATGCTTGGAGCATCACCTGCTCCTAAGTGGAGCTGCAAAAATAAACTTCTACACAATTTAATTTTTTTCTTATTGATAAATTCAGAGAATTATATGTAATGTCTAATGTAAAAGGATTTAATCGAAATCATTTAAGAAGAGGGAGGAGGAGCTGAAAGAAAACGGTAGGCCAAGAATTAAATAGACAGTAGAAATCGATATGAAGATCATTGGAAAAAAGCTATGAGAAAGTGAAATTGTATTATATTATTTAAATCACACGTTTGATGGTAATCCGTCAATATATTTGGACGATTGGAAACATTTTACAAAAGGAGGAAATTAATTTGGGGGATAAGCAGCTGAAAAGCATTGGGAGGAAAAAAATATTTGGGAGTCATTAGATATCTCCCTGGGAGATAGAGTTGGCAAAATGGCTGATTTTAAAAGGTTAACTATTCTCCTGAAGTCTCCCGAAAGACTGTAGACTAGCTTCATTTTATTCACTTTTGCTTAGAAAATGTTTCAACACTTAAAGATTTAGCAAGGAGACCACAAAGTAAAGACATTACATACTTTTCCAAAATAAACACTACTAATTGTAGAATTTCATCAAATACAAATGGAAGCTTTTTTTGTTAGTTTTTGTTTGCTTGTTTTTAACAGTTTCAAATTATTTGAAGAAAGAAAATATTTCATTTTCTTCGGAGGCCCAATTGTATGCTTTTGAGTTCCTAAACTCCCGTCTAGACCTGCAGGCATAATTTGATTGTGTGTGTGTGTGTGTGTGTGTGTGTGTGTGTGTGTGTGTGTGTGTGTTTTACGAGTTGTGTCAACATCTTACTAACTTCTCAAGTGTCAATGGCCCTGAAAATTTAAATCCACTGTACTAGATCATCTTTGGGACACCCAGCTTCAATGTGCTTTTAATTCCATGGACCTTTGTTCTTTTAGGTTTTATTTTTTTTAGTTTTTGAAACGCCTCCTTACACATACATGAGTAAGAAAGCATCTATGATAGAAATGGAGATGATGCCCTGAGAGGCAGACTACATTTCGGAAGTTCACCCTCGATACAGGGCTGGGGAAGGGAGCGATGTCGCGTGGCTCCCCAGGTCCGCGCGCCCTTCCTCAACACAGGCAGCGCCTCTGGGGCAGCTCCAAGTGCGTCGAGAGAAGTGTAATCCCTCCGCTAAGTACTTGGCTCTCAGTCTCCAATCACTAGTGGGAGCTGGAGAGGGCAAGTGAAAAAAAAAATTCCAGAGGCAGCCAAGGAGCGAGAGGAAAAAAAAGTCCGGCGGCGGCGGCGACGGTGGCGGCAGAGCGACCACGGCGGCCAGGAGTTGACGGTGCGGTCGGCGCGGGGCGCGGAGTTGGCGCGGGGCCTGCGCGGGCGCCGGGCCGGTTCGGGGACCGCGGGGACTGCAGCGCCGAGGACGCAGCGCCGGAGCGCAGTGGCGGGTAAGGCGCGGGCGGGCGCGGTGGGCCGGTCCCGCGCGCGGGAGGCTCCGCTGAGCGGGCGGGAGCGGAGCGGGCGCGGGGCGGGCGCGGGGCTCGGCGACGTCGCTCGGGGCAGGAGCGAGCGTGCAGGAGCGAGGAGAAGAGCGAGCGGAACAGCCGTGGGGCGGCGGGGAAGGGAGGGGGTCAGGCGGCGGCCGCCGGGCTTTGTGCGCGGGAGGCTCTGCCGGGACCCCGAGACCTCGTGTCCACGCTGCAAGGAGTCCGCGGCAGAGGCGGGTGCCGGCGGGACATGTGCTCCGTAGCTGGGAGTCGGGACAGCCCGCCCAGGGATGAGGCGGCAGGGAGAGTGAGGCGCAGTCTGGGAATCAGGGAGATGGGAGGGAGCTCGCCGGCCGGGGGCGAGGAGCCCGCCAAGACAGGACCCGAAGACGCCCAGCTAGGACGGAGCCACCTGCCTCGGACGCCTCCTGGGACCCAGCATTGTAGCGGGAGAAAGTGCGCAGCGGGCTGATCCGCGCGTCCCGGACCTGGCTCTGTCTGCGGCTGCCGCCTGTCTCTTTCTCTCTGTCTATTGCTCGCTCTGTCACGTTCTCATGTTTCTGTCCGTCTTCCTCTAGTCTCTGTCTTTCTCCCTCTCCCCACCCCTCTGTCTCGCTCTCCCTGGGTCTGTTTGTCTCTCTGTCTCCCTCTCCCTATACTCCCTTCTCTTGTCTTTCTGTCTCTGTGTGTCCCTCCCTCTCTGTCGCCTTATCTTTGTCCCTCTCTGTCTCCCACACTCCTTCGTTCTCATTTGGAGGCTGACTTTCTGCTTCTTGTCTCATCATCTTTCCTTTGCTCTGTCTCTCGCTCTCTGCGCCCATTTGTCTTCTCGTCCCTGTTTCTGTTAGGGCTCGGTTCTGTCTGTCCCTTGCTGGTGTTAGGATTTTAAACATCAAGATCTTCCGGAAGTTGTCGGGTGCGGTGTCATACTTCTTATGAGCAGCACCACTCCAGCTGGATTTGGGTCTTTCGCACTTGTTTTCTATACATTGGGAACACTGTGGCTTCCTTGAGTTATTAGAAATTGCTCTTTTCTTAGTCACCTCTCCACCAAGGTGAGGTCAGTGACTGAGCAGCTACAAAGGTGCCAGTGAAAGAAAACAGAAGAAGAGAGTTGTTTAATTGCCTCCAATATATAAAGAGAATGTACCAAACATATCTGGAGTGAAGCACAACCCCCTGAGAAAAGGTTCTTGAATTCTGGAAACACAAAAGCCTACACCAATAATGAAAAGACTCCGCCAGAAAATATTTGAAAATATTTGAAAATAATTTATACTAAACTGACGCCAACTAATATGTTTTCTTACATATTTTTTTAGGACCTAGCGACAGCTCTTCTAATTATTGTTTTGGAAAAATTATGGGGAATGCCCTATGTCAACTGGACATTTGTTTTAAGAAAATATTCAATCTGTACTGTTATAACTTTTTACACTCTAGTGATCAAGAAGAATTATTTCTAACTGCAAAGAAAATAGGAAAGGATTTGTCGGTAATTTTAAAACGAGACATTCCAGAGATCAATAATTTCTTTGGAAAACTTTCACTATAAGGATGTTTTGAAGGATATTACATCTTAATTAAATATGAAGGTTATTACACACTTAGATCATTGTGTGACACAAAAAAGGTTGGGTGCTATAAGCAAATAGTAGTGATGGTTTTTTTTTTTTTAAATGGGAAACATAGCTGGGAAATTAATTGCTCTGATTTTCACTGTTTTCTTTAGTCATGTATAATGTACCTTTGTTTTTAGCCAAATATGGCCTAGGGCTACAAAACTTGATACAGTGTGTTATTTGTCCAATCTGAATCGCCATTTAGAAAACCACCTTTTCCTTTTGGTTACAAGACATAAGTTGATATGATCTCATTAGTTATATACTAAGGTCTGCTGATGAATTTTAATGGCACTGATTTGTGATTTTAAATCAAAATGTTAGTTTTTGGTGAGTTAAAATCTTGATTTATGTCATGTTAGTGAATCATCACTATTTATAGGGGCTTTGCCACCTTGTCTGCCAGGTGCTGTACAGCATTTAGCTCAGGCAGGGTTGTCTGAAATTCCTGGTTAGATTATTGTCCCTGAGTGACGTGCTGCCTCTCCTCAAGGCGTGTTCATATATGTCCCTCAGAATGTTCCAGTCGTTAACATAATATTTATTAAAAGGAAATTGACTTAATATTTTCCTCATAAACTTTGAAAACTGTGTGAGATGGCCCGATAAATTATTTTTATTGCAGCAAATGCTGATTTTATTATTTGTTTATAAGGCAGTTTAAAATGTGATATCTTTTGGTACATATAGCACTCTTCACTCTTCTTTAGCACTCAACTTATATTTATTATTCAAATATAAAATCAGTTGTCTTCTAGTCCAACCTAATAAAGCCTTTCCTAATTTTCATAAGCGCCCTCATCGCTGTCTCTTGGGGGCTGCTGAGCATACTTCTCTTGGTGTTCACTTCTCCTCTGTATAATTACTTGCTTGGCTCTTCCTCACTGGGCTATTTTCTCGTTGAGCTGAGATAGTGTCTCTTTTCTTTCCTTCTCTGAATTTCAGATGCCCAGCAGAATACTTGGCATATGAAAGATACTGAAACAATACTTGAAAGATTATTTGTTCTCTTCTAGTTTGTCTCTAACGTATGATGCTAATTCTTAAGGGAAATACATTAACATGGTAATAATCACTGATCTTAGACTGAGGAATGAATGAGTCCTAGGAAGCATCGCATCATACACATTAATATTAAAGATGAAGTGGCCGAGGCTCACAGAGTTTGAAAACCATGCTCTGAAATAGACAGTGAAGTCACGTGGACTGTGGAACCAAGACCTTGTGCTATTTTCACTGTCACAGTTCTTTTCACTGGACTCCGGCTTACCTTTTTTCATTAGAAGGGGCTCTAAATCTATTATTAGATAGGAACAATTGTCTAAACACTGATGATTTCTTCTCATGCCAGCCAGTAACAGTCTTGCATGACATTTATCAATTTGCAATAACTGATAAGCACTTGTCATACATAAGCATGGAGGCAATGTTTGTCTTTCAGAACATTGACTTCTAAGGTGCTTTTATGTGCTAAGCAGTGTTTTGAGTGCTGTGTCATCTTGGGAAGAATATTTCTACCTGCAAAAATGATTTAAGCTCTCTTAAATTTTCTCCTCTACAACTTTTTGTGAGTGTGTTGAAGGGGGTGGAGAGGAAACGAAGTTTGGACCAGATTAGGGGCTCTTTTTGAAGTTTTTCTTTAGGGACCACCAATTTAACTCCCAGAACAACTGCAAATTCATCTGTTTCACATATCTGACTTCTCCGTGAGCTTTTGTTTCAAAAAAGGCTAACAGTTGAAAAAGTCTTGGAAACTACTTCACTTGATGTTTTCTGATCTTCTAGCTCTTGAATTTCATAATCAAGATAATTTCTAGCTCCAAATCTGGGGATCTGGAGGGTGGTTGATAAAAGTATTAAGGATAGAAGGAGATTTTGCCTGAGAGATACTCATTTCAGGTTTCCATATGCTAAAATTGACATGATGGCAGAAACTGAAGTAGAAGTTATTGCCATATAGAGAGGCAGGCTGGAATTCAGGGGAGGGAGGGGCCAGGGCTAGAAATATGGATTTAACAGTCATTCACATAGAATTAATGATTAAAATTGAAGAATAATAAAACTTTTCCGGAATAGAATCGAGAGAAATAAATGAAGATTTAGGGGTGGATAAGAGGGACATTTAATGACACTTCTGAATATTTTTTCAGCTCATCTATAGTATTAAGATAAAAAAGATAATGCATGATTTACATCAGACAGTAATCCATTTTCAAACTTTTATAATATCCATTTACATGCTAGTTATCTTAATTACATTCATTTTTGTTTAAATGTTTGAGTGCCTACTCTCTGCCTGGCATTATTATATTCTTCGAGGACATTGCAGCCATCTGAGACACAAGGTCCTTGCTGTCATTGAACTTGCACTCTAGAGAGTGGAAACGCAATGAACTGTAAACAAGTACATGAGTAAGATTATTTTCAATAGTGTTGTCATGAGAAAAATAAGACAGGGTGATAGGACAGTGAGTGACTGGGCTACTTTCTGTGCAGTGGTCAAGGAAGGCCTCTCCAAGGACATCCCTGAACAACAAGAAAAAGCCAGCTCAGTGAAGATCTGGGAGAATGTCCTGGCAGAGGGAGCGTGAAGGCTGTCTCTAAAGCAGCAGCAAGCTGGGTGCACACTGGCCTGTGTGGTTGGACTCAGGCAGTTGCGGGAAGTAGTAGGAATGAGGTCAGGGAGATGGCCAGGCCTTATGAAGTATGCATTTTATCCAAAGTACATCTGATTGGCACACCTTGGAGGATTTTAAATCTTACTTAACATGTCTGTCTGCAGTATGAGCAAGAATGGTAGAAGATAATGTGGGAGGCTTTGAGAAGGATCTGGTTGAGAGTTCCGTGGTTTCACCATTGGTGGAACCTGGAGGGATGGATCAGACACTGTTCTTATCACTGAGTAAGTCACTGAGTTGAATTAGGCTTTTTTGCCCTCTTCCTTTCTTTCTCTCTTTCCTTCCTTCCTTCCTTCCTTCCTTCCTTCCTTCCTTCCTTCCTTCCTTCCTTCCTTCCTTCCTTCCTTCCTTCCTTCCTTCCTTCCTTCCTTCCTTCCTTTTTCCTTCCTTCCTTTTTCCTTCCTTCCTTCTTTCTCCTCTCTCTCTCTCTCCTCTCTCTCACTCTCTCTCTCTCTCTCTCTCTCTCTCGCCTTGATCTACATTACAGCAATTCTCTGGTTCAGCAGTTGCTTTTACTTTTAAATTGCAGACCTCAGCACCTCATAGTTCCCAGATGTCACATAAAATTTGCATTCTGGTTACAAGGGAAAGGAAGCAAGTCAGAATTCTCTATTCAGGTTTGAGTGTCATTTTTCTCTACCCCTCAGCTTTGAAAACGTTGCAAGCTTCTTGAAAGACTCCACTGTAAAGTTCACATTGTTAGATCTGGAACTCACCCATCATTGTACCCTAACCCCTTGCAAAGAGCTAGTATACAGTAGACATTCAGTAAATATTTGTGGAATGCTGTTGGATGCAGTCTGCTAGAGACCCATAATTTTCATTCAGCTGACTTTATTTTTCCTGTCTATCAACCAGTATATGGCTCCATGTGCCTTCAGCTTTAGAAGATATTAAGTAGCAAGTTTACAAATGATTTTTCTGATGGTTGTATTTACTTACTGGCTAAAGAAAAAAAAAAGATACAATCCAATATATCTCTTTATAACATTTCTTGCCTGGCTGTCTTGAGATAAACATTTTAGTCATTTTCATAACAGTTAGATAGATATGGACTTAAACAAGTACAGACACATCTGTCACTAGTTAAATTTGTTGATTTATGAATCTAAAATGATTCCAAGGAAGTCTGTAATGATGGTGCCTTTGTCTAAATTAATGTCTTGATAGAAATCAGTGAGTTTTATCTAAGTAATACACTTTGCAACCATCTACATAAAGTGCTAAATTATTATCAGTTCTTTTTCTGGAAACAAGCCACTATTCTGCTGTTGTCCAATAAACATTTAGTCATAATGCTACACATAGTGGGGGAGTAACCCCTCATTCCTCTTGTTGCAGAATGTAACGCTCTACTTAAATGCGTTGCAAACTACTGACATCACATTTTTATGTATCTAGCAATTATCTTTCACTATTTCTTTAGAGCTTTTTCAGTTATTCAAGAATCCCTTCTGCATTTCTTCACTTTTTCACCCTAACCATTGTGTTTTATGCCCAAAACTAATAAAAATGTATTACCAAACAAGCAAACAAAAAACCCAAAACAAAACAGAAAAGGAGTCCCTTCTGTATGTGGACTTCTTCTCTTCCTCTAACTTGATTTTGCTAAAACCTCATGCGTTGTTCCCATTATCTTCTATGTCAGGCATCCGCTGTTTGCCTCTCCAGATCCACTTCTACATCATGCTGTCTGCCCACGAGAACACCTGGGTGAACAGCTCTGATTTCCAGATGGCTTAGGGCATTGGGGAGCCCCAGCAGGGATTAGAGGGAGATTGGAGAGAGGGTATTTATTCTCTTGGCTCCTTCTCTGCTAGATCAACTTAGGCTGCCTGTGTCCCTCACAGAAATTCACTGCTCTCTTTAGGTAGCCTTCTCTATATTACTCTGTCCTTTCAGATTCCAGTAATCTCCGGAACAGCTGCTCTGCTTTTACTTCCCTGATTTACTCCACTACCATTCAGGTTCTTTTACATTCCTCCTCCTCTTCTTACCAGATGTGGTAACAGTTAAGGCCCCATTTTCTGTTGATTCAACTTCTGAAAAGCCTCCTCTTTTTTGGAAACCTCTTGGATTGATAAGAGCATCTATCAATCTACTGGGCATCTACTTTCCACTCCAAATTTTATGCTTCTGTCTATGCACAATGGTGCGGAAAATCTACGTTGTTATTGTATAAATACTTTTCTGTCAACCAGTTTATTGGTTTCAACTTCTTCCTTGATAGCCTGTATACCTTCTACATATGTAATTTGGTTGTCTCATTCATTCTTTCAATCATTCATTCATCCAGTGCATATTTATAGACTCATTAGGACCAAGCACTGTGGTAGGGAGTAATAGAAAGGAGTAGCATTTGCTTGAGATCACAAGCAACTGAAAGGCAGGGGTGTTTCTAAGTGGCTTTGTTGACCAGCATTTTATGCAAGCTCTTCAGTTAGGAATTTTAAAAGCTTTTCTCAATGATATAAATCATAAATCTTCTTGATAGGAGAATTAGAAATTTCAGGTAAACCTACAGAAAATAAATTGCCTTATACTATTATCTAAAATTACTATCTTGATACACACACACACACACACACATATAAACTTTAAGAATTTTCTTGTGCATTTTTATGTATTTTTAAACAAAAATGAGATCCTGTTACTTGCATATTTCACTTAACCATACATCGACAACACCATTCTATATCAATCTATTCATTTTGAAACATAATATTTAATGTATAATAATTTAATATAAAATCACAAGCTTCCCTGTCTTCCTACTGGGTTATATTTTTTAGGATTTTTAAAAAGTTAGATAGTCATGAAGAAGAAAACAAAAAATGATCAATAATTCTACCACACATATAATCTTTGAAAATTATGAGATACTTGGAACTTTAGATACATAAATGGCTTAAGTCATGCAGATTTTTATTTCACCCAAACTCCCTTAGATTGTAATGTCTGATAATGTTAATTAAATGATAGCAGAAAGGGAAAATAATTTAAACAAACTTCTCTTGTTTAGTAATCACTTTCAAGATAGTTTTAGGCCTAATACCATTGCTAGTTCTTTTTGTCTCATATGTTAAGTGAAAAATTGGAGTTTGAAGTAGTATGAGGTATTTTACTAATTCACATAAGCAATTTACATATAACAGTATGTTTTACTTGATTGCATTTGTTTTCCCAATGTATTCCACAGAACAGTGGTTTTGTCGAGTGTCAAGTGTATAGCCAGCCCAAGAAAGATTCCGTGGGTGTCCCCATAGCCTATTGGTTAACTGTGCAGACTCCGGAGTTGTCTTGGCTCTGAATATTGGCTCTATCACTTGTTAGCTGTATGACCTTGGCCAAGTTACTGAAACTTCTGTGTCTCCGCCTCATCATCTGTAAAATGGGGATGACAATAATAGCGATTATAGGTTTGTTTGAGGATTAGAATAGTGTATATTTGTAAAGTGTTTAGAACAATGCCAGGCACATCGTAAATACCACAGAAGCATTGATAAGTAAATAAATGATCAAGAAATCTTGGAATTTCTTGTATTTTAAAACTACAAGCTTTCTCTGAGACTTTATTATGCTGATGTGCATTGTGACAATCCTCAAAAGGGGTTTTTGACCCTTCTAGTTTTCCCTGCATATATCACTGGACTAATGTGCCTCAGAACACACTTTGGGAAAAGATGAATACAAATAATTGAATAAACATTTAACCAGTGTATTATTGTCTCCTGAAAGAAAGGGACCATTCTTATTGCCGGCACTTGTTCTTCTACCTATCACCCTTATCATAGAGTAGGAACCAAACACAGCTTATTATTATTATTTTAATTTCTTCCCTCTTTTTCATTTTAGAAGTGAATTTTTTTTTTCATTACTCAGAGGAAGAATTTCTGCCGTTATAGATGTATCTTCTGGGAATAGTTGAACTCAATGTTTACAGTGTCTAATATTTTTTAAAAAGCTACTTATTGTTATTTTTTCTAATAATTAAGAGTGCATATTCATTGAAGTGAACCTGAGAAGTATAGGGAACTGTAACAAATAAAATAAAAATCACTCTTCTAACACAAAGAAATAGCCACTATTAACATTTTGGGTCCTTTTTTCTTTATATAATTGGGGACATAATATAATATAGTTTTGTGTCCTGCCTTTCTTTTTCCATTGACTTTATTTATAAAATATTCTCAGTCCAAGACATGCAGTGATTTCTGGCCTTCAGATGCTTGGTAATCTACATTTCAAAGGAGCTTCCTTCCTTACTTACCAAATCCTGTGGCCAGAGACAATATGAAAATAAAATGGTGTATCTAGAATGAGTTTCTCTCTTATTTTAAGTATTCTCGGAAATTGGAACCACCTGGTAAGCAGTTGGCAATTCTGTTTAAAAGACCTGGAGTAGGTGACCTCAGGTTGCTTCATTTTTATGAGTCATTCCAGTGTTCTAGCCAACAGCCAGATGGACACACAGGAATCCATGACCAGGCGCGTTTGGAGGCGTTACTTACTCACCCTGAATGACTGTGAGTGAACTTATATAATGTTGAGATTAACTAGGAAATGTTATTCAGGGAAACCTGAATTATTCCAAAATAAATGTAACTATTTAATTTTTAAATAATAAATCTGGTTGTGTGTGTGTGTGTGTGTGTGTGTGTGTGTGTGTGTGGAGGTAGGGTTCTAATAATATACTGATATGGAAGACAAACATTGCCTCTAAGTATTTTATTTTGTCCTATAATTTTGAATAGAAATAATATTGTATTTATATGGCGGTATGTAAGAACTTCAGAAATACTAATTGTCATAAATTTCACTCTGTGTACTTCATAAAGGATAGATGCTGTAATGATTAGAATATATCTGCTCAGTAAGTCCTTTTCCATTCAAAAGTCCTCAACAATTTTGAATCCATCTCACTTGAGATTAAATTAATTGTTCTTTAAAACACTTATCTTTAACATCTGCAGCAAATGAAAATATTTAAGCTCTTTCTGAAGAGGAAAACCATGCTACACTGTTTAATTGAATTAAATTAGCTTTTCATGGAAATTTACCTAGGAGCTGGTTCTGGAACCAATTTGGAAAATGATCTTTGTATTCTGTGGCATTTATGTTTGATTATGTTTTTCTTAGTAATTCTCAATGGACCTGATTCACTCCTTGCTTTAGTCATCAAACTCTTACAATTTTTTGTAGGCAAATTAGGCATTTCCTACCCCATAATTATGCATATTTATGAAATAATGTATGCTTCCTCCTTATATATAGATGTTATAAGAAATTCTTAATTCTATAACTTAATTCTGTAGCAATCTATAAACTGTGTTAAGGCTGAGATAAAACAGTCATATATAAATTAACTTCTTCCAAAAAATGTTTTGTAAAATTTAAGTTTTGGCACCTTTACTGATAAAAGTCGAAGTTGCTGTATGTAAAAACAGCAGATAATCCAAAACTTCTTGTAAACCTATTGCCTGGGAGCAGTCTGTATTTAAGAAGCATCAAAGATTTTTCACACTATATTTTCTGCATTCTCTCTTATGCTTATCTGTTGTTTTACAGAGCCATGAAGACATTGAAAATTGATTACAAAAACTCAATTTTCAAGTTTTTTAGCTATAAAATTTATCCTTTATGATCAACAGCATAGGGACATTATTTTATATGCTTGGTACAAGGACTATAACATAATGCTTTTATTTTTTGAATACTACATATTTAGCAGCTTAAAGATATCTGAAACATATTTAGCTTTTAAAAAAATCTTTGTGGTACCTGCCACAATCTGAATGTTAAAATTGGCTGTTTTCTCCTCAATACTGTGAATACATGAATTTTCACTGCATTCTCTTTTACTCTCCTCTAACTGCCTCCTCCCCTTTCCCTTCTTCCTTCTCTTTTTCTCTCTCACTTTTGCGCTAGATTTGCAAACACCTTTTCCTCTGGCTACTTTTTCTGAGCCAGAGGGGGTTAAAACATGCTCATTCTATGAGCCTGAACTTCTAGGATACTTCCAGCATCCATATTAGCTTACCATCTTCTGACGGATTGGAATTTTGACTAAGTTATCATAATTTGAATAATAATTGGTATTCAGTAGACATAATATTAAGATACTTTAATATTATCATAGACTGATAATAACAGTAAGATGTTTTTCTGTTTTGTTATATAATCACTCACGTAATTGTATAATTTCACTCAAAGTGTTTTGATGGAATGTACATGTTTTAAACATTTAAACAGATTTTCACAACTAAAAAAAGCTGAAAATGACACAGATATATAGTATATAAAATATATTGTACATATCGTTTCAGTCTAGACACTTTTCATTACTTAATAGAATCTCTTTGATATAAAAAATCTGTAATTGTGTTATATAGGGTTTTCACTAAATACTCTCTCTAGCTCCTATTTTATTTGAAATTTCATTTATTTATAATTGTGGTTTGAAATTTGTTATTATGTGTTGATCAACATTTTCCTGATAACTTATGAGCATGTAACAGCCTGACTTACCATGAGACTAAATTCCTTTTTTTTTGGCTCATCTTGCCTAACCCTGGAAGGTATAATGCAGTTTAACAATAGTGTTTTACATCTTTAGTTTGCAAATAATGTCTTTCTTATAAATAGAATTATTAAATATTTATGTAGTATGAATGAACTTGATGCCATATGTGTCAGAGAAATAGTGTCTTGCTCTAAGGGAAAAGATGTTTAAAATCACATAATACATTATCAAAAAATAAATGCAGAGCACAGATAAACTGAATGTAGGAAAGACAAAATAAGTCAATGAGAATATTTATGAAATACCAGGTTGATGCAGGTCTATTATTCTGTCCTTAGGCAGTGCCATCAGGGGACATGTTAAAGAAGTCTAGGATTGGTGTTCCGTGATTCCACTTTTAAAATTTACTGAATTTTAGTTTTCTTCAATGTAAACCACTGTTCTCTTTTTGGGACTGATTAGAATTTCTTTGTTTAGCTTCTTGGCTTTATATTTCCTTCCTGAATGAAATTATGTGTGTTCTAGCGGAAGTATAGCAGCCATTCGTTAGCTCTACATTTGCTCGTCCATGCTTTCCATTGTTGTATAGAGGCTATGTGTCTTAACATCGCCAATGTTTCCTTGTTGCCTTCACTTTTATAGGCTTAAAGATTGCTGATTTTTCTTGTTTTTCTTCATAGGTCCTGTGGTCCCCTGATCATTTATTTTTATTTATATTTTTATTAGATTTTCCTCAGTTTCTAAATCTTTTTTGAATTAGAGTTATAGTTTTTTTTTTTTTTTTTTCATTCAGCAGTAGATATTTTTGGAGGGCCAGGCTGTGTTAGATTAGCACTGCACGTAGTATTATAAGTAAAGAAGAACTGTGGTTTTAAGGAGGATGAGAATCGTGTGTTTTTGTTCTTAGGCGATGTTGGTGCCATTGGTAGCTTTGTTGGCCATGGGAACACATCAGTGCAGTGACTTTCGAGCTCCCTGCTGTTGTAACTAAGGCTCATTATCCTGGGAAGTACAGTCTGTATATTTCCTCCCCTACATGCATAACCCCATAGTTTTCCACTTCGAATCTTATTTGATGTCCCCCTAGTAACTCATAAAATTTTGGAAATCTTGTAGGTTATCCCACTGTCTTGGCATTACATGTACTGGAAAAACTTAGTATCTTGTAGACCTGGAAAATTTAATTTACATTTCCTCTTCTACATCATTTATAAAGATGTTAAATAAGACCACTTCCAGCACCTTCGCTATTTATAGTTTTCCTGCCAAAGTAATGCCTTTTTTCACTGTATTCTTTGTTTCTCCAGTAAAAGTTAACCTAATCCTATGGTGACTCAGTTCTTTTTAATAACTTTTGTGGTAGTACCTTGTCAAGGGCTTTTTAAAAAAATGGGGTGGATTATATCCATGGTTTCTCCCTTGAGGTTCCACTCAGCTTTTAATTTGCCAATACATGATTACCCCTGAAAAAATCAAAACTAGTTCCCCCACCATTACCTGAATTCTTCAGTGACCTTATGCGTTAGCATATATAGACCTCACAAATTTGCCAAATTTCTAAGAAATAATTATAACACTAAATTGGAGAAATATGAAAAGCTGTGGGTAAAAAAAGGCGAAAGTTAGCATTAATGTGGGTGGTTAAATTATATAAGCAAGCAAAAAAAGAGGTTACCATGTTTGACTCTTTCTTAGATTCCAATAAATGTGCTGAATAAGCCCATCTCATTTAAGATAGTAGTGATCGTCATCCATTTTACTTTTGAAGGAACTTAAAGCACAGTGAGATTCAGCAGGTGGTAGTCCAGGGTTCTAATATAGGACCCTCTGATTTTAAATCCATGTTTAAAGGATGGAAGCCTTATTAGAGCCAGATTTTGTGTTAATTATTGATGACATAGAGATGACCAGTACTCAGCCATTTACCATTTTGGTCCATGAGTTTGGAAAGATTCCCGAGGGATGGAAGAGACCTGTGCATAACAACTGTATGGGATGGTAATTACGTGTGAAAGGTGCTGGAAGAGCATAGAGAAAGGTTGATTATTAAAGAGTGTTCAAGATAGAGACTTGGCTTATTGATCATATTTTGAGAAGAGAGATGGATAGGAAAAGTGTTTAAAAACTTTGAAAAAATATATTTTGTACCTTAATCAGTATAATCTCTGCCTCCCCTCCCCTTCAGTTATGGATCATATCTATACAGAGAGTTGGCACTGTTTTTGTAGAGCAAAGTTACCACATCTTCACTAAAATTGACTTCTCTTTGATCTACATTTTTTTGTGTGATGAGAGAAAGAAATAGATAGTTAGCTAACTGAGGGCATTTAACATGGGTTAAATGTAGTGGCATTTTAGTGAATTTGGGAAATCAAACAGATCAGGTAATTTGCTAAGAAGACAGAGATGCAAATGATAAAAAAAAAAAGATCATTTAAAATTGATCAATTTATACGCAATGACATTTTTAAATGTAAACAATTATTTTGAAGGGAGTACCATACCTAATAGTAAACATTCACTTGTGGGGCTTCACAAAAGTTCAGTTGTTGGAAGGGACCAAAAGGTATGAATTAAAAACACAGTTTAAATCTTCAAGGAGAGTTTAATTTTGAACCTCTTGTAAATCAATATTCGAATATTTAAATGGACTTTAGATCATCATCTATAATAGATTTATTACCTAAATTTTATCTCCCATATTTTGATTTGTCAGAATATGCTAGAGTGAAATGAAATCACTGTTGCTGTTCTTCAAGCTGGTTTGCAACCTACCTAACGTGGCATTGTCTGCCTGTCAGACAGCTTGCTTTATATCCTCTCACATATCTTTCTAGTAGGAGTTATAAAACCTCTTTTTCTGTTGTTTTAAGCATAACACTGTTTTTGTTTTTGTTTTTGTTTGTTTGTTTTCAGAGCAAAATGCAATGGGGTATATTGGCAGTGGCCATAGAGTTTAGCCGAGGCAGAATTATTAAATTAAAAAAGAAATCTTTAGTTTTCAAAATAACTAGATTAAATATGTATTTTACGGGGAGCTAACGTGCTATGAGGAAAGCAAAGTTTCAAATAGATTTAGGCATTAAAAGCGAAATGGTAAATGAAAAAAACTTAACATTAAAATATTATGTATGTGTTAAATCAACACGTTTTGCTAGTCCAGTGATGATCATTTGATTTTGCAAGCATGCGTAAATATCACAGAAACATACTAAGCTATAGTATAATTTATAACAAATACAAAGCTCCCTTAGTGACTTCTTATATTCCAAAATACAATTTTTCCATTATGGAAAATTGTGTTTATGTTCAACATAAATAATCGGATATTTGTTTCACTAATGATCTAGATTATTTTAAAATCATGTTACTGTATTTAACGATGTGACCTCTGTTCCGCAGCCTATACTGTAGGCTTGTTATGCATGTCAAGGGTATTTCCTTTTGTTTGTTCTCGTTTTACCTGCCATTTAAATCACTGAATGACCCCTTCATAATTTTATTATGAAGCTGTATAATAAGGAAGGACCAGTTGATCATTTTTTACTTTAACTTTCATAATCTTATATAATTCAGATCTTCTTTGTGTTCTCATTTCTCAGGTCAAATAATTCTTGTTTAGCAATTTCTCATCACAGTAATGAATGAGTTAGAGTAATATGTTTCAATACATTCATGGTTCTTATTTTAGCATTGTACATCTGTTCTCTTTTTCAGAGGAGGGAGGCAAGGGGTACATTGAGGAGAACAATGATTGGGAAGCAGGAAAGGCCATAATTAGTTTTGGAATCTCAGACTAATCACTTAAATAAAAGATTGGCTAAGTTCTCTAAGGTCTTTCTGGCTCTGAAATGCTGTGATTTGGTAACCCAAGTTGGCCAATCCTATCATAGTTAAAGATCGTAGTATAGCTGTGGTTTCTTGAAAGCAAGACACCGTAAGTGTTTCATGTTTGTATTTTTTTCCTCAGGTTTTTTTTTTTTTTTTGGAATTTTGGAGACAAAGCATATTTACAAATTAAGTCCCTAACCTATCACCTCTGAGATTTTATAGTTCTTTACATGAGAGACTGATACTTAAAAAATTCATATAATTATACTATGTACCATTTTACATGCTTTTATAAAGAAACCTTTTACTTGGGGTTTACAAATAATTTTGTTTAGTACGAAGTAATTATGCTTCAGTCAATACCATACTTTCTTGGAAGTATTTTCTAAGAACTTGAAGCAGTTGTTGAAAACATTTTTGTTGAAAAGTCAGATTCAGTTTTATGTTTGTGTTGGATTCTAATGGCTAATTTTACTATACATAAAGTATGTAGAGCATGCCAGCAATATGATAAAATAGTTTTTGTGATTGTAACGTTCACTAATTAATAAGAACAACTTTCTGAGTGCCTTATTGGTTACCTTTATTTCTATGACTCCCCATTTTAAGTATTCTTTTTTTAAAACTGTTTTTAATATAAAAGCAAAGACTAAACTAGTTTGAAATGTTGTCCAGTTAAACTGGTTCTTGGTATGAGAAAGTAATGCCCGTTGTATCTTTTCCTTAAATATTTTTTTCATATTGCTCTAGGATTGGTTTAATGTTCAAATGCCTTTAAAATGTCCAGGATACTTGATATATTATTATTTTCAAGTTGATTAGTAATTTCCTTTTAAGGCCTATATTTTCATACAGCAGTCAACTCTACTGTTTTTGCGTGTGAAGATTTCAGTGGCATTTTCAAGATTATCCATAACAAACTTTCCTTATAGTATGTCAATATGTTAAAAGAATCTAGGCTAGCAGGAAGATTGTACTTAGTCAAGTAAAATTGTACTTTTACTAAGCTAAGCAAAATAGAAAAAACAAATAAATCATCGGTGTCCCTAAAAATTCATCCTGGACCATTTGCTGTTAACATAAAGCAGGAAGCTTCCACTGAAAACTATGGAGTTGCTTTGTTTCACATGAATTGTTTGCTCTTTTAAGTAAGGGAAACAAGGCAAGGAAAAAGTTGAAGTTCTTAAGAAATGCTGAAAATGTTCTTGGCCGTAGCGGATGGATTAGTGTTCATGATACTAAAACTCATGAATCAGAAATGAGGAAGACTGTAAAACAGTAAGGCCAGTTGCCCCTTCATATGGACTCCTTTTTTGGAAGTTGGATCGAAAAAATGAAAAAGATAATCTGATTACCTTTATGTCCAAGATGTATTATTTTATTTATTAGTTTTTCTATAGATACTATTCTTTTTACTTGTTCTTTTCCCTTCTTTTGAGTCCTAATTCATAGCTCACTTTCAGAAATTATTCTATTAATCCCATTTCACTGGATCCGTGTCTTCCTTTCCTTGGCCCCAACCCTCTTTTATTCTTGCGTACTCTGCATTGTATCAATTTGTAATTACTAGTTTCTTGAATTGTTAGTGTAATCAGCATCTTTACCATTTTAACTGTATTGAATGCCAGGAGCTGTCTTCTCTTTCTCTGTTTTTGTACACATTTCACGATATGGAGATAACACCCGAAAGGTGCTTGGTCAGTGTCGATTGACTTCCCTACTTTGTACACTTCTAACCTTTATTTCCTTGTCATTGTGGAAATTTTCACTTTGAGAATACGCGAGGAGGCTTAGGATTTTTAAAAAGTGCCATTTGTTGCATTTGTTTTAAAAATGCATTCTGAGACATAAAATAGGAAACAATTCTCTTCTGTTTTTGACTGAAGCCATTTGTAGATGTTCTACGCTGGAATTTGGAGGCCAAGGCCTGGGTTTGGGTCTCAGCTGTCCCAGTGTCCTCATCTGTAAAATGGGGATAAGAAGGAGATCTACTTAGCAAGAATGTTCTGGAACTTAAATGAAGTACCTAGAACTCTGCCTTATACAATAGTTGTTTAGTAAATGTTCACTCTTGTCTTGTCCTTTGTTTTAAATATCTTTAAGTGGCACTGGTACTCAGCCTGCTTTACTAGGGATCTCTATAAGACTGTTCTACGAAAATGGAATGAAGAAAATTTAGAAATCTAATTGATCAATTTTAATGAGAACATTTTTTAGAACATGTTTCCAAATGCAAAAGTTTTAGGTCACTGATATTCATATTAAAATGTTAACTCCCTGGTTAGAAACAAGAAGTTCTTAGAAACAGCGTTATTTCCTCCCCTTTTTATTCGATTTGGGATCCTTCCATTTCTATTTCAAATGCTTGCTTCTAAAAAAAAGTTTATATAATGAAATAAGAGGATGAATTATGTTTTTATTAATTTGAATGACATTTTCCCCTTGGATGCATTATGAAAAGTCTGGTTAAGTTTAGCGTTAGTGGCGCTTGAAGAGATGTTAATATTCAGCAAGTGTTTAGTTGCATGACATGATCAGTTTACACTATTGCAGAACCTTAATTAAAGTTTTATTAAACTGTGTAAACCATGATCCAGTTTGGATTTGAAAGTAGATAGACATCTGTTTCTAATATTATTACTACAGTTAGAAATTAATAACTTTTTTTTTCTGAAAGTCTGAAAGTTTCCCTTTTGAAACTTTTGTTTCTATATCCTCATTATTTTCTCTGTATTAACATGTTAAGGTTACTTTAAAAATCACATTTATAATCTATCCCATAGCTATACAAAAGAAATTCAGGGGCGTTGGGAAATATTTTATAGAACACTATAACAAGACTCCTTTGTTTTATGTTAAAAGCTGATGTCTATGGTGTTGCTTCAGAAGCAGTGAAGACAGTTTTCTTGATTGAGAACCCTTGTCCCCTCCTACCCTCCCTCCCTTTTTTTTCCCTCCCTCCCCCCACCCCTTTAATGAATTGAAGATTAATTCTAGGTAAATTTTGGTGTCATTTTGCTCACTTAAGCGGTAAGCATAAAGTGCTCTAATTTTAGTGTGTTTCTTTGCCTCAGTGACATTAGAAGATTCATAAGCACATGCATTTCTTCAGCTAATTGTATATGTATTTTCCTTTTCGTTCTGGAAAGGAATCTTGATGCCATAGTTTACGCAGACAGAATACTTAAAGCTACTAGAGTGAAAACATCAGAATTTAAATGTCCTATTAAAATTTCTTACTAAAATAGTAGAAAACAAATTTCGTGATATCCCAAAGTTCAGACTTCATTAATTTACTATATTGCTATGTCTTAGTTCTGCCAGAACTGATTACTTAATTAAATGACTACAAGTTTAATGGACACTCTGTAAAACTTAGGAAGAAGTCAAAAAGGAAATTGCACTACTTGGAATCCTTTATTTGTAATCATTTTGATAGGTTTTCCTCACTATTTCTCATGTGTTATTTTTAGATTTTAAAAAGCTGGGATGTTACCATCTTTATTTTGTATTTTGTTTGATTTTTGCTTGAAATTATATTATGAATGATTTCTCATGTCATTAAATATACTTCAAAATATTTTAGTTAATAACTGGAAAATATTCACTTGTTTATATTTTTCTTATTTTTTTATACATGATGCTGCAGTAAGCATTTTTTATGAATAGACCTTTAAATATTTACTTGATGGCTTTTACATATAACATCAAATTGCTTATCAGTGAAGTCATTCTAATTTATAATACTACAAGTATGGTATCTATTTAATTTTACCCATATTTTTAGATATGTTAATAAATATTTCAGTTATATCCACGAAGTCTCCATTATGCCCAGAAAAGACAAAATAAAATGTAAAAGACCCAAACAATACTTTTGAATAAGTAGGAGTGTGCTTCATGTTATTTTTATTAGGAAAAAAAAGAAAAACAAGTTTTACTACTTAGAAATACTGACCATTACCTTTGATAGATAATTTCTTAAAATTTATAAAAGAAATGCAAATTAGCTCTAATCATTTTTCTGTTATATGGTTCTAAGTTTTAATTTGTAACAATAGGAATGATTTAAGGAAAAGCTATTAATTCACACAAAAATCTTTGAAGTCAAAGGCAGAAAAGACCTTAGGGAAAAGTCTAATCAAATTCTTAATTGATATGCAAGTAAGACTTAAGATGGTTTTGTGCTTTGTGAAAATTCCCTCATATTGTAGTAGAGCTACAGAAACTAAGTTGACCGATTCCTGCTCTTTTCTTACTTTAAAACGTGTAGGCTTTTAAGTGAAACATTTTTTTTCGTATTAAAGGGTGTATAACATGTATATTTTAAGGAATAATAGAATGAGTGCTCCTATATCTACTAGACAGCTCATGAAACAAAGACCAATATCTTTTAAGCTGCCTATGTACCTTTCAGTCACATCTTACTACTTTTTTTCTCATCTGAGCAAACACTAAACTGACTTTTTATTGTTCACTTTTTTTACTCAATTTACCATATGCATGTGTATCCCTAAGCAGTATATTTTGAGCTTTGTAAAAATACCATTTTTTTGGTCTAAATTTTAATATGTATTGGCACGAAGCTTGTACTGGCTCCAGTTTATGTCTGTCTCTATATTCTTTTGGCTCCATCAACCCCTCAGACCTCAGCTACTTTCCCTACTTTCTTTTCAGTGTGGACCCAGTAATAACTCATGCCATTCTCATGGGTATAAAGACATGGCTCTTTCATAATAACCTAATCTTGGATGCCATAGGTTTTGGTGCAGACTTCATATGATCTTTGCGGTGAGAGCTGGAGCAAATCCAAGGCAAGGTCTAACAGTCTAGACCCACAGAGCCTCTCGGGCTTCCCCAGCAGCTACCTAGAGGGGCCAGATAACGTAGCCTGGACATACAGAATTATCATGCTGTGTAACAGACACTGACCAATGAGTGATGAGAGATAGGGAGGAGATAGGAAATAAATTGCTTCCATTTGGACTGCCACTGTGGAGATGTTCATTTTAGCCAACTGTGATTTCTTATAAAGCTTTGGCCAGTTTATTAATATATACCCTTATCGTTGTTTTCCCTTCTGTTCTGCCCCATTTCCCCTTTACCTTCACTCTTCCTTTGCTGTACTTGCCAAAAAATCAGTGGCATATGTGCTTTGTCTTAAACTCTGATTAATAAGGAACAGGAATAGAAATCAATACTTGGATGGGGTTTAATAGTTGGACTGCTTACCTCTTTGAAGGCCATGAGGACTACCTGTAGTAAGGGAACTGACAGTGCCCTCCAGCATGCAGTGACATCACAAAGACTACAGCTTTTACCTGTGATTATTTGGTGTGAATTGTGTGTGAAAGGCAAACTATGTTACTTATGTACTTGATCGATAGAAGGGCATATAGATAATGATTAGGATTTTTATGTTTTGATAGCTATAGAACCCTTGAAAAAGAAAAGGATAGGCCCAGGATATCTGACAGTCAAACTAAGACACACTGCGAGGGCCGAGGACCTCTATAATTGCTTTAAGAGGGCCTCATTTCTGTACCACAGAGAATATTATGCTGAAAACTAGGCCCAGGATCTCATCATAATGGTGGCAGGGCTGCAGGTAGATGAAGTGTATCATTTTGACGGGTCACCTGTGTCAAACTCAAGACTTTGGTAGAGACAGAGTAGGACTCTGAGACAGGGAACAGAGACAGTTGGGTGGATGTACTTCAGGGTATTGAAGGCTTAAATTTCCCTTTATTTCTTGGCCAGGGTTTAATCAGCCTTCCCTTTGTTGGAATCTATTCAGTGACCTTACCTGAAGTTAGTGCTTTATAAGTTGATGTTTATGCTCCCCCAAACCTGTCTGCATTGTCCCTCATTACTTTCAGGTTGAATAGCCTGAATAGGGTCTCATCTTAGCACAGGTTACCTGGGAGATCCCTACTCCAAGAAGAAATATACATCAAACTATATGTCATAATAATTGCAAGATGGCAGGTACTTTCAGAAATTATGTGAGCATTTGTGGGAGTAGATCTTGAGGATATTAAAAGATGGTAGGACATGGAATATAAGATGTTATCGGGTGAAAATTCATTATCACGTAGGTACTTAACTGTGACTTCTGAGTAAATATTCTGGCTAGAACATGCGTGTTATTGAAGAAAGGATCATACATCTTACATCTTAGTAAAAAGGAATATTAGAAAGGATTTGCTTTGCAGGACTTGAGGATCCACCAGTTCTATTTCCTAGGACATTTCCTTCACCAAGGCGACAAGGGATGCTTTGCTGAATCTTCTGCTGAATGTCCAATCTGCTACTGAGATAGACACCGAGCCTTGATACAGCACAATCCGGCCAGCCTCAGGTGGCAGATGGGTGGTCTTGGATACCTTTGACTTTGGAAGAGGTAGCAAATTGTCCTTTCCAGAATTGATGTATACACCAGATAGAGATTTTTTTAATTTGCCTGCCTGCAGAGACCTGCCAATATCACCATCTGAGTGTTTACTCCACTGACTGGATGCTGAACATATCAAATATATCAACATGTTAGCCCATGTGACATTTCCTTGGACTAAGGGACCTATTTTATACTTGAGCCCATGATTACCGGATTCATAGGTCTTGTTATGTTCCCCAGCACCTAGATACATCTGGATAGAAGGGTAGAGTGGCTTGTGGAATAAAGTTTCAGTGAAGGCAGCAGCTTATAGACAACTCTGTGGGGTTGGATGGACTACCTGTGTTGCTGAGCTGGTACAGATGAAAAGAATCTGAAAATGAAGGGGTGGGTATTGGATTTGCCTTTACCATAAGTTACAGTGACCCTTTTGCAGACTTTATGCTTTCTGTCTTTGCAGTGTTAGGCTCTGCTGGGAAAGAGGTCCTGATGCCTGTAGGGTGGGGTGAAGAACACTGTAGCCAGAGGATACAGTAAGAATTCCATAGACTGGAAGCTGTGACTGCCACCTGTTTGCTTTGGGCTTATGACAATGTACCAGCAAGCATAAAAGGAGTATCAGCCAGACCAGTCAACCTCAAACACTACAAGTTAAGGTTACTACCATATAGTCAGTACAGGAAGCAGCACCTCAGGCCCAGGGAATTCACTGGGCCATCTTCTGGTGCCTCCCTGCCTGTGATAACTGTGAATGGACAATATAAACAACCATAGCCTGCCAAAGGCAGGGCAGTTATAGCCCCAAGCCTCTTGGGAATAAATGTCTCAGTCACCCCATAAGATAAAACCCCAGACCACCCAGAGCACTGATCAAGGGTGAAGGAAACCTAAAATGGACATAGAGCAGGATGATCACCTCTTTAGTTAGGTAAATGTCTAATCACCTGAACCTGGTATAATATTGTATGCCAACTGTAAGACAAATAAAATATATATATATATATATATTCAAAAAATAAAATGGGATATGAAGGAGGGGATGACAAATATAAATTTGCTGAACCAGCTGCAAATGGCACACACTGTAGCTTGGTTTGCTTACTCTCTTTTTTGGCGATTGAGTTACTGCCATGAAGAACTGGACCTGCACCTCCTCTCTTGGAGAAGAGCTAAGGGCTGCCTTCTCACCGGAGATCTGCACAGCCTCAGAGAGTGCAAGTCATCTGAGTGGCACAGGGGAAGGATTGCACTAGATCCAATTTATGTGCCTTCTAGGTCTTCTGGGTCCCACCTGTCCATGTCTCAGCAGCTTCCCGTGCTTCCTCTTCAGAGAAGCCCTGCGATCTCCTGTCTTAACTGGGTGGCTTGCCTCTGCCACCACCTTCTCTTGATCACTTCTGTCTCAGACAGACACCTCTGAGGAGATGAGGGCCGGGCTTCTGTCCACTTCCATGACCCGCACTGAGACAGGAGTGTCAGTAGCTCCAGGGCCGAGGTACCACCTGAATGGAGAGGCTGTGCCTTCCTCGTAAGCTGCCTGGAGATGGCTAAGAAGCAGAAGCTGGAAGTATGAGGAGATGACACCCGGGGTAGAAAAGTGCCTAATAAGAGGTGGGAAATGGGGAGGAGATAAACAATTGCCCATCTTTCTTTCCTTGGACAACTTGTTCTAAGATGCAGTGGTCCCATCAGTGGTCTATCAGAAATGTGAAGAATGAATATGCACTAATATTCATTATGGGAGGAGCGAGAACAGCAGCCTCAGTGGCATTATTAAGACTGGAAAGGGCATCCTGTGATTGAGGGATCGAAGTTATTTGGTACGTGGAGATCAGTGGAGAACTGAAAAAAAAAAAAATGAGATTTGAGTGGTAGATAAAGCCATGATTTTAAAGGTTTAACTTTTAAATTAACTTTTAACTTTATCCTCAAGTTCAATAGTGATCTCCAAAATGGTGAGCTTGTTCATTGGGGTGTAGGAAGAAAATAAGCTTCTATTAATACTTAATTTTAGTCTCATTTTTAATAAATTTCTGTTTTATTTATATAAACATTTTAGTACAGTAGATCATATATGTGTATATCTCTTTCTCTCTGTCTCTATCTCTATTGACAACATATTGTTTGATAGACGCTAAGGAGAACCGTGTGAGTTGTTATGTTGTTGTAACGTAGTTGACTAACATCATCAGATATCACTTAGAAAGATAACTCCATGGAGTGTCAGGATTAGGTTACAGGATGGGGCTATTGGGGTTCTGGAGGCAGGAAAAGCAATTAGGAGGTTTACGACTTCCAAATGTTGAGGATGCACTCACTTACCTTCTCACTTTTCCTCTTCTCTCAGCCCTGGCCTGGATCTTTCTAACTTTCTGCTGAGTTGTTCATACTGTAGAAGCCTGGCACCCTAGGGAACATTGTTCACATTTAGACTCTACACTTTTAGTCCAGAGTTCTCATTATGTCTCTCTACAATTTGTTGAGGTAGAAGAAATTTTTCTTGAATCTTGGTAACTTTTAAAAAAATCAATAGACTTTATTTTTAGAGTGAATTAAGGCTTAATCAAGGTAAATTTTGAACAAAAAGAAAAGTTTTTTTCTTTTCTTTTTCTTTTACCTCTTATTATCTTTAGTATTCCATGCTTCATCACGGTTAATGGCTCCTCTGTAGATTGTGGTATCTGTTTTGTAGAAATTCTATGTAGTCTTCCTGGATTTACATTCTTTCACTGTCTTTAATAACTACTTTGATAGTTTTAGTAAGTTATCAAGTATAATTTTGAAATCCTAAGTAAATCTTTTTATTATTCAGTATTACCATGATGACTTTATTTGGAGTAGATCTAAGACTTTTATGTCTAAGAAGTTTAGAAATGGTCACTGCTTCATGTTCTTTAAATAGTGTTTTAACTGTCTAGAAAGAGCTGAAAAATATGTATGAACTATTTCAATGCCAAAGGAAAAGTTTTGTTTCACTTATGTTCTTATAAAATTTAAAAAATGTTTCAGGAAACTTTTGAGTCTTCTAATCACTTGCAAAAATACTTGTTACCTAAATTTTTTATTTACTTGATGTAAAATATGGAATATACATACACCATTAAATAAAGGGGAATAGAATGAACTTAGTTCTGCACCTTCTCTTCCTGTTGGCCACCAGTCTTATATTCTAAATGAAGTTTATCCCAAAGTAAATGCTTTAGGGGAAGCTACCTCAAATAAGCCAGGAAGAGGTGTTCCTCCCTCTCCTTTTCTTTCCCTCCTGCCTGTTTTCTGAAATTAATAGCACTTTATTTCCTAACCTTACCTTTACTGATTGTTTTTAAACTATAATTTCTTCCTTTGATCAGTGGCCTAACTTTACTTAGCATCCTTTGATTTATAATATATTTTAAAAAGAGGCATACGTGTTTTAAAATAAACTATATAGAAATTCC
Organism: Eonycteris spelaea; assembly: GCA_003508835.1. Classification (NCBI taxonomy): domain Eukaryota; kingdom Metazoa; phylum Chordata; class Mammalia; order Chiroptera; family Pteropodidae; genus Eonycteris; species Eonycteris spelaea. The sequence continues at coordinate 4,551,006 of PUFA01000074.1, read as the reverse complement.
TTATTTATCTGGCATATTTGAATACGGATTATTCAAATTAAGATAATTTTGCAGATAATTAAGGTTCGCATTTCTGATCATTAAAATGTCATTTTACTTCTCACTGATAGGCAATTTAAAAAATGTACGCTCTTTTGCCACTTAAAAATAGGTCATATTGAACATAATTTAATCTCTTTGGTTACTCAGCCATATTATAGATGTACTTTTGAAAACTCTGCTTTCATAAAGACGGCTGATACGAGCGGGCTGTTCGCCCCTATTTCAAATGTTCTCAGGAATGAATTGTTTGGTCTGCTTTGGCCTCTGACTTTTGTCAGTTCTCAGGTGGCTGCGGCGTTTTTGTCTCTCTTGTCCGTGTCAATTCCCTTTCTCTCCCCTTTCTATTCCCTTCTCATCATCCTCTTTCTCCAGAGCACCCCGTACACACAACGTGCACGCGCACAGCACACATACCCCTTTTGCTGTTTTTAGTGCTTTGAGCGCTTGGAAATTAGAATCAGGTCCCCGATGGGACAAAATAAGGGCCTTCATCTGAAGCCAAGAGATTCTATTATGAGTAAAGTATCTGAATCTTCATTGTATTTATCATCCGGTATCTCTGTTAACTGGTTTGTGGCCTTGTTTTATTTGTTATTCTGTCTTGGCTGTACTAGAGAGTTGAATTTTCTAATTAAACAAAACTTTAGGTTAATTGAGCTGCTACTGTTAAAATATAACTTTTAGATAGTTATGTATTAATTTTTTGAAGCAGAATCATTTATGGAAGCACATCCAAGAGAATACAACCGTCTTCTTTATGTAGTATTCATTAACAACCAAACGTATCCGAAAAATATCCAAAACAACTTAAAGGGATTCTGCTTTTACCTTTTAGGAAATTACTGTCTCAAAGCAATGCCACTGTTGAGAGAATCACACAAAAAAGGGAAAATATGGTGTAACTTATTGCCTGTGTAAAGATTTATAAAAGACCTCTTATTGAAACATTTAAAATTTTGAGTCTGGATTAACACTTAAAATAAGTAAACATTATACCACATTTGAGTTCACTAAAACAATTGGGGAGCAGACTGTAATAAGCAGGACTATAAAATGTTTAGCCTCAGATTTTGGAGTTCGAATTTATGTTTGGTAGATTCATTTTGCATTTGTAAAAGTGGCGATATTGCTTCACTTATTTGGAGATGGTCAATAAATTGTCAGGCTGAGTTTTAATGAACTTTTAAAAAGCTGTCTAATTCTGAAGACATGCCATGTCATTGATAGTATTTAGATGAAGTCATGTTTGTAATAGTAGGTCTGACTCTGTTCTATTGAACAGTAAGTTGGGTAAAGGTGTAGGCTTGTGACAGAAGTTTGTGGTATCAGCATGTTTCTGAATAGCTTGGCAAAGTAGTATTAGTATATATTGAACAAACCATGTTGTAAGCTTTTCGCATATTATATACAAATGGGAAATGATTCAAACCTTCGAGAAGAGGTTTCAAAAAATGTTTATTAAGTTTTAGGCTAAGGGTCAGGACTGAATGAATAGAATGAGGGACATTATTTAAGCACATCTCTTGATTGCTCTTTAAACTTATTAATGGCAGCCTTTAAGAGCAAATTTCCCCAGAAGAGGGTATTCTTTCTGAACTTTCATTTTTTATATGTTGCCTCTATATCTTTATTGGGCTTCCCCAAGTTTCTATTGATTATGTAGTTCCAAAATTTTTTCCCCCAGTGCTTCTGGAAATTGTTGTGTGTGCTATAAAAGAGGTAACAACAAAAAAATAACCTCCAAAGTAATTTTTGCTTATTTCTCATTTATCTTTAATCTGTACTTATAGTCAGGTTTAATAAGGTTTACTTGTTTATTTAAATATTGAATGTAATATGAAAGTATATAAAGTATAGTTTGGCCTCTATTGGGGTATTCAGAGTTCAAGAGATATATGTAAGAAATTAATATAATTTTTTCAGAACCATTATTTCTCTATTTGTAGAATAGTTATTTTTAAAGTACTAAGGGAAAAATATTCAGAAATATGTATATTCCTGAAGTATATATTCTTTAAGCTGAAATGGTACAATTGCAAATGTGTTGTACAGAAGAAATGATACAACTAAATATTAAATATGAATTCAAAAGGTGTTGGGAATTATGGAGGCAAAAATTGTGACCAACCTTTGGCCTAGTGATTAATAGTGAATTTGATTTCACGTTGATCTGAAGTGGATTATGTAGTATTTCTCAACCTTGCCTAATAATGAGACTTTCCTGGGTGGTGTATGTGTTTTGAAACCCATTTCTAGGCCCTTGCTGGAGAGATTCTGATTGAGTAGAGTTGGAAGGGAGCCCATGAGTTCATGTTTTTATCAAGTACTCTATGCTATTCTCAAGCACATTTGGCAAGCATTTGAATGGGTGAAAATTTCAGACTGGCAGACAGTGTTGACTGCAGCTGCCAAACAAAGGGCAATACTTATGCTGTGGATGGGGATCATTTGCCATGTTAGTTAGTGGATAATTTATAATACTGATGATAGCTCTAGTCATATGTAATTGCATTGTTTTTCATCATAATAACTAGTCTTTATTTAGTGTTCAGAATATCGTGTTTATCACATAAAGCATTTGTGATTATTGTTTATAGAGCTCATAATTTTAATTTCATTGCAGAGATGAGGAAACCAAGACTCTGAGAGCTGTGACTTAACTAGGATCAAGTTTAGGGAAAGGGGGAGGTAAGATTTCAATCTAGTTGCTAGAGTTAGCATTCTTAACCGAAGTATAGGTTATACTGTGTGCTTTGATCCCCCCCCCCACCTTTTTTTAAAATAAGAATTTATAATTCCAGGGTCTTCAATGACAGCATCTTTGTAATAAGTCAATTCTGATAAGAGTCACTGTTGGGAATTTTATGAAGGACTGTTGCTGTTCCCAATGAAACGTGTCCCGTGGCTCTCAAAGAATGCTTTTGTGTATAGGGAGGGATGCACATAGCCTGACTTGGTCCTAGAGTATCCCCCATTCTTAGTTACAAGTCTCCAAATATCAGCTGGGAACTGCACATAAAACACCACATCACCACCACCCCGCTGCCCTGAATTGCTATTATATCAAGCCTCCACACGCACATTGTCTTAAAGCCAGGCAGCAGCGTGTATTCTTACTTAACTGACTTTTGGCAGGTTTAGCAACCTCAGTCCTGAGTGATAACTTTCATGGTGACATCTGCCTGTCAGTCAGAGCTGCAGAGTGCAGAGTTTAATCAGGGCGGTGATAACCTGAGATGCGGGGGAGGTTGAGAGCAGCAGAGTGTGATACACCCTTTGAGTTCTCAGGAATTATAAATACTGAAGGTTTCGCTTCTCCTATCCCATCTCACCCCCCTATGTTTTCAAGCAGATTAATTAATTTTAGTGCTGAAATCTGTGCTCTTGTGTTGCTTTTCCAGAGAGCAGCACCGGAGAGGAAGACAGAGACAGGCAGTATCATACCTCCGCATGGTGTTCGGCTTATGTGAGTCACTGTGGTTTTCATCTGAAACTTCCCAGTGACCACGCAGCCCAGGCATATTTTAGTGTAGTTTCTCAGATTACTCCCATAAAGCTTTTCTTTCCAGTCAGGTTTGAAGCAAAGGAAAAACAATGGCTCGCACTCATAATGTACTTCTAGAATGTAATTTTTCAATGCAGCCTCTCCCTCCTTCACACTGGATGAGAACTTGTTCTCTCTCTGTTCTCTTGATGGCTTAACAACAGATCGTGTCTTTGCGATGCCTGCTAAATAGAGTTCACACTGACTATAGTGGTCAGTGACACTGACCCAATACCTTCCATTTGCAAGGAGAGAAGACATTGGGAATCTCCTTTAGACCTCTTAGACAAAGGGAAAGTGAAAGCCAAATTAAAAAAAAAAAAAGAATTTCACTCTTGTGTGATTTAAAAAGACTATATATTTTTTAATTCGTGACTTATTTCCTCTCTTGATGCACTTAATTCAATGCATGTCACTTTTTTCTAAGTGGTATTTAATCAGAATAGTGTGGTATTTGTGATTGTAATAAGTGTTCTCTACTTGGGCAGAACTAGAGGATGATCCCAGATTTCTCTCATTTGCTTTTATGTCCTCTTTAGCATAAGGCATTCTTTCATTCCTGTGTCTACAGAAAGAAATTCCAGGCTGTTGTCAGTACCTCACTGGCTCTATTAAGTCAGGAATTGCCCTTTCAGCAAGGTTTGCACATTTATAATCAGAGATATCATTTGTGTAGGAAGGGCGTTTGGATCCAGATGTGAGACTTTATAGTAGTTTAAAGTTTATATTTGAAGAGTGTGTAGGAGATTTATTTTATGCCATTTCAGGGATTGGGAAATAGCCCAGTATAAAAGTTTACTTTAAGGATTATTTAGACATTTACTTGTGGGAAGCAAAAATATTTTAAGAAATTTTAGTTGTTCTACTGTTTTCTTTGGTCAGCAAATGGCCTTTTGGTGAATAAGACAAGGACTATTAAACACCGAATATGAGTGCAGTACTATTTCATATGTGAGCAGCTGCGAAAGAAGTCAGCATGCCTGGATTATTGTGTGACTTTAGGCCAGTCCTTTCCTGTCTTTGGACGTTGGTGTCCTCAGCTGTAAAATGGAACTGTCATATCATGGACACTATTTGCTTTCCTAATTAGGTTGTTTTGAGGATCAGGGAGATGCTATGTCTTTTTCAACTATAAAACAACTATCTAAACATTAATCGGTGGTATTAGTACTTTTTAAAAAAATATAGTCATTATCCGTGAGGAACTTGCAATTTGTTTGAACAGTGTTCATGTAACACAAATATTTAAAGAGCAGTGTAAAATAGGATACAACCAAATGCAATTCCTTTTCAGCAGTTTGTATATTTTACAGGAAATCAAGAAAGGGAAGGTTTAAGTGTGGATGGGGCGGAGGGTGATCATGGTAGTGGGAAGGAAGGTAGGTAAGCTGATCATCCTGGCTTCATCCAACGTGCCATGGAACTGAAAATTTTCTGCCTGCGTATGTCACCCAGAGTCCTCCATAGCAGATCCCGTGGTACCTGGAATCTGCTTACTCCTTTGCGTATAACTGTTTCTCTTCCTGGAATTCCTTTCTGCTTCTTCTTCACCTTTTAATTCAGTGTCACATATCTCATGACTGATGAAGTGTCATCACCCTGATTCCCTCGCTGCACAGTTAAGCCTGGTCTCCCCTGCCTTCCTACAGTACCTTCTAGAGGACTCCGTTACTTATGACACTTAGCATTGGCTAAGAATTGTTTCATTTTGTTGAATAGCTTTATAAGTCAGGTGGCACTGTTATTATCCGTATTTCATAAATAATACTAAATCCCTGAGACTTTGGAACTTTAAATTTGTTCAGGGTCTTCCAGCTAGTAATAAGTACTGGGACTTGAACCAAGCCTATGTACTGAACCGATTCTTCCCAGGGGTGGAGAATTGAAAGATAATTTTTAAGTATTTGATTTTCAGAAGTTTTTGCATATAAATATGAGAGAAAAAGACAAATTTTTAGACTTTTGAAACTTTCCTTCTGGATTTTGCTGAGCGATAAAGAAATGAACTTTATGATTAAATAAATAAAGGATAAGTAATATGTTGAGATAATTAAGAGTTAATTACAGCTGACTCAGATTTTCAAGAATGTATTTTGTTTTTTTCACTGTGGAGACTTTATACGATATAAGTCCAAAGAATTCTTTATTCTGGTTTTAGGATTCTGTCATTTCATTTCATATTTTACAAATAAATTAAATATATACTCAGGAAAATTGTTTAAAAGTGATTTTTTTGTTGTTGTTTGCTGGGAGAAATACTTTCCCTGGAGGCAAGGAATGCTTTGAATGTGGTTACAGGTGTAGTAGTTAGTTGCCTACTGTGGGACAAGTGGTAGACATCGCATTTACTGGATGTTTGACTTCTTGCTTTCTCCAGGTCATTGGTTCTGGCTACACACTAAGCATTTGTACTGAGCTTGGTGTGGCCTAGGACTGTGACAGAGGACTATTCCCCTTGGTGACAGGCTCTAGGAGCTAGGTAAACTGTGCCACTCTGGGAGACTCGTCAGTGTTTTTTTTGTTTGTTTGTTTGTTTGTTTTTGTTTATTTATTTTTTAAAGAGGTCTTTGTCATCCCTGGACTTTGATCATCTAGCCTAAAATTATCTTTGTCTAAGGAGGTTGGTGAAGAGAGAGATGAGAAGGTAAAAATAGAAGACTGTGGTAAAAGTGGAATTTGAGCTGAACCTTTAGGGATGGTAGGACTGACTTAGACGTGTTGCATTGAGGTATGAGCATAGACCTAGAACTGACACCATATAGAGGAACTTAGTGGAAATTTTGATAGGATTAGAGGAAAATGTTTCACAGGGCCATAAAACTCACTATTAAAACTTGGTCGTACAGGGAAATATGTAATTTATTTTGTATATAATTGATCTGGACTTTCTAGTAAAGCTTATTTACTCATTGCTTATGAAGGAAAAAAAAACTATTGAGCTAATTTAAATTAAAAGTAATTTGAGTTTATATTTCAAATCATCTACTTGGATAATAATACTTCTCTCTCTAGGAAACATCACTCATCTCTCAGATTTCTCGCCATTCTTCCTAGCACTTCTCCAAAATGGCAAGATGTAGGGGACAGGAGGTACGGCAGAGTTATTGATTTTGTGCTCATTGTCCACTGCCATTGTCTCTGGAGCAGCATCTTTTATTTCCCTGGTTGCTGAATGCCCTTTTGACCTCCAGTGCTTGTGCTTGCAACCGATGAACTCATGCCCTTCTTTTTTATTTCTCTCACTGAGTACTCCCTGGCTCTCTCCCGATTTCCCCTCGACTCTTGCTTTACCATGGATCCTTGGAGGTCTGGCTGTGACACTTACTTGGTCATGTCCTAGACAGTCTATCTGCCCTGTAGACTTTGTTCTTCTATGATAAATCTTAATCTCTCCAAGATGGTAGCCTTGGGAAGATTTGGGACAAGGTCATTTGCTCAAAAAATCAAAAGGTAAAAAGCATATTAACATTTCAGAGTATGTTTGTCACAGAGGTAAAAAGTAACTCAGAAAATCGACTCAAGATTTTTAAACCAGACTTTCCAAACTGTGTTTTTTAGAATTAATTTATATATTATGCTTAAAATGATTCCTTCCAAATGAGATGTATAGCCAAACAGGGTATCTGTCTATCTCTTGGTGAGTCAAAAGTATTAGCTTATTAAACGTTCTGAAGAGTCCTGAAGTACAAAAAAGAATCTGTTAAATTTTGACCATGAGGCTTAAAAAATTTATTAACTGCCTATTGATTCTTAGTAAAAAGTAGTTTATAATGATGATTGACCTATATACAGGGCAGCGTCATGGACGTGCTAGTTAGAGCCTAAAACCAAAGAGAAATCAGAGGTTTGAATGGCTGTTTATACAACTTGCTTTGTAATGCCTTTTTGCCAAGAACCATTACTGTGACTCGAATGAAGGTGTTTTTCAAAGTAACTGTGTAGTTCAAACCTGTTCACCGAGTATTTACTTTGAACTGACTCCAGGTAGAAATCATTTTCTTTGGGAAATATTTTTCGGTAAGGTAGTTCAGGTGATGTGGAAACTGTAACATATGCTGAAGCAGCGAGCTTTTCGTTGGATCTAATTAGAGTTTTCTTTTCTGATTAAATGTGAGACTCTGAAATGTTGTTTCACTTGGCTATAGGCAAAGGGATTCACTTGGGACCTCTTCTAAGTTAGCTTTCTGCAGACCAACAGTATAATATTAATATTTATGTTTACGTAATTCTGGAATTCATTATAGACAGAAATAGCCAGGACGTACACTTGTCTGAAGTAATGTACCAATAGTGCTTACTTGAGAGTTCTTCTATGATCTGCAAAATAAAGGGCTAGCTTAAGACGTAAACTAGAGAATTAAAGACACAGAATTTTGGACCTTGGAGAAACTAGGCGAATGTCTCTATATACCATATATCAAAGCAGAGAAATGAAGCCCAGATAAGTTAAATAATAATTTTAAGATTATATAGTGAGCACTAAAGTATCAGTTTACTTTGTTGGATTGATGAATGATGATTTAACATTTAGGTAACTTTGTTTTTGGATAAAACATTATACTGAAACTCGAGGAATCATATCTTTTAAGATCTTAAACCAAATGCCTATTATGGATGTTAAATCCTCCATTATCTAAATATTATATTCATTGAAAGTATATTTGCAAACTTATAAATATGTGAAGAAACAGTTTTGGCTTTTAATTTATTTTGAAAATAAGAGTATTTTGTGATTAATGATGCATGAAAGCTTCAACTTTGTTGCAGAAGGTTTTTGCCCTCTGATATGGATGTACTGATGAGCCACAATGGGATAAATATATAATTATAAATTATACTTATATAGAAAAAAAAAAAATTGTCCTGTTGGGGGTAAGGAAAAAAAATCATTACATTGTCCTGTTGGGGGTAAAAAATGGAGTAGTGTGAAAAGTGAAAGGCAGTGTGGATGTAGATGGAGATTTTTGTCAAAACCCTGGCTTTTAACCTATAACTCCTTGAAAATGAATAAATATGTTATTATATTTTGTCACAAACTTTTATCTTTATGTTGAAATCTTCATATTCTAACATATAACAGAAGCTAAAAGTTGTATGTAGAACAAATGTAGAAAATAAATGAATAAATAAATATGTCTAGAAAATTATAGCCAATAATAGTGTAACAGAAAATTTTCTGTACAATTAAAGCCCTGCAAATTCCCTTACAATACATTTGTCTGATTCTTTCATTGCCTGGGTATATTTTGGAATCTAGTGCAAGACAACAAATGTTTTTCCAAGCAATACATTTCAGAGATGAATGATAAGTATAGTTCAATTTAGCTTTTTTTTTTCATGAAAACCAATATTTTATTATCTAAATGGGATATTTTCCTTATCATGTCAAGTTGATCTTAAGATGGGTATATACAACTTAAACTCAGTCTGTGTCAAGGCACTTTGAACAATATTTAGAGAATTTAGTCACTGTCAACAGTGAGTTTCTAAATGTCAGGCCCGGAGTTAACATTTTTCATCCTGATTGGGAGTTCTGACAGAATTAGTTGGCTTAGTCATTCACTTTGACCCTATTGTTGGTAGCAGACTATTAGCTGCTGAACTTTAAACTACTTACTTAAGCTCACAGAGACTCTGCTTCCTCAAGTAAAATGAGAGTAATACCTATCTCACAGGGTTTTGGTGAGGATGAAATGGATCACTTGATATGTCACCTGCCTAGCACAGTTCAAGAGGAGGTTATTGTGCCAGTAACTAGTAATTCCTTCTTCACTTTCCCTCTTCTGTATTATGTTACTATTTTGCAGGTCAAAATGTAAATAACTGAATTAGTTATGCTTCCAATGTTTTAATATTCCTTTTATTACTTCTGGGGCTGCCAGATAAAATATAGGACACTCAGTTAAACCTGAATCTAAGATAAATAAGGAATAAATTTTTAGTATGAGTTTGTCCCAAATATTATATGGGCATACTTATAAAATTATTCATATTTCTCTGCAATCCTAATTAAAATGATTATCTTGTATGTTTATTTGCTAAGCCTGGCAACTTTATTACTACGTGCTGAATTTTAGCAACTGATATTCTTTTTTTATTATTACATTAAAAATATTACTAGCCTTTTCACCACCTTCTTAATCAGGGCACCTGGAGCATAATGGGTGGCAGGAGAGGCAAGGGCCAAATCCTGAGGAAACCTGAATGCCATTTGATTCTGTGGATTTTCAAGTGATTTTCAAGCTGAATTCTAGAAGCTCCAAGGAGGAAAGCATGGATTTGGGAGAGGTCATGTTCTCGCTCTGCTACCTGCCCACAGCAGGGAGGCTTGCCCTTACATTGATCAAATGTCAGAACCTCTAGGCAATGGGCATCACAGATCCAGATGTCAGAGTGTCCCTGCTTTGTGATGGGCAGAGACTAAAGAAAAAGAAAATCACCACAAAGAAGCACATGCTCCATCCTGTCCTCAATGAGGCCATCCATCGTCTTTGGCATCCCTCCAGAGAACGTGGATCAAGTCAGCCTGCTCATCTCCGTTGTAGATTGTGACCAAGTGGGCTGCAGTGAGACATAGGACTCTGTCGTGTGGGGATCAGAGCCGAAGGCCTCGGCAGGGACCATGGAATGAGCTGCTGACATACCAGCAGAAGCCATTGCACACTGACACTTCTTGGTGGACGAAAACTCTCAGTTGCAGTTGGATTCACTTGGATGCTGCAAGCAGAGAGACTGCCACCTGGAGTTATGACAAAATTCAAGAAAGCTTACAAGTAGCTGGGAAAGTGGCAGGGCAGCGCTGCCAGCTTTGACGGTGTCCCTCTCCAAAGCCATCTCTGACACCATGAGCTGCATGGCGGAGACATAAACGGGACTCAGCCCTGTGCCTTTTGCGCGGGTTCACCTGTCTGAACACAGTGCGCAGCAGCAGCGGCCGGGGCAGCACATTGCTCTGCAGTCCTGACTGCCTGTGTAGGTCAAGCCGAAACACTTGTCCGTGGTCAGATCTGTCTTGGTCTTCTCTGTCTCCCGAGATGATGTGTGTGTTATTTATTTATTTGTTTGTTTATTTATTTGGTGGTTTTTACTTTTTATGATCTGTTGTCAGGAAAAGACAAAGAAAAAAAAAAAGTAGGGTAGAATGAAGAAGAGAGAGCCCAGAAGTTTTTTTTTTTTTTTTTTTTGTTTGTTTGTTCGTTTGTTTTTTAACAAAACACGATGTAAAATAGTTGTCTTTTAGGGGCACGTGTTTTGAATTTCTGAAATTTCGTGTCTCCACTAAGCTCTGTTACTCTAGAGAAGAAGGAAGTGGGAGGGAGCTATGGCTGCTTTCTCAGTGGCCTGCAGGAACGGCAGATGAGTCTAAGCCATTACAAGGCTGATTCTGACTAGTAACAGCCCTGCTAATGTGACATAAACCGAGATGCCGGCTCCTGGTTCCATGTTGAAATGACGAGTGCCCTGCAGTGTCTGTGAACCTTCAGCTGGTCCGCACGTTCTGCATTTCCCTTCCCCTTGGACTTCCTTCATGATGCCATTTCTCATGAGAACTTAGTCACTTCCTTTAGGAATGGTTCTGCTGAAATCAAATGTGCCATGTTTTTTCTTGTGTCCCATATTTGTTTGAAAACAGGATCTTTGTTCTTGAGAATTACCTGCCCTGTAAAGAAAAGGAGGGACATGTGCTCCAGAATGTTTTCTGCTTTATATTTCCATGAAATGTCAAGCAGCTGTTTAAAATGCCCACATAGATCAAAGGAAAACTTCACTAAAATGTTCTTTTCTGAACGGGGAGTTTTGACATCCAAGTAATAGGTGGAGTCCATCTTCCTATGACCAATATCTGCTTGATTGAAACTAAGTCACTTTTAGCCCATTTCAGTCCCCTTGACTCTGGAGCACATCAGTATATGTTTGTTTGTTTCAGTAGTAATAAAGGTTTTTTTTTTTTTCTTTCTTTTTAGATTTTCACCTTAGGCAAAATTAGTTTAGGGAAAAAATGTTTAAACTATTCTGTATTGTAATAGCACATTTCTGTTGAGTTAATAGTGGCCTTCCCACCAACCCCCAATAACTAGGTTGATTTGCTCATATGTGTCTGCATAACCCTGGTAAATGCATGGAGGTGAGTTTCCATTTCAAGTTGTAACTTGACAATGCCAATTTCCAGAGCGGTGTGTGTTGCTTACAAGAGGCAAGTCTGCTGAAGAACCCCTCTTTCAACAATGGAAAGTCAAGAATGTAAAGCTATTCACACACCCTGTATCCTTAATATTTGTCACATTCCTTAGGAGCCTTAACTCAATCAAGTAACCCTCATTTTAAGCTGAAAATTAAATAAGTTCATAATGAATAATGAATAGTAGATAGTTATTCATGTATTACAATATTATATAATGAAAGATATATGTTAAAATAATCAGATTTGATATTAAAAATTTGGTATAGTTTTTATTATAAATGTCCGTGTCTTAATTCTTCAATTAAGAAATGAGAGAGAGAGAGAGAGGGAGAGGGAGAGAGAGAGAAGACAGAGGATGAAAATGAATCCAGTAGAGAGAAATTATAAATGTACTTTGGGCCATAAATTAATTAACTAATGAAATGAATCACATTTAGGTAATTAAGGACAAGTTAGTTTAACTTCAAGGAGTGAAATGTGGTAACAAATGCCATGAATGTATCAACCATACCTGGGACATTGTGACTGTTTTTTAATCTGTGGAGAATAGAAAGTAAATTTTATATGGATCCATCATTATGTTTAATGGACTTTGTTTTATATTGCTTCAGCATTTAAAATAATAGTTTGAACCAAAGTCCAGCTAGAAATAATTTTATTTAGAAACCATATGTTTTATTTTTGTAAAAGAGTTTATAAATTTTTAGGAATTTAGAAATTAAAAAAATTTTAACTTAGAAACATTAGAAAATTTTTGCTGAAACATTGCATTTGTAATATTTGTGATATTCTATTTTTTAGTTATTTATAATTGTTACTTTGTAGCATTTCTAAAATGAATATCATATTTGTTTTTAATGCTATTTTTAAAGGTTTTACTTTTTTTTCTATATAGGCATATACCAAATATAAGCAAAATTGGAATTTATGGAAAATTAGAAAAGTTACTCATGGCTTCATAACCTAAAGAAAGCCTCTAGTATCTTTTTGGTATTTCGTCTTTACCTTTATACATATTTTAGGTTGGTAATACTTATTATTGTATAATATAGCAACATAATTATGGTTTTAATGCTACTTAATGTTACCTCCTGCTGGTGTACAGTAATGAACTCAGCTCACCCAGTGCTGTTAGACCTTTAGTTTGGTTGCAGTTTTTTATTAGAAGTAATGTTGAGAATGAACAGTTTTGGTATACGGTTTTTTATATAGTCAAGATTTTGCTTTTAGCTAGTTAACAAAGGTAGAATTTTAATGACTCAAAGAAAATATACATACAAGGTTCTAGACATATACTTTCAGAATTATTATTTGAAAGGATTGTGCTTATTTTTGTCAACACTGACTGTGTCAGAGTTCCTGATTTTATTCTACCATTTTAGCATTGACCTTATATTTTCAGAAGTTTTTGCTAATTTGATAAGTAAAACTAAAGTTTTTACATTTCATGATTAATTATTACTGTGATTGAACCTTTATAAGTGTGACCACTGAATTTTCTTTTTGTTCGCTTTACTTTTTATGATATTTTAATCAGTGTGCTATAGGCATGTGATGGGACTTTATAGATACTTGTTGCTTGAGCTTTGTATGTAGGTAGAACATTGTATAAAATTGTCCTTGAACAGTTTCTATTCTTACCTCTTTTACTCCATTATAATTTTAAAAAGAGTTCACTTGAAATGAGGTTATCATACTGTGTGAAATGTACAGCCCATCAGTTCTTTCATAATGTATGAGCTTCAGATGATATCACTTTCAAGTCTCTGAGGATCATGCTGATTCTAAGTCAGAGAGCACAAACAACAAGTATCTAGTACAGCTGTTTTCTTCTCTATTACTAAATAGTCTCATTTAGTGCCTTTTTCAGGCATGTATTTTCTTCCCCTTTTGTGTAGACTGTATAGTCCCTCCATGCCAACTTGTGGAAAAAAGAAACCATATTTGCATGAATAACTTTTATCCTTCTCTTTCTAAAGCACATTTGTTTTACTCTTCAGAAACAGTGGCCAAGAATCTGTAGGACTCAAAAATACCAGTCAGCTTTCTACTGTAGGAAAGAGTTTTTGCATAAAGCTGAATACTCATCTCTGACAGTATCCAAGATTTGAGGCAAAATACAGCCAAGTGTTTACCCAGGAGGAGAGGAAAGGACTCAGGTATCAGTTGTTATTGGACCCCAGGACCTGCATTCTTAAAAGAAAGGAAGTATGCATTTCAGTCCACCTCAGTTATTTTGCAATAGTCTAAAACCACAGAGGAGCAGGTGAATTTATAGCATTTTTGAACCTAAAACAGATTGGCAATGGACTAAGATTCAGATGGCATAGTGTTCTTTATATCTTACAAGCTTTAAACTGAAACTTTTAAGAATAAAAAGAATGTTATGCAGGCCATTGCTGTCTCTCTACTCTCAAGAAATATGGTTTTTTGAGCCACGTTCCTTGTCATTCTATATGTTGGCATTTATTTGCTTCCAAGCCAATCAAATTATTTTTACTATTTTGTGTCAAAGACATGCCACAATTTGTTTAATACTTGTTGGGCATATACTGTTTTTAATAGGTACCATATTAACTTAATTATACTCAGAATGCTAGCAATATGTAAAAATTTGAAAAACATATCATTTGCAACACTATAAATAGGTATATAACCAAATATTGCCAATAGTTGAGTGAGTCATTTTGTTCCTGTCTCTTGGAGGAGTGGCTAGTCATTTTCAAGGATTAGAAAGTCAGTGCAAGGGGAAAAAGTTGAAATTTGGAGTGTGAATGAAAACTAGCAGGAAATTGCATTGTGTTATTGTCCCGAGATCAGGAATACAGCAAGCTCGGATGCCAGCCTATATCATTATAAAGACAAATGCAATTTGATTTGTGTTTTGTATGGCATGTAGAGTCAAATTAAAAATTCTATTCTCAAAATACATAAAACATACTTTAGACCCAAATCTCTTCTACTATAAAGATAAAACCTAAACTGAATTTATTGAAGCTGTTGATTATGAGTAAAGCCAGAGAAGAAATATGCCGAATATGCCAAGGGTGCCGTCCTGCTGGGGGTATGTGTCATTTTCACCTGTGTGTGTTGAGTGATGACTTCAGTGTCAGACACATAGTAGGGTAGTTAATTGATGCTAATTAGATTAGTTGGTCATGATTCTTTAAAGCAAGGATCAAATATCTTTATTAGTTATGTTTGATAAAAATTACATATGTGATGTATATATAAAATGTTTTATAGTTCCTAACACAGTGTTAAGAAGATTGAGTAGAAGACTTACTGGTTACAAAGAAAAATCAAATGTTTATGCTTCCCTGTGAAATGAGAAAAAGGTAGCATAATAAAGGTTATTGAATACTTACTAAAATTCTCAAACTATTTTCAGACTCTGAGTATAGTTACAATAATGCTAACTGTTACATAACAAGATATCTCAAAATGTGTAGTGCCTAACTAGCAGAAGAAAGAGAAATTTATTTCTTATTCACAGAAAGTTCAAACCAGGTTTTCTGACCAGTGGATGGCTCTCTGATGAGTGATTCATGGATGGTTCTCTGATAAGTGATTCAGAGACCCAGGGTAGTCTCATTTTATGTCTTCATCTTTTTCCACATATGGCATCCATGGCGCTTATGTTTATCAAGCTAAATGAAGGGAAAGAACAGGGAGATTGCACATTGGAAGTTCTCAAGGACAAGGCCTGAAGGTACTGCACATGCTTTTGCTCACATCCGTTGGATAAAACTCACATATAAGTCCTCACCTAACTGCAAGGGTCTAGGAATAGAGTCTAGTGACGTGCTAGACTGTAGATAATCAGCTACCACTCAGACTTCTTAAATCACTGTTTCTTTTCATTCGTGAATAAAATGACTCTAATATGATTGTTATACTCCAGTCTAGGCTGACTGTTAAAAGATTTAATGGCTCTTTTAAAAATCAAGCTTATACCGAATGTTTGAGAACAAAATTCCTAATTTTAGGAACTGCTAAGCTTCAATACCTTGGTCATGACAACCTTCTCTAGTGCCAGGGAGGGAACATTTGAATCCAAATATTTTCTCTGTATAAAAGGCCCACCCACAATAACATTCATTTGCAGAAGGAAATGATTTATTGCTCCCTGTGAATGTGTGCCAAAAAAAGTTTTCTACTGAAATATGGTGCCAGTGTTTCCATATAAACACAATTTTACCATATTCAGAGATGTGGAAATTTATTTTTTCATAGAATTTATAGGTTTTGAGATGTAAGGGTTCCTCATAAAGTCCTTGTGCAGTTTGACAACTTGAAAATATTTAACTTTTATAGTTTAAAAATTTATCTTGTAGAAATGATAGAAACAATATCTAGAGGACATTTAAAGCTTTTTTCCCTTCCATTTTATGTGATCTGCTAGCTAGAGGATACTGTTTTATATTTTCATCTATTAATAAACATTTATTTGACACCAGCTGTGTGCTGCACAATGGGCACATACTTAGTCCCTAGTCCTCCAGAGTTTAAAGTCAATTAGGGTAGAGAGCTCTCAGTCTACGAACTCTTAACACAATATCCATCCTATTATAGGGGAAATGGTGAAAGAAGAAGAGACTATTAATATTTTCAAAGAGAGTTTGTAAAGTTTTATAGAGCAGATAGCATTTCATCTTGGCTTTGGATAATCAATTGGTGTTTGCCTGAATAGAAAGAGGCTTTTAAATATTCAAGGTAAATAACAGGATAGGCAAAATGAAGAAAATTTTGAAAATTCATGACATGATCGGGATCCTGGTATTAGTTCCTAAGGGTGAAATTTGGCAGTTTGGGGAAGAATTGTGGATGTGAACATTTCTCAGAAGGTTGGACTGGTTTTACAGATCATATTGAGGCTTTTTGCTGCTGCTTGTAGGCATCAGGTAAGTATGTGAGTTTTTAATTTGGGTGATGATATAATCATATCTGTGCTTTAGAAAGATAACCCTGTTAGCGCTGCAAATGTTTTATTGTTGTTGAAAAGATCAGAGGCAGGGAGAGAAGATGAGAGGGCAGTCTTTGGGAGTAGAGAGTCTAAAATGGATAGGAGAGATAGTCTACAGGTAGGATTGCCAAAAATTTGTCATTCGTTTCTGAAAGTGTTTTTTTGTTTGTCATGAGAAATCAGAGATAATGATAAGTAAAATTGAGTAGATTTTTAACCCAAACTTTAATAAATTTGTTTTAAATACAGTTTATAGACTTTACATTATATATCAAATCTGGGGAAACCAAAAAATTAAAAACATATAAGAAGATTAAGACAACCTTTTTTCTTATTACAGTATTTGATGTTTTACTCTAAGGCTTCTTTGCTCGCTTCATCTCACATAGGGATTTTAACCATTGTTCTAATTTTATTAACTGATTTGTGAATTAATCACAAATATTTATAAAGCATCTACATATACTCATAGATGATCTAGGTTGTGAAGACAGATTATATAACCCCTGCCTGCATGGAGATTAATATTCTCTTAAGGGAGGCAGATAATGTATCAAATAAACAAATATACAGTGGCAAGTGGCCATAACAGTTATGGAGAAAAATAAAGCAGGAGAAGGGACATGGCTACAATTGCAGGGCTTGTTATTTACAGAGTGTTTAAGGAGCGCCACTTAGCGAATGTAACATGTGAGGAGGGAACTGAAGGTCATGCGGAAACAAGCTATCAGGTTCTGAGGGGAAGGACTTCCAAGTAGAGGGAACAGCCAGTGCCAAGACTAAGGTAGAAACCTGCTGGGCCTACATGTAAGAAACACCAGGAATGACTTTGTGGCTGGAAGTGTATGACAGGGAAGAAGATCAGATAGGGGAGGGAGACGGGCCACATCACTATAGCCTTATAGGCTGCTGTTTGGATTTTGGAATTTTTCTGAATTTAACAGGATGGCCAATTTTGAATAGAAACGTGACATCATCTGACTGAAGTTTTGAAGGAGTAGACTGAAGGGGGTCAATGTGGGAGGTGGTGAGGAGGCCACCCTGACAATCCAGTTAAGACCAAGTTTTGGCTTAGACTAGAGGAATTGTGGTGGATGTAGCGAGGAGTGGTCAAATTCAGATCATGTGTGCTCCTGGTCTGAGAGAGAGGAGTCCAGGATGACATCAAAGTTTTTGGCCTGTATAGCTGGAAGAATGGAGTTAACAATATCAGAGTGGGGAAAGCAAGAATGTTGGGAGGAAATAGCAGTTTAGTTTTGGATGTCTTTAAGTTGCTATGTCTATAAGATGTGCAGGTAGAAATGTCAAGTAGGCAGTTGTCTAGTGGTCTACCTTGGAAGTTGGAAGGTCAGGGTAAGAGTTTGAGTATATTGTGATTATATTTTGGGGAAAATAGGTTAATTTAAAACTGGCTGCAAATAACATATCATTTATTCATAAAGATTTAAAGATTATAACATTTGAATATGAAGTAGCATAGGTTATGATGACAAGAAAAATTAATCATTTTTATAAATGTATTTCTCAGTGATCTCTTTTTAAAGATAATAATATTATCTTAAAATTATTTTTTAACATAGTCACATTTTTATAAATCTGGAATTTGGTAAAGGAGAACTTAAAAGATGGGTTTATCTTTAATTCATCTTTAGTTCAGGAAGTAAGCTTTCTCAAACCCACACCATGTTACTGCTATACGTAAACATTATGCTTACTCGTTGTTTACCTATGTCCTTATTCTGCTTTCCAGTAATAAGAGTTTTTGACAGGGTCACACAGTGAGTGCCAAAGAGCAGGACTGCTCGGTTGTTAAGAGTGTGGGCTCTGGAACACACCCTGGCTCTGCAGTTTATTAGCTGGCTGAATTTAGGCAATTTACTTCCTAACCCTCTGCCTCGTTTTCCTTCTTAGGAAGGTAGAGATAATATAAGTATTGTGATGAGGATTACAGATGTCAATGCATAAAAGTTCTTAGAACAGTACAGGGTATTATAATAAGTGCGTAAATGTTACCTATTACCTGCTATTGATTAAATGGTTGCAATATGTCAACATTTATACCAGGCACTTTGCATATAATATTGTACTGTATAATTTTAAACTATACAGAATATACAGAATAGTTACTGCATATAATAACATTAATGTGAAACTGAATTTTGAAAAAAATCATGTGACCTCTACCACCTCAAATTAATGAGGTGTTTTTATTTCTTTCTCAGTCCTTAGAACTGTTTGCTTGCATATTTAATGTATCTTTTTATCATTTTTCCATATTGTAATATGATCATAATGATTTTAATGTAACAAAAGTTATTTTGTTATACCTCTGTCGATGGATATTTGGACTATTATAATTACTGCTGTTTTAAATATTATGTATGAATTATGCAAACTTTCCAGCAAACCCCTTTATTTCACTATTTCATTTATTCCCTGAGGTTATATTCCTAAAAGAATTAATAGGAAAAGGGATATATGCTTTCTTGCTCTGGAAACAGTTTGCTAAATTTCTGTCAAAACTCTGCAATACATTCTCCTATTAATAACATATAGTAAATATTGCTTTTTTTTTTTTTTTTTTTTTTTGCTAATTTGGCGGTTATTAGTAGTAATAAGTTATTGGTAATAGTACGCCTGAATGGATATGTGAGCTTAGGAAAGTTACTTATCTATTCTAAACATTGGTTTACTGGCCTAGAAAGTATGACTAGTCTTTCTAATATGGTGATTATAAAGAATAAGTTAGATGATATGTATAAAAAGAGCATAGTGTTTGACATTTTGTAAGGTTATTATTACAACATCCAGTTATTTTCTTTCTGTACTTTTGGCTAGTAGCGTGATCAGTGATGTTAAACAGTTTTGATGTTTGTTTACCTTTTTCTTCCCTGTGGATTGTCTTTTCAGAGACCTTGGCCTATTTTATTCTAAACAATTAGTTCATTTTTCACAGGATGCAGTATATATGTTGATATTTTATCTGTTATTTTGGCATTTTGTAATTTCTTTGGTCTGTTGGTTTGCATTTATTTACTTATATTTTATTATAATCCCTTCTCATGTATCTGATAAATAGTTCTAGTGTATGCCGGTATTTATCAATTTCAACCATTCCGAGGTAACTTTTCATTATGTTTGAAATGTGTAAAATATGAAATATGGTTCTAAATTAATATTACTAAATTGTTGAACATTATTCTTCACGTCATTTTTTTTCAATAGCTTAAGCTATTTTCCTATAAGAATAAAAACGATGCTATAAAATGCTTCTTGATAAAACGCTAGCTGTTGCATTGTTTACTACAGTTTGGTTTCTAAAAAGTGAATTTTACAGAAGTTACGGATGTGAAACTTCGAAGGCACTATTATCAAGGAAAAAAAACTTAAGTGTGGTTTCCAAGGCTCATCCCATTTTGTAAGTCTTTAGTCAGAAAAGAACGGGTGCAAGTAGTTTCTGTCACGTGTGTGACTATGTAAGATAGTAATTTTACATCTGTAAAGTGTTTTGAGAATTCTTAGCTTGTATGGAAGACAACAGTTTAATTCTGAGATGTACCACAAAATCCCTAGAAAATTCGTTGTCAGGCAGTGAACTTTTCAAATACCATGTATCATTTTCCTTTCATAGTTTCAGAACTTTCCCCTTTTCACTCTTTGGTTAATCACAGATTCAGGCACTACTGTTTCTTAGGTTTGTGGCCTTTGGCATAGTAACCGCAAGGCCTTAGTTTCTCTTCCTGGTGGGTAAACTTGGAGTCCTGATACCTCCCTTGTAGCAGGGCTACATAATTAAGTCAGATAGTACTTTCATTGTAACTAGTGTAATTCTGATTGATCAGTACCTATATCTAATTGGTTGCAAAATATTTTTTAAATATCTCTTGCTTCCAGGGTTACAGTGAGGATGAGAGTGTTTCTGCTACGCGCTCTGGTCAAGGGGCTGATGGTGGAAGAATAGGGGCCTGTCAAGAGAAGGTTTCATGATCATATATAAAATCTTTTCTGATGGCTCCACCCTTCTCCTCTTCCAGCCACTTTCATGGGGAGTTTCTCATACTGATGGAATGTGTTATATGCCTCAGATGCATTGAGGTGGAAAAGACTGGAAACCATAATTCTAGCTGGGTGGTTGTTAACTATTGCTTCACAGTAGGATCACTTGGGGAACTTTAAAAATTAAGTCAGAAACTCTGAAGTGGCGCCCAGGCATTCGCTTTTTAAAAAGCTCTGCTGATGATTCTATTGTTACCTAGGTTTGAAGACAAATACTCTGAATTATTTCTCTATAGTAAATGCAGTACTGCTTTTGTATTCTTCCCCCCCTTTTTAAAAATTACTTTATTATTTTATTTGGGCTCCTTTCTAGATATCTCTGTTATCAGTTCATTACAGTACCTTTGTCTTGTGCTTTTATTTATACTCTCGCTATTTTAGCCTTCTAGGTCTCATTTATTCAATAAACAATTATATCCAATACTTACTACTGCTAATTTTGCGCCAGGCACTATTCTAAGTACTCTATATATTTAACTCTATTCAATTTCCATGACAAATATGTAGGAATAGGTACTATTATCAACCCTATTTTGCACATGAAGAAACCGAGGCACAAAGGCGCTAAATGCCTTGCTAAGGGTTATATAGCCAGTAAAGGTAGAGCTGGACCTCACCAGTACAATTTAAGCTTTTAGCTCCAAGCTATTTACCAGGGACTGTTCTTGTTGCTAAGATTAAAGCAATGGACAGAACAGAGCAGATGGAAATCCTACTCTTGGAGGAATATCCAGTCTGTGGAAATTCTAAGGGTACTCCTGATTTTTAGTTAAGATCGTGTGTCTTGGCAAATGCTCTAACCTTAACCACTTCCCTTATCCACGTAATTACTTATAATTGTGTATAATTGAATAAAATATAAGTATCTTTACTGCAAGAAAATGTTAATTAGTCTAGACTGACTTGGGGGGAGGGAAATGAATAAGTGGAGATTTATAGAAAAAAAAAACACCCAACACCCATTCTCTAGACTTTCTCAAGTCTTTTAGCCTTGAGAGGGCATAATTTAATAGTTAGAACTTGCTTAGTCCTCTCAAAAAGAAGGGCCCTAATACAGTCCCCCCCACACCCCTTTTTTCCCCTAACTGGAAAAAGCCAAGTATCCAGACCTTTATTAACCGTCATGTACCTTTACAACTTCTCTTCGTGGCATCACATTCTCTCTGAGCCTTGTTAAATAACTAGCTAACAAACTAAACTAATCGAGCTAAGATATTGGCTGATCAGCTTAAAGAGCTACCCATTCTGGTACCAGCTGCATTTTAGCAGGAGTTTCTGTGGGAGCTCCAAAGAAGGAATGCTGTGGGAATTCCAGGGACTGTGGCACAGCCAATGGGCGTATTTTTAGCCCAGGGGCACTTTCATCAACCCCTCCAGTCACACCACTTAAACAGCTGCTTACTCCCTGTGTATAAACAAGTTTTTCTCCCTCCTCCCCAAGGACCTAGATTTGAGACCCTTGTTCAATCCCTTACAAATATAGCATCGGTGGTGACCTTTTACTCCACAATCTGGACACTCTTGAGATTTTCAAGTACATGCTGACAGAGATTTTATGGGAATCTGTAAGTATCTGCTTCATGGTGAGAAATGAATCTTTGAACAAGGAGCTCACTCAGTACTGCACATTTGGACATGCTCGGTAGTACCTTAATAGTGGAACAGAATTTACTTAATGACATTTTGTTTTTTCAAAGGTCGACTGAACACATTTGATTCAGTTGTTAGAAGAGCACTTTCCTGCCAAAAGGAACAATGTCCTTCAGAGCTTTTATCCTCTTCTGCTCATTCTCCTTAGCTCTGTCCATTTTGCCCCATGAGTAGTGAAGAGCTAAACAAATTGAAACTGCCTGGATTTATTTTCAGTATTTGCCACAACACTGTAAGATCTTTGAAGCCTGGGAAGCACATCTTGTTCAGGGTATTATTCCAGTACCTCCCCCAGAGAGGCCCATTGAGACTCTCATTATCCACCTCTGCAAAGAAGGAAGTAAGAGGCATTTTCTCAGGGCGCTAGACCTTGAGTGTATGGAGCAGGAATTTTATCGAGGTGGTATGATTCCAAATTTATGGCTCAACTTCACCAACAAATTAATTATTAAATGAATTTAAAAACCATTGAACTATATGCCAACCACACAGTAAACCTTTGTTTTCTTGGAGAGCTTAACAGAGCTTGTGATTGGTGAGCAGTTTACCAATAGATGTAAACTGATTGATTGTTCATGTGCCTTTCCAGTGGGACTGTCCACCCCTCCAGGACAGGGAGAGTGCTTTGTGCATTGTTCATTCCCAGGACCATGCAGAGTGTTCCATGAAAAAAGTGTTTTGAATTACTTAATGCCTTATGATTAAAACATTTTTCTCATAAGTTATAGTAGCCATTGCATCAACAAGAGAAGCCTTTTCTCTGAGTACCTGAAAACAATCAGAACTTTTAATTAAAAAGGGTATTAACTTATTCTCAAGGAGCAGTTGTACCTAAGATTCTTAACTCAGGTGGTAAAACATCAATGACAAAGTCAGAAATATCAATTTATTTTTAATTCTTATCGGTGTTAACGAAATCACAGACATCTAATCTAATTTCTGCTCAGAAACTTCATGGTTTAAAAGAGGTAAATTTAAACTAGTTAGAAAAAACCTGATTCATTCTACTTCTGGCACTAACTTCAATCAAATAGCATATGTTGCTAGAATTGGGAGTTTTCAAAGATACGTTATTCACGATAATTAGAATAATGAATTCTAAGAGAGATTATTAGAGCTCACAATGTGCTTTAACTCTTACCAGCTGTGACAGGGCACACCATTGCTGTTTCTCAGATTTTGCCTACAACCTTTAAAAGAATCTGTTTATAAACTGGAACCAATACTTAAGTGTCACTGGATTAACACTTCAGAATTTCATGTTTACACATATATTTCACAACTCTCTTTAATATGCTTTAAAGCTAGCTGAGACTTATTTATGTGTTACACAGCTATACTGGGTTCCATAATCTATAGCTACTTTCTTTTGAAATTAAATTTATTGCCACAGAAAATTGTGGCGAAAATAAAGCCAAAAGGTGTTGCAACCTACTAATTGAAAACATGTATTCTGTAACTAGTAAGCATTAGTAAGTACTTAAGAGGTAAGTTTTATTCAGCATTTTTTATGTTTAATGCCAACAAAAAAAATAAAAATTTAAACATATTAGCAAATTTCCTCAAAAATGATATTAACTAGATTATATACAAGATTACAATTAAAAAAAAAACTTTAAACAAGTCTAAACTCTAATTCCAAATAGAATTCATGCAAAACTGTTAAGGTTCGACTTAAGGCAATGTTGGAACTGATTCCTGCCTGTGAAGATCTTAAAACAATCAAAATCAATATGAGTTCATTAAAACAGCAGTACACGTAAGCTGTTGAAGTCAGTTCCTTAAAACACTTAAGAAGCTACTATTTGTGAGGCATTGTGTTAGGCAATATGAATATAGGAATGAACTAATGGTGTGGGTTTAATTATAAGTGTAATAAAGACAAGGTTCATAAGTGTTTTCTTCTTGTGGCTTGAATGGAACCTTGTGTCAGCAGCTAGTTTAAAACTCTTGGGTTGCTTTTGGTAAATTTGTGTCATGTGCATCTTTTCAGGTGGTAGGCAAGTGAGTTTTCCAAATCCTCTTCTTCCATGTCCCATGTTAATGAGACACTTCTTTCTATGTGTGGATAAACAAAGCTCTGTGATAGCACTTATTTTATTGTGTAGTGATTGCTCATCTATCTGATTTTTTCACTGGACCTAGAAAACAGAGACCATGCTTAGGTTTACAAAAGTCCAGAGCTGGCACAGTGAGCATTTTTAATAGTGTTTGGACAGGTGGGTAACTTAATAAGTTGGAAAGGAAGGGAGAACTTGGAAAAGAGAGAGAGAGGAAAAAAAGAATAAGAAGGAAAATTGACAGAGTAGAAGAGAAAGAAAGAAGGAAATATAAGAGAGAATAGGAGATGGTTTACCACCTCTCTTCCTTGTCCCTGTCAGATGACATGAGCTGTGAATGTCTGGCCTTGGGTTTGGGGAGGGCATGATGGTAGCAGCTTTGCAGCTGTGTTTGGGCTGAGGTGAGACCCTAAGACTTACTGAAAAGTCACTACCATAGGATTGATTCCTAGACAGGCAGTTGAGGGACCTGTTCGCCCCCTCATCCATCTCCTGAATGGCAACATTACCTCATCAGCTGCTGAGCCAGCGTAAAGGCTACACTTGTAAGGCTCATGCAGTAGCCTTGGCATCTGACTTGTCCTGATTCTCCATGACTTTCTGCAGGCAAATGCCTCAGGGTGATCACCTGCGGAGGGCACATCAGGGATACAACTGTGCCTCCCAGAGCCCCACAGTCGCCTAGGAAAGCCATTCAAGATGGTAATATTTAAATCCCCAAGCATAATGGGAAATGACTAGTAATGTTAATACTATGGTTAGCATATTTCAAGCACAATAATATACTATTCTGTTTCCATAGCAGCATAAGGTTTTAAAGAGTTCTGAAATAAAACTGATTTTCAAAATTTTGGTTAAACCTAGAGTGGAGTGGGCAAAAGGAAGGAGTTCTTTGCTGGTGAGGGTTGGTATAGGAGAAGTGACTTATTGGAAATTGAGCTTTGATGTCCTTCACTTTAGCGCCTCTTGCTTGATGGACTGCCACATTCTGTGCGTAGAGATGTATGAGCTATGAGAAAAGGTGGGGGCAAAGCTGTTTTTCAGATCTGCTTTAAGGAGCTCTGCCCCTGCTTTGGGGAACCAGTACCAGGAAAGTGATTCTGAGAGAGAACTGGCAGAGGAGAATAAAATAGTTCACGGTTTGAAGAAAAAATAGAAAGATCTGAAATAACATACTGAGATCTCTTTACTGCCCACACACAGCCCAGCTTCTCTATATAGCAAGGTACTGACCCTATATTTATTTCCCAGGGCTGGTTTTTGCCTGAGATATGAAATAGAGAAAAGGTTAAATGTGCCTATTTCAGCAGCTTGCAGGTTGAAGAATATTTATCTTGACATCCTTTTAGTGTGTAGAGTTTAGAATCTCATTTGGTGTTTTACATTTCTTTCAAAGTTTTAATGAAGTCAAATCACATGTATACTTTAGCTACTAATTTAAGTGTTTAAGAATTTAAAACATTTTTGTTTGGATGTTGATGTGTTAACTTACCATATAATTCTAATTAGCCTGATCATTGTCAACACTTTCTCATGCATCTATTAAGCAGAAAGCTAAGGAAACCTTCCTTAATATTACTTTTTCCTTCTTTGAATACTTGCCAGTTAAAGAGACACACCCTTCTTTGGGCAGGTCCACTGCTCTGTGGTAACACTTATTTTATATATGGTGATTGTTCTATGTCTGATTTCTTTAGTGTACCATGAACATGTGAACAGGGCAAGTATCTTAATTATCTATGAAGCTTCCATATTGAAACCATTTCATAGTTAGGCCCAAAATGTACTAGTAGTGCATCTAGGGGATATTTGAACTAACCCATTTTTAAACATCTTAATTATTTACTGAAAATCTCAATAGGTCCACCAAATTATAAAATCATAACTCTTTTTTACTGTCTGTATGGTGTTTAGAGACTTTTTTTGAGAGAATGAAAACATTTAATTGTGAAAGAAGTCAAATATGAACCTTATTCAAAATGTTTAATTCACAAAAATACTTTTCTATTAAATGGAGAAGTCAGTGGGGGAACTTTGGTGGTAGGCTTTTGAGTAAAAACACTTTTATATTAGGTACATTTTTATTTTGGTCTGTGAATTTAATAAAGTTACGTGTAATAATAAAGTTACATGTAATAATCAAATACTGTCATTTTTGCTTTCTACAAAGTTTTATTGAATGTTGTAGATATGGATGGAGGCCTTGAGTCAGTTTAAATAATTGAAATTGACTTTATATTTCATTTGTGTATCAGAATAATTTTTCATACAAACAGGAAGTTCCAATTCAAACTGACTTGAACAAGAGAAGAGTTTATAATCTCTCTTAAGTGGATGTCTGGGTAGGGTGGTGCCAGAGCTGATAGATATAGAGGTGCAGTCATGTAGCTGCAGACTTGGATTTTTTTGGCGGTGGTTCATCCCTAGTCTTTGACATTCTATGTTGGCCTCATCCTCTGGCTATTAGAAACATGCACCAACTTCAGAACATTTCCAGAGGAAGAACAGGTACCATTTTTTTTTGCGCCTCTTTCTTAGTATGGAAGAAATCTTTCCTAGAAGCCACAGAGCTGACTGGTTCTATCATTGGCAAGAATTGGACAACTTGTCCATTCCTAAATCATCACTGACAAGGGAAATGGGTGACAGTGACTGTCTGACACTACGTTTGTGACTATGGGAACAGAATGTATTTCATTACCCATCAGTGAAAATAGTTTTATAAGAAAATAAAAAACAAATCTCATAAATGTACTTGACTTTTGTAGAGAAATAAAAAATACTACAACAAAGGAAAATTATTTTTTCTGGTTTTCTGAACTTTGGAGCCAGGTGCATGATTATATTTTTATTTTATTTTTTAATTTTGTGCCTTTGCATTAAGGATATTACTCCCACCCACCCACCCCCCTCCCCAGTGGTTATTGGGACAGGATCTAAAGTTTATTTTAATTTGTGTAAAAAGTGTTTTAAAAAATTTCGTGAAAAGAATGCGAATTCATATTTTATTTCTTATTTTCTTTGATAATAGCCAGTCAAGAGATAAATGCATTGACAGAATGGTATTGAACGTTGAACTTACACTTTTGAAGAAACATTGTGAAGCACGAACGAAATAGTTACTTAAATATGGACTAACTAGAAATTTTCCAGGAAGCCTTGGTTGTAGTCTGTTGGTGGGAGTTTCTAGTTTGTGAAGAACGTTAAGGTTAAATAAGGATCGAAGGATATTGCAGATGTTATTTCTCTGTCAAGTGCCGTCATTTGCACACCTGCCACGTTGAGGTCTTCTTTCAGTGTGCATGAAAACCTCACTAGGGGCCAGACTGCTTCCGGATTGACTTCCTGTTCACTGTGTTCCCTTCCCACTGTGCTTTTCTGCTGTGTCCTCGCTCTCCATTGTTTAAGCCATTTTCATAAGAGATGTTTTTTTTGTACTGTTAAGGTTTTCTTGCAATATAAAAATATGGAGTAATTGAAATTCCTATTAAAAATTTTTCTTTTTCTTTTCAATTACTGTTACTATTAGTAAGGTTATTATAAAGGGAAACCTAGTAAATGTATTCTTTGGGGAATACCAATGGAGGAGGAACATCTGGAAAGTTCTGTACAATAATAAAAATGGAAACAGATGCATAATCGCTACCCTGCCTCCTGTCAGAAGTCTCTGTGATTAGTCATTTAGGAAAAATTTTATTCTGCCTAGCCACAAGAAAAGGTAAATATACACTCATAATATTAAATTGTTGACCCTGAACTCAGAACTTTTATATTAGTCTTAGAGATTTCAGCAAATAATCTTACATTTCCAAGAGTAACAATTTTGACAATAAATATAGGAATTAAAATATTGTAGTCTTGATATGACTTGTCAGATGTAAATTCTTTGGTTAAAATAATTGACATAATTTAAATGAAGCATATTACTACTTTCAAAATGATATGATTATAAAAATAAGTAAAAAATACTGAATTCTATAAAAATCTTTAGGTTTTTTTTTTTTTAGGAAGTCACTTTTCTAATATGAAATATAGTCTAATTTGGCTCATTAAATGAATATTCTTCCTAAAATGACATTCTGCATAATAGGAGTTTTCTTTACCTCATTTCTAGTCCCCCACTATTTCTCTGGTTGTATTGGTTCACACTTGAGCAGAAAAAAAAGTGCCTCCTTCTGTAGGATTAGAGTTTTAAATGGCAGTTCCTCTCTTGACATTAGTATGATTATGTTATCTAAGTTCTGTATTGCCTTTGGAATAAACCTTGAAAATAGAGCTTATATAAAGGTCTAAACTCTCTCAAACATATTATTTATGTTTCTGTGTTGTTTTCATATTACTGCCTCTGAGTCTTTCACTCACAAATTCAATAAATATATGTGGAATACCTGCAGTGTGCCCAAGCCCTGGATTAGGCACTAGAAAAGGCAAAAACCTTTTTCCTCATTGAAATTGCATTCTTTAAATCCTATTAAATATTTACAGATGCCTTCATTAAGAGTTAGCTCTTTTCTTTTTATTCCCCTAGTAATTCATTCTTGCTATTCTTATGGCATCAGCAGTGCTTAGCTTCTAATATGTGCACTATTTGAAGGTATCTGTCTGTACTATGATGTGAAAGATTTTAAAGATGTATGTAATTACATGCAATTTTTGTGATTAAAAGGCAGAAGAAAAAAGCTGCTAGATAAAATGAACAAGATGGGTTTAAAAGTTACCAGTGAGGCGGTGCAGTGTAATGGAGAGATGACTGAAGTGTGAGTCAAAAGACACGTCATCACTCAGTTCCATGAGTTGGTGACTCACTTTGCTGCTCCTTTTCTCTGTGAACGAACTCATGGTAACACACAGAGAGAAAAGCCCGCCATACAGCTTCACACGAGGTGTTTGTAAATAGCGGATAAGATCATGTATCAGAAAATAATTTGACCTGAACATACTTAATGTCTTTTATTCCATTGCTTTAAGTATTTTACTAGTAAATGTGAACAAATAAGATAGATTTTTGGCTGTCAGTATTTCAAATTCAAAATGATATTCGATTATGTGTAAATTCTAATTGATTGATGATTGAAGCATTGGATGACGTTGACATTCACTTTATACCAAGAGCTACAGAAGTTAGCACTGCAAGAAAGGATATACATGATTGGATGAACCATGCCTGATCTGAAGTTGAGATGCTATTTATTCGGACAGGATTCATACATGGTTAGAAGTTGGATTATTTCCAGAAACTGACTTATTTTCTGATGAAATACATTTTAAGGAAACAGCTCTAAAGAGTCAAATGTAGATTTTTTTCATTTCCACAGAGCATGGTGAGATGTTAATTATTGCTCTTTGGTTAAAGGATTCCATGATTAAACAATTTTGTTTGATAAACAATGTAAAACTATTACTTTACTGCAGAACTTTTCACAGTTTTTAATGTGCGAATGTTATAGTAAAATTTTGAGAGGACATACAGAATATGTGGCATTTTCTAACTATTTGAAAATGGACATTTTCCCCTCATAGAACATTTATTAGCAGCACTCTTGGGCATTAGTCCTCAAAGTGTGGTCCCAGGACGGGCAGCATTGCCATCACCTGAGCCCCACCCTAAACCTACTGAATCAGAATTTCTGAAGGTGGGGCTCGGTAGCCTGTGTTTTAAGAAGGCCTCCAGGTGGTTCTGATGCATGTGAGAACCACTACTCTGCAACAGAGTTTGGATAACAAAGATCTAAAGAACTTAAAATATGTATGCTTTTAAAAGAAGGCCACCACCCTATTCTGGTTGTGATGTTTAGGTCTCAACTTTTCATGGGTGTGTGTGTGTGTGTGTGTGTGTGTGTGTGTGTGTGTGTGTGTGTGCGTGCGCGCGCGTGCGTGTGTGTGAGTGACATCATCAAAAAAAAGTAAATGCATTTTTTGCAAAGTAGAATAGGTGTGGTAGAATGCAGAAGGTGTTGAATGTTTATGATTCAGGATTTAGTAAAAGTGGAGTTGGCTTAGCTTTAGATTATGTATCTGACTTTATACACCACACCCTGATTACTTCACATTTAAATTTCCATAAAGTGAAGAAGTGCATACTTGCACATGTGAATTAGAAAGTAGAATTCCTTAGGATTTTAATTTTCATGAGGAGCTTTGCCTTTATCCTTTCCTTAAAGCTTCTTGACTCTCAATTTATTTCAGCATGTCATAATTTCCTTATGATGTTGCTCTTAGGAAATTCTTTGAACAGTTATTTATTGGCTGCTTCCCAGGGGCTTG
Organism: Eonycteris spelaea; assembly: GCA_003508835.1. NCBI lineage: Eukaryota > Metazoa > Chordata > Mammalia > Chiroptera > Pteropodidae > Eonycteris > Eonycteris spelaea. The sequence continues at coordinate 4,520,242 of PUFA01000074.1, read as the reverse complement.
GCACACATTGTGCTAAGCACTGCACATACGTTGGTAAATACAGTGTGGATCATCACAAAACTTGTAGGGTATGGGAAGGTAGAGGCAAGGACACAGGCATTGCCTCAGGAGTGATGTGCTCCAGTATGGAAGTCCAAGATGACAGACAAAAATGGAGCGACATGCAGTCTAGATCTTGGGCATTGTAGAAGGTTCCTTGGAGGGAGTATAGAAAAAAAATACTGGGATGTGGTGTATACAGATATTTATATTGCTCAGTGATTAACTTTAAAATAGTGCAAGAATATTCTGACACGTTTCTAAATTTCGGAGGGAAAAACAGTACTTGGTTGGGGGAGCAAGTCTGTGAGCAGTGGGCAGGTGCATCTGTCTTCTCTAGGTTGAGTTGTAGAAAAAACAAAAATTATTTATCCTGAATTAAAAAAAATTGGAACTGAAATTTGATAAAGTAAGTATGTGATGATGAAGTTATTCAAGTTTGTTCTGATAAGTAATATATTTAGGCTATCACAAAAAAATATTAAATAAATAACTATTGCATATATTTGAGTTACTGTGAATTTTCTTAGAAACAGATAAGTTATTTGGACATCTTCCAAAGGGAAAACTCCAAATTTAAGAAGAATATGAGAAATATTTGTGAATTAAAATGTTTCTCAGGAATGTTAATGTGTAAACACAACATTTGATTATAGAATTCTATGTGTTTACATTTATGTGCTTCAGTGTATTTTAATGTTTGTGAATATAATTATCTCTTTAGATTAATAAGCTGTTCATATGGTGTGAATAATACTAGACTCAGCTTTAAAATTTTAATATTTAAAATATTTTTGAGTCATTAGTTTTTAATTAATTACCTGTTAATTATCAACATCATAGATAGGATTTGATTCAATGTAGTTTAAAATTTTAGGTTCCTCCTCCCTCCCCTTTTTAAAACTCTGATACAGTTATTACTGGAGTTTCCTTTTGAGAAATTTACCTCTAGGTACTGCTGTTCCGGAAATAATAGAGGTGGCATTAATATAAGTGTGTATTATTATTATTTTTCAGCTAACTGCTGGAGGTAAATGTTTATGTACTTCAGACACTGTTATTCAGTTTAAAGTAACTAGAATCCCTAAGTGTTGATAGAGGAAGGTTTGTTGACTCCATGGAGCTGCTGATTTACTTGTTTGATAAGATTGGTCTCAAGTAGAAAGGGGAATTTAAAAGTCATATCCTTTCTCTGTTCTTACATTGTATATATCATTTAAATTTTCTGTGAATTAGTTTCTTCATCTTAGAAATGTAAATATAAATAGTATCTGCTTTATAGAGATGTTATAAGGATTAATATGAAGTGCTTAGAATAGCTGCTGGCATATAGTAAGTGATCAACAAATATTAGAAATTATCATGTTTGATTTGCCTTCAGTATCCTTTTATGGCATCCAGTATCCTTTCATTATTGTCAAGGTAAAGAAAACACCTTAACAGGGCCCACAAAACAGCCCTGTTGTCTGGTCACCATCTGTTCTCCACACTTTTTTTTTCTTGAACCTTCCAATTCCTTTCCATCTTTGCGAGATTTTGTACCTTCTTGTCATTCTCTGTCCTGATATTCTGTCTTCCTCATCCTCCTTCGGTCAACTGATTTCTCATGCTTCAGATTTGAGCTCAAATCTGAATTTTAGCCTAACTATTTCTGATATACCCACCAGCTTCCTGCACCCCCAAACTAGATGCTGCTTCCAGTTATTGGCTATGTTCCATGTTGAATTTTAACAATTAATGATGATATAATTAGGCTGTTTTCTCTCCACACCATAGCATATTATGGACCCACAATGTTCTTAGCAAAGAGTGGGCATAGAATATTTGGTGAGTGTGTGTGTGAGGAAGTGAGTGAATCATGAACAAATGAATTGGCCTATGCACACTTGGGAATTATGCATATATGGGTATTACAAACACAGGCACCAGCTAATCCTGACATATGAGATTAGACATTTTTGTTCTTGAAACTTGAGACAGTTAATGCTTCGCTGTATGCAGGTGTGTTTGAGAACTACCCACACAGAGTATAATGTTTGGTTTTGTTGACTAAATGAAAAAAAAATTTTTTTTTGATATTTGCAAATTTTGGAAACAGAATAGTATATTATTGTGCTTGAAATATGCTAACCATAGTATTAACATTACTAGTCATTTCCCATTATGCTTGGGGATTTAAATATTACCATCTTGAATGGCTTTCCTAGGCGACTGTGGGGCTCTGGGAGGCACAGTTGTATCCCTGATGTGCCCTCCGCAGGTGATCACCCTGAGGCATTTGCCTGCAGAAAGTCATGGAGGATCAGGACAAGTCGGATGCCAAGGCTACTGCATGAGCCTTACAAGTGTAGATTTGTTTGTGGGACAGATCACTTCCATTAGGTTGTATTTATATGTTAGCTTCCTTATTTTCCCTATCCCATTTTTTCCTTTAAACTTGTCCAACTCTCTTCTCTACTCTTAGTATATTTTCTTTTTCCCTCCTTCCTCCAGCTTTACACACTTGAAAGCTTTTCTTCCCCTGCCCCCTTGTTTCCTCTTTGGTTTGAAAACTGAAGGATGCTTTTTTTCCCTTTCGAAATTCTAAGTGTGTGTGTGTGTGTGTGTGTGTGTGTGTGTGTGTGTGTGTGTGTGTGTAAGCCTTCTACAAATTTGACATAGACAATGAAAAATTAAACCTGTTTAAAGACATTAAACTGTTTCACTCAGAGATTAAAATTTGGCATAGGAAATGAAATTCTGTAGTTTAGAACCTTATGAACCAGAACCAATAAAATGGTTCACCAAAACGGGAGTGTTTTATACTTTGCGGATGACTGATTATCCAGTACAGAAAGTTCAGCATCACCAACACACAACAGTTAGCAGCTCCTCTGTATCTTACTCTGGAAGGAAAATGGCAGTGCCTACTTTAGATACTTCGATAGTAAAGGGGACTAACTTTTTCTCTACTGATTGAACCCAACAGTTCTTAAGAATGAGGCTGTAATTAAAATCTCAGAGAAATCTGAATACTGTGCAGTTTGTTTTTTCTTTTTCTTTGAAAATACCTTTTAAAGATAGGGAAAGGTCTTTCCTTTTCACCTGGTTCAGGTGTTATCCGTTTGACAAACATTTACTTTTGTAGCTTCTAGGCCTGTTTTGGAAGACAGATTGCCTAGGTGGCCTGAGTCATCATCTCTGGTTATGCAGACAGTCGTAAAGATTTTTTTGTAAGCTGTTTTAATTATTTATAGAACACTAAGGGTTGTCTTTACAGCAGTTTTTAAAATAAGACATGATTTGTTGACACTTTTTTTTTGGCAGCAGTGTGCACACGGATCTTCAGCTACAGTCATTCCCAATGTATGTTAATATGATGTGAAGTTATTTTCTTAAAGAAAATGCCTTTTTAAGAATGGGCTGACCTTCTACTAAGGTTAACAAGTTTTCAGAATTGCCATAAATTATATCAGTTGGCAAAACATTCTGCGTTGTCATAGTGATGATGTATTTGGTGATAAACAAAGGTGACCAGAAAGACATAATAATATATTTTTTAGGTGCAACTTATATTGAAAATCTTTATTAAGTATAGGTTGTAAAACTTTACTATTTAAAGATTCTATCTCCTAAAACCATGCTAATTTTTATTAATAAGTAAGATTACTAGCCATTTAAAACCATCATATTTCTCATTGAGAGTAGTTAATCAGGTAATGATAAAAATAACTGTATTGAATTTAGTAATGTTTTTTTGGTCTACATTCTAATCTTACTTTATGGGAAGTCTTTCCTAGAGAGTCACTTAAAAGAGATAACTACTGGAAAAACTAAAGGACATTATTTTAGTAATAACTCACCTACATGTGTCCTTCATGCATGCTACATGCTTTAATGGTTTAGTGCAACAGAGTAATAAGGGCTTAGAAACTTGGTTTTAAAAAATGAATACTGTAATTTGCTAGGTGAAAAGGATTTTTTAGGCACATGATATAAAACTCAAAAGCTACACAAGTCAGCTTCCTCTTGTTCTTGTCACCCATCCACTCAGATGTCCTCTCCAGAGACAGTTGCCATGACCAGATTCTTGTTATCCTTTTAGAGATTGTGCGTGTGTGCATGTGTGTGTGTGTGTGTGTGCGTGCGAGTGTGTGCGCACACGCGCATATACATATATACATGATATAGAACAGTGCATATACAATATATATGACATATGTATATTTCTCACTTTTGAATACAAATGAGAGTAGTTATATCTACACTGTTATGTATCTTCTTGCTTTCGCTTAATATATGTTGTCAGTTATTCCATGTTAAATATATATATAAAGCTGCATCATTCCTATAAATATTGCATACAATTCTTTTAAATGTAGTGTGTGGCTAGAATGCATTTGGTTTCCCACAGATTTGCTATTTATATACGTGTGTGCGTAGAACTGCAGAACATTTCCTAGAGCGTAGAGAGTTGTATACTGCAGAGCTTGTACTGATTTCCATGCCCAGCTACAATGTGTGAGAGTGCCTGCTTGTTATCAGACTCATTGACTTTTGCAAAAATTAAAAGGAAAAAATATCATCTCTTTAATATTTTAATTTGTGCTTATTATGTGAGTGGGTTCTGTATCTTTTCATATATTTAAAAACCGCTTTTGTTTGATTTTTTTGTAAAACCTTTCTTCATAGCAATTATGTTTCATGAATTGTTGGACTTTGTTCTTGTTTATTTTTAGGCACTTATTATATACTGGGGGAAAAAAAGGCCCTTTGTGCTCATTTGGAAATATTACTCAATTTGTATTTTGACTTGATTTATGATTTTTTTTTTGATCCAGAAGCATAGGTAACTTTTTTTGCCATTTATTTGTGCCAAGCATTCTCTAAAACCCTTTAATTTGTCCTCATAAACTTATTTAATCCTCAAAGTAAAAAAAAAAAAGAAAAAGCAAAAGGACCACGAGGAGTAATTTGGCCAAAGTCTCACAGCTACATTGAACTCAAGTGGTCTGAGTACAAGTTCCCACCCTCTTAACTCTTGTAGCTTCCTAAATCCATTTTTCTTAAACACTAAAAATGTAATGTTTCTGAATTAAAAAAAAATCTAATTCACAGGATTTTTTTCTTCCAGATATGGGCAACTAATAATTAGCAGATATATATTTTAATTATAATTTTTTTCAAATAAAAACAGAGACTGATTTACTACCCATTTCAAAGTAAAATTGACAGTTATTTGTTCTTGTGGTTAGAGAAGCATTTTTATACTCAGATTTTGTATTTGATGCAAAGCGTTATAGGCATGGAAGAAACTGATTTCTGAAAAGTGGTATTTATAAATAGTAGTGAATTTTGATTTATCTTTTCTGTCTGATAAAAATAAGAATACTTATTTACTATGATTGGATTTTAGGTGAGATGTAAATGTTAGACTATTAAGAATTTTCTTGGCATCTCAGAACTCTAAGGCAAGCAACACATTGATGTGGAATCACATTTTTTATAGGATTCCCAGCTTTAGAAAGGTGGGCAAAAGGCCAGAGACTATCTAAACCTTTGCTCTTTGTTATTCTTTTCTGGATTTTTGAGCAAGACATTTTGTGAAAACAGTAGTTTTTTTTTTTGTCTTAAATGTAAAAAAACTTATATAAAGAATATATTGCTTATAATAACATTAATTCTTCACATTGAAGAAATGCCCTGTGATTCTGAGGACCATAGAATATAGATGATAAGAAATATCATGAAAGAAACAAATGTAGCTTTGTTCAAATTTTGGTAGGGCAACTCAGGGCTGATTATGCCACAGACAGGGTCTTGGAAGTTTTAACCAATTCATAAAGGAAGGATGGATGTGGATTGATGGGAATTCTTGATGTCAGGCACATAGGAATAGCGAGGGAGATGAGTATGTGGGGAGAAAAAGGCACTGTCTTGAATAATAGAAAAGATAAATGAATAATAAAATCTTTGCTTTCTTGGTTTAAGTCAGTGTTTTTTTCAACTGTTTTTTTTTATATATATATATATATATAATATATATATCTGTTACGTGTTATAGAGAATGCATCTCCAACATCCTTAAACAATGAAAGAACTGTACTGGCTCAGAGAAATCAGGCTCCAGGAAAGGTTCATTTAGAGGCTCAGGGTGTCATTGGGATCCCACTCTGTTTTCTGAGATACTTTGTGAATTCTGCCCTTCTGCACATAGTTGTGCCACCCCCAGTGGGATGTCCTCATTGCCTCATTGCCATCGATCGTCATGCCATATTGTCCAGTGTAAGAGCCAAGTGCATTTGCCCCAGAAATTTTAGTGAGAGTGCTGAGACTCACTCTGATTAGACTACAGCTAGAATGCCAACTCCATCCTTGGGGCCAATAACAGAATTAAGATTCCTGGGGTTACATGTATCCCCAGTGGAAACTAGGGCTTTCTGGGGAGTGGGAAAACAGATCCTGATGATAGAACCAAGAGTTTCCACAGTACCCATGGGAGGGGAGAATGAACATACGTCCCATATAGTTTGAAGCACAAACATTTTTTTAATGTCTTCTGTTTTATATTAAATGTGAATTGCAGTTTTACATTACATGCCCTAAAACACTTAAGTAGACATAAAATATGTTTAATTCTTTGAGTGAAAGGAGTGAACCAAAGCTTTTACTTAACCTACGACTTCAAACATCCCAGGAAGTACCAGTAGATATTTGTAAACAAGTCATAATCTTAACCTAATGGACTATTTAAAAAACACGTTTGATATTTAAAATAAAGAAAACACTGAAAGATATTAAATATTATATCCTAGATATGTTTTTAAGCCGTGGTTTTTATAAATTACTATGCATTTTAAGGGTAAGTTATCCACAATTCACTTCTGTTTACAACTACATAAAGTCTTTGGGATTAACCACTTTTTGAATATTAATAATCATGGTAAAAATATCTGTGGATACTTCATTTTTTAACATGCTTTGTACCCAAGGTCATTACACTTAGTCTGCGAATGTGTTTAGTAGCCGTAATTGCGCTGCAGGACATTTTAAAAACTAGAATTGAACTCTTCACCTCAGGTTTCCTCTGAGATAATTACAGTATGAAAAATAACTAAGAGAAAGAAAATCTATCTTCATTAATAAAAATGCCTCACTGAAAGTACTCTTCAGTGCCTTTTAAATTTAATGATATTTTCATTTTACACATACGCAAGCACACATGTATATCTGTCTGTCTGGTTTTAGGAAATAGAATTATCCATTTACTCTGATAACTGGACCTCAGATGGGACTTAGAGAGTAAAGAAAACTCTTAATTTTTTTTTCAGGCAGGAATAAAATTTACTATATGCCTAGCACAGTTTTAATGTTTAAAATATAATCACATTTAATATTTATATCAACCCGAAAAAATCAAGTTCCAGTGTGATTAAGTACCTTGCCCAAAGTTATTCACATAGCTAGTAAATAGTCAAGTTGGGGAATCTAGGTAGCCGGACACTGGGGTCCATGGTATCAACCACACACTGTTTTATTCTTAGTTATTCTATTAATAAAACTAAGCCTTTGCTGGGTAAATCTGTGGAAGTTCATTGTGAAAACAATTTGTGGCGATTCTGTTCACAGACTTTTCTAGTTTCTCTGAAAGTTGAACGGCCAGCCCTGCATTTGAGCTCTGGCATGAGAGCAGGCTGTTCCCAGGAGCTCACATCTGTGCTGTACCTTTTGAAGTCATGCTTTGCTGGGTCTTTGATGTGTTTCTTCTGACCAGGTTCCTTTCAGGTGTCTAACTTCAAATGAATGGTAATGGTGCCATTCTTCACCAATAACATAATAGAACTCGGGTTCTTTTATCCTTGTTATGTTAGCCACAATGTGATAGATTTTTAGAGAGTTTTGTTTTCACTAATCAGAATATTGAATTTTAAGATTTATTTTTTGGTTGTTATTTTATGGGTTTTGTCCATTCGATGGCAAATTAAATTAGAAACTTTTAAAAAGCATTTTTAGAACCATCAGCTGCTCTATTCAAAAGAAATGCGAATGCATTTTATTTTTGTTTTCATAAGCAAGGACTGTGGCTACAACTCTAAACCAGAAACTTGGAAGAACTATTAAGTGTAAATATACCTTCCTTTCTCTTTTGAATCATCAGTGTGATTTGAATAAGCATAAATTACTTACATTATTTTAGTAATTTCATTGTGGATTGTTTCTTTGACGCTTTTTCCATTGAAGCTTGCTTTTTCTTGCCCTTCCCCGACCCTGCACCAGAATTCAGAGCACCTCAAAGGAAGGGCTGAACAATGAGGCTTTAAGATTAGAGCAAGTTCCCTGTTGACCTGTGTCTCAGCATCCTCAAGGGTGGCTGACTTATCCCTGGTCTCCTTCTCTGTGCAAGATTATGGAATCAGGGAGAAAGTGTGTGAGGACCTAACTCACTTCCCTACTTGATCCCTTCCCTGGGCCAGGGGGATGGGGTGTACTGCAGAGAACTGTGGAGGTGGGATGCAGCCCAGGTCGCACCCTCTCTGCCCCTCTTTGTCTCTGTGTCTCCAGATTCCACGCACTCCCAGACATAGGCAGCCTAATTTGATGCAGGATTTTGCTCTAGGGAAGAAAGACGTGCTGAAAAAAGAAGTAATGGCTCTGCATCCCAAATCAATTTCATATTGATCGCCGGGTAATTCTCAGTGAGCCATGTTTTTCACTAAGTAGGAGTGCAAATTGATGAGATTAATGAATGTGGCTGAGAGGATAGCAGTGGGCCAGAACCTACTAACCATGTATTTCCACCTGTGCTCTTGTTCAGGGAAAATTCAAAGAGGAAGGAGGAGGAAGAATTAGATTAGCAATTGGCTGGTTCTTCTGGTTTACCTCCTTGCGAGACCTCTCTGCTGTCATCAACTAAGAAGAGAGCAAAATAGAGTGCTAGCACTAAAGGATGAGAAAAAGAAAACCACAGAATGTTGATAATTAGAATTTTACAAAAGAATATATCACAGATGACATATTTCATAGAGGATTTAACTACTAATATAAAGAGTAAATAACTGGGTAAAAAGTTATATGAGAATATGTTTTCAAGGCTAAATTTATATTTTTTAATGATTTCAATTCAGTATCAGAAAGTTTCCAATTTTAAGGCAGTTCAAAATACATTGTTGGGTTAGAAAAGGTGAGACCGACAATAAGCAGAAAATTCTTATTTTAAGAAAGATTGTTTTCAAAACTTAGGGAGACTCCTATTTGTTTTAGTCACAACCTAAAACTCCTACCTTATATTTATACCCTCAATTTAGACTTTATTAAAACAATTTTAATTAAAATGCTGTCTAGGTATAAGCTTTGGGATCTATTGAATTTACATGGAACCTTTAAGAAGACATACCAAGTCAGTAAATGTTATTATTTTGATTTAATAGATGATAGATTATAGGGAAAAACCTTGAAAGAATTATTGCCCTAGGAATTTATATTTAATTTCATTAATTTATCAAGGTATTAAAAGGCGTCTTGCAAATTGCTACGGAGGTAAGCATAAAATTATCCAGCTTAATATAGTTGAAATATTGGTAAATAAGTTCTGGCCTATCTGTCCTAATCTTGGGATTCAGTTAGAAATTCCAAGAAAGGTAAAGTAAATATCAGTTAAGCTTTCATTGAGACTAGGTAAGCCATTTGAGAAAGGAAATTAAAATTCATTGAACTGCTGTATATAACAATTCTCTATAATTTTGTCTCTCAAAGTACCCAATGGGGACATTTTTAAGTAACAGAAATATAAAAAAGAGGAAAAAATATTTTAAAGAATTAATCATTGCAATTTTTACATATTAGGAGTGAGGTACAATTCATTTTGAGTTGGGGGAAGACAGTGCTGGCCGAGGGAAGAACCAGTGCAGATAACCCAAGGTAGCAGTGTGACTGATGTGCTTGAAGACTGGCAAGGAGGCCAGCCGGCCCGGGGTGAAGTGATCCAAGGGCTAAGCGGTCAGAGGGCATTCAGAGAGGTAGATCATGTTCGGACTTGTAGGCAGTCTTAAGGACTTTAGGTTGTATTTTTAGTGATATGGAAAGTCATTGGAATGTTTTAATCAAATGAGTAACATGAGTTGTCATTGGCTTTAAAAAGATCATTCTGGCTGCTGCATGGAGAGTAGTAATGTTAGGACAAAGGATGGGAACTGAGAGACCTGCTGGGCATATGGCAGCAATCCCAGGTGAGCCAGTGGGGCAGGGGTGGAGCTGATGAGAAAAAGTAAAATCAGAATATGTTTTAAAGGAAGAACTGAAAAGATTTCAGTTAGATTTGTGAGATAAATCATAGGGAGGCATCAAGGACAAGTGCAAGGATTTTTCCAGATCAAAGGATGAAGTTTTCATTTATGAGGTCAAGGAGAGTGAGAGATGAAGGTGTGAGTGAAATCAGGAGTTTGTTTTTGGACATGTTGAGAGATCCAGTGAAATGGATATGTGAGACTGGAGCTCAGGGAAGGAGCCTGGCTGGAGGTATAGATTTGAGTTTCATTAATGATAGGTTTTGCCTGAAGCCACTAGACTGGATGAGACCATATAGAGAGTGAGTGTAGTTAGAAAAGAAATTTGAAGACTGATCCTAGAGCACTCTGAGTTTTGGAGGCTGGGGTGATGAGGAAGACTCAGCAAAGAAGCACAAGAAGGAGTAAGGTAGATGGCAATCAGGAGGCTGTGTATATCCATGCAGGCGTATGAGGAAAGTATTTTAAGGACGTGAAATTGATAACCTTAGTTAAATCCTCTTTGAAGTTCAGCTATACAGAGGGTTAGCTGGCAACTTTGACAAAAGCAGGCAGGGTGTCGAGGGAAAGAAAGCCTATTTGGGTTGGTTTCAAGAGAAGGCCAGGGTGGAGGAAAGAATTTCAGGCAGCAAATGTAGGCAGTTGTCTTGGGGCAAAACAAAACAAAACAAAAACAAAAACAAAAAAGGAGCTGAGTATTTGGAGTAGGAAATGAGGCAAGAAAAGATTTTGTTTTTGATTTTGATTAAAAAAAAAAAATGAAGGTGAATTCAGCAATGAGAGTGACCCAGTCGGGTGACACAAGGGCTGGTGGGGTGACGGCTGCTGCAGTTGTCCTGGGGTCAGCCAGAGGAGGTGGGCTCTGCGCCCCAAAGGGGCTGGCCTTGCGTTGGTGCAGGGTCCGTTCAGTCCGTCAGGAGGAAGATAGTGGATGGGCACCGAGCGGGTTGGCAAATAGGCGTGGTAGGCCATGATAACGTGAGAAGGTTTTTTGGGGGGCGGGTATGTTTTTACATTTTATTTATTTACCTGTTTTTTTTTTGTTTTGTTTTTGTGTTTGTTTTTTGTTTATGTGGTGGGCTGTCTTAGAGGATTGAAGGATGTGGACATGAGAAATAAGGAAGGCCTGGGGAGAGGAAGCCATGCTAGAAACAGAGTGAAAGGCTAACGATCGGTAGATTTTGATGACATCTATTGTCTGCTATAGGTTATATTGTATTCTCTCTCTATTTATTTCAATGCTTCAGTCAAACCTATAGCCCATAGAGGATTGTCCCAGGACTTTCTTTTTTCCCTTCCTCTGAGTTCTTGTTGAAGCCATTCCATCAGTTACCCACTCACTGCACCATGAACACCAGGCCTCTTGTGTGCGGCTGACTTTGACTAAAGAGTTGAGGCAGCAGAGGGAGATTATAACATACCTTCCTGCCTTTATGTTTTTAAAATCCTTTCCCGCATGCTTCAGAATAGTTGTTCTTCCTTTTTTTTTTTTGTACAGTGGATCCCTTTGGCTGACTAGGGAAGCCTGTGGCCCCCTCCTCAAAGTAATTTTTAAATGAAAAAACTTCATAGTACTACAAAGGAAACTAATTAATGAGATGCAATTTTCAAAATATAAAAAAAAGGCATCTGAGTCTTTATTGTGCATTAAACAAGCTTTAGTGGCAGGTCCCATGACTGCCTTAATTTTAAAGTAGTTGATAAGTAAACAATATTCTGAGTTATCTGTAACAACTGAGAGATGATATGAAAATGTTTGTGATTTCCACTGGTCACAGGTATTGATGCTGTGGCTTGTTTCCTACTTTCATAATTAAAGGAAATGCTAAATTTCAGCTAAAGTTCATAAAAACAGAGATGAAGTCTTTTTTACCCATCCAAGTTCTAAGCTGCATTCTGTGTGTGAACCTTTTGGTGGTCTGTGGACTTCAGGTCTAGCCTCCTACCCTGGTTTTCTCTGAGACATACTCCAAATAAGTATCCCAGATTGCTTTTATATTTTAAATCTCTTTTTCTGTCTGTGGGTTTTTTCCCTTCCTTATTAGGGTATACTGCATTTTTCCTATCTTCTGTTTCCTATGAGGGCAGTAAATAGGCTTACTTGTCTGAGTGTGGCCAGCGCAGTGACTGGAATATGTTTTACTGCTTGTATAAGGTGCTCATTAAATGTTTATTAAATAAATGTTTCTATTTCCAATGGAAGTTCACAGACAGTTGTGCAAATTAGCGCATGTTATAACTGTCTTCCCGATGGAAAAGGGAAGATCCTCATTGGATTAACCTCATCATGCAAACCCCACTGGTAAACACAGTAGTTTGTAAATCCATTAGTCACAAAAGAATATGCTAGCTTCCAAATTGAGTAATTTGATAAGGAAAGTTGAGATTGACTCTTTGTCAAACCAGTTCATCAGTTTCCATGAATGTCTGATAAAGAAGAAAGTGGTGAATGATTTATAACTTGCTGGATTTTAGATTTAAAAAAATATGGTTAACTTTAAGTTTCATGTTTAAAAATATAGTTCTGATTTAAGTTTCACAATAGATTAATATAGACATGAATTATCTTAGAGTAAAAAGATAGAATTTAATAGCTATAGAATTAGGTTTTAGAGAAGTATTCACTATTAATATTAGAACATGTTTTTTTTGTCTTTAATATGAAATTACTTTTATTCTATCAGTGTCCTGATATCATTTTCTCATAATTCAGGAACTGATATTCTTTGAATACATACCTCTAATTTATATAGTTATTAATTATACTTTATCTTGTAATATTTGTTATTATTCTTTTTATTATTTAATTATCGGTCACTTGAATTTTTATATATGTATGTTTATGCATATACAAATGAGTCAGTTGAGGTCATTTTGAAGCTGTTAGATCAGTGCTTAGCATATAATAAGTATTACCTAATAAAATAAGGAACTGGAAACGTGTGTGTGTGTGTACGCACACTCACAAAGAGTTGTTCACTCTAACTAGATTATAAATTTATGTGTAAACTCTGTAAAACAAACATGAAACCTTGTTTGTTTTATGATCTTCTCTCTTTGTCTTGTACACTTTCTCCTCGACATACCTGGCCTGGTGTCTGGTCCATAGTAGGTTATCAATAAATATTTGTTACGTGCATGGAAGTCTCTAAGGAGCAATGGTCATATAGGGTGGGAACAGATATGGAGAAAGTATAGATTTTTTCTGGTAACTAGTGCCAAAGGTGAATGCATTTCCCCTTACTTATTTGTACTCAATGCAATTAGTATTTCTCACAAATACAAAATGAGGTGAATGAGGTGTAGAGAGGTATAGTATCCAGCCAGGACACAATTCTGTATAGCCAGCCTCCATCCTCATTGGCTAGATACAGGCCACAATTAGTTGGACAGCATTTCGAATATCATTTGTAGGCTTGAGTGAATATTTGGAAAAAAATTTATTTAAACTGTATAGATAGAAAAATATGTATATATACATATGTGTGCACACTACTATATGTCTGATTTCAAGCAGTGATAGACATTTTAGCATATATTCAATATAAATCATTTATAAAAGAACCTATATAAATTAGTAAGCTATATTTTAATGTCACTAAAAATCAGATTTTTAAAAATTTAACATGTTACTTTTTCTAGTTCCATATGGTAGTTATACTCATGAAAGTACATTGTTGGTTTTGTTACATTTATATACTTGCCAGTTCAGTAGGGGATTCAAATATTTTACAGGGTATGAAAATTAATCAGTAGCATTTTCTTGTAATGACAAGTGTCCACATTAAAATTATCACATTCCATGTACCTTATTTTTTGATCATCATTGTCTCATTTCTCCCCCATAAAAAAATGCAGAGCAACTACTGCAGTATATATAAAGTAATTTTATACTTGCCAATTGATCTTCCCTTGGGGGCTACTGTAGTTTTTATAAATAGCTTGCTGACTTCGAAGAAACATAGTTCTGTTCTTAGGAACTCATCTGGAAAGGGCATTTCTTTGGGGATATGGAGACCATGTGTGGAATTTCAGCTACAGGAAAAATTCTGGGATTTAGACAAAGAAATATTGGGTGGTTTAAAATTGAAAGTCCATTTGTGAAAAATTGGTTTGCTCTGAATAGCCATATTTTGTTTTTAGAACCTAATATATTGTGGACTCACACCCTCGGTCTGGAGTTTTCAGACTCCTAGGACCTGCAAACACGGATTGGTACCACTGGTCATATTATCCTTGTCAAATGCACTGATTTGAAGTAGTATATCCTTGATTTATTAAAAATGAGCAAATGTTTATTACTTAAAACTAGCAATTTGTTTAGTTTACTAAATTTGTCATGACATGGAGTTCATGGAGTAAAAATAACAGAAAGTTCCCTTGGGAAAGACTCATGCCAGTTTGAAGTTACCTATATCACATGTGAGACGTTACCTCTAAAGATTTTTATTGATTGAATTAATATATTTATTTATAAAGCTAAGAACATAAACTATTTAACTGAATTTTACTGTTAACATAAGATATAAATGATATACAACATTATATCAGTTTCAAGTGTGTAACCTAATGATTTGATATTTGTATGTATTACAAAATGATTACCATGGCACATCTAATTAATATCCATCACCACAGGTAGCTACAATTTCTTTCTTGTAATGAGAGCTTTTAAGATTTACTCTCTTACAAACTTTCAAGTATATGATACATTATTATTAACTATAGTCACCATGCTGTACATTATAACCTCAGGACTTACATATATTATAACTGGAATTTTATACCTTTTGACCACCTTTTTCTGAATTTTACTTTATAGTGAATATCAAAGTTTGAACTTTTTATCTCACATGAATTTTTTTTTAAATGAAAGATGCAAGTGGTTTATTATATTTCTGTGATGAGAATATGTGTGGAGGCTGGTGTATCTTTTATAAATCATCCTAAATGCAATGGATACTGAATTCAGTGATACTGAATTCATATTTCATAAAGTAACTTTTCTTGTACTTGGATTAAAAGATAGCCAAAAAAAACTTTGCTATTTTCAGGGCCAATGTTATTTTTTCTTACTTTTTTTTTTTTTCCCTGAAGAAGGGGGGGAGGGTCATGGTTAGATTAGCAGCACATGCCACCATTAAGCTCCAAAAACTGAACAAATATCGCACTCCATCCCCAATTTATCTAAGTCATTGTAAAAACACTAAAGCTGTTACTGAACACTGAGTTTTAATGAATTCATTTTGAAACATTTTGAAATTTTAAAACAAACATTAAATGAATAATTATAGAATTGTTCCAGTTTGTAGTACAGTTTAATTTTTAAAAAGCTTTGCCTACCACATTCTTACATGCCTAAATATGCTGATAAGAAATTTCTCATTCTAGTGATTTATAGTCTTTTTAAAACCCCAATATGGTGTTTTTAAAATACATTACCTTAATTCTTCTTACTCCAAGTTAAATTTACTCTTTCCTGTTTAATCTGTAGTTGAAGATAAAGTAACCAGGTTATTTGCATTTTCTCTGGGCTACCTATATACATATATATATATATATATATATATATATATATATATATATATATATATATAATTTTTTATTAAGTTTATTGGGGTAACATTAGTTAATTATATAATTTTCAGGAGTACATTATAATTTGACATCTATATATTCTACTGTGTGTTTACCACCCAAAGTCCAGTTTCCTTCAGCTACCATATATTTGATCCCCTTTACCCACTTCACCCTCCCCGTAGCCCCCCCCCATTTGACCCCCTTTAATCCATCTACCTCCTCTCTCCTCCTCCACCCTCTACCCTCTGGTAACCACTGGTCCATTGTCCGTGTCCTACCTTTATATTTTTGAAGACGACTATGAAGCTCCCTATTCTTACTAGCTCTCTATTCCTTCAAACTCTGGGATGCCTCATCTATTTTATAACAGTCTTTTAGTATCTGAAATGACAAAGAAGTTGATGTGATATTCTACTGTAATCCTTTTGTAATATACATTATATGACAATAATTTACTTTTTACATAAAATTTAACATATATTTTCAAATATATGAATTTCAATATGGATGTGCTTGGTCACAATCAACCAGGAGTAATGAAGTGTTTAGATTCTTGTACATCACTTGTGCATCACTATGAAGACCACAGCTACAAATGCAAGCTCAAAATTTTGTTGTATCAGTGACTCAAAGACAATAGTGGTGTTGAGATTGTGGGTACAAGGTTTTGATAGGATGAGTCACTTTGACAAGGCCCCGAACAAAACAAATACTTTGTTTTACATAATTGTGTTCTTGAGAAATTCATTGTGTATTAAAAATCTTTCATAAATACTGTTTTTGTGAAATGGAATAAGGTTCTAGACTCAGATAATTATAAACATATTTTTCACTTTCATGATTCTTTACCCATTAATTCAGTCTTGAGAGGGACTCAAGAATATTCTTCGGGATTCCCTTTTGGATTGCAGCAAACATAGCAAGCCTCTTTTTAGCCCATGAGAAACAAGTAATATTCCCTAGTCATTGTGCAAGCCCTCACTGATTGTCTTGAGAGCTGTCACTCAAGACTAAGCTTTTAAACTTAAGGTCTATTTTCTGAAGCATAATTTTTTTCCCTCCTCTGTTGACTATCCACTTTTCCTATCTTACTCTTGAATATGGTTTATAAGGAAAAGGTATTCACCTTATTTCTGAATAAGCTTAATATATATTGCATGTGCAAGCTATAATAATCTAGATGTAAAAATAAAATTTCAAGCAAATTACCAGTTGCAAACAAACTATTGTGCATGATTACCAGAGAGATCCTTTTATGTTCTTTAAGTGAAATTCCACTTTATGTAAAGATTGAGCATTTTATTTAAAAATATGCAGGAGGATGATAATAACACAAACATTTATAGAACACTTATTTAACAGTTATTATGTTGCTTGCCTTATCTCTTATTTTAAGTCTGCTAACCATCTGATGAGCAGGCATTATTAATATATTCATTTTACAAAAGAGAAATCAGAGCCATAGAGAGATTACCTACCTTGCTTAAGGTCACATGACTATTGACTATTAAATAATACAGCTAGAATTAAAATTCAAGTTTCTTTGACTTTATAGCAATTGCTATTAAGTAGCAATGGTGTTCAGACAAAATTTTTAAAAAGCGACTCATCTCTGCTAAAATGTGTAGCACAGACCTTTAGAGAAACTCTCCTAATTTCTTCTCTAAAAACGTATTTATGTGTAATTCCTCTTATTTTCTCTTCTTTTGAGTCAGCTAGATGTATGGGATATAAATGTGAACTATAAACAGAAATCCTACTCAGTGTTATTTAAGTGTCAAAATGGCAATGAGAAATTGATGAGGGGCAAGTACTTCAAGCTTGCCAACATCATGATGCTCATCAGTGATAAGCAAGTGAGCTTAGTCTGCCTGTGTGGTCTAGAATGGTAGAAAATATGAAAACGCTGCCATGTACTTAAAAACGAAATGAATAATACATCCCAGAAGGCAGATGATAATGCTTATTTTTTGTTAACCACCTTCAACTTCAGCTAATGGGAAATCTTGCTTTAAAAAAAAAATTCTTCTGATGCCAGTTACCAGTGAAGAAAAGGAGTTTGCATTGCTGCCACTGGTGATATTTATGACTTCTAGATAAACAGTGGCCTCTAGTTTCCTGTGTGTTGTTCTTTTCAGCAATTATATATTGACTTAAAATAAATAGTTATATGAGTGGATCAAATGAGTTCTTCTTGTGCTTACAGTGAAATAATCAGATTTTAACTTATATTTGACATTTAGAGAGGGTTCCCATTAAAAAAATAACATTTGGATGCAGTTGCTGACACAGCCTCTTCCAATTTTCTGTTAAAAGACTAATGAAGACCTTGAGACAAGCAAACAGTAATGGGTGGGGTGGAGTGGGGGTGGGGAGAACTGACAGTTGCTAGAAGTTTTGATGATCCTTCCACCTACAAGAAGCTGGACTGGGAAAACAGGATTGTCTCATGAAACAAATAATCTAGCCAGTCTAAAGCCTTTAACTCGTGAGAAAATGGGGCAGCTCTTCCTCTGCTGCATGGGTGCTGTTTTTCCGAGGATGCTGTGATATTACTATCACTTATGCTTCCATTATCTTACACCTTTCTACATCCATGCAGCAGCTTTGAGAACACAGAAAGCAGCAAGAACATGAAGTGCTGGGAGACCTGGAGCTGCTAACCACCACATCCACCACATCCTGAAAGGAACAGGTCGGGCTCAAGGTGAGAATGGAGAATTGAAGGGTAGGCATTTTGTCTTCAGGTGATCTTTTTCAGACCAGCAATATTTAAGAAGAGGATCCCTCTGTACTCCAAAGACCTGCTTTAAATTTGTGCCTATCACTGAGAATTGGACTTGTACCTCTTTATATTTATTTACACTACTGCTACAGCATTGAAAAGGGTTTCTATATCCATCCAAGAGCACAATGATCCAAGCCAAGCCTTCTGATGAAGGAAACCATCATCCCAGCAAGAGGAAATAGAGAACTCAACAATGTGGGACCTACTAACATATACTGTACTTCAGGATAAAGGCCTACCATTCTGAGATGCAAGAGAAAAGCACATTTTTTAAATATTTAGAAAACATTTAGAAAACAGTTTAGCATTACAGAATATAGAGGGTATGGTATCTATAAAACCACAGCAGAGAGCTGTAAGAAGAATAAACTCATGTTTTAATAAAGGTAAGGAAAGATTGCTAGGAACACTAAATCTGTAAGAGTAGGATTTAAATTTGCAGCTGAAGCAAGGAAGAATAATTAAGAATAAATTAACGATGTGAAGAACAAACTTGAGAAACTTTCTTAGACTTCAGAGAAGAAATAGAAGTGAAAACAATGAGATAAAAGATAACAAATGTGAGAGGAGAAAACTGAAATCCAGTCCAAGAATGATAAACACAATGATTGATACAAATATGAAAAAATCCAGTCTATTGTTATGCAAACAAAAGTAAAAGAAAAGAAAAATTAATTCACACTTTGTGTCCATCGAATTAACAAATATTAATCAAGTGACACACTTTTGACACAAGTTTAGTGAAAAGGTGCTGTTTGAAATGTATAGTCTATTTGGTGACATTTCTTAAAAAGGTTAACATTTTATCTATAGAATAATGCATATGTAATAAAATTTATAAAGATAACGGAAATTGGAAAAAATTTAGTAAACTGAGAGAATTAAATGTAGTAATAATTTATAGTCATAAAATCATGGTTTTGAAAATATTTAATGATATAGAAAAGTCCTTCCCATACAAAGTAGTTTCCCAAGCTAGATGCTAATAGGTTAACAAGGAAAATATATTAAGTG
This sequence comes from Eonycteris spelaea, assembly GCA_003508835.1. Lineage (NCBI taxonomy): Eukaryota > Metazoa > Chordata > Mammalia > Chiroptera > Pteropodidae > Eonycteris > Eonycteris spelaea. The sequence continues at coordinate 4,500,559 of PUFA01000074.1, read as the reverse complement.
GGAAATAAATTTGGGAAGCTGCTTGCTTTAGACATTTATTATGATTTAAAAATTCATAAATAAATGTTAGCACATTGTAGGCTCTGAAAAATCCTGCAATAAAGACATCTAACTTTGCTTAAGCTGTTTTATACCATTTTATAACAAATAACACCATTTTTAGTGATACAGATATTAACATAATATTATCATCTCCCAGAAGAAAGTTTTGAAATACTAGTTTGGGAAACAATATGTTAAATTAAAAAAAAAATGAAGTGGAAATAAATATACCAAATAACTTGAAATTGTCCCTAAATAGTAGATTTGTTTTATGTGTATATGTAACCTAAATTTTCAATAATGAGAATTTATTCAATAAGAATACAATCTTTTTTTAAATAAGAAAATACAGCAAATGTGTTTTAAAAAATAAGTTAGAGGAACCCTAGCTACGAAACTTAGTAGTCGTTAGAGGATATAAGATGGAACCATCATTCTGATGGAATTCTCATCATGATTATTTGTTATTACAGATTTTTGGATTAGGTATTTTAAAATGTGGAGAGAGAGGTTTTGACCAAATCTTTAATGACACACAGAGTTGGTTCTTCCATATTGCGAATGATGGGTTCCAGTAGTCCAATAGTTATCGTGAGTCAAAGAGGGAACATAGTAGTTTTATGTTTCTTTTTGTTCTAATCAAGGAACTGAATCCTACCTTTATCTTATTTTTTATTAACCCCACCCATGAAAAGTAGGACAGGGAAGTTAGCTGTTGATGGTGGAGGGTGTGTGTGTTTGTGCCCTCACACATGCCCATGCATGCACTGTGTGCTTAAGCTTTCTAACATTCTTCATTTTCTTCACTTTTAATACATCAAAGACACTGTAATCCTATCTCTTCCGAGCCTTTTTCCACCCTTTCCAAATCAACTTCAATTCTAATTATTCACAGATGAGACTAAGTTCAATATAATTTTTGTTCATGTTATTGTTCTATTCCTCTTTTTCTCTTTTAGAGATACTATTTTTTTTTGCAGTTAATAGATAAGCATATCAATATAGTTTACTATTACCATGTCATATTATTTTATTAATGCAAGAATATTAGACTAAGAGACAAATCTGGAAGTGATTTAGATCCTTGCCTTTTTGATCAATTTGAATTGTGGTTCCATCAGACTGTCTAGAGCAAGTTAAATTGGGAGGTGAAAGAATTAAGCTTCAAGATGTTACATTTTGACAATGGTAGTATTCATTCTGAAGGAGATGTATGAGTTAACAATTTTTTTTTCCCCCAAAACCAGCTTTTAATCTTTTCAATTATTCAAGTTAATTTTTTTGTAATTTAAACTGAAGACTATGGCACATGGCATGAACACCCTTCTCATGAAGGGCACTTTAATGCGTGAGTCAATAAACCAGCCTTATCTTTTGTACTGTAGTGTATACAGGGTAGAATATCATTCGTTCACATTAATTTACTTGGTAAGATAATTTCAGAAGACCTGGTGCACATTTATTTTTAGAGCACTCAAAGATAGAAAGTATTGGCATCAACGCCTGCATTCTTGATTTGGTGAACACTTTGATGAGTGTAGTGTGGCAGTTTTGCAGCCAACTCCCAAACCAGGTAACATGAAGATGATGAACCTTAAAACAATGTGGTTCAGTGACAAGTCTTTTTTTTTTTTTAAGATTTAATATACAGTAATAATAATAATTGAGAAATCTGTGAAGAGAACAAATAAAACATTTTTGACTTATTTTGGCCAAGAATGTGAACAAATTACTTACTTGTATATAAATGACTAAAGGATAATGTGCCTACGATTTCAAAAGTAAATTATTTTCATTTCATCCAATGAAAAATCCTTCTTTTCCTGAGTCTTCAGGAGCACAGTTAATGATTTGCATTGTGATCAGCATGGTTTTGGGGATCTTCCACTGTACCTAATTAGATTTTTTTTTTTTTAAATCTGAAATTCCACCTCCTTGGTGAAACTTCCTAATCGTAATAAGAGAAGCACATTTTTTCCTGCCCCCACTCTCCCTTTGCAAATGGTTCCCTAACACTTCCTAAGCTGGGCGAAGTACTGCTGATGAAGGAAGAAACTGAAGGTCGAAGGAATTAACAAAGCTGCTACTTTACGTCATATACAGATTGTTTTACTGAGAGAGGATAATTTGCGTTTATAAAGAAGGGAGGAAATAAAGAGAATTAGATGATATATGCTGTAGACTTGAAGAGCAAAAATTATACATTTAGAAGCATTTGGAGATCCAGTAACATCATTAAGATGCTGAGCAAATGCTGCTTCCAAAATAGTCATCAGATATTATGAAATGAGCTATACATAATCTCACAAAGGACAGCTCTTGAGGACAAGGGCAACTTCCTATTTTTTAATTCCTAGGTCTTAAATAGCAGTTTTCACAAGTAGTTTTGCTTTAATATCCATCAAGAAAATTAAAAAACAAAACAAAACAAAACAAAACTGAGGCATGAGGATTCACTTTATGAATTAAATTGTTGTATCTACCTTAGTAAACTATTTTCTATCATTGGTTTCTGTAATGAGGCATATTCCTTTTTTTTTTTTTTAAAGATGTGCCTGTAACTTATAGTCATTTTTTCAGTTTTTGAGGAGTTCACTTTTCCTCCTATTAATAAGCATTGATATTACAGTATAGTAAGTTCTATTTTATAACAGTACAGCTGGCTTGGAGTTTGGTAGACCTGGGTCACCTTGATTTTAGGCATTTCTGCTGCCAGTTCATTTTCCAGTAAGTTCTTAGAGTAAGTCTACCTTAATGTTCACCTATGTACATCTCTGTGTGTGTCTGTCTCTTTCATAGATTCCCATTCCACTTCATTTCACCCCATTCCATTCTTTAGCCCATCATATAGGTGTATATGTTTTTCACTCTCATCTTGAGGGTTATATTGAGGTGGTTAAGGGAAAGGGCACTGTGGTTAAACTGGATTCACATTGAATTTCTGCTACTTACTAGCTCCATCATCTAGGGTAAATTACTTAATCCCTCTCTGCCTCAGTTTCCTGATTTGTAAAATTGGGATAACAATATCACTGACCTTTCATGGCAGTTGTAAGATAAAATGTGTTAATATATGTAAGGTGCTTAGAACAATGTGTGTGCATATTTAAATTCTTGTCTATCTTTAAGGCTGATTAGAACTTAATATTACCTGTTTCATCCCAGAGTATTTTCTGACCTACTTTGATGTTCATGTTTCATGTTGACCAAGTTCAAACTCTTCCTTTGGTATGCCCCACCCGTGCCATGGGAATTCCTAGAACACTCTCCACACTGCCCCAGTTGCCTGAATTCTTTCTGGGAGGATCCATATCCAGCCTTTTATCCTGACCTTTTCTTACTATCAAAGTAAAGACATGGTCCTTCAATTCGCAAAACACATATTACCAGAGTAGATTGCAAACTTTTTAATGTAAGCACAGAAATTATGCTTTTTGGCATCCCTGAACATTCTCTATTACAGCACTGGGGTAAAATGTTACCCTGTAAACACATGCTGATTGTAAAATTGTTGATAATCTATTTTCCAAAAGAGAAATTTAGAAATGATATATAATGATATAGGTCAGAACAGATTTACGCTATTTATAATTTCAGTTGTACATTTACTACTGGACTAGGAGTAATCAGAGACTGTCTCACATTGTGTATACCCCCCCCCTTTTTTTTGAGTAAAATAGGACAATCTGAAGGCTGAATTTCATCTAGGTAGGTGACTAGTTTGTATTTACCACTTATTAAATGATAGTTCATGAGGAAGGCATACATTTTAGTGGAAATAATAATAATAGTAGCTAGTAGCTAACTTTATATAGTGCTTACTATGTGCCATATAGTATTTGTCTACCAACACCTAATCTTGATGGAAAAGCCTTTTTTAAAAAAAGATGACTTGGGAGATTCTAAATTTAATTATAAATTTTGGAAACTTTTTTTTTAAATGAAAGATTTTAGTTTAGAGAGTTTTGTATGTAATAGAAGTGATGCTTCTAGATAGCTTACCAGGCTGTATGTGGAGGGTTGGTGGTGGTCACGAGAAGGAAAGTGGGACAGTGGTAATTCTGTCCTTGGTGTTATGGAGTGGTGAATAGCAGTACCGAGATTTTCTTTTCCACTACAAATCTCTCCAAGATCTTCAAGCTATTCAAAGTGAAAGGTGACGAAATTAGTAGCACTCTGTATTTATTTTGCAATTGCTGTTTGGTTTCTAATTTGGGTTGTGTATTTTCCTTTAATGTTTCATTTTGACATAATATATTTTAAAACAGACTTTTCTTGTGGATAAACATTTTATGATATGATTTTTCTCAAGTTCTGGGCGACAATGTGGCTGTGTTTTATTTACTTGAATCATCTGTGATGAGAACCAGACTCAAACTTATTTCAGAAATAGTGTTAATTATACAAATGAAAGAGGCAGATATTTTTGATTCGTCTACACATTTCAGAGTTGCTCTGTAGTGCATTCCTGAAACCATATCTAAATAATCATACAACATCTTACTAATGCTGGCAGATATTTTATACTTGCCTATGGGAAGTTATATTTAATTAAATGACTATACAATAATGTGTTTTTGTTAGGCAGAATAAGAGTACGTGGGTAGGTCGTATATGGTAATGAGGTTAAAGGTAATAGAATATAGATTCAAATATATATGAGGAGTTGTGTATTTAAATTGTTTCTTTAATATAGATTGTAGTCAATATCATATTGGTATTTATAAATACTAATAAGAAAATTAAAAATATGGTAGATCAAGTTACATTCTCAGGTATCAACATTTTGACTGGGCAAAATTCAAGGAATATGTGTTATAATAGCAATAATGTGAAGAAAGTGGTCTGTGGCTCAAGGGCCCACCATTGTAATTACTGGAATCCAGTCTCTGGCAGACCCTCTATCTGGGATACAGTCTCAAAGTGGGTCTCAACCTCTCTCCCATTTTGCATCTCCTCATGGCAGGAGGGAAGTAATGTGACAGGTGGAAGGATGTCAGGATAAAAATCAGGATTTAAAAAAATTCCCGTTATTGAAAATCAACATCAAGGTACTGTTTAGATGTTGGGGGAGGAGTAGAGGTAGAGAACTTGGAAATCATTTTGGGTATTAGGGTGACCCGAATTCCAGGGGCTGAAACTTTTTTGTTAACTGCTATTTTTGAGCCATGTAGTTTTGTTTTGTATTTCTTTTACAAATGGACTATTTAATAAGAGTCAAAGACTTGTTAAAATACTTAAATTATATTCAAGCTGATCATTTCTTAACATTTTGTGACTATAGATTAGAAACTTAGTTCTATCAGATCTTTGCATTTGATAAAGGAGTATAGATCAAGGTTTGTTTTTTTTTTTATGTTTTGGAAATACTAGGAGTAGAAGTTAAAAGTCCATAAAAATCAAACTTTCTTGATTGCCTTTTAATCACATTTGTTACATTTAAATTGTGAATAATGTCAATATTCAAGAAATTGTGAACTTATTTTTTATTTAAAGCTGTATTTTATATTACATTAAGACTTTTTAATAGCTTAGTAGTATATGAAGGTTTGTTTTATATTTTACAAATGATATACTTCAACACAATAATTTATAGAATTTTAATCATTTTCAGGTTTCACAATGTAGTCTAGACTCATTCAGAAAAATAAATGTAGATTTAGTTACTTTTTTGTTAAGGCTAATATAGAACAGAGTTCATAACACAAATCTGTTTATACTGTTTCCTACTTAAAATCTTTTAACAGTTCCCATTGCCTTCAAGATGAAGTTCAACATTTCTATCATGGAAGCCTCAAATTCTTTCAGTTATTTATTTACAAATCTTGAAGTTGGCCTCTTCTCCCATTCCTAATAGGGGTATATCATCATCCATCTTTCAGGCTCTCTACATTAGCATATCCATGTAGCTTTTTGGGGAATGACCATTTATTTTCTCTAATCAAGAAAGTACAGGTCATGAGAGATGTCTGCCAGTTTTCCACCTCATACCAGCATCCACCTGTATTTCCACATGCTCATACTACCCTCTCTCTTTCTAGGTATAATGATTCTCCGCCTCTTAATCAATATTCTTTTTGAGTTATATTCTCTCTATCCCTTCTCCCTCTCCCTCTCTTTTTATTCTTTGCTGATTCCTTCTTTACAAACTCTTTTCCGTAGCAAAACCCTTCCCTGCCCCAATGTCAGCCTCTAAGAACTTCTCCCTCTGGAAAGAAGTTGTCTGTGTTCCCAACCACCCATTTGTTGTTTATTTCCCTGTCTGTAGCTGGAATTGCTTTCATAATGCTGCTAATGAATTGCCATTGATTTGTCACTATTGATTTGCCAAATCCCATAGACATTTGTTTCAGGCTCCGGTATATCCCCTGTATCCAGTGATGCTGCATATTGAGGACACAGTAAATAGTAAAATGAATGACATTTTCACTTATATTGTCTTCTCTTCATCTTATTTATGTTTCCCTTCTCTAGGCTCTTGTAAAGGCTCTTACATATCTATGTTTTCTAGATTCTAAGAGACCACTTTGTCTCTCACTCTAGCATGATTAACTTTTCTCTAGATAGACTCCATATTGACAAACATGCCTGCAAACATATAACATGTCTCTCACCTTAAGTATTGACCCTCAGTAAAAGGCTGCCATCTTTTTGAACATTCCAAACTCAAACTCAGTATGTCCAATTTTGAACTCATGATTAATCCCATAAAATATAGGTTTTTTTTTTTAATGTTATTTAAGTGACATCACCAGATATGCAAACACTGAAGCCAGCAATCTAGGAAGAACTCTCTAATTCTTGCTGCCTCTAATATCTTAATTTTGAGTCTTCCTCCTCTTTATTCCTCCATCTTAGTCCCTTGGTTGAATGCCATGTCAATTTTTACCTCGAATGGCCTTAATCTCTCTGCTTGCCTCCCTAGCTTTGGCTATCTATGTTTTGTTACTTAAAAATTTTTTTAACCTAAAGAAAACTTTTTAGAGTTTCACTGGGATACATGACTTTTTTTTTTTTTCCTGCAGCATATTGAAAATACTTTTTGTGAACCTTTGGGAAAACAGAATTTTTCAGGACCTTCAAAAAGCTATTGACACATTGCTCAGTGATTATGGCTTAAATATTATAGTATTTTTTGAACATCAGTTTTAGCTGCATATTAAGATAGTAATTTACTTCCTTATTCAGTAGAAAAGAAGGCTTCCCACTGTCAGTGGCATGGGGAGACTAATGGGATTGTATAGGGACCAAGAAGTGGCCTCTATTTACAGGGTTGTATCAGAGGGCAAGGCCATGTAGGTAGAGAGAAGACAAAAGCCAAAGCTTAGTGCCATAAAAAGAAGCAGGGTGAAAATATTCTTAGAGCATGAAAATAAATGTTTGAATTTATGCAAATACATTTGACTTATTAATCAAAAGTATTATGTAAGAAGAGCATTTACGCTTAGCTAGTTCCTTTAATTTATTTAGACAAATATTTCATCTTGGATTCCTGATTTGGTTGACTGGACATAATGGACTGAATGTTGCACTTTGATTTCTTTCTTAACTCCTAATTTCTTGTTTGCACCGCTTGTTTATGTAGTGGTATGAGCCCTCACAGAGTCAATATTTAAGAATTAAATGTTAGAGCACTCTGAGGACAGGGCTGAAAACCAAAGACTATCTTAAATTTCTTCAAAACTTAGTTTTTTTTTAAAGAAAGCTGTAATTTGTCTAAATTCTTACCATCTTACACACACACACACTCATAAAGAAGGAATAATAATTTGTATTGCTATGTGCTAGATAACTCGAGGATTTCATTTTACTCTTTCTGTCATGTAGAAGATAAAACCTCCACAGCTTTTCTTTGAAAGTCTAAAATCATTGTTCATATATTGTGTGAAAACAATTTTACACTTTTCCTCAAACCTCTTTCCTTTATATTACTAAGCATAAAGAAAGTGATGCTAAATTTCCTGTGATGCTAAAATTTCTTCCAGATCACTTGTTGAAGTATCCTTTGCTTTGAGGCCCCTCTTAAATGATCATTTGTAGACTTTTAAGTATATATGGCCAGCTCTTGAATCTGAGCTACTTTGTCTAATACTATTCAGATAGCACATATCTTCAATATTAGTTTGTAGATGGGCTATACTTTAACCAGGTAGTATTTATTTTTCTTCTTTCAGATTAGACTGAAATTAGAGATCTCTTCCATCTGTATTGTATGGGTTTAAAACCACTGCTTAATTTTGAAATACTATTCATTATAAAATAAGATATAACTGTGTTTCTAAATATGTATACTTTTACTAATAAATAACATTTTAATTTGTTATTTTCCTTGAGATCATGTAAGCATTTCTTTTGAACATTTAGTTTTCACAAAATGGTTCGTGTTTTATATGTGCTTGTCCTTTATTTTTTTCTAAAGGCATGAAGACGAATGGTTAAAAGGAACAGTGGCACCACTTTCCCCGTCAATATTTGTGTAAAGCATGACAAATATCTTTCAGATTAAATAAGTCGGTAGTAGTACTTTCAAAGTGATATTTAGCAAACCTTATGGGTAATAGAATTGAAAATAAATGTGGTCTATATTTTTAAAAAGTGACATTACTATGGAAGAAGTTATAGAGAAATTTAGATTTTAAGGAAATAAATATATCTTGTTTCTTAAACAAACAGTCCTTTAAATTTTATTTTTACAAATTCTGACCAGTCTTAACTAAATTTCACTTTTAAAACTTTGGCTAAAAATTCATGTTTCATGGGTTCCCGCAGTGTGAACTTAATGCCATATTTGGGCTTGTTTTTGTGATTTTCCTCCACTAAACTTAGATTGCAGTCTTGAAGAATAGGTTTTTTGCTCTCATGGGACACCATAGTCACACTCTAGTTCTTAATCATTGTATCTGTGCAGTGTCTTGCTGATGTAACTCTCAGTGAACTTACTTCCCCTTCTGTATATATATAGTCAAGGTTTTTTGAAATGTTTCAACCAAAAAAAGAGTACAGTTTTACCACTTGTGCTAGAGAACATCTTACTTGGTTATGCTATTTGCTGTGTGATGATTGTGGAATTACTGCTATAATAGAAACCGTCAGTGTTAAGTTATCAGTGCATGTTTTTGATTCATAGCATCCTTAGCTTTTATTTCTCCTCAGTCATTGCGACTGTTCCCTAATACCTCAGAGAATAGAGAGTTAGGAAGAGAAAGACATTATTTAGTGTTTCATCATTTAATTCAGCCCTTTTTTTTAGTATGTGAGAGTAAATTATTTATTTTTGTTACAACAAGGCTTTTGCATTATCTGTGGATTTGATATTCTTCTTGCAAAAATTATTATATATTTGGACAGTGATTGATAATTGCTTCAACATTATTGAAAGTCTTGCACTGGAATCTGACTTTACTCGAGAGGCTTCTCTAAAATTGAGATGACACAAAGGTGGTAAACATGCCCAAGAGTTTGGGATGTTAATGCTGGAAGGTGTCTTGTGGTATGCTCTTGAAGAGTAGTTGTGGAGCAGTTTTGGGAATAGCTTTAGACAAACAGCTGAATAATCTGAGGTCTTAAGTAGACTCTTGTTTACGATGAATTTCAGTATATGTGATGCAGAAGTGAGCACTACTATGAATTTCAGACATTCGTCTGTAAATAATGATTTTTATTTTTATTTTTTAGTGAGAGGTATTATGTAGAATAATGCATTCATATTATTTTATTTAATTCTTGTAGTAAATGTTAGCTAGACATTCTTAACCCCCTTTTACAGATGAGTAAACCAAGGCTTAGGGAAGTTGAGCACCTTGCCCAAGATTGATCACACAGCCAGTAAATATAGAGCTGGCTCTTTACTGCTCTGCATTCTGCTCCTTGTCAAGTACCATGTGCTTTTGTGAAGGTTAAGTAGGCTAATGTGTACATCCTTTATAAAGTAAGCTATTAGTCTTGATGTAGTAAAATGTAGACGTATTTGGAACTTGGAACTGTCTTTAATCACTTCTGCTATTTTAAGGCTTTACATTTACTTCATAATTTTATATGTAAATATTTTACACCTTCAGGATTGTTAATATTTTGTTGGTGTCATATTTTTTGATTTATGAAGTACTCATGTATTATTTTTGAAACCTTCATAAGAGGGAAGGAAATCTGTAATCTACCCCCAAACCCCAGAATTCCATGAATTTTTGTTCTGGGGGGGGGGAAACCAGCAAAAACCCCCCAAACAATAGTTTTACTTCATACTTATCTTTAGGGTTTTCTGGATTTCAGAATTCAATAATTTATTTTCTTATTTACTTATAATTTTATGCTAGGGAATAGGATCTTTAACACTCTGTCACTTAAAAATATAAATACAAACACACATAAAAAAGAATTAATTGCTTCAGTAAGGATACTGAGTAGCCAAAAAATTTTAAACAGCTTAGTTTACTACCTGTATACCCAAGCTATTTCGAGTGTTGAGTATTACTGAAATACTTTAGGGCTTGTTTAGTTAGTATGCATTGCTGAAATACCCTAGGATATGATTCTAGAATGCGTGAAAATTTTAAATTGGAAGAGGCAAACACGAATGCCTACTCATGTTGTAACACTTTCTGTAATTTCCCTCAATTTCTATGGTTATCCTCTGGTACCTTTTCTTTTTTTTTTTTTTTTTTTTTTCAGGTTAGGAAATAGATTTTAAGTACTCTTGATTCCAAGTAATTTGTTTAATTATCTTAATGCTATCTTTATAATGATTTTAAGCTGTGGCCCTCTGTGAGCTTAGTGCCTAGGGGCTGGGCAGTTGACATTAGGCGGTGAGGTCTGCTTTCTCTTACTGGCCTCTTGGCAGCCTCTGTGACCTCACAAGGATGTTTTAAAAAAATCTTTTAACCTCTGGTAGCTTTAAAGGCAAAGTTCTAGAATATGGTTTGGGAATTGAAAAATAGCAATTTAAGTAAAAGTAAATGTAATTACTTGTAGACAAAGCCCTCGAGTCTCAACTATAGTTCAAATACTCTCTAAAAGTATACTATTTTTTTCAAAATTATTTTTTAAACCTAGAAGCAATATGGTATAAAAGAGTATCAATATTACATATTTAATGATTGTTACAAGTATTTGAAATAAGAATTTTGAAATTCTATTTTTTTATTAAAGTAGAAGTACAAGAAATGATTAAACTTTTTTAGATGGGAAATATAGAAATCTCTTCTTTGTCATTCATAAAGAGCATTAATTGATGAATCTACTGATTTTTGATATATTTAAGGTTTATATTTTATAACAATTTTGAGTGTTTAGCATAGCCCCATGTAAATATTCAGCACTGGAAGGTGATCATTGGTTGCCCAAACACTTACATATAAATGCTTTCTGTTAGGATAATATTGAACTTTGGATGAAGGATATAAGAGATCATCTCTGCTCCTGAGATCTTTGGAATGAAAAATTTCAATTTGATACAATTCAAAGGTTATGTAAGTCCATATTGGCTTTAAAATGTTTTGTAGGATGTCTTCATTTATGGGAAACCCAATTGATTAAGTTGCTTATAATTCTCCCAGGTCTACCTCACATATACCTAGACTATATCTAAAATATTCTATCTGAATTTGATTCACCTTAAGTCATATTTTGTGGGTTAGCATTGAATAGTCTTGTAACAGGTGTTCCTGATGACATTCTCTCACCTCTCTGATCTGTCTGGCCAGAGCTATTTGTTCTGTCACCTCAGACCCTCCTGAGTACTGACTACCTTACCAAATGATGCCCAGTATATTTTTCTAGTTTTATCTGGGCCACTCTCTCTTATTTGCCAGCTTGCCTGAATTTTTGCTTTTCTTCTTCAAGTACCTTTGTTTAGGAGATCATCTACCTCATCTTTCCACTCCTCCTTCTGCTTTATCTTATCCATATTTCAAGGCTATGAATTCCGACTTTGTAATCTCATGCATATTACTCATTACGTATGCCTTACTGCTTAAAAATAATTGTGACAGTAAACAACATACAGTTTACCATTTTAACCATTTGTAAGTGTGCAGTTCAGCTGTATTAAATATATTTACATTGTGCAATAGATTGCCACCACTTTTTTGTTTTGCAAAACGAAAATTCTGTGCTCATTTAACAACTCCCCATTCTCCCTTCCTCCAGTCTCTGGCAGCCACTATTCTGCTTTCTGTTTCCATAAGTTTAACTAGTTCGGATATCTCATATAATTATAATCATGCAGATTTGTCTGTTTTGACTGGTTTATATCACTTTGTATGATGTCTTCAAAGTTCATCCACATTGTAGAATGTGACAGTATTTCTTTCTTTTAAAAGCTGAATAATATTCTGTTGTTAGTGTATAGCACATTTTGTTTCTCCGTTTGGCCATTTGGGTCACTTTCACCTTTTGCCTGTTCTGAATAATGCTGCTTTAAAAAGGGGTATACAAATATTTCTTTGAGATCCTGCTTTCAATTCGTTGAGATATATACTCAGAAGTGGGATTGCTGGATTGTATGGTAATTCTTTTAATTCTTGAAGAACTGCTGTGCTGTTTTCTGTAGTGGCTGTACCATTTTATATTCCCACCAACGGCATCCAAGTGTTTCAATTTCCATATTCTCTCCAACACTTATTACTTTTTTTTTTTAACAATAGCCGTTTTAATGGGTACGAGGTAATACCTTCTTGTGGTTTTGATTTGCACTTCTCTTGTTGATATGTAAGAGTTCTTTCTATATTCTGGATATTAAATCCTTAACAGCTGTAAGTCTGCAGATGTTTCCTCCCTTTCCATAGTTTGCCCTCTCAGTCTGTGGATTGTATGTCCTTTACTGTGTGGAGATTTTTAAGTTAGGTGGATTCCATTTGTCTGTTCGCTTTTGTTGCCTGTGTTTTTGGTATCATATCTAAGAACTCATTGCCAAATTCAATTTCATGAAGCTTTCCCCTATGTTTTCTTCCAGGAATTTTAGGTTAGATCTTAAATTTAGGTTTTTAATCTATGTCGAGTTAATTTTTGCACAAGGTAAGGGTCCATCTTTATCTAGTGTCTATCACATGAGGAGACCTAGTTTTCCTGGCACCATTTGCTGAAGAGATTGTCCTTTCCCCATTGAGTGGTCTTGGGACCTTTGTCAGAGATCATTTGACCACATATCGAAGGTTTATTTCTAAGCTCTCTGTTCTGTTCTATTAGTCTATATGCTTATGACTCACTTTTTAAAAATTATTTAATTACTGTAGCTTTGTACTATGTCTTAAAATCAGAAAGTGTGAGACTCAACTTTTTTTTCTTTTTTTGGCTATTCATAGTATTGCCTTTAATATCATCTGTAGCTTATTCATGTTTGTGTCTCCTAGACTTGTTGCAATATCTGGTACACCATTGTTATTTAGTAAACACCAGTTGAATTACTGCTATAAGCCCCTTTTGCACTGAATTTGTGTGAGTTGATTCTTTGGTGAAGGGCCAAGTAAGAACTCATTATCAGGATGTTCAGCTGGCTGATCTTCCAAGGTATTTGAATCATACACAATCCATATTCTCTGTGTGCTGGAATGAAAGGAGTGAACCTGAGTAGGGAAAATGAATTTTCACTACAGAATAAGGAAGTGAAGGAAACTACACCCAAATACTTGTCATAATAAGAAAATATATAATTCTTAGAAATTTTCTCTGAGAATATAAATCAAGACTCCTTGAAGTAAGAGGATAAAAAGTATTCTGATATGGTATGAATTAAGGTTATTAACCTATTCCAAACAAGCTTTGGTGAATTTTTAAAAAAATTGATGAAGATCTAGATTCTTAAAAAGTGAGAACATAGTACATTCAAAAGCCTTCCTCCATAAAGCATGTGTTTTCAACATTTATTAAAGCCCTAGTGAATGAAAGGATATATGGATATTTCATCGCTTTTTGCTGCCTGTGATATCAGTTCCAAAAGTAAGGAAATGCTTTCATATTTTAAAATATTTCAACATAAACAGGTAAGCTAATGAATGAACAGCTGATGTTTACTTTTTTTCACATTGGGTACCAATAGTCTCATCATTAGCTAATGTGAAACCAGGTTATCAGTGGTGTAAAGTAGTTTAAAATTCCTGAAATTAAATCAACATTGCTTCCTGTTAAATATATTCTCTATGATACGGTCATAGAAATTTCTATAGAAATTCTCTGGGGACTTTTTTTTTTGGCCCCAGTGCCAGTCATTGGGTCATGAGCATTCTGTTCCCAGAGTCAAGGCAAATTATCATTTGGGAGTAAGGCAATGAGTTTCTCTGGAGACTCAGTGCTTACAGTGAGAACTGTCACTCCAGCAGATTGTCTAACCTGAAAAAATTTCCGGGATCAAGCAGGCAGTCCTCAGCCTAACAGTTTCATTTTATCAGCACCACTCTCCTTTTGATTTTATTGATAGACACCAAATTTTCACTTCCATGCTCTCATGAGTTTATAGGAAAATGTCAGGAAGAGAGTGAGAGACCAGATCTAAGCCATGGTCTCTTACTCTTCTCAATTTTAGAGAAGGTTGCTAGTTTCTTACAGTCAAACTCATTTTTTTCTGGATTCTTTTTTGAGGGGAGAGTGAAAAACATCGTGTGATTTAAGGCATTCACAAATTATTGTATACTGTTTGTGTTCTTTGATAGTCAAGAGTGGCCCACCCTTTAGAAAAAGAGATTATTATGGGAAGATGCAAAAGAAAAAAAAAGTAAATATTTTGCTTTTTAAAAGCTGTAATATTGGGTTATCCACTCAGAGTTAAAATTCCTGTCCTATAGTAGGCACTCATATTTATTTGTTCAGTGAACAAATAAAATTTTAATGTAAACTAGATCTTGCAAATTATGTAGTCCAGTTCATTAATTATACTGAAGCTAGCATTTATCATTGAGTGTTAGGCATTTTCAGAAAACCATGGCTTTTTACTGATAAGGGGATTGAAGCCAGAGGAAGTTTAGTAACTCATTTAAGGTGAGGACGAGACATGTTTACCAATTCATCAATTCCTAGTTACTTATGAAATATCTACTATGTACCAGGACTGTATTACTAAGTGAATTGGCCTCATGTAGGCATTCAGGCAAGAATGACTACGCTATGTAAGCCTTTCAATTTGATGCTCTTTGTAGAGTGATGTGATTTATGTTGATTGTGCCATTTACCAATGCTATATGTAATTTATATAAATTTTACTAGAGTGGGGTATTGGTGACATGAATACTAACAAAGGGCTATGAAATTTTAATTATTTTTCTTGCTTTCTGTGTTTTAGTAAATAAATTTGGTTAGAAAAATGTTTATAGATAAAAATCGAGTTTATATTTTTACTCTCAAATTTTGCAGATATCTTTTTAAATAAAATAATTCAATAACATCCTCAAACTACAGGCCTACTTAGACCTAATATTTATTTCCATTTGGAAAAATGTCTGACAAACTTTGTATGCTGTCTGTAATATACTATATTTTTTCATGTTTATAAGCTAGGAGCTCAAAAGTTAGAGCTTTGAGGTGCTATAGTACAAATATACTATTTAAAAATTAATCATTTATTACATTGGCTCTGCATTTGAATTGGTAATAGATTACCCACATTTTTCTCAAGCAAATAGATTAAAACTATTAGCAACTAAATTTTTTTCACTTTTGTTAACAGGGTTGAATTCACTTACTCTTTCTTAGATGTGAAAGGAAGGGAAGGTCATTTTATGTTTTGTTGATAAAAGTAAGGTCATAATAATTATTAAAGAGTTTAGGATGTTTGCTAGGCATCATTTTTGCGTTTTGACATTTTGACTTTGTGGTATGCTGAAGTCAACAGAAAGATAATACATTTTATACAGTAAATGCAATGTAAAATTGTTCCTTAACTATCAGCAAAAACACATAAGATAAGGAAACTGGTGTAAATCAATACGACAAAGTTAATGTGGATATATTATATAATGAGAAAGTAACTTGTGTCTTTCATTTGAAATGTTGGCTTACACACTTAGTCTGCTCATCAAACATTTACACATTTGGTATCAAACATTTACGCATTTGATATTAACCTTTCCTCAAATGTTACTGATATCATCATCATAACATTTTTTCAGGTTAATACGAACTAGATTGCAAAGTTATGCTATTTTCCAGTAAATCCGATCCATCATCCTTTTGGGCCCTTAGTTCTAGCTGGCTGCACTCATGCGAGAGGGTGAATGTGGAACGGATGGTGTGGGGCTTCAGAGGCCCCAGCCCTCAAGAGGTTGCTGTGGACCTTGGTGATTTAACCAGCTTGTTCCTGTGTGTAGCTACTTTTTACAGTGTGCTATGTAATATTCAGGCAATGTTACAAATACTTCATATATATTCAATTTATTCTTTACAACAACTCTGTGGGGACTATCTGTTTATACTCCCATTTTATAGATGATAAGCCTAAGCTTCAGGAAGTTAAGAAACCTGCCCAAAGATTACCTGGCTATTAAGTGGCAGTGCTGGGATTAAATCACAACCTCATAATCTTTACTACTAATACTATACTGAAAACCTGTAACACTATTTGAAGAGCTACCCTATAGCAGACCCTCAATTATATACATCCCGGACGGCTTCTGCTACAAATTCATTTTGGCCAAATCCTACCTTTGTTTTCATCAAAAACAAATGTATAAAAATTATTTCTGTGGGAATATCAATGTAGTAACTCTCCCCTAATTTAATCTCCACAGTCATTTTGTTTTTAAAAATTTAAATTGTTGTTAATGAAAGGTGAGAACAATATTCAATAAGAGAATATAATTTTTACCTTTTGATTAGTAATTCATCATATTTTCTAGTTTTCTTTAAAAAAATGTTTTGAAAAATATTTGCTTCATTTTTTTATGTTTCCTGGAATATTTGCTCAATATTACAAGATTAATAGTAAATTCTGAGAGAAAATCACTGCATATTTATTTGAAAATGAAATATTTAGGAACATGAATTAAATACTTGTTGGGATGAAAACATTCCCTTTCACAACATGACTGGTTATAGACACAAGAAATGTTGGTCAGAAAATCTGCATAGAGAGTGTGGGAGATCAAGGAGATTAGAAAACCTGTATACAAGCTGTGTCATTTTCAGACATATTCTGCATTATATTTCTTTAAATAGATTGTGGATGCCAGTAATTGTTCAATTGCTCTATTTTTTAATTTTCTAAAAAGGAAACCCCAAACTACTAAAACCATGCACCCTTTTTTTCTGCTTTTTCTGTAATGAAAGTTAGAGGCATCCACCTGCTGGTAGCTACCTGAATTATAGACATTATACAGGGAAGGAATTAAGAAGGCTCTAAAAGCTTCTAAACCGAATCTCTTGATTAACAACCAAGTACATCTGACAACCAAGTACATCTAACACTCTTCAACGGGTGACAGAAATGTTAGGTGAAGAAAAAGAACAGTGAATGTTTAGTAATAGCTCTTAAGGATCTGGATGTCAGAGAATTTATAATTCAATTTAGAGAGGTTCCTGATTTGCTCTGGGTAATTGGAGAACAAGTAAAATCTTAATGCAACCTGAAAAAAGAGTAAAAATTTTTCACCAGGTACTTCAGTGAGATTGAGCCACTTCATTTTTTATAAGAAGAAAATAAGAAAAGATGAGATCTTGAAATACTTCACTGACACTTGTTCTGTGTGAACACTGCAGGGTGAGCTGGTTCATAATAATAATGGGAAGATGTGCTTTATTTTTCTTACATCTTTTCTAATAACATATGAACAGTGGGAATAATAAAAGTTACACTTAATGTGTTTGACTTTAATTTACTACAAAGAACTCAACAAAATTTTTCATACTTTAAATTATTATGAAATATATTTGATAAGTCTTCAGAAAGTTACTCATTCCATATTTATAAAAGATTCCATTGCTTACTTTAAAATCACAGCTTAAAAAGATGAAAGCATGATTTTAACTAAGAATGAAGAAATAATGCAATTTAGAAGTATTATTATTACTGCTTTTTGGGTTATCAGTACAACTTAATTCCCCCCCCCCCCCCCGGATTAAGTATAACATGATACAAGTCCAGAGCCACTACATTATGCTATTATATTGAAAAACTGACATTGACTTGGGTATCAAAATTGTGGAATTTCCCCATGGGGAGAGATGATGGGAGAGCAAACCAGAAACAATAGGTCTTGATCTGGCTACCATCTTTTCCCAAAGAATAACACCTGAGGCCTGGGGCGGGGCTGAAATACCAGGTTGAAGAGTTTGGAAAAGGTTTTATGCATTTATGAATCATGCTCAAAGCTGCTCATGGGATTAGCATTCAGCCCCAAAGGAGAGTGGTTTTTTACTGGGACTTGAGATGGGTCAGAAAGCTCATCAGATGGTTTGGCTTCAGGGTTGGGATTTTCTGCCAGTCAGTGAACTAGAATAAATTGGAAAAGCAGGGAAAACCTCAGCCTGTGAACTAGGCCCTCATAATTCTGCTGGAAGAAAGGGTGCCTGCAGACTTCTTTCCCTAGGAATAAGGTTGGGAATTGATCTCGACCCTGTCCCCAGTATGTAAGGCTTCTAACACAGTGTCTTGCCTTGTGAAGATATTCCAGAACAGTGGGAGTTTGTCAGCCTGTAATTTAAACTTTTAGCTATGTTTGTAAAACAATGATAGCAAGGAAGTTAGAAACTGAAATGTACATATATTTTATCCAGAGAGATGTTGAATTTTCATTTCATGTATGTGTTGTCTAGAAATATAATATTTAATTAAAATATTTTTCTTACTGAAACAAATCTATGTTTATTGTCGAGATAGCAGAGGTAAAAGGAATTTTACCACCTCAATGTTAGCATTTATATGTTCTCCTCCCATCTCTCTCAATCTCTTTCTGTATTTAAATTAGAGAAAAAGAAACCCCCATACACTGCTGGTGGGACTACAAATTAGTACAACCACTGTGGAAAACAGTATAGAGGTTTCTCAAAAAACTAAAATGCCATATAATCCAGCAATCCCTCTTCTAAGTATTTACCCAAAAATCCAGAAAATAATGATCTGAAAAGATGCATGCACCCCGATGTTCACAGCAGCATTATTCACAGTGGCCAGGACGTGGGAGCAACCAGTGTCCTACGATAGATAACTGGATAAAGAAAATGCAGTGCATATATCCAATGGAACATTACTCAGCCATAAGAAGAGATGAAATACTGCTATTTGTGACAACATGGATGGATCTTAAAATAATCATGCTAAGTGCAATAAATCAGACAGAAAAAGTTCAAAACCACATGATATCACTTATATGTGGGATATAAATCTAAATGCAACAAGCAAACATAACAAACAGAGACTCATGGATATGTTCAGTGGACTAGTGGTTACCAGAGGGAAGCAGGGAAGGGGAGCAGGTAGTTAGGGGTAAAAAGGGTTAAATATGTGATGATGGAAGGAAATCAAACTATGGGTGGTGAACGCACAATGCAATGTATGTGCAACATAATGTTAAGTTGTACAGTTGAAACAATGGATTTTGTTGATCAATGTCACCGTAATAATTTTTAATAGTAATAAATTGGAATCACAGTAGGTTTACTGTTGAATGGTCTTATGAAACACAATTCTAATAGCTGTACTGTATTATTTTGTTTCAGATCTCCACAGTATATTCCTGTGGATATATATTGTAGATAAAGTGGAATAAGTAGATCAAGAATTGGGAATATTTTTTAAGGCTCTTGAAACATATGCAACATTACATTCCAGAATGCTTTATGATCTGTATTATTTCAAGAGTATATAAGGGGACTGATTTCACTAGGTGTTACTATTATTAAAAACTTTGATAATTAGATGAGGGAGATTTGTATTTCATTGTTCTAATATACTTTGATCCCTTCCGAGGTTCTACTTTCTTTTTTAACTTCTGATATACTTATTCCAATAGATATTTGTACTTTGCCTTCTGTGAGTTTCCTTTATTTTTATCCAATTTATCTTTCGTAGTTTTAGCTTATTATTAATTAATTTGAGATTCTTATGTAATTTACTTAAGATTATTGGTTCTTTGGCTATCATGTCAAATATTTTTGTGGGTTGTTGCTTATCTTTAATTTCAGTGAATTTATTGAATTATAGAGGTTTTACATTGTATATTCAGGTCTAATAAATTTTTATTTATTCTAGTTTCCAGATTTAGAATGCCAAAATAAAATTACCATTTTGTTTGAAGTAAAAGTTAATAGGTGGGCGTGTACTGTATTTCTGTACATACATGCACCTATTCTATTATTTACTCTTCATAACACTCTTAGGAAGTAATTACTATTACAGCTGTTTTGCAGATGACAGAAGATAGAGAGTGATTCAGTTACCTGCCTGAGATTACCCACCCACTAAGTGGTAGAACTGGCATTTGAACTGGTCATATGACTTCAGGTCCCATGCTCTTTAGCACTACTCCATACTTCCTAGTAAAACAGAGCAGACAAAGGTACTCCTAAAATGATGAAGGTAGTAATTGAAAGCATCATGGAAGACACTTGATTTATGAAATATTTGATTCTCATTTTTCTAATATCGAGTGATTTCTTTTTCTTTTGATGTTCCAGAGGATTTTTAAAAAAATGTTTCTATTATTATAGAATTAGAGCAATATCTTAGGAAAATATTTTTTCTAACCATAGCTTATATGTATCTCAGTGTCTTCAAATCAGTGTGTGTATGACAATACTTAATTATACAATAAATAATTAGTTTTTAATACAAAGTTTCATATGTTTAAAAAAACTTTGTACAATGAAAATACTGTAGTTATACCAACCATACAGATTATTTAGATTCCCTAGATTAAATTTGAATAATTATAGATTTGTTTGTGGCTTTCACCCAGTGTCTAAGGGAAGTGATTATCAAACCAACAAAATAATTTTTTTTAATAGAACATCCTATTGTATAATATGGCAAAACGACAATACAAAAATCCCTTCTATTTATTAGTGTTGTTTTCTTTTTTAAAAAACATGTAAGTACTGTTGAAGTATGTGTATGTTTGTCATTTACTAAAAGTTTTCCTAGCAGGAAAGCCCTTTTTTTTAAAGCAGCTGAATACTGAACATCTTTGAGTGGTTCTCACTCAAGAACTGGCAGAATTTCAGGGAGTTCTTTCTAAATCATGGTTGTCTCTATAAATTCAAGGCAGAACAGCTAACTTGCCCTCAATACAAGGAATTAAAAAGATATTTTCATCAGCTTTTAAAGGTAAGAAAAAAAAATTTTTTTTCTTTCAAAGGTGATAAAGATGCAACACAAGAACTCGGCAGTGAAAGGAGGTAGGTGCAAATTTTAGGCTTAGGCAAATGTTTTCACCTCTCTAGGCCTTCTTTTCTTCGATGGTAAAATAAAGTCATGATGCCTTCAAGCTCTAAAGGTAATCTTTGCAAAATAGGCTTAGATATACTGAAGTAGTATTTACAGTGAAATGAAAGACTCAGGCGTAAGACGCATCTCAACCCTGGCTGTGCATCTGGCCAAATCTGTGAGGCTTCGAAATATGCTTATTCTCTTCTCTAAAAGATTGTGATTCCACTTTCTGGCTTCCAGACTCAGGACTATATTTTTTTAAAAACTATCTTGGGAAGCTAATTGACAGCAAAGTTTGGAATTACGGGTATGAAAAAGGCTCATATGTTGCTATCTCTTACCACTCTTTCTCCTTTGACTGGGGAGGAGGACATTTTTCTGTCGATTGTTTAATTTTTTTATTTCTGTCTTTTCAGAGGGTATTTTCTTAATAGCATGCAGACAAAAGTGTGAGAGACTTTTGTGTCTTTTCTATTACAAGAAGCAAGAACTATTCTATCCCCAGATACATGTTTTCATATGGGAACACATATAGCTTTGCCATATCTTGGAAACAAGAAATAACATTCTCCTCAGCAGAGGTTAGCTTGGAGGTGGCAGATGGGAGTGGAGATACATAAAGGTTTAGCTGCAGGTTTGCCATTTTGCCTTTCTCTTTCATTATTGTTTTGTTAAAATGGCCTTCTGTTTGTCAGGTACTGTGTTCTAAGCCTTCAGTGTACAATATTTCATTTCATCTTGTCAAAGACTTCTTCAAAGGAGAGAGAATATTATAACCTATTCTTTTTACAGATGAGGAAAATTCAGAAGTAGAGACTTTATAAAACCTGCTAGAATCGTAGAGTGAAGATTTGAGTTTAGGTCAGTCTGACTCAGTACTTCCAAAAGAGATAGTAAGTGTCTGTGGTTTTCAAATAGGATTCTTTAGACTTCCTCAAAGATCATGAGATAGAAGTAAAAAAGAAAAAAAAATATATATATTTTGCAAAGAGCATTTATCAGGTAGCATAATTATAAATGTGGGAATTAGTAAGTTTAAAAAGTTATCACTGCTCTGATTGGTTGGCAATGAAAATTAAATGGAAAGCTCCTCACCTTAAATTTAGAATCAAAATTAGCACCAGGAAAAATTATGAGTCATGGTGGGCTCTTCTTTTCATTCTCCTCCTCCTTCTCCTTCTCCAAGTTACCGTGAGTTTTTTGACACTACCCAGTTCTTAGCGCAGGTTCTTTCTGCTGATTGCCTTTCCTAGAAGCATCCCATTGAAACATTGAAAACGAGACCTGAAAAAGTGATAGAGTTCTTTTGATAAGAAGTTTCCTCCTCCATTGAGAAGGCTACTGTGTTGGCTGGATTCCAATCCAGGACTCCTTCTTTTATAAGGTGGTTGTGAATCTGAGGTAGCTTTTTGGGACAGAGTGTCTATTAACTCTGTTACCACATGTCAAATTTGTTTGTATGTACACTTTTTGGTCCAGATCTTCAGAGTCTCTCAGGAGTCTGTGTTCAAAAAACAAGATAGAACAGAGAGTTTTTGCATTCCAACCTGTTGACATTCTAGATGGCCTTATCTGATACTTTCTATCTCTGCTACTAATCAAATATTATTGTGATAGCTTATTCCCTAAGGCTTTTTTGTTCATTACTAATCCACATTTGTTGTTTACACCTTTCTTCTATTTTCACAAAGTATTTGAGATTGTTCATGTGAAACATCAAAGAACTTATTAATAAGTTGATTTTTATCTAAGGGAATACATATTATAATGTAATATTATATATTATATACTATGTTCTTTAATACATTTCCTAAGTATTTCATATGATTACTTAGAAGATGGTTTCTGGATAGAGAATTCTTTATTGCTCTTTGGTTGATATATATAAAATATAGAAATTTTAAGGTACAGAATATAAGATGCTTGTTTAGCCTAACTTTTTCCCTTTATAAATCATTTTTGTTTCATTGTCATGATTTTTCCAAATTTTAATTACACTAATTTTTTATCCAGAGGTTGAAACTTGTGTGCCTTGAGGTTGATGGGAGTAGAGTGGATTGGGAGCAGAATAGTATAGTAGGAATGATAACAAAATAGAAAATAATTTCACCACTAAAGCATTTACATTCACATTGTAGGAAAAACATTAATAGCTTAACAAACATGGGCAAGAGCAGGTGTCTGCGACCCCTATTTTACTCCTTTTGTGGGACTAAAGATAAGTCAATAAATTGGATATATTTGCAATTAAACTATATAGGATAAAGCAAATGATTTTTCAGTCATACTTTGAGAAGCATGTGATTTTTTGATTCATGTCTCTCTTCTTCATTAAGCTGAAAATTCCAGTAGTATTGGTTCCCAGAATTTACTAGAGTATTTGGAACATAGTAGGTGTGTTGAAAACATATTTGGCAGTATAGTCAGTTCTACTCCATAATTACCCTCCCAAGTCTGCCTACTCCTTTGCTTCTCTACTGTCAATACCCTAATCTAGGGCACTGGCTTTTGTCTAAACAAATGCTATAATGTATAATCTACTATAAGATTTTTTCTGATTCTAAACTGGTCCATGTTGATCTACTTTCCACACTGAAGCTAAAGTAATCCTTTAAGGGTTTAAAACTAAGGATATAACTCCCTCATTTAAAATCTTTTAATAGATTCTAGTGCTTAGAATCTTAACTAGCTGCCCACTCTTCTAGGCTCATCTGAAAAATTGACCTCAACTCCACTAAATGTAGGATCCCCTCAAATCAGGTGAAAGTTATGACCACTCCAGGGAAATATTAGAATATTTACATTACCCTATTTGGCTATAGAATTTTAAGACACTAATAGGATAACATCTCATGAAATATCAACTTCAAACTTATTTTCATATTTACAGATTGTGGTTTATTGGTTGCAAAAATGATTCTAGTTCTTCCCTTTTACTTGTATCTATATCCTCTCTAATGTGGCTACCCAGTTCTTTCTATTAAGAAGTAGAGTCTGTCTCTCTGTTTCTCGAATCTGGTCTGTTTGCTTTTGCCGTTAGAATGTGGCAGAAGTAAAGGTATGCCAATTCCTACCCTAAGCCTCAAGAGTCCTTGCTTACTTCTGTTCTCTTTTGGAATCCTGTCACTGCTGTAATAACAAGGACAGGCTAGCTTGGTGGAAGATGACCAGTTATGTAGATCATAGCCAAGTTGTTGTATTCGAGGCTAGCCACCTAGACTAGTCACCAGACAGCTGACTCTGAAACATGTAAAAGATTCCAAGTGAGATAAGCAGAGCCACCTACCCCACCTGCACCTGACCACACATGCTTGAGTAAGCCCAGTTGAGACCTGAAGAACCTTCCAGCTTACTCATAGACTCATGAGCAGGAATTAATGTTTGGAGCCACTGAATTTTAGGTAGATTATTTTTGTAGCAGTAGCTAATAGATGCACAGATAGTTGTGCCTTTTTCATCCAGTCACTGATGAATAAAAAAATGGTAATTGAAAATGTAGCATCTTTATTTAGAAAATCATTATTTATGTTTAATAAGGTCCACAAGTGCATCTGTCTGTTCTTAAGAATTTTATAGAATGGTGGAATGTGAATATTTTGCTATTCTGATTTGTTTTAAAAATCACAAGAGGGGAACACAAAGTATCTTTTTTTCACTGGAGCCATTGGAGCTAATACATTTACTACCAGAGAAGATACTTGTGCAAAAGACATTTTGCCAAAAGTCTATGATTGTCTCGTGCTTTTTAAACAAAATGTTAAATTTATATAGAAAAGGAACACTTGACTTCCATTTTTGACATTATAGCTGAATAAATATTTTTAAAAACCTTTTAAGGATTTTAAAATATGTAATAAGAAGTGCAGTATGATGTTAAATATAATTTTAAATGTATCACTAGCTGACCAGATACTAAGGAAAATCTTCAGAGGCCAAAAATAAGAAAACATGAGTCCAGAAAAATAAGAGAGCTCTGGATTTGACAGCCCAGTTGACCCAATTCTGTAAATGTGGCATTTTCAGTGACAGGATGTACTTGCACCAAAAATTTCCTTTGAGAAGAAAGCTTAGTAAAAGTGGGGAAAAAATGACAATAGAGATAAGTCCAAATAAACAGCAATCAGAATAAATGTAAATATACTGTACTTTTTAGTTCAAAGATACAAATCACTCAGCTATACTCTATTTGCAAAATATTAGTTAAAAAATGGTTGAAAATACAAGATGAAAACATGTATTAGTCAAATCATTATAAAATAAGCTTGGTTAGATATAACATAAGAAGAAATAACACAAGAAGAAATATTATAACAGATGAAACAAGGTCGCTTCATTTTGGGACGAGATTCAGATATCCCAAAAGGTACAACATTTTTGTGTGTCTCTAAAAGCATGGCTTAACTTTATTTTTATAAAGCTAAAATGAACTGAAGTACAAGTGGAAGTTCATAAATGGACCTTTTGAGTAGGATATTTGAATATAATGTTCTTTGTTATTAATTGACCAGTAAGCAAGTCCCAAATCGGTAAGCATATAGGAGAGTGGAGCCACAGAAGTACTATATTTTATAATATCTGTGTTGTATCTTACACTACAAAATTGTTGAGTACATATTTTTTTCAAAGTCATGAGAAACATTTTTTAAAATGACCATAGACTTTCCAGGTAGAAGAAGACATTAGAGGGTAACACAGTGAGTAGCTTCCCCAAATCTCCTTTCTAAATGATGTGAGATAAATTCACAACTACTTCATTTCTTGAAGACAGAGGATACGCAGATTGAAAAACTACAGGCCCTGCAGTCTTTCACACTCCTGTTCCTCATGGCGGAGAGCTTTACTGTATACAAATGCTGACAGAGGAAAACAGAGTGGGAGGAAGTAGAGGGATGCTGGCTAGAGACTCTGAGAAAAAGTTGGAAAGACTACCAGAGATTAACTACAAGTAACATTTGAAAACACTGGAAAAGAAACTGGGTAAATCAGAGCAAGACTTCAGGAAATGGATTTTAAAGTATGTGTAATTTAAAGGGCCAGATCAACAATTCTGTGGGCCAGTTTTACAAATGTATAGCTTTTCAGAGAGAGGAAAAAAGGTAAAAAGGAAGGAAGAAGGATTCTTTTGCAATTAGATGGTAGTGGAAAAGTGGGAAAGGGGCTAGATTTTGGATTCTAAAAAGCAAAAGGAAACTACAGTCTTGGAGGACTCACAACCCTTTCCCCTCTACTATCAAATCAAATAAACAGGCAAGTGAACCAAATAAACCAGCTAAAACTACGTGGACTTTGTCAGACTGACGGAAGAGAGCACCCAAAATATTCCAGTATCACAAAATGAACAAAAGGAAAATATAATCTATACAGATCTGTTGAAGAAAATCAGGAAATGAATTTCACACAAATCAACAACACTATCACGTAAAGGAAAATACCTGCTCAGCCCTGAAAAACAGCGAAGAATTAGGAAAACAAAAAACAGAAAACAAAAAAACAACTATGTCTACATTCTAAACAGAATTTAGTATTTTCAACAAACATTTAAGTATATGATAACCCACCTTTAATCAGATTTTTAAAAACTAAAAAAAAAATGAGAAAGCAAGAAAAAATGAAAAATAGTATTAAGTATTGAACTCAGGAAATAAATAGAAGCAAAGAAAAAATTATATGAAAAATAAAAGTAAATTTAAAAACACCCAAAGGGAATAGACTCATGAATATTAATAAAAGGTATCAAAGAAAGATAAGAAGACTACCAAGAGAATACAAATGACATAAAGCATCAAAACAGATCAGAGAGAAAGTAATGGAAATGGAAGACAGGCAATGAAAGAATAATATTTGTGTTATTTGAATATATGAAAAAGTAAAACAAAATGTGTAGAATAACATAATATTTAAAAATAAAATATAAGAACATTTTTAGAAATAGAAAAAAGATGAATCTTTGCACACTGAAAATACAAGGAAAAATTAACCCCCCAAATCACCTGAGATTTAGCCTGTTTCAAAGATAAAGATAAAATCCTCAAGGCTAATAGGCAAAAAGAACAAGTAATCTAAAAAGGGCAGAATAGTTAGACTAGTATCAGACTTTCTCACCAACATACAAAGAAAACAAAGGAACAGATTTTATTATTATTATTAAACACAGTGGCAAAGAAAAATTTAGTTCTTCTTAAATACTACCCCACATCTTTTAAAATAGCAAATAGCAAATGTAATAAAATATTACATTTTATAACACAAGATTACACAAGATTATGGTACAGTTCAGACCAAATATATTAGCCATAACAAATATGAAGGGGCTTAATTCACCTAGTTAAAAAGATTATTGCCGTGTCCAGCAAGTGGTAACTCTTGCCACATCCAGCGCGGCCCTGGAAAATAATCCTGAGAAGGAATGGTGGGAGCTTGAGAAAGGAAGACAGAAAGCTGGGATTGGGAGGCCCAATATCCACTGATGATGGAGTAGAGAGATATTTTATTTTTGCAAATTGCTTTTGTACACGAGCATACCATTTGCTGGCTAAAATGAGATAATCCCCACCCAACCTCCACATCCTACTATAATCATTTGCATTCCCATAGGGTAACCCCCACCCTACACAGCCTGCTAAAATCATGTGCAGTTCAACACCCACATTGTTCTCCAATCAGTTTCTACTTCCCATTTTTAGGAGGATTCTGGAGGTGAGGCAACCCTTGGTTGGCCTCACAGTTTGCAAGGACCTTGTCAGTTTACAACCCACTCTCCAGAGATTATCATTTTGGCACTCACAACAAAACCCAACTATATACTATTCTAATACAGACACACCTAAAAAAGGTGATTCAAAAAGGCCAAACATAAAGAGATACATTAAGGTATACCAAGCAAAAGGACACAGAAAGAGGGCAAGGGTCCGCTATCAAAGTAGATTCAAGCTTCAAAACATTAAGGGTCACAAAGGAGGACACTTTTAATGTTAAAAGCTACAATCTACTTTGAAGCTATAATACATATGAATATGTATGTTCCATATAACTTGACAACAACTTTAATGAAACAAAAACTACAGGAGAGGCAAGAAGACTGAAACCCACTAATAGGTGACTTCAATACATGACACTCAGCACAGGACAGATCCAGTGGACAAAAGATTAATAGGGAGATAGAAGATCTAACAACATAATCAGTAGGGTGGATCTTTTGGAGCCATACATAAACCTATCCCCTGACAGTAGAGGTTACACATTCTTCTTAAGTGCCTACTGCACAGTCACAAAAATTGATCACATATCGGTCACACACGCACAAAATCAGTCGCTTTCACAAAGTAGAAATATAGAAAATAGCATTCTCTGATGACTATGCATTAAAAGTAGAATTTCCTAACCCAAATGAAACACGTAAGGAGTGTTGAAGGGAACAGAAAGGAGAAGTTTACAGAAAGAAGACCAAGAGCAGATGCACTAAGTTTGTATAACAATAGGGGCATGGATCTTCACTGCCATTAAGGTTATAGTGCTTTTGGGTTCAAAACAACAACAACAACAACAAAAAAACCTATCATATTAGAATTGAAAATTCATTTTATCAGTTCTAATGCTTAATTCAGCAAACTTTCCATTTTTCTAGTGTGTGCTGAGATAAAAAAAAAAAAAACAAGCAAACAAAACCCTCTTCTTTGCTTTGGAGAAACTCCCAGTGGACATGGCTAATTACAGTCATTATTCCAGTGGCAGAATTGATGGAGTACTACAGGAAAATTCTCAGTATCTGATTTAATATTTCTACAGTTCTTCCGTTTGTGGAGGAGCTGGGTCTTCATGTCAGACAGAAGCACTCCAAACCCTGTGCTGTTTTTCTTCTGTACCTGTGGCCTGGATAATGTAAATCCTATTTCACATGTAGTAGGTATTCAGTACAATTAAAACTCAAGTAATGATTTTTTATTTATCTCGCTTTTGCAGTTTATAAGTACTTTTATATCATTTTATTATTTATACTTTATCACATTCTTTTAAGTAAAAGAAGCGCTGTTTCTACACTTGGTAGGTGAGGACCTATGAGGACCTTCATCTGAACAGATCTTTTCTTAGCTGCTTCCTGCTCAATACTCCTTCTTTCACTCATTTTGGAATAGCCCAGTTATGCCTTATTTTTATTTTTAAAAAGTGATCTTCATTTTTTTTAATTACATGAGTTAGACATTCTTTATTTTAGACCAATTAGAAAGTACAAAATACAAAAAGAAGAAAATAAATATTTCTGTTAATTCTGTCACCCAGGTAATCCCTTTTCATTCTTTGGTCTATATTCTTGTCCTTTCTCTCCTCCTGTCTTTGCATCCCTCCTTAGCTCCTTTTTCTTCCTTCTGTTTCATTAGCACCCTCTGTGTGTCATAATTGAAAATATTGTATGAATCTACTATTCTTTTACATGTGATGTAAAAGATGGTGGTGGTGGTACCAGGGATGATGATAAATTACAAGTGGTAGGATTGAGTAAGGCCTTGGAGATGGTGACTTCCGATTTGGGTCTCAGAGAATAAGGAAGCATTTCTGACATGCAAAAATGGAGAAGATCATGGTAGTTAACATTCCCTTACTAAAGGCACAGGAGTAGGGAAATGTAGGTTGTGTTTGGCAAATGCAACTGACTGTGACTATGTTGTTCATCGTGTAGTAGCATGAATAATACAATAGTAATGATGAGACTAAGTGCTTCCTATGGACTGTTTGACGCAACTTGCAAACATCTAATTCTTCACAACTGTATGAGGTAGGTGCTATTATTAATCATATCATAGATAAAGAAAATAAAGCATAGAGAGATAAAGCAGTCAGTTGGTCCAAATGACCCAAAATTTCTAGGCTAGTCCCAATTTCAAATTGTTAAAAGTTTATTTATAGGGGATTGAATTGTTTTATTGGATTTTATCATTAAAAAAGCTATTAGTGATAGATCTCTAAGGAAATCACTTACTCCATTGTTTCTTACACTGAAAACCTGACATTTTACCAGTATTAATATAGTCTAAATTTTGTAGTACACAATACTGAATTGAAATAGGAGAATTTAAAAAATATATATATAGGCTTTTAGGAGCCTTATTTTTATTTTAAGTATATAGTGGAGACTCAACGAATGAGAAAGAAATTTATAATGAAGCTTTTTCTTATGTCAGTACGGAAGTCTCATGTGGAATCTAACAGAGACTTCCGTCTTAATGATTTTTATCTATCTATTTATCTCTCTATCTATTTATTTATTTATTGTAAATAGTACAAAGGTGATGTTCCAAATGTGTTACAAAAAGGAACTTGGTGGAATTTTAGTAAAATATTTTATCTTTTGCTTGCATTTTTGTCTTAATTTGCCTACGGTTAATTTTTTAAAAAAAATAATGTGTCATAATATACTAGATTTATCAAATATCTTATATGTGATAGGCATTTTCTGAGCCAAACATGTCTAAGTACTATGACAACTATATTATCTCCATTTCCCAGATGAAGAAACTGAGGCTCAAATTAGTAAAGTGAAAATGTTAAGATTGAAATTTAGGTCTGTGCAGATCCAAAGCTTATTCGTACTCTAGTTGGCAATGCTAAAATTCTGGTTCTTTCAATACAAAAAAGGGTCATTGAAAAAAATGAAAGATTTTACTCTCTGTTCTGATATGAGCAGAGGAAGTGCTTATGAGTCCTGAGTGTCCCCCAATTTTTTCCTCGATGCTGCTGTCCTGCAGGGAGCTTTCCCATACAGAATAACCATAATATCCTACAGCCTTCGTGTTCCAAACGGGAAACCTGAGAAGGAGCCACGGTCTTCCTGTAAGCAACAGATGGTTACTGTTTAAATGAGGGTAAACTCTGGATCTCATCTGTGAAGTGATTTTAGGGTTTTGTGGGGTGGGTGGGTTAGAGCGTTAGTCAAGGGAACAAGCTAGTAACAAGATTTAGGAGGAGAAAGAGGAAGAAGTAAACAAACCAAATTTGTCTGTAGCTTTTTCACTCTTATATATTCTTTAATTACAGTCACATGGCAGGTAGTGTTTTTTTGCCCCCTCCTCCACACTAAATGGAGGGGGAGGAAGAAGGGAGGGTATGGCAGGCTGTTGAAATTTGTAGTGTGTTGGCATCCAGCAAGTGAGTTTTGCTGTGGGGTAAGTCCTGTGGCTTGTTTTCTGCCTTCGTGAATAGAGCCTTTCCATCTTTGCCAAGCCTACAGTTAATGCGGTCAAGGGATTTATTATGAAATGTACTAAATCTTGGCATAGAGCTAATTGCATATAACAAGAAGTGCTAGAGGCTTGGACCTGAGAAGTGACACATGCAAAAAGCATTCTCTTTCTGATGCTGCTGAAAGAGGTTTTGTGTAGGGGAATGTCTGCATGTCTGCGCTTATTGCTAATGAGGTAACCCCTCACCCAAAGTATATTTCTGGGTTACTTGCTAAAAGTAAATGTGGAGTTCGTTTCCCTCTCTCTCTTCTCTCTCTCTCTCTCTCTCTCTCTCTCTCTCTCTCTCTCTCTCTCTCTCTCTCTCTCTCTCTCTCATATTTATGAACAATTGGCAATTGAAGAATGAGTGTTTATTAACTCCAACTTCTAAGACTTACTATATCATAAAAAAATACATTCGTGGCAGTTTACAGAATTATGACCTAGAATAATTCTCATGTACAGGTATAAAAGGCAACCAGGAAAATTGTATTAGTTCAGGCTGCCATAACAAAATACCACAGAGTTGGCGGCTTAAACAACAGAAATTTAGTTTCTTTGGGGGCTGGAAGTCTGAGATCAGGGTGTCATTGTGGTGGTTCTGGTGAGGGTTCTTGCCTTGCTGGCTTGTACTGAGTTTTCACTGTATTCACAGTTGGGGTGGGGGATGAGGGTGGGTGGGTAGGGGTGAGGGTCAGGGGTGGGGTTGTGGAGGGCAGCAGGGGAGATGCATACAGGGAGAGGAGAGAAGAGAGGGAGAGGGCTCTCTGGTCGGCTTAGAATCTAACTGCACTAATCCCATTGTAAGGCCCCCCCCCCCTTGTAATTTCATCTAAACCTAATTACCTCCCAAATGCTCCATCTCCAAAACCATAACATTGAGGGAGCCTCAACATATGAATATATGAATGGGGGAGGGGGGTTAGAAAAAAGAGAAATATGCATCTTTTTAAGCCTGGTGAATGTCCTTAAAACTTCCTTTGTTTAAAAATTTAGTTTAAAAGTAATCATTTAAATTGAATAATTTTTTATCTCTTTTTGTCGTTTTCATGAAGTTTTCCTATATGAATTTTCTCAAAGCTTTATTGAGATATTTATATTCCTCACAGCACCCTGGTGTGTACATTGTATGCAATAGATGCTTAATACTTGTTTGGTACATTAAAACTTAAAACACTTTTAGCATTTTCCTGTAATACATACTTCATACATCTTAATTTACTGAAATACACAGAGATAAACCAGTGAAACTTGGTTCAATGAAATGGTCACATTCTCTCTGTATTATGAGAAACATTGTTCTGCATAACAGAAAGAAATAACAAAAGCTGTTTAATAAGTTACATTTTGGGAAAAAATGTAAAGTTTTGTTCATATCTTTCTAGATTATTAATTTGTGTGTGTATATAAAGCGAATATCCTAATAGTTAAAAAGAAAATGGGGTGAAGAGGATTGTGGTGGTTAACCCACATTCACATGCACATGGTTAGCACTGATCTTTTTGGTTCTAGTGGTTTTTGAAGTGGCAGTAATCCTAAACTTAACAACAAGACACGAGTGGCCACAAATTTCAATCCTGGCACAACGCAGAGGAAATGTTGAAATGAAAGTTTGTAACATTTGAAAAAAATAAATAGCATTTGAAAATAGAACAGCAGAGAGATCATTCATATAAACTCTATAACATTGTAAATTCATTACTATATGGGGCTTATCAGATCAGTTTGAATATTTATTACGTGCCAGAAATTGGGATTGAGTGATTAAAAACCTGGTTATTTACGGGAAGGAGGGGTTTGTTTACTTGTTCATTTGTTCACTCAGCATCGGTTTACTGCAGTCCTGTGTTTGAGGCAGCACGTCAAGCACTGTGACAGAGAGAAAGACAAATCAATGACAGCGTTTACCCTTGAGTACTTAATTTTGTATTTACTTAACTAATATTAAATTGGGTCTCTCCTACATATGCAGTGCTGTCCTGCCTCTTGTGACTGAATATACAAACATCGTTAAAAATGGTCCTTTTCAAAAAAGCTGTGTCTCATCTAGGGAAATACACATAAACATG
This sequence comes from Eonycteris spelaea, assembly GCA_003508835.1. Classification (NCBI taxonomy): domain Eukaryota; kingdom Metazoa; phylum Chordata; class Mammalia; order Chiroptera; family Pteropodidae; genus Eonycteris; species Eonycteris spelaea. The sequence goes on along the minus strand of PUFA01000074.1, from coordinate 4,466,888 downwards.
TAATTGCTGTTATTAAGTTTAATCACTTGAGGTTTGGTGCCAGGTCTAAACAGAAGTTAACACTCAAGAGGAGCATATAGCTTTCCAAACCATTCACTAGGCCCGGTATGTGCTATCCCAGTAGTTTAAGTCCTTGCTACCCAAAGGTGGTCTGAGAACAAGAAGCAATGCCATCACTTGAGAGAGATTACTAGAAATACAGTCTCAGATCTCATGAATCTGAATCTACCTTTTAATAAGAGTTTTACATGATTCATGAGGCATTGAAGTTTGGGAAACTTTATTAATACAAGGTTTGATTTGTATTCATAGTTATATGAGATGAGATTTTATCTGGCCTCATAGCTGAGCTGCTTTATTTGCACATGTATTCTTTTAACAAGATTTATCGAACACAAAGATTTTATTGAATGTGTACTTACTAAATACCGTACTGGGAGCTGAGGCCAAAAAATAATAACTTTTAACCACAATTAATAGTTAAATAAATTCTATAACCCAGAAAAGAAGTAATTGTATCAGTATGCAGGGTAAGGAAACTTTGGAGACATGATACCTGAACTGGACCTTGAAAGATATGCAAGGATTTGTTCAGGAGGAGAGGGAGAAATATCTCAGATTCTTTTCTCAGATTCCATTTATCTGTCAACTTTTGAATAGGTGAATTACTAGAGATAGGTTGTCAAAAGTCTTTAAAAAATTACTAGGCTCCTAAATCAAGGTTCTTATATTTTAGTGCATTCTGTCAATGGGATGAGTATACTGCTTCTTAAGGAAATGTACTATAATGAGCATTGGAGTCCAGTGAGAGGAATTTTACATTCTGAGCCTCAGTTTTTTCATCCATACAGTGGGAATATCAGTTCTGCGAGGTTTTAATGAAGATTACAGGTGCAAAGGATTTATGGAGTTCAATAAATTGTTACTATTATTAATGATTCTAAGGACAATTTACTTTTTCTTGCTGTAATGTTGCTAATTTTTATTAGAAAAAGGAAAATAAAACAGTGTGACATGTTTAAGATAAATATATTCCTCTATAATAAATAAATAATAAAAATATTCTTTTATTATCTAAGACATGTAAAAGTTAAAGATGAGATATAATGAATCATAGTGTTCAAAACTGAAAAAAATGCTTTTACCTTCTCAAAGAGGAAAGTTGCTAACTTTTAATATTCTGCTTTGGCTTGAGACTCTGCCTTTGGTATTTATAGGCAATCCTGGGACAGGCCCTCTCTGTCTGTAGTAATGGGTCATTTCACTCCTTCTTAATGAGGCTTTACCCCAATGCCTTTTAAATATTTGAAAAGCACATTCGTGTGAAGTGGACTCTTCACCATGTTGTGTGTGGGCTTCCCAAGAAGAAATACATACACATATTCCTAGAGAAAATGACTTCTCTTTTCCTTCATTTTTTATTTTGAAAATTTGGGAAACACATGTGAGTACCAAGCTCACAACGAGCGGATGCATCTTTCTCACATAAACAGAAATAGAAATTGGCTTTCTCTAATCGGCGAGAAAGAAACGTTCTTTATTCAGGGCTCAGGAACTGGGTTCACTCACTGTTGTATAGTTGGAATCACATGACTTCAGGCAAGATGTCTCGGTGCCTTTCTATTCCTATAAAATGACCATCAGAAAACCACCAGTAGAAGACAAACTGCTAATAGAAGGCATTAATCTGAAGAAAGGAGAGGTGGGGAGAGAACCGACGACTGTGTGGCATAGTCAGAAATGGATGGCAACGTAAAGTGGGCCGAGGTACAGAATTTGAGAACCACAGTGAAATGTGCTACTCAAGGTAAACAGTTCGTTGGTGTTGTCTTTGGCACTTCTTGAGAACCTTGTCATGTTAATATAGTTATTAAAATTGAATTTGGAAATTGTAATGTTGCTCTTATATTTCACTTAAAAACAGTGCTAACTCCCACCTTGAAAGGGATCACATATATCTCATAAGCAGGGCACTGCTAATATTTTAGTAACCCCACAAGAAGGATAGTGAAATGAAATACTGTAAAAGAACAACCGACCTGTATTTTCTTTTCCCAACTCGCTTGCAATGACAGGCATAATGTAAAAATAACCCTACTACCAAGTTCTCTTTTACAGATGCCCAAATGGTACTCATTGTGTGTCAATCACTCTGGGTCTCTATGACCTTGGCAACATTTCAGGGGTCACATGGGTCAACTGTTCTTGAACAGTTTTTCCAATGTATTGGCACAGACTAGCTTTTCTTAAACAGTGAGCATTTATACCTTTTTCCCACCTATGTTCCCTCACCACACATAGCCCTTATAGCCTTTATAAAAGAAAGAAAAGAGAGATGTATAGAGAGGGAGAGAAAGAAAGAAGAGGAAGGAGAGAGAAAGAGAAAGAAAGGAAGAAAGGAGCCCTCATTATCAGTTATGTAGAAATTTCCATATTTCAGGGCAGTGTTGTGTGTGGTACCTAATCTTAGCTCACATTGTCCCTTTTCGTATTTTAAAGATTGAATCTAGAGGATTTCCTTTTGAGAATAATTTATATTGCTAATTGCCCCAATAGAACAGTTTAAAAGATATTTATAAAAGTGGGCATATATTTTCCTTGACATACCTTCTGATCATTTTTCTAATAAAGAGGAGTTGTCAATTTGACTTTTGGTTATTTTGGAATTACTTGAAAAAATTAAACTTGTATTTCTTCAAAATTGGTAATCTTAGGCTCTGAATAACGAGAGAGATGGCTAGTTCTTTTTCTTTTTTGTTCTTTCACATTTTAGCATAGTTCTTAAAATGGCTATATAAATAAAGTCCTTCAATCATTATTGTATTTAAAAAATTATATTAAATCCATAATGAAACTACTAATTTCCTCCTCTTGGTTCTCTGAGGATATGTCAGAACAGTTATTCTTGAAGTACCATGAAACAGAAGAATAATAGTCAAAAAGAGAATAGTTAATGTCAGTGTCTTAAGTTTTTTCATGTAATTTCTCATTGGAGAGACTTGGTTGAATCATATCCAACTTTTAACCTAAACAAGTATCACAAAATTGTTTTTTTTCTTCTTGGTTTTACAGTTGTATAGCTGATCTAAAGTCGAAAATGTTTTTGTTCTTGAAAGAAAAATACCCCTCGTTGCTTAGATTAATGGTACTTTAGGGCATGTTTATTCAAAAATGGCAGCAAAGAGGTGAGTAGGTTAAATGCTCTACATTAGAGATCATTGTATCATATATAACAGATGCAGCCAATAGACTGTTTATATAGCTGCCTTCAATTTTTCTTTGATTTATAATCTATGAAAAATTGAAATCATTTGTCTTTATTTTTATTTTTTATCAAAAATAGGAAAATTATAGACAAAAATCTTAATTCCAAAAATTAATTCATGAAGAAGGCTTAGTCTGCTATATTTTAACTCTGATGTTAAATTGTATGTTCAGGTTCTTTCAAGAGTCTTGTCATGCAGTTGGATCAAAGAAAATTATCCTGATTTTATCTCTTAGAGGCAACTTGCAGGTGTATAATTTTATCCATTGGTAAAATTTGATCATATTGCACTTTAAAGAAATTAAGAAATACATTGGTTTTTATAGTTTGTGACATTTGTCTTTATTAAAGGGCATGAAAAATATGCTCTACATAGCACTTAATTTTAAATAAAACTATCAGAATTTTTCCTAAACTATTATGTTTCTTTTGTGTTCATTATTGGAAATCATCATATGAGCATTCGAGAATAGGCAAATGTGATTGCATTATATACTTTATTTAATGCTAAAATGTGATATGAACACATCAATCATAAAAGGGAAGGAAGCTAACCTATCTGTGTTTATTTGTAGAGTTTTTCAAGGGAGCTCCTGGCTGGCATTTGAATTGAATTCTATTGATGAGATAAATATATTTTTCAATATGTTTATTGTGTGTGTGTGTGTGTGTGTGTGTGTGTGTGACACTCTCCCTAGTATTTCTAGATGTAACTAGCAATCTTTTAGCAAGGATAGCCGTAAAGACTTTCTTCTTGTAGATATTTATTTTTCATTTAATGATGTAGTACTGGTTAAAAGCTCTTTGGGGATTTATAAAAAATATATCTTAAACTTATACTAACTCAAAGGGTAAAATGAATGCTATCTTTCTTTAGAGATTTGAAAACATTTTTATCCCCTTTTTGTTTTGTTAAAATTTATGTAACTTTTCAAATTAATGATATATATGTCTGTGCATCTATGCATAGCTGATAAATATAATATTTTTTTGACAGTTAAATCGAGGCTCAATGATCAAAACTTTTGTTCCAGTACAGAAAGAGAAAAGAATGGGAATGGAGTTGTAATTGACATTTGATAATTAATTTTATTTGATTGATCTTCTGATGTTCTGAACTTGCCATATCCAAATGTGAAAGTAAAAAAATAGCTCTAATTTGAGCATGATCTTTTTTCCTACCAATTAATTTTGAATTTATTTCTATGCTATTTCTTTGGGAACTTTAACAAGGTCAAAACTAAAAAAATAATTGACTCTTTAGTGTGTGTTTACAAATATAAAATGCCCATGAACTGATTCTGCAATTTAAATAACTTGTGCCCACATCACTTCAGTCTTTGCCTCCATGGTGACATTACTTCCTTTTTCTCTCTGTGTGTGAAATCTCCCTCATCCCCTGTCTTATAAAGACACTTGTGATGGTCTTTTGGGTCCATGGATAATTCAGGATAATCTCCCTGTCACAATATCCTTAATCACAAGTCCAAAGTCTTATTATATAGGTAACAATCACAGGTTCTAGTAATAGGGCTTGATGTCTTTGGGAGCCACTATTCAGGTCCCTACAACAATTTATTACTAAGATGGCTAAGGTAGTTTGAATAATGATTTGGATTTTCCTTTAAATCTTATGTATTATTTAGAAAAATAATTTATACTACTGGGAAATTATATAGCTGAATATGAAGTGTGAATATAAATATAAGATGTGAAGACCTCTAAGTAGTATATCTCATTAGTATTACATGACCTACTATGACAGGTGGCATATTTATATCTACTGAGATATAACAAAATAAGAGTTGATATTTTATAATTGGTGTTCAACAAACTTTTCATTAGAAATGTGAAATATCCTAATTCAAATTCACAAAAAATTACTGAGAAAATTAATAATCTGTCAGAATTAAGATATTAATTTTTGTTTTGGAATAGAGAATGTTTCATCTACTAGAACTGGTCCTTGTTTTTCTTCCTATAAGTACTTTCGATGTCAACTGTCCATCTGTACATTGTGCAGTTGTAGTTTCAGGCATATATTTCTGACAGTCTGTACCAGGTGCAGAGGTTCCTATTCAAATTGCTACTGTACAGTTCCAGAAAATACCAGGTTGTCACTTTTAGACTTTGACAGAGAGGCTCAGGGAAAGTGGGAGAAAAGGCAAGGGTTAGAAATAACCTGTCAGTTCTAATCTTCAGAATCTTTGCATAAACAAGATTGGAATGAAAACAGTGTTTTTTTTTTTTTGTTGTTGTTAAATTTTGGAAACCTGTAACTTATCCAATCATAACATTCCGTGCTGAGTACATGTACACTTTTAGAAAGACACCACATTGTAATGTACTAGGTCCCCAAATCTGCTTCAGTGCTGGCTTTGTGTATAACTTGAATTTCAGACATCATTTGGCTGGACAGCATATTTTTATATGACATCTTTTAAATGAAAAGAAAAGATAAATAGCCAGCAAAATGTAGTCAATATAGCAATTGTAAGTTTTTAGAACATTTTATATTTTAATCAGAATGTTGGGTTTTGTATTTGTAATTCCAAATATTAAAGGTATTTAAGTTTTCCTATGTATATACAAATACTTAGATATTTTCAGTGCTTAGGATCAGCTAAACACAATGGAAATGTGTTGAAAACAGGGGCTGAGTTCTGAGGAAAAAAAGCTTGACAACAACCACAACAACAATTTAAAATAAGTTCAACAGCCTAAACTTTCGTTCATGAATGCAAATGTCTATGGTATTATTTGACATCATAGTTTGGAAAGTAAAGAAGCTGCCTGTATATATTTGAATGACAAGAACATCAAGTGATAACTTATTTGATTGCTTTCTAAAAGCATGAAAGCAGTTGTTATTTAGTTATGGAAAACCTTGGAATTCAAATAACTTAAAAAACAGAGTATGCTTATAGACGTATTCAGAATATGTCCCTGGTCCATATCTCTGGAGTCTGAAAGACAAATTTCTAAACTCCTCAGTAATTAAAATAGTCAAAACAGACCTTAAAAATATGTCCCAAGAATGTCAGACCTCATATGATCCTGTCCTGCACACATCTATATGAAAAGTAGAATGAGATCTTGTAAGACTAATGGCCTGAGGACCTGGAACCCCTTGGACAGAAGGCCAATTAGGATGCTTGTTGTCAGTGGGTAAGGGGCCTCAGCTCATTATGTGTTGAAACTCACAAGAATGTTTTCTTCCTCCTATGTACATGGAACATAGAAAAGACCCAATGTTTTTAATATCGAATTTGTGACCCATTAATGGGGTTATGAATAAAATGAGTTTCAAATAACAAGTAGATTAAAATAATTTAAAAAAATCAGTGCTTCACATGCAAGGATAAGCAATGTTTTGTGAATTTTTTTTGTTTATTCTGTAACATAACATACAAATCTTCTAATAAACGATTTTGAGATCACTCATTAGTGTGGAATGAGGGTGCCTACTAGATTGTGCCTGCTTAAGAGTGCCCGCTCCCAAGATTTAAACACTGCTAGACTTTTGTGTTCAGATCTTGGGAAGGGTGGAAACACTATATGACAGTTTATTATTGCTGGTAGATAAATATGGTGGGAACAGGTACAGAATGATTTGAAGAGATAAACTGTATTTAATATGACTAAGAGATTTTTTCCCCTTATATTCTTGACCAGCTATTTATTTATTTTCCTAAAATTGTGGACTCAGTCAATTCAAAAGGTTGTTTGTAATCTAGGAAATAGATGCTGGAACAATGAAATGCCCACTTTATACCCATCAAATTGGCAAAGACACTTCTCAATATCCTGATATCCACAACATTGGCCTGAATGTGGCAAGAGAGGAATTGTTTTCCGTTGCGGGAAAGCAATCTGGCAAATATTGGTGAACTTGGAGATAAGTGTGTGTCCTCTGACCCAGCACTTCCATAGCTGTGTGTCTACTGCAGAGGAAGGGACTCTCCTGCATGTGCACAAGAACACTTGCCCCTAGTGTTCATTGTGCCATTCATACATAATATACCAGGATAAATTATACATGTGTTCACATATGACTATATATAATATAATGTAGATATCTATTCTCTGTTCTACTCTGCTTCATTTCAAAATGAATGGTTAAGAAGGTACCCCAAAATACTTTGACTTTTTTCTTGTTTATTCTCAATTTACTCTGCAACTGCACATGAGTAAGTGTGTGTGCACATGCATGTGTTGTATATGTGTGTGTGTAAAGGAAACAACTTGATCATCCTTTTGACTAACATTATAAATGCGGATTTATTTATTGTAAGCTACCTTTTTTGAAAGATAAGAACCCAATTACTCTGCTAAATAAATAGCAGTCAGAGTGAGTTAGATCTATCTGTACCAATGGGAAAAAAAAAAAAAACTGCAAAGAATTAATATAGTTTAATGCTATTTATATAAAACTTTGACCCCCAAAATACAATAGTATTCATTGTGTTTAGGCAATCATATGTATTAAAAAAAAACACTAAATGAGAGATATTATAAAGATTGGTTATCTTTGTAGCCAGAGAGAGAGAGTGATAAAGGATGGTGGTGGTACATAGTGGTACTTAGTGATGGTATTTAAACTATTATTAGTAAAATTATATTTTGACAATAAAGGTCCTGAATCAGGAAAGGGAAAATGTTAATATTTGGCAAATGTGGCTAATAAGCATATGGGTGTTATATTGTTTTCTGACCTTTTTCTCTGAAATACTAAACAACTTAAAAAATAGTCTATTCCATCTTTAAAAAGTAGAATCCTTTAATCTTTGTTATAGATGAATAAATTTGTTGGAATTTCAATCTCTCTTTGAATACATTCACTTGTTTAGTATTTCGAAAATAAAGTAAACTATATTTCAACAGTCTCATTTGTTGATTTCTGCTATACTAAGCTTCATTTTAGTGAAGGGAATTTACAAACTACTCAGTTCAGTTTCTACATTTTTAGTGTAAGTGTACATTCACTAGAACCAAAGCTCTGTGAGGGCTGGGACTTTGGTCTCTAGCTCATTGGCATCTAAAGTAGTTATTCCCTCGTACTATTAGGGTTCAGTAATGTTTGTTGAATGAATGAATAAAATGACAAGTAATGAACCTCCACCTGTGAATGCTTTTTCATAGCTTGTTAATTTATACATGTAGCATGTCTAGTGTATCTTACATGCCACATGAAGTTATGGTAAAAGATACTATGAGATGCTTCTATATTAATCCATGCCTTACTTGCCTCCCAGAATTTAAACTTACTTTCTCTTGTAAGCTACATTTCTTTGAAAGATAAGAACCCAGATATTCTCAACTTTACCCCATCCTCTTTATAGCTCAGCTTCTGATTAATTCAGAGTTAAACTTAGTGTTCAGTTGGACACCTTAGAATGAGTTCCTGTATACTCGTATCTCTACAGTGTCTAATGGTTTCCAATTACTGTCTGCTTTTGTTCTTGTTGCTGTTCTGTCATGTTTCGCAGAATCTTAACAATGTGAACTGCCTCAGAAGTTTTTCTGAAAAAAGTAAGATGACATTATTTCCATAAAAAAATTATCCTGCACAGTTGTATACTGCTTACTAAAAAGTGAGAAACAATGTTTATTAATATGGTAGCAAACAGGAATTAAGAATGTCAAATGGCTCACGTTGCTCATTCCTTGCTTCAGGTAATTGCTAAATATTTTCTTCATTGGCTTTGCAGCATCTAGCTGTGCAGGTTTCAATACAGCCGCCCCAAGTGATTTGTGAATTACTAGTAAGACAAATCAAAGATTATAAAATTGTGATCAGTGGTGCAGCATTTTTTTTTTTTGCTTCTAAAATTAAAGATGTTATAATTAACAGTGGTAAACATTTTTTTTTTTGTAGTAGCAAGTGTAGAGGTAAGTTCTCTGAGGTTTTACAGTAGATTGTGAAACTTAAGAATGAAAAAGATTGATTCTGAATCTACTCACTTTTTAACATTGGTTTGCTTTTATTCTACAACATGGAAAATACCAAGAAAAAAAGCTTGGATTATTGCTTTCCTCTATTATTTGTTTTTGTTCATCATCCTTCAAAATCTTGTATGTCTATTTCAAATAGTATAAGGAAATAAAAGCAGTATTTTACATAAATAAAATAATCTATTTTTAATAATGCTGAGCTTAATAGTCTTGGAATCTTTAAATAATCCCCATTTTTGGCAGCCATCATGAGAATTGTTTTGGATAAATTGTTTTAAAATAGATTTCTTCACTTAACTCGTGTACTATTTGTGAGTTATTTTACAAACATTATCCAAAGATGGGGACATTTTTCCTTTAGTTTATGATGGTAATGATATTTCAGAGTGCTATGACCTAATAGCGTGAGATAATTGAAATTAATTTCATATTTTTATTTATTAAATAGCAAATTTTTCATTTTTTCATTGGACTCCTTTGGACAGATATAGCAAATTTCCCAATTTTAATTATATTTAGAATATGTAGATTTTATTACCATTTACTCTTTCTTCTGTAGTGAAGACAACAGTTTACTAACACAGAGCAGTTAATAGTTTAAAAACTATAGCCTTTATAATCAGTTTATAGCCTCAAAACAATTCTTAATTACTATAATATTGCTCATACAAATTAATCAGTGAAAGTTAATCTATATTTTCTATCGACTTGGACTTTATGAAGATCAGGCCTCTTTTGACTAATCAGATCTCACATTTACATAGTTTTCCTTCAATTCCCTCCTTTGATTAATTCCACTATATATGTACTCAAAAGGCAGTTGGTGTGATCATGTTGCATGTTCTGCATTCCTTTGTATTTCCGGCAGCTGTGATGCCGAGGGCTCCCTACACAGAATGCCTACCTCCCTCTGGTTGCCACGGCTCATCTCGAGCCCGAATTCATTACAGCCAGGCATGTGGTGGGCAGAGCAGTATGTTGCTCTCCCTCTGATTTTCTTTTCATTTGCTTTTCTGTCTTGATGCAAAATTTGGAATTTTTATATTTGCTAAGAGAACAGTGATGTATTTTACAGTTTAAAAAATAGAGTGCATCTATTTTGTTTGTTTGTTTTGCTGTTCATTCTGGTTTTTTTTTTTTTTCTTTCCACTAATAGAAATGTATTTTTCTTTTGGGAAAGAATTAAGCTACAAATGCATATTTAAAGGATAATAAAATTAACAAAGTAATTTTGGTGATTTTAAAGAAGTATTTCACAGCTAAGGTTTGTTCTTGTTAAGGAAACTCAGTTTCTACTCAGCCAAGATTTTTCTCTTCTGAAAAGTATTTGGATGTAATTCACATTATCTTCAGTGACTCCACTTTTTCCTGGCTGCTAAAGTTAAATAACTCTTCAGATTGATATTTTGTTTCTGTAGACATTTTGATAAATCAGTCTGTTTTGAGTCAAGTCTAGTTGATTTGGGAACTTAAAAGGGTAAATGCCTTGAAAATACACCTGGAGACCAAAATAAAACTAAAACTATTTTGTTGTTGTTTGCTTGATATTTGCTATTCTTGTTATGTCAAAAGGCCCAGTTCAAATACCATTGCATTTCAGACCAGACATTTATTTGAGTTTTATATGGACAGAAATCACATAAAATATTCACACTTGAGGGGCAAATGCCAAAAGCAAGAACATTTCACGACTCACTAGTAATCTTCTCAATTGTTCATCCAAGAAAGACACATCCTTTTATTTTACATCTCTTGGCCTAATCTCTTAATGCTGAATTAAACACTTGAGGGCAATCATGGGTCTTTTATTTTCAATTTTTAGAAGAGAGATCACATTTTGACTCCTCAATAGACAAGGTCTTTTGTATTATAATGTTGTCAATTTATGGGGTTTTTGGAACAATTTTTGGATTATAATCTCAGGAAAATTTTATCCATATCCAGGTAGGTATCAGAATATTTCATCTGTTGTCATATTTGAGACCTACCAGCATAAAGTTTATGCTCTAACCCTCAGATTGGGAACTCTGGGCTGTGTAATAGTCATGTGGGGAGGTTTTTCGGGGTGCACGTGCCTGTGTCCTCTCCTAGACCTACGGCTTTAGAATTTTGGAGATGATAGCTGGGCATGTGCATTTTGAAGAAGCTCAGTGTGTGTGACACACTCCTGTGGTGATGAGACATTGACTCTACCACATGACTGCACTATGAACTCTAAAAATGTGTTGTTGGTAATACTGTTGTTTTAAATGAGGCGAAGGCATCTCTTGTGGATGATATTGCCTGTAATGAATGGTAAAAGAGAATCAGGCTATATTAACATGAAACAAAATCAGTTATTCAGCATTAAGTCACTCACTCAGGAAATGTTTATTTGGGTTTCTATTATGTGCTAGGAGCATTCAGGATTTAATACTTTGGCCACAAACACATGCTCAGTCTTCTCTCTGCAAAACTGTTCTCTATTCAATCTTTCCCTAACTCACTCATCTATTAAGGCATAAATCAAGCTGTGCCATCTTGTTTCAGTGAAGCTCTTACCAGAGCCTGAAATTAGAGGCCGACTCTATAGTCTTTTAGAATCCTTAGCCGATTGCTGTCACTTGTATGGTACTGTGGAAAAATGTTCTCATTGTTATGTCTTACTTAATGTGTCCCCCATTAGCCTGTGTATTCATTCAGGGAAGGGAGAGTGAGTTGTAGCTTGGGAAAACTTTGTGTCCCCAGGGCCTAATGTAGCAGGTGGCCTGTTAGTGGTTGCTGAATGACTTACTGCTTTTTCTATTGAGTAGAAGAATTAATGAGAATGCACACGGCTGAGGACATTGTGTGTTAAAAGGTAAAAGGTCTTCAAGGAGGATCCATTCCAAATAAATGGGGTAATATAACCTGTTAACCTTGAACAGGAGACAGGAAGATATTTTTCATAAGAATTGCACTTTCTAGACTGAATTAGAAGATTTATAGTATATTGGAATTCAGAATTTTATGAGGGTAAGTTTAATATATTACTTAGTGTATGTGTTTGATGTTTTACATACTGCATTTGAATTTGGCTTTTTGGCACTTGTTAATTCATCCAACAAGCATTATTTGAATCTCCTTCTAAAAGCATTATTATCTTATGTACTCTGTGATGCTCGTCTTTCCTCATTATCTTTCTAAGATCCTCAGTCTCTCTTGCTTGCTTCTCATCCCAAACCTCTAAATTGGTAGAGATCCCTAAGGTTTCGTTCAGGTCATGTTCTTTTATTTTTCTGCACCAGTATCTGTAATGACATCACCCTTTCTCAAGGTTCTTCACCATCTATATGTCAATGATCCCTAAATTTTGTCTTCATCTTCAATCCTCTTATTATAGGTAATAGTTCATTTCAAAAGCTCAGTCATGAGTAAAGGGTAGACTGATAGATATCTGCAGCTGAAGACAGAACCTTTCATTTTAAATCCAATGGTACCTCATTAATTCATTCATGTCAGATATCTTATCTCTTTAAAAGGACTATGAAAAAAAATCCCACATTCTTTGCTTTATTAATATCTTCATGTTTATAGTCGTTACTACTCCTCATGAACTGACTCTTTATATTAGTTTCCTAGGGCTGCAATAAGAAATTACCACAAACTTTGTGGCTTAAACAACAAAAATTATTTTTCTCATAGTTCTGGAAGCTAGAAGTCTGAGATCAAAGTGTTGTCAGGGCTATGTTTGCTCTGAAGGCTCTAGGAAAGAATCTTTCTTTGCCTTTGGTTTGTGGCTGCTTTACTCCAGTGTCTTCCTCTGCCTACAGATGGCTTTCTCTGTGTCTATCTCTGTGTGTCCTCTCTTCTTATAAGGATGTGAATCATTGGATTTGGGGCCCATCCTAATCCAGTATGACATCATCTTAATTATTTCTGCAAAAGATTTTATTTTCAATGTTCTGGGTAGACACACAATTTTGGAGGACACTACCCACTGTATTCTAGGTTTCTCCATGCTAAATATCCAACTTAAAAGGCAGCTGTCTTGTGGAGGACAAAATCTAAAAATGGGGAAGTAGCCTTAGGCAAGTTACTTAATTGCTCTGCGCTTTGGCTTCCTCATATATAAAATGGAGAAAATAATAAAGTCCATCTCATGAAATTGTTGTAAAGATTAAAATATTCAGTATAATAAGGTGCCTAGAACAATACCTAGCACAAAGTAAGCAAATTTTGGTGGTAACTGCCATCACAGTCTTCTTGCTTAATAATAATAGGCCCATAAAATGCTTTTCTGAAAACTTTCTCCCAAATTTTATTCTTCTTTCTGGTCTTATGTATTTTAGTTGTTTCCCCTTGCTGTAATTACTTATGAGGTGTCACAAAAGTTACACTATGGTAGAGCAGACAGCCTTACACACCTTCAAGGTCAGTTCTGGACCGACCCACTCAGAAGCCTCTGCATGGATGAATGGCTGAAGATTGTGGGGCCTATTGTGCCTCCAGATGCTTGTGGTTGCATGGGATCCCTGGAATGTTAATTAATTTTCTTATTTCCCTTTAAGTTACTTCTGTAGGAACAAAGAGTTTCTAGTGGCATTCTCATTCACTAACGCTCTCATAGGAAATTGTACTTCTGAATTCTTTTCTGCCATTAGAGTAATAAATGAGATTTGTAGTGTGATGGATTTGAACCACAAATTTCCAGTCCTCTTAGAGCTTTTTGATTTAAGGATGTAAACTTTACTTTCTCAAGAGTTTCTTTTAAAGAACGATGAAGTGATGTGCCAAAAGAGACAGTATTTTGAAGATGATGTTCTGGTCATCATTCCATTGTTGTGTTCATTCTTAGTAATTAGTTCAGTGTGTGTGTGTGTGTGTGTGTGTGTGTGTGTGTGTGTGTTGTGTAGCTTGCTATGTTTCAGACTCTGTGACTGGTTCCAGGCCATGGGTGGTAGGTACGAAGTGCTCTCGTGGAGCTTATGTTTTGGTGCAGTACACTGTTCAGTAGAAGTTTCTGTGATGATAGAAGTATTGCACATCTGTACTGTTCAACCTGGTAGCCACTAGTCACTTATGGCTATTGAGTACTTGAAATGCAGCTGATGTAAGCAAGGAACTGAATTCTTAATTTTATTTAATTTTAATTAATTCAAATTTAAATAGCTAGATGTGACTGTGACTAACTTATTGGACAGTGCAAGTCTAGGGGAAAATTATACATTATTCAAATAATCACATCACAAAATGTAAAACTGCAAGATTGAAAAGTGCTGTGAACGAGACACATATGATGCTTTGAGCATGTATAGAGGTTTATTTGACTTATACAGTCAGGTCATTAAAGGCTTAAGTTTGGGTGATAGAGATAGAAGTGGATAAATTTGAGGGTAATAGGTATAAAATGGACAGGATCTGGTGCTTGTTTTAAAAATGGGATGAAGGTAGTGACTTCAAAACGACTTCTATATTTCTTGCTTGTACAACTGATAAGATGAGGCCTATTCACTAAGAGATAGATCTGAAAAAGAACCTGGTTTGTGGATGAAGCAGATGAGCACTTGATTTTTTAATACTGGGTTGAAATAAAGGCCTGAAACATAGACTAGAGGTTTGAGATGTACATAGGCATCTGATAATTGAAGCTATGAGCTTCAAGTTTTTTTTTTGAGAATTAGTGGTTTTTTTTTTTATTCAAGTAAAAATTTTGATTATAATACATGCTAATGGATAGCCCATGTGACAGTGCACTGCAGTGCATGGTTTGATGTAGCCTCCTCGCCTCTAAGATGAGCGTTTTTTCCATGAGCGCTGACGTTGGTGCCTAACACAGGCTTTCCAATGGCAGTGCCTGAGTTCTAGCGGCCACTGCCTCTGTCTTCCTTCAGATGCCGAGTGTCATTTTCTTTCACCCATTTTATCTTTGGTTGCTTATAAAAACTCCACTCTGAAATTCAACCTGTGTTATAAAATTAACAAAATCAGGAGCTAATGTATCCTTTCCCATAAAGATATGATCGAGGATTTGCTCACCTGAAAAGAGAGCATTAGTTGAGATGATGAGGAGACCCAGGACTGAGTGAGGAACTCTAGTGCTTCGTGCTGGGTAAGCATATGAAGGAGGGAGAAGGATAATGGATTCTGAGAGAACTGAAGAGTCCATGAACTTGAGGTTCTAGTGAAGTCAGAGAATGGTCTCAGTGGATACAGTTGAATGAGTAAGCTTGGAGGAGATAAGGTGATACTTCCTTTAAGGTCTTTGAATAAATGATTTTTAAGATGAAACATTTGGGGGTCATGGTAATATTCAGGATCTGTTTTTGGGAATTTATGGCCAAAATAAAGTAGAGAAGGTGGTCATGGAAAAAAAAAAAAACAACAAAACATACAAATTAATTAAAGTGAGAACATTCTTAATCCCATTTTGACTAAAAGGTAGTCTAAAACTCCCTTCTTAGAATTGTAAGGTGTTAAAATGTGTTTCATAATGTGGATATATTTAATGTAATATATACTTATATGAAACCCATTTGGCATGTTATATAGTAAAGCAAATGATCATATAATACCTTTTAGAGAGGTTTTGATCATTCAAGATTTGAAAGTTTGTTGTGGAATGTCACTTGAGATGATTAAAAATGATTTACCCCATTATTTAAAAAATGTATGTGACTTCTTTAACCTTGGCAGGTGCCAATAAAAAAAGTCTTGAATTTTACATTTGTTGGTTTGAAAATATTATTGTAAATTAAATCACCTGTCCATGCTTTGAAATCTTTAAAATTGAGTATTTGTTCATCCATTTTTCATTGGCATTGACTGTTTTTTGCTGCCCTTACATTTTTTCTCTTCATTTATAATGAACTAAAACCACAACCTGGAAACAACATGAGTTATTTGAATCTTATTTTGAAAAAGCCATTGAAATTTTAATGCTTCAGGGAAGTAGATAATTATCAAAACCATTTTGAATCACTCTCTCTTGAACCAATTCTCTCCCCTCCCTCCATGTTTGTAAAAAACACCTTTCTATTTAGGGCTAAGTTGTAAAATATAATTCTAAAGTTATTTTAAAAATAATTTGAATATAATCGTCCAGTTTGACAAATGTTACATCTTCTCTTTAAATAAATTTTTAATTAAATCAAAGCATTTAATTAACATTATGAAAATATTAGTATAAAGAAATTATATTAATAATAGTATAAATGAAAACACCAATTTTCAGTTGTGATTTATTTATTTTTATTAGTTTATAGTTCCCATTTATTTGTGTGTATATAGTTATATGTGAGCATCTTACCAACTGTTCCACAAAAAAAGTTTTTTTAAATGAATTATTAGAGAATGAAAGATACTATTCTCTAATTTTACTTAGATTTAAATGTTGAGACAATTCTCTTAAAATTGTAGATATACATACACCATAGCACAGTAATGAGAAAGTTCAAGCGTAGCCTCATCTTAAATGGGAGATGTAGCAAGAGAATAGTTTTACTCATTGTTTTTCAAAAAGAAATGTAACTTCTGTCTTTAATGGATTTAAACTTCCTTATGACCTCGCTGTTTGCTGAGTACCTAGCTATTAAAAATATAACTTTGCTAGTTAATAGTATTTTAGCCAGTTCTGGTTGATTGAGTCTCTTTGGTGTATGTACCCAATCTTCTATTTTCTCTTAATCCTTCCCATTTTACTCTGTAAGATGCCATCTTTATCCATCACATGGAACTTCTCCTACGACAATGAGTTCATTCAGTGTTCTATCATTGTGAGTTCTTTGCTGTTAGAAAACTAGTTTGATACGAGCCTAGACATGTATCTGTTGAGGGGAGCACTGGTTCTTTTGGGCCTTTGGGTCAATAGATATGTAATATTGAAGCACATGATCCCAGTTATTTACCTTTAGCTTTGAAGATCTCAAATAATATCACCTTTCACCCTGATCCTAGGCCTCGGCCAGCCCATCTACCCTCTCAGCATGGCTATACCTGTCAGTAGGAACTGTGGGAAGTTCTGAATCTTATAAACCATGCCCAAACCACAGATACCCAGAAGCACTGCCTGAGGTATATCTTTACCATCCTCTCCCAAGCTGTATTAATATTTCCATGTCATGTAGGATATGAAGTTGAAAGTTGGTCTTCTCCTAGGACAATCACTTTCATACTGCTATCCTATAAACTATAATAAGGAATACATTTAGAACTCTACCCTAGCACAGAAACAAAAGTTTACAAACCAATACTATCTTTCCTACTTGAGATACAACTTGATATTTTCTATATTATTCCAGTAAATTTTTGAAAATGCTACTCATGACCTGGTAAATGCTATTTGTGACCTAATAGGTCATCACTGGAAGTTTAATAAACATTGTTTTAGAGGCCTTTCCCCAGGTTATACCTGACATGGGAGCCTGAGTCAATTAGTCTTTGAGTGCCTTACACTCGACAGGATGTTTTGACAGAGACACTTCTTTATTCATCCCCCCATCCTCCTTCAGTAAAAGATTCAGATCAGACAATCTGGTTTTGTTAGGTTACTTAAATTTGATCTCTTTGCTCTCCACAGTCTTTCTTTCCTACTCTTCCATGGCCAAAAGAGGCAGACCTTCTTTGTGTATGTTGGGAGCTTCCCCTTTATCGTAGGCTGAGCCCTTCTATATTATGGGTAAACTAAGTATCCAGCCATCCTCGAAATGAGAATGGGTTTACCAATAAAAATGGGTTGCTTTAATTTTCTAAAAATGTCACCTCATGACCGTGATTAGGTTTGTGCTATTTATATTAGGAGCTACTTCGAGTCATTTTTTTTTTCTCTTCAGGAAAAAGCTGGTGAATAGAAATGGTGATATTTTGCTGTATTATTCTTTATTATTCAAAAGTATTAATCTTTTAGTTATTTATGAATATTAATAACTCTTTAAACCTTGTATTGGTTTATTATGCCCCTAGTAGAAAAAGTATGTCCTTGCAAGTTTTCACTGTTTGGGGGTTCAAGATTTCCAAGATTCTTCAAACACAATTTTATATGAAGTTTAAAAACAGATGTGGTATGCTTATTTTTCTTATCACTGGAAGTTTGTACCTTTTGACCACCTTTACTTATTTTGCCCACCCTCCACCCCTTGCCTCTGGAAACCACCAATCTGTTCTCTGTGTCTGTGAGTTTGGTGTTTATGTCCTGGGGATGTAATGTACAGCATAGTGACTACAGTTAATGATACTAATTGTATATTTGAACTTTGATAAGAGAGTAGTACTCATCACAAGAAAAAAAAGTATGTCACTGTGTGTGGTAATGAATGTTAACTCATTGTGGTGATCTTTTTGCAATACAGACATGTCAAAACATTATGTACACCTAAAGCTAATACAATGTTATGTGTCTGTTATATCTCAATAAAAAATGGTATCGGAAAAACAAAACCAAACCAGATGTGGTGGATACATTGAGAAAAGAAGACAAGGGATGCTAATTGCATTTCTATATTAACAGATATTCTGACAAATTCTTCTGAATGTAACAATAAACAGGATCACCTTGCCATACACAAAGAAACTTCTTTTTAAAAATCAGTTATTCCAAGTTCTTTTATATTATAAAATATTGCCCAGAGTTCTTAAGCTTTTTTATTGCTTTTTGATTATTTTTATTGAAACACTTATTGTCTGTTGTTAAATAACTACATTAATTATACAGCCAGGGCCCAGCTTCTCAACCTTTTCCAGAAGAAGCCCCTAGTTTCCATTAAAGAGTTTTATGGGGGCTCCCACACGTCAAATTTCACACTGCCGGCTACACTGGCTTTTTATAAAGATCTTTGAATGCAATGCCAAGGCCTCCCACTAATTGTTTTATGGGCTCAGTGTGGGATCTGCATCCCTGCCTGGGGAAGCCCATGTTGAAGAACTGTGGGAGTGAGGAGTTGTCAAACGTACCCAGAAAGAGCACTAAAAAAACCCTAGTAAGCTGTGCAGTTGTTGCCAAGGAGCATAAGCAGAACACAAAACATGCCAAATGCTGGCTGATTTTAAACAGTGACCCCTATTTCAGAGAATACTCACTTCGTTACATTTTGGGGAGGAAATCAGATCACTAACAGCTCCATATGAGTGCTCATTTCAGTGTTTGACACTGGTAAATTATATTTTCCAATTGGTAAAACAAAATACAACTAACTAGATATTTTTATGTGTTATTTCAACAGTAGATAACTCACCATGGTTATCTGTGAACTTATAGCCTTGGAATAGCGTGTTCAAAGTTGTGTGCTTCATCATCTCTTTTTCTAATGAAAAGTTTAAGGAAACTTTTTTTTAAACCTTCTCTTAACCATTAAGCTGCATGTATCTATACTAAAAAAAGTAACTTCTTAAGTTTTTTAGAAGAATTGCAGTGGTAGAATTAAAACTCCTACTTTACTAGGCTCTGACTTTTTTTTTTTTTTTCATTCTGCTTGGCATTCTGAACCTGTCTTTCCTTTAGAGACTGAAACAAGATTTTCTGAGGTACTGTGTAACCTCAGAGAGTGCTTTTCACTTGGTTAATGTTGACATGTGAACACAATCATTAGAGGCACACTTCAATAGGCCTAAAATAGAAATGCTGTAGTTTGTAGGAAGATAAGTACAACCTGTCTCCTTGTAGGTTGATAGCATTAAAACCAAATGACATACTGAGATTTTTGTAAATTTGAGGTGACATTTTTGGAGTTGATAAAGTAGAAAATTAAGTGGAGTTCTTTTTTATAACTGAAATATGCTCATCTTGAAAAAAATTGACACATTTAAAATAATCGAGTTAACAATTCTTTATGAAAAGATTTATGATTCTCTTTTTCTTAGCACGTTTATATAAACAGATATTTCTTGTGTGTGATACTTAATGTTTCTGTTATTAATACAATATACAATAGCAATGCATAATATATAGCACAAAACAAATAAAACTATGAATATTAAGTGCAGAATTAGTTTGGTTCTGCAAACTACAAAAAGTAATATCAATAGTTAGTTAATAGCTTTTTATTAATACAACTATTATTTTGTTCTTTCAAAGTCAGTCATAAGATTGAAATATCTAAAGCAGAGAGGATCCTTAAATGGTAATTTCCTCATCCCTGTGTCTTAATTATATTTTTAAGTCAGTTATAATATATATTATAATTATATATAAAATAATGTTAGCTCGCTTTTACTTACTGTGTGAAAATTACTCTCTGCAACCAGATTTTGTCTCTGATGGTCCTTTGCTACGTCTTTATTTTGAATAAGGATCTAATAGTATGATCCACAAATCAACCTTACTACTATCTATTAAAGACAAATGTTAAGTTACATTTACAAGTTTCTCTATGAGCTTAAATTTGTTGTTTGTTATTCAGCCCCCAACTTAAACAATCTTTTAATCATTGACAGCAATTCTTTCCTAGGTTGTACTAAAATTCACCTTATATTTTGAGTTCCGAAGAGCCAAAACTCATAGAGTGCTTGCTCCTGCTTCTGGGCTGCCATTAGATTCTTACACCCCAGTGGAACTCATGTCAAAAGTGCTATTTCATTGAATCATTCTCCGATGGGGTCTCTAAAAATGCTTACAGTCATTCGAGCTATCCTTGTGTATAATCAATCCATTTTACTGCAGCTTGTTTTTCTTAATCACCTTGCTTTATAATTGTTTTATTGAATATCTTTCTGTGCATTCTTTATATATGTGATGAAGTTCTAAAATGAAGAAAAATAGCTGTACCACCTCAGTAATAGAATATATTACTGTTTTGAGTTATTTTCAATTAATATTATTAGTTAACATTTAATATTTTCTCAGTTACAAATGTATTTCATATTTTTTAATCTTTTAAAATCCTTTACAGGTAACATTATGTTGTTCCTATTTATAGATGAGAAAATTACATCTTAAGGGAGTTAAGAAACTATTTCTGTCACCCAGCAAGTAAGCAGAGTTGGGAAATGAATGCAACAGGCTTATGAAGTCTGAAATTTTCGTTAAGGAAGGAGATATTGAAATTGAAGGGATTGTCTAGATATTCTGAATTATAGAGACTGCTATAGGTACCTAATAATAGTAAATGCATAATAATTGTTGACTGAATTCCTGAACCTTGGGTTCAATTCTGGAATTAGACTGGATACCTAAAAATCATTGAAACTTCCTGGACTTAAGTTTCTCAGATCAAAAAATAATGAATTTGGGTTTTGGAAAAATGGGATATCCATATGTAAAAGAATGAAAATGGACGCTTATACTACATTACATACAAAAATGAATGAAAATAGCTCAAAATGGATTGAAGACCTTAACAGTAACTGTATAACTTCTGGAAGAAAACAGGAGAAAAGCTTCATGACTAATCTTGGATTGACACAAAAAGCACAGACAGCAAAAACAAAAATAAACAAATGGGACTGCGTCAAACTGAAAAGCTTCTGCACAGCAAAAGAAATAAACAACAGATTAAAAAGACAGACAGCAGTAATCTAATGGCTATGTGTAGAGCCCGAGAGAAGATAATCTGGATTGTTTCATAAACTATATAAGTATTTAACCAATGCATTATACACTTGAAACTAATAAAAAAATGCTATTATTCTACCAGCTATTAAGAAAAGTATTTTAAAATAAAACTATATTTCTACTACCACCCTAATTAAATTAATACAAATTCTTTAATGTTATCAAAAAAAAGACAACCTACAAAATGGGGGAAAATATTTGTAAACTGCACATCTGATAAGAGTTAATATCCAGAATATATAAGAAACTCCTACAGCTCAATAGCAGAAAAACTAATAACCTGATTAAGAAATGAGTTAAGAACTTGAATAGACATTTCTCTGAAGAGAGCATAGTAATGGCCAACAGATATAAAAAATGCTCAATGTCACTAGTCATTGGGGAAAAGTAAATAAAAACCACAGTGACATATCACCTGATACCTGTCAGGATGGCTGTTATTTAAAAAAAGAAAAGGAAAAGTGTTGGCAAGGATGTGGAGAAATTGGAACCCTTGTACACTGTTGGTGGGAATTCAAAATGGTGTAGTCTCAATGGAAAATAGAACTACTACCATAAGATACAGTTATTCCACTTCTAGGTATTTATCCAAAGAATTGAAATTAGTATCTCAAAAAGATGTTAGCACACCCACATTGATTGAAGAACTGTTCATAATAACCGAGATGTGGAAAAAACCTAAATGTTTATCAAGAGATGAATGGATAAAGAAAATGTGATACATACATACAGTGGAATACCATTCAGCTTTTAAAAAGAATGAAATTCTGTACTGTGACAACTTGGATGAACCTTGGTGATAGTATGCTAAGTAAAATAAACCAGTCAGAGAAAGATAAATACTGCGTGGTTTATCTTATTATTACACGGGGAATCTAAAATAGTTAAATTCATAGAATCAAAGAGGGGATGGTGGTTTAGATGAAGGGGGAGGTGGGGAGTTGCTAATCAACAGGCTTGAAGTTTACGTTAAGCAAGATGAATAAAGTATAGAGATCTGCTGTACAGTATTGTGCCTGTCATCAACAATACTGTATTGTACACTTAAAATGTGTTTGGAGGGTAGATATGTTAAGTGTTCTTATTACAATAAAATAAATTTTAAAAAAGAAAAAAATAATATGAAAAAGGAAAAATAACTTTTAGATGAACTATGCTTCCAGATACCAAGCCCTTTGTTCAAATGAAGTCTTTTTTAGAAGCTATTTTTGTAGAATAGATAAAATTTAAAATCTGTTGGAGACGTAATAGTGGGAGGAGGGAGTGGTTATAAAATGAACTTTGCTCTGTTTGCCCCTATGCCTAGGCAGTTTGAAATGTACTGGATTAGATGATCTTTCAGCTCAAAGATATTTGGCTTCTAGATCTCCTTGATCATGATCTTCTGAAAATTTTGGCTCACACTTGGACTGGGTGTTAGGAAAATCTACAGTATGGAGCTAAATAGCGTGATGAGTACAGTACTCTTGGTGGTGGGGCGGGGGGGGGGCGGGGCTTCTGCACTCAGTTGTTTCCAATATTATGGGCTTCAATTTAAGGATGTTATGTCTGGATTAGCATGTGCTGTTTTGGAGACTGCAATTATTTTCATTTTTGCGAGAAATTCTTCTTTTTGAGAATGCTATTTCTTTTCCTCCCTGCCCTTAGGCATTTAAAACATTTATTTGACACATCAGTTTTTTTCCTATTTGGCCACTGTAGTTACTTGTCTTCATTTTGTCTGGGACAAGCAAGGTAAAGTTGGAATTTTAGAATTATTGAAATCATCCTATCAGCTGAACTACGTACTTGTATAGTGCCTTCTTGCTCTTACGTTTTTAAGCAAAAGTTACTGCACTTGTAAATTGGAGAAAAAAACGTGTGTGTGTATGTGTGTGTGTGTGTGTGTGTGTGTGTGTGTGTGTATTTTCACATTATAAGATCTCTCAAAACAAGAACTATAAAAAGGGCAGAGGCAAAAGTCTCAAAATAGGGTTAGAATGTGTGTCCCAGATTTGATTGGTGGGGTGGACAATTTAGTTGCCCACTTCCCCCAACATTTATTTGTCAGTTTCTCTCCTAAGTATCCATGAATTTTCAGGGAACCTGACTTCACCTACAATTTAGATTAAGACAATCAGTATATTTTGTCCTTCTGGCTCTAGTGAGGAATGCAGGTGGGTATGTGACCTAAGCCAATACAGTAAAAAGTATATCACAAAGCTTTGGTTGAACATTTTAACAAAAATGCTTTCTTTCTTGGTGAACTTCAACAAATGGAATATTTAGCCTTGGGAATTGCTGGTCCCTTTGTTAGAATAATGAGTTTAAAGAGAAATGGAACTGGGTTCTTGGTTATTTCACTGAACATAGGATCAAACCTTACCTGAAGCTCATACTACTTCTTAACTTTGCAGTTGTGAAAGCCAATAAATCTCCTTTATGTCTAAGTTAATTTGAATAAATCATTACCACTAAATGAATTTTGCCTGATACATCAAAGCCTTTGGTACTTTTGCCTGGACCTTCTTAATTTAGTTTACTTTCCTAGAAGTAAAATCTCCTGTCTTCTTAGACCTCAGTTTCCTTACCTATTAAATGAAATTTTGTATTAGACTGTACAAAATATGTTAGATTACTTTTTTCCTCTGCTTCCAAGAAGTGGAACTTATGTCTGTTAGATCAGAAATTTGTCAACCTCCCTTTTCCTATTTAGAAAGACTCTAGGAATATGAATTTCTCCCATATCATATATAAAAGCAATAATGTAATATACTTTTAGTCCATTTCACAACCTATAATCACCTCTTTCTTACCCTGGAAATATAGGGAAGCTAAGATTAGCAATGCCAAAGACAATCTGTCTCAATGTAAATAAATTTTATTGTTTTCTTAAAAATAACTGGCTTCCAGACCTTAGCTAGCTATATCCTACATGTTGTCAGTAGTTAAAATGATTATTTGAGAATAGTTTCACAGATCAGCCCAAATCTTTTACCTAATATTAGAAAAACATCTCAGAGCAGATGCCTTAGGTTTTCTATGTCCACGTCAGATTCATATGCAAAGAATAGCACAGAAATGCTTTGAAACTTGGGGGATTTTAATGAGAGTGTGGAAATTCACAAGGACTTTGCCATCTATTAAAAAAGATAAGATAATAAACCAAATAGATTTTTAAAGCTGAATGGATGCTGGTGGTGGTGGTCGCAAGGTGTTGGTGGGAAATAACTTTTATTGGATGATGACAGATAGCAATCAGGGTTTTATAAGAATTCAGTGAAAGGTAATTGCAGCAAACCAGTTTCATGTAGCAAAGATTACCTGCAAGGCACACATTTTTGAAAATGATAGTTTTGAAATGTGTGACTCAATGATGAATGACTTTGTGAAGTACTATTTATGAAAAATAGATGTGTGCCTCTATATTGCACTGCAGGATATTTAATTTTTTGAACATGTATTTTTTAGATTTTTCAAATTTTGTATCAAACTCTTATTGGTCTTATCCGTAAAGAAAAATTATGTGATCATATTTCAGTCTTATATTGCTCTAATTTTTCTGTTATGCTTGCTGGCCAGACTTTGTTAACAAAGAACTTTCCTGTGTTCTGAAGTATTACTTAAATTAAAATGTTTAACTTTACAATTTTAATTTAAGGCCAACCATAATATTAGCCTAGAGGAGTTTGCCCTGGAGTTCAGATGCATCTGCCATGTTGAATGGATGCTCCGGGGACCTGTCTTATTTTGTTTCTCTCAAGAACACCTTGTTAAATTTGGTGATCATATCCAAAGTCAGCAATGCATGCTGAGTTTCATGAGTTATTTGGCTATACATTGGATTGCATTTTTTAAAGCTGTCACTATTTTCATTGAATCTTATAGTGTTATATTGATTTATAGTTGTGTGTGTGTGTGTGTGTGTGTGTGTGTTTAGGAGGAGAAAGAGATGGCCACATTTGCTTTTTGCAGCTAAAAAATAGTTTAAAATAGTACCTTTTAGTGGTGTTTATAAGGTGAAAATCTAGTAGATAAAAGTTAGAAAACAGATGATCTCAAATTAACTTACACGTTAGCTTTTACAAAACATTTAAAGCATTTCATTAAAAAAAAACTTATTAAAAGAGTACTTTTTCCTGTGGTAGAATAATAGGAGTTATTTTTAAAAGGATATTTCCTATCTCAAAATTGACCTAATATTTACTTTATTTGCTTGAAAGTTATTTTTATGCCATCCATTCATCCAAAATCCTTAAGTTTCACTGACAATAACTAGTAACTCAGATGATCTGGACACAACTAGCAGAAATCACAAGCTTGGTTCACAACAAGAGAGCAGTAAAATCTCTAATGGCAAGACCAGTTCATTCACTCCTTGTGGGTCACCGATGAGTTGATTTGCCTCCAAACCTGCATTAATGGATTAACCTTTTCTACTAAATTCAGCAAGTACTGACAGTGTTAGTATGATCACATCATTAGGTGTGTTGAGGTGCGAGATAGTTCTGGCACATTTCCTGTCCTCATGGAGCCAACAGATTACTAACAGCATAAGGCAAAAGCAAAAGTAAACAACACTGAAGACATATATATATATATATATATATATATATATATATATATATATAAACTCTGCAAAACATAGGCATTTTGTGAGAGCTCATAGAAGAGCAGTGTCAGAGGTGGATGGGGAGAAATAAAATCGTCATGAAGGAAATGACATTTGAGATTATTATTGAAGCATTAATCAACCTGATGAAAGGAGGTGAGAAAGGGCATTCGGTTGGCAGAGATGGCAGGAGTAAAGAACGGGAGGTAAGAAACTAGGAAATGGTGGAGAAGTTAAGTTTCAGAACATTAAGCCATAAATAGGTCATACCTGAAGAAAACGCCATGCAATAGGTCTTAAATACCAGGCCAACTAGTGTTCAACGAATGATAGGCAGAGAGGGGAACTGTTCAAGGCTGAAAAGCAGTAGCTTGGAACTGTGCTTTAAGGAGAACTGTTGACATTCTGTTTAGGAAGAACTGGAATGCATTGGGAAGCTGCTCAAAGAATGAAGGGCCTCACAGCATTGTAGAGAAGTAATGGAAACAAAGAGACAAATTCCTGGCACGTTGAGTATGTGGAGTCATTGTATCTGGCAACTGTTTGGATGTAGAGGATGAGGGAGACTGGCTTTCATGAAAACTCCAAAGTTTTCAGGTGGTGTGTCTCTTGGAATGTTGGTTATTTTCTTAGAAATTAGGGATTCAGAAGGAGATGTTTGTGAGAGAAAATACAAAAATTAGGTAAAATGGACTTCACATGTGCTTTTATTCCCATAGTTCTAGAAGGAAAAGGAAAACATCTCATCTGATGATTAAATGTGTGTGTGTTTTTTATGTTCATATCTATGTAACTCTAATTGATATGTGAAATTCTTTTATAAGTTTCTTAGCTTTGGAGTTATATGCAAAAGCTTGTTTAATGTACATGAGGACAGACCAGTTACATTTTAATCTTGGTAAACTAGAAGCAGTTCAAAGAGTTGAGATGAGACCTAATTTCTGATTGATTTTTCTGAGACAGCAGTGGGTTGGGTCCACCTTTGGCTCTGCTGTCATGCAAATGAAGTGGAAGACTTGATTTCCTCCCCCTAGAAGTCCTACAGTGAGAAAAGAGGAAAATGTTGCTTGCCCAGGTGCTGTGGAAATAAACAGTTGGCTGGGATCTGAACAGACACTTCTCCCAAGAAGGCATACAAATCGCCAACATATATATGAAAAGGTGCTCAAATTCGCTAGCTATTAGGGAAATGCAAATCGAAACCACAATGAGAATCCACTTCACACCCATTAGAATGGTTTTTATCCACAAGATAAGTAATAATGAGTGGAGAGGTTGCAGGAACCCTCATACGCTGCTGGTGGAAATGGAAATTGGCACAACCACTATGGAAAACAGTGTGGAGGATCCTCAAAAAGTTAGAAATAGAATTACCATATGACTCAGCAATTCCTTTTCTGGGTATCTCACTGAAAATTTGGAAACTTTTGTTTATAAAGATATATGTACTCCTATGTTCATTGCAGCATTGTTCATGGTGGCCAAGACATGAAGCAATCAAAGTATCATTTGACAGATGATTGGATAAAGAAGGCGTGGTACTTAAACAGTGGAATACTACTCAGCCATAAGAAAAAATGAAATACTGCCATTTTTCCACAACATAGATGGATCTAGAGATTATCATGCTAAGCGAAATAAATCAGAATAAATCAAGAACCATATGCTTTCACTCATATGTGGGACATAAAACTGAAAGCAACAAATGAACAAATACGTCAAACAAATGAACAAAATTCATAGACACAGACAACAGTATGGTAGTTACCAGAGGGGAAAGGGGGGGTGGTAAAAAAAATGCAAAAGGGGTAAAATATATGGTCACAGAAGGACACTTGACTTTGGTGGTGAACAAACAATGCAACACACAGATGATGTATTCTAGAATTTACACTTGAACCTATATAATTTTATTAACCACTGCCACTCCAATAAATTTAATAAAATTAAAAAAGAAAAGAGAACCTGGCTAAAGCTTCCACTGTAGTTCAGATCTGGCCTTTTCCCTGCTGTTCCAGGTGAGCTCCCTGTCCCTTCTTTGTGCTCCTGTGGCATACTGTATTGAATTCTAAGGCATCAGTCTCCAACCCTTTTGGCACCAGGGACCAGTGCTCCTATGAGAATCTAAGGCCTGATGACCTGAGGTGGAGCTGAGGCGGTGATGCTAGTGCTGGGGAGCTGCTGCAGATACAAATGAAGCTTCGCGCTCTTGCCCATCGCTTACCTCCTGCTGCGTAGCCCAGATCCTGATAGGCCACTGACCTTTATTGGTCCACGGTCTGGGGGTTGGAGACCCCGCTCTAAGATAATGTAATAACTTGTTTGTTGTACTTTTAGTATTTATGGGTAGGGACTGTGATGTTTTTCCATATACACTTATTACTTATAAGTGTTTAGCATAGGCCTAGTAGGTGTACATAGTGATATTGAATGAATGAATTAGTAAGCAAATTAATATCAATAAAAACCTATATTCTACTTTCAAGTAACTCGCTGCCTAATGAGATTTATAAGTACAAATAATCTTTAAAAGCTGTCAACAAAATTACAATGGAGTGTGGTACGAGCTCTTAAAACTCATGAGTTACTGATCTTGCCAGTTTCAAGTAGGAATTGATTAAATGCTAATATCTCAAGGGATTGTCTATTGAGGAGAATAAAATGATACAGAAATTTTCATGGTGTTCAACCATGGTTCTTTGAAATGAGGCCATATTGTAATACTCGAGATATTCAGAGTACTTTAAAAAACATTTTTATCGCTCTTTAAAGCTTTACCTGTCTTTTGTTTTGTCAGTTTTATGAGAACTAAACAAAAGTGAGGCAGGATGTAATAAATTTCTGGACATTTATTTGGCTAGCTAGGAGGAATGAGGATCACCGCTTATTTTTCTTTTCCTTTATGAAACTACTATAATTTCTATTATCTAATAAGATTTCACATGATTTTGGCCTGGGACTCTATGCTTTATAATGAATTCACTAATTATAAGAAATGCAGTGCTTTTTTTTTTTTTTGTCTAAAATAATTTAAGAGGGCATAATGCATTTTTAAGAGCTTGGGCCTGTTACTTTTATGAACCCCTAGATTTAAAAATGTCAACCTGACATAATTTTCCTCATTTAACAATGGAGCAAAATATTGTTAAAAATGGGCTTTTGTATTGCTTAGAATAATCAATGTTGAGAATATTAACTCTTTGATTCCAAAGGCAGGATCTCTTTCATTGTTTTTCAGATCCTGCGTCTCAGGGCCCTATAATGCTGAGGGGTGCTTAAGGAGCCCTTTGGGGAAGCTGAAGAAGAGGTGGGCAGATTGTTAATGATGCTCTGTAGCCCTCCTTGGTATTGTCCCCTCTTCAATCAGATGAGCTGCTTTTATCTGTTATCTTTTAGACTTTTTAAAAATGATATTATTTAAGAGGGGGAAAAAAACTTCTAAAAGGCTGAAAAGCATTGGTTCACTTGATGCATGTATTCAAGGAAATCACCTTGTTGACAGTTGGAAAACTCATGAAAATGGAAAACGTACCACATTTCTTTTACTGACTACTCTTTCCGTGAGTCACCTATAGTGACATTCTCAAAGACATTGGGGAGAGCTGTATATTTGAATGTGTGAGGCAAGCACAGTGTCCTGTCTCATTTGTTTTCTATTAAAGACTTTCATTCACCACGTGGTATTTCCATTCTCTGGTCATGAGAACCTGTGGACCAGAGCCTGGCTACATTTGGGGGGAACAGGAGGTGGAAATTTTGGGGATGGTAAGAAACAGAATTTTAATTCCTAAGAGTAAGAGAAAGGGTTGCTAATCTTGCCAGTGTCATGGTGTTCACATCATAATGCTAAGTACTTTCATGCCAGGAAGCTGAAGGGTCAGGTCAAAGTTTTATAGATTTTGGCCAAAGGCTGTTCCAAGGGAAAAGTAAATGTTAAAAAGCTGACCGTTGCTCTAACATTTCATTTTTTTGGTCCCATACTTCTCTCCCTTGCCTCAAATAGGGTTATCCTAGGTGCAAAATCCAGATTAATACCATAGTAACCACACAAATAGAGCACAGAGAATTGCTATTTGTTTTAGTTTTGTAGTAATGGAAAGAAAACTACACTTAAAGATGCTTACAGGTGACATAGATGATGGTATAAAAACATTATAAAACATAGGTTGGAATGAACTTTGCCCATAAAAATTTGTGTCTTAGAAGCAGAATCTGAGGAGTAACTGCATCTTTTTAAACACTTAAGTTGAAAATGTTGATTCAAAATTCTACTTACTGTCAATTTGAAAGATGGGATTCTTTGCAGTAAAGTTTGTAAAATATACATTGCCTTATGCAAAGAAGGTTTAGGGCAGTTAATCTTAAATAGATGAGTTTGTCAAATACACAACACACACACACACACACACACACACCTGTTTTGGTTTCAGAAGAGAAATTCTGGGGCCATAGGTAAAGAAATATTGTGCATTCGTATAGCACATCTCCCAGATAAGCAGACATTTTATTAATATACATATGAAAAGGAAACAGTTTAAGAATAGGGATTAACCATATAATCATACTTGGGGCAAAGATCGTATTAGAGGTTATCAGATTTTCTGGACATGGTTAGAGTTGGGTGTCTTGGCAAGTGGTTGAGAACGTCACTCAGAAGGTTCTGACTCATTTTTATTCCCTCGATATTTATACAGGAGCATCATCTTCAGTAGTGACAACCCCACTGGACTCAATCTACTGTGGTCATTACAATAGGTTAATTACTAATTGTAAAAGCAATATGTGTTCATAATTGGAATTGTGTTTAGTGCTGCTACCCAAGGATAACCTCTCTGCACACTTTAAAATTTTTTTTTGTATGAGTGTGTATATTATATACAAAATATGTATATGTAATACATTTTTAAATAATGTGAATATGTGTATTAAAATTGGAATTAAACTATGCATATGGTTTTGTAAACTGCATTTTATTTCATTCGTTTCACAATTTCTCATTGTGTGCCTGCTATAACCTAGGAATTTTTCTATCCCATTAAATTTTCCTTGAAAGCGTGACTTTTAATGACTTCTCAATACTTTATTATAGCATAATTTATTTAACTATATCCTTATTGTTAGGTATTTACATTGTTTTTTTTGTTGTTGTTGTTGTTTTATAAATAACATCGAAGCATTATATCTTTGCCTCTCTAATTCGTGTTTCAATATATCTGATTATTTCCTGAAAAAAAAAGTCCAGGAAATGTAATTATGTTTTAATAATTCTCAATTTAATGCCACTGCATTTGGAGACAATTAGATGAACTTAAGCTTTTATAGAGCCAAACGCTAAGATATTCAGGAGAAAATGCAACGCATAGTGCTGTGATTGCCTTTTCCGTAATCCAGCATTCTGGATGGAGTTGAAATGGCCTAGACTTTCCCATCGCTCTAGTCTGGCTTATCAAGGTCGTAATATAGTGCGATTGCCTAACATGTACCATATTTATTATGACATTGCCATTATACACTGCATTACTAATTTCTCATTACCGTTCTTGAGATAATCTCAACACCCAATTCTTACGTATAAAGCAGCTTTTAGAGCCTAATCTCTTCCAGTCTTCTGAGTCATTGATACTATAAGAATTTTTCACTGTACCATGACCCCACTGAACAAAAGAAAAATGAAATTTAAGAGAAAAATATTTCCTCCATAGTGCATAGGTATTATATTGTGCTGCATGATAATCAACAAGTTTTGCTTTTCTTGAAGTTTGAACTATGTATGGTATGTGGTTCTTTTAGAAACACCCTGCAGCAGGTAATGGCTATAAGGTGAAAGAGAACCAATAGTTCTCCCTCCCCTCCCTTTCTCTTTTCTTCTGTGTGTATTTGCACGCATGTGCATACATTCTCACATGTCTGTTTTTTCAGTTAATGCGATTGGGTTCATTTCAGTCATTTGTATCATCCACAAATATGTAGTCAAAGGAGTTTAATCTTCCCATGAAATGCTTCAGAGATTCATCATATGAAATCACTGGTTTCTCTTTAGTGCTAAGTCATAGCAAATTATCATCTTTTTTTTAGGTTGATTTTGTAGAGTGTTAAATGCTGTTTAAATTTCTCTTAGATATGAAGCCATGTATTTTTTCTCCTAATCACTTTAAATAGCAAGAACTCATCAACTGGAGTTTTTCTCCTATTTCTCCAATCTACCCCTGACTCACGTGCATGTTTCTGCCTTTAGGTCAGTGGAACTTTTCCCAGCAGTGTTTTCTTTTTTCTCTTCATTCCTAATTTCTCTCAGGAACAAATGGCAGCATAGTTAAGCATTAGAAACTTGTTGCTGAAGGTGCTAACCTAAACATCAGTGCCAGGATACGACTGAGACTTAATAGACTAATTAATTTGTCTAGTGCACCCCTGACCTGGGAATTCCGTACAATGGGCTATGCTTAAGGAACTGGGAGTCTGGTATTCAAAGTAGAGAAATGCAACTTTGTGTGCTTTATATATCAACATGCAATTAATACTGTTTTTTTTTTTTAAGAAAATAGATTTTGAAAATGGAACGTTATTCCATCACATGTTTTGAAAGTACGATACTGCAAGATTCTGTGTGCCTTTTTTGTTTCAGTTTTCTCCTTTTACATTTTATAGCAGTACTAAACAGAGCCCTCACATTATTTGATCCAAATGTGTTGCTGACCTCCAGAGGAGCCCAATTATATAGAATGCCACAGTTTCTGCATTAGCTATTCTAATGTAGTATGTTCTCATAACTATAGTAACTCTATGGAACAAATAGGAACTTTAAGCTTGAATGACATTTTTAAAAGTGTTTGCATTATGAATTCCTAACTGTGGTATTCATGTTTCTTTCAGTAAGAAGATTAGTTTTATTTCCTTTTATATTCATTTTCTCACTTCTTCATTTTGTAGACATTTTAAATATACTTCAAGGGCAGTTAACATTTGACTGCCTCTGAATTCATGGCACTGGATAGAAGCCGAA
The DNA here is from genome assembly GCA_003508835.1 of Eonycteris spelaea. Taxonomy (NCBI): domain Eukaryota; kingdom Metazoa; phylum Chordata; class Mammalia; order Chiroptera; family Pteropodidae; genus Eonycteris; species Eonycteris spelaea. The sequence continues at coordinate 4,433,572 of PUFA01000074.1, read as the reverse complement.
AATGAGTAAATCTATTCATATTAGTTTGTCAACATATGGGTTATGCATCTCTCTGGATCTTGTGAGCTCGTAGAGGTACCAAATGAATGCTTTCCTGTTAGGATTTTATTTAGAACAAGGTTTTAATATTTTGGTAGTTTGTGGATTTGGAAACATTCATCAGACCACCAAATGTCTGTTGAGCGTATGGCAAGCACTCTTCTAGGCACTGCTGATAAAGTGGTGAACAAGACTGATGGTTCCCAGCTCTGCTGAGGCTTTTAGTCAGTAGCGAGAGTCACACACGTACAGTACTCCCTGCTTATCCGAAGTTTTACTTTTTGTGGTTTCAATTATCTATGATCACCCACCTTCCAAAAATATTAAATAGAAAATTCCAGAAATAAAGAATTTATTAGTTTTAAATTGTGTGCTGTTTTGAGTAGTGTGATGAAGTATCATGCTGTCCCGCTGCATCCCTCCTGAGATGTGAATCATCCTTTTCTCCGGAGTATCACACTGTACATGCTACCCACCCATTAATCACTTAGTAGCCATTTCAGTTATCAAGGGGAGACCACATCCGTGTAACTTTTATTCTAGTCTATTGTTATAATTGTTGTATTTCATTATTAGTTATTGTTGTTAAGTTCTCACTGTACCTGATTTATAAAGTAAACTTTATTATAGGTATGTTTGTATACCTATAAAACAGTACTATGTACATAGTTCAGGCATCCACTGGGAGGTCTTGGGACATATCTACTGTGGATAAGAGGGACTACTATAAAAACAAAGAGTAATATTATAGCTCAAGACAAGACTGCTTATTTTTCACACAGTGAAACATGAAAAGAGGATGGAAAGTAACTGGAATATGTATGAGATGTTATATTAGCCAGAGTAGAGATTAACTTTCAGGGAGGTTATATTAGAGCAGAGGACTAAATGATAAGATGGCAGCTGTTTGAGTAGGTGCCGTTCTCATTCAGTTATTGGCAGTCACTTCACCTGAAGGAGTATGCCAGATTTCATATACTTCTCAATGTAAGCCTAATACGTGGACATAGTAGATGTTAAGAGGGTATTAGCAGGGCAAACAAAATAAATAGATATTGGCATATGATTTAAGGAGAAATGGCTTTATTTTTCTAAAGTTATGTTGCCTTTAGTAGTAGAGTGATTTAGATTTTGTGTACTTTTTGTTGTTAAAATGTAATATCAGCCTTGCAGTTATTTATTATTTCTTTTACTTTATAGGTTTCAGCGTGGTCAAGAGAGTGAATGTATCTGAAGTAGGTGTACCTTGTATGAATCATCAAGAGCATTGTGTGCTACAAAACTCAGCAGTATATTTATCTGGTTGGTATTCTAAATCAATTCAGATTTGCCATGATAGCATATCTCATAGAAATTAAATCATTGATATTAAGGCAAAAAAACACAAAATGATTTTGTATGTCAACTTATATTGAGACAGTTCACCATATGTCTAACGGTCACATAATAGTTAAGGTCTTAAGTCAGTAATTTGAATTCCTGGGGGTGGGTGGGGTAAAGAGGGAGATGCTAGTGAAGGCAAGAAGCCAAATGGCACAGAGACCATATAGTAAGAGCAATTGTAGACTTTATTTACTGTCTTCCAGTGAATTTCATTTATACCCATTTTCAAAAGGAAACCTGATGAGCAGGTGTGTTTGCAGCCCCTTCACTTTGACAAGTCGGGAGTGGGCAGGGAAGATGGAATTCTGTTATCTCTGAACACTTAGTGTTTGAAAGACAATCCAAGATCAGTAGATAAACATGGTTTCCAGTTTAGGCTTTAAAATATTACTCTTGACTTGTTTCTTCTTGTTTATACAGTGGGAACTACAATTTTAAAGATAGAAAAATATTTAAATTATTCTCAAACTAAGACGGATTTGACTTTCAGTAAAGATTTGTGTTAAACATTGATGTTACTCAGAGTCTTCCTTTCTTTTGGCTCTTCTTTCTACTCACTCAGTTTGTGTTTGTCCACATCTATGCTCTCAATTATTATGAGAGCATTTCCTCATCCCTTAGCTCAGATCCTCACTATTTCTCAATTATACTCTAAAATAGCTTTTTAACATCTGTCCACTTTTCCTTTTTTCAAACTGTCTACTATTTCATCAGTAGAAGGGATATTTGATTCTACCACTCTCTCTTCAGTGATCCCCAATGCCTCCTGGATTACGTCCTGTGGCTTATAGGGCACTTCAGCTTCATAAGTCCTTGCTTGCTATTCTATTCTAACCTTGTTACTTGTCACACTACCTATACTCAGAGCCTATGAATTTTCTATGGTTTCTCAGTTCATCTGCTTGCTCATTCCTTCATGATTCTGTTCCTTTGAACTTGCTGTTCCTTTTTCTTGAATGTTATTCCATCTCTTCTGTACTTGGGAAATTTTTATTATCCTTCATGATTCTATTTAAAGAAAATATTTTTTCTCTGTGATAACTTTTCCTGGAGAGATAGATACTTCCTTTCTGTCCTTCCATAATGTCTCGAATATATCTCAGATTTGATTCCCGATATATACCTTAAAATATTTCCATGGCTGTCAGATAGTACTCTGTAAACCTTTTATAGTACTCTATAAATTCTTTTCCTCTTTATCCCTAACCCTCAGCACATTAACTAGTGGGAATTTAACTGTCATGTGTTGAATGAGTAAATTGATACCTGTTTTGTGTTTAGCACCATGATATCTATAGTGGAAGAAGCATTATAAGAATATGATTTAATTCTTCTCCTTAATAAGCGTGTGATTTTATTTGATGGTCAAGACTAAACATGAAATAATTGGGGAACACAAGATAAAGCATAGTATACAAATGAATTCTTTATAGTGTAAAAGTTTAATAGATATACATGTACATACATTCATACGGGTATACACATATCTACACATGGTGGAGGGGAGGAAGGACAAAGACCAAGTTTAAGTATGAGATAGGCCTTATGAACTAGATAAAAGTTAATGGTATAGGAGGAGTAAATCTTAGAAAATGATCATTTTTATTTTTGAAGGGCAAAAAATTAAAATAGGGGAAATTAATGAGGTGGATACTGGGCATGTGTTGGAAAGTTTAATCCATGTAAAATGAAGTCTGTAGAGAATAATTGTCCTAAATGCAGATGCCCAAGTAGGAAGTGGAATGATTGACAATTAGAAGATTCTTATAGTGACAGTAAGGTAAGACTTCTTTTTAAGGGTTCTAAACAGTAGTTATAAACACTACTTATTGGGCTCCAGGATGTTATGGCTGGAACATTATTCACCCTCATGGGAAAAATGGAAAGAGAACCAGAAATGAAAACAAAACAAACAAGCCAGATTCATTAGTTTGCAGGTGAACAGTGAAAAGAGTTTAAATTGAGTTGAGTATGACAGCTTGATGGAAGAGAAGTCATCTTCCTGGGGAGTCAAAAAAGGGAAAACCAGTTGGAATACGCAGGAGGTTCACAAACTGAGCAAGTAATTAAGTCTTTAAGGCTGAAATCTATAGCCGAGATGTGCAACTATACATTTCTAATTTGCATATTAGTCCCTTGAGTGCATTGAAGATAATGCCGACTCATTCTAGGATATGTGAAGCAGAAAGAACATCTAGGGAACTTGTAATCCTGCTTACTCCCTAGATTCCTGAGGTCCCAGCTGGTTATTTCCTTTGCACTTTCCACAGTCTTCTTATGTGTGTTTTGCATATGACAACCAGAGTTTTTAGCTGTGCTAGTGAGAGAAATAGGAAGAAGTATATATACTCCATCTCAGTCAAGAGTCAGATTTTTAAAAGTCCCTTTTCGGTCCTTGGAATTTAGGATCAGAGCTTGTTGTATTGATAGCTTTTCAAACATAGGGAGATAGTAGTTTCAAGATACTGTGGATTCTGAGCCACTACAGAAAATAACTATAATAATAACAACTATATTTACCATATACCAAAACTCTCTTTAAAAGCGCATTATAATTTCCACAATACTCTATTTCTATGACAACCCTTTTGGAAGTGAAACTAGGGCAAAGAGAGGTTTCTGAGCTTGGCCCAAGACTGCAGACAATCTGATTCCATAATCTGAACTTTTAATTACTGCCATTTGACAGTAATTTTTTTTTTTTTATGACTTCAACATCCTAAATTGGGAGTCACCAACTTGCCGCAAATGATTAAGGCATTGATGGTGGAACCAGATGCTTAAGAGAATTCTGTATGTCATCCAAAAAGAACTATGACTACAAGTTAAAATTTTCCCCATATTTCTCCTTTGCTCTAGAATTAATTTTATAGCTTCTATAATTAAGGAGTAACCCAATACTATGAGTTAAAGCCAGAGTAATAACTAAACTTTTCAACTATAAATTAATAGTTCTTGACAATATGGTGGTCTGTAACATTATTGGGTTGTCATAAAAACTTAAAAATTACAACTTGAAGGTGGGCTTGAATGCCCATTGTACTTACATATTTGGATTTTTAAAAACAGACTAATGCAGTGTGAGTTGGTGCTTGATTTTGTCATATTTATAAAATTTATAAACTTTTTTATTTAAAAGCAGGTTCAAAAAAACTGATAACTAATATTTGATATCTAGCTGTAGCTTTCCTATTTTCTCATAATTCCTTGATAGAAGCAATCAGGTAGAGTGGTATATTATTAACGCAATTTTTATATGTAGCAAAAAAATCTTGGTCATTATTTTACAGTTTTTAGGGTTGGTGGTTATATTTTCTGGTTTTCATAGGTTGATGTAATTTTCTCCAGATATTACCTAGGAAAATGTCTTGTTTGGTTTGAGGCATTTTAAAGTAAAAGTCATTTTAGGATACCTTTGCCACAACAGTGGAAGCCAACGCTCATGAAAGTACCTGGTGAATTTCAACAGTATTCTATAGTTAGTGTGGTCAATACTTGAACATGAATTGTTTGTTTTGAATCAGAGACTATACAAATTGATCTGATATTACTCCCCAGTCCCCTTTTGGCCTAGGAAATAGGCCAAAAATACTAATGCATTTGGGGGTTATGATGATGATGTAAAAATGAAACATTTATGAAATAACAGAACAAGAATTATTCAAGATACAAGTAGACATTGGATCTGGTTAATTTTCCATCTGACTTCTTATAAATTCAGGCTTTTGCAATATCACTTATGGGATTTCCAACACGTCCTAGTTTCTGCACATAAAAATTTCTATAGTTTTACCAGAGCTTTAAGTTCTTAAAGATTTTTGTTTTGTTTTGTTTTCATCACATTTGTTGAACATGTGAAAAAATAGTGTTTACTGAGTTGTGTGACAAATATAGTCTGCCTTAGTATGAGGCTGCTAGATTGCTAATTAACTTAGATTATTATTCAATTCAGCATTTAAAATATCATATTATCAGCTATGCACTAAGGCCACTGTAACTGTACCAAATTTACTCCTTTTCTTTATGCTAAATTGACTATATTTCCAAGCTCTGTTACTTCATACTCTGTCGGTCTCTAGAATTTGACCCTAAAGTTCATTTTCGTTTTCACAATCCTCTTCAAGGCTTTTTATCTTTTGAATGACTGGTTTGGGGCACAAAATTTAACTGATTTCTTTGTTTCTGGTTTTTCCTGAATAAAAGTTGCTTTGAATTTTGATGTACATGGTATAGAGGCATTATAAGGGTGCTGTAAATGCTTATTGATTGGTCAGGAATGAGTTCTCAGAGAATCAGATACATCATTTGAATGTTGGGACTTTTAATAATCAAGCCATATTTCTTTTTTTGTTTGTTTGATGATAAATCCTGTGAAATTCAACTAGGTTCTTTCTTCACATACTGTCTATATTTAAGTTATAAAATTTGAACCCTTGCTTTCTTGTAGTAGATAAAAAAAAATGGTTACTTTAAGTAAGTAAACATTTAGTAGTTCAAGATAGTAAAGGTAAAGTTAATATTTTCTTAATAGATATTTTCTGGTTTTAGTTGTAAATATATTTAGACATTTAAAAAATAAAAAATTATTATTAAAGTTAGCAGGTGGTAAGGGCAACATAAACAAATAAAAGAAAGAAAAATTAGCTTGTTACAGGACTTTTCCACTAATCTGTGAGATTGTTGAATCGGTAAGGGTTCATTTTGGGGGGCTTATTCTCAATGGGCTGTCTTTGTTTCCAAGAAGAAAAATAAAATGCTAAGCTAATTCTAGTTTGTTGCTTTTTCATCAGAGTCATTCAATAAACTGACAATCGTTGATGCTGGGAAGTGTGCAGCAAAAGTGGTGTGAACAGTCTTTTACTTGTATTGTTTGGTGTTTCAAATATCACTTATCCATTTCCAACAGGTGTTCTGCCAGCTGTGCCCAAAATGTTTCACACGATTTAGAATCTGTTTCCACACTTCCCTTGTCCTGTGGCTATTTACTGTAAAAGGAGTTCTCTGATTACATAGTTTTTGGTGCAACAAAAGACTGGGAGACAAAAAAAGCGAATCTGGTTGGAGGTGTACCTGCATGCAGTTGCCATTTCTAAAGGAAGACTGGAATTGTTTTGCATGGAGCGCTGGTGCCAATAAGTGGATTTTTATTTTAATCTTGTGTATTTTGATATGGATATTTATGTTATGGCAAGAAGGAATTTAAATGGAATTAGAATAATTTTATTTTCACAGTTGCTTGAAGATACAATAAAAGATTGAATTCTTAGAAATTTTCGAGCTATGTGACCTATTAAAATGGAGGAGAAGATGTCATATTTTGTCTCTTAGATGAAAAGTAAAACATTTATAAACTTTTTTCTAGCTGTGAAATTTCATGGTCAGTGATCATATGACTGATTGGGAACATGTAGGAAATTTTATAACTGTATCACATTTTTGTCAAGATAGTAAACAAACTTGTGAATATTTATGTTTCATGTTACTGAGATTAAACTATTCTTTTTACTTATTATTAACTGACCAAATAAATCAGTCTCAATAGGCAGTAAATTAAACAAAGCCGTTTCCCATGCTGATAAGTAAGGTTTGCCTTCAACTATAAATAATCATGGTTGAAACATCTCATTTTCAAACTGTAGTTATATGTCACAGATACCATGTTTAAGTGTCATCTTATAGCTGATATCAGATTTAACTATTGTCACTTATAGCATACCATTATTGGATTGAATTTTAGCCTCAGAGTGCAACTCCAAATATTAACAGGTGTTAAGAAATGTTGCCTTGGAGTTGCAGGCATAAGATGCAGTATGTCTATACATGTAAAATGGCCTTATTTGCAACCCTGATAGTGTGTTTACATTTTATGGACTGAATAAAACTGACCAGGAGCTAGGGAAATATCGAATACTTTCTCTGCTTTTATATGGTACTGTATTGTAGACCTGTTATAATCTAAGGTGCTGCAATATCCCCAATCATCAAACCTTTACTATTAAATTCTGACTTTTTCTATTTACTAGAAAATTAAAACAACCAGACCTCTCCATTCCAAGGAACATGCCAGTATAGCTAATGTGATGCAGTGTTGAAAAGAGTTGGCCTTTGAGTTAGTCAGCCTGGATGCTGGTTCTTGCTCTTCCATTCACTGCTTATGTAACAATGGGTAAGCTGCATAACTTGTCCATTCCTTACGTCTTCATCCCTAAATGAAGATAATAGTAGTACCTACTACATAGGTTTATTTGAAGGGTAAAAATTAATATGTGTACAGTGTGCTTCAGACAGTGCCCTACACTGAGCAAGTGTGGCTTAGCTGCCATCATTCTGACTCTTGGTCCTCTCATACCTATGACTGTAGGTTGAGAAATACTATTATAGGAAAGTGGAACTCCACAAATTATTGTTTTTCCTGGTCTTCATTTTAAAGTTAAGGAAACTGAAACTGAATGCCATTTCATGATCTGTTTAAGATTAAGCAATTACTTAGTGGCGGATTTGGGACTAGAACTTAGGCCCTTTTTTAATGTCCCGCTTCAGTTCCGTTTTTATCTCGAGAGCATTCAAATAATTTTAATAGTTATAATGTACATATTTGATGTTCAAAGAATTATTTTCCCCTAATTTGCAATTTCACTAAAATAGTTAAAATGGTGCACATGTATAGACTGGAAACTTTTTTATATGTATATATTTCTAAGATCACTTTTAAAATTCTTATTTGGAAAATGGCTTGTTTGTTCTGCTATAAAGGAATACTAAATAAGGAAACCAGACCCTTCTACATCTCTCTTTGATCTCTGCCAGGGTCTGAACCTTCTTAACATTCTGTGCCATTGCAAGTGATGCAGTTTTTTTAATACATAGGTAAGCTCTTAAATATTATAATGTATTATTGCTTTGCATTTCCCTGAGGACCAGGCTTCGGTTCATTGTCCTTCCTACGTAAATATGTAACTAAAGAGAAATAATTTTATTAGTTTAGATGACCTCATATTTTTTCCTTCAAGGGTCTAATGATTTATACTGTAATTTTTATGTCTTCATGGTTCACAACAGGGTATCAGACAATGAGCCGGTGATGTTGGTGCATTTTGGGTAGTTCCAGGGCTAAGTGAGGCTTCCTTAAGACAGAACTTTAAAGAGGCCCTAATTACCTGCTCTCAGTGATTTTTTTAAAAGAACTTTTTGCCTTATTGTAATGCTATCATAATGTTTATGGTGCAACCTATATACCTGCATTGACGAGAGAGATTGAATGGTTTGGCTGTCTGGGACATGTAATACACTCCAGCCTTTTTTCGTGACATCATTATTATAACAGACTTTAAAAATATGAACAGCAGATGTGCACTTCTGTGACATTTACATTATGAACCATAACAAACTTTTCAGGTCTATACAAGTGATAGGACAGCTTGATGCTTAACAAATGAAGCCAAACTCTGAGCTGTGAAACTGTTAACAGATCAAGAAATGACATGGGTCTCATGTATGAAACATTTCATAACGCAACATTGGAAACCAAGGGTTACTGTCATTTAGCATATTGGCTAAAAGGTTTTTCTTTATCTCTTGTTCAGTATAACGTCATCGAATCAATATAGAATTGCAATTTGTGTTAATAGAGGTAGCACATCTTTCATTGAATTTTATTTTGAAACTTTATCGGATTTTTCAGCATATGAGTATTACATTTTCTAGGCTGTACATAGAAAATCAAGAATTCTTGTTTCTTGGAGATCAAAAATAAAAATGCTTATTCTTTCCTTTATTCTTCCCATAAAAGAAAGAATCTAATCTAATATGATGGGGAAAAAACTCTGTTAAGTATCTATGGATTATCTATGTATAGGAAAATAGATATATCTATTTCTAATCTATACAATAGTAAATCAAAAATAAATCATTTTAGCAGAGAAATTTATTTAATTGTTACAAGTCTACCTAAAAAGTTTTTTACATAGCATGTCTCATCAGACATTTCCTTCTTGAAACATAATTTATTATGTGATTTGCAGTGACAAACTGTGTGCCTTCCATATATTTGTCTTCTGTAGTGAAAAAAAACAAACAAACAAACTAATAACTTTGAAATAATGTCTTTACCTGGAATATTTAAAATTCTTCAGAGTATTTTAAACAAGAGGGATCAAAATTCCTAAGATGGGAAAATTTTTTATAAGAATATCTTTTATAATTCCCTATTTCATTATAATATAGACTTTTAGAATAACAGCGATCTCACAAATATTTATGTACCTTGTCAAAAGTAATGAATATTACCATGGAATATTACTGAATATACTTATCTCTTATGAATCTTTTGGCAACAAACTTTATTTAGATCGTTATTATCATCACTACTTATTTTGAATGGGGATTAGTTACTTCCAGTTTAGCAATGTAAGAAAACAAAAGTTTATTTTTTCTTTTTCAGATTCCCAGTGGGGAAAAAAAAGGAAAATTGTTTGTAACTTTTAAAAATATCAAGTCTAGAATTAGTCAGGGAATAGTAATTCTAAGCTATCAGTTTTGTCATTGTTTTCATATTTCACTTAGTTTGAAGTGAGGATTTATGGGTGAAGGATTTAATACACAGAGGAAAAAATGGCCCTGGGGGAAGCTCTTATAGCTTCTGATAGAAGGCACTGGAGAAAATTTGAAATAAGCCAAATAAAATTAATTTTTAGTAGTAATATTTGAACCTATAATGTGTATTGTTAAGAATAGCCTAGAATTATGAATTATAAATAAATTATAAATTTAGTTTTTAGCTTCAATTATTAAATTACTTTATCCAGTCAAGCAGAAAAGCTAACATTAAATAATGTTATTTTTCCAATGTTATATTTTGAGATTAGAACTCATAGTTTGCCATTATATTCAAAAGAGCAAATTCAGGGGAAGGACTTGACTTTAATTGAGAAGATGTGAAGTCATAATCTGTGTTTTCTTATGATAAAATTTAGATTTTTATCACTCAAAATTGAGAGATTTAATGGTATATGTATTGAATGAGTCTGGAAAGAAATTCTAAACAAAGCCATTTTGTGAACTTCTTTAACAACTGATAATTTTTAGTTAAGAAAATTCCAGCTGTAACTACTAGAGTGGCTTAACACTGTTTTTATGTTGATCTTGTAGTGAGAGTAGCTTTAACAAATTGGATAAAGTGAGATTTTCTAGTGTAAGACAGCTTATGAATATTGGTATAAAATAAGCCCATCTTAAAAATAGTCACAATTTTCCCCGGATGCCTGCTTCTTTGAGCTAATTAGTGACTATTTTTCATGTGTATTAATCTTTTTCTCTTAGATTGTAAGGTACTTGAGGGCAGTTTCCAAGAACCTATCCACAGCATTGAGGACTTACTGTACTGTGACCACTACTACTATCTGTAATTTATGGGCTGCCATTATGTGTTAAGTACTTTACGTATGCAAATTAATTGAAATCTCACAGCCCCATGGGACAAGCATTTTACATGCAGGAACAAGGAACAGGTCCAGTGACACACACCAGACAGGGTTCACCCAGGACTTTCTATCTCCAGATCTGTGTCCTTAGCCTCTTTCTTGTCATTGTCTGTTTTCCCCCATCAAACCAGGTTCTTCTACTTCTCTCACTGTTCAAACCCTGCTAAAGTGCCTTTGTTCATACTAGGTGGTATTTTCTACAGTAATACCACCAGAGCCACTCTGAAAGTCCTAGAAGAACAAACATATTAAGAAGCAGGCAGGAGAAATATGAAAGAAAGGCCACAGGTATTGCTAGAAAGAGAGCAAGACAAACATTCACAGTTCCCTCAGTCTCTCACTGGAAGTTCTCAGGTTTCCAAGTCAAATATTGTATTTAAGCACAAAACCAATATTTCTCCCTAAAACTAAATGTATGAGTAGGGCTTTTGAGGTATTTAATCCTTCTCATTCAGGTAGAAGTTAAAAACAAAGAATAGGAAAAGCCAAGGAGCATAAAGAGATGCAGCTCTGTAGTTCCTTGTGGAGCTCAGGTCCCTTATTTTAAAGAGTTCAAAGGTCCATGATAACTCGAGGACCTTCCTAGCTAGCCATGTGACCTTGGGCTACTTCAATCATTCGTTGAGCTTAAATTTTATTATTCGTAAATTGGAGATTGTAATTCCAGAATCCAACCTGCACCGCACAATCTCCTGAGGTTTTTTCCCCTCTTCTTTTTTCTTTCTTTTCCTTTCTTTCTTTCTTTCTTTTCTTCTCTTTCTTTCTTTCTTTCTTTCTTTCTTTCTTCTTTTCTTTCTTTCTTTCTTTCTTTCTTTCTTTCTTTCTTTCTTTCTTTTCTTCTTTCTTTCTTTCTTTCTTCTCTCTCTCTCTCTCTCTCTCTCTCTCTCTCTCTTCTCTCTCTCTCTCTCCTTTCTCCACCCCCCCCTTTTTTTTCAACTACAGAAGTCTAGATATCAACCTAGATTTGCTAAATCACAGTCTCTGCTTGGGCTTGTGCAGAGGTAGGGAGATGAGACTGGAGTGGGAAGATAGTGAAGCATGCCTTGTTAAGAAGTGTGAGACTTGATTTGTAGTGGGTAGGGAGGCAGTGAATGTTTTTAAGCAGTTTATTGATGTTCTCTGACAGCAGTGAATGAAGCAGCAAACTGTATGCTGTCAAACAGGTAATTCAATGTCTTTATTTTCTGAAATGTATAACTTAGATTAAATGTATTTGTCAATAAATTGTATTCTGAAAGTAATAAAAGGTGAAGTCAGTTGAGAGACTCGCCTTTCTTTTCATGGATGGATTTATATTTCTAATTTGTTTGCAAATGAAAATTCGTTCATTCTTTTTATTCATTCAGGAATGTTAACTGTGTGCCAGACACAACTTCTGTTACTTCCTCAGAAAAAATAATTTAATCTTACTGAACTGCGTACATGTGAAACAACTGAAATAGGTTATATTGAATCAGGTGAAGAAGGCTAGCTACCTTAGGACCTTTTTATTGTTAGAAAAGAAATGTGTTAATTTCTCTGTCTCTCATTAACACATTCTTCTCACATATTACATTTAAAGACAACTATAATTTTAAAAAACCATAATTATGTTAACTGTTTAAAAGAAAAACATTTGGTTTCATTATCAAGGGCAGAAGAATGTGCCACAGACTATATAATATCAGTTTTGCAGGTTTTTTGGTCTAGTCTCTAATTCCTGATGTGTGTAGTTGGAACAGGTTGCATTTCTTTTCCAGAAATATAGAGAACAAACAAGTCTCATTTAGACTTTGGTTTTAGTATTTGCCATTAAATTCCTTTCATCATTGCTATTAAAATATTGGTTGGGATTCTCTTTATGGAACTCTTTACGGAACATTTTACAATAAGCTGGAGACATCTGAAGCCAGTTTAGCTTCTGCTAGCAGGTAATAGGAAAAGAGTGGGCTTTAGGTTAATTTCCTTTTTTGAGAGCTAGGGATCACAGGGGTAAACCTACTCAGATTTATGAAATTCTTACTGAATTGATTGATACTTAGAGGTTTAAGACAGGATGGTTTTGTGGAAAGAAAAGCAGTTTTAAATTTGTAATCATGTCTCTAAGAAGCTTGCGAATTGCCGGGCCTTCACCTTCACAAGTTCCTTAAGTAAATTTCTTAACCGAGAGTCAATTTTCCCATCTGCAAAATGGCTGTGTTCTTATCTAATGGCATTACTGAGGATAAAATGACTTTTGAAAAATAAGTATCAGATTTCATATTGAGTCTTAATAAATATTATTTTCAGCAAAGAAAGGGTTCCAGCCTCTATAAAGGAACACGAGTGAGTATCACGTGTGCATATCATGAAGCCAAAAAGTTCTGGTAAATTTATTTTTATTGAGACTTCATTTTTTAAGAGCTGTCTTAGGTTCACAGTGAAATTAAGGGGAGGTACAGAGGTTTCCCATATACCCCTACCCCACACATGCATGGGTACATTTGTTACAACTGGTGAACCTACATTGACACATCATTATTATCACCCATAGTCCATAGTTCACATTACAATTTGTTCTTGGTGTTGTACATTCTGTGGGCTTGGACAAACGTATCATGACATGTTCCCATCGTTATGGTCATACCCGGTATTTTCACTCCCTAAAAATCATCTGTGCTCTGCTTATTCACCCCCAGCTCCAAATGCCTGGCAACCACTAATCTTTTTACTGTCTCATTAGTTTTGCTTTTTCTAGGATATCATGCCGTCGAATTGTGCGGTTCTGTAGCCTTTTCATCTTGGCTTCTTGTACAAAATAACATGTATTAAGTTTCCTTCATGTCTTTCTATGGCTTGAGAGGTCATTTCTTTTTATTGCTGAAATATATTCTGTTGTCTGGATGTACCACAGTTTATTTCTTCACCTAGTTGCTGAAGTACATCTTGATTGATTGTCTAGTGTTTTGTTTTATATTCTCATCTGATTCTTTCCATAATCATTTGAGAGCTATTTAAGTAGTAAAATGTAAGTATAATAAATACAATCAATGGCATTTTACTTTGCAATTCATTGTTCTTAGGAATTTACAATATTGCAAGTGCAAAATGGAAATGCAAAAATGAAACCACATTGTGAAAAATAGACTCCATGTGATCTAGAAAACTGCACTGAATTCTCATCTCACCTGTGTTCAGTATTCTTTGTCCATTATTATAGGCTGTTCTATTATGTATTGTAAGAATTTTTCTATTTTCAGAATATTTTTACATCCATTAACGAATTTCATCTTATGGCAACTCCATTTAAGGACTTTTGCATGTAGATTAGACCCCATCTGCCTGCCGCCTCTCTGATGTTGAGCTTTCAGTTCTCTTTGCTGCTCTTGATTTTTCTTTTCCCAAAAAGTGGGAACACCTTATAATTCATCCTTGTAACATACTATTGGTATAGGATCAGCTCTTTGAATCAGTGCTTTATTCACTGTGCTTTCTGAGAACAACCAATTGATTTTTTCCCCATGCAGAGCATGAAGATCTGATGGGAGAAGAACTAAGATGGAGGAAGTGCCTTTATCTTTTCTCTTTATTCTTTCTCTGATAAAACTTGTTCTGGATCCAGAACAAGTCTTGCTCATTACCATATCTTGGACTTGCTGATTCCATGTCTAAGTGAAAAAGCGTGAAACCGTGTTTCAGATTTTGACTAGACAAACAATGCAGTTTTGGCCAAATTATTAAACTTTCTACCTATACACTATAGATTGTTATAGGTGCCACATGTGGCTGTTCAGACTGCATTGCACAGCATAAGGAACTCTGTTCACACATATGGGGAATGTACAGCTTTCTTTGTAGGATCGTTATAAGAATTATGTAAACTCATAAAGAAGGAGGCTAAACATAATGATGAACAATATGGACTTGAGAGCCCAAATTTCTTTGTTTATAAGAACCCTTTCACATACTAGCTGTATGATTTTCGGCAAATCATTTGACTTTTACTGTGCCTCACTTTCCTTATCTTTAAAATGGAAATAACAGTGAAGATCAAATGAATTAATATTTATGAAGTACTTAGAATAGCTCCTGGTATATATTAAACACCCAATATATGTTACCTATTTTTCTTATGAGAATTATTTACTGTGGTGCTGTTCTTTGACTGGTAGTTCTTACTTTGATTATGTAAGACTTTTCACATTCACAGCCCTTCTCGATTAGGTCTTTCCTAACCCTCTTCTACTTCAGTTACCTTTTTTTCTTTAGAATTCTATATAGCAGGAATCATAGGAGGTGTGTGATTTAGCTTGGAACTTATGCTACTTTATGACATATATATTTCTTTTTGTAGTTAAAGTAGAAGACACCTGCAGTCCAGAACCTTGATCTGTACATTCAACTGCTCTTCCTTTTCTATGACTAGCATTAGTTGAAGATGACCCAGAGTCTGCCCTCTGCTCTAAGACAGCTGCTCTCCTCAGAACTGAGACTTGAGAACCAGAAGAAATAGCAGAGCGGTATACTCATGGTCTCTTCTTTTAAAGATTTTATAATTCTCTTGATTATATAAGATTAATATGCACAACACTGAACAATTGATTATTGGAATATGAGGTCTTCTTATAGCTTTTATCTGTTGCTTTCTGGTATCTTGGTGTTTCCATTGCTTCCTTGCCCTTGTGTTTCTGTTTTCTTTATTTTGGTTGGCTGTTGAGGGTTTTGCTTCTGGCTTTTCTCCTTTTATGTTATATACTTCGGTTCTGAATCTTTGGCGTGAGGTTATCATTACAAATATGAAAAAGATAGTTACATATATACATATACAGTCATCCATTTTCTTTTGCGCATGCCTTATCTTCATTCCCTTTTGCGAATGTGGATCTTTGAATCCCCGCACCCCTTTTAGTCATTGTCTCAATTTGTCCCTATATATGCTGAACATTCTCTTATTATTTAGGCTTATAATACCTGGTACTTAGTAAGGGTTGCACTCCTCTGCTTCTATTTGCCTGATAGTCACTTTAGTCCGTTACTTTTAATTATGTTTTTTTTTCTTGGTCATTTTGTTTTAGGTGAGCTGACCCCTTTCAGTATTTCCTGTAGTGCAGGCCTTGTAGTGGAGAATTCCCTCAGTTTTTGTATGTCTGGAAAAGTCTCTTCATATCTAAAGGAGAGCTTAGCTGGATACATTATTCTAGGCTGGTAGTTCCTTTCACTTAGTAGTTTAAATATTTGATTCCATTCCTTTCTGGCTTATGAGACTTGTGCTGAGAAATCTGAGGATAATCTAATGGGTTTACCTTTATAAATTACCATTTTTTTTCTCTTTGGTTGCCCTGAGAATTCTATCTTTGTTGTTGATTTTGATAACTTTAATACAATGTGTCTTGGTGAAGGCCTTTTTGGGTTGAGGTATTTGGGTGTTCTGTTGACTTCTTGAATTCCAAGCTCCAGCTCATGCCTTAGATTTGGGAAATTCTCGTCTACTATTTGTCTGAAAATATTTTCTGGTCCCTGCTTCTTTCCTTCACCTTCGATAATGTCCATTATTCTTAGGTTTCCTCTCCTGATGGTATCAGTTAGTTCTTGAATTTATTTTCATTATTTTTTCTTTCTTTGGTTTCTCTCTTCTTCCTTCTTAGTTATTTCTAGATTTCTGTCTTGATATCACTGATCCTTTCCTCCATTTGGTTGACTACTTCCCAAGCTTGCTATTCCATTTTTCAATTCTTGCAGTGTGTTTTTATCTCCAGAAGATATATTCTGTTCTTTTTGATGGTTTCGAACTCCTTGCTCTGCTCATCTAGTTGTTTTATTAATTCCTGAAATTGTTGATATGACTCATTTCGGAATTCATTGAGTTTTTTCAGAAGTACCATCCTGAAGTCTCTGTCATTTATGTTGCATGTTTCTGTCTGTAAGCTTAATTTCTGGAGATTTTTCTCTTTGTTTCTGAGATGCCTTGTGTTTGGTTGTTCATGCTGTTTAATGGATTATTTCTTCACCTGGGCATTAATGGGAGTGTATTCTGCTGTTTTTCCAGAAAGGTTTATTATATAAAGGTCTCTCTTTAGCCTATTGCAAAGAAGGCACTTTTCTTTTGGTTTCCAGTAGGTGGCGTCTAAGCCTCTTGGATCTCTGCTTTATATAAAGTCTTAATAACGCTTTTAAATTTTCTTGTAGATTTTTAATCATGCTCGCTACCCTCGGTTTCAGTCCCTGTCAGTGTCAGCCACAGTCTTGGCAGTGTTTGCTCAGATTTCCCTGTGGCTTCGCAGTGATCAGTCTCGGAGGATATGGGGGAGGGGCCCTGTGCATTGGGAGCTGGGGCCTGTGTCTCAGCCTTGGTTTTGCAACTGGGGCCAGTAAAAATCAACTGTTGTTTCTCTGTGGTCTCATTCTGCTTCTCTGTCTTCTGTGCTGATAACTAGGCCCTTCTGCTCAGTGTGTGGAGCTCACAGCAGTCCCAGGCAGGGCTGTTTAGGGAAGTTTCCACACCTCCACCCCTCCCCCTCCTCCTGCAGGAAGCTCCAGTGGCCGCCAGAGGCAGCTCCTTTATTTCTCCCCGTCTACTGCCCAATACCCAGGGTTCTAACCTACGGTAGCTCTTATGCACAGATCCCACGCCCAGACATGCTGGTGTGCAGTTTGGTGATTTTTGTTGAGTTCTAGATGTTTAACTTATTGTTGTTTCAAGGGGAGAGATCTGGGGACATCTTTCATTCCCCCATGTTTCCCATAAATCCCTGAACAATTGAAAATATAATTAAATTGTAGAATATATGGTCAGACTAACAGACATCAGTAAGAGTTTAGAAGAGAGCCATGTCTGTAAGAGCTAGATTAATGAGAAGAGGCTTCCTGTGAGGTGCAACTTAAATGGAGTAAGTAGTATGTGAAAAGGTCAAGTTGGACTGAGGCTTCATACTGTGCTTATAATGTTAGTGCTCATTATAATACTAACAGCTAATACTAATATTAATCCTAAGAGCAAACACTGATACGGGATGCTATGCTAGGCATTCTTCTTAGTGCTGTATATATATTAACACATTTAATTCTTATAATAAATAAATGAGGCAGGAACTACTATTATCCCCCCATTTTAAAAATGAGGAACTTGATGTTGCCAATAGATTTTTTTAGTTGTGATCATAATTATAAGTTTTACTTTATTTCAGAAGTTCACAATAAAATGAAAGCCTTTGCAATTCTTCAAGATCCAACATTTTGAAATTATGTTCCATCATTTTTTAAACTATGCCTCATAATCTTTCTTTTTTAAAATAAAGTTCTTTTTTAATGATAGTCCTCTTGTCATAAAAACATAATATAATTACCAACAATAACACAAAAAGAAAAAGCTTTTATGTTTTGGAATGTGGGGTAGCTTATTTTATAATTTTATAACTTCTTTTGTAATTTAGGTCAGCACATCAGATTTTAGTGCTTCCTTATTTGTCTGATTTAAAACAACTGGTAAAGCTCATCTCCATTGAAAAAAAGAATAGAACATTGAATTTGAAAAAATATTCATAGCGGTAGAATTCTAAATTTAAATTCTAGTTAGTTGCCAGTAACAGATTAGAATTTGCTTTTTAACAACTTTGATAGACTTAGTGTGCTTTTGTCAAACTGTAAATTGTGGATCATTGGCAAATCCTATCGCTAGTTTTCTTGGCAGTCTTTTGGAAGAAATAAACTGATTTTTATTTTATTGTTTAAAGGAAAAAAAAATGAAATTTATCATTTTTTTCACTCATCAAAGAAATTGAGTTTCAATTTTATTTGTAACTATCTTTTTCTCATGAGATGTAGACTGTATTTCTTATGACATTAAAGAAAATTGTTTAGTTTCTAACAAATAGTAATTATTTAAGAGATAGCTAAAGATGAACAGACTCGATTGTGATTAAAGTCCTTTAAATTATAAATTGCTGTGTTGATGCACATAGCATTCAATGATTGTTATTGGTTTATTCATTTGCCAAAATAACAGATAAACAGTCAATAGGGCAAGTGTTGCTGAGTCGTCTAATTGGGGCCATATTTCATGTGGTTATTTACCTATCTTTGTTTCTTCTTATTCACAGATCTTGCTGTGGATTAGTGTTAACAATCCTGTGTTTGAGCATGACTGTGAAACTTGATGCCTCACCTAGGAGGCCTGCCTTCCATGGGGTATACGAGGTGTGATTATAAAGTGTGAGACTGGCTTCCACTTGATGGACACACCGCACCCATGGTGTCTCTGTTGGGTGGTTTTTGGTTTTTTTTTTTTTTCATTTTGCAGTGTGCTGGGGGTAGAATGTGTGTGTAAGAATTCTTTGTGGCTCTTCTTTTTTGTCTTTTTTCCTTATAAAACTTTAGGGTGTTTGAAATGTGCTCTGGTACTTACCCTGCTAAGCTTCCTATTTCATTTGCTCCTTTTTACTCCCTGCCCAATATCTGCACTTTTAGCTTTGGAGGAGAAACATTTTTCTTTGGCTGGCCTACCTTTCCTGTGTTCCTTTAGCTCCTCACAGAGATGTTTCGTAGATGGTTTTGTGATCATTGCTTTTCTTAAATCTAGGATATAACACGTAACTTCAATTTGTGAATTAACATACATCATCAACTTTAAGTACATGTTTCAAGTACAGAGATGTCATAGTGTGAAAACATGGCTATCATAATGGTAAAATGTGACCAATTTAACAGGATATTAATTTTTTTTAAATGCCGTTTTTTGCATCAGTGAGATATACTGTCTACTATCAGTTGTCATTTGCGTTTGAGATGGAGTAAGAAGCATAATATGAATGGAACCAAGATAAACATGTGCGCCGAATTCCATTCTTTGAGCATTTTTGAAAACAACTCTTTAAATAGGTAATGTGGAACCTAACTGCTATATGTGTTCTTGCATATATATATATATATATATATATATATATTAATACATCTATAAAACATACGTTCTCTCTCTATATATGAATATACGTATATATATGTATATATATATATATATATATATATATATATATATACATGAAAAGGAAAAAAAGAAGCTTTCTACTTCTCAATCCATTAATTCATCATCCATTAACATTTTACTGAAAAAAGCTGTGCTAGTAGTAGTGCTATCTTTTGATCATTTACATATAGTCATTAAAACATGATGTTTAATAACATAAGCTTTAGAGGAAAGTAGACCTAGGCCCTACTTTGTACTAGGGTCTACTTTGAGACCTTGAGCAAATTATTTCATTTCTTTCAGTTTTATCAGATAATAACTTCACTTTCCACATAGAGCAGTGTTCAAGATTAAAGTATTAATATAAAGAAGATACTTTACATAGTGTCTGGGCATGTGACAGGTGTCTTATGCTGCTAGGCTGCCATAACAACATACCATAGACTAGGTGGCTTAACTACAAAAATTGAGTTCTGGAGGCTGGAGGTCCAAGGTCAAGGTGCTGGCAGGGTCAGGTTCATCTGAGGCCTCTCTCCTTGGCTTGCAGTTGGCCTCCTTCTTGCTGTATTTTCTTAGGGTCATCCTCTGTGTGCATGCATTCTTGGTGTGTGTGTCTTTCTTTGGTGTTCTGATATCCTCTACTTATAAAGACAGCAGTCATGGATTAGAAACCACTCTAAGAGCCTTGTTTTGACTTAGTTCAAAGGCTCTGTCTCCCAAAACAGTCACATTCTGAGGTACTTAGGGCTTCAACATGTAAATTTGGGAGGAGCGTGATGCAGACCTTAATAATAGCTCATCCAAAGTATTAGTTGTTATTCAAAAGTATTTATTGCCTATATAAGAATTCTCTACTGGTGTCTGGTGTTAAAATAAGAGAACTTGGCTCAGGCTGGTATATTCAGGACAGGTCGCATGGGAACATTAGGGTTTTAACTGCATGGTGAGGATGGTCATGTGAGTTTAGGGAAAAGGTTGGGAGTTATAAATAATGTCTAAAATTTGAAGTTTGGCATGAACATGGTATGGTTGGAAAAAATGTGAGAAAGCTGATTTGGCAGGAAAAGAGCTTCACATTTGTAAGCCATAAGAGGTTAAGTGCCTATGAGATAAGGGGAGACCAGATTTTAGAGTCTCTTGAAAGCCAGGTTGGCCTTTTTAGCTCACACTAAAGACTATTGAACTGGAAAGTGATGTGAAAAAAATTTTAGGAGGGTATTAAACATTTTTTACTGTACAGATTTCTGTATATTTTTAATATGAAAAGTGAGCACATACCCACCCATTACTCATGTAATTAAAATAACTACATTTTTAAAGCATTTGTAAGAATCTTGTTAGCAATCCATGATACCGGTTAGACAGTTAGCAGTCTCATAAAACATGTGGTGTACCCCAAAACTGTGTTCGAGTGCTCACCCCTGTTCCCTCTTTGTGTGAACACCCTTTCCAGACCAGGCCTCCTGAGTCAACCCTGAGAGTCAGCAAGCATTTTACAGAAACTCTTGAAAGTTGAATGTTGCTTTGGAGTATTAAAATATTTCTTACTTCTCACATTTCTTTTAAATATTTTTACCATTATTACTGTCTGAGCCACATTGGCTATCTTTATAAGGACAGCATTCTTTCTTGAAATGTAATATAAAATTTCATTACAAAATATGTACTTGAATTCCATTTCATAAAGTTAATTTACTTCACAGAACTTTGGAAATGCTTTGGCTAGTGAAGTTTTTGATCTTTGATTAAAATGTCAGGTAATAAAAATATTATGTGAGTTGAGATATATCTGAAATAAAATCTAGAGTAAAGAGTATAACTTTAGTTACAACTTGGAAAGTTTTGTTCATTATTTATTATTTTTGAAATCCCTTTAGAAGCAAAAATTAAAAGGTCAATGTGAGAGATAATTTAAAAATTATTTTTCAAAGCTTAAAGGTTAATTGAATTGTCTACATGTTTTCATTATCAAAGTAAAAGCTAAGTAGCTCTTGAATTATTGTTTAAATTGAGAGTTAGTATTAACACATATTAAATTGTCGTATAATTCTAAGGACCAATCCTCTCTTAACTTGTTAGAAATGTCTGGTTTGGGGTGCTTAAATTTTATCTCTTTTTGCTGATATGAAAGGCAGAAACTTAGGGAATCTTTTTGCTTTATGATTGCAATTTTAGTCATAAATTATCTTTAAAGAAAGTCAAATTATATCTCAAAAAAAGGAAATATTGTATCTGTGTTACCTGTTCTAAGTGAAATATCTCTTCATTATGGTAGTATTATGATTCTTGCTTGCTTTAAACTTAATTTCACAGCACAAATCTCAGATATGCTAGAGATCTTTATCTTTGAACATTGTTTTTCCTACAGTTTATGTCCATGAACCATTTCAGGGACAACTAGAGCAAGTGGGTCAGTTTCTTAAAAATCCACGTGTTTTTGAAATAGGTGATAGTGATGTTAGAACATAATAAGAGTAAACTATTTGGCATTCTGAGGCAAATTAGGTATAAGGGACTGCTTTAATTTTAAAAACAAAAGCTCTACTGTTTCTAGCCAGAAAACTAAATATCTTGGAGTTAAACATGGAAAATGTTTATAGTGTTGTATAGTTTTATTACTTCAGACAGAAGGAAAACAGTTTATTGAGTAACTTTCAGCCAATAAGAAATTTTATACAGGCCAACAAACAAGGATGAACAAAAATATTTTCTGGTTTAGGGAGAATGAATGATAAAGACTCAAAATACTTAGCCATTCACTTTGAAACAAGTGCGTTTCTTTTTGGCTTTTATACGACAGTAGACAGCTAGTCAAACAGAAAGGTTTTGTGAATTAAAGAATTATCCTTCAAGTAAAGGGGACTGTGCTTTTTTATCCCTTTTTCTTTTCTGCTTGCTCGAATGCTAATCTCATGGCTGGAACTCAAGCAGCTATCTTGAATCAAGAGATAACAGTCATCTTTTGGGGATGGTAAAAATTGGTATAGAAGGAGCCTGGGTCTTTTAGAATTGTGGAGTTCTCATATAAAACCTGTCACCTAGGGATTTTGTTTTTGAGAAGTAAATAAATTTCTGTCTTATTTGAACCACTGTTATTTTTTATTTTCTATCACTTGTGGCTAAATATATTCATGACTGATACACCCTCCCAGCTAAATCTAGTCCTAGAATCAGTAAACTGTGCTCTGCAGGCCAGATCCAGCCCCCTGCCTGTTATGCACCTAAAGTTTTATTGGGTACAGCCCCACCCTTTTGCTTCTGTATTGTCTATGGCAGGCAGTGGCTGCTCTCTTGCTACAGTCTCAGAGTTGAGTAGCTGCTTCAAGACTACGTGGCCACAAAGCCAAAAACTTTTATGTTCTGACTCTTTATAGACAAAATAGACCAATCATGGATCTAGTCTATTGATTAACCTCATGTTTTTCTTTGGAAATGTCTCTTTTATCTTTCTTTTTGCTGTAATTATATGGGTCCCTTACCAGGCCAAACATTTTCACTTCATATCTGAACTACTTTGCATGTCCTGTAAATTTCCTTAAATCATTTCTAATTTTATCATTTATTCTTTTTATCATATATACTATAACATGGTAAGCTCTCTTAAGCATAGTTCACATTACATCATTCCTCTGATCAAAAATGTCCAGTGACTTCCTATTTTCTATAGCATCAGGTCAAAACATTTTTGCTTGTCTTTTATGATGCTTTATATTCTTGCCCTACTATAGGATGCCAACATCATTTCCTATTCATTTATTAATTAATTCATTTAACATACTTTTTGAATGCCAGAATGTGCTAGGAAGCCTAAGAAATCCACGGTTCTAGTTATCTTTCACTTATAAAATAGTAGCAGCTTTTGATTGGTCTTTGCCACTAGTCATTCCCAATTCTGGTCTGTCTCCCACACTGCTTTCTGGGTGAGTCATCTGGAATGCAGTTCTGATTGCGTCACACTCCTAATTACATCTTCAATAACCACACATTACCTTTATGGCAGGCTATGCAGGTGAAATCTCAATAGCATAATTTACAAGGCCTTGTTTGATATGGCCCTTGCATATTTTTGCAACTCCATTTTTTTTTTCTTGAGATAACCAACTTTTACTCTATCCTTGAAGATGGCTTGGTATTTTTTGAAATTTTACCTAATTTCTGTTCCTTCTGCCTATCCAATGACTTTATCTGAGGGATCCTTCTTTCCCCCCACTTCCTACGAGAATGTGTTCTTTTTCACCTTTCCTGAATGAAGCACTAATGTCACCTTCATTGTCAGGTGTTCTTTCCCCTCTGGCTGAGTTTATCACTGCTTAGTCTGTTACTATAGAGCCTTGTGCATACTTATTATTGAGCACTTATATTTGTCACAGTTGTTGGTTCACAAAGTCACTTGACCTCTGCTGAGTCAGTGACTACTTACACTTAAGTTTTCTGGTCATATATTCTTCTTGCATCTTGCAACTTTCCCTCATGCCAGATGTAGTTGTGTATATGTATTTGTGGTCTTATTTGATTAAATCCTTCTGTTTACCACCACTTGACCCCAGGCCAGACCTGCAGCAGCTTTTTGTGCACCATTAAATTTCCCAGTGTATAGCTAAGTACCTGGCACACAATATACACTCAATACTTGATTGTTGAATGAGCAAATTAATTAGTTGAGGGCAAAGGCTTTATTTTTCCTGCAATTATGTGTCATGTAGCACAGAACTCAACAATGTTAATCACTAATGAAACCGTGAAGATTGCTTTTTTAACCAAAGACTTCTTCTTCAAAAAAATCTTATCAGAAGTCCAATATAGAAGGATTAAAAGCAGAACGGTGATATTTGAATGCCCCTCTTCTGGCTCCCCACTGGGCTCCTGAGCTAACTTCACAGAATCCCTAGCCTCACCTCACAGGTAGACAATGGATGGAAACCACTGTTAGAGTGGAAAGTTGCATGGCTGTAAAAGCAGGTGAGCAGTGTTTTTCATGAAGCTTGGCTGTAACTGTGTGACTAGGCAGATCATTTAACCACTGTAGGACTTGGTTTTTTTTTTTACCTTTTAAATGAGAGTTTCATCCTGATGTTCCTGGCATTTCTTTCCAGCTATGTAAGTATATTTAATACTTTCAGGTTTGTCTAGCCCTTGGTTCTCACTTAGATATAATCTCTTATTAGAGTACCCTTGCTTCTGCCTTACTCTAATGCTAAATTTCTCACAAGACCATGCCAACTTCCAACTCATCTAAGAAGTCTTCTCCAGCTACTCCTTTGATTGTTGCATTGATCACACGTACTGTCCATAGCATATAAACAAGAACCTAAGATGCAAGTTTTTCTAGTACAGAGTTTCCACAAATATGTTTTAGCAAGTACAATGGCCAGATACCCATTTTTCTTACCTTAAACAACCCAATATTATTTCAGAATATTAAGGTGTGTTCTTTCCATATGTATGTTACTTACCTTCTGAAGTTATTATATACATTTTAAAAGCACACTGTGTAGTGTCTTTTATTGATCAATCACCTTGATTAGCTTTATCTATTTAATTACAGAGACCTCATATTTCTGTACCCCTATCATTTACTATTGTTGATTAATCATTTGAAAATTAAACACCTGTTTAATTGCTCAAAGAAATAGAAGAAAATGTGCCTTGGACATTATTTGGTGGGACTACAATTCAAATGAGATAGATAGTATTTACTTATACATGGGGGACAATCCATTAAACCCTTCTCCGTCCATTTTTTTATTAGATAAAAGAGAAGAGCTGAAGAGACCTGCTTTTGCAATCAGACAGATTGGATCTGAATCCAGAGTTCTGTGCCTTTAGTCAAATTGAAACCTCTCTGACTTTAGATTCTTTATTTTTAAAAGGAGTGGTGCCCCTTTTCTCGAGCTACTGTGAGGATTAGTTGAGCTAGGACTAAAAGCCTGTCACATAGTAGGCACTCTATAAGGTTAACTGTTTATGGTATTTCTTATCATGGAGAAATCTGAAGTGAGCTGTACGACTGCCTTACCCACCACTCCCCTCACCTATTCCCCCCCCCCCCAAAAAAAATCTAGGTATTTGAGAGTGTTCATGAAAATACATTTATTTTCTGGCCTGGATTATGTAAGATATTTCAAACTGAAATTATAAGCTTCCCCCACCTCCTCCTTCAGGCTTATTTTCTCTCCTAGTTTAAAAACACTGAAAGAGATTGGAGAAAATATGGGAAATTAGTAACTTTGATTAAAGTGTTTCAAATTTTGTGGGACTTATTTTTTTCATCTGAATTTATTTGGTGGTACACTGAAGAAGTGGTCTTCCTGGTGAATATATTTCAAAGAAAATATACTGTGATTTAGACTGAAAGAGTAAATTGTGTGTGTAAGTGTTCTCACATTTACATTTATGCACAGGAGTATTGATATGATAAACACATCTTTAGGCACTCAACAACTCTTAACAGTATGTAATGTAGCAACCCTGTGATCCAACAATGGAACATTTGTGGAATTGGAAAGGACAAAGAAACATTGGAAAGCAAGTTCATTGGCACATAGGGAAAGCATTAGCCAGCAAAGCACTTAGGATGGACAAGCGACCACACAGTTGTAGAAAAAGAATTTTTGAATCTCTCAACACAAAGTCTTGGCTTTGGACTTCCTTAGTTTAAATATTGACTTTTGAAATGAGATGAAAGTTGATATATGCCATGTTGCAATATCTTTCTCACCACATGTTAAGTGTCAGTAATGCAATCTTGTTGGATAACTAGTCCTGTGTTGTTTCTGATTTACAACCCTGGTAATTTTTCTTATTCTGGGAATACATTGCATGAGAATGCATGTTGAGGCTAAAATTAGCTTCAAACCTACATAAGTAAAAGTGAGAATTCTACTCATATAACCAACTTATAAATATTTAGATTTTAAATGATGTTTAAATCTATAGATTTAATTACCTTTCTCAGAGAAATTATCAAAAGAATAAAAATATAAGCATAGAAACAAAAATAGCACCAGGAGAAATTACAATGTAAGAAAATAGAACACTTAAGTACCCATGAACAAATGTAGTGTAAAATTTTTGCTATAAGAAAAATAGACATACATGTCTGCTTATTCAAAGGATAAGGAATATACTATAAAGAAAAAATACAAACTTTTGAATTGGTCCCAATGTTTTTTTTAAATGAGTAATCTATTATAAAGTGGATATTCTTTAAGTCATGAACTCTTTATATTGAGCTATATAGAAAATTTCCCAGTAACTGGGTAATTCCAAAACCTTCACTTGGCTATGTATACATACATAAATGTTCTCAAAGTGTTTATGATTTAATTGTCATGCCTGAGAAATTTTTGCATTTTATTAGCTTTAAAGTACACATAGAAGCTGAAAACCAAAATTTTGATGACTAAATTCAGATTATATGCAGTCATTGAAAAGTTATTTTATACAGGAGGTTTATACTGGAAAACTTTAATGAACACAACCAGCTGTATCCTAAGAGATGGTGTGAGGAAGTTAAGGAGCAGATCTGGAAGTTCCATGAAGAGAATGAGGGCTCTTGAAGAACTGTTAGTCAGTCTTTACTGAAACAATTATTTTATCTTGGGAGGTGAAAAGAGGAGGCAGGAAAACCAAGTGTATCAGATATTTTTCATATATTACAGACACGCAGCAAGGAGAAATCCATGACAAAATCTCAAAGTTGAGTTATATTCAAGCTCTATAAGTTTACAGAAAACTAAAACCATAGAATTAAAGGATAGTTTTATATTTTTGACCAAGACTAAACCTTCTTAGACCTTCTGTATACTCTTTAATTCTGTTATGTAGGCCTTTAACATCTTTCTTGGTTGTGATGATTAATGGCCTTTGAATTGAAAAGGCTGCCCGGAACTAGCACCATTCAGATAGTAGGGCCTCTTATAAATGCAACGTACTGTTAGAGATTATGTACATCAACCACATTTATTGTGATTTTCTAAATCTGCATTTTATTTTCTTATTAACTTCCATTAAAGAACAGATATCTTTCATCTGCAAGTGTTTTTGTCCACATGAGAGAGATTGATTTTCCTTTAACTATTTAATAGAACGGTAAGAACATTCAAAATTCTGCTTATAGTACTGTAAGAGTTCAAAATAAATTATACCCAGAAATTTACTAGAGAATGTGAGACACCATACATAATGGAAGAATGATCATATTCTCTATTTCACTTGAAGGATATCTCCACAAAGGCAATGCTAATAACATTTTAGTAGTTTGATTAATTTTCACATTAGTTGTGTATAGTATATAACTATACTTGTAATTTTACATTCAGGGGATTTTGTATCTTTTCCTTTTAGTCATCTTTGGACTTCCCTGGCATCTCTAGATGTCATTACTTAATAATATGTATGTGGTTTTATTATACTTTATTTGCTTAGAAAGGAAGTGGAAGCTAGAGACAAAGCAATTACAGCTTGCTAGAAACAGAGGCTCCATTCTGCCCAACATCTATGTACCTTACTCCTGACAAGATCTCACTGAGCCTTCACTGGGAGGAACATTATAAGGCTAAGCTCTGTCACATGGCGAGTAATTAAAAAAAGGGGGGTGAGTTTTAGAAAGTTGGGGCTTTTGTTTGTTTTGTTTTGTTTTGTTTTGTTTTGTTTTGTTTTGTTTTAATGAGCTGCTCTTTAAAGCACAAAAAATGAAAACGCTGTATTGAGTTCTGGGCAAAATATGTTTATCAGAAAATTAGATATCCTAGTTTTATCAGATAGGAGAATGTCAGTGAGAAAATTTGCGCTGCCTTTTTCGCCTCTGAAATGTGAGCATAGGGGAATATTTGAGAAGCGGCAGCCTCAAAGTCACTTTATTCTCCCTCAATTAGTATTAGCTTTGATCCTGATGCTGAAACTTGAAGGCAGCTCAGTGGCGTTGGGCAGGTGGCCGGCATATAGCCTCTGGGCCTCTGGTTTTTGAGACAGCTCTAGGATCCATCCTGTGCTAGTTCGATGAGAATTTAAAATCTTTCTTGTTAAGTGTGTTTTACTTTTGGCACCATTATGCTCTTGTTCCCCTGTTCTGTGTTCCCAAGTAATTAGGTCTTTGCTCTATTTCTTGGTATCTACTTTCACTCTCTACCCCAGTTTCTGTTGCCAGATTTCCCTGATGTTCTATATGTTTTCCCCAACTTCACCTTTTACTTGCTATGTCGATTTTCTAGCAGTTTCCCTGGCAATCATAGTTCATCTGAACATTCCAGGTCTCCCTGAATAGCTGCAATCCCTGTGACGACATTCTGACATTGAGACACACTTGCTTGTTTAGAAGCCTGAGATTGCCAAGCTAGTAGATTAGGCTGTTCATTTTGTTCGGAAGCTGAAGGCCTTGATTTAAACATTGGTTAATATTTTCAGAAAACTCTTAGCCCATCATGAAGCCTAGTTTATCCTGACAAAATCCTGATTATTTTTAAAACATCCTATTTGCATTTTAGGATTTGAAGCCTGTTATTGCTGGAATAACAATCGGTGGAGCAGAAAACTTCCTTTTCTGCTTTAGTTTTTCCTTAGCATTTATTACTAACATATGACATATTTCACTTTTGAAATTTGTTTCTCTTTCCCACAAGAATGTAAGCTCTATTTAGGCAGAAAATTGTGTCTGTCTTGTTCCCTTCTGTATCTTTAGTTCTTATCACAGTACTTGGCATACAGTATATGTTCAATAAATATTTGTAGATTGAAATTCTGACTTCATCAAATAATCATGTCATTAAGTTTAGAAGTCTGCTTAGGAGTTAATAATGATCATTGTCTTCTGATTGCTTTGTGGTTCCTTATATATAAAAAGAGTGTGGTACTTTCATGAGTTTTTAAATGTTTACTATACTTTTTAATGTTTCAGTATTTACTGCACTTAAGATTTATAATTATAGATTAATTTTTCATTTACTTGCAGGCCAGGATTATGTTTTTTGTCATACACTGTGTTTTTTTTTTAGCTCTTTAATTATTATTATTATTATTTTTTTTTTTACCTTGTAAGTTTGTTACTATCACCCATACCTTATTAGTTGATCCTAAGACACACTGTCCTAACACATTTTACAATTGCTGAATTCGGGCTATATTTTAATGTCATCATATGACAAGCACAGCATTTTTTCCTCCCAGTGCTGCATAAAATGGTGATTGGCTCCTCATATAAATAATGATATTTTATATGTAATGAAATACTTTTGTTACATTTTAAAGTTTTGGATATTTTTTAAGAATCATTTAAGTTTAATATCTAGAATAATTTCTTTCCATGTGAATGACAAAGCTACTGAGAAACTTCACAAAAATACTTGATAGTCTTCTTTCATATATTTCATATACCTCAATTATGCTAACGAAATGATATTTTGGAGGAGGGTTTGCTATTACCAAATCGAACTAGAGGGAGTCCTTGGTCACCCAACTAGGTATTCCTTCTGACTATGCACATAATGGAAACCTTCACTTGGCAATTTGACAAATGAAACCAGCGCAGCTACAGAGATCCAGAGTTTTAGAACTCAAGAAGGCAGGCCATTGAACATGTTTTTTTCTAAAGGCTTCTGGATTAAGGGGCCCTGATGCTGAGAGTGTAGACAGATTTGAACACCAACCTAGATGTTTCCTAATGTGTGACCTGCTCTATGAAGTGTACTTTTCATCTCTGAAATAAACCAGAGGTGCCCTCTGGAGGCCTATTCAATTTCTTTTAGCGTATCAGAATCATACGTTAAACAAGTGTTTGTGAGGATCTAGAATATATCCCCAGGTAGGGAAGCAAAGAACTTATAAGAGTTATTGGAGAAACTATCGCAGAGTTGTTGGATTTCAGAGAAACTATTTGATACCTCTGATTCAATGATTGACTTCGCAGAAAGTTACCCCAACCTCTCTGGGCTTCAGTACTTGTGACATGAGAGAACTGGACAATCGAATATGATTGATAAAAATAACTGTTTTTCCTCTAGAATGGATGTGCTTTAGAAAGGATAAGTTTGATTGAAGTAAAAAAATATATAATATATTTGAGCATCTATTGATTAGAATAAAGTGATCCCATTGTTGTTTCAACTCAAAGCTGAAAACTAAATCATACCAAGGTAGTTTATTATTCTACTTGTCACTTTTAGGAAAAATAGTTTAGCCCTCACCTCTGTCACCTATGTCAATTAACTGCAGAGTTAAAACATGATGGATAAGCATGTCTGATTCTAATTTAATTCAGAAATATCTCAACTACAGATGACAACTTTGTATATATTTCACTTCCTGATCATGGTGAGCCTGGTACCACAAAGATTAGATTTCATTACTATTTATCTCTTATTGCTTATTTATTGCTAGATTTATTGCTTTTTTATATTTAGTATAATATATATATTTCAGATTAGTTAAATCAACAAAATTCAAGTTTTGTTATATGCAGTATACTTATTATGAATGTATATGTATGTATACTCCTAGTTTTATCACCTCAGATTACCACAGATAACATACAGAGCATTTTTGTAGAACCCAATTCATAGTAGCTGCTAAATATTAGTTTCATAATAGTAATTGATAATCATCACTCTCTAATGATTATTTGGAATTCATTTACTGAATTCAAAATTCAGTCTTTGAATTTATGACTCTTGCTTTTGAAAAATTTCTAAAAATTAAATTACTAACAACAAAAAAGTAGTGTACTGACATCTTAAAGACTCTAGTAATACATCTAAATTGCTTTCTAGAGTGTTTGTATTAATTTATACTTAACTCAGTGTGGACATATGCTTTTTTCCTTCATACCCTTACCAGTATTGAATATTATCAAAACTTACTGATTTATTTAGCTGGAAAGTCTCATTCAGGTCCTTGTTTGGAGAGTTGGGTAGTTTGGGGACTGAATCTGAGTATCTTTTAATTTGCCTTTCTTAATACCTTGAGATTATAACATCTAACCACTTTTTAAAAGTGATTTCATCTGAAGATTTAAAAAAACAGTGTCTTTAAAAAATGCTGTTTTTATTTGTAAAATTTGATCAAAATATCAATTCCTATGTTTAGTAATTTTTATGACATTTCCCTCATGTAGCCAAAATGAGATGTAATAATTTGTGCTTTTCATTTCCATTGTCTCTAGCAGTATAATAAATAATTCCAAACCATAGTGACTTAAAACCACAACAACTGTTATCTCTCAAGTTTTTGTGGGTCAGGAATTTGAGTAGGGGGTTTGGTTGTTTGCTTTGGTTCAGGGTCTCTCAGTATTTGCAGTTAGACAGTGACTAGAGTTGTGACAGTGAACAGCTGAAGCAACTGGAGGTTAGTCAGGCATCTCTCTCTTTTTATGTAATATCAGGGCCTGTCCATCTGGCTGTCCGCATAGGCTAATTTGGGCTTCCTCACAGTACGGCAGCCTCAAGGCAGTCCCTTCTATTAATGTGGTAGCTGAATGCCTCAAGGGGTGAGAGTTATATTGCCCTTTTATGATCTATAAACCTCATAGTTTCACTTATACAGCAGTCAGAAATTTAAGGTGAAGAAACTATCAACTCCAATGGTTGAAGGTGGGAGTGTTGGAGTTACATTATAAGAAGAACATGGTGGTATGGGAGCTTTTATAGTTTTTATCTTTGGGAAATACAATCTGCCACTGTCCGTCCTCTGATCATAATCATTTATAGCCCTCCTACAAGTAAAATATGCTTGTTCTTGCCCTTATAGCTCCTCAGTTTCATTCTATCACTGCCTTAGCTTGAAATCCAGGATCTTGTCTTCTAAATCAAGCCAGGTGCAAGTGAGGCTCCTTGGGTACAGCTGCTTAAATGTTGAAAACACTTGAACTAGAAGTTCTTCTGAAAAGCTGTGAAGAGATGCATTCCCTGGCCTTTACACACCCAACATTCAGTGGTGTGACAAGCATAGGGAAATGTTCTAGCCCCTCCTATAGAAGAGGCCGTTATACTTTATAGCAAATTTAAAACCCAGATGTCCCTACTGCCATTTGCTTAATTAGGGCTCAATCTATTGTTCTTCGTGACTCTTGGTTTCTCCTGCAGTGTTCTCATTTCCATTCTCTGATTCAGCATTCTTCTTACAAAAAAGAATGGAAGTTTGGGGTTTTAAAGGCCAATTTTTACTTTGTATTGCCTAGTATAATTCTTAAAAAAAAATTTTGGGGTTTTTATGTATTTATTTATAATCTACTCTACTAGCAAAAGTCACACCCAGAAAACATTTGAGATAATCATTCCTTTAGTAGGCATTCCCTGTGAGACTGCAGTGTGAAAACATCCTTAAGTTTTTAGTAGCTCAGTCATTTAGAAGAGAAAGTTGGCTACATGTGCCCTTCAGATCCTTAGGAAGCCTTTCCTCTTTCTTAAAGGATCTATGAGGCATCACCTAATTTATTCCCAAGGTGTTAAAAAAGCGTATTTATAGTAAAGTGTGTACCGTCATTTGTAGACCAGGTCTATCAGGCTACACCTGGCATTTTATCTTTTCCTGAAGCTTGCTTTCATTTTGAGACTCTTTTGCTCTCTGAAATGACAGGGAATGAAAAATAGTTTTATTTTCAAATCCAGCAAGTTCTGTCTGTTTTTTACAGTTCCTCCAGATTTTGCTGAAAATGAAAATTTCTTTTTTAACTTACCTTTCTCTACCCACATGTTATTATAAGTAGCAAAAGGAAGGCAGGTCTCTCTCTCAGTGTTCTGCTCAGAAACCCCCTTAGCCTGAGCCTCGGCCTCATTAGGTACGTTTTCTATTTTCCACATCACTGTGGGAAATTGTATTGCTTAATGCTGTGCCACTACCCAACAAGAGTCTCCTTTTTGTACCTTTCAAAATCAAACCCCCATTTCTCTGGAGCCCTAAGAGTCAAACTCTTTGAGGCCCATCAAACTTCCGCTAATAATCTCCTTGAGGCTTTCCTCTGCTGTCTGGTTCAAAGGTAAATACCATATGTCTTGAGTTTACTGTTTTTATTATACCACTTCACTCTGGTATCAAAGTATGTTCCAGTTATCCATTCCTTTTTAACAACTGTAAAACGTAGCGGCTTCAAACAGCCAAAACAAAGTTATCACCTCTCATGGTTTCTGTGGGTGACGATTTTGTGCAGAACGTTAACTGGGTGGTTTTGGCTCAGGGTGTCTCATGTCTTTGCAGTCAGGTCATGTTTAGAACTGGAATGGCAGATGCTGAAGCACTTAGAGGCTGTCCAGACATATCTCTACTCATGTAGTCTCAAGGCCTCTCTGAGTTTTCCACATTGGCTAGTTTGGTCTTTCTTACTGCATCGTGTCCTCTACATAGTCAGACTGCTAAAGTGGCAGCCAAGGGCTTGAACAACACAGATTCTGATGAATGCAGGGGCAGTCGAGTTATATTTCATCACCTGGCCTTGAAGCACATGTGTATTACTTCACCATAGTTGTAAGCTCATCCAGATTCAAGAAGAAAGAATTTCGACCCCACTTCTCAATGGGATATAAGGAGAGCAATTAGGATGGGAAATATTGTTGTGGCCATCTTTGGAAAATAAAATCTTCCGCACTTCTTTGTATCCATTCTTTACAATAAAGATTGTATTAAATCTTTAAGTCCAAAGGTATAGAATAAAGATATAGATGTCAATAGAGAGGTATATAGAGCCTTTTTTATACCAATAAAACAAAACAAAAAACAAAAAAATAAAAATTGACTATTCTTGCTTTCACTGTCAAATTTTAATACTTCTACATTCAGTGGATTTCTAGTTATAGCATTTAATGGGAATCTAAATTTGATGTTTTTCTCTTGGCTGAGCCAAAACTATGATCGTAGGTGGTGCATGTTTTAAGTTATATCAGGTTCTCAGACATGCAGAATTTATGAATGGTAATAGTTTTAACTGGCCAGCTATTGAAACCTTGTGTTTTTGTAAGAAAAGAGGAAAAAATGTTCCCTAAAAATGAAGAGAAATTACATATCCTCCTAAAATCTAGCTCTCCGTAAGTACTGACAGATTGCCCCAATGCTTTTTAAAACTAACCTTTTTAAAATATCAAGCATCGTTTGGTTGAACTTCATGAATATGAGCAGTGAAAACTCCATTAAAGGTGATGAATGTGCAGCTGCTCGCATCTCCTTCCTTCTTGGCCACGCCAGCTTAGTTCATCTTGTCACTACATAAATGAGCCACATGTGCTTTGGACAATTTTTGACTGTTTTGGATGTTTAGTCTGCAGAGGCTGGACTCTGCTCACTGCATCTTAATTGCTTCAGTTTCCCCTCTGCTTTCAGCAACAGTGCTATCCAGCTGAAGTTTGTGCGGGTGAACCAGGCATTGCAGCAGCTTGTGAAAGCAAAGAACCAAAAAGTCATACCTGTGTGAAATATGACTGTATCTTCACAGGGCTATCGAGGACCAGCTTTCGTTTAGTCCTCTTAACAAGATCAAAGGTGGCATAAAATGAATGGAAAATACCAGAATGAATCCTCACAGTTCATTGCAGTTATTGTACCTAGGAAAGCACACCACTTTTAGCAGTCAACTTGGCCTACTGACAATGAAATTTTAGTCATCGCAAAATTGAAAGCGGTGTTACTTTGTGAGTTATTACTATAGTTTGAATGTCTTTTAAAATACATGCAAAGTGTGGTTATGATAAGTCACAGCCTTATTTCACATCATAGCCATAGTTTTGCCTCGACAGTTCACCCTCAGGTAAATTTCTTCTGTGATGTAATATGAACTTAAGCAAACAGCATAGTGAAATTGCCAGTAAGTTTGTTCATTTAACTACAATCAAATTTTTAAAACCTCGAAATTGTCTTTCAAAGTTAGATCATTGGGTAAATAGTAACAAAAAGCAACAAATGACAAAAGAGTATGAAAACATTGAAAACTGGGTCATAAAGTAACATAAAAGGAACATGAGGTGAGTAGATCATTGGAATGTCAAGTTTTGATAAAAAATTTTCAGGCCATTCAATTTACTTCATTTAGAATCTTAATTGTACTATGAAAGTTACTAACATTTAGTTCATTTAGTGTGCTATTATTTATTCACGAAAATTGAACTTATCATTCATTTTAAGTAGGAATTAAAGTGTTCTATTTATTAGTTTTCTACCCAAATTCTAAAACATGTATTTCTAAGGAGGTCATTAACTCATTAATTATCACAGTACTAAATGTGTTATGTATATGTGTTCAACGTTGTATAGGATCAGATAAACCAAAATTTATGAGTAATTTTAAAGCAAACTTTTTAGGCCCTTATATTTTTTGCTTCCCTCCCTTCCATCCTCCCAGCCATCCTCTACATAGCTCCATGAATCTATCATGCCACTCTGCTTCTTAAAATGCTCTGGCTTCTCATTGCCAAGAGTATAGACGTTAAGGTACCTTTTCATGACAGACCAGGTCTTCCATGATCAGGCAGGCCCCTTCTTCCCTTGCTTGCTTTATCTCCTGCCTCTGCCTGCACTGGAGCCTCTGCTACATCCACAGAGAGTTGCTTGTTATTTCTTGCACAGACTATCTTATCTTTCAAGCTATGCTTTTGTTCTGCCTCTTTCTGGACTTGATTCTCCTTGCCTGTTCTCTTACTCACACTGTTAAGGCTTAGTTTCATGACCTCCCGTCCTCCCCAATGAATTAGGTTCTCATATCTTATTATCATTTATGTATAACACTTGCATTGCTTTTATTACTATGCATCATACCATTTGCCGGTGTGCTACTTGGAGGCAGGAGTTGTATCTTATTTGCTTTTATATGTTATAGGTGCTTGGTGCATATTAGATATTCAGAATTGTTTACAGAGTAATTGAATGATTTATGACCCTATCTTATTTTTCATCTGAGTCTGCAATCTTTAATCATTGAATCTTCTTTCTCTTTGATCCAGCCTTCTTGTTTGGAGCATAGCAGTACCTCTCATTTCATATTTTCAGGTATCTTCTCTTTATTTTACCAAGAAGATATAGGATGGTAGTCAGGGCTTGGAGGTAGTAATGTATATTTCCAGAAGCTCATATTAACAATATGCTGCTTCAATGTCTGTTACCTTCAATAGTGGAAGGTTAAGTCTTCATTATACATTCTTTAATTAGGTGTTTGTTTAACACCACAAAGGTACTGTGCATATGGAAAATGCATAAAACATAGTTCCTGATTTCAATTAAAGTATTTTCTACTAGAAAGGAGAAGCCAGGTATAATGCAAGTTGGGAATGTTGTGGTTTTTCTAAAGGTACGGAAAGAATTCAAAGGTGGTTTTGAGATAGAAAGATTACCTTGGCTGGCTGTATCAGATAGAGCTTTAAGAAGAAAGAGTTGAGTAGAAGTTGTCATTCACTTTACTCACGTTTGAATTCCATGACAATGGACTGTGCAAAAAATGTCTTCTGCCTTGAAATTCCTTTAAGAAAAATTGGTGGTAATGTAATATTTGTATATGCAATTTTGATAAAATATTGTTCAGGTTATATAAATAAAGGAATATCATAAGTTTATCTTTTATAGAGTGATTAAATTTTAAATAAAATTTCTTCAAGTAGTTAATGTATTTTAATACACAGAAACTGGAGGAAATGCTGTATCAGCAGAACTCTTAGGACTATAGTACCACACGATAGTTTAAATTGAATTCTTGCTGATTGGTTTGCTTTCTTGGAATGTGACCGGGGCTTGATTGCTTTTCCTTTTCTTACAATTTAATTTAGGTTCCTTAGTTTATGCGTGATTATTAACTGCTCGAAAAATAAGAACTTATATTGATACTAAGAATTGAAAAATATAACCCTTTCCTACGATTAGGAGACTTCATTTTCCACTAAATGCCCTCCAAGAAAAGGTATGCCATTGTGTTTATTTGAACAATAGAAATGAAGTTTGTATGCAATAAATGTATCTAAATATTTTAATCTATGATAATTCTCAAATTCCAGCATTCCTAGTAAATCAATCCCATTTCTCCTAAAAGGTTATTTCCCAGTGCAGTTTTAATGGGTGAACTCTTATCAGAATTACATGTCACAAAATTATGTGCCATTTATGGCAGATGGGATCGAATACATATGTGACCCATTCTCCAGGAATCCCATGGTCACTGTTACAAATAAAAGAATAATGTAAGTGAATTTCATACTGTCCAAATGTTTTGTGTATCCTTTTCCTCTCAAGAGATACGAAGTTATTCACAAATTATAAGGAAATGTATTCTAGAATTTACAGGGGAAATACAAAAGCAGTAAATCAGGAATGGAAGTAATCATTTTGGGCCTATCCAGAAAAACTAATTTTCACATAAATAAATTTTTTGAATTTTTAGAGGGAAGTATTTTAATATTTGCTTTCATTTTTGTTGTTCCTAAGGAGAATTTGCTTTTGAAACTAACATTCCTAAGGTGTATTCTTCCATTTTTACCAAATATCAAGATAGAAATTAAACAGTTTAGATGCCCAATAGAAATTTCATTTGAAATTTTAATCTTTCAGTGGCTGCTTATGTAATTAGACTGAAATTTAAATTCCTCACTGTGGCTTAAATTGGTGCTTCCCAACCTGGGCTGCAGGTTATAATGACATGGAAGGCTTTAAAGAATACTGGTCTCTGGCCTCTACTTCATGGTTCTGATTTAATTGGCCTGGGATGTGGCCTGGGCATCTGAATTTTTAAAAAACATGGTAGGTGATTCTAATGTGCAGCACAGTTTAAGAACCACTGGCTCAAAACACCCACATCATCCAGTCACTGTCTAATTATTTGACCTCATTATGTGAGGACTCTTCCTCCTCCCTACCCTTTTTTAAATCACTTGAATAGCAAGAATACTATCATTATCCAAGTAGTGTGTGTGTGTGTGTGTGTGTGTGTGTGTGTGTGTGTGTGTGTGTAGTACCATTATCAACAGAAATATATGCTCCAAATTGGAAGACCAGTCTGCCCCCTAGAAATTACTATTCTTTTCTACTGGAAAATAATTTCTCCTGAGGTACGGTCCCTCTGGTGTTCTTAAAAAGCATAGTAGTGAGGGCCAAGGATTTAATGTGAAAAGACCTGAATTCAGTTTCTGTCTGTTTCTTTCAAACTTGGACACATTGTGCTGTTCTCTTACTTGCTTGGAGCACTTGACCTTGAGGACATGTTTTGAGGTTCCTGTACTTCTAAAGTATTCTTTCATAGTCTCTACTGCTGTTATATAAGCATGAAGTATGAGTAGCAGTTTGTATATGCTTTTGCAAACACAAATACTTATACAAAACACTTATTTTGATTTAGTGGTTCAATATAAATTGTCTTCAAAATAAAACAAAACAAAAATGTAAGCAGTTGATTACTAAATTGAGGTGCTATTTGTTAACATTATTTCATCTTTTTATTGGGTCATGAAAAAATGTATGTGTATTCTTTATTCTTATGTCTTCTACTTTTACCATTCGTCTATCCTCAGCCTACCTCTAGCTCTATTCTTGGTCAATGTAGACTGGATACCAGAATGAAATGAATTAGAGGAAGAGAAAAAAAGCCTCAAAGTGCACTGTTATGCAGTTTCCAACTGCTCCAAAATAGTCTAATGAAATTAAAGCTTACAAAAAATAGAAAGATTGCTCCAGTCCATCTCAAAGTATGATTTAATTCGCTTGAGCAAATATATTGTACCTGAAAATATTCAAATCCACCAAAATACAGAAAAGATGTTTTTCATTTTTAGTCTCGTTTTCTGTATTACTCCTTAGCTACTTTTGACAATACATTTCAAGAAAATTTCAGGTCCTGTCCAGCAGACAGCCAATAGAAATATTTTATATGTGAACCAAAAAAGAGCAATGGATAGCTCGCTTATTTCTGGTTAAAATTACTTTGCTTTATTCTTTACTTCTTCTTTTTGAAATATGTTTTGATTGGAAAAAAATGGCATTAAAGTGAATAATTATATTCCTCAGCTTTACAATTTAAATCCTCTGCATAAAAACAGATTCATCATAGAGCACTAAAATAAACCAGTGTTGTTTTTATTTCATCTTATGAATGATCAGACGTAATGTACATTCCTATTTTCACTGCCTGTTAAATTTAATCATTCAGTGATATTTTTATGAGCTACTGCCTTATGATTAATGAATAGTAAAAAACTCAGCTTAAATGTGGTAGACAAGTATTTCCCTCCTCCATCGAGTTGGTTTTTCCTGAATACTTCCTGGCTGTGATGTCTACCCTTTCCATCCTAAGGAATGTATGGTATAGCTTTTAGGGGAGAATCCCCCAATCTTTTCTGCTCTCATTTCTGCTGACATAAGTCCCTCTGCTCTGGGGTATTTCAGGACCACTGTCATGACCCCTCCAGCCTTAGAGAGAACACCTATTACTTTCTCAAGATTCCAAGTCCACTGTCCAACAAAATATACTGTATTTTTTTTTTTGCTAGAAGTAAATATTCCATTAAATTAATGTCACATAGCTAATCATGGGTATCTGTATAAATGGAAAGATTCTTGAATTAGTTGCTCTTCAAAAAATAACACATTGAGAGTATATGTCACCTTTTCATCTTTTGGTGAAAATCATTTTATCTTTGTGATAAAAAATCTAATTCTGAAATTCTGAAAATATAATTAAAAATTTTCATCATCATAAAGATTCTTATTGTTGCATAGACTTAATCTAATTTCCATATTGGAGTGGTGGTAGAAAAAGTTAAATTAGGATCATTTCCTTAATTTTAGGAAATGGATATTCAAGCACGATGATTTTCAGAATTATACTTTTTTAAAAGTAGGGAATGCCTGGAGTTATATTGCAAATGAATAGATATTTTGTTTAAAAAATCTTTTGATATGGTTTTTAGTATTATATAAATATATGTGTGGTTTTGAGAGGAAAACAAATGGAAATACCGATACATAGCTAGGGACATGGATATTATTATTAAGCATGAAGAGACATTAGTATAGCTTTAATATAAGTCCAGTTAGCAATAACTATCAAGTAAAAATAACTTGATATTCCTGATGCTTTTCACTCTTTATTATTGCCTTATTTTATTAAACATAATAGAACTTTATTATTGATTCTGGTTATATGAATTTCAGAATAATTTCTATTTAGAAATGATAAGATGTTTAGTTTAGTTTGATGTCGGTTGGTATAACGTCAAATGGAAGTTAAAAAGGACATACATTCTTTGCTATGGTTCTCTTTACTATTTCTCTTCTTTTCAATTTATATACAACATTGTCCTAGTTGAAAAGAACAAATGACCTTTTTATTAATTGTGCAGTCAGTACTTCTCAACCTAATCATGGATAAGTGCTTACAATAAACTGGCTGCAGTAAAGGTTAGTAGACCTATGTATGATTTTCCTGTGGGCTCCCGGGAGCCCAAAGTATTTATTACTTGAGAACAAAGAACCTTAGAGTTAAAGGCAAGTGACTCTGCATTTGATATGACTAATAGTAGCCTATAGAGGAAAAACAAGGAGAAAACATTCCATAGCTTGCTTCTAAGTAAGCACGTTGTAGAGTCAATTTTCTTTTTTGTCAGTCATTTACACTGAAAGTTACATATTCCCTCAGGTCTTTTTGAAAAATGACAACAAGCTTGGATTACTAATATTTTTCTTGTACCCATTTACCCCTGAAGAGTATCTCTTTATTTACAATGTTGGATAAATTTGTAGTATTCATATATGATTAAGTTTGTCAACAATGTATTTTAAAATATTCACTACTTAATCATTTATGTTTGCTTTTTTCACCTTAACTTCAAGAAAGCATTAAATTAAAGCATTAGTGTAACTGGATTACAATTTCAGTTTTCTAATATCGATCTGACAGAGTACTTCATTATTACCAAACTAAGAACACTAATATAAGTACTTATCATAATACTGAATAGAGGATTAGTACATTTTCTTTGTAATTGCATTTTTTAAAAGTTTCTTCAAACTTTCCCTGTTGAAGCTGTAAGAGAATTCAAATTGTTAGTTTAAAAAAACGATATACCAATAAATCAACTATTTCTAATTTCTAATCTTTCATTTGGTTATTTGTTTATTCATTTATTCAGCTAACAAGTGGCTGGCTATATCTATGCCAGGTACAGCAAGGTGAGCCCTTGAAAATATGTTTTGAGCATTATTTGGTTCTGAAATTATATTTATTGTAAAGAATAAATAGCCCAAAGGCCAATAAGCACATAAAAAGATGCTTAACATTGTTAGTCATTAGAAATACAGATTAAAACCATGATGAGATTCTACTTTATATTCACAAGTATTGCTGTAATAAAAAAGGCAGATTATCGCAGGTGCCTGTGGAGAAATTGGAACCCTCATACATTGCTGGTAGGGACATAGAATGGTACAGTTTCACAGTTCTTTACAATTTTAAACATAAATTACTACATTACTTAGCAATTTCACTCCTAGGTATTTATAAAAGAGTAATGAAAACACATTTATGTTAAAACTTGTACATGAAAGTTTATAGCAGCATTATTTATAATAGTTCAAAAGTGGAAACAACTCAAATATTCATCAGCTGATGAATGATTAAGTAAAATGTGGTATATCTATATAATAAAATAATATTCAATGAAAAAAGAAATGGAGTACTGATACCCAGGGACACAGATACTAATTTTAAACTTACTTTATTGATGACAAAGCTCAGATTATATGATTTCTATAACTTGATAGATGAAAACTCAAGTCAACTTGACTTCAAATGCTTCACCTCTACACTGTAATGAATTGTTTTGCTTGTTGTTTTAAATTGTTACCTTATCTTTCTTTCTCTTTTCTTCATGACCAGTTTGGAAACATTGATTCCATATCTCACTTCACTTGCTTACCTTTCACCTCCAATGGAAACAACTCAGCCACCAATGCTCTCTTTTTTAATACCTATTTTGCTGAAATGTAATTTGTATACCATAAAATTCATGTTTTTAATATGTACAATTTGAAGATATTTAGTATCACAGGGCTTTCTGAATGTTGTGTGTAATGGGCTCTTTTTAATCCCTTTTGGTCTTTCCATGGCATTTGACACTGTTGACCACTCTCTCCTGAATACTCCACCCTCATTCACTCCTTTTCTCATTTTCTCAGTCCTTCTCCTACTTGCATTTATAGTCATTCTACAGTCTTTGTGGGCTTCTCTTCCTTGACCCACCATTAAATGCTGGGCTGGGTTACTTCTCATTATATGCTGTCACTGAGGGACCTCATGGATCCAGGAACCATCACTGTTACATGGCTCACAGTCTCCAAGTTATTTATACAGCACATGTTTACTGTGCCTTTATTATCTGCAAGACTCACTTTAGGCACATAAAATTTTTGCTATCATTGAACTTACATTCTATTGGGAGAGACAAACAATAACAACCAAATAAAGAAAGAGGTTTATAATTTTTAATAGTATGGTAATGGTAGGGTTCACTGAGGTGCCATTTAAACAGAGACTTGCAGGAGGCGAGGGAGTTAGCCATGAAGCTGTCTGCAAGAAAACATATTAGAGAGCATGAGCAACAAAATGAAGGACACTAAGGGGCAAACCTGTCACAAACATTTAAGGAAGTGGGCTAGAGGGCTGTAGCTGATGGGGTCAGAGACATAATAAGGAGGCAGATCAAGCAGCACTTTATGGATTGTTATGGAAGTCGAGCCTTTACTCTGAACGAAATGGGGGTGCAGGCAGGGTTTTGAGTAGAGGTGAATATTATGTGTGATTTTTTTAAGTGACTACTTTGGTTTCTGTGTTGAGAATAGAGTATATAGTGAAAAGTTTTCAGGCCCCAAAACAAGAGTATAAGGCTACTGAGTTGATAACAGTCTTCATCTCTCTCGTATATAGATCAGTTTATTTAAATGCTTTATGAACATATTCACAGATTTAACACAGATACTTCTAGTTCATCCCATTCAAAGGCTAACTTCATCTTCTTTTCTTTGCTTCCTGTTCTAAGTCATTCCTTCTTTCTGTAACCTCTGCCTTGGCAAAGAACCAGCTATCTGAAGGAGGAGCCACCTTTGAATTCTTAAAGACTCAATTTTTTTTTTTTAGAACAGTTTAAGGTTCTAAATTCAGTAAAATTCAAAGGAAAGTAGAGCGATTTCCCATATATCCTCTGTCCCCACATGTAACACCTTCTTTATTAACAATGTTCCCCACCAGAGTGGTACATTTATTATAATTGATGAGCCTGCATTTTCACATCATTATCACCCAAAGTTCATAGTTTAGGGTTCACTCTTTATGGTATACATTCTGTGCTTTGGGACATGTAATGACATGTATCCATTATTATAATGTCATACAGAGTATTTGCACCAGTACTTTTGCTGTTGCCCTAAAATCATCTGTGCTCTGCCTATTTATCCCTCCCTGCCCCAAATCTCCACCCCCCACAAATGTTGATCTTTTTACCCCCTCTGTAGTTTGCCTTTTCTAGGATGTCAAATAGGCGGAATTATGTAGTATGTCGTCTTTTCAGATTGCTTCTTTCACTTAGTGATATGTATTTAAGATTCCTCTGTGCTTTCATAGCCTGATAGCTCATTTCTTCTTAGTGCTGAATAATGTTCTATAATTTGGATGAACGACAGTTTATTTACTTACCTACTAAAAGGCATGTTGTTAGTTGCTTCCAAGTTTTGGCAATTATGAATAAAACTGATAAAAACATTCATATGTAGGCTTTTGCATGGACATGAAAAGTTTTCAACTCTTTTTGGTAAATATCAAGGAACATGATTGCTGGTCACATGGTAAGAATATGTTTCCTTTTTAAGAAACTGCTAAACTGTCTTCTAGAGTGGTTGTACCGTTGTGCATTCTCACCAGCAATGAATGAAGGGTCCTGCTTTTCTGCTTTCTCACCAGCATCTGGTATTTCCAGATTTGGGTCATTCCAATAGTGTGTAATGGTATCTCATTATTGTTTTAATTTGCTTTCCCTGCTGAGAAATGTGATGTGCAGTATTTTTTCATATGCTTACTTGCTATCTGTATCTCTGGTGAGGTGTCTGTTAAGATCTTTGCAACATTTAAAAACTTGGTTTGTTTTCATACTGTTGAATTTTAGTATAACATTCCTTTA
Organism: Eonycteris spelaea; assembly: GCA_003508835.1. Lineage (NCBI taxonomy): Eukaryota > Metazoa > Chordata > Mammalia > Chiroptera > Pteropodidae > Eonycteris > Eonycteris spelaea. The sequence continues at coordinate 4,388,639 of PUFA01000074.1, read as the reverse complement.
TTAGATAAACCTTTTGTAAATATTTTCTCCTGGTCTGTGGCTTGTCTTCTCATTCTCTTGACATTGTTTTCTGCGAGCAGGAGTTTTTAATTTTAATGAAATCTAGCTTATCAATTATTTCTTTCATGAATTGTACCTTTGGTGTTGTAACTAAGAAGTCATTGCCATATGGAAGGTCATCTAGGTTTTCTTTTGTTATCTTCTAGGAGTTTTATAGTTTTGCATTTTACATTTAGGTCTGCTATCCTTTTTGAGATAATTTTTGTGAAGGAAATAAGATCTTTCTCTTGATTCATTATTTTGTATATGAATAGCAAGTTGTCCCAGAACCATTTGTTATAATTATCTTTGTTCCATTATATTGCCTTTGTTCCTTTGTCAAAGATCAGTTGACTGTATTTGTGTTAATCTGCTTCAAGGCTGTAAATCTCTCCTATTCATCTACTTGTCTAATCTTTCTTTGATGCCACACTACCTTGATTGCTGTAGCTGTATGAGTCTTGATGTCGGGTAGTGTCAGTCTTCCATCTTTGTGCTTCTCCTTCCATATTGTGTTGGTTTTTCTGGGTTATTTTGTTTCTTTCTGTAAACTTTAGTATAGGTTTGTCCATACACACAAAATAACCTCCTGGGACTTTGATTGGGATCGCATTGAATCTATAGATAAAGTTGGGAAGAACTCACACTTTGACAGTATTTAGTCTTTACATCTGTGACTCATGCGTTCTCTTCATGTGTTCCTTTCCCTTCATTCACATTGAAGATAAAACTTTTTAAGTTCTCCTTAATTAATTTTGTCTACTGGTTTCCACTGATTAATATATTAGTCTTTTCTTTGCTACCCTTTTATACTCAAAATTATTGCAATTCCTCAAAATGCAGGTTAAGATTCATTCTTTTCTTTCCTCATGAGGGCACTGCTGAGTCCATTTCCTTGCCTGGCCTGGGCAGCCTCTATATCTTATTTAAATGACTAACAGAGAGACAGTATGTGGTACTCTAATCCAGTCAGATTTGGGTTGAAATTCAAATCAACTGTTTATTAGTTACATAATTTCAGACAAGCCACTTCATAACTCTTAGCCTCATTTTCTTTATCTTAAAAAATGGCAAAAGCATACCCATTGGCCAGAGTTGTTTTTAGTGTTAGAGATGCTATTTCTAAAGCCCCTAGTAGGTGGTAGTTGCTCAATAAATAAAAATAATACTCTTCCTAGAACACATGCTTCAGAAAGACAAGAGGAAACTTATCTAAAGTTCATAATTTTTATCAGGGCTCTCTCTTTGTATTGTAGAGTTCTGGGGCTTTTGCTAAATGCATAATGTCATGTATCTGCCATTGCAGTATCATATGGTATAGTTTCACAGCCCTAAAATCTTAGAAGTAGAAAGGTGATGAAAAGTTTTATGTACCAGGTTGAAAACTTGGGTTTTATACAGTAGACTAGCAGTATTCAGCTATTTTGTTCATAGACCCTCAAAGAATTTTTTAAAACTATGTAACCACTCACACATTACCAAGTTAACATCTACATTTTTTCACCTGTGGTAAAATATGTACTTGCAAAGAATTTAATTTCCACCCTGTTGGAAATATTGACATTTTAAAATAAAACTTATATCAGCTATTTTAAGAATACACATTGGAATCTAAATCCACAGCAATTTAATAAAACTGTTTTCCTTCTAAATAATAATGAATAGACTCTTCTGTTAGAACCTGAAAATTATGCATTACTATTTTATTTTTTGACCTTTATTTTCATCTCACTTCCTCATAGAAATTTTATGCAGCATATTTTATAGTTAAAAGTCTTTAACTGTTTACCTTATACTTCTTTGCAACAGAAATTTAAGTATTAATTTAAAATTTAAAATTGTTAAATTTTCTATGACACCAGGGCAATAGTAAGGTTTGGGATGCATGAGAGTGTGCCTTTCTTTTGTAAAGTAAGAGGAAGGTTCTTGTGAATAAAGCATTGCTTTTAGTCAGATCTACATTAATAAAGAGCTTATGTAGATGAGAATTTGGACATTGACTCCATTAAAACTATCCATTCAATTGATAACTAAAAGAAACCACTCTGAAAAGGTAACATAATATGTGATTCCAATACATGGCTTTCTGAGCAAGGTACAATTGTAGAGAGAGTAAAAAGGTCAGTGATAGCCAGGGTTTGGGTGGGGGAGGATGAGTAAGTGAAGTATGTTCTTTAAAAAAAAAAAATTTAAACTATTTCCTGCTTCACATTCTATGCTCCAACAAGAACTATTTTAGTTTCATATCACGCTTTTTCCTGCCTCTTTGTCTTAATTGTCTTTCCCTTCTGCGTCTTACTGCCTTCTATTCATTTTGTAAGATGCAGAAGTCTCTCAAAGCTTCACCTCATACTGGCTCAGATGCCCATGTCCATGCTCCCTTGCTACCCTCCTATAGAGTCTTCATCATCACACTAATGCACTGTTTTTTAATTAGTTTTTTTCCCCTCTGAAATTGTGCTGTAAAACCCCAGAGAGTAGAAATTATTTTATCTTTGTCTCTTTAGCACCTTGCTATATACCTCTCCTGGCAATATATTAATTTATTGGGCAAATATAATTATTGAATGAAATAAGACAAGGTGATTTTAATTGTTAGAAAGTTAATTCTTGAGCATAACTTTTTTGGGGGTCAATTAAACTGTAAAAGGCTAATTTTCTTTTATGCTAGTTATTTTTTTGGCTTACTGGTAAGATTCACAGTAAGATTTCACATGAAGATAGGATTTTGAACCTAAAAATGAATTTGAGAACCACTCTTGTAATAGAAGGAGCAGGCACTCTGAGAGCAATTAGGCAAGGACTCTGGTTTTGGCTCTGTTGCAGACTTGCCATGTGACCATTGGTAAACTGGTGGTGGGGGGTACATCTTCTCATCTGTAAAATGAGTTCGTGACCAGATTATTTCTAGTTTCCTTTACCATCGGTTTAATCAATAGAGGGGATTTCAATAGAGCAAACATAGGATTATTCTTGGCAAGAAGAATAAAAAATATGAACTTGATTTATTTTCTAATTATTGATATTATGGACATTGTATGCGATGTATGTATGTAATGATAACCTTGTTCATATCACCTGCAAACTATATAGCATCATGGCTTAGATTTTATTCTTAATCTAAAAATATAAAATAATTGACATTTTTATGACTGAAAATCTAATAGTAGTTAATATAATTACATCAATTCATGTAATTTTTACATTATATTTTTTCACTAAAATAAATAATTTAATTTGATTAATATTATACTTTCCAATGTATTTCTGTGATTCTGAAAATGAATTTATGTTGAAACATCTCTTTTTCACCAGTTCCTCAGTCTTATTCAATGAGAGGCAGTATTAAAAACAATTACAAAAATATTTTTCCACATCTTCTGGCCAGTCATAGTATATAGTAGTGATTCAGTTTCATAGAGCTTGACTGAATGATATTTAGGCATGTCTTTTATAAAAGGTTTGAGGTTATGTTGTTTGGCCAAAACAAAGGCAGTGTTTCCTTTCTTGTCTTCTACTTCGCCCAGCCCCCCTTCTTTCCACCTGCTTGAGGAAAACTATTTCTTCAGACAAACCTCATAATTGCCCTTCTGTGCCTGATTTGGGCCTCAGAAAAGGCCCATAGCATCTGTAAAGCTGGCAGCAAAATGGTATTTCCAGGCAGGCACAGGGTTGCTGGGTGGTGAGCCAATCCACAGCTTTGTCTGAGCAGCTGAGAACTTTGCCGGAGTATTACCGCGGTGTTCAGTAACACAGACCTGTGCCATGAGCAAGTAAAGCCCTGAGCAAGTGTCAGGGTCAATATTTATAGACCACTACGTAGCTTGCCTTGCAGAGAGAGAAAACGAGAGAGAAACACGCACACAGAGGGCAAGGCAAAAAAGACTGCAGCGGAGGGGAACTTTAATTTACATTTTTTTTTTCTTAAAAAAATTCTTTTTAACTGTCAGGTTCAAACTTCTGCTGAATCATAACCATTTGCTGCTGAGCTATGACAAGAGAGGAAACAAAAAGTTAGACGAGCAAGCCTGCCATAAGTGAGGAGGTAAGTAATTAGCCAGCTCAGTCTCGCTTTTACTCATAAACTCCATCTCCCTGTTGGCTGCTCTGCATCAGTAAGCACAGGGCTGTGTGGCATGTTAAAGCTAATAAGGAGGGGCTGCCTGCTGTTTAAGAATGTTCTTGGTGGCAGTGTAGTTTTGTGTGCTGTTCTGAAAATTGCTCTGTACATTCATAATGCAGTTAAATACTGTGGGCAGTGGGAATGGCTCTCAACATTGATTTCATGTTGTGTCCTATCGAGTTTCTGTTTCCTAATTCTATCAAACTCGAAGTCTTCTTATTGGCAAATTCCTTCGGTATTAGTGTTAAAACAGGAAGTTTTATAAGTTTATAGTAGTCTAGAAATGGAATTCAGATTAACATGTGAAGACACAGCAGACCTTGTCAAAATGTGCAATTGACATGGGGTCTTTTTTTTTTTTTAAGTCATGTCCATTTGACAGTGCACTAATGTGAAATAATGACTAATTTTGGGACTAGAGAGAACCAAGAGTGATTAAAAAGTAGGAATAGTCTTAATCCAACGTGCAAAAGGCTCAGCCTTTAGGAGAGTTTCTCAGCTTGTCCCAGTGACTTGTGAGATTGGTTCCTTTAAAATGTGATTCTCTGCTAAGACATTAAATTAACATCTCTTGCTGCACATTAGTAGTTTGTTTTTTCCTTTATCATTTGTAGCACTTTTACACATTACTTGGTATGTTCATAGTGCTGTACTGTGTTCATTTATCATCGCCATATATGTGTCCCAGATTAAGAATAAAAGCAATGGTGCTGAAGGGGACAGAAAAATTCTTTTCTATTATTTTCTGATTTAGGGAACTTATGAAATATGTTTTATATCTATTACATGTAGCTTGGAAAGCAAATATGTTGGTATCGGCATAACATTATTCAAAACTTATGCATTAGACACAGTGAAAGTTTTCCAGTTGTTTTTCGTTTGTTTGTTTTTTTAATTGTGGAAGATAAAAATTAGCATGATATTTAAAATCTTCAGGTTAGGTTACTATTAGATTGTAGTTGATTATAGTTTCAAAGGTTTTCTGTACTATATATTTAAGATAAAAACAAAATAATGTTAAGATTGCTAAACTGTAGGCCAACAGAAATACAAGGAAAAGCTAATTCTCTGGCACAGTTTGTGTTAGGGCTAATATGTAGGACCCAGCTCATTCCAAAATGAGTTAAACTACATCTAAAACAGCAGGTGGAAAAGATCTTAATGTAAGTAAACATCTTAAAATGAGGTTGATCGTTGTAGGCTCTCACTTTTTAAAAATTATACGTAACTTTTAAAATAATGCAAAATATTTTAAAATCAATTTTATTCAGAAATGCTTTAAGGCTAATCTACCTAAGTTTAAATATATTTTTACATTTATTTAATGCTTGTTTTAGTCTCTGAATCAGGCTGTTTTTTTTTGTGTTGTGTGTGTGTGTACTTTTTCTAGCTCTGCCTACCAGTTAATTAATGAGTTTGATTTAGGTTTTTGACAATAAATAGGTTTATTTTGAAAATGCGACCATGATTGATCTAGAAAGCCATTTCTCAATTAAACTTTTCTTTGCTACTGCCTCTGGGAAATCTCATGGTCAAGATTTTGATTTTAGTCCTTTATTCAATATCTTTTATTTATTTACTTTATATATGGCATAAATATATGATATTGCTTTCTTACACCTTTTTTATTGGTTTTATTTTTAGTCCTTCTGCTGTGTTGTTTCTGCAATACCTTATGAAAATTTGGGACAGAAACAGGCCAAATAAAATTATTACAATAAAAAGAAACTAAAGAGTGCTGTCCCTCTAATCAAGAGAAGAAATAGAAAATGTGATATTGGTTCACAGTGTCTAAAATGGGATGTATTTTGGTTGAAGACCAGTTGAACATTTTAAAATTTGAAATGCTGTCTTAATATTAATTTTGGCTTCAATATCAATCTGATATTGGTTATTTATCATATTTGTAAATCATATTTTATATGTAAGTATATTTTTAAAATAAATATAGCACCTATGTATCATGTGTTTAACTATCTATTGAAGGAAGATTAGTGAATTTAGCTTGAAATATTAATATTAGCCTTCTGATGGATCTCACTGTCCTTAGGCCCATTTGCTTGACTACCAGTCCTTCACTGTACTACCCTTAGAGGGATCAATCTATGCTCCCAGGAGCACTTCACTTTCCTGTTAAAAACACTCCCATCCCTTGCTCTCCATTGCTTGTAGATAAAGGTCAGTCTTTATGGTATAATAAGCCTCTTCTAGATCTACTTTTGTTCTGTGTTCATTTTTTGCTATTTCTTCTGGGCTGTTTTCCACATCTCTCTTGCCCACCCATGAGAGTATTTTCCTTTCTTCTGTTTTATGCACCAGCAATATTGAACATCTTGTATTTCTCAAAACAATCCATATTGCCTTACTCCTTTCCGGAATTGTATGTTACTCCCTCAATCTTGGAAACCTCTTTCTGGTCTTGTATTTCAGCCTCAATGAAGGCATTTCTGCCCTGGATGCCTGCTGGTCCAATGTCAGTCTCTGTGGTGGCTTCCTGTATAGACCTCTGTTGCAGTATTTGGCAAAGTCTGGTGATAGTTTTGTGCTTCTTTTTCCACATGAGACTGTTAGCTATTTGTTGCTAGGTTTAATTTTTTTTTCTTTTAATATTCCTCCAAGACCTAGCACACAGGTATTCAAGAACTTGGACTAAAGAAAAACTTTATCATATTTATCTTAAACCCACTTTTCTGTATAGATTTTTTTTTATTTTAAGAAATTTAAAACTTTGATTAATTAAAGGAAAGCCCTTGAAGTAATGGAAAATGCTTTTAAAACAATAGCAATACTTTTTCAAAAAAAATTATTTTGTTTCTCTTCCTACTATCAATCACAGAAATGTGTGTATGTGTTCATCCATGCACTCAGAAAGTTATTTGAATAACAAAAGTTCAAAATTATATTAGTTAGCACATAAAATTCAGGTTATACAGCTCTCGAATATTTTTATATTAAGTTGACAACATCTATCAAAAAAATCTGCTAGTTGCGCTTCCATATGGACTGCTGTGATAAGTTAAATGATGCCCCAGCAAACTGAAGACAGTTTTACACCTTCCAAGGGCTCAGGAAGAATTTCAAGAGAGAGTAGGGCCATCATCATGTATCCTACAGAATTACACGATGGAAAGGTCACCACCATTACCTATAACAGTGTACCACTTAATTTTACTGTCTATTTTATGGTTGAGGGTTTTAAAGAAATAACAGAAAATCATGGTTCAAACATTCTTAAACCTAAAGGGGATATTCCATTTCAGTCAGAAGAATTTGTTCCTCAAAGTAGGAATGTTGAAAGAAAAGGATGTCAATGTCTAAAAAAGTAGTTGAGAAACAGCAGCTGTTTCTTTTAGTTCTGATATTCAATAAAGTAAAATTTATTTTGTTTTTATTTTACTACTCTATTGTACATAAATACATTGAACGTGAAACATTTTGTAAATTAGTAACAGTTGTAAAGCTTCATGTGCAATTGAGAGTAATTCACAACTTTTATTTTGATTATTTTTAGTTCTTAGTGTATGCTACCAGAAGTTTCTATTCTGTTGAAGCCTTATAAACCTCTTCCAGACATTGACTATGACTCATGTTTGTTTAACCTTGAATTGTATCTGTCTTAGGAATGAAAACAAGATTGGTATTTTCATAGGAATTGGTAGTTTTAATTTGCTTGAAGTAGATCATAATTTAATATAGAATTTTTTTAGATACATTTTGCCCACTATCCTATAGTTAAATGGGTATGAAGAAGGTGCCTTACCATAGAGTTCCAAGCATAAATTTTATATATCTCAATGTCATAGCAAATAATTTAAATACTATAAAACTGGAAGACTGGGGGTTCCTTTGGTCATGGACATAGGTATACCTAGTTCCCATCAGCCAGTGATGAGAGAAACCCAAAGTTGCCTCAATATTAAAAAAAAAACATATATTGTAAAAACAAACAAAAGCAAAAAATACCACCACAAAACCAGCATCAAGAAGAGGTCAAAGAACTTTGTGGTTAGAATGAGGCATAAAGGGTTTTGACAAAACGATAAAGTCTTGTTTTATTATTGTTAACAGCTTAGATTGCCAGTCAAAGATTTTCCCTAACTGCAAGGCATAGAATGCATAGAGTATTAGAGAAGAAGAAGAAATTAATCATGAAGGTGGAAACTTAAAGCTCTTCTGCTTCAGTTATTTTATTTTGTAGATATGGACAAATGTGGTGGGTACAAAGAGGTAACATAACTTGCCAATACCAGCCTTTCAAGTAGCTAGTTAAGATTTTAATTTTAAAAAAGAAATAATTACTAAGTTTTATCACTATGGCTTTTCCTAGCTTTTTTGTGATTGCTCTATTTTTATTCTATATCTAGCACACAAACCTTAATTTGTCATATCTCTGTGTTTTATATTACATTAGACTCCCTTACATTATTTCATAACTCCTGAAAGTTAAAGCTAATAATAATTGCCCCCAAGTGGGATGGAGTACTTTTCCACTCATAACTATAGTTAAAATAGTTAGATGACATATCCTTTCTGACTTTCCTATTTCACCCTTTCTTTTTGGTAGTGCAGCCAGATTTATGTCCCATAACTGTTCTCCTTTTTTCCATAGAATGTGGCAGATAATCCTGAAGCAAATAATAGAAACTGCAAAAACTAATTTTATACTTTGATTATATCTAAGTGATACTAATAGAGAATATATGGTTATATTTTACTTTATAACTTTGTTTTTAAGATGATTCTTTGTTCTAATTAATTTGGAAAACTTTTATTAAAATGAAAATCAAAGAACCTAATGTACTTTTCCAGATTACATTGACTTTCATCTAGGATTCTTTAAAAATGTAAATAATTAAAGGGGCAGAAAGGGTCAAAACAAGCTTCTTTGTACATGTCATATTCTAGTAAGACTAGCTTTTTTATTTCTATCTCTACCACTCCCTGGCAAATTGGGGCTCTTCGGTTCCTTCCATTTATTAGTATTAAGGTCCCTGGAAAAATCACTTGTACATCTAAAGATGAAAGAGTGTTTGAGCAAATAGCTTAATGTTGTTCTCAGACTCAGCCTATGATTTCTGTACCTTCTTATTTTCTCCTTCCTCCTATCAACATCGGTGGCCATCTCTACTCACCTCACCAATCAATGAAAAAAGTCTGATTGTTCCTTAGTGAACATTCTCCACTGGATTGATACTTTGTGTTTCAAATATATTTCACCTATCCTCAAACTCTTCCCTGTTAAAAGATTGGAAAATGTTAAAATCTTTCCTAATGTTACCAAGGAACGTATTTTTTATTATTTTTAATTGCTAGTGAACTTGAATATGAGGGGGTTATTAGTTATTAATATTTTATTCTTTATCATTGATCTGTTTAGGTACCTATTCTTTTTTTCAGAGTGGTATTTCTCTTATGGGTTTAGGAGAGGCTTTTTAAAAAATCAAACTATCTTAATTCTTTAACATTCTATTAGTTGCAACTGATTTCACAAATTTTTGATTATTTTTAAGTTTTTTATGTGTTTTGAAACCTAAGTAAGTTTTAAAATATCTTTATTAAATATAATCAATATTTTCTTCACCTCTTTTGAAACTTAGAAAGCTCTTTATCCAGAAATAGGAAAAAATATTTTTCTACATTTTTATGGTTTAATTTATTTAACTGTTAATGCTATGATTCAGAAGGAATTTATAAAACAAATACTTTGGTACTTTTGTTGAACTATTATTCCCCTTTTCCTCTTTTTGTGAAATCACCTTTATTTTGTATTCTTGTGGTGCAAATTTGAATCTTTGTGTTACCTCACAAGTTGTATTACATTTAAAATTCCTTCTCTATGGAATAAAAGTTTGTGTTTCTTGTAAAATGAAACTTAAGCATTGGCACATACTGGAGTGTTGTTGGATTTCAGTTGGCATGCTCCTTGAAATTACTATAGACGGAGGCTGCGTGCATTACTTATGTTAAAGCAGACCTGATAAGAGTATGATTCTGTGTGAGTGAGAAATTATGCATAAATAAAAGTCACCGTTTATCAAAGATTTCTATTAGATATATATCTGGCATTCTGCCAAGAACTTTATATGATTTCATTTAATCCTATAACAGGCCTTTGAGTGATTTATTCTTATTTCCCTTTTTAGGATAAAGAAACTGATACCTGAAAATGTAAAGTAGCTTCATCAACCTAATATAGCTAATAAGTGATAGGGACATGAATTAAACTAAGATCTGGCCAAAGTCCATCTTTTAAGGAAGCATTGCCAAATAGAACCTTCCCAGCTTGGGTCCATCAGTGAAAAAATAAGCTCAGGATCAATGATTTCAAAGTATAGAGGCCAGTTAGTGAAATCACTAATATGAGGAGTCTTTTACTATTTGGGATTAGCACTGAATATATCAGAATCCTAAAATGAACAGGTATAACCTTATACTTTAAATCAGCTTGGAAGCAGCTAAAAAAAATTTTAACTTCTTCAGATTTTAGTATCTCTTTTGATTTTGTCATTTTATTTTTCTAAGCCAACTTATACTTCAGTTTGTTATACTTTATACTTTAGAACATTAGTTCTCCATCATCATATACTTAGCACCATTCTTTCCCTCATGTGCCTGCTCATGACCTTGGCAGGAAAATTGGCAAGGAGCTTCCAGGTCAACAGGAAGTGAGTGTTCCATCTGAGTTCTTGTTTCTATAACTATAAGTTATATTCAGGGAGAAATGAGTCTATCTAATTGGCATCTTTCGCTATCATCTCTATTTTAAGCTCCTTGGTTGAGAGATTTACAGTTGTTGCTGTGATATAAAGCTTTTATATTTAAAGCAGGAAATGAAATTCTAGATATTTTCATACCATTAGAACTCAGTACTTATACACGAATGTTTACCTAGAATGACATAAAAAAGCAGACCTTAATCTGCTATGAGTGGACATACCTTATAGTTTTCGTACATGTATGTGTGGGGAAATTATACATAATATTTATTCAAAGACATCATTTATAATCTTGGTTGTTATATATTTGGCCGCCATGAGGTAATTTGTTGTGTTTCCTCTTTAACTCAAGGCAAACAGTTTTACTTAATGATAATACAGGATTTTGTCTTATTGGATTGCCCTGCCTTTGTTGATATATTGGTATATTGGTGGTAAGATTTACACTACAGTTCAGTAAGATTTTGTTCTACAGCCTTGCCTTGGAACACTTAAAAGTAAATTATGCCTTTTAGTTAATAAGCGGATTGTTCTTGTATAATTACTTGGAAAAGTATACATCAGTTAGTATCTGTACTAATTAATAGTCTTAAAAATTCTTAGTGGGCTATTCATATTATTTCTTCTTTTTTTCAGTATTTTTATAGTTTCCTGCTTTACTATAGAGATGATTAGAATTGCTCAGTGCATAGTTGGAATATAATTTCATATATGATTTCATGCATTAATTCTCTAGGGAAATTAGTTTTTTCTATATGTAGAATTCATTTAATAGTCTCCTTCTTTTCCATTTCTTTCTTTACCAGTTTTAACTTTATCAGTAAATTTATGTATCATTAATCACAGTTATAGTTTAGCTTACCAACCTTGAAAATTATTTCTGTGTTTATTGTCAGAGACTTGGCAAATTGAACTTGACAATAATAGAGAAGGAAAGCATGATGACCTAGATGGGACACTCTGTTCTTGAAGTAATTCACAGTTCTTTGAATGTGTAATTTTTTTTGTTTTGTTTTAAATTATACAATATACAATGAGTATAGTCTTTTGAGTGACTCATTAATATACCACATGCAATTCTCTAAATTATTATTGATAGAAACAGACAATTATTTAGAATGATTTTTTTTCTTTTTGGTACATTTTCAGTTAAAAGTAGATTGGTGCATGTTCCAAAAGCACAATATAAGCTTAAAGTATGTCTACTGAAACCATGTGTTCTCAACTAGGGAAGCTGGTTTTGTGGTCAATCTGAAGTTGTTCTTATACTGTGTGTTCTCTATAGTACAGAAGAAATGTGATATTTTGCTAACATGATTTCAATTTCTTAATAATTCAAACTGCATGTGGTTTGCTCACAGATTGAGAATCAATTTTATAAATTTTGGTTAGATTTTAATAAAATATTTTCTGAGCTATGTGTATATATATATGTTTGTTTCTGTTTATTAACTGTATATTGTCAGTGGTATTAATTGGTGCTTTTGGAGACATAAAGCATACTTCAGATCAAACAATGGTTTACAAATTTCATACCACACAGATGGGACAATTGTTCTTTGTGCTTCTATCCCACACTTATTGTGAGGCTACTTATTTCTGCATGTCAGGCAGTTCAATAAACAAGGATGATCTGGTGGCCAGCAAAAAGTTACCCATCCATCCAGGAGCCATGCAGGCTATCAAGGCCCTATTTCCCTGTTTCTTCCCTCCCCTTAATCCTATTGCCATCTTCCTTTACCTGCTGTCTCTTCTTCCCCATCTCCCTCCTTTATTTCCTTCTTTTTTAAAATCTTGTTTGTAGATGTCTGCTACATCTCATCCAGTTATATGTCATACCGAATTGTTTTTTTTTTAACTTCATCAATTTCTTTACCTTTCTTTTTCTATCTATTGTCTCGTTATATCAGAAAACTTTTTTGTGTGTGCAATTTGAAGAAAACCTTTCCAATTTTAACATAAATAATAAATATCTGGAATAGAAAGTCATATCATGAAATATTAAAGTACAATTAGTATTTTTCACAATTTTCCTATAGTTGTTTACACTCTCATTTTATATTTGATAGTAATTTGGTCAATATTAAGCCATAGTTATTTGTATATGACAACACTCTCATTTAACCCTTACAGTAATTCTGTGAGGTGGTTTTATTATCCCTATTTTAAAGATGAGGAAATAGTAATTCAGGGAGGTTAAATACTCATGCCTAAGATCACACAGCTTGGAAAGTAGGACATGTAGGATTGGAACCTAGTTCTTTTTCACTAAAACTTTGCAGTACGATGTATAACTTTCCTTTAAATTAGATCATTTCACTTTCCTTCTTTTCCAATGTCTAACAGTTTGAGACACGGATTGGGAGTGCAGGCCACTTCCCAGTGTAATAGAGGTTCAAAGCAGAGCAGTGATGATATTCCCTACAGGGAAGACGATGCTGTGTTGATATTTACGAACAGAAAAAGTAAATCTTAAGTTTAGTACATTTTTTTTTCATTGCAGTCTATGTTTTTCTTACTTTTATAACTCTACCCAGGTTTCTCTGTGCGAAGAGATAAAAAATAAGAAAGTATGTTCTTCCAAATAAATCTGTGCTATGCTCTAAAATGTTTTTGAGGCAGGTTAAATCTTCATCTGTAATCTATACCCTATTTTTTATTTCAGTTACACTTAATAGACTTTCTCACTAGTTATAAATCACACTGTTATGGCATGAATTTTTAGGTCATATCATTATAAAGTAGATATTTTCATATTATTTGGAGGTGAGTTACACTGCTTATAGATTATTTTTTTCCCCTTTTCAGCCTCTGCTTTTCAGGAACGTTATTAGAAATTATGAGGAGCAGGAAAGAATGTTTAAACAAATAAATTTTATTTTTAGTCTAGTTAAGAAACCTGTTTTTTTTTGTTTAAAGACAATATGGAAAAAATTAATACTACAATAAAACTGACCTTTAAGAATTGTTGATTTTTCCATGACTGTTCTAGCCCCATATTTGTAAGATATAATTTAAGGTTATTATAAATTATAACTCCTGTTTATAAAATGTTTTACATTTTAAAAGCATTTTCACATCCAGTATTCTTTTGAGCTTTTGCTCACCAAATGCTATATATGAAGCAAGTATATGTATTTTATGAATGAAAAAAATTGACATAAAATGAGGATGGGGTGAAGATCCTAGATAGAAAAGCCAAGTGTTTTGACCTTACCTGAATAATTATTAAAGTTGATTAGCTTAATTATAATATATGAAAATGTAAAGAACTAAATATCTAATTATATATAACCCATACCAGACACCAGTAAAACTAATGAGTAGCAGGTGCAAGTCATTTAAGAAAATAATTAAGAGAGTTAATACTGAGAAAATTTTATGAATTTATTTTAGTTGTTTCTGAAACTGAGAAAAGAATTTAATATGATTACAGTGGCAGAACACCTGTATTGAATTTGTGGAATTATATGGGAGTCTAGTTTGAAAACTATTGAATTATCACAGAAATTCTTAATCAGTATATGCGCTAATAATAATATTTTCTAAAAATTTTCATAAGCTGTGTTGGTATGTCTATAGAGTTTATAAAGAATACAGACAAGTTTAAACTACTGAATGTCATCTCACTATATGGGGTGAACTAATGACAGCATGACTATGAAGAGTTCTATAAACTATGTAAAAATTCATACAAATTTAAATAGAGTGAATTTATCTAATTGGTTTTCTTTTCCTTTACTCTATTTCTTCTCTCTCTTATCATCTGTAATGATTGGTGGTGGGCTTCAACTTGTTATTGCATCCATCCATGAGAGACATCACCAGCCCATGCAGACTCTCTTCTTTTGAGTCCCAGTGAACCCAAGCTGCCAGTACAATCAGTGATTAGTTATCCATATGGAAAATTAAAATCGATATCTACTCACTTCATTCCATAAATAAAAACAGATTAAGTATGAAAGACTTAACTATGAAAAACAATACTTTAAAATATTTAGAAAAGGATGTATTTATTATTTTAGGGTGGGATAAGAATTCGTATAACTAGGCATGAACAGAGAAAACCATAAAGAAAAAAATTAATAAATACAGCAACATTAAAATGAAAAAAATGTGTGTTAATCAAAGGCTACTATGAAAGAATAAGAAAGGCTGAAAACCGGATTAGTGTATAAAATATAATAAAGATCATATGAATCAATAAGAAAGGTAAAAACCAGCCAATATAAAAATGAAGAGGAATTTCAAAAAGAAAATCCAGGTAATCATTATGAAAACTTGCTGAGACTCAGTAATTAGAGAAATGTAAATTAAAACTAAAGTGACATGCTACTTCTTACCCACCATGTTAAAAATATAAGTCTGAAATATACCAAATGTTGGTGTGAATGTAAAACAGCAGATACTCTTATACACTGTTAATGTGAATGTAAATTGGTACAACTGAATTGGCAAGTTGAACCTGAACATAAGTATACTTTTACTCAGTTCCATGAAGCCAACTTCAATTTATTATTAGCTTTCTGGGAAGGAAAAATTCTACATGCATATACATACATGTATGTGTGTGTGTATATATACATATACACACACACATATATAACAAGTATGCTCTATATGCATTTTAAGATTTCAATAATGAGCTATGTTGATATCACATATGTGTATGAATATAAATTAGGAAAGAATAAATGATGATATTTTCCCAAACTTTTGTTAGAGCTGTGCTATCTACTCATGATCTTTGAGTTTGCAATGAACCTTTATGCCACAGTGATACCAGGCTCATTTTGCTATTCTTTATTAAGTTAGGATCAGTTTTTAAAAAATTTTTTTGTTTGTCACCTAGTGCACTGTTTTTATTCAAAGGTGTCTGGGCTGCTGTTTTACTGAAATAGGTATTCAGTTGAGTGGAAGATTGTCCCTCTGTGACCCGGGGTGTACCTAAATATCCCCAAACAGTCCAGCTTTTATATAAGGACACAGCGTCACACCTGCAGTGTTGTAGATGCTGTGGTCGACAACTCTGTCTTCTTTCATCTTGAGGTGAACATTCTTACACATATTGCTATTTATCTTGTAATGTACATATGGGTTTAATGAGGTAGTTTTTTCTTTCCAAAGGAGAGCTCACAGGAGACTGAAGTTGACTTCATAGAATTGAGGAAATATGATTTTTAAGAAACATTTACAGAGTATGTGGCAGGTTTTGAAGATAATCTCATTCTCTACTTTGATAATATAGCTGAGGGAAGCTTAATCATTTGATAAGAGGTTAAAAGGGTAGGCTCTGAAGTTAGAGAGCCTAAGCTCTGGGCCTATCTGTACCACCAAGTAATTGTATGAACTTTAACCAATTAGTTAAACCTTCTGGTGCCTCAATTTCCTCATTTTTCACCTGAGAAGAGTTCCTCTGTTGGTGTGGAGAATGGGTGACCGGAGTTGGGAATCTCCTCAGGGACAGGCATACTACAGCAGATCGAGACCTGATGAAGACAAGGACTTAAGATGGAGGTAGAGGGCTGGAAGATAGGGGGAACTTTGAAGTCTTTTTAAAAAACATAAATCAAACAGATTGAGGGGCAGAGAGAAGGAATAGTGACAGATACTTAACATGTTGTCTGACCTGGCCAATTGGATGGATGCTGTATGGTTTCTCAAGATAGAAAATATAGGAAGGACCTGCTTTAGAAGAAAGGTATTTATAGTTGTACATCTACATGTATTATAGTCATCTCATACTTAGAACATTATACTCATCATCTTTCCTACTGCTGTTACTCTGTACCTGCCACTGTGTATCACTCCTGAAAACTGTGTACATACATTCTTGGGGGTGGCTGTTAATTAGTGTTTTCTACTCCTGCTGGACTAGGTCCTTGCTTGCCCTGAAGCTGTATTCTTTCTATTTTGGAGATACTCCATCCTCAGTTATCCACTGTATTGGAATCAGTTTTCTCTAACAGCTCCAAAATGTAGGACCTAATGTTAATGTTCTTTACTTTTATTTTCAGTGTCTTCATGTCTTTTGCTATCAGAATCATCCAGTTCATAAAAAAAAAAAATTCCAATACTGTTGAATTTCAAAGAGAATAGAGTTGGGAGTATCTGCACCTCAGAAATTACTTGGTCCCTATTAAGATTTACTTGCTCCTTCCTTCGTCCAGCTCTTTAAACTCCAGGAAATTGAAATAATCTTTGCTAGGTAACCAAGAGTTCTAAAACCCTTTAATACAGAGCAATTTTTATCTCTACCTTATGTTTTATAATAAGAAAACCACTCACATATTCAGTAAGAGCTAAGGGAGGGTTTTTTTTTTTTTTTTCAGAATGAGTTTCAGTGTCCACATAGATCAAAGATATGTTAGGCTTATATCTACTTATGATGCAAATGCTAGGGCAACCCTTATTAGGCATCAAGGCATAATATGTATGTTAATTTCTCATATTCTGGATATATGCTATCATTCAGGGATTGCATTTGGACACAACTAACAAAAACTGGAAATAATGGTAGAAAAATAAAACTTCATTTCTCTTTCATATAAGGAAGTCCAGAGGTAGACGATCCAGGCAGGATATGGCAGTTCCATAGACGTCAGAGATGTAGTCGCTTTTTATTTTCTGCTCTACCAACCTAGCACGTGGCTTGCATCTTTAAAGACACATTATGGTCCTCATTGGCTATTACAGCTTCAGCTGTCATGTCCAATTTCTAGGCAGCAAGAAAGAGGTGAAGATGAAGGAGAAATCATATAGACAAATTGATGAAACTCCTCATCAAGTACCTTCCTATAATCAGCATTTAAGATGTCCCTCCTCTGGTTACATTTCATGGCCAGTTTGTAATCAAATGACCACATCATAGTCTTTTAGCTGGGTATATTGCTACCCTGAAAAACCTGGTTCTCTTGCTAAGGAAGAAGGGAAAAATGGACAAGGTTGATGACTAGACTTCTTGCCTCATATATTCTACTTAAGATATTGATGGAAGAATTTCATAGATCAGTAGAAAATGGGCATTGCTCTTGAGTTATAAATTTTATGTGTAGGTGCCCCTTCCTGAAACGTCCCTGATGAATACCTTTAAAGTTTATTAACCATTCAAAAACGAAAAAAAATCCCTGCTCATTTTCTTAACACATTAGGTTAAAATGCCTGGTTCCATGAAGAGATTTGAATAACTATTCTCATGAATATATTAGACAATGAAAGAAATAAGGGATCAGTTAAAGAAGACTATGTCTTGATGTACAAATATTTTCAGGAACTGAGGTGTATGAGAGGAAAGCTATATGTTTTAGGCAGGAGAAAGTGAGGCAGTAATTGTCAAAGGTCGCAATTGAATAAATCGTGGATTATTTCACTGATTTACAGTGTTCATTAATTTGAGAGAAACTGATTCTTGATATATTTGATACATTTGTGGTTTTAAACATAAACATTTGACCTAGGCTTTAGATATTTTAATATAACTATATCTGTGCTGCTTCTAATTAATATTGATTTTGACTTAATATTAGCATAGGACATTTATTTTTGGTGCTTTTCCACCTGTATAAATACCCTTATTGCAAAGTCAGACTAAATTTAATCACAGAATTTACTCTGCTAGCAGTCTTTATAACTTCATTGTGGACCCAATGTTTTAAACATCTGTCTTTCATTTACTATATCTTAAATATAGAATTTAATAACAGAGGCTGAATTATAAGTACACAAAAACACTATAGCACAATAGTACTTAGGGGAAGGAATAAAATTTCTGAGAAAAGAGTTTCTTAATAAGTAACACTGTTTAGGTTAGTAAAGCTATCTCCCATAAAAAGAAATAGGGACCTATCTGAAATAAGCAAAGCATTTTTTAAAGGAGCTCCTAGAAGACTAGACTTTGTAATACCAAAAATGTTGATGTCAGTTTTTTAAAGAGGAGATTTATGTTGTTTGTTGTTTTTAAGTGTCTTTGTCTTGTGTTTAAAATATTATGCAACCTTTTCATCAAATAACTAGTTCTTCCACTGAAATTACATTGTGCGGCCTTTAGGGTGAATTAGGAAGAGGTACAAAACAGAAAAACAGATTTAGTAAATATGACTTTCAAAAGGTATTTTTCTCATCAAACAGTGACCCTATATTGGTCTAATTTGATTATGTAAAAGTCGCAGTATTTTATTTTTATAGTTAGTTCTTGAGTTTAAACCCTGTGAGTCTAGTTCCTCATGTATTTCCTCCAACTGATTTTATTTTGGATAACATTATTTTTATCTGATTTTCCTTTGAGAAAACACGGACATTTGCTTCCTTGGCTGACTTACAGGTACGGGTGAGTACTAAAGGACCCACATGAATAGGCTTCTCACATGAGCCGGCCCACCCCATGCAGAGATGCCTCCCAGGCTAGTTATTTGTTCTTAGAAAAAGGCTGACTTGCATGAGAAAACAGGTACTGAGACTGTCCTGCTTCTCAGGATTTCATACGTATTATTTCTGTATATATGGAAGCAAATAGTGTTCTTAAACATGATTAAACAAAATCAGAAAAAGTAAACTTCTGGAACAGTACTACTGATGCATGGGAATAGCAGAAAATAGGGTAAAGAGGTTTTGAATTTGAAAAAGATATTATTTGAAGTCATCAACCTACATTGAAATCTAGCTGTCTTTTGTATTTGTTATTTTATGTTCTAAAATTAGCGTTTTATCATACTGTTTATATTATACATTTGCTTTATGTATGTATTATCTTCCTTAATTAGATTACAGGGTTGTTTTGTTTTGTTTTGTTTTGTTTTGTTTTTGTTTTTGTTTTTTGTTTTTTTGTTTTTTTTGTTTTTGTTTGTTTTTTGCCCATGGAAACTACCATCTTTTACTTCTTTGGGATCTCCTGTAGCATCTTGCATCATCTCAGACCCTTTATAAGCTTCAAATAAAGACATTTAACTGGATCTGGGTAGCAAATTTGGTTAGTAGCAGTTCTTTGGTACAGTGTTTTTAGTATTCCAAGGCTATGTTTGTTTCTGTAGGAAAAAATACAGTGATAAATTAGGCCAGGGACTTTGTTTTATATATTGTTGTGTATCTATCTGGAGCTTAGAGTGATGCCTGACAGTTGTATGTACTAAATAGATATGTGTAAAATGAATTAATAAATTATTCTGCAACAGTTGAGAGAACGAGTGAGAAGGTCAGCATATTTGCATTCTGTTACTAAATTAACTCTAAAGTTTCTCCTGATTCTAAATTCTGTGAGTAGTGTCAATATTTGTATAATTCAGCAAATGTTATATAGGCATCCAAGTTCAGAAGCTGAAGTATTTTAAAATTGATAAAATCTACCCAAGAAATGTAGATTCAAAGCTATTAAGAATAATTTAGTTAATAAAGACAGACTTTTCTGAGTTCACCTACCTATGATTTAAGAAATAATGAAAAAAAAACTCACCTATATTAACTTGATGAATTGATTTAAATTTTAAATTTTATGCTAAATTCCAACTAATATTCAGTTAGATAATTGAGTGGCATTCCTTTTCAATTTATTGCAGTTTTTATAGATGAAAATTCATCAACCTGGTTAGAGAATAAGGTTTCGGGATTATTGGGTATCGTAGGATAAGATTATACGGACCATTTATCTGATTTTATCATTATAACATTAGTATTCTAAAAGGGACTTTCTACACTTTTAATCTTTTAGACATAAATGGATTCCTGGAAATTAAGTAATTAGAATTGTAGGTTTTTACTACCAGGTCCATTTGTACTCATCTCCTGATTTCAATACTGATACCTTTTTAAAATGTCAGTATTTCTCGACGATTTTTTTTCCCTACGTATTCGTTAAAGAAGACTCTCTGCTAAGAACAAAATGGTTGTGTACTACGTGGAGTGTCATCCACAAGAGTTGTGGGTGGGGTTGGGTTGGGGAGCTGTTTATTTGTTCCAATGGGCTCTTTGATACAGAAGGAGAAAGGGCAGCCAGAATAGTGGTCCTAAAGTATGGTCAGTGGAACTCGAAAAGCTCTCCAAGAAGCTTTTAGGGCATTTGCGAATTCAAAACTATTTTAATAGTGATGCTGAGGTGGTATTTGCATTTTTCACTGTGCCAGTATTTGCTCTGATGATTTGAAAGCTATGGTAGGGGAAACTGCCGGCACCTCAGCACCAACAAAGGTGGTGGCAACAGACCTGCTGTTCACCACTGTGTCCTTCACTGCCATACCCTTCAAGAAAAAAATGAACATTTAACTCAAAAATGTCCTTGATAAGGTAATAAAAATTATTAATTTAAAAATCTCCACCCTTTAGCACATGCCCTTTTAATAGTCTATGTGATGAAATGAAAGTATGCTTCATCCTACATACTGTAGGTGCTGTATACTGAAAGGAAAACAATGGCTTTACTCAAGAAATTGTTGCTGAACTAGTACCTTTTTAATGGGTCATTATTTTTGATTGAAAGAATGGCTGATAGTCAAACTATGACAATGGAGACCTGGATATGACATGGACATATTCTTAAAATGAATGAAGTGAGCCTATCAAGGAAAAGAAAATTGACAGTATTCATGTTGCTGATACAGTTTGAGCTTGCAAGTCAAAATTCAGGTAGCTCAAATTTTGGAAAACTTGTTATTGGCACCATGAGCCTTAGAGTATCCAAATATTTAAAATCTTTTTTGACGATATTGGTGGTGATGTCAGCATGTGTGAGTTTTTGTTGTGTAAGGAAACATTAACTTGTACAAGTTCTGCATGAGTCAGTGCACTGATGTTTTCCAAATAATCAATGCCTGATGTTATAAAATTATGTGATAAAAGATCTATTCAAAGTACAATAGTAGAATGTATTTTAATGTAATAGAATAAAATATTTTATTGTTATGGTTCAAATTCAACATTGCAACTAAACTAGGAAAACACTACATTTTGAGTGTAGTATTAAGTAGAATATCCACAATATCTGAAAGGCTATTGAAATATTTCCCCCTTTTTCAATTCTTTTCATCTGTAGGATACAAATTATCTTTATATACTTTAACCAAAGCAACTTAATCACAACATATTAAATGAAGAAGCAGAGTTGAGAATCTATCTTCTGTTAAACCAGACATTTATCACCAAATTTTTTTAAATGAAGAAACATGGTTATTTTTCATGAAACTATTTATGGTAACATATAATAGATTTATTATTTTTATTTTTAAATGAATTAATAAATATTTTATAAGTGCTTTAGCTTTAATTTCTAATATGGTAAATAAATGAATCATAAACAAAACAAATTGACAAAAATAAACAAAAGTTCTTTGGTGTCCTTAATATTTTTTTTAAGAATGTAAAGGAATACTGAGGACAAATGTTTGACACTTCTCTAGACTAGAGCATGGGCTTCTGTACCTAAGTCTAGGGTGATATTGCTTAACAGATTAGTATTGTCTCAGTAGAATTGTTAGTTCATTTTTAAAAATTTATTTATTGATATATTCAATGAATAATATTGCATTACCTTCTGTCCTCCAGATATCTTGTTAGGTGGTGGAAATTATTTCAGTAAAAGTTGTGTCTCCTGCTTATCTTTAAGCTCCTCTAAAGCCAGGTCCATGTGTTATGCTTCTCT
This sequence comes from Eonycteris spelaea, assembly GCA_003508835.1. Lineage (NCBI taxonomy): Eukaryota > Metazoa > Chordata > Mammalia > Chiroptera > Pteropodidae > Eonycteris > Eonycteris spelaea. Next base: position 4,366,138 of record PUFA01000074.1, on the reverse strand, counting down.
TGATTTACCCAGTTATGGTAAAGTTGTTGAGTATTTGGTTTCAACTTTCCTATTTTCTCCCACTTTATGGATATGTAGCTTGGTATTTTCATGTTTTGTCACTTGTTACCATGACAGAGATTGTTTAATACTTTTTATAATTTCTTTACAACTCTTTCTGGTATATTTGAAAATATGGAAGAGGTTGTTATCTTTGCAGCATATTGTATTATGTAATTATATATGGATTGCAGGGATAAGAGACAAGAAGGACATGGGAAAGAGAGTGAGAGACAGAAGCTTTAACAAGGTGCTTGCTAAGTGTTTTCCAAATCTACCCCTAACTTTTGCAGGGTCTGGGGCAAGAGTACAAATGGAGAGCTACATACCATATGTCAAAATATTTAAAAGTTATAAATTAAGCTAACACAATATTACAAAGGATGTTTATCCTCTTGCCCTTACAAATATACTATCTAACCCACAATTAGAAAAATATATGTAAAGCAACAGTTTATGCCAGATTACTGTGGATAGCACATATTCAAAATGATTATTTTTCCACCAAACACAATGATTTATTCTAGGCAGATCCAGCTGCATTAACCAGACAAAAGCGAAGGGTAGGGAAGAGAACTTACCCTCATTTTTTTTTCTTTTTTTTTTTTGTTATTTCAGTCTCTTCTTCCAAACATTTGACAAGCCGCAGAGAAACAGGTACTTTCTTTTTCTTTGTGTAAGAAAAGGTTCGTTCTTTCACACCCGAGATTCAGCGGCTTATCCACCTTGGGCTCTTTCCTTAACTCACTGCCTAAGGAGACATTACATGTGATGCCCAAGGGGCTTGTAAGGTTTCTCCTCAATATTCAGCAAGCCATGCAGACATTCTTCCTCCCTGGCGACATTGCTCTTTTGAGTTCCTCATATGAAACTGAAGTTGGAAGACCAGGTTGTTCCAAAGTAGAGTTCCCAGATTTATCTGAATTCTGTGCTGAACCGCTGTCACCTTGGGTGAGATGATCTGACCCTGGCCCGCGGCCCAGCACCTTTGCTCTTTTCCCACTGCCTTCTTGCTGCACCGCAGGGATTTGTCTTACATATATGTGGATATCTAAGTCCTTTTGTCCAAATTTTGTCTCACATGGCCAGTAACTAGTTGCTCTTGGCCGTCCTTGGGGTCTAGGATTGTGTACTCTAGTTCTTTGGGAAGAGAATTCCATGGTCTTAGGTATGCAGGTTGTGATCCAAAAGGACGTATGGTAAGGTCCTGTTAGGCACATTTGTTGGTACCATGGATTCCTAGTAGATGGTGGCACATGCAGCCCAAAGAAGATTGGAGCCAGTACCTACAAATGCAGACCTTAAAATAGGGACCCCATTTTTCCACATCTAAGAGCAATACTGGTGTGGGTCAGATATTACTTGTATTAGAATCATCAGATGTGATTCTTAAAAATACAAATTCTTAGTCTCCATTCCAGACCTAATGACTAGAGCAATGTGACACAAAGGTAGGTGTTTGGAGTGTTGCCTGTCACAGGTAATGTTTGAAGTGTTTCCTGGGCAGATGAATGAGTTTCTACTTAGTGTCAACATTTCACTGTGGCCTTTAAAACATCTTCTTGAACATGTAATTTAATTTAATTCTTTCAGTAACTCTTCCAGGTTATTATTCCCATGTGTCAGAATGTATGCTGTAATGTCATTGGGGAATTTGGGTCTTAAAATGGCCTTGGGGTAGCTTTTTCTAATGCCAAGGTTCTATATTTTATTCAACAGGATTTGCAAATATTATTGTTATAGGACACATTCTCTATAGTTATTGTGACTGTAGTGATTATATATACTTACATCCACATGAAAAACAAAAATACTATTGTAAAATAGGTAAACAGAGGAAAATAGTATATTTTTAATAAAATCAAGTCAATTAAGTAAAAAATGTTATTATTCAGATTAAACTGAAATATTTATTGATGAAATATAGTTATTGAAGAATGTGTGTTAATCTATTGTGTACATGTAACAATATAATTTACATTTTATTGATAATTTTGTTGATAATTTGCATTTACAATGCTTTTTTTTGAGAAATAATTTTTGATTTTCAGAATAATAATATGATCTATAGAGGAGTTATGAATCAATTTGGGAATTGTATGGAAATATATATCTTGTGTTTGGAAAGTATTTTTTAAAAAGAGTGAATAGTCAAATTTAAAAGTAACTAATAATAGTTCCATAAAACCAACAATGAAGCTATTTACTTTATTCACTTTAAAAAAATTGTGGTCACAGGCCTATAAAGTGTTATTTAGTAGCCGGGGGGCCAGAGGTGGGGATGAGGGCGTGCAGTGGGGTGGGTGCTAGTTACTACTTACCATACAGTACTCTAGTTGTTTTCTAGAGTTAATATTAACTACCACATATTTGTAATTTATAATGTGAAAGTATTTTAGTCACTGGAATTACCTGAATTATTTAGCATTTTGCATCCCTGTAAAATAATAAATGGCCACTTGTTCATGGAATTATCTGAACTTTTGGACAGCTATTTTAGAAATTATTTCAAACAGCTGAAATATCTTCCTAATAAAGCTATTTGTCTAAAAAATATTTATAATTTTATATATATTTATAATATGTGTATGTGTATATATGATATATATACATATATGTGTATATATGTGTATATGTACATATATGTGTGTGATAGTTATATATATACACCTTAACATTTAGTTTTGGCTTGCATAGATTAATCCACATAAGATGGTTAAGAAATGGGACCTGAACTGGAAGAGTTAATCTTCAAGTTCAGCCTGTGCTGTGTTTACTGATCCTTTTCTGTTTCTTGTTAATTGGCACCTCAGACTCTGTACTAATTAATGGGAGAGCAAGGGGCAGGTGGCGCCGTTTTATTTTGATAATCCTTGTCAGCAATGTCTGTGCAATCTTCTTGTTTAATTATAATGAATGTGCATTTGGGGTGCATGAACTTTCAACAGCTTTTCTCACTGGAAGTTCAGTGGTCAAGGACAGTTTTTTAACTATCAGACACTGCTATATATTGTATACAAAGTCAGTTGTTTTACTACTTTAGTTATTAATTCACATAAAGCACTATGTGCTTCTTTAAAACTAAAGAAGCATAACTCTATTCAGAGAAGTGAAATAAATCTGCGCTTCCTTTAATTGTGCCTTTTTTTTTTTGAAGTGAGGGTAAGAAATTTTGTTTAAATAGAGACATTTAACTTTTTGAGTACTTAATAGATGAAAATATTAGAGTAATGTTTTCTCTGGAAGGAAGAGCCTAGGCAGGAAGTCAAAATAAATGGAACTGATTTACTTAAGAATTTGCAAGTTTTAGCTGTGAAATGACTAGATAAATGGTTCTGTTGGAAAGAGGGTGCCTCCTAGAAGATGCATGTTTTGCTCATTTTCATTTTAAAGAGACTCTGGTATAAAGGTGAGTTTAGGTAAAACAAATTTATAATAGTTTTCAAGTTTGGGGAAGTCTTAAAATTGTGTTTCAAGCAATGCATTATTTATTTGGGGGAAGCAGGAGAAAAGGAGGAGGAAGAAGCCAGAAAACACCTCCTTGGCTGTTAATACCTTGAAACTTAGTGGAAAGGAAATAACACCCAATTTATAAGAACTCCAATGTAAACAAACAGGAGCTATGATAGGAAATAGCACTAGGGCCAACTTATAAGACTTGGTCCATGTTCATTTTTCAGATAAAACTTCCTGTACTTACTTCTAGCCATTTTGGGCCAGACCAAAACCAAAATAAATCTTCCTCAAATGGTGAAAAGAAACATTTTAATTGGGTGATATTTTTAGAAAATAGAAATAGTCGCTTCCACCGTTGGTACCTTGATAATTTTTAAGGTGTTATTTAAGATAAAAGCTTAAATTTATGTAAACTTGGATGTGAATTATATACTTGTAGTTTAATACATAATGGCTTGATTATAATAATTTTGTACCTAATCAGAGATCCTTTTGACTTAATTTATATTTACAATTTAAATGAAAATCCAAATCTGAGGTTCTCATTTAAATCTGTGGTAAGAATTAAGACAACTGAAGGGCAGTTTTCCCTCTTCCCCCAACCAGGGGACATTTGGCAATATCTGGAGACATTTTCGATTTTTACCACTGGGAGAGAGGGGTGCTACTGGCATCTAGTGTGTAGCAATGCTGAATGCTGCTGAACAGCCTAAACTACACGGGACAGTCCCCTTAATGACGTACCTCACCGAGGCCTAGCACTGATGAAACACTACTTATTTATAATCAATGGACTGTGGAGATGCTGGAAATTTCCTGAAGAAATTTACGCTTAAAGAAACAATCATGTGGGTATGCAAGTATTGGGTTGTGTGTGATTAACTAATAAATAAGACATACCTAATTTTCCCCGCTCCTTTTCAAATTATAAATTCTTGTGCTGCAGAAATAAAAGTGACTCATTATGTGAAGCGATGGATGTTAACTAAAATAATGGTAAAATAGATGGTAAAATGTGATAATCATTTCACTATATACATATATATGTATATATTAAATCATTGCATTGTATACCTTAAACTAATAAAATTTACATATCAATTATATTTCAATAAAACTGAGGGAAAAAAGTGACTCAGGGGCTATCCTGGAAAATAAGTTGCAAATTCTTTATTTTTTCTTTCAGTGTTTACTATATTTATAGTCAAAATGGAAGAAAACACAGTACTTTCTTAGCCTAGAAAGAATGTAGTGTGGCTAATACAGGTGCCTTGTGCCATATTGCATACTGTTGTGTTTATAAAGCCTGTATGCTTTCCTTGGTGTAGAGTAGCTATATGTAGAGATTTTCAAGAAGATTTTGATCCAGGAGCTAAATACAACCCTTAGTTCATCAGATTCGGAAAAGTTGTCCTCATCTTTTATTCCTATGTGATTTTTTTGTTAACTTATGATCATAGATAAATTTTAACCAGGTATTTACTTAGTATGAAAACAGTGGCTTGATTCCAGATTAAACAATTTAAATTTCATCTTTTCTTCTTTCATGACACTGACCAACTACTTATATGTGAGTGATATATCAAATACCCTTTCTTGATGTTCTGGTATTTATTGTTGGTTTACCGAAAGTCACTAAATCAGTTCCTATTGACTTGCTTGTATAATAGGGCAGACATGTCATGTAAAAATTTAAAAATCACATACTATTTTATACAGACTATATATATATATATATATATATATATATATATGCATATATATATATATATATATATATATATGTATGTATTTTATAATAGCCTCTACTAAGACTTGCTTCCAAATGGGGAGTTTTCATATATATATATAGTGTGTGTGTGTGTGTGTGTGTGTGTGTGTGTGTGTGTGTGTGTGTGAGAGAGAGAGAGAGAGAGAGAGAGAGAGAGAGAGAGAGAGAGAGAGTGAGAGAGATGGAGCATAAAAATATCTCTGAACCCACCACTATATCTAAGAAATTTCAAGTTCATACTGTTAATGCTGTTTGAATATTGGCTAAAATAGAGGTGTTTGTTTACCTTTTGAACTGGTCTCTTCTCAGGTATTATTGGCAAAGCATGTTATATTTAAAGAGCTTGACAGAAAATTAATATGTACCGAGTATGTGAGAAGCGGGCAAGATTTCTGTTAGTACATGTATCCCCGTCCCCCAAAAAACTTTGTAAATAAATGAAACATAACATTTGAAAAACAATTCAGTAATTTTTTTTATGTCTTATTCCCTGGGAGAGAAGAAGTAGGACAGGCACTGTGGCCAGCAATGCTGTAGAGGACTTTTTAGATGGCAGGAGGCTTTGTCCACAGAACACGAAGGCTCATTCAGTTCAGTGACTGCAGTATATTTTATAAGGAAATCTGTGTCTAAAAATAGATGCTGAATGAAACTTCTTTGAGAGCACAGGGCCATATGGTTGTTAAAGGGCCACTTTGTTTAATTGGAAAGAAAACATGAAAACTCCCTGTTTGGAAGCAAATCTTAGTAGAGGCTGTTAGAAAATACCTTTTTGTGCAGTTACTAGGTAAGCATTCCAAAACAGATGTGTTTTCTAACTACTCTGAGTAAGTAACTACCTTAATCGGCATTTCTTAAATTCTGTTAGGGTGTGCTTCTTTTTAAATGACAGTAAAAATCACGTATAATCGTTTGGAACAAGGTTTTTTTTATGTGAATTTCAGCAGATGTTCAATATCTGAAATAAAATTTAAAATTGAAGAACATTGTGTAGAAGTTTTAGGTGACCTTTGCTATTTAATCTTTGGAAAGTCACATGATCTGCCCAATCCAGAGTTATAATAGTACATTCTATGACAGGAAAATATTTTTATTTCTGCGATGTTTATAAGCACATGTACCTACAGAATCCATTTCTGTGGCATTAATGCAATTTATGAAATTTAAGTTTATAAAATGAATATGGGAATTGAGTTCTAAATGTGACTTTATTAAAATGATATTAAAGTAGTATATGCCATAACACTACTACTGCTAGTTTAAATGAGTTAAAAAGATTTGCTAAAATCTGTTTTCCTTATGACAGACGAAAAGAGAACGACCTGATTTATTGCAGGAAGAACTGTGTTATGGATTTCCAATAATATCTCAGAGCTCAAGTTAGATATAGTATATAAAACTACCCTGTTATAGGATTATATTCTAAACTTATAGTTGAGGAAAACTTCAAATGCTTTCTTTACCTCTATAAGCATAGTATATCTTATTTGTAGTAAATTGCCACTAACTTTATTCTTCTTCATGTGAGAGTATTTCCCATTTCCAGTGAAAAGCCCATAGGGCTCAAAATAAATGAAACCTAACATGTTTCCAGTTTAAACACACATACTCCCCAAACATTCCTCCATACCTTTCTTCTCTCTCCTCAGAGACCTCTGCCTTCTATACAGCACATGCCTGCCAACAAAACTTCTACTATGGTAAAATGTTTTAAATTTATATGTTCTTTCCAACTCTTATGTCAGAGACCCTTGAACTTGCTTCAGATCTAGAAGCAATGATGGCAAGCCTTCAACACTCACTTCTTTTAAGATGTGTTTATATGCGTTTGTGTAATACATTTTTGGGTTCTCTGGTTTTGAAGCATATACCACAAATGAAACAGACCTCTCACACAAAAATATTTTAATATATGCATGTTTATACACATGAATGAGAAAGTATATATTACAACAAGTTCTAATGTGAGGACTTTAATTTTGTGCAATATCTTACAGGTTATAAGCTTTCATATGATATGTCATTTGTTCAGTGTGTGACAGTATTGTGAGGCATAAGGGGATTTCTGTTTTCTACCAAGAACAGGAATTAATTGCAGTAGAGCAATTAATAAGGGTATCTGTGACACTTATTCCAAGGCACTTTCCATTAGACCACACTAAAAATTCTATTTTAAAGTCTAGTAAGATGACACTACTTATTCCTAGTACTGTCGAATTCAGAGTTGCTGAATCTGTCTATAATTTAGCCCATGACGCCAACGTTCTTAGCTACTTGAATGGCGACTCTAGTAGCTAATAAATTAGAATCTGTATTTGTACACTGCATATACTTTGTGTATTAAAGGAGGCAGTGACATTAATTAATCTGATCTTGCACTTAGAAAATTCCCTTTTTTCTCTCTGATGATTAGAGATGATTGATCTTGACAACTGAAGATATTTCATGCATTTCAGATTAAAATTTTTATGCCAAATGAGTGTCTCAGCCTTTCAGGGTTTCCCCTACCCTCTAGGATGCTATGGACTGTCTCTATCTTCTCAAATCAGTTTTAGAGAAAGCTTTTAGAAGCCTCATCCTATTGTAAGATGGGTGTCTGGTCCTGGTACCTAACTCTGTAACCCATCACATCTACTGCTGTGAGTGTTGCCCTCCTGGTTACGCAGTCTGTGGTCCAGGCCATTCCAGAACACAAACATCAAGGGTTTGTTGTACCTATAAATAAAATATGAACACACATAAGCCAACTTCATTCATTCTATACATGTCAATTTTGCCAGTTGCATGCCAGGCACAGTTATAGATGCTTTGGACTTTAGCAAACATGACAAAGTACTTGCCTCCAAAATACTGTATTCACAAGGTGGCAGACATAAACACATGAACAAAGATTATCAGGCCAGAGAGAGATCAATCATTCAGAGATATAAAATGAGTTAGAAAAGTGTTCTTAGGATGGTCATGGAGCTGAAATCTAAATAATTAGAATAATTATAGGAACAAGTATAGGGACAGTGAAAGGAAATTAATATGATGTGTTTGAAAGATAGGCAGAAAACTAGCATTCATGGATCATTTTGGACAAAAGGGAAAGTGATAGGAAATGAGTTCAGAAAAGCAGGCAGAGGCCAAATCATATAGGCCATAGGAGTGAGTGTGGTTTTGTTTGTAATTGGAGGTTTTATGCAGGGAAATGATATGTGATTTACACATTGGAGATTTAACTTTGGTTGCTGAGTGGAGAACTCTGTCAGTGGCAGGACATAGTGTGATCAGTAGACTAAAGAGGAGACTCACACAAAGTTCTGTAAGATACATGATGATATCTTGGTCTAGAGTTTTTGCAGTGGAAGTGGTGAGCAGTGGTTCAATTTGGGATATAGTATTACCAAGTCTTGATATAATGGATATGAGACCTGGGGGAAAGAGAGGTATTAAGAAAGACCCAGTGATTTGTGAACAGAAAATATCTCTTTGTAGGGAGTAAAAATGCTAAAGACTTGGCCAGTGGGCATTTATTCCTTCATTTCTTTATTCATTATTTTTGTGGAAAGGGGAAGTATCTTGACAGACTCAGCATTTTGCAATGAATTTTTGCAATAAATCGTTTGCCAGAAGTTGCTGTTTCAGCAGGTTCCAAAACACTTTGAAGGAGAGAAGGTGAATAGGATGGATTTAGTCTTCAGTTTTTAAATATCAAGGTGATTTTCAGAAATATCATTTTTTAGGATGATTTTTGGATACCTGTTGTACAATTGTGATCAAAGTTTCAGTTCATTGGAATGTTTTTTTTTTTTTTTAGCATTTTTTTATTAGGATGACATTGGTTAACAAATACAATGTTTCAAGTGTATAATTCAACAGTAAGTCATATTTACATCTCATTGTGTGTTCACTGCCCACAGTTAGATTTCTTTCTGTCACCATGTATTTGACCCCTTTTACCTTTCAATATTTCTGTGTATCATAGTTTAGTTTATCAAGAAAAAGTGAAGAACATTGCTCAAATTTGAGCTATGAATTTGGAAGACTTGATAGAGTCTTAACCTATTTTAAGATAGCAAATGTAATTGCTTAGGTTCCACTATAGCTAGCATAGATTTATGATTGCATTTTTTATATGTCACAAGAACACTTGACAACACATCAGGGCCCCTAGTATAATCAATGTATACAGTATATCTTTGCTTACTTTATAGAACAATACTTTGTGTATTATATAGGAATCGATATTTGAATCTTTTAATTGATAAAATTTTGGTCATATACATGATCTACTTGATTCTGTAATCTTAGAAATTAAACCACAAATTATAATATTAGGAACAATCCTAATATTACGGAAAGGTATGGACTTCAGAACACAGTTGTAACGCTGTACCTCTGTAAAGTTACAAAATAGCCTGCTGTTCATCAGGACTATCCACCTCAAGCACAATTTCTCATCATTTCTAATTGCATTTTTTTATCTTATGTTCTCAGTATTGTTACTAGTCTTTTTCATTTTTCTGAAGAAAATTCTTTATTGTTTCTATTTTTGGATAACATTAAAAGTTTTTCAAATAATGTCTATATTTTTTTAGATAAAAATGATAATTTATCAGGATTATTCTGAATTTCATTTTGGAAAATGTGGTGAACTGTGCAAGGGTTATATATATATATATATATATATATATATATATATATATTATTTTAATATATATATATAAAGCCTTTTTTTAAAAATGAGTCAGATTTTTCTTAACTAAATATTAAAGTTATCTGTCATCCAAGTTATTGCTTCTTTCTCCATGCCTAAAAAAAAAAAAAAAAAGTGTGGTGCTCTTTTAGGGTCAGAAGATCCACTAAATTTTTTGTAACACATGTTGAAAAGAAATGTTGGTTTCCGAACCTAGAAGAACCTGTTCCTCATTGACTTATTTTTTTTATATGTTTTATTGAAAAATTAAAAATAAAATTAGAAGTACAAGTACTAATTGATTCATGTATTAATTTCTTGGAATCTGAAATGTTAAATCAGTTATCTGAGATTTTCTGAATAAAATGTGAATGAAAGAAACCACAGTTTCTCAAGACCAAATTCCACATGTTTTTCCTCAGTATGTGATTCTGAGGAGGAACTTTCCTTTTTAACTGGATAATAAATGTGGAGCCATGATCTCAAGGTTGTTCTGAAGATGTCCAGAGTAACAACAACCCCTGTGTGATGAAAATAGCTGAGTAGCTGCTCTTTACCAAGTTAAAAATTGCAAACTTACTTATTATCTATATGCCAATGTACTTTGAGCATCAGCAATCTTCAGCTTATTGACTGGGAAAACATGAGTTAAAATAGACTATCTTAAATAGAATATAAATGTTTTCACTTTCAGTCTTGTACTTTAATCCCCAGATCACTCAGTTAAGTAAATTGCCCACTTTTAAGCACATAGCACATATGCATATACATTGTCCAATATGTTTTATACTTTTTAATAGATGTGCTAGTAATTAATTGTCTTTTATCTGTGTATTATTTTTAAGTTCAATACTTTGTATTATGTCAAAGATTGCCTTGCAGAGTTAAACTTTCCACAGTGGAAGAACCAACAGAGTATACTATTATTCACATGGATTAATTTAGTGAAAATCATTTCTTCACTTCAGAGGCAACAGGAAAGCAGGGCCAGAAACATTTACCCCAGGAGGTTTTCTGTAAGATGATTGGAGACATTCCTGAAGACAATGAGGCACTAGCATTTGTTTAAGAGAGAGGCTATTTCTCTCTGAGGGCTCATGCTGGAATTAACTGGTGTCATTTTGAAGGAGGGTTTTGCTAATTGGCATCTCCCAATTGTATATAATGCCAACACCTTTTTCTAATAATTATTTCCCATAAGCATAGCTCAGTAAAGCAAAACTCCCTGCAAATTTATAAAGATTTAAGAGGAACTGTTGCAATTTAATTAGTTTCCAAAAGTCCTATGTGAACTGTAACAGTTGGTTGGTATTATTTGTAAAATGTTTTGTTGTTTGACGTTGGAATCATTATGTTCATGTATTGTGGTGATGGCCTGCTGAGTAATTGCAAAGTTCATTATACTACCGAGACTGTCAAGGGGCATTTATGGATATTCATGTGCAGTGAACCCTTGAACTTGAACTGGTCATTCTTGTCTCCTGGCTGAAATTGTGTTTACTCTAAATGGCAGGAGAAGTTTTAATTATGAAACCAGAAAAGAGACAAAATTACCTATGTTTAAAATGGTTAATGGACTATTAAGGAATGTACCTGCAGTTTTTCTCTCTACTATAATAATGTTGTCTGTACTCTCAAGGAAACTCATTATAATTCTCAGCTTAAATTTTTTTTTAAAGATACAGTTTGGTGGTAAATGTGTGCTTCCAAAATTTTGTGTTTCAATGTAAAAGGATATTAGAAATTCATTATGTCCACTGTAGGAATTCCATTTTAGAGCAATATAAATTAAAAATTGGAAGCATTAATATGAAGTTTAAAAACATCCAAGCATTGCACTTCAGTTTAAAAACTTTTGAAAATATGGAAGAAATTTAAAAAGCAAAATTCAAGAAGTATGCACATACATATTTATATACATGTAATTATTTGTCAACGTTGAAGTATATATCACAATAATGAGAATGATCCCTTTATGAGTGTCCCTCCATTAGACTGATGTTCTTGAGAATAGAAGCATTTTCTTAATCTATGCACGCTAGTTCACACTGTTCAATGCATAGCATGTGAGAGAAAATATGGTATATTCGGAGGATTGCAATTGGGAATAAAAAGTTACTACTGAAGCATGGAGTGCATGGAGATTGGTGGCAAGAGATGGAATTAGAGAAATAGCCATTTAAAGCAGCTAAGCACTCTGACAGCAATATGGAGAATGGGAATGGAACAGGAGTAACAAACTAGCTCTCTGATTCCTCTAGGCTGGGTTATGGTATCCTGAAAGCTGGGGTTGAACAAAAGTTTTTGTTTTTCCTTTTTTAAAAAAAATAAAAATAAAACAAACAAAAAAAGAAATCCTCTTTAAACATTTTTTAAAAAGACATTTATTTTTTATAGTTTTGGAGGCCGGGTGAGGATTAGGGTGACAGAAGATTCATTTCCTGGTAAGGGCCGTCTTCCTGGATTGCAGACTGTTGTCTTCTTTTTGTGTCTTACATGACAGAGAAAGAGCAAGAACACAGGGAGCTAGCCCAGGTTTCTCTTCCTCTTCTTATAAAGGCATTAATCCTTTCACAGAGGCCCCATCTTCATAATCTCATCTAAACCTAATTACCTCCCTAAGGCCCCACCTCCAAACACCCATCACATTGGGTGTTATGGCTTCAACATATGGTTATCATAACAAGAGTAATCTTTTTGTAACTGGCTTATTTCATTTAGCATAATGTCTTCAGTGTTCATCGATGCGAGAGCATGTATCAGAATTTCTTTAAAATAATATTTTATTGTATGTGTATACCACATTTTGTGCATCCATTCATCTATTGAAGGACTCTTGAGTTGCTTCCCAACTTTAGGCTATGGTGAACGATGTTTCTGTGCATATAGGTGTATAAATATCTTTTCAAAACTCTGATTTTAATTCATTTGAGTATATACCCAAAGTAGAATTGCTGGATCATATGTGGAATTCGATTTAATTTTTCAGGGAGTCATTGACTGCTTTCCATAGCAGCTTCACCATTCTATACTCCCACCAACAGGGCGCAAGGATTCCAATTTCTCCACATTCTTGCCCATGCTTGTTACTTTGCTTTTTGATAGTTAGCATTTGGGGTGTGAGGTAATATCTCATTGTAGTTTTAATCTTCCTTTTCCTAATGATTAGTGTTGCTGAGCACCTTTCTATGTGCTTGTTGCCATTTATATATCTTCTTTGGAGAAATGTCTCTTCAAGCGCTTTACTCACTTTAAAAATTGGGTTGTTTATTTGTTTTTGTTGTTGTTGAATTATAGGCATTCTTTGTATATTTTGGATAATAACCTTTCATCAGATATGATTTACATATTTACTCTCTATCCGTAGGTTCCCTTTTCAAGCTGTTGATTATATCCTTTGATGCATAGAAATTTTTAAATTTTGATGTCCAATTCATCTATTTTTTATTGCCTGTGCTTTTTGTGTTGTAGTCAAGAAATCATTGCCAAACGCAATTACATGAAGCTTTTCCCCTATGTCTTCTTCTAAGAGTTTTATAGTTTTAGTTCTTAGATTTAGGTCATTAATCCATTTTGAGTAATATTTGCATATAGTATAAGATAAAAATCTAATTTCCATGTTTTTTGTTGTTGTTGTTGTTGTTGTTGTTGTTTTTGCATGTAGATATCCAGTTTCCTGGAAACACTTTTGAAAAGACTGTTTTTTGCCCATTGAATGTTTTTGCTAATCTTGTTGATGTTCTGTATGTACTGCTGGAGCAAAGTGTGTGGAAATAGGGAATGACCTAAGAGACAGAATCTTAGGGGGACGTTAGAGACTTTCTAGATAAGTTTGTCATAGAGGTAATGCCAGGAATGGAATGACAAAACCTTACCAGATCAAGAGCACAGAAGGAGGGACTTAGAGAAGCTCCTAACCAGAAAGAATTTATATACAATGTTTTGTTTTAGAAGGATAGCTAAAATAGATAAGACAAGTTAAAAGGCCCCTTGCCCTAAGGAAATATAAACTGTAGCATGCATAAATAATTATAATGCAGAGTAAAATAATAAGAGAAATGTCATAGAAATGATACTGATAAAGTGCTATGGAAGTCTAGAAGAGGAGGTAATTCATTCTGCTGAGAGGACCAGTTGGGTCTCCTGGATACGTCCATCAAAATTTGTCCATCAAAATTGGATCTCCTGGATATGTCCAAAACAACAGAAAGCAGTCATGATTAACCTACACAGAAAATAGTTATTAAGAGGAATTTCTTGCTAGTTCATAGCCTCTCCAAGGAGCTATGAAAACCAGGCTTGAGAGACAGAGCCTAATTTAAGACCAATATTTAAAATTCCATCCCAGAATTTATCCTGTAATCAAAACACCGTTTTCAGCACAGCTTAGTGAAGACACTCCAACTTATGCTGCTCACATCACCAGTGCTAGATCTGGATGCTGCCACTGGAACTGGTGTTGCCGCTGCCTTTGGAAAATGAATGTAGCTGCTACTACTCCTGCCACCACTGGTCAGAATGAATGCCCTGAGGTTCTTTCTTAGCTTCTTGTAAAGTCTGGGTTGTGTGCATCTGAGTTTGAGAGTTTTAGTCATGTACTGCCGTCCTAGCTACAGGTGAGCCAAAGAAAATATTTTGCCATTTTTTTTTTTTTTTTTTAGCTTCTGCTTTGGTAGAGTTCTGCCTCAGACAAATAGAAAATGCCCAACGTATAGTCAGTGAGAAGGGCTTAAACCTAGATGGCTGCAAAGTATGGTAACATTCAGAGCTGAAAGAGGTAGAATTTAAACTCTGTAGGAGAAAGTAATATTTTTACATGCAATGGCAGTTGGAAATATGACATAGCATTTCAGAAAAAAATTAGCATTGTAGTCAAAGTGATATTAGCTGAAGCCCTGACATTATAGGGAAACACGTTTGAGAAAAGAGGTTATTGAGAAGAATCATGATCACCTATATTTATATGAACACAAGAGGAAGAAACTTGGATGCATAAGCCCTCATCATGAAAAACAAAGGAAGAGCTTCTAGTAAGTGCCTAATAAGTTGAATTTTTCAATTTACTTTTACACGAGTGAGGCTCTTAAGAAGGGAAGTACTTGCAGTGTCCAGTTGCTTAGGGATAAAAAAGGGTGAAAACTAAGAAAAATTCACTGCATTTATTGACCTTTGAAAGAAGAATTTCATTAGAATGGTAGGAATAGAGATCCAGTAGGGTCAAGTAGGGATTTGGGGATGGGGTGGTTGTAGTGGTAAATAGATCAGTAGGGTAGGCTTCATTGAAGGGAAATTTGAGCCAATATTTGATGGAGGAAACTAAATAGATATCTAAGGGGAGAAAGAGTGTTTGGCAGAGGAGTAACAGACACAAAGCTCTGAGCTGGAGAGCATGCATGGTATGAGGAGCAAGATGGGGAAGAGGAGAATAGAAGAGCCCAATGAGTTAATTGGAAGCCAGCTTTTATAGGACCTTGTAAACCATCATAAGGACTTTGTAAGGACATCATAAACATCTACTCTAGTATTGAAAGCTCTTCAATATTTTCTATAGCTCAGCATTACATTAATCTATAGCTTTTCATACAATTCAGAAAAACATCAAACTTGCTTTTCATAGGCTATTTCTAATTGTAACAACTTCCAGAAAGAGATAATGGAAAAAACAATACCAAGAGATAATGTTATATAACCAGTGTAAAATATGGCAAGATTCTTTACTGAAGAGTGGAAAGTAAACTATGATGAATGATTTATAGTTCTTTTGCCTAAATTTATAGAGTGAAGTAAACATTTTGTTGTTCAAGTGACAATTTCTGATTATATACATATCATTTTAATAAAAAGTTGAAAATCCTTTTTAAACAAGTGTTTCTAAAAGAGCAGCTACTTCTTTTAAACTTTTCTTTTTTCTTTACACATCCTCTGGTGGAAGTGCTAATGTGATGTATGAGGACTCTGAAGTGCTTCCACTGTAAACTTTTGGGAGACCTCAGAACGGAAATCATGGTGACTGTTTAAATCAGATTGGTCATCTTAATGGGCCTTAAATCATCTGGATAAATGCAAGTTTTACTCATTTTGGTTAAAATTGAATTTGAATATTTGATTTGGCATAATTCTTAAGATAACTCACTGCTTGACTAAATTTTTCACTTTTCAGCTGGGTGCTTGTAGTAGCAGACATAACCACAGAGACTACCGGCTGACTATAATAAGAAATGTAGAGCAAGGTGGTCAGATAATGGAATGCCTGTAACTAAGCCTTTTGTATTAACCAAGAATAGTATTATAGTTTTATTTGTTTCTATCTGACTAGTGGAGAATTATTTTTGTGTCTAAATATGTCACCTGCTAAAGCTCATCCTCATTACCTCCATAATTTAAGCATCTTCTGTCATTTCATGTACATTTGGTATCCTCTGATTTTGCTGTAGTCCTATAGGTAGAGCATGGAAAGAAAGGGGTTCACTAAGATTAAAGGATGATTTTACTGTTCTGTGACATTCTCTGTTTGAATAAGATCTATACACAATGGTTTCATTTCATTTAAAAAAATTTTTTTTTACAAAGTAGTTGTTTAAACATTCAGACCAACCCTCAGTCTTGTGAAAATTCTCCATGTATGCAGTATATTAGAAAGCCTTTAATGAGATTATCAAAAACTATTACTTCTCATTAAAAAAATTCAAAACACTAAGCAGCTGTGTTTTATATCTGGGGACAGGTGAAGGGAGATAAGAGAATTTTATTTGTATATATTTAGGATACAGTATGTTTCAGGCATCCTTTTGGTATCAGCCATCTGTCATTAGGAAAATATTTGAATATACACAGTGACTCTGGCTGGTAGAAGAGATGATAAGGTTTAGCATGCCATGAATCTGAACTGAAAATAATGGCATTATTACTTTTATTTTATTTGATCTTTGTATTTATTCTAGCATCAGTTTTTAAAAGACTACTAAGAAATGTGTGTATAAACACTGTCAGCACTATTATTGATGCTTTCTATGGAAAGGCTAGTAGTATGTGTTAAATAAAAACAAAACTTTTCTCTGATATGAATGTCTTTCTGTTACTTTGAGAAGCTTTTTATCAAGTAATTCCTTACATATATGTTGAAGTCTTTTCAAAGAGTGGAAAATAGATTTTCTAGGAACTTTCTTTATGTGGTATATGAACTTTAGCACAGACTCTTCAAATGTTTAAATTCATATCTCTTTTATGTGTATATTAATATGACCTTCCTTATTTTAAAGTATATTCAAAGTTATGAGGGAACATACATGGTAAAATAAAGTTTTATTGATATTATAATTTCTATTTAATTTTTATTTTCAGTTTATTATTTAATATTAGTTCAAGTTGGATTTGCTTGAATTTCAGTGGTTTTGCATGAATTTAATACACAATTGACTTTAGGATGAAAGAAGAGTGATAGTAATCCTTAAGGAACTAATTTACAGATGAAATTATGTTCGGATTTTTATAATGGCTAGCATGGGAGGCAACACTGTACTGGAGATTTTGATTTTCTGCTCAGGGATGCGTCAGCACTAATTTGATGAAAAGATAATGTCCTTTGAATACCTCTGGAATAGAGCTTCAAGTAAGTCAAATTAGTAGCTTCAGTGGTTCATGATTTTTATAGTGTGTAACTTTAATTCTGAGGAGTCTGGGGCCAAAGTGTTAACTGTTATGATACTTGAATATGCCTGTTGTTATATAAACAAACAACAAAAACCCTTTTCTAATGTAATTCCTTATAAGTGGGACCAAATAGATCTAGAACTACTTTCTCATGATGTGAAGAAAGCTTTTGTTAAAACAAACTCAGACTTATCTCCTGATGGTAAGACTACATTACATGATTTTGGAGACTTCTTTCATCCACTTATTCTTTTTCCTAAGCCTGAAGAGTTGCTTCACTATACTTCTAAAGCATAGGCCTACTCATGGGGAAAAAAATCTCTTTCCTTAATTCCAAGGCTCTTCACTCACCTTAGTTGCTTCACTTGTAAAAATGTGGTCGACGAAGGGCTGCTGGGAAACTTAAGAATGTATGCAAGACACAGGTGTAAATTAATGATAATGTATCTATTTTAATTATCGTGATGTTTATAAACAAATAACATACCTGCTCTGGAGGAGAGTTTCATCTCTCACTGGATCTGAAACTGCTGATCTCTAAATGCACTGCTGTGCCTTCCAGAGTGGCTGGTGTTTCCCTCCTCTGAGTCGACAGAGTTGGGATTCAAGGTATTGACTCCTCTTTTACTCCAGCCCTCAGAATTCCTGGCAGTCATGTTCCCGGATGAATTTCACCAGCCTCCAGAGACTCCGAGTCTTATATCTAGTGAATGGACTGTTTCTGCCCTGGTTTTCTTGTAGAGTAAAATATATAGTTCCCTAGCTAATGAAGTACTGGTACCTGGTCCTTAGCCAGTTCCAGCCTTGTTGGCACAAGCACACTCGGTATTCTCATCTGTAAATAGGGTGATATTACCTACTGCACAGGGAGGCAGAGGATTAAATGAGTAATACATGTTAGGTACATAAGATGAGGACTAACAAATAGCAAACGCTTACAAGGTGGTACGTATCCACACCACCACCGCCACCACCATTATCATCATCATTCATCATCATCATCATCATCATCATCATTCATCCTGTATTCTATCTAGAAATAACCAATTTGTCTCCCTTGGTTCCTTGCTTCTCAGCTCTTGCCGACATCTTCTTTGCATTCCATTTTAATTTCTGGTCTGAGATAATCATACTGACCAGGTGATGAATTACTGTAAGTGATTATAATGTAAAAAATAACCTCACATTTTATGTATCACCTGGTTTCCTATTAGTAGGGTACAAATTTGACCTTATTAGCCATTAGTTGAGTAACACTGAAAGCAGGTAATAAACTAAACAGAATATGCCTATATGGGGTTAAGGAATCCTGGGACAATTTGGAGATTTATTTTGTTTTGTTTTTGTTTATAGCTGTAGAGCTTATCTTAGGAACTTTATTGAAATTCAATGAAAATTAATTCATTGGTAGTTTAATCATGTAAATTGCCTCTAATTTTCTTCATACTTTAATGTTAACTACTTTTTCAGTCTAGTTTGCTTATCTTGTATGTGGGCTGTGTATATCCTTGTTATATTCATGGTCTGACATGAGCTTTTAAAAAGAACTCTGTAATCTCTACATAAGTGATATTGTCATAGATTTAAGATATTGTATTATAAAATTCCATGAAACATCTTGCTCTGATGAGTTTGGTTGTGCTGTTGATCAAATTATGCCCTCCAAGTACACTGTGTTACAGTGTTTTAGAGGAATATAGTTTGAGGCTTATTTGTTCTTTTTCAAAAGCTAACTCAAATTCCTTTAATGAGCCGCGGGAATACCAAAGATAAAAGACCAACATTGAAAGCCTGTATCAGAAGACATTGTCATTTTGTTCCATAATATTGGGTGTCTAGACTGTTAATAATAATGTTTACATTAGGTGAAAAATGGTTTATGCTATTGATGGGTGTTTAATTCATATTAAGATATGTGCAGAGTATTTTATAACAAATATATTTTCTCTACCACTTTTATAAATTCCTCGAAAAAGATGCTTTTGATGTATAGGTGGTGTAAAATTTATATTTTTAGTTTTTGAAATTATATTTAATGAAGAATTATTTCAGAAAAAATCTAAAGCCATTGAGACATGGTTGCTAGTAAAAGTTTTGAAAATTTAAAGCTGGAGAGAAATCCGCTTGTCTCTTTATATTTGTGATTTTTTGTTGTTGTTGTTGGAGGTAACTATAGAGAATTTCTTTCAAAATGTACCCTTTTAATAACAATGTCTCCTCAAATATACTGTGGCATAACTTTAAACGTGATAAAGTCTGTCTTGGACTCCCCCCTCCTCTCCCTGAGTAAATGGAAGAAAAGTTTGGCAGGCTCCATGCTGTGCACTTGATTGATGTCCAGAACATCTGAAGGACTTTTGTGTCCTGCCTGCTCTCCATGAGTGCATAATGTGTGAATACTTAAAGAAGGTCAGCCCTTATCACATGTAATCTAGGCCTGAAAGCAGATCAACAGTGACAGTCATATCCCATCAGAAAGAACACAAATCATCCTCTCCATGCTTTAGACAAGTTGTGGGATATTTTCTCTCTCTTTTTACCCCTTCCCACTCATGGGGACCTTGGCAGAGCAATGAAAGAGAGAGAAGACGTGCTCGGAATAATGTGTCACTCATTGGAGGGAAGAAGGGATTGTTTGTTTGTAATGAAGTGATGGTCTTTCACTGTGCAGCTGAAGGGAGCTTTGGGCTGTTAATGCCTAGTGATGTGGAATGCTGCAAATTAGAACGAGGTTGGGAGGCAAGAGGCAGCCTGAAAGCAGGCTGATGTTGCGGTCTTTATAAACTCTGAAGTCAGGAAAAACGTTTCTGTACACTTGAGTTCTATTGTTCATCTTTCCCTCCATGGTGTAGTAACTTATATATATATATATATACACATATGTATATATGTATATATATGTACATGTATGTACATATGTATATATATGTATATATACATATATGTGTGTATATATATAGTTATGTAGATGTATCGCAAAAAATCAGAGTAATAATATGAATAAGTACAATTCTGAGTGCACTTTTATATTTTTGCCACAACTTGTATGACAGTTTGAAAAATATTTTAGTGCAAAACTCTGTGGGCTATTAGGGACCTAAAATGCTGTAGCTTCCAATAGAAAGAAGAAAATAACTTGTTTTTATGTGCCTGTGTCACAACAGAAGCTTAATTAAAAAATAGATGTTCCAAATAATATTATCAAGGATGTTTAAGTAATAAAGAAAATCACACTCCATTGTTCTCATTAAAGATGATAAGATATAACTACATTTTCTTAAATAAAGAAGAAAATATTTTCATCTTATCTCAAACACTTTACTGGTTTCTTTTGAAATATATCAGCTATAAGAAGTAGGTGCAGCCAGTTCACACAATGGAAAAGAACTGTGCAAATGCCTCCCCCAGAAATGAAGTCATCGCCTCCCTCCCATGTCTGTAAAATCAAATCAAATCAAATTATGAGATATAAGGCCCTGCCCAACTTCCCCCAGTCTCCTTTCCAACCTAATTTCACTGCTCTCCACACATACCCAGTCTCTCAGCCTCATGTTCTCTGCAAACACTGCTCTTTTTCTTACTCATAAATGTCTGTACTATCTGTTCTCTTTGCTTAGGATTCCTCTGCCCTTCCTGCACCCTGTGAATTCCTACTTATCTTTGAAGACCTAGTGCAGACGCCTCTCCCACACAAGTCCAGTCCCTACCCTCAGTCAGAATTCATCTTTGTTTATCCACTGTACTTTTCTGTGTTCTTTCCATATAGCAGGCAGTTACTGTATTGCACTGTCATTGAATTGAATGTTTGTCTTCACCAATTCCAGGATAAGTTTGTCCTGAAGGCAGATACTTTTTAACGTTCTTGTATCCCGTTCACTAGACACAGTCCCCCAAATACAGTTTCAAAAGTGTATAAATACATAAAATCAGGAGATTTAGGGGTGTATAAGTGAAAATAAGTCACAAATCAAAATCACTAAGATGGTAGTATTATAATTTAAAACTATTTTTGTGTATGTTCCAATTACATGACTATTTCATGAATTCAGCAAAAATAACTTGATTAAATAAATATTTTCCTTTGTGGGTATACTTGCAAAACATTGATTTAACATAAGGCATATTTTATATGCTTGTTTTAGTGATCACATTATTTATGACAACAATTTGGCAAATATTACATTAAAGAAGATTATTGTTAACAAATGCTTTTATAGGTGTGTGTCAGTAGATAGGAGAGTGATTAGTGAGAGTTGTCAGGAAATTGCTGACCATTTTCTCTTTTTGTGGTCTGGGTGCAGTATTCTGTTTTTCATATTTATTTACTTGTCTAATCCATATAACAATAAGTTAGATAATGAGCAAATCATAGAACAGAGGGCTTAACCAATTTGCCCAAGGTTATACAAATAGCACAAGTAGGCTCTCCACTCCACAGACTCCATAATCCTGAATGAGTGATCTGTGTAAGAATTCTACAAATGATATATAGTGATGACATGTCCTACTCATGCTGATAGTACTATCTGATCTGTACTTCTTTTTTTCTTTGCTTGCCCTTCTCTCATGGGTATATTTTCACACTGATGCCTCTCTTTTAATATTCTCTCAGCGCTTTCTTTGAGGCCTCATTTGGTGTGTACTTTCAGGTGAGAAGGCTAAATCATATGCAAATTGGGATTGTTTTGCTGAGCCAGATTTCCAATCTAAACTATAGAGTTTTATTACATCTTTTGAGCCTAGTTGTCTGGAACCTAATGGTGCATTTTATAGAGCATCTCCTTCATTGCTAGCGCCTAGCATATGTTAAACTAAAGGCAAATGGAGGAATTAATAGAGACACCTTGAATTTCTTACTATTATAAATGAACGAAGGAAATCTGTATTACCAAAATGTTTGACTAAGTGAAACCTCTCCTCACACTTCTAATCTAATTTTCACTTCTCACATGGTTGGAAATTCAGGTTCAGGAACCCATCCTATATGTTGAAATAACAAACCTTTTTTTTTCTTTTTTCTTTTTTTAAATTCATCAAGCCAGGGGCTCAAAAGCCTTTAGTTGTCATATAATATATAGTCTCAACTTTGTAACATGTATTCAGAATCCTGTACAATCTGATTACACTCTATCTTTCTCTCCCACCCTTTACTAAAAGGAGCTGTCTGCTCCACTAAGATTTTACTTCTCATGCTATTGCACAAATGAAGTATTTTTCCTTTCCATCTCTTCCCTTGCTATTTATATAAGTTCCATTCATATTTCAGCATCCTGCTCTCCCTTTAATTTTTGGCCTAGGCTAATTCACGCTTACTCTGATTTTTCCTCTTTATTCCATTTGAGGACACCTTATCTTAAAATATCTTAGATTTTTTTACTTAGTTCTGTGGTATTGTAAATTTCTTGAGTGCATTTGCTTCTGTTAACACATAGTACCAAATCAGAAATGGTTGCTGATAGGAATTTTTCTGAACTGATTTAAGATTCCAGAGAGCGAGCGATGATTCTCTCTTTAGGCTTTGAACTGTTTATGGATGCCCATATTGGGGAAATGTGAGCAGTGGGAACTGTCCCATATTTCAGCCATTCAGTCCTCATCCCAAAGCTCAAGGCGGGGTTCCAAATTGGCAGTGGAACCATGTTGCGATGTGGCTCTGAGCCCAATATTGAAGGTTTGAACAAGAGATTCTATTGCTTGATTTTTGTCTGCTTTTCCCACGTTACCCCTCTCCTCCTAATCACTCTTATTCACATCAGTATGCCTCACTCTCCCTCCTTTGCTTAAAGGGATATGGATAAATAATGCGGAAAGACTACCTCATTCATCACCCCCAACCCATTTTCCTGATAAGTAAATTGTATGGCTTTCATGAAGTACAAAATCTGTAGTTTCTTAAGCTTAGGATATTTCAAGATTTCCTATATAGTTAAAAACAGTATGTTTCTGTTAAACTTCATCTCATGAAAATGTGAGTTCTGGGTGTTGGATTAATAGTAGTATTTGTAAAATTGTAAAAAGCAATTGTTGGGCTATCCTTAGCTAGAGAATAGATTTGAATGGTAGTGCTGGGAAGTGCTGGTGTGTATGTATGTGGGGATGGGGGAGGAGAGTGTCTTAAAATTAAGAAGATGGCAGAGATTTTTTTCTAAGGAAGTAAGTCTTAAAATATCAAGTAAACACATCTGATGATATCTTAGGTATAACTATTGAAATATGTCTGCGCTCTCATACTCATGTATTCTTAATATCAACTTTTGTCTATTGTGACATTGCAATTTCTATGCATGCTGACAATTCATTTATATTTCTTGCTGTTCTTTTATTATTGTCAGTTCCCAAAGTAAAAGAAAACAAATAGCCTTTTAAAATATTTTTAGTGTTAAAAAAAGGTCACTCAGAATATCATGGAATATCATATTTTATGAAATGTCCATAGTTTACACTGAGGCACAACTACAGTTAAAACCTAAGAAATCGAATAACTCATAGTGATTTTAATTGCATAATAAGATTGGTTAGGTTCACAGTTATTTTCTATATAGGAAACATCAAACTATAGTCATTTGAAATTGATTAATGAATAGCTTAACTGAAATATTTTAACTTGAAATATTCATTAAGGATGCCTTTTACATGTGACCCTTTGTCATATCTGTGCACTTGATTCAAAGGTATTTGCTTCATTAAATGTAAATACAGTGTGAGAAAAGTACCATGACATGACATTTGATGTATTGAATATTTCTGTCATTTCACCAGGTCAAATATGTTATTTCTACTTGTCTTTCTACAATTTACAAACAGTTACAATTTTAGCAGAGAAAAAAAACCTTGACCAAAGAAATAGCCTGTTTTATGACAGCAACGTATAGTTGTACGTTGCTTTGGAATCCCTTCATAGCTGCCCGAAACCTCTGGGGGACTTTGGCATGGCCAGTGCAGAGTGAAGTGCCTGCATGTGCTGGCCCCGTGTGGGCAGCCGGGTCAGGCTCCCTTCTTAAGAAAACAATCCTGCTCGGGGTCCTCACCGCTCTTTGTTGTCCTCCCCACGAGGTGATCAGTTGAAGCCTCTGTGGTGACAGAACCAGTTTGTAACAGGCTTGCCTTTCACGGTCCTGTCTCAGGCTTGCTGGCAGGCTCTCCTGAAGCTCTGACAAGAGTGGCAGCAGAGGACTCAGTCAAAGAAGGAAAGGCAAGAAACAGGAGGCTTAAACAGGCAGGTCACATTTACTGCTCTCCTGCGGCAATGCGTTGGCTGGAAGAACTAAACTGGCAGCTTCACATTTCCTTGCTCATTCTTCTGTCTATGCACACGAGGGGTAAGAAGATCAGTGCCCCACACTACAGTGCTGACAGGGGGCTCCGTTAATGTCTGGTTTCGTGGCTTTTATCACAGAAAGGAAAGTTCAGGGCAGAAATTCAGTGGCTAAACATTTTCAAACCCCATCCTCCAATTGCTCTGCAATTTTACTGCTTTCTCTATTAGGGCCAAGCTTTCTAGATATAGTATATTAGAATAATTTTAAAGGGATTCAAAGTTTCTGTTTTCTCTAGCAATTAAGAATTAAATGCAATCTAGTTTGGAACTTTGAGTATAAAGTTGATTGTCACATACTATGACAGTTTATATGTGAAGAATTTAATTATCCTAATGAACTTTGTTTTGATCATTTTAATACTGTAAGATTTTTATAGGATAGCTAATTAACTTTGAAGTTCATTTGAATTTTATATTAATGCATTGAGTAAATCTCTAGTTTTATAATGGAAATAATTTTATTTTGTGAATATATCAGAAGTTTACACATTTAAGAAGAGGGGCTTGCTTAGTGATCATTTTATCCAAAAAGTTATTATTGTATGAAGTTGAAAAAATGATAGCAATTTTAAAAGATTATTTAAAAATTTAAAATAAAACAATAGTGTTAAAAGTAGGTGAACTATTTTCATGTTAGAAGAAAGAATGCTTAATGAATTTGAAACAAGTATCTGTGATAGAGATTTGCAATGAGGGGGTCATGAGGTTGGAAATGAGGAGAAAGCAGCTTTATAAAATTAAGCTAGGGGACAAAGGGAATATGTATGAGATCAAATGCATTTATAATTTAACCTCAGGTACTTGTGAATGCATTTTGTAGAACCAATTTGGCAATGCTATTTATTTGAGAAACGTAGTATCAATTGTCATATACTTTTGATTAGCACTTATAAGATTAACGTTTTTCATCATCTTAAAGTATTCTATGACACTATTAAAACATTGTATTTTATGGTTTGGCTACATGAAAACATGCTTTTAATTTCTGGTATAGAAGAGTAATTCAAAGAGTTTTGTGTATTGATGTGAAGAAACAATAGGTATTTCATTTATGTGGTTTGCTAGTTTATTTTCCAAATTTTTTTATAATCTGGTACCTTTTAGAAGAGAACAGAAAAGCTTCAGAGAAACTGTTTCTTAAGAAAGTTTCAGAAAGCTCCAAACATGATATATGTGAAGTAAAATTCTTATTCTTCAGTTCATGCAGCTACTATTTCTTGATTGCCTGAGGGTAACTTTTTATTTTTTTTTAGCATTTTCCTTGAAACATATGAATACCTGAATTTATTACTGAATTACATCAATAAAAAGCCAAGAGACCATATGCTACAGACTGTATCTTTGAATCAAAAATGTGAGGCTTAGAATACATCTTATATTCTAAAATAATATAGAGATGTCTTACTTTTCCAGTGAGGAGTTTGAAGCCCAGAGACAGTCCTTGTTTTCCTAAAGGTAACATAACCTTGTTAACTCCCTCTCAAGGGCACTTGAGAGAGAGAGAGAGACAGACAGACAGACAGACAGACAGAGAAAGAGAGAGAGAGACAGAGAGACAGAGAGACATACAGAGAGACAGAGAGAGAGACAGAGAGAGAGTGTGTGTGTTTCTACTGCTTTATTCTATACTGTGGTGGTTAAGAGTATGAACTCTGGACCAGAATGCTTGTGTTTGAATCTTAGCTTTACCATTTTTAGATGTGTAAATTCAAATGATTAATCTAATTAGTGCCTCAGTTTTGTTGACTGTAAAATGGGGATGATAATAATAATACTTACCATAGGGTTGATTTGTTTACCAAATGAGTTTATACATAAAGCACTTAGAATAGTGTCTAATGCATAGTATTATCTAAGAGCTTGTTTTTATTAGTATCATTACTAATATTAATTTATGTAGGGGTAGGAGACAACCTAGCTGTAAATGTAAATTGAAGTAGGATTTAAAAAGAAACCCATACCTTATTTTAGTGTAATTAACATACCGACTCCTAATTTATATTTCCAGCTTTGTCACCAGTAAACTTTTAACTTTTTTTTTTTTTGAGAAATTCTCTACCTGTAACTTTTTATAAAAAATAAGCTTCATGGTTTTTATGACTTTGCCTTACTGAAGAAAGAATGTACTGTCGATGGAGACTATGAGTTTAACCAAAACTAAAAAATTTTAACTTTCAAAGTTAAATATTCATTGATATCATATACTGGTTTATGATCATTAATTCTACATGTGCTTCAGTGAGAATCATGATCACAAAAATAGGTATATATGAAGCACAGACAAATGAAATGGTCATGACTCTGAAGTGAATGACAAAGCTGTGATAAATGGTCTGAGACCTTAAATCCTTATTTAAAGGAAATGCATTTCAAAATGACAACTTGAGACATTTGGAGAGTATGTATGAGCTTCAGGCTAATACAAATATTTTGTTAATTAAATATATGGAAAATCTAAAAGTTTTATATGGAAGACATATGTCCGATATTGCAATTTTACCTTAAATGATACAAAGCTCTGCAAAGTCACGGTAAGTGGAAAGGAGAACTCTTCCTACTTGGAACACAGTAGCTAGGGCAGCCTGTGTGTAAGGTGATTCATTAACCTAATCTTATCACTGCTTAAATCTTATCTTAAATGTTTTACTTGAAGAGACACAGGCTTAGAAAAGAAGCAAGGGTACATCTTGGTAGAAGTTTTGAACTTAGTGTTTTTTATATTGGCACATAGTGATTGCTTCAGAAATGCATTTTTTAAAGGTAGGGATCATGACATGTAAAATTTCCTTTTTCTGAAAGTGAAAATATGACCTGTAATGTTGAAAATATGTAGTGTTGAAATGTATTATTTTAGTGCATTTTTATCACCCTGCTTCTTACTTTTCAAAACACAGTAGAGAGTCACAGGCAATCATAAATGAATATAGCGCAGTATTAAAGCATCATTTTAGTCACAACCATTCTTCTGAAGGAATTTAGTGAGGTTATAAAGGTGACAGAAGGGCAGACCTAAAGAAAGACTAAAGGACTCTTTCTGTTTGTTGTTCTAACACATTGGTAGCAACAATGAGCCCTTCCTGACATGGATGGGCCTCCTGTTCTGGCATTTTTAAAAGGTGAGATTTTTATTTAGCTTCCTGTTAAATGTATATGTGAAATTTTCTACAGTGTTTTCCCCCTTAAAATCATGGTAGTAAATTATTATAGCAATCGAATTAAAATCAAAATTGGCAACCAACTTTTTGTCTTTAGGAGTAATTCTACTCAATGAAGAGTTACAGGGAGCATAAAAAAGGTGAGATAGGAATTAGCTCTTTTTAAATACAGGACAATCCCCAAATCCTAACTCTATGGCTCCTATAGTTCTATATAACCCAGATTTTACATCCTGCCTCTTCATTGCTAGGTCATACTCCATAGGTTTCCTATTACAATATTTGTGTTTGACCTGGCTGATACTAATTTAAAATTTAAAAAAAATCAGTGTTATTAAATATTCTAAGTAGAGTTAAGGCAAAGAGAGAATACAGTAATAGGAGGATAAGAAGCATGGCTGTGAATATGTAGTTTCAAAATTAGAATGGTAATATTGCTACAGGGCATCAATTTTTGGTAATATTTTAAGTGAAAAATGATCCTTGTTACCATATGGCGAATTGTAGTGAAAATCTGAACTGTTAGACCGACACAGCTGTTAAATGCATAAATGTGGTTCTGTGTGTAAAATGTTTTCTACTACAGCTATTATGTGGCACTTCCAACAATTAATCTTGGTCTATTAATCAGCAGTAACTGCAAGCTGTGGTGAGCATCACAGATGTAAGAAATTTGATCTCTGTGGTGATTTACCTGGGAGGAAAGTGAGTAAACTAGTTCTCAACTTAAATTCTGCAGAGTACATTTGTAATAGACATTCATAACTATTTAGTGAAGACTCAAATCATTTGGTTTTACCTTTTTTATGAGAAGTTATGTTCTTTAAACAGTGGCAGAAACCATATACGCAAATCGTATATATATCTGTACATACATAATTGTAATCACTAAATTACAAGTATGTGAAGGCTTTTGGAAGAAAATAGCATTAGAAGGATCAGAATTATTCAAAGTAGGATTTTTTTTTTTTTTGCAGTTGTAAGCCAGTTGAATCTGAACTAACATTTTACAAATCTTTTGTTGACTTAGAACTGCCAGGAAAAAAATTTATGAATGTCTTTGTCCCTCAATTTTCAAATTCATATTTATTTTTATAATTTCTACAAGACATTGGTCAAATATTTAATTAAGACAAAGTATTAACAGTTGATTATAGGAAAATGATAAGCTAAATTGCCTATCAAGTTTTCTTACACTACATTTTAGGTCCAGATGGACTTGTTTGGTCCTGATAATATATTGTTTCCTTCTGTAAAATTGTTACTTTGTCCATCTTAATGCATTTTTGTGAAATATTAATATTAAACTATCTAAGGATGTTCAGGTGGCTGTGTTCTCAGAATAGCCTACTGGAAGCTCAGCTTCTCAGAGGAAGAAACTATGTCCCTTTTTATTTACTGCTGAATCCCCAGTGAACATAGCACAATGGTTGGTGTATAGAGGAGTCTAACCAGCACGTACTCATTATTTTGCACATGACCCAAAATGGTGTTCATTCCTTGATATTCTAAGACCTTTTTTTTGCTTAGCTTTTTGGAGTTAACTGAAAAATATTATTGTTCTTATTTTTAATTTTTGGAGATAGAATTTGATTGGCTGCCGACTCGTTTTAGTAATTAGATGCAACCCAGCTGGGATGTGAGGTGATCCAATACCAAGATGGCAGTATTAGACACTGTGGGCAGAGAAAGTTTTTAAAGAAAAGGTTCTGGATTATGGTGACATCAAAAACATCTAATACAGCTGCTACTGTCATTTATAATGGCAATGTGAATATTTTCAATACTCCCTTTTTGGTAATGAATTCTTACTGGCTACTAGTGCTTATTTATTAGCTATGTGTTTAGAAAAATTATAAAAACACTTTAATTTTACATGTACTTTGGCGTCTAGGAAATATTACTACCAAAAATAATAGTAATGTATTTCTGTAGTTTCTACAGAATTATTTTAACAGTAAATAAAAAAGTATGAGATTTTTTTTGGTCTTAAAAAATGCTATAGAAACTCAAATTATCAAGGCAGTGGCAATAATAATAATAATAATAATAATAATAATATATTTAACGAAGAGTGCGATGACTTTAGTTCCGTCAGATTGCTGGTAGGTCCTTACCGCGGTAGTGTGGAAACCAGACTTCTCCCTTACCTTTGTGCGGGGAACCAGACTTTGCAACATTCGGGTTGGCAACGCTACATGCTCACCTCCCGCTCTCTGGACTCTCCTCCCCCGTCAATTCACCTGCCAGAAATATTTCCACCGAAAAAGCCCGCCTCAAGCCTCGTACAAGTTTCAGGTCCCCTCGCATTCGCGTTCGGGGCTGACGCCTTCTTCAACTCAGCTGCTGTCACTCTGCTACAGTAACCTTGCTTAACCCCTTTGGCCTTGTGCGTTCCTCCTTCAGGGAACCTAAAAATTACTATCTATAATTTTCACTCCTTTTTTAAAATAGTAGATGCAAACCTTATGTCTCACAAAGAACATCTCATAAATTTTGCATTAGGAACCCTAAACTGGCCACAAGTTTGAGGCTAGCAGTCTACATCTTTCATTTGATTGATTCTGGAAAAAAGAGTGTCTGAAACTACACTTTGTATCCCTTCTGGAGTCCAGAGTGCGATTAATGTACATATCTAATTCACTTTTTAAAAACCTCATGAGTACATACAGAAAACTGACTTTGGTTCATAGTTGTTGTTGTTGTTTTACTGCTGACAGTATTCTGTGGTACATAATGTTCCTAGATTCATCCTGATATCCACAATTTTAATGGAAGTTTTACATGTAAGGAAATAGTGACTTACATTACTTTTGCATCAATTGTGGAATTTCTGTGATGTGGGAACTACACTGATATCAGCCACCTGTGAGACAATTTAATATAACAAAGCTTCTTAAAATTTTGCTGACCTTTTTTGTTGTTGTTGTCCTTCAAATATAATCTTTGTTAAGGCCAATGGTAAGTCTGAGGTCAGGTTTGTTTTGCAAACTGAATGAAATTATCTTTCTGTTATGTTTGTAGAAATATTTGTGATCAAACTATGTCTTTGCTGAAGTGTTTAGCTTTATTTTGGTTTCTCTCTCAAAGGAAAGTATGACAATATTTTCAAATTTGAAAAAATAATAACCTGCCAGTTGTGATTATATATAATTTTAATGATTACCTCTTTATGGGGCTAAATCTCAGCTGAATGTCTTGGTTAAATTAATATGCTCAATTGAGTATTGTTTTCAAATTCCATTACAAAGCCTTCTTATGTTTTTATATTTTTAAAAAAGGTTGACGTTATAAGGGTAATATGTTGTATTTACCCATGAACTCAGCTCATTTGAGTGAGGGATCGTGCAGCAGCTCATTGGAGGAATATTAGAGTGGCTCTCTGAGTTTAACTTAGGCTCCGAAATGAGCCGAAGCTGTTGAGAATAGTGCAGTGACCTGGAAAACAACAACAAAACGAGTTCTATCTTGACATGGTAACACAAGGGTAGATGCCACCTAATTGAGGCCTGTTAAGCAAATTGCCTTTTTACTTCCATGCTTTCTTACATATATTCTATATTTCCACGTACATATGTTTCTTATATGTATGTTTTCATAAGATTATTACAGTTTATTGAAATCAGGGAATATCACTAAGTATTTCCTACTTAATTTCCTATGCCCTGAGTGAAATTGTTCAAATTGGGGGATGGGTCTAAAGGCAAAGGACCCTCGTGCTAAATTACATAACTTCACAGACACATGACATTCTTTCAATGGGCATTTCTGGAGATTTTTTTGGCCTGGATTTTATGAATATACACTAAACAGTTTGTTCATAGCATGCACTTTGGTAGCTGTTTTGAATATTATTAATCTACCCTACTTAACCTCTTATAGTGAAAAATACAATTTTCTGTCTTTTTTTTTTTTGTTAAACAGACTTAATGACAAACATCTTGCAAATTAGATTTTCATATATTTCATCTCTTTCTTATGCTCAATTTAATCTATCAAAGCCACACACTGTAGGAGACATCTGGTATTGAGCTTAAGCAGCTGGGTTTCATTTGTAAAGGTTTTGAGCAAATTTCAGTGCTTGCCAACAATAATATAGCAGTTGGCCAATGTGTTTTCTTTGTGGCAGCTAGGTGCAGTGTGGCAGAAGAGACCTGAATTCAGGATCAGGTGATTTGCTGCCTCTTTCTGGTTTGACTATGGAACTTGGGCTTTCTACAGATGTTGCTGTGAGCACTGGCTGAGGGCTTGCAGCGATGGTTGTTGAAAAGGAAGCAACCTGTGAGCAGTGTGCAATCTGCATTCATCCATTTGGAAAATAAGGGATCTGAAGTTTTCCTCACGGCATGGTTCCACGTATTTCCTACTTCAGAATCACTCTAGGTCATATTTAAAATGCAGCTCCCTATACCCCATTCCACATTTACTAAACCAGATATTTGGGAGCTGAGCCCAGAAAGCTGCAATTGATTCAGCTACCCACAAGGGATTTGGTACACAATGGATTAGAGTTCATACATTTCAGTTCATTCTTTACCTACAGACGGAAACTCCAAACCCCCTGCTACCTTCTGACCAAGAGAGGGGCCTATTTTACTAACGTGTATTTAAAGGAAATTATCAGGAAATTATTTTAAGAGTAAATTACCCACATATCCAGTTTAGATGTTCTTTCTTAAACTATTACATTAGTATGACTTGTTATTTAATGAAACAATTGTCCTAGCACTATTAAAATATTGCCCCTATTGATGAAGGAATAGTAGGTCTTAATTTACTTGGAACAATCCAAGTATAAACTGAAGGATTCTGGGAAAGTGAAACAGAAATGACAATTCTGGTGGGTGGCTCCAAGTGTAGTGTTTAGCACATCTGCTTTGCATGCAGAAGTCCTGGGTTCACGCACCAGGTGAAGCCACTGACCATACCCTGGGTGCACCAGGCCCCCGGCACATGCCCTGAGCATGTGGGAGGGGACGCCCCATCTTCAGAGATCCAGTTCTTAAGGGGAAACGGCAACATCCATGGGCAGGGGTGGAAGTGGGGGGAATTAAAGAAGCGGGGAGGAGGAAGACATGATTATCTCCAATTTCCTATCTCTTTCTCAGATATAGTAATAATTTCTATCTCAAATAGTCATTGGACACCTGATAGGCTCCTGGAAATCTTTTCAGAGTTTGGCTCTGTGAATTACCCTAAGAAAGCACTATATTGTTGTTTGGAAGGACCTCATCCCTGTACGACCTCGTTATACTCAACATGTTCTTCCCAATAAAAATGGTTTGTCTTTGGGCTTTGTATGCAGTTTGGGGGACATCCTAGAAATAAACCAAGTTATACCACTGCTGGAAAAGTTATATGCAAGAATTCTCATTCTTAGTTTAGTATTCTTATTTTGCTGATTCTGAGTCCACAAGTGAGTTCTCCAGATAAATACCGTGAGTTCCAGGGAATTATGTATGGTTGGTGTGAGGATTGCCTCTTTGGAAGTTATAGGTAGTGATCGTCTGTTGTTAAAATGTTATTAACTGGAAATGTACATTTTACCTTATCTTGTTTTGGAAATTAGCAGTCAAGATGGTCACTAGAAAGCAATGTTCCCTCAGGGTCGTGATTTAAACTACACAAACACACACACACACACACACACACACACACACACACACGCACGCGCGCGCCAACATCACCCCTCCCCCCAGTTAATGTAGGCAGGTAATACCCTGGAAAATGTAACTTTAAAAGAAGTAAAAGAAGTGGCAATCTAAATGCTTGGGATTGTCTTGTTCCATGATCCATGTCATGCATGAGCTACATCTGCAGCTTTTTAAAGTTTCTGGAGGAAGCTCAGCAATGCAGCTGTCTCTAATGTACTGTGAACCTTGAAAAGGAATTTCCTTTTAAGTAAGAACGGAAGTAGTTCGTGTGTGGGTTGATGGAGCTGGAGGTTTCCTATAACACAAAATAAAGTGTTGTTATGTAAACAAACATCTACGCAACCTAATCGAAACCCGGTAGAAATATATGCTACAGACACCCACATTTCTGTTTGAAAAATACCTAGTTAACTTTAATGATCTACTTCTGTTTTTTCATGTTGACAAGTGAGGAAAATGAAGCACAGTTAGTTGTTAGGTGACTTACTAAAGTCTGACTATTACTTCTGCAACCAGAACCAAAACTTGGGGTTCCAGAGTATTAGTTTTTGTTCTTAAAGGAATAACATTTAAATTTGACTTTAAGATTTCTATTTAGGCTGAGTGTTTAGAAAGTCAAAAAACAAAGTCTTTGCTACATGAACATTTTAAGAGACAGATTACAAAATCACACACCACTGCCACCACGAATAAATATTTCAGTGTATGAATAAAGCTCAAAGTGATCATTTCTGCTTTGATTATCCTATTTATTCTAAAACCTACTATTTTGTGAGAAGTACTCTACCATATTTAAGCTATTCTAATATAGTGCACATGGCAATGCAAGTTGTCCACAGTTGTCTGAGCCGCATTACTTCACCATCTGAGGTGAGGAGAAGATAAAGTTAGGACCACATTTAGTTATTTTCTAAGAAAAAAAAATTGCATCTTGCATTGAAGAATAGAGCATCCTTCTCTTTTTCCTTTTCCTAAGATTTCCTGCAAATATTAAGCCAAAGAGACTACTTGCAAAATATCCTGAGTAGCTTTGACTGCAAACAAGAAATGTGATCTGCAGCTTTATACTTTGAGAGTGAGTGCTAACACCTCTACAGATTTATATCTTAATGCTAAAATTACAAGGTTATTGTTCCTTTCCATTGTAGGATATCACTTGCACTGGGATACTTTAGGTTTACACATTGGATTTTATGGTTGGTTGTAGAATTGGATTTTACAGTTGCTGTAGAATGTTTTATAATAATTGATAACCGTCTTTCCCAGGTAAAATTTCTGTACTGTTTATCCTTATTTTTCTACCTCTCCTTTGACTATTTCTTCAGTAGCTATGAATCCAGACTGTGGTTTCAGGGGAGAAAAATGGAAATATAGGGGGGAAACTAAATAAATAGATAACTACAAGTTAAAATATGACTTACAAAGTGTTAGTCAGCAGATTGGCCAACTAATTAACATCTGAGATTATCAGGGTTTGGCAAGGATGTGGAGACATGAGAACCCTTATCAGTTAGTTGGACCATAAATTGTTCCACCATATTGAAGAGTGATATATCATTTATAGATCTATATAGTAATTATTCAGAAATATTCATGAAGTTTAGCAATAGTTTCTAAGATATGACACCAAAAGCACAAGCAACAACAGAAAAATAAATAAAATGGATTTCATCAATTAAAAATAAATTTGTGCTTCAGGATACATCATCAAAAAAGCAAAAAAAAAAAAAAAAACCAAAAAAAACCAAAAAAAAAACCCACCACAGAATGGGAGAATATGTTTGCAAATCATATATTTGATAATGTGCTTGAACTTAGATTATATAAAGAACCTTCAACGCAATAATAAAAAGCTAAATTTAAAAATGGGCAAGGATCTGGACAGATGTTTCTCCAAAGCATATATACAAATGGCCAATAATCACATGAAAAGATGCTCAACATCATTAGCTGTCAATGAAAATCAAACCAAAACCACAGTGAGATACTGCTTCACCCACTAAGATGGCTGTATTCAAAAAGATTCCAAGTGTTGGTGGGAATGTGGAAATTGGAATCCTCATGCACTACTTATGGGAATATGAAGTGGTGCAGCCAGTTTGTAAAAACAGTTGGCAGTTCCTAAAAATGTTAAACATTCAGTTACTTTATGATTCAGAAATTTCACTACTAGGTATATACCCAAGAGAAAAAAAGAACCTTATATTCACAAAAACTTGTACACAAATGTTTATAGTGGCATCATTCATAATAGCAAAAAAATATGTATAAAACAACCCAAAGGTCCAAATGAATGTATAATGTCTATCTATATAATAGATTATTCAGCAATAAAAAGAATGAAGTACTGATGTGTGCTATAACATAAATAAACTTTGGAAACATAATGCTAAGTGAAAGAAGTCAGATGTAAAGACCACATATTATTTTATCTATATATGTCGGTCCGGAATTGGTAAAACTATATAGTCAGAAAGCAGATTAGTAGCTGTAGCATGCCTGGGATGGGGTGCGAGGGACAAGAATGGGGAGTAACTGCTAGTGGGCATGGTGCTTATTTTGAGGATGATGAAAACGTAATATTAGATTGTGATATGGTTGCACAACTGTACAATACTAAACAACATTGAATTGACATGTTAAATTGGTGAATTTTATAGCATGTGAATTATATTTCTCTAAAGCTCCAAAAACTATTCATAGAGTGATAACTAGCAAATTTAGGATAGGGAAATGAGAAGGGACTGGTATTCATTTGGCTTTATTCTATAATATTTTACTTCTATATTTGTAAAAGTTTCTATAATAAAAGAGATTAACAGAAACAAATACATATCCACTCCCCCTTTCAGCTAGAAAACATGGGTTTTCCTTGAAATACTGAAATACTAAATTAGGTCTACTTCATTGACTATTATTTGCTTTTTCTAATATCAGTTATAATAATGTTTATCTCTGAAATCAGAATTTTAGTGAGGCAGTTTTATTTGCCATTTTATTAGTTGTTTTATGAGAAAAAATTCTTTGAGATTAACAATTAACATTAGTTCTGGTTAAAAATCAGATCATTTTTCTTTTGCTAAAACTTAGCAGAGTAGTACCTACAATCCTGCTTGCTCCATTAAAGGGAAAAGATATCCTTTTTGGGACAGCTGCTATAAATAATTCTGAACCGGGCCTCGTGAGGATCTGTTACTTTGTTTATGAACCTCTATCATTCACTTTCCCTACACAGATTAAGGTTGCTTTGGGGGCAGAGGGCATGCCTATGGGCCAGGAAGGCTCATTTCTGAATCAGAGGTGCCCATTTTTTTCTACTTTTTAATGTAGCAGAAAGGCCTTCTCCGTCAAGGATTGAGTAGTTGGGAAGTGCCCACACTGGCGAGTCCCTCTCAGATAGAAGGAACTCATGGTCATAACAAAAACATTTCTTTCCCAAAATATTGTTCCATGCTTCTCCCACTCAGGGCCTTGACCATCATTAGAGCAGGAAAACTATCTCAAGTCCTTGAGATTTGTACATCAGAGTATTAATAACAAGTGATGCTAAGGCTGAGTCAGGTTAAGTTGAACTATAGTTGAGGTAGCATTCAAAAACAGCTGAAATATGGTTGTCCTGTAGAGTACAGGTTAAGTAAAGTTTCTTTTGCATTTTTTTTTAAACCAGAGCCTATACACATAGGAGTGACTGGAATAGTGTAAGCACAATCAAAGGATGAGAAAATGTACAGAGCCAGAAGTTTGTGGGGGAGTGGAAATCAGCACACAAAGACTAGACTGTGACTAGATAACGATTTTCAAATTGTGGTCCCTGCATCAGCATTGCATCAGAACCTGTTGGAAATATAAATTCTTGGGTCCTAACCCAGATTTACTAAATCAAAAACTTCAAGGGATGGCTCGATAAATCTGTGTTTTAACAAGCTGTCCAGGTGATATTGCTGTGCAGCTTAAGTTTGGAACCACTGGACTAAACTATGTTGCCTTTTCAATGCCAAATGAGTAAGCTTGAACTTTATCCCACAGGAAGTGGAAGTTCATGGAAGATTTGTGAGCAGAGTTATGGAATGACTAGTGTTTTAGTAGATAGTGGGGTCTTCTACTTTGTTTTTCTAGTACAGTAAAGATAAAAAGGCCTCAATATCTGTGGATCTGATTTAATCCATACATTTCAGAAGATACATTCATTTATAGTTTCTTAAAATTAAATGTGAGATTTTTAACAACTTCGTAGAAATTTGGAAGTTTCAAACTTAAGTAATTTTTATCACTATAAATTACAGAATAATGTTTTTTTGGTACACCATTTTATTCTGTAAACTTAAAACATTTTGCAGGTTTAATAGGGTCTAGGTGTACTCTTAAATTCTGCAAATACTGTCCAAATAATTTTGGAAAATGGCTGAGGGCATTCCCCAGGTCACTTTACTGTGTAATTTTTCTGCAAGTATGTTTTGCATTTTAAATGTTTTCATTCTTCATCTTAATCTTGTTATGTATCAGTAACACATGATGTGTTGGCATCTTCTGGAATAACACATTTGTTCCAAGTGAAAAGGACTAGGTTCAGAAAATCTAGTCAGCCAAGACGTTTACCCAACAGAAACCTATATTAAGTCAAAATTAGCATGCTCACATTTTCCATCAGAATTAAAATGGAATGAAGCCAAGAAGGCACTGTGAGAAGTTTGCTGGTCTGCCTTACAAGAACAGCATTGAGTAGATACGTTATTTAGTCCTCGACAACAGGTAACATGTTGAAAAAGATCGTTTACCTGTAAGTCTGAGATGGGGCTAACTGCACAAAATCCGATTGTATTACTCCTCTCCTTAAGAGTCACATAAGATATAAGATTCACTAGAAGGATTTTATTTTACTTCCAAATGATCTTATTTTTATGTTTAAATGGAAAGTTGCTATTAAAATGCAGTGGCATTTTTACTCTTTAACAACCTAATCCTATAAAATATCCTTTAGCGTATTAGACTTAGATCTTGTCCAAGAGTTAACTAAATTTGGGGGAAAGGCAGCAATTTTCTGATGTGAATCTAAAGAATTGAATTTTCATTCTTGTCCTGCTACTAAATACTTCTGTGACTTTGGACATAAAGTCACATTGGATGGTACACCATTGAAATAGTTCATGTTGAAAATTGGTTTGGGGCATGGATATGTAGGGCATGTTTATCTCAAAATAAACATAAAATAAGTTAGAAAAACCATTCACTTATCTTTCATTTACCATACTTTTATTACACTTACTGTCTTCTAATGTTCCAATACGCCCTGTGACTTCAAGGAAAATACTTTCTGGTCACATTGTGGAGGGGAGACAGACAAATACAAGGAATACTTTGGGAACAGATAGGTGTGTATCTGACTTAAAATTGTATATCAACTGAGTTGGCAACTAAAGGCTGATAAGGAATTATCTGGGCAAAGGAAGGAAGTAAGCAAGTTTCAGATAGAGGGACTAACATGAGCAAAATCCTAGAGAGACCCGAGAGAGCATGGTACGGCCGGAGGATGGCAGAGTTTAGTTTGACTGCAGAGTTGAAGGTGAGGGGTAGTGAGCTGTGAATTTGAAGTTGTAAACAGGGGACAGGAGATGAAAGTGAAAGGAGATACATATTTTTTTCCAGTGGATTGCATAGGTCCACGACTGACTTTTAAAGAGGAAGTGACATAATTGTATGTTCCACTGTCTTTCCTTGTAGTTAATGGCTGTTTCATTCTTGTAGTTGATTAGGATAAAACTCTCGGCATTATCCTTAGTTACTTTTTAAAAAAATTTTTTAAAAATTTTTTATCTCTCACATAGTGCACATGGTGTATTAGAGAATTATACCAACACATCTGTTGGGCACCCCAGTGCACTACTTCAGAACCCTCTTGGACCTACCCCTGCTACTCTCACGGCTGCAGCAGCCAGTTCTAAGAAGGCTTGCCCCGCTTTGTGAAAGTGGAATTAGATACTGTCTTCCCTCTTGGCCTCCTTCCCTGTGGCCCCTTTGATGTAGCACGACGGACTCTGGCAGGAACCATTCTCTATTTGTGCACAACTTACAAGGAAGGGACGATAACTGCCATAGGCCAGACATGACCAGTGGGAAAGGAGCTGAGGGATAAGCACTTCTTTTATCCCCAGGATATACTGAGACTCATGTCATAATATCTATGGGAGTGAACTAGATAACTCATCCTCACATGGCCATTCTTTTCTTTCCTGTTTTACTGCCCTGGTCATGTACTCCTGCTTCCTGGGATGACATTCTCAAGAAAACTACCTTTATTTAAACAGTTGTTGTAGGCTCTACTTTCCTGGAAATTAAGATTATGACAGTACCTTCAAAACATATCTTGAACCTGACTACTTATCTTCACCTCCACCTGCACTACCCATATCCAAACCACAATCAGCATGCTTTAATTACTGCTATCATTTCCTAACTGGCTCTCTGCTTTTATTTTTGCCTTCTAGTCTATTCTTGGCACAGCAACCAGAGTAAAAGTTCCACCAAGGCCCTCTAGAATCTGTCCCCTTTCTTCTCTGACCTCACTTCCTACTGTGATTCTTTTTGCTGGACAAGCTGGCACTTTTGTCCCCCTTGAAGACAGCAGGTGCACTTCTAGCTCAGGGCTTATGCTTGCTTTTTTCTTTCTGAGGCAGTCTTTCAAGTCATAGCTCTTTCTTCATCATTTGTTCTCAAAAATAACTTCTGCACTGAGGAAATTCTGACTGTCTTCTTTAAAATAACAATCATTTCCAACATATTCTTTCCCACTTCCCTGCTTTATTTCTCTCCATAGCACTTACCAGAGTTAATGTACTTTATTTATTTATGTACTTTTGCTTAATATCTCTTTTCCTCCAATAACTGTAAGCTTTTTCAGGGCAGAAAATTGTGTCTATTTTTTATCCCTCCACTGTTAAATTTTTGGGCCTAGAACAGAGCCTGGTACCTGGTAGGTGCCCAATGAATAATTGGTAAGTTAAGCAAGTGAATGAATATATATTTCAGAAAATGTAATTCTGCCAATGTAATATTGTAAAGATGGTTTAAAGGAAAGTAGGGCCAGAGAGCAGAGATCAGGAGCCTATTGCAAGCAACGTGAAACAATTAAGGTCATGTAACATCTTTTAACAGCATCGAAGGAGAGTTGAGGAAGGATTACAGAAACATTTAGAAGATTAACATGTTTGTGTTGTTGATGGATTGGGTATTTTGGTTATGAGAGAGATGTCTAGAAAGATTCTCAGGTTTCTGGCTGTGGCAGATGGATAGATGGTGGTAATGTTCATCAGAGAGATACTGAAGGAGGAACAGATTTAGAAAGGAAAGGGATAGGTGGAAAAGCTTCAGGGAAGAGGAAAGAGAACTTCAGATTTAAATGTGTTGAGTTTTCTGTATCAGCAAGACCTCTCACCCTGAAATGATAGATACCCAGTAATCATTTAAATGAATAGAACTAGAGCTTAAAAAAGGGTAGTTGGAGGTTAACTAGTGCCTGGTAAGGTAGTTGTGCCTCGATGTAGGCCAGTGTCCTGACAACAATCAAACAAGGGAAAGCCAGCTAATATTCTGTGTTCCTATGTGAGTATAGGAAATCTTACTTCTTGTTATTATTTCTTTCCTAGACTTTTCTCTTTTTTTTTAGTTAGGAAGAGAAAACTGAAAAAGAGAAAGGAAGAAAAAATCTCCTTGATTCATTATTGCTACTACATTTTGAAAGAATGAAAAGGCATATATCTTAGGATAAAGTATCTGGGTACCTCTAAAGTGCAAAGAATTTACCTTTAGCTTGTCCTGGATAGCCTCAAACTCTATATTTTACTTTCACAGCCATCTTCTTTTATTGAAAACATGCTGAAGTACTTTTTTTTTCCTTTAGTCACCAGAAATGAGTTCTTTAGTAAAACAGCTAGAATTCATGAAATGAAAAATGTCTAAATGTTTCAAGTAAGATTTCTAGCATGTATGTATCTGCTTAATAATATAAATTTTTAAGTGCTTGTTTCTTCACCGACATATTTTTCATTTGTTTTGAAGCTTAGATTTTTGCCAATAGCTTTCATAGCTCTGGTGATTTTTATTACCTTATTTAGTAAAGGAGAGTTGAGCATCTTGAACTGGTCTTCAACCTAGAATCTTATTAAGCAATCTGATTTCTCAAGAGGGAAACACTGATGGAAAAGATTGCTCTATTCAGATTTCTGGGCCAATAGAGGATAGTAATGGGAAAGACACTGCACAAGGAATTTTATAGAAACAAAAACAAAGTCATTCTGTCAGATCTGTGATTATCTTGTAGTTGCTGAGTGCACCTTAGCTTAAGGTGAAATCTTTGACTTGCTATTTGGATTTAATCCTTGATATTTATTCTCACATTGACACTTTGCATTGCCTTAAAAATATGTTGATGATCTCGTAGTCATGACTTACATTAGATACTCACTAGGGCACAGATGCATTTGGGGCTATACTGCTTGAATTGCTATCATAAAGCATGACTCTGAATACATACTTGAGATCTAAAGCAGATTGCTGACAGTGAAATTATAGTTCTTTATTATGTGGAAGAAATTCTGAGAACCACAATTCAAGGGCCCAAGGTAATTTGGATTTAATTACAAGAACCTTTCATATTTACTTAAAGGAAGCATGGTGGCTTAAAGAAACTACATATAATTGTACTAGGGTTCTCCATAAAAATAGAACCAGTAGGAGACATATATATTAAAATTGTATTATCATGTAATATATATTGAATCTTAAACATATATTTATTGTAAGTAAGAGGATCACATGATTGTGGAGGCTAACATGTCCCCAGATCTGCAGTCTGCAAGTTGGAGAATGAAAAAAGCTGATGGTGTAGTTCCAGTTTGATAGCAGGCAGACGGGAGACCCAGGAAGAAGTGATGTTTCAGTTTGAGTTCAAAGGCAAGAAAAACCCCCTATGTCCTAGCTTAAAGGCAGTCAGGAAGGAGGAATTCCCTCTTATTTAGGAGAAGTTTAGCCATTTTGTTCTATTCAGGCCTTCAGCTGATCAGATGAGGTCCATCCACATTAGAGAGAGTAATCTGCTTTCTACAGTCTGTCAGTATTAATGTCAAACTCATCCAAAACAACTGCACAGAAATACCAGAATGTTGTTTGACCAAATGTCTGGGCATCCTGTGACCCAATCAGGTTAGCACATAATTAATAATCACAATAACTATTTTAAACCTGTTCAAATTCATTTAACCAATAAGTATCTTAGGTATAGCTCTTTGGATTCAGGAGTGGGTAAGACATTTTGAGTATCTAAAGAAGTAGAAGACAAATGTCAGATAACCCTCAATAGACCAAAATGAAGTAATATGAAATCAAGAAAAAATACAGTTTTTTTAATGTTTACATTCTTCACCAAGACATTTTTCACGCATATTGAAGCTAACTACATGGGACTAAAATTGGTTTCTTATTCTGAACTTTAAATTATTGAATAGACATTAAGAAAACCATATATTTAGTTTTCCTTATTCATTTATTTTTTATTTGTTTTATCATATATTCACCTGGAAGTTGTTAGCGTAATCCTAATGAACTACTAAAAGCTTAGTCTGTTAAATAATTATTTTATCTAGAGGATACCACCAAAATAAAATTTCTTCAGCATTTTTGGCCCCTGAGTTGCATTATTCTATTCCTGTATCATATTTGTGGTCCACTTTGTACCATGTGTTTCTGAATTCAGGCAGTATATAATGTTTCAATATTTACTGGACATGGTAGGTAAACAGTTTTAATCTTTTTTATTTGAAAAAGCATGAGTGTCCTTATAATTATTTAGCCACAAAGTATAACATTATTTTTTTAATTTTAAAATTATAACTGAAATAAATATTATATTGGTTTCATGTATACAACATAGTGATTAGACATTTATATAACTTTTGAAATTATCACCATGATTAAACTAGTACCCATTGACACCAAACATAAAAGCGTAGCTTATTAAATAGCCATTAAAGATTTGTCCCCTCTCCCCACGCTACCTGTACCCAGGCCCATCTAAGCTTTAAAAAGGGAAAAGTAAGTCTATGGCCATGTAGCTCTGAACAAGCCTGATTCTGTCTGACCTCAGAAGCTAAGCAGGGTTGGGCCTGGTTAGTATTTTGATGGGAGACCACCTAGGAAGACCAGGTGCTATAGGTGTAAAAAAAAAAAAAAAAAAGAAGTGAAAAATACAAAGCAATTGAGGAAACAATTTTAATAATTTGGTAAGTGCATTTGGATTAATTTTAGACATTTTGGAGTCAAATATAAAAACAAAAATTATCTTTTAATTTAAAAACATTTAAACAATTTAAGAATTCTGAATTTGGCCCATATTGGAAATTATAGAACCAGGGACTCCATTAAATAACATAGTCATTGTCTCAATATTTATGTCTTGATTTCTCCAAATTTAACCAATATATCTCTTATTTCTAGTCATGTGATGATGACAGGGTTGACACTTTCAAAATGCAATGACTATGAAGGTAACTTTATAATATATATGTTTATCTCTCTTGATTGAGAAAACCAAACTTGTAAGACAAAAGGGAAAAAAATCATTACTGTA
Organism: Eonycteris spelaea; assembly: GCA_003508835.1. Lineage (NCBI taxonomy): Eukaryota > Metazoa > Chordata > Mammalia > Chiroptera > Pteropodidae > Eonycteris > Eonycteris spelaea. The sequence continues at coordinate 4,321,796 of PUFA01000074.1, read as the reverse complement.
CATCAGGGAGTAGCAAACATATTTTTCCCTCTTTTACAGGTACCCTTCTCAGGCTGATTCAGTGAATCAGATGTGGTGGGTTTTCGAGAGGTTTGTTCTCAGTGAGTTAATATTTGACTTGCCAAGCCGTTTGCATTTCCTAGGCTGACCTTGAGGACTCTGGCATTGCCATGATATCCTGTGAGCATCTCCTTCCTTTGGACAAGTAGGAAATATTTGAGGCTCTAACTTTATCAGGTGAAACTTATCCACATGATAAGTCTTTGACTTCTGTGTGGGACTGAAGTAAAACACCACACTTTGGTGAATGCTTTCTTTGAAGACTCACATCCAGTGTGAAAACCTTTTTTAATGGAAAAAGTTTGTGGCACTTTCATAATAGCTGGGCTTGCCCTGTTGATTTAGATCAAAATCATTTCCTCCCAACATCATAACCATTTTTACTGTTCAGTGGTGCAGAAGGCATCATAAAGAGCTGGTGAAATGTTTTGAATCATTTGGAACTGCATGAGTGATAAAAAATAAAAATATCTCCGAAAGAGGTGATACTGTGGAGAACTTCTTATGAAGGCAAAAATAAAAGTATCTTCACACTAAGAATTATCTTAAATGCTCTAATGATATGAACCATTCAGATAAACATCTAATACAAAACCAGATGGTTACAATCCTGTTGAGCCTTTTCTTCATGCCTACTCCACACTGGAGTCTTAGCTGTTTTCTCTTTCAGATTTCAGGGAAAGGAAACACAACTCCTCTTAATGTTTAATGAATGTTTATGAAGTCCTTTGACAATTAAGGTCTCATTAAAATTCACTTCAAAAGAAAAGAGATAAAAACTCTTTTAAGACCAAAGCAGAATGCGGTGGCAAGTAGAAAATCACATCTTTTTAATTTAATTTTATTTTGTTGTTGTTGTTGTGAGTTGTCTAGTCAGAAACCCTGCAAAAGAATTAAGATTCTTTTAAAAATGATTGAGGCAGTAGTTAGAATATAATAGACAAATTTTATGATCACAAAGTGACTTTAACTTTACATTGACTATTGTCTTCAGTGTTTTTTTCTGAAGACACTAGGAAATCCTGCTTTTATATGTATGGCATATCACAGTGGCTTTGGAGTCGGACTTTTTGTATTTAAATCTCAGTTTCAAGTCTTTCTAGCTCTATGACCTTGAGCAAGTTCTCATTGCCTCAGTTTCTGTGTTGTAATATGTGCAAAATAATACTACGTGACTCATAAGCTTGTTGGAAGAAGCAACTGAGTCGATACATGAAAAACACTTAGACTTAATGCCTAATGCACTGGGTTTCTCTTCTCTTTCCTTTCAATTTATACTTTGTTTAGCCCATATTAGGGCCCTTTGGAAAGGTCTTTACTTCCCCCTGGCTAAGAGGATGCAAAGGAATAGTTAATGAATCCTCACTCCTGATGGGTAGCATTTTAGCTTCATTTTTCATTTCAGTTTTTCTCCATTCCTTCTTCCCAGCACAACAGGGCTCTATGTCCTGCCACTTCAAGCTACCTTGGACTACAACTGTTCTCTTTGTCCAGATACGACACAAAGAATATAGAATGCCTACATATGTATTCAGTTACTTTCAAAAGCACAGTCTTTATGAATGAGGAATTGCTAAAGTTCAACAAGGTATTTTGAAGCTAGAGTAGTTATATCATTTTTGCTATTACTCCATGTAAATAATTTTTATTTGATAATGGTTATAAAGAAATATCTGGACATGAAATCAGATAATAGCCTAGAAAGTTATTATAATGCTCATCATTATTTTAAATATGAAATAGAAGTATGTATTAGGATGAGCAGAGAAGTAATAAAGCATCCATTCACATATTTATCTTTCTATGAGGATTAACATTAGCAGAAGTAAGTACTGACCTGGAAACCAAAAATTTGAAGTTCTATTGATAAACGTATTCCTCTCAAGAACATCCTATTTATTCTTAAGTAATTTATTATCCTAGTTTATACTCTGTAGGCCATAAGATTAAATTTGTCTTTGTAAAGTGCTGAGTTGCTGTTTAACTCAAACCTTATCTTTCAGAATAGCCTCATAAATTTAATAATAATTAGTCATAGTTTCCACTGGATTTTTTACTGCTTTCACCATGTGCCCTTCCCAGTCTGTATGCAAGGTGTTAGATCAGTTTCACAGTAACTGAGTAAACTTTCACTCATAATAATTAGTTTTTATTGGAAAAGAGATTGCTATATTTATAATTTTTGAGAAGTGATAGTAAATCTGCTAAGATTTATTTTTCAGTTTTTCAGGTGCATCACAGGGAGACTTTATTTTCACTTGCTATATGCACATGATTCAATATTAGTGATGACTTTGATATTAGAACATGATCCTTTTACCATTCAATTGCTGGTGTGTGGACTTGGATGTTTACTACTAGTTTTGATGGTTGTTAAATCTGTCTTTATTATTCTTAGCCATCTAGTCCTTATTTTGGAGTGGAAACACTTTAGTTTAGAGAACATACTATTTCTACATTTTCCAAGTAGGTACTCAACACACTGATCAGTCTGCTTCTTGGTGTTTGCTGTAGGAAGGTTTCTATCTCCAGCTCAGTGTCGTCCATAGCTTCCTTCTCCCATACAACCACTATCACAACCCAAAGTCCATTTCCTTTCTGTTGTAGATGCCAAGAGCTAAAGCATCAAAGTTGTTAAGTTGTCTAAGAAAGAAGAGAAGGAGCTCCAGATGTTGAACTATTATAGTGCCCTGTAATTGTAAAACAGGCTTATTTTTTTGTGTGTGTATAAATGGTGGAATGTTCAGAAAGAAAGCTAAAAGCATTCCGAAATTGCGTACAGAAATGGAAATATTCAGTGAATAAGCTTATCTCTTCCCAAGAGTCCTACCTTGATTTATAGCCTTCATTTCACTATATATGTAGGAAAATTTCAGGATGAACTGATGCTTTGTTTGGAGGCATAAGCTTATTTTGAGCTCTGCAGGAATCCATTCTTATTTTATTAGTATTACACGCTAGAAAGGTCTTATGCTGTAGTTGGCTTGTCTTTTAGCCCATTATGAGAATGAATGTCTTTTCTTATACAGAACTACTTTAAAAAGTTATAATCTAGTTTTTATTAAATTTGTTTTTATACTCAAAACTTAATTATCTTTCCTTCAAAAATTTGCAAAGGCTAAAATCAGAGTTAGATGCATATGTGAGCCAGTTAACATCAAACAATAAAATTCTTTGGTCACAAATTTCAGCTAATAATATATAAGTGTTTCCCACTTCTGTGGGGACAAATACAGTTTAATGTACTATTCTAAGCATTTTACATGTATGAATGAATAAATACTGTTGTTATTTTACAGTATTTTACAGTATTACTCATTTTACAGATGAGTAAATTAGAGGTTCATGGAGGCTAAGTAAATAGTCTGAGATTATACAGTTAATTATTAAAATTAATAATCATCTGGGTGACTCATATATAAATAACTATACTATTTGCAATAAGAGGGTGATATTGATTGGCAAGAATATATGTGTGCAATTAACTATTGTTCAAGGTAGAATAACATATATAACATGGTTAAATTCCATAGAAACATCAACAAAGATGCATATATTTCTAATTGAGAAATGTAACTTATCGTACATGGTGAAGGAGATGCAGGCTGTTATAGGCTGAAAAAATATTGTGAGCAAAGGCAAGGGGATATAGAAAACATATAAGAATAAAGTATGGACTGGGAGCAGACCACGGTAGGAGAAAAAGTTAGAAAGATAGGTAAGGTAAATTAATGAAGAAACCTGAATGCCTTCCTAAGAACTTCAGAACCACTAGAGCTTTTTGTTTATTTTACTTTAGCTTTTTGGTTTTACAAGTTCATGCATGTGTGTTGTTATTTTTAGAAGGCAGCAGTGCAAATAATGGATTATAGAAGTGGGAGGGAGATCAGAGAGTAGTACAATAGTACTGATTAGGGACAAGGATAAAGGGGATAGAAACGAGGGGCTCCAGCCATTGGCTTGTATTTTGCCATAAGGGAATAGAGCAGATTTAGGAAAACCTATCCTTGCTACTGGAGGAGAAGAAATCAAAGCTACACACACCTGCTGATGGTGACATCACCATCATCATTGAGTGATTTGGTTAAAGCAGTTATGTGGAGTAGTGAAAATCTCAAGGCAGCCTTATGACTTTATAAATCTGAGCTCAGTCATTATAAAAAATACCTACCTTGCCTGGGTCTGGTAAGAATTATATGAAACTATACAAAAACTCTTAGAACTGTTTTACCTGTTGTAAGCACTCAGTAAATAGTAGTTTTCTTTCTTTTATTTGTAGATCATATATCAGTAGTTATTTACTTGTCTGAAACATACAGCTACTGCAATAGCCTTTGTAAAGGGTTGGTTAACAGCTGCTTTCTACACACAAGTTTGAGGTTGTCTTCTTACATTTTAAAGTGAGCCTCCATATTACCTATATATTCTCTTAATTCTCTTCCAATTAAAAATAGGACATTAGAGTTCAGTAGTGAAGTTATATAACTAGTTTTACATGATTACATACCAGTAAAAGATCTGAGGTAAATGATTAAATGCAAGCCAATTACAAAACTTCATTTACACTTTATATGGATGTTATAGAATATATATACAATGGAATCTGTTTAACAAACACATATATGTTCATGTCAGTATCTTGCAAAGTATAAGATGCTATGAAGATATACAGTATTCTTAGAAAGTGGTAGCTAATACTGCCTACCTAGCAGTTGGTAATAACTTGTAAGTAAATTGAATATGGCATACAAGGCATGCTATTTTTAAGATACACTTATATAAAGTGCTCTTAAGGCAAAGTTGATATGACATACAAAATAGCCCTAATATGAGTAAGCAATATTGATGATGCATTATCTTCTATCCTGTTTTCTTTGAGCACTGCCACATTTATCAGCACTGGCAGGAACTGTGATAATGGAATTTCCACATGTCTTTTCTTCCTAATAGTGAAATCATTTTATGAAACAAATTAGAAAGTGGCTAAAATTGACTAAAAATATGAATTTGTACCAACAGGTATCACTAGTATAAATACCAGTAGGTCATTTATCACACTTTAGAAAATAGACTTGTGTATGTATGTTTTTTAACTGGTATATATCTTTAAATTAGTTCTGGATTCTGGTAGTCACTTTATACTTTATGTAATATGAGTGACAAGTGTATCCTTTTCTGTTACAAACCTCCCAATCTTTACTGTCAAGGTTTAAGCCATAGAGTTCTGAAAAATGAAAGAACTAACATTCATCGGGCATTTACTCTATCATAATCTCTGGGCTCGTGTGTTAAGTGCTTTTTTTTTTTTTTTTTTTGGACATCATTTAATCTTAGCAACAATCATGTGAGAAGTAGACATTATTATTCCTATTTTTAAGATGGAGAAATGATGATCTAAAAAACTGATGAATTTGCCCAAAAGCGTACAGATAATTAGCCAAGCTGGGTACGATCTCCAGCCCTGTACATTCTTCTCTAAATGCTCTCCAGGCTACATTGGCATTAAAGACGATGTTCAGACCTTCCTTTAATGCCCGTGTTCCAGTGTTCAACATTTGAATAACTGAAAATATAATTTAATTGAATTGGCTTGGTCAACGTCTTTCTTAAATTTGAAAATTATATGGTTTTGGTGGGGAGTGGGGGCAGAAAGGGTGTCAGAAAGATTCAGCTGCATTTTTGCATTGAGTTGGAGAAAAGTTTGTCTCAATATGGGTAACCTTTCAGTGTTCAGATATGAAAAAAAAAAACAAAAGAAAGAAAAATATTGCCTATGAAAACTTACAATTGAAAATCAAAGAAACAAATAGAAGTCAAAAAGACTGATTAGTGCTGTGTTTGACAAACTCTTTTTTTTTTCTTTTTAATTATTTTCTGAGAATGTGAACTTTCTGTGTCTATTTTACTTTCATATTAATGGATTCATTTTTTTTCTCACGTATTTGTCAACATTTCATAACTGGTGGCATATAAGTGGCACAAGCTTAATTAAGGTCCTGTACTTCAATCGTACCTTTAAAAGACCAATTAAAAACAAATTTACATTAATAATTGCTTTTACTTGTATTTGGCATACATAATACTTTTGTGAGCAATCTAGTGTTTCTGAGAATCTCTCTTTAAATCTCAAATGGGTTCAATAATTACATACATTTTCTTCATTTTTTCCTTTTAAATATCCTTTTATTCTCATTCCCTTTTATTCCACCATCATAAAATTTCTTAACTTATCTTTAAAAACATACAAAATTTATATCTCTGATTCTAATGAGCACTAGTCAGTCATCTAATGTGGCAGTTATCAAAGTATGATTTGCAAGCATAATAACAATAAGGTATATTATTAATGTTAACACTGATAGTACAAAAGAAATAATAGGTAGAACTGCTGGTGAAACAGCACAAATCAAAACATAGCACCAAATTGTATTTATATTCTTCACTGCCATGTACTCACAGTTAAAGATAACCAACCAAACATGAAACAAAAGCAAACTTTATTTAATAATATCCTGTATGAAACAGTAAAAATTATTAATTTTATTAAATACCAACCTTTGAGTAAATGTCTTTTTAATATTACGTGTAACAAAATGTGAAGTATACATAATGAAATTCTTCACCATAATGAAGATTAATGGTTACCTTGAGACGTTTCTTATAAAATACAATTTTTACTAGAGATAATGACTGACTGACAAACTATGGTTATTCAGATGTGGGTATTGGCAGACATATTCTCAAAAATGAACAAAGCAAGCATGTCATTAAAAAGGAAAACAACTGCCTGTATTTATTGCTAATAGTAAAACTCAAACTTTAAACAAATAATAAAATTTTGGAAAACTCGTATCCACAGAACTTATTTGCATAGCTGAGTGAATCAAGATTTTTTTCCAAGCGATTGGTGCCCATTGCTTTACAATCACACATGTGTGAAAAATCCATTTAAAGTACATGATAGATAGTAGATTTTAATTTACCAGAAAATGAAATTTTCATTGATAGGGTTTCAGATTCTACATTGTAGCTAACTTTTAAGAGACTCCTATTTGTCTAGTTCTTGTGTAGTATCAAAATAACCACTAATATATGAAAAGACTATTAACATATTCTCCTTTTCCAACTACATATCTATGGCCGTATAGTCTTCATATATGTCAACCACAGCAACATACTGCAGTAGATTTAATGCAGATATCCAATTTCTTCTATTAAGTTAGACGTTCGATTTGTAAAAATGTAAAACAGTGCTACTTTCTTGTTCATTACTACTTTTAAATGAATTAGACATATTTAAAAACAGTTCAGGTTTAATTTATAATATGGGAAGTAGTAGTTTTAATAACCATCATACACACAAAGAAAAATTTGGTGTCCTCAATAATTTTTAATAATGAAAAGGGTCCTGCAAACAAAACATTTGAGGACTGCTGTCTGGAGGAAAGTCACAGAGACTTGAGCTTGCATCCTGTCTTTGCCTGTTGCTCATTTGTTTGTCCTCAGGCAAATCACCTTTCCCAGACCTAGTACCCTAATCTATAAAATTAGTATTTTGAGGACTACGTTATATGAGATTTATACACACATAACAGGGGATAGATAAACAATTACATCTTACTCAATCCTCTCAAAAACTGCTTGAAGTATGAGTACTGTTACTATGAAGTATTTGAGACCAAAGGAAATTAAGACTTGCCCAAGGTAATACAACTAATAAATGGCAGAACTGGGATTCTTATAGTTTATTATTAATATAATATTTATTACTCTCTTTTCATGCTATAGATTTGAAAAAAGAAGGTGTATCAACAGAGTAGAAGTTATGAAGAACCATAATGTGTTTGAAGTTTAGAAGGAGGTTAGAGAGCAAATTGCACTGATATGATAATACAAGATACAAAAATATACTATTGTGACCCCTAAATCACTTTGAACCTGGCAGCATTTTTAACATAATTGTCCCTATCCTTTCTTCACCTTCAATTCTTTGTTTGACCAAGCTTAAAGAACTCAAGTATTTTTGACAAGAACTATACTTACTCACCCAGATGCCAGTGAAAACAAATGAGAAAGAAGACCGAAAAGTTATGATAAATATCCGTAACTTTCTCATTACTTCTATTGGAAACAAAATTACTAGAAATTTTTTTTCAGGCCCTAGGAACTCAGTACTTGTTAGAAATTTAGCTGAAGCTGAAGTGATTTGAAAAGGGGGCTGGGGAGACGTAGTACTGTAATAAAAAAGTGAAAGGAACTGGAAGTGTTTGAAACAGGAAAATTTATATGACAGCCAGGATCAGATAACCCATCTTCTCAGAGCAAGCTAATAAGATTTCAGGATAAACTATTTTTTGGTGTTTCTAGGGAGGAGGGCATAGTACTGTACTATGTATGCTGATGCTTCCTCTCCACCCACATCCTGGTACCTTATAGAGGATGGAATTAAAGTTTTGGTACCACCAATGTATGCTGTTTATTATTTTTGTTTCTTTATAATTTGTTCCCATTTTACTATTACTAAGAAGAATTAAAAACATAATTGATTGAGTTAATATGCTCTATCAGAGTAAAATCCAACTTTTATTTAACCATAATTTGTGTAAATAATAAGCTCAAGGGAAATGAAAGTTATTTCCAGACTATTCTAATATATTAGTTTAATTTTGGAAATTCACAGCTGCTATTCATTTTTGGCTTTCGTCTTTTTTATTTTTTTCTTTCTCTAATACAGTATGATGATCTCTTTTCAGTCTATTCAAATCTCTTTCCTAGTAAACTCGTTAATGCAACTCACAAGAATAAATAACTTATATGTGTGTAATATTCCATGAATATGTAAGTGTAGATGTCAACTTTAAAATCTGTCTGAAATTATGGGAGTTGACATCAGGAATATCCCTATATACACCCGTATCTAATATATAAAGATATATGTACTTAGTTGCAAATGATTTCCTATGTTTGTAGCCAGGCAGGCTTGGACTTATTTTATTCCCCCTGTCCATGACTAGTTATGATCTTAGGCAATGAGAGGTTAGATGTCCTTTTCCCAATTCTTTATTAGGTAAGGAAAGTAGTTGGAAGTAGTTAGAGGTATAACATGTTACAGTGTTTTGGAATGTTTTGGTTACCAGAGCAGCCACTACTTTCTGCACACTATTCCTTTCTTTAGAAATACCCATTATCACTCTCTTTGTTACCCATCCAGGGGATGTGGTCATGGGAAAAGCAGTCACTGTGTGACACTACTATATTATAGTGTTGACTCAGGGTCATTTCCTTCACACTAAATTTCTAATCTGGACAGGTATGTTTGGCTGAGTCTTTTCTAGTGAACTAATTCATTCACTGGTATTCCTTCTGCAAACATATTCTGAGAACTTATGTTTACTGCCTAAGCCTTATATGGTAAATCATCACTGTGCTGGTTTTCCAAACAAAACATTCTGGACATTCTGGAGATTTCCAAGTCAGTAGCATGGCTAAGGCTAGAATTGTGATTCGTACACCTGTTTGGAGTCTAGTTACCCTGTTACACGTGTGACTTGGCCCATTGTAAATGTTGGTGCTCGGTTACATGTTTTGTATATGTTACTACATTCTTTAAAAATTTTTTTAAGTTACTACATTTTGATATAAAGCATAAGGGTAAGCATCTCAGGTTTTCCTTTCAGGGTTCCTTAGCTCTTTCTTCCCAATACACTCATTGTCTCTTTGTCCTAAAACCCTTCTTTGGGTGGGCTGACCTAGGCTGGGAAAAATACTCATTGTTCATAACCCAGGAAGGAATGTATGAGGCAAACCATCCTCTGTGAGAGAGACTGGTCCTGGGTGTGTGAAAAGAGATGGGATCCAGCAGACAAATGGCAGGGGAGCTCCCCTGAGATGACAAGCAAGGCTAAAAAGTTCACAGGAGGTGTCTGTTGAGTGCAGGGGGGCAAACCAGGACATTCTACACCTGATATTTCCTGTCTTCTCAGTGGGAGTGGGAGTGGGAGGGAAGAAGGGAGACATCTGGATCTTCAGGAATATTGAGGTTTTTGAGAAGCAAATGGGGATTAGGAGACAACACATGAAGAAGGAAGGCAGAGAAGGATCTCAGATCAAAAAAAAAACAGTGTACTCTGCACATAGACTCGAGAAGAGAGAGGCTCTGCCCCTGTGTTCCCCATGCATGTGGAATATTGGTAGTGAAGCCTCTGAGTTTGCTGCTTACTGAGAAGAAAAGCAAAGCTGGGAAACTTGACATGTAGATATGAAATATATAAGTAAATTTATCAGCCAATACAGATATTATGCTCAGAGTGTCACTGTGCATCCTGCTCTGCGAATTAGCTGTTGTTTGAGACATGAGCATTCAGGCACTGGATGATGGACTGGAAAAAAAAAGAAAAAATGTTTTAAAATTTTCCATTTTTTGTTGTTGTTGTTGTTTTGTTGTTGTTGTTGTTTTTATCACTAGCTGTTAGGGGGAGGCGTTATTCAGTGGTGAAACTTTTTGAGGTATGGAAAATACCAGGAACATTTGATGAGAAGAGACAGGTTCTGTGGAAGTAATTTGTTACTCGTGCAACCTCATTGTGGGCATATTTGTGGAGTGTGTGCATGTGTGAAAAGGAAGGATTATATAAGTAAGAAATCTTTTGAATGAATGTTAATATGATTGATAGTGAATTTTTAAAGTCTAAATGAATGTGATTATTCTGTATCATTAATAAGCATAATAAGAAATCTGTGGCTAGTAGGTAATTTTACTTGTAGGCAGAATTCTTATAATCTTGATTGGGAACCCAATCATTTAATAGCAAGCCTTTCCTTCCTTTTTTTTTTTTTTTAAATTAAGAACATGTTATGTTTAAGATGCTGTTTGTATTTAAGGTTTCAAATGAGGAAGTACACTGTTTTTTGAGGTAAACACTGGGAATTTCAGATGTGATATAGTACTGCCCTCTTTCCGTCCCAGGCTCGTTATACCAGCAGTGAAAATATATGATGGTTTTCCCAAGACCAAGTGGCATTACTGTGAACCAGTTATGCTTAAGAATTTGTTCCTGATATCCTAACATTGAATGTTTTGTGGGTTGTCATAATTTACATGATGTGACAAAAACTTATGTATGTTGATATTGAATATATTATCGTTAAACCTGCTGTATTATCAGTGAAATAGAACAAAAGAGGTGATATTGGAGAAAACATTAAAGGTCTACTAAGGGCTGGCAGTGAGTTTGATGTTACTAGCAGAGATGCTTTTGAACAATACTGCTAAAAAATAGATCTAATGAGATTTGGGATGTTTTTTCAAAGTCGTCAGCATTAGTGTACTATTCCTTCAGGGAGCGTTTGTAATGCCCACAAGAATGTGTTGATGGAGGGATCAGATTCCAAGCTCACCAGCCTTCAGTTGCTTTCAGTAGTTGACATAACACACACCTGTGTGTTCTCTTCTCTGCCCTCAGAATTGTTTTGAAAAGCTTCCGACATCTGGAAGTGTGAAAAAAGAGCAGAGTTTGATTTGTTTTCTGACAAGCAGGAAAAATAAGCTCTAAATGGAGTGTTTCACCTGTATATGGTGCTTGCAGTAAAGGCCTTGATTTATCTCATATCCTTCCAGTCAACTATGTAATAAAACTTTCAGGGTTCCATGATAGATGAGTGTTCTTCTTGAAAGGTTTTAACATGCTAGAAATAGAAATATGTATGTGTGCATTTATATGTAAAATAGCATTCATGTTGTGTTTCTTTTTGGGGGAGGAGTCATTTTAGAAATTCTTTCTCAAAGTAGTTAAGTTGTTTGTGAGCAGGAATAGTGCCGATAAAGAAAACTGACCTGATTCAACTTTACCCTTAACATGGCAATAGGTAAAACTTGCCTTGAAAACGTACATTTGCTCAGCATCAGTATTACCGTAAATGCTGTCATTTAAGAGAAAATATCTATTAAGTGTCGGTACACTTTCTTTGAACTCAAACTACTCTGCAACAACTTTGATAACTGTTGGCCTTTTAAAACATAGATTATATATATATGTGTATATATATACATATATATCTCATGTTTATATTATAAAATAAAATGCTTAATGTTTTATATTTCAGCATCCTTGGGATTCTCGATTGATTTTTATTAAATTGAAGATTTTTAAGCTTCCCTTGGTTTGGCACCAGCAACTTATTCTTTGCAATCTATTTAATTTAGTAGCTTCTGCTGTTTATTCTACAATGCAGACAAATGGCTTTCAGCACACTGTTTATAGTTTGATAGTTCCTAAAGTGAGTCAACATTATCTGTTAGCGTCTACATGTCATAACTAATGATCTCTCTGCTTATACTTTCTTGCTAGTGAGGAGACACTGAACTCAAAGACAAGAGCCTGGCATTGTTGGTGGGGAGGGGGTGGCTATTTGGGATGGTGCCTGTTGGGCAAGGCTGTTCTCCCAGTATGAAATGGGAAGAAAAATATGTCCTTTACTACGATTTTAGGGTGTGCAAAAGCTGTCACAAAGTACCATATTCTAAGGGCTGGGGTGAAAAAACTTTAGAAAATAACTATTAGAGTTATTTGTTTGATTCCAGATTATTTGTCTAATTAATAATTAGCACAAATATAATCCTTTTCTGGTCAAATATTTGACTTCATGATGAAGAAAAGGAGCCACCAGGAAGTTTTCACATTACTTTCCTTAGGGAAAACAAAACAACACAGAAAAACAACTATAAGACTTTGCTGCTAATGAGCATCAGCAGTCCTAATGACCATAATAGCAAAAACTGACAAGCTTTACCAACCTCTTATTTATGAAATTATAATAGTTCTTGCATCCCATACCAAATTTTGGGGGGGGGCTTTTAAGTAGACAACAGGGCATTCTGTAGGTAAATGAAGAGAGTGGTTTCATAATATTCGAAGTACTGACTCTTAAATTTTGGTAAAATATTTTGTTTGATGTCCTATGATTTTTATGAATGTGGAAAACTTTCTAACTGAGGTGGCCACTTAAGATAGCATTGAACCTTGTCCCATATTTTTATTATTATTGTTTGAGAGCACTTTGGTTATTTAAATAGAACATGATTCAAGTATGTATTTCTTACCTTCTTTACTCTGATATTGAAATTTAAAATCATATACACAATTTTTAAAAATATTTCTGAGTGGAAAACTATAACACACACAAATACATCTGCCTTATAGTGACATGGCTCAAAATACAGAAGAAAGGGTTTATGAAGTAATTATTTTTCACATAGCATCTTAGATTTAGGTTTTTTGTTTATTGTGAGATCTCAAATTGATAATTATTAAAAAGAGGAAGAAACATTTGACCTTAGAATATGGATGGGTACATTATTGGCATAAATGAGGAGATATAAATTGGATAAGGAAAATAAAGAAACATTAAAGGTAAGATCGATAAAACTTTTCAGAGCCTGGATCACTGAGTCTACTAGGCTTTATTAAAATTAAAAAATAAATAAGATCACTTTTAGAGAACGTTTTGAAAACTGAAGCCATTTGTTTATCGAAAAAGGGGACAGCTTGAGCAGCATCAAGCCAGAATGTTCCAAAGTGTGCCAGACCCAGATGTGAGATAACGCAATCATTATAATAACAGTCACAATTCAGACCTTTCCTCAGTGTTTCTGTCCAAAAGTCAGCAAGATTACCTTTGGCAATCTTATCCCTATAAATCAAAACATTGTAGATGGTGGTTCAGAGTCTCTCAGCACTATTTTAATGGCCAATTAGGTATAATTTTTAGAAAAAAAATGTTTTGCCTTAAAATATCAAGAGTCTGTATATTGCTAGTCATATACATACTCAGGATCCAACTAAGCTATCCTATTTTACTTTGGATGCAAAAACCAGATTATGGGAATGGGAGGATATTAATATAATGTTTTGTGACATACCTCTTAAATCTTGGTCCTCTTGCATTTGGCCTCTGAGTGTTGCTTGGAACTTTGAATGTAGTATTATCTCTAATGCTGATGTCTGTATGAATGTTTGAATAGATGGGAAAGCAATAAGACTTGTCAAATTCTGATGATAGAGAATGTTTTTATAGACATAATAATTTCTTTTGACCCTATTGCTCCTAATATGTATCATATAGAATTTTTCTAATAATTTTTTAGAGACCATTTGGCTTAGCAGGTTATTAGCATCTAATCAATGAAACAAAAAAAAAACTACTTAAGATATTAAACTCTTTAATATATACACTAAAATGATATTTACATTTTGAAATATATAGTTACTTTATTTCAGCTATTTTTGTTTATAGAAATGATTTTTTGTTGTTTTTTAACCATCTGCTATTAGGAAAGGGTATCTGTGTATTGGATAAGAATTTAGATTATTTATTTGAAATGGCATGGTTACAAGCCTGGGAGACAGATGGTTTTGTGTTCATAGAGAGTGTAAAAGGAAATAGAGTGAAAGTTTTGGTGCGAGGGAATGGTCAGCAGCCGTTTTATGGGAAAAGAACAAAAAAAAAGGTAATTTCTATTTCACTTTAACCAATTAGATTTTAAAGTTCGTGAGCATAATGATCATTTCTTTATCTCTATTAAACCAAAGTGCCTTTTAGAGAGCTTTGTATATGATAAAAATTTCTTAAATCAATTTAGAGTTGCTAGTAATTTTATGCTAGGTTAAAATAAATATTTTATGCTGATTTAACCACAGATAGTTAATAGGAGAGTTGTGTCTGAAATACAAATTTTATACAACAAATTTTAATGAGTCAAGTTAAATGATATGGTAGATTTAATAAAAAGCTAAAATTAATGATAATCATTTGGTTTTCAGTTTTCCTAACATTTTGACAGTTTCCAAATTTTAAAAGTTTGGCAGTGTAGGTAAACCTCTTTAAAGAAATATTTTTAAATGTTTATGTAGCTGATCTATTTGTGAAGTTGTGCTTATTTTTAAATAAACAAAATTGCTTGCTGAAGTACCATTCTAAATGTCAAAGGGTAATATAAAAATAGATTTCGAGATATTTAAATGTCATATATTATTCTGCCTTGCATATAATCAGAAGCAGCTTTTAACCATCTGGAAATGTTACATAATACACCTTGGTCACTGACTTTTTTCTTTTCTTTCTTTTTATTTATTTTTTTGATTCCAAGGTTTCCTTTCTCTTTTACCTTTCCACTGTCATATGCCATGTATCCTGAACATAGCTCAATGCCTGACCGGAATAATCTCTCTTGCCAGCTTATAATCAAAGGGAGTACTGAGAAAAACAGCTGAGCTGTATTAGGCAACCACAGTCTGGTCTGCATTTCTTAACTGCTGAATAACACATCACAGGTGCAGGATTAGTGCTGCCTACGGTGCTGGTCTTTTTAGTGGAAACCCTACAATTCTGTGCCTCCTCCTCATGTCTCATCCCAGGGAACCTGGCAACAATCTATCAAACGTACAGAAATCAAAAGTGAGTAGTGGGAGAAGCTTTATATCTTACAGAGGCTTTTTCCCCTCTAGAAAATGTAAGCAAGGTCAGTTAAGCCAATTCTGGTGCATGCACACACACACACACACACACACACACACACACACACACACACACAAATGATAGAACTTCATCTTGTAGAGGGTGAAAAAAAAACAATGCAGGGCAGTGGGCAAAATTTTGTGCACATTAGCATAGCAGGAAAATGCTGTTCAACTTAGTGTATAATTTAGGTTACTTTTAGACTAATAAAATGTGTACTTAGATTGTTATAACTTTTGTGTTGTATATGTGTTGGAGTGTGTGTGTGCTTGCCTCTGCACATTTCAGCACTTTCAGTTAAAATCAAGTGCTACGATTCTATGAAGTCCTTCTTGTATAATTTGATCATTTGTAGTTTTTGATTTTGTGAATTCTGCTATCTAGAACATAGAACTCTAAATATACAGATTATAAAAGTCAAGGTTGCTTTCTTGCAGATATGGTTTTTAAAATGCAAAAATATTTTTAAGTATAAAGTAATGATTTAAATATTAGAACAAATGCATGTTTTGAAAATATAGTTACTAAGTCATTTACTTTTGATCAGAAGGTTATAAAATGTTTTGGCAAGGTAAGGTATACCCAGAAATGAAGGCAAGTATATTTTAGTAATCCATGTCATTTTTGGTATCTATCGTAAAAGCTTTTCTATGAAGCATGACACATAAATATAAACAAAGCCATGTAGATAGCACTGCAGGTTTTGAATGGTTATTTATTTAGTTTAAAGTTTTTTTCCTTAAAACTCTATAATGGTTTCTAATATTCAGCTTTTGTTTTATTCCTTTGTTGCTAGTTATCATTAGTCTATATCGTTTCATCAGAGATAGACATTTAAGCTCATAGGTGATGATAGTAGCTGATAATAGTATATTCTAAGTTGTTTTAACACTATGTATAAATTCTATGTATTTTATGCCTTAAATATTGAAACATTTGAAGTAACAATACATTTGCATTTTTAGGTCAATATGCACGTTAACTAAGGTATCCTTTAAAAATTATCCAATTAGAGGATACAGAAAGCATTAGAACCAGAGAGATCCTAAATGCTTTCCAGGTTTTTTCTTTGGGGAAAAAGAATAGCATGGACATGGTGATTTGGTTTCTGATCTGTCTGGCTTTACTTCTCTTTACCTATATGAGTCTTTTCAAAGTAGTTTTACACATCAAGCTGTCTTTGGAGTGCTTTGCAAAGCTGTGGAGTAAGTTTTGGTATGGAGGCAAGGTGAACATCTGCTTTGATTAGCTTCAGAACTCTGTGAAGCAGAGCATTGATAGAAATGTCACTGAATAAAACCATAGCTCCTGGCTTGGCAATCTGCCAAGTCCTAGTTGATTCTTTGACATGATTGTCAAAGAGACTATGGTTCAGTTTCTTTTCCAACAATGTGATTTAAACAACCATATTAAATATTTTAAAGTACAGAGATATTTTTAATTTTTTAATCATTCTGTCAGCTATGATAATGCTATTTTATGGATGTAGATTCAGTTTGATGTTAAATTATCTTTAAACATCGTGACTACTTGCTCATCAAGTTCTTTATTTCTTATTATATTGATACTTTTATTAAACTATTAATTTATTTGAACATTTTGGTTGAGTTCTTCCAGATTCAAAAGGATATTAAAATCTGAGAGAAAGGCTAACTGCTGTTTCACTTTTAAAGAGTAGATGTCCAGAGAACTATATTTGCTATCATAATCTATTATTATGCTTACTTAGCCTCATAACTCTGTGTTAGTTACTTACAAAACAAATAAATATAAATGTACATGTTTTCTGTTCACATTTATGTAATATTTAATCTTTTCATGATTTGCTCAAGTCATAATCTAGTATCCATACAGTAAAACACTTGAATGATTGAAGCTCTCTCACTTTTTATCCAGGTGTTTTAGGGGTCTTTTGGTAGGGCTTTTATGATGTAAAATGTTGAAAACATGATATCCTGCAGAACCTGAGCAATGTGGTAATGTGGATATGAGTATGGTGAAAAGAGAAACAATTGTCGGTAAATGGAAACATGTAGAAATATTTTATGATAAAAGCCCCAGTTTCCATGGAGCCAATACATCTCCAACATTTTAAGACAAAATGTATTTTTCTTAACCTACTCAATAGTGTCAACAATGAATCGGAATGTCTCCCTATTCTGGGGGCTTTTGGGTTTCATAAAAGATTGCAGTTGATTACTGCCACCCATAGTAATTTTTCTTCCCATGTGCTCCTAGCTAGGACATACTTATTTTGATAATTATATGTGGCATTATGACATCTATTTTATTGTTTTCACATATTACTTTTGGTTTTCTGCATATAGTTGATTTGTCTCACCATGTTCCACGTGTAGACGATTTGTCTCACTAGCAAGATTGTTATTTTACTGAGGGCATGTCAGCTGCTCTGGGCTGTTGTGTTATGTAGATGAAATAGGTTTAATGATTAGTTGCTAAATAAATGAATATACCACAGGGGAAAAAAAAGACAATTAATAACAATAGTCGGACTTAAATAAACTTTCAATGTTTCTTACACCAAAAAGCTCTTTATTTTCATAGATTCACAGTGATGAATCTAGAAAGAAAGGGAAAGTAAAAGAAAGTAAAATGCAATAAAAAAGGGAATTGAAGAGGAAAAGAGAATCAGGGTGAGGGAAAGTATAGGGAAAGAAGAAAAGGATAAGAAGTAGAAATATATAAAAGAGGAAGGAGTGAGAACCAAAAGAACACACAAAAAGTAAGGTAAGAAAATAGAAAAATCTAAAGAATGAAAACAACAAGAACAAAAAATTGAATGATAAGCTTCTGCAGCACAGAAACAACAATTTACTGTTATTCGTTCTCACCAGGTGCAAGGAACTGTGTGGTAGTGCTTTACTTGGACTGTTTTACCCAATTCTCACAGCAAACCAGTGATTGCTGCCACTCCCCCCATCCTCTGTAAGGAAGGTTAAGTGGCTTGCTAAGGCCACAGAGCAAGGTAGCAGCTGAACTGGGATTTGAACTGTTTTGTCTCTTTTACCCTTTATCTTGGTCAAGCCTGGGTCCACTGCTCGGTGATCATACCCAGTATTGATTTCTCACCTGATATTTTATTCCATCCATAACATACCCAGAAACTTACCACAAGCACCTTCCCTTATCTCTCTCTCCTCTAAGTCCTGAGACTATTGAAGGAGAAAGAGTCCTGTGCAGGTAATAACCTCACAGTTGATAATAGAAAATCTCTTTTTATAATACATGTGATTGTGCTTTGGTATTTTTGATTCAGAATTCTATTTATATTTTGTTATTTTTCAAAAGAACTTAGGCACGTATCCCAACTTTTTATTAATACTGGGCTTCAGGGTGTTCATATATATATTTTCTAAGTTTTTTTTGGAAACAACATAGAAAATTTATTTCAAAATGTCTTAGTAAAATGAAAGCGGGATAGGCAATGAAAACTGAGTAAACTTAATAGACAGTAAATTAAATCATTAAACAGAGTTAAGTGATTCAAAGTTTAAATGAGAAAAATGAAAATGATTAAGCCTACTATTTAAGGTAACTAGAAGTTATTTTAAAAATTTATATTGTTTAAAAGGTCTGATTCAAGTTTTATCCCTGTGTATTATAGACTTTTGTTTTTAAGCAATATACTTAAACCAGTTTTGGTTGACAAAGGAAATGGGTATTGATTCACGTTATTTATTTTCATAACAATACGAATTGGGGTAGAGTGGATCATTCCCAAAGCACTGCTGGCCAGTTCAGCACTTTCAAATTTTCTTCCACTACTCTTTTTGCCTGAAATACTTACGTGCAAATGAATGTGATAAAAGTTTCAATTTCTCTTCTTGCTCCTTGCCTGCCCTCTGGTGTAGAGGGGATAGAACAGGGAAGACAGTCAAAATTTTGTTAATTCTTGAGTATTCCGAGAGTTAAAAAAAACGTAAAAAGGAAAATGAAGAAAGGCAAATAGATTACTAGTAGATCCTGTTGGCACCAAATAATCATGTCATTTTTCAATGAATTTTGAAGACTCAAATTCATTTCTAAGCATACTGTGTAATATGTTTAATTCTCCTTGAATTATCTCCGTTGCTCATAAAGATTGTTCTCTATGTATTTTAATGTGGTAGCGGATTCTGATATTTCTTCACTATGACATCTAAAATAATCTTTAGTATCAAAAGCTTAATATGTATTATTCATGGTATTTTTGAAATGATAATGTTACTGAGAAAACATAATTAAAATTTAATATAGCTAAAACATATTTTACGATGTAATGGATGAATATAGAAGGTAAAATTTGTTGCAGTTTTATTCGTATTGTAAAAACTTTTTTACATTTTACTTTTGTTTTGTGTTTTCTGATTTTTGTGTAATACCTTGTTGTATTTTTCTGTAAGAATCATACAGAAGAGTCCATAGTATAAAAATATAGAAATATTTTTAAAATAAACTCATTTATTAAGTATATACATATATACATTTGATTGTGTTTATACCAGGCTTTCAGCTAATAATTGTCCACTAGTTTGAAATAAGTAGTTTAAAGAAACTCTGCCTTACTTCCTAACAAGAAGAGATGCCATAGAAAACTTGTATGTAACTATATACAAATATATACAAAATAGTTGACAACATATATATGACTATAACGTATACAATAAAAGATATTCAAGATAGTCAAGGAAAATATCTCTAACCTTTATAATTGATGGGAAGTCACATTATTTCATGACAATCATTAGGTTATTTTATGAAGTTTGATTAATTTGCCTGGAAATCTATAAATCTATCTCATATATGAAAATCACAAGAAATATAATTTAGTTGTGGTTCATTAAGAGCACGCGCGTGCACACACACACACACACACACACACACACACACACACACACCCACAGGTTTAGAAGTGATTTTCTGGTCCATTTGTTCCCTTAAATCTAGTGGTTCTGTGAAAAAATGAGACCCAATTTTAGATTGGCTTCCATGGCCGCTACTTTTTGTTATCTTGGTAATTTGGATAGTTCACTTCCTGGGTTAACTATAATGCAACCAGCTAAGCCAACCTAGCAGCATCTGAAGCCTGGATTCAAAATATTAAGCTCAAATTGGGGAGGGAGGGGCGGGGAGAGGAGTGGGAGAGAGAAACACGCAAGGAAGGAGGGAGGGTGAAGGAGGGAGAGAGAGAGAAGGGAGTGTAGGAAAGAGGAAGGGAACTGAAATATATGGAATGGGCTCCTAAAGAGTGATTTATTCGGTGTAGTATTTATTCCTAAGAAATTTCTAGACAGTCTGACTTTTCTCAGTCTTTTTTCCCTTACCTTTTTCTGTCAGGTTTATTTATAATTGTATTGTTAAACATTTTAAAAGCCATAATTGCCTAGAAAGCTACTGGGAAGAAACAATTTTCTTGAAATTCTTTTTAACTTAATTAAGTAGAAACCATTCACTATTTAGCTTTCCTTAGTGGAAAATTTTCTTTTAAAGATTTCACTTATTGATTTAAAAAATACAGTATTCTAAATTATACTTAATGTTTCTGTAATAGTCATCTTCCAATTGCTTTCAGTGATTAGCTTCTTTTATATAAAATTTAACACAAAATCAAGTCACATATCTAATTTAAAAATTTAACATTTTTGAATGGGTTGACTAAATCTAACTTGATTATATTTTAAATTCTTCCTTTCTCTTGTTTCAAATACTAAAAATATAATAAAATGTGAAAAACACATTGCGATATTTGGACATCTGATATGTGGGTTATGTCTTCATTATTGCTGCTCTACTCTTCATCTGGATGTTCATATTTATCATAAATACATATCTTTGTCTTTCCTTCTAGCTCTTATTTCAGTATCATTATTATCTGGCTAAATTCATGTTTTTATAAAATGATTATTTTTTGTATATGCATGTAATTGCCTTTCTTCATGCTTTAGCTAATGTATTCTGTCTTGTTTTTGATCCAAAATGCCTTGTTTGTGTGTGGCTGAATTTTGTACAAATTTAGTATGACTTTATATTAAAGTGATCCTTTTATAAATCCCTTTTCATCATTATTAACAGTAGATAAAACAAGTTCAGTTTCTCACTGGCCCTTTTCTCAAATGTAGACTAGCCCTCAATATGATCTTATAGTCTTTCTTTTTAACGGTATTCTTAGCTTTTAAGGTGAGTCTATCAGATTGTTTTATTCTACTGCTTCTGCTGTTCTTCCCCTTTGTCTGTTAATGTCCAAATTATCACTTAATTATTTTACTTTTGTCTGGTGATTGAAAATATTGTAAATGTGTGATAATGATTTTCATTTCATAAAGAATTAAATACACATAGATTAATTGACTCCTAAGTATGGTTGCACACTTTTACATAAGATATTCCCTTGATTTGCTGATTTTGGCAAAAGCAAGTGAAGAACTTTCTACAGTGTCTCAAACTTTCATTTAATCATCCACTTATTTAATAATGCCAATTAAAAGCAATCTTTTTTTTTTTATCTCACTACTTTTATTTTTTTAGGCCACATTGTATTAAGGCAACCTTACGTGCTTATTCAGATGTCATCTAACTCAGTTTATAGAAATTGTGTCTCTATTGTGAGCTAGCCATGCTTTTCTTATCTTTTTGTTTTTGTGAATATGTTTCTGATAAAATAATATATATTTCAACTACTTGTTAAAGTATTAAGTAATTTTTAAAAGATTAGGCAGCAATATTTCATGTGCACACTCTTTATAGAGAGAATGGTTCACTCTTGATTTCTCCAGTGTTTGAGAGCCAGGATTTAACTATGTCGATTGCTTGGAGCTACCAGATTCAGGTATCTTTTCTTAATAATAACTGAAGTAGTGAACTTAGAATGTCCTACAAAATGCCAGGAAATAGATTGTCGATAACTTGCAATATAGAATGAGGTGTGTAGGTTTACCACACTCTAAAACACATGTATATACCGCACAAACTGTTGTAAACAAAAGTGGATTCGGTGTTAATACCATACTCTGTTTATTGGTCTAGTGGTGAATGCTATAATGAAGACTGGCTAGGGAAGTTCCTTTTTCTTCGCTAGATTTTTTTTTATTTCCTAGTTCTTTATTCATTGATATTCTTCATTCCACACCAGCATATGAGACTAATTACTTTTCTGTTTGAACTAAGAAGCAATTTGCAAATGTTTTAAAATAGTTTCAACTATTATCTGTTACTACTCTATAGATCCATGCTGATGTAGAAACAGGAATTATGGCCCTTATGAATGCAAACTGAACATTTCATGATTCAAAATTCAAAATTCATAATCCCTGACAGAGATAATTATATTTTCCTACAGGAAGTAGGATCTTTATATATTTTATCAATATCCATATAGATGTGACTCCTTCTACACATTTATCTCATACACACACGTACACACAAGCTACAATGGGATCATCATATGAGATATATTATTTTACAACTTGCTATTTTGTTTTAACATAGTTGAAAGAGGCTTTTTAAAAAAGCATCCTCCCAACTCATCTATCTCCAGTTGCAACTATATCTACACCACTTTACATTCTTTCTTTTGGTCTTTCCTTCCATATTTCTAAAGAAATAATTGTACTGCTACCTCTTGATTAGTCAGTGTTAGCCATCACTTTTGACTTCCCACTGTTGAAGATAAGGATTTAGCTTTCTTTTATGACCTTCGCCCCACTGTATACACACATGTTTCTGTCCTCCATCTTATGTATATATATTAGCAGTTAAAATGTTATTTGTTTTCTTGGTTTCCTATGTTCCCATCACAAATTCTTTTCTGAATTCTCAGTTTAAATTTAAAATATATGAATTATTCTAATAATTTCCACTTCTTGGAGATACCGCTCCTGGAATCTTTCAGTTAGGTCTGGTTATCCCTTAGGTCCAGTGCATAGTTCTCATCTTATTGATCCCTTTTTACCATTTTACCATTATCTTGAGAGTATGTTCACTTTTCTCTCGGGTTGGGTCTCCTAGTAGCAGGAATATATTCTGTTTTCTTATGCATACCTTCATTTGGGCAGAGCATCTCTTCGAATAACTTTCTGAGAAATGTACGTGGAGGTAAACTTTTGAGACCTGAAAAAACCTAAAATGCTTTTTTCTGCCCACATGTTTGATATATAATTTGCCCAGGTATTAATTTCTCTCTCATTCTTGCTCTAAACTAAACTCTCCTTTGCTGCCTTATAAAATTTTACATGCGTACATTGGTGTGAGTCTGTCTATTCATATCCTCTGTAGGTCCTTTCAAACTAAGAAGATCAGGATTTTCAGTTATGGGAATCTTGCATGATTTATTTATTTGATGATTTCATCCCCTCTATTTTCTCAAGTCTCTCTTTCTAGAACTATTATTATTCAGCTGTTAAATTTTCTGGATTGATGTTTTAATTTACGTAAGTTTTTCATCTCTGTTTTGTTCTACATTTTGGGAGATTTCCTAATCTTTATCTTTCACCTCACGTCCTGAGGTTTTCATTTATGCAATCATATTTTTAGATTTTCTTATTATTCCCTTCTTATAGCAACATGTTCCTGTTTCATTGATGTGATATATTTTTACAAAGCTGAGAGTATTAGTAATAGTTTGTAAGTTTTTATTTGCTTTCAAGGGGCTTTTGTCTGTATATTTGTTTTGTTCTCCACTTTTGATGTTTAAGGCTTTCTTCATTTATCTAATGACCCTGCATTAGTCACTTATGTGTAAGAGAAAGAAGCACTATGAAAGCTGATTGAGAATTCTGGGTAGATCTCATCACCGGTGGGCCTCACTGTAGGATAATGTCACAGGACTGTTTCACTGAGAAATTCCCAGTTTCCCTGCCTTTAGATATTCTGTTTGTTCATGACCTGGTCAGATTCCTGAATAAAGAGAGCATAAGCCAGACTACATTGGGTTCTGGAAACCATGTAGGTGGAGAGGATGGAAGGAGTCAACACCCAGTGTGAATGTTCACTGTGTGTTTGCAGTAAATGTTCACTGACTGTTTGTGGTACTCTTGCCTGCCTCTATGCTTGGTTTCCCATAGTCCCTCCCCTGGATGGTAAAAAGAGAAAAGGGATGGCATCTCAATGCTGTGTATATCATATTTACCCTTCTAGTCTTTTGCAGAGGTGGAGAATGAAGGTTTACTTGCCTGTAGAGACTGAGAAAGTTTAGCTGAAGCTGTTTTGACTTTTAAGATAGATTTAAGCCTCCTTCTGTTTTCAATACTCCCTCACTTTCACTTCTAAAAGTAACTTGTGGTACTACTCTGGGGCCTTTTGGGGGTTGAGTGATAAAATCATTTTGCTTCTTGGCTTCTCCCCACCTTTGGCTTAGGATCAGCTTCTTAGTTTTGTTAAATCAGTTTCTGAACGTCCTTCTGCTTTCTAGGTTTTTACTGCTAGTGTCTTCTCTTGATCTATTTTATATTATAGGTTCATTTTTTAGCCTCTTTTCCTATTATTGTATGATATTTTATAATTAAAATACCTTGTAAATCTACCGTTTTCAACAAAAATTGTATTTTAATGTTCTTTTTTATAAATAAATGTACTTCCACCTCAACATTTTAATGGCCACATAGGAATCTCAGTTTAGAGCTCTAATTTATCTCCTATTGTTTTAAACGTGGATTATTATAAGCAATATTGCAAAGAACCTTCTTATAGCTGAATTTTACATAATTCTGTAATTTATATAAATTTGAAATGTGAGAAAATCATGACTCTTTTAAAATGTTTCTTACAAAGCGACACCTACTTTCCAACAGTATGAGATATTTGCTTTATAATGTATACTATTCTGTATAAATATCTTATTTAATAACTTTTCCTACCAAGTGGTAAATTCTGTGTACCTTTAGTTCATCCTACTTACAGGCTGTGTCTGGAACAGGGTAGGCAACTAATATGTATTTGCTAAGTAAACATATACATAATAAATGATTTTTATTATTTTATTTAAAACTTCAAAGAGGTGGGGTCTGGTTATGGAGGGGAAGCAGGATATAATAAGTTTTAAATATCTTATTTTCACCACTTTATGTTACTTTGCAGTAATTCAAGTTATAATGTTAGTAATATTGAGAACCAGAATTCAACTAATTAGCATGCCATACAGAAAATCAGGAAAAATCATGAATCTTTTCTAAACTTCTCATTGTCAGATGTAACCAATGGCTAGAGGCATCTATTTGCTGTTTTAAAAAGTAGCACATGCACACTGTACATATCCATACTGTATGCTGCACTTTGACCTAGAATTTTATTTTTTAGCCCAACAATCTTTTAAATAACACTTTTGTTGAAATTTTGATTTAATTATAGGCAAGCTGGATGCATTTTGAGAGATTTTAAATCAAACAGTGCTCTGTGCAGTGACATAGCCTGTATGAGAGCTTTAATTCCAATGCCTGGAAACATAACAAGTATCAATTAATGCATGCTCCCTTCTTGAGTATAGGTACTATCCAAAAGTAGTGGTAAAGAAGGAAAATATGAAAACTCAGTGATATATCAACCTATTTTAATGAAACATTGTCTTATTATTTAAAATGTGAAAAATATATATATTCTTTTAAAAATATTAGCTAACATTTATCAAATATTACTATGTAACATGTACATTATAAGGTTTTGACGTGAGATAGGTGCTTATATTATCTCCATTTTAAGGGTAAGGAAATGAGACCTAATGAGATTATTTCTAAAGTTATCTGAGGTCGTATTCTATGGTGTGTTCCATCAAAGATGCAGAAGTGTCACTAATATAGGTAGGCACTTTTGCATGTAAAAGCTGATGGGGAAGATGTATCTTTTAAAATATATCTTAGTTATAACTAAGTTTTCATCTCCCTATGTAATTTTTCAGATCAAAGATTTCTCATAATTTCTTTAAAAATATATACATCTCAAGTAAAGAGACTCCTAAGGTAAAGAGACTGCTGTAGAGAGAGTTTTAGGACACAAACAATCTGGGTTTAAATGCTGGCTTCATGATTTATTGATTGTGTGAAGATCACTTAAACTTTGAGTCTTAATTTTCTCATCTGAAAATGAAAATGATAATATTTACCCACATATTCCCATACAGGGTAGAGATAATCTATATAATAATGTCTTATTGACCTCCATGCACTCAATCAAATACAAGTATTATAATGTAAAAATACTATCCTGAAAAGATTATGAGAATTTCTGTAATCGATATGAGACATATAGTTATATTTGTTATCTATAATTATGTAACCTACTTGTTATAGAAAGCATAATTTTTAGTTTCACAAACATCAGAATATCTGTTTTCTGTTTAAATCTTTAATTATCATGAATACTTAATATTTTATTTGATGTCACATTATTCTTTAGACAAAAGACTTTGGCTGGGCTCTCCCACCTATACTTACACTCTTACTCTTTCTTCTTTTCAGCAAAATTCCTTGATAACATGCTTTTGCGAAGTTCAGGAAAATTAAATGTGGGCACCAAGAAAGAGGATGGTGAGAGTACAGCCCCCACACCTCGTCCAAAGATCTTGCGTTGTAAATGCCACCATCATTGTCCAGAAGATTCAGTCAACAATATTTGCAGGTTGGTCATATAATTATTTGAACCTAGTTTTAACAGGAAGTCATACTTTTTGGACTAAAGCATTGCGGACTATTGCTTCCAAGAGCACATTTTGGGGGACAGTGCCTAACTCCCCTCTCTCAGAGCTGTGCCTATATTGCGTTACATCTTGCCCTGAATAGTTCTCTGAGATTCTTCTTCTTTCCTCCAAACAGCACACGTGCACTAACATAGAGTACTTGTCCCGGGGTCCTGGAGCAAAAACCAATTATTTTCTTTCAAAAGACCTGTCTCCAAAATAAATTCAGCAGTAGAGAGTATCAGGTGTGTTTTTTTTTTTTTTCAAACCATTTATCATGCTGATGCTGTTAGTATTTTGGAAAGGACACCTAAGCTGCTAGGAATATTTATAAACTGACTCTGGGAAGCATGTAGTGAGAGACCTTATGTGAGTCCAGATGATGGGAAAGACATTGTCAAAGTCCTAAAGAATAAGCTCCTTAGTAGATCATCATGTTGTATAGATACTGTCTAATATTTGAAACTGGACTATTTGCCTTTCTTCCTTATGCATCTTCATGCAGAAACATCCATTTTGCTGGTCACCATATTGACTTTTACTCCTCAGGACAAGGACAACAATGGCATAGACTAATGAGGCCAGAGCGTGCCCAGGGAGCAGTGGCTGAGTTGACCAAACAAATGCATATCTCAGAAGTTAAAATATTAGAGAAGCAGAATCAGCTTCAAGAAGGGTAATGGACCCAAACAGGGGGATGGGCTGCCAGGTTTGAAGTCCAGGCAGAGTATCTGGGTAGCCATTGGGGCTTCATTATCCAGGAAAGAGCATGAAGATTAGTTGAATGTGTTTTTTTGTTTGCTTTTTTTCTTTCTAAAACCTTTTTTGTTTTTAAGCTTCCTTTGAAGTACAATCTGAGTTAACCAGTCTATCATGAAATATATAGCCTAAGAAATATATTCTAATGGAATGACATAGGAAAGTTAGGTGTATTAATAAATTTAGATCTCATTTAATCAGCAAAACAGCTCAGCATGGTAGGAAATGCTTATTTCTTACCTTTAGACATAAGGGATTCAGGACCCAGAAAGGTCTGGGAACTTGGCTCTTATATGATAGGACAAGGGGGTCACTGAGTCCTGAAGGTAAAATGATTCCAAAGATCAGACAGTATTTTCTTGGAAACACTTTGTAGTAAATAGAGAAAGTATCAAGAATTTTACAAAGTTTCTTGAAGAAAGTTAACAGGAGGAAGCATATTAAGGGGGTAGTTTACTATTTTGTCTGAGTCTGCAGTAATTAAGAATAAATCTCTGTGTGTCATTTGAGCCACAGTTCTGGGATCATATGTTCAGCCTTTCCAGAATTATCCGGTTTCAAATATTTTGTCCTGTTTTCCTTACAGGCCACTGAAGTGTCCTAAGCTGATTTGGAAGAAAGTGTTTTGGCAGGGTTAACTACAATGCAAGTTCTCTGTAGTGGGAAGGAAAAGCTTGGCAAGTTCAAAGAAGACAGGTTTTCCTAGGGTACAGGGTATAGAAGGAGCTGTGGAAGGAGTTAAGCCTAGAGATCAAGGAAAGACTACTTATGGCCTGTATTACAAATACTGGTCTCATTTCTAGGAGCACTGGGAAGCCATCAAAGGTGGTGTTTAAGCAGGAATAGCAGTAGAGATTAATGTGATCAACTTAGAACACTTTATTGAAAATTTTTCTTTGTTGCAGAATATTGAATATATATAGAGACAGCTAAGAAAGAGAAATTGAAAAGTCAGTTCATATAAGAGAAAATGATTTTGGACGAGGGCAGTGCTAGTGCAGAAGAGAATTGGATTGCATTAGAGAAATTAGAGAAATACTTAGAAGGAAAGTTTCGTGTTGATGAATTGGGTATGAGAGGGAGCCAAAAGAGTCTTCACAAGATTCTGGATGTACATTTAGATGTATAGTGTAGTTTTTTAATAAAATAAATGTTTTTTAATCAAGGAGGACAGAGGATCAAGTTCCAATTTGGACACACTGAGTTTAAGACTTTGGATACATTCAAGTGGTGATATGAAAGAATAGTCAATAGGATATACATTTGGGGCTCAGATAAGAGGTTGTGGTAAGAGTACAGAGTGAGTAGAACATTAGTTAGTTTTTATTATGAAATAGACAACCTCAAAACCACAGCGACTTATAATTAAAGGCATTTATTTATATTTTATTTCTGGGTCTACAAGTGGGCTATAGCTGTGTTGGTCTCTGCCGGATTGGGTGGGTTTGGCTTCAAGCTGCCTCTTGAGTTTAAGCCTGCTCTATGAGTCTTTATTTTTCTTGGACCAGTAGCTACCCAGGGCATACTCTTTCACACATTAAGTGTGAGGGAGCAGCCTCTTAAAGCTTCTGTTTGTGTCATGTCCTCTAACATTCTGTTTTCCAAATCAAGTGTCAAAATCAAGCTCAAAGCCAAGGAGAAACTGTGGCTTGGGTGGGCCATGACAGGTTGAATAATAATAAAACAATCCAATCTACCAGAGTAGGACTAAGCCTTGAGAAATTTAATGCTTGGGTAAGGGAGGCTCTTCTCAGGAGACTCAGAATTAGCAGTAAAGCAGCGAGTATGGTGTCATTGAAGCCAAGTTTATAGAAAGAGGAAGTAAGGTTGACTGTTCTGGATGCCATTAGAGGTTAAATAGGATAAGAACTGAAATATAGCAATCGTATGTATTGACCTTGATAACTATAGTTTAGAAATATTTAATGTGGAAGTAGAGATGGAAGCCAGATTGGAATGGGTTGTGAATTATATGGTTTCCAATCTTTGATTTATGAAGCAAAGAAAAGGAAAACAAAAATACAACCAAAACAAAAACAGTAATAAAAATGAAACCCCTCAAAGAAACAGGTGTACCATGACAATCAGCATGAATCAGTTAACTTATTGACTCAAATAGAAAGACTAATATTTATTGAGCTATTTATAAAACCTGTCATGTTTATTTCCATCTATCTTTAATCATCACAGCATTCCTATAAAGAATGTAACATCTATATTTTAGGTGAGAAATCTGAGGCTCTGAGGGGTTCGGTAATTTTCACTAGGTCACTGTTCATGCCAATATGATGAAAAGAATCATGGCCAAGATTCCAAAGTTCTGAATCCTTAACCATCAGCCAACCCCTGACACTGGTTCTCAAGGAAGCACATATTCACTTGGATAAAATGCACATCCATTTTGCTAATGTGATATTGACTTCAACTGAGTCTCCTGTGCGCTGAGATCCATCATGGATGACTCACAGGGCTGCTTCTGTTCCTGTGCCGTAAGACCTAGAATAAATCCAGGCGTTTCTGCCTCCATTTCTGTGAGCCCACATGCTTTTTGACCTCCAAATCAGTACTTCTCAAGGTATCTCAGTTGTAAGATAACCTCCCCCACAATAAGTTATACGCTGACTTTTCTAAAGTACAATGAAAATGAATGATAAGGTAATTAGAAAAACATATTTTAAAATACTTACAAATTACTATTCCATTTTTTTCTATTTTCCATTATTTAGGTTCAACAGAGCTAAATTTATTGCTATACAAATTTTGATTTCTGTATGAACCTCCTCAGGGACCAGTAACAAGCAACTTGCTGACCTTCAAGTGAACACACTTTGCTTAATACTGCACTCAATCTTGCATTCCCAGTAAACAGTTCTGAAGACAAAGGTGTGCTTGCTTGAGATTTAGATAAGGGCTGGTCTAAGCTGTCTGGCCTGAGGCCTTGTACTGAGCAGATTTTAGCCAAACTGGGGCTCTTAGGTGAACCTCATGCTCGTTACCACTCCCACTTTCCTGGAGACAAATCAAGAGTGCATCGTGCTTAAAAGACATTCTGAAATCCAGCATAATATATCAGAGACCATGTGCAAAGTTTAGAGGTTTTTAAGCTCTTCCTGAGTACCCTCAGTTACCTTACCAGCCAGCAACAAGGCCAAAGTCATACTTGGCCTTGTTTCCTATCTGGTGCAGAAATAGCGGCATGCATATTAGAGGATGTAGTGCAATATATCACGCTGAATGCAGTGTTGGAGCCTTTTTTAGTATTTGTAATTCGAAAAAAGGGGTAATGCCATTGTCCTGTCTGTCTCAAGATAATATCTATCTTCTAAATATCTTTCACGGTGTTACTTTGCACGTTAATTTTTCCCATTCCATCTCCAGATTCAGTTCCTGCAGACTATCACTGCATGCCCGGAACACGGTCAAGTCTTAAATCCCTCTTTTTGCATGACTTTCACTGTGCCAATGTTCTGCCTTATTTTCCTGTCCTATCAAGTGTAATCTCAGCCTTGTTTGTTTTTTTTTCTCTGTGTTGCCTGGTTCCACTTTATCTATCTTTCCTTGTCTTACTTGACTTGATCTGTGGTAGTCATTTTTGTCTCATCACCTCTCTCACGCTCTTCTACTCCCTCACACAAGTCTGTCCATTTCTAAAAAAAGTATTTTTTACTCTTTTCAGAGATAATTTTAAGTACTTTCTAATTTTTCTCATTTGGGTTTTGACCAGGAATTCTGCCTGGGCAGTATTTAGGGTTTATAGATATAATAAATCACATTGGATATTGGCATGAAGGATGTGCAAATAACACCAGGCTGCCTATATGAGGAATTAAATAAGTCTCCGACTGCACTTTGAGAATCACATAGGGTAGAAGGAAACACTTAAGGTCTGTGAGTTTTTTTTTAAAAAATTTGTATTGACCTCGGCTTTTAAACCTCTTGCTGAATACTGGGGCTGTGAGTTTTCAGACAGGTGCTCCAAACTTGGGGTCTCAGGGTACACATTGTCCTCACTTGTTTGTACATCTTCCATTGCATCTAGTTTATTCCACTGTTGCCCAGGCCATCTGAATAGTGAACATTTTTTTCAGTAGAAGATGTCGAGTTTAAACCACTGCATTTATGAGAATGGTGAGTCCTGCATTAGTACTTGAAATTTAGTTGGAAGAGGCTGTGATTTCAAATTTGCTTCTGAAGGCTTTTACAAGGAATCACCCCTTTTGTGCCTCTCGTTAGTCATAAATGAGAATGTGAAATGGGCTCATTTGTCATTAGACTTAATAGAAAGTGAGTAGTGTAGGGCTCTTTAAAGTTATACATAGAGAACCATTAGGTATATATGAGCAGAGAAGAAAAATGTTAAAATTTATCAGGCAGTGTTGTACACAACAGATAGAGTCCAGAGAGAGGATGGGGGAGTTCTACTAGAAGGTGCTTGGAGTGGTCTAGGTGAGAGATAGTGAGTGCCTGCATAGGTTGGCGGTGGTGGAATATACAAATGCTTGACAAATATAAAAATTGAGACAAATTCAAAAAAATCATACCTCATCCAAAAAAAATGAACAAAATGCTAAATCACTTAACATGACTGCCAGAAGAGGATGTATGATAGCTACACATACTTGAGGATAAAGTAATAAAAAGGCATTTTTCACATTGTAACTTTATTATTAAGGTCATAACTTCACCTTTCCCCAGGACTATGCCCCCTTAGAGGAAAAGCCAGAGAGGGGGAATGGTAGTAGCCATATAGATTTGACCCTCTTTTCCTCTACTACTATAAGAATCTGCCCAGTTAAGATGATAAGGAAATAAACAACAAAAATAAAACAACATAAACCTTAGGATTCTATCACTCTGGTAATTATTGGTGCCCAACATTCTTCTTTGCCTTTTTTTTCCCAGTAAGTGTAAAACACTTGACCAGCTTATGATTTCTGTCCCTGCCCCTTGAAGTTGAGTGACTTTCTCTCTCCCTGGATCAGTGGTGTTCGTTCCTGGACTAGTAGCTCCACCAAAGCAAAGCCTGCATCTCCCTCCCTGCTGCATTCTCAGCATCTATGACTGAGTCATAGTGTGTTGTTCACTACATGCTTGTGAAATGAACTACTGTTAACAAAGTTCTAAGGAGCTTTCAGCAGGTTTAGTTAACTAACATCCACATGATTTAAATAGCAAATCTAAAAGTTGTACATATCTTTGAATTTACCCATGACAGAAAACATTGAAAACTTTATTCCCTTGAATGTGAAATAGTTATTTTAGAAGACAGAATGATTTCAAGGACTTATTTATAAATGACCTAAAATCAAGCAGCCTTTCCAAATCTATTCTGACTGAAAAGTTAAAGAAGTTTGAAAGATGTTTTAGACTTCTGGTATCTCTCACATACTGAAAAAATATCGGAATACATATTGATCAGTCAAGAGAGCTATTAATCCTTATGAGCACATGCACTTGAGAGGATATCCATTTCCATAATTCATTTTTGTTAAGAGCAAAATTTTAAACTATTTATAATTAAATAATAATTTTAAGTGATTTAATAATTTTTAATTTTGATAATGCTTTAAAATTTCCTGTCACCTTGATTGAGCAGAGCAGATAACCTCTTTTTAACTCATACTTAAAAAAATATATTTTATAATGAAATTAATCTTTACCAAGATTTAAAATTGTTAGAAGAAAGGTTCTACAGTAATCCCTTCTCAACTGTGGTGGTGATGTTCCTGAACAACCCTGGGGTTTGCAATAGAGAAACAGGAAGAATAGTGGAAAAATAGAGTTAAAGGGACTATGATTTCAATAAACCTTGTAAACACTGTACTCACTACAATAAAATAAAAAGTAGAGCACCTTAAATAAGGATGTTGCCGGTACAATTTTAGACACTATGAAATTGGTTTCCAACCATCCTATAAGAACTAATGAACAAATTGGGGTACAAAATGTTGTTTATAAATGCATTTGACCACAAATAAGAGTCACATCTTGCAGGCTTTCCATGCACAACCACCTAAAAAGAGTATCACCTGCATCCTCAAAGCTTTAAGCCAGGTATACCTCTTACTTGTTAGGAAATATTCACTTGGGCATGCTGAAAATCTCTTGAGGCAGTTAATTCCCCAATAATCTTTCTAGATGTTCCAGATAATCATTTGCTTTTGGAATATTGGACAGATTCAAGGAGCCTTGAACCAGTAACACCATCCAAGGAGTGTAACAAAAGTTTCATTATCAATACTTTGATTCTCAAATGCTTTGCTTTTTTATGAACAAAGATTATGTTAAGCTTTTCAGTATTGATGACTGAGCACCTTGATATGCAACTGTTGTTCTATTTTGTCAATTACTTTTCTTTCCTATAACACAAGGGCAGCATTTTTGAAATGTTACATTTGTCTTTTTTTTTTTTAATTCATAATCATTACTGGAATCAAATGATTGATCCTGCATTTTTGTATACATATCACTACTTTTAATTTTGTATAAAATGATTTCTACTTTTGTTTCCTTTATTGTTCTTCATCTCTTCCTGTTATCACTTTCAACACTCTGGAAATAATAGGGTAATAATATATATAAAACAAATCAAAACTAAGCTTAATGTGGCAACCAGGCAGCAGAATGCACAGATAAGCCAATGGCAAGAGTTAAGTGCCTTTTGTGGCATTCAGCAGCCATCTCATAATGGCAGGTGTAGTTGTTCAGCTTGGACTGGAGCACAATTTCGTTTATATTTGGGCCTACTGTAGAGTTGACAGTTCCTAGCTAATTCTTAAGTTTCTGTAATTGTAGTATAGTTTCCAGTAAACCCTGATTAGCAAGCAATTTCAGTGAGCTTATAAATTGTTTTTGCTCTGTTGTAGACAATGTGCACTTGAAATGATTATCTTACCCTCTTGCGTGTACTCCAACCAAATATGTGATTTTTATCTGAATTTACGACTTATGGGACACCAGCTCTTTTCTTCAGGGTCTGCCTCTCTCCCTATCCCTTTTTATAATTTTATCTCCACCCTCTTTGCAGACAAGGGAATGTATTTTTAAAGCTTAAATTTTTACTCTCACTAATGTTTCTATATTTCCTAGGATATTGTAACAATATCTTGCCAACAGCTTTACCAGCTTTTTCTATTCTCATTCTTGATTTTTATAAGTTGCCTAAAAAGACATTTCCATATACTCAGAGTTTGAACAAGGGGAACTCATGATTAAGGAGAAATTATTATTTTTTAATTTAACATATTATATCAACTTTTCCAGCATTTGTGAATTCTTAATGTCAGATAATTAAGATGACTATTTCTGATAATTCCTGAATTTTATTTTTGATAAGAAATATGTTACACATATAATAGTCTCACTGTGTGGGAAAGGAATTTTTAAAAAATCACATGGATACTTTTTGCTTATATTGTTTAAAATAAATTTCTAAGGGACAGCTCTTCTATTTATTGCCTTCAGTGTTTACATGCCTTAGATTTTCATAGCATTCTCACTATATTGGCTAAAAAGCCCCCAAAGAATTCAGAGCATGGGCCATTCAGAGGCGGTCTTTCTTCCGCAACAATATTCATGCGTTTGACCTTAGTTTAACAGAGATTTATCATTGGCCCTTCCCAGCCTTTCATTCGGATGTTTGAACTTTGCTGTGCTACTTCTTATAAACTGAGGTATTTTGGATCACTTGAAGCTTATAAACCAAGTAAACAATTCTAAGGGTGTTGACGAGAACTGAAGGGCTATTGTATGGCAGAATGCTGCTGCTGCCCCTATGACAGAACAGACCAGCCCACAAATAGCCAATACTACTCAGAGCTGTCTTCCCCGACTTTTCAGGTCGGCATTGTCATATTTGTCTTGGCTGCTGAGCATGCACAAATGAGAAAAAGATGGCGATATATTTTAGTAATTTATTTCTTAGCACATGCAGTAGGAGTTTATGACTTATATTGGGAGCCTGTTGGCATTCATCACCCAAACTTGTGAAGATAGTAATGTCTGTTTATAAATAGCTCTATAAAAAGTAGTTCTTGTTTTTCATTTTTAGTCCCGGAGGGGATAGTAGAAAATGTGTGGGAAAGAAGCAAGAGGTCCTTGATTTAAGGCCTGATTCTGTAACTGTTTGTTTTGCGACCTTGTATAACTTCAATTTCTCCATATGTAAAAGAGAAATAATATTATTTCTAATTGTTGTTGAGAGAATTAAATGTGATAGAATAAGATCACATACAGAAATTTAAAATATTGGGGTTTTTTTTCTACCTTCTATGGTTTTGTTAAAATCTCTTCCTTCAGTAGTCTGTCTTTACCCCACCCTCAACTTAAGTCCAAACTACTTAAAACAAAGCTTGATGTTTTCATATGATAGGCTGGCCCAGACGCAGAGGTCAGAATTTTAGTTACCTCACTTGCTATGTGCCGATCACAACACCCACACCTCTTTAGTTTGTGTGCCTTAGTAAGAAATCAGTTTATATCACTACCTCAGAGCAAGTAGAACCAGCATAAACGTTCACCTACATGGGTTCAAACCTCTACTATGCCTCTCACTAGCTGTATGGTCTTCAGGTTCTCTGAGCCTCAGTTTCCTCATATAGAAGGTTAAAATAGTACTACCTTCCTCACGGAGTTGTTTTTCTGGATTTGTGAAAGTGAGCCTTGGAAAGGACTAAAATGAGAGCTTAGTAATTGGTATGTATGGTTATTATTGGTATATGTTATGTGTAAATTCTGTCACCTTCTTTCTCACAAGTTTCTGGACAGAGAAGCTATTACCAAATGTTTTATGATAATTAAGTCAATTTTAAGAAAAGGAATTTTTGTGATTCCCCTAATAGATTGTAACCTGTAGTGATCCTTGATCTTCTTATGTGTAATGACAAATAATAAATATTTTTATTTCCTTTTCTCCTAGCCTGCCCCTGTCTCCCTATCTCTCTCTCTCTCTCTCTCTCTCTCTCTCTCTCTCTCTCTCTTTCTCTCTCTCATATTCTCACTCACTCAGTCACTCACTCTGACTTTACCTGTTTGGTCTTTAGCACAGATGGATATTGTTTCACAATGATAGAAGAAGATGATTCTGGGATGCCTGTGGTAACTTCTGGATGTCTAGGACTAGAAGGCTCAGATTTTCAGTGTCGGGTAAGGAAGATAACTCAATTCTACTCTGTAACCTTACATTAGCTGGATTTCAAACAGTTAAGTTTCAAACAAGATAAAATAAGTTTTTGGTTTTTTTTTTTGACTAGCCTGTTTTTAGTAATTTGGAAAATAATTTGAACATTCTCATTGGGCCAATTCTCCCTTCATTTTAAAATTGAATATTATTTTTATCTTCGCTGTTAACTTCTGGCTTAGTGAACCATTAGATCTTATTGCTCAAATTCCAATTTAGTTAATTGCATTAAGTCAAGCCTTCTTCCTCAGTTTATGCTGTGCACACTGGTTATTACAAATGCAATAGCAATTTTGTCGAAATGCAGACATTGCAGTAGGATAATACATGGTAATTTGAAAGGAGTTACCTAATAGAAAACAATATTTTCAACATGTTTGTGTAAGAATGTTAAGTGAGTTCTCTAAATTGTGTTAATTTTTTTAAGTTTCAGATTATGTGACTTATGAAGTTTAGGGGACACCCCCTAATAGCTCTTTGGGTTCAATTTTAGGACACTCCCATTCCTCATCAAAGAAGATCAATCGAATGCTGCACAGAACGGAATGAATGTAATAAAGATCTGCACCCCACCCTGCCTCCACTGAAAAACAGAGGTAAGGAGAGGAAGGCTTCCAAGCTGGAAAAGCTTTAGGCATAAAGAAAATAAAACCTTGAATTATTCTCTCTTTTCTGAATGAATCTACTTGCACCATTTTCCATTGCTGGGGCATAGGACAAGGCACAATAACATAACGAAACTGTCATTCAAAGACATGTACAAGTAGTTCTTGGGAAAATAGTCTTACATGGCTTCACTCCAATGAATCATATTTTTTAACTTCTCCCTACTTCCCCTCAGAAAACTACAGTTTCTGGAGCTTGTAGTATGTTTCAAGGGGGTAAAAGAGGAAGAGAGTGTGTTATGTTTACCCCTAAATATTATTCAGAAGTTGTAATTCATTCAAAAACTGCTGTTTGTCTAAATTTATTTTAAAAATAAGGACCTCGTAAAGGAATAAATCAGATTATTTGCTGGGTGTCCTCTTTTATATCAATGCTTGAGTAACTACTTTTTAGTCAAATCATTTATCATATATTGATAAAATGGAGAGATTACCTAAAAAATTAATTTCAAGACTTATACATTTAAGTATTGCTTGTTTAAAAAGACAAATTAGTACCCACAAAGACTTCTTGTTATAAACAGCTGTCACATTTTCTTTCCTCTGCTTACTCTTGCCACAAAATAAATGATTTGTAATTGTCATAGAGTCCTAACTCCTACATAAGTTATTTAAAATGATTCTTCATGGTTTATTTTATTTCGAATAGGGAAAATCTTTCCAACAAAATATGATATTTCATGGTTTTTGTGATAACATTTATAATGCTTGTTCCTACTATAGCTTTGAAAGCTTTATAAGATTGATTTATAATAAATCACATAAAAATCAGTCAATTAAAAAAAAAAATTGCCCGTGAACATGCTATGTGTTAGGGATACAGAAATGGATGAAGGAAATCCTTGCTCTCAAGATGTGCACAGTAAGATGTGAAAGAGAAACATGTAAATAATTATATTCCATCAGGAGTATCTTAGTAGAGTTAGATTATTATAAAGCATAGTAAGGACACAAAAGACTGAGTGGCTTACTCTGTCTGGAGGTGGGGGGGATGTCAAAATAGTTTCAAAGAAATAGTGCTTGAACAAGACTTAAAGGATGAACAGGAATTTGCCAAGTAGGTAAAATACAGGAATATAAATTAAAAAAAATTAAAATGGCTAACGTAGCCAAGCACTGTGCTAAATATTATATTAATTAAACCACTTGAGCCTCACAACAATCGTAAGAGGTACCAACAGTCATTATTCACCATTTAAAGATGAAGAAATTACAGCACAGTGAGGATAATTAACTTTTTCATAGTTCCACCGCCTATGAGTAGCAGTGACTCTAAACAGAGACTATAGTAAGTGCACAGGTTAAGTTTGTAATATTTGAGAAATATTTGCAAAATACAGACATATGAAACAGCACATCTGGTTGGAGAAAGCCTCCTAATTAAGTTGTTTGAAACTTCATTATTCAAAGTGGGCTTATGGACCAGCAGCATCGTTATCACTTGGAGCTCATTAGAAACGCAGAACCTCAGGCCCCATCCCAGACTACTAAACCTGCATTTCTAACAAGATTCTCTAAGTTGCCTATACACACAATGAAGTTTGTGCAACACTCATGGTAGAAAAAAAAACATATGTGAACATAACCAGTACCACTGTGTCTCCCATGTGAGCTCAACAACACCTGTTCAAAGCGAAGTCCACTGATGTCAAAATGTTATAAAGTTGTGATGTTTTGTTTCATTTTTTGTACTTACTGTGGACCAGTTTCAAAAAGTAGGCAGTCTAATGATGTTTTGAATAGCCCTGGTGAAGGGCCTCAAATGTGAAAGTGTGGGAGGGAGGAGGGCGAGGAGTGTCTGGAAACAAAGTAGAAGTGCCAGGTTTTAGAATTTCTGCCCTCAAAGAGAAAAGGTTTTTCACAAGCAAGTGGAAGTGATTTGTCCTAGAAGTAACAATAGTGTTTAGGAAAAATTTACTTTTTTTTTCAGACGCTGAAAGGGCTGCAGTGCAAGGATTGTCCTATAGATGGAGCCAGATTCTAGTTAGGACTAGGCAGGCGAGAGTATTCTTTGAAGTTGAGAATGCAGGGACTTTTAAAAATAGTGGAA
This sequence comes from Eonycteris spelaea, assembly GCA_003508835.1. NCBI lineage: Eukaryota > Metazoa > Chordata > Mammalia > Chiroptera > Pteropodidae > Eonycteris > Eonycteris spelaea. Next base: position 4,281,909 of record PUFA01000074.1, on the reverse strand, counting down.
TAAGTCTCTAATAACTAAGTGAGAAGGCTTTGAGAAGAAGGACAGCAGCAATGAGAGGTCAAGTCCTCGGTTCAGAGCATTAGGAAGGAGGATGCAGGTGGATTACACTGAGGCTTACACAGGTGAGATGCCTGGGTGGAGTTTAGCGGTATTCGTATTCGGTTTACTGCTTTAAACTCTAAGGATCCAGGGAGCGCCTAGACGAGGTCACTCCATTGTTGTATGAGAGCACTGGCATCTTATACCTTAGAGCTGCAGGGCTGGGGTGGTGGTGGGGGGTGGGGGGGGGGTGGTGGTGGTGGTGGTGGTGTGTGTACATGTGTGTGTGTTTTATGCCTCCACCATATGCAGCATTTTGGGAGGGGCGGTAGGGTGAAGGGTGTATACTATATATTTTTACTGGTTGTCAGTAATGCCTTGGTCGGAAGCATTAGAGTTGCATCCGTATTGGATACCTGTCTATGTAAGATATGTTAACCTAAAAATAAAAGGCCAAAGTGAAAGGCAACAAGTCTTTATTTGAGATACAAAAGGATAGCTATTCAGGAAGCAGTGATTCAGGCAGAAACCCAATTTGTGTTTCTGTTCCTAGGTGAAGTCGCGGGGTATTTATTAGAAAGGAAAGGGGAACGATTTCCTGAATAGAAGGAAGAAACTTCTACAGATGGAGTTAAGCTAACACAGTGATGCTAATTCTAAATGTCTTTAATTTTCACAATGTCAACTTTCTTGTTGTCTTCGCAAATAGTTGTTTGCTATACAGTGCTGCTTTTAGGTCTAGTTCAGAGGTTATTTTGTATAGTTTTAACATTCCAAAGATTTGAGGAGTGAGACTCACCAGGCAGGTCCTCTGGAATAGCCGCTCCAACTCCATTTTGAAGGATTCTGTTTATATCATTTTTCACAATTCCTATTGGAGATATGTGCATATTTGTTTTGGTATAAAATCCCAAATAAAGAACAAAGATGATGTTAAAGAGGCATGGAACGACCTTGTTTTGATATTTTTAATTTTAGCTGTGTGTTCGTTTGTTTGTTTTCTACTTGAGACTAGCCCTAACTTTTGTGGGACTGGGACAGTAGTATAAAAAAAGGTCCACGTACCATTTACGTACATCCTTAAAACTCATAAGCCAATATAGAAGACTGGTAAATACAGTACATTCTGTTAACAAATACATTTTCAAAACGATGGGAAACACCAGCTTGGCATTTAGAATGCTTGATCTGAGACTTATTCTCTCCTGTGAGTATGGGAAGCCCCAATTTGGCACCGTGAAGGGTGTCTCATTTATGCATATGGACATCTGTTCTGTGTCAGTCTCAGACTGACTAGTCATACTGTGGTAGAAATACCCGAAGCACTCACCTGGGCCTCTACTACTTGTGGCACAGACATTTCACCTACTGGAGCCAACATTGTAGGGGCTCTACCTCTATTGGGGTTGAGGGTGGGGTGCCTAGGGTTTGGGGAGTTCACTCATTATTGGCAGATTTAAAACATAAGAATAAGAATTAGGGTACAGTTAGAGAGAAGTTGGGTTACGCAAGTGGTCAGTTTACCTAGGTTACCTGGGCTTTCTAAAAGGGCACTTCATGTATAGGGAGGCCTTGTTTCTTATCTACTTGTTTTACTAATAGCTGCATCATATAGCCAGCCAACAATATGGTTATTCGAGATAAATGTCTTTGAATGGATTCCTTAGTGATCAAAAGCTTAATATCAGGCACTTACATTATAATCAAAAAGTTTAATATCAGGTACTTAAACCAGAACACCTCCCCTCTCTGGTTTATACTCCCCTTACATTTCTTGCCCTAGCCACCCTAGCCTTGGCCACTCCTCAGGTCTTGGGGTACCCACACCAGCAATGTGGTCCACCCTTAAGAGGACAGGGGAGCAGAAAAGGGCCTCACAGTTCCTGGACACGGACACGGGGCCCCTTAGGCAAGGAATTCCAGACTTTTGAGCGATGGCCAGTGGTTTAAATGGAGAATGGGATGGGACAGGGTCTGGGTGGACACCTCCCCCGGGTCCTGAAAATCCATTGCTCAGTGGGAAGAGGCACCACTGGAAGGAGACAGAGCAGGACCCTTTAAAGCCCAGAGCACAGGCCACTTTTCCGGTCTAAGGACAATGGAAATCATTATATTAATTGTGATATTTTCTAATGTGAATGGAGTGTTTATTTACTATGGCTCTGTTCTAAGTCCTTTATACATACATTTAATCCTCATAACAACCCAAAGAAGAGGCACTTTTACTATTATCTCCATTTAACAGACTTGAAAGCTGAGAATCCTGAGATTAAGTCCTGTGCAAAGATTACATAGCTAGAATAAGTAGTGGAGATAGGAAATGGACCTATGCTGTCCTCTCACTAAGTCTTCTATAAAAATTTCTGAATGATGTTCTCAAAAAAAAAAATGCTTTCACCCATATGAGTCAGAAAACTATGAGTAAATAGTGGTTAGCCATTTCACATAACAACTGATAAACAACATAATTATTTAATCTTTTTATTATATTTGTCTTCCACAGACTATTCTCAGATATATAGTTACTATTTTTAGAATATGGTGTTGGAAGTTTGCTTGCTCTGCTTATTTGCACTTGTGTGTACACTCTCTCTCCCTCCTTTTCTCTTCTTCCTCCTAATTAACATTCATTAAATGCCAGTTGTGTTTTAGGCCAGTGGCTTTCAGTTTTAGGTATGTCAGAATCATCTGGAGGGCTTGCTAAAACAGATTACTGATTCCCACCTAGTTTCTGACTTAGTAGATCTGAGTAGACCCAACAATTTGCATATCTGAGTAGTTTCCAGGTGATGCTGATGCTCTTGATCCAGAGACCACACCTTGAGAACCCCTGTACTAGGCATTGTCTAGTAGATTATTACATATTATTATAGCTTTATTATAAATCTATATGTCAAATTACTATAAAATAGAGACTACGTTATTAAAAGAGTAGAGGGAAGAAAAGTCCAGTTTACCAGTGTAGTTCTCATTCTTTAATAATTGCTCTTCCAAAAAAGTTAAGTGATTAACCTTATGGCAAAATATCTGTGTTACTAGGTGCTAAATAATAACAGCTTAGGTGAGGTTCTAGTAATAGAGACCAGAGGAGTACTCAGCAGAGGGGTAAACACTTATGAATAATGTCCTTATTAAAAACAAATATACTGGAAAGCTTTTCTACTGATCCAGAATTTTCTCAGACTTTTTTTTTTTTAACTTAGGTGCAGTTAGCAGGAAATTAGAGATATACAATGACATTCATTCAACAAATATTTATCCATGTTTATTTATGTCCCTGAAATTTTATGTCATCTTCTGTTTAAAGAAAAGGAGATAAATGGTGGCCAGAATGCAGCTTAAATTGTTTTATGAATTTAGTTTTCCTTTTGCTTTACTTATTCCATTTTAGCACCAGCAAAGCAGAATACCCTAGGATAACAGTCTTTCTCCTGAAGGAGGAAGTATGACAAGTAATTAGATCAGACACAGCACCTTTAACAAAAAAAATAAAATATGATCTGGAGAGCCCAGTAATACTGCAGCTGGTGGGGAGAGTAGGAGGAAATGTCTGTTTTGATGGAGAGGCTGAAAGGAAGAAGTCATAGTGCCTGGTTTCTGGTCTCTGCCTGCAAAATTAGTGATGAAGGGGCAGCAGGATGCTGGGAGGGATGATGTGTGCCCAGGTTCAGCATCAAATGGTTTGACAAAGATGCTGTGAGTAAAATGTCCTTTGAAATGGCGTGTAGGCTGGAGAATTTGATAAGGTTTCCCCCTCCCCCTCTTCCAAATTACTTATTGTACTCACTTATTTTTATTTAATATTTTTTAAACTTAAAGAAATGAAGACTTGGGTTAAAGTAAAATGAACAGAAGCCCTTGCTTTATTAATTGGAATACTCTAATTTACTTTTACAAAGCAAAAGTTTATATAATTTTTGAAATAAGCATAAGTTTGTATTTAAATCTAGGGATTAACCATATATATCACACATATACTTCATAGAAAATATATCAGAAATAATATTCTGTTTTGAAATATAATGATTTCATTGTAGTTTAAGGCAAATTATAATACAAGATTTCCAAAGTTAATCTTTCTCAATTAAAAAAATATATTCTGAGCAGTTTATAGATTTGTTTTAAAATGCTATTGCTTAGCATAGATACTGCCAGTTGTAAATTAAACTATTTTGGTAATAGATATTTAAACACCAAAATGTCTTCCTTATCCTCCACAACACAGATAGATCAAATATAGGATAGTGTCCAGAATGCAAAGGTGAGTGGCACAGTTTGCTTCCTGATACCTGTATTGTACCATGGCCATATAAACCAATACATGAATTTAAGCTAAATTCCTTGTCAAGGAGTAGTTCTAAAATTTCTTGAAATGTTCAGCTCCTATTTTGGAATTCTTGTCAATTTTGTATTTGGGACAGATGAAAAGAATTTAGAAATGATCTGTTTATTTCTCCTCAAACACAATAATCTGGACATGAAAATTCTGTCTTCCTTTGTTACAAGGAAATCACTTTTTCTATTTCCTATTAAATTGTTTATCACAGTTGCGAACTTCGTCTAGCCTTTGAAAACAGTCCTGTCATTTTAAGCCATTACCAACCACCTAATTACCAAAGAGGAGACAGGTAGTGACAGAATGCTGTTTTGTTAGGAAACCACTGGTGACTCTTACTTGCCTCTCAGGGTGAACCAGATTTCCCTGGGGAGTTCTCCGTTCTACTTCCCTGAGCAGCTGGAGTAAGAGTGCAGGTGGAAGTCTGCTGCCCTAGCGAGAACTCCAGCCTTGTTCTTTCCCTGATAGGTATCTGGAAGGATTGGCTTTCTGAGACTCTGGAGGTGACTTGAATGTTTACATTGTTAATGCTCTGAGCACAGGTAATGGCAGATTAAAACATGACCGGCATGACCAAAGAAACAAAAGTTTTATTGATAAGGATCTCTTATTCATGACAAAAGACAAGGAGGCTGAGATGAGGCTTCAGGGGATAAAGTCACTGGGGCAAAGAAAAAGGGGATAAAGTCACTGGGAGGGTAATACTAGCTTAAAAAGGTGCTCAGTAGTAAGGAAAGAATCCCTTAGATCCTGTCTGGTCTCATTGCTGTCCTAAATCAAAAATATAAGATGAGTAGTAATAAATATAGTGTACTTACACTTCACATTGTATTCTGTATTTATATGGAAAAGTAAAGGCAGTGTGGCTGAGAGTTAGTAAAATTATATCACTTGAATAAAAAAGTAGTTTGTATTCATATACTGATAGTATGTAGTGCTTCTATAGTTAGTTCCTCTAGTTTTGAGTTTCCATTGTACTCTTTGGTTTTCCACTAATTTGTTTGTTTGTTTGTTTGTTTTTGCTTTTGTTAGCCTTAAAATTGGAAATACATTTTAATTAAGTTTCCAGAAATAGTATTTGCAGGTATATGTGCCATGGTATTTGTACACCTGCATAGGTAAACATTGTGAATTGCGCTCTTACTAGCAGAGGTATTTGCTCACCTTAGGTTTATTGTTAACTTCACCTATAACCTAAGGGAGGGAGAGATGGAGGGAAAATTTACTGAAATGACTCATTGTGTAAAATTTTAGCCCACTTAATTTTAAGATCCTACAAATTATTTTCAAGATTTTCTGAGCAACTTTTCATACAATGCATATTCTAATTAGATATTAATTCCTGTTGCTGTTGAAGCCTGAATGGCTTTTTGATATGTTCTGTAGTCGGGGTCAATTTCCTGAACTCTTTTTTTTCTGAACCACTGGCAATGTTTCTGAATTTGTTAATATAAACTGTTTAATGTTCTCTTATTTAGTCTTTTCAGATGCAGACTATTTCCAATAATATTTAGCAAGTAGTGTAGGTTGTAAATAATTGTTAAACATGTATTTAGACTGATGAGTGAATCATAACATTAACCATCATAATATTTGGACAAGAAATTAGAATAAAGAACTACGGATTTTAGTTAATTATAAATAATCTAAACTTTGAAATATTTCAAATAAGATTGATTTTCAATTTATATGTTCATGTTAATTTCCTGATTTTGATTATTATATTACCATTTGGTAAGACAATGTCCTTATTCTTAGAAAGTGTACTCGGAAGTGTTTATGGGTAGGGACATTATAACTTAAGTGATTCACAAATTATACATACATACAAATAAATAAACAAAAATGTGAATACATATCGGTCATGCATCATTTAATGATTGAGATACATTCTGAGAAATGCGTCATTAAGAGATTTCCTGTGCAAGCATCACAGGTGCACTTACACAAACTTAGATACTACAGCTTAATGTACACCTAGCCTATGTGGCGTAGCCTATATCTCCTAGGTTACAAGCCTGTACAGCATGTTACTGTACTGAATACTATAGGCAGTTGTAATGTATTGCACTATGTCTTTAGGATGGCTACAGTGATACTAGGCGATAGGATTTTTCAGCTTCATTCTAATTTTATGGGACTACTGTCATGTATGTGGTCATCGTGGACTGAAACGTTGTTATACAGCACACAACTCTCTATATACATATTTATATGTAGAGAGAGACACATGCACATGCTGAGAGAATAATAGAATTATAAAGCAAATATGACAAAATTTTTTAAATGGGAAATTTCTGTTAAGGGCATATTGGAGTTCTTTATACTCACAGGTTCTATGAAAGACTCAAATTATTTCAAAATAATTAAAACGTATGTTCATATCGATGGTGAAATAGAAACTTTATAACCCTTTTAAAGGATATTTTGACAATATATGTAAAAAGCCTTAAAATATATATCTTTTGAATAATAATTCTTCTAGGAGTCTAGGTTAAGGAAATAATCATTGACATGTATAATGATGTATCTGTAAAGTGTTCATCACAGAATTTTGTGTTTTACAGCAAAGATGTGTTATAACAAAATCTTTGTAGTCCCCTAAATATATGTCATCAGAAGATTGACTTTCTGCTGTGTCTGTATATATACTCTGTAGTCTTTAAAACACATGTTGTAGAAAACGTTTTGGTTTTGAAAATGTTCACAATATTAAAAATAAAACAGTTTAGTTATAAAACAGTTAAAATGATTTTTTCCCTTCACTGTGGTAAAACATACATAACATAAAATCTACCATTTGAACCATTTTAAGTGTACATTTCAGTTCAGTGTATTAAATTACATTCATAATGTTGTGAACCATCACCACCATCCATCTTCAGAACTCTTTTCGTCTTGTAAAATTGAAACTCTGTACCCATTAAGCAATAACTTCCCCATTTCCCCCTCCCTTTAGCCCTTGACAGCCACCATTTTACTTTTTGTCTTTATGATTTTGACTTCTCTAAGTGCCTCAGATGAGTGAAATCATACTGTATTTGCCTTTTTGTGACTGGCTTATTTCACTAGCATAATGTCCTCAAGATTCATCTGTACTGTAACATATATCACAATTTATTTCCTTTTTAAGGCCGAATAATATTCTGCGTGCGTGTGTGTGTGTGTGTGTGTGTGTGTGTGTGCGCGCGTGCCAATTTTGCTTATTCGTTCATCTTTCAGTGGACACTTGGATTTCTTCTGTGTTTTAGCTATTATGAATAATGCTGCTATGGACATGGGAGTATATATGTCTTTTTGTGAAATGTTTTGCTCATGAAATTTCTTGTTTATTAAAATGATACTGCAAAGGCATAGGATAAAATGTTAGTAGTAATTTTCCTAAGTAGTGAAGTAGTAGGGATTTTATTTATTTTAGTTTAGTTAATGCTTTTCCATTTTCTTCATGGAACATATGATGATTTTTTTTTAAAAAAAGTTACATTGGGTGAGATAAGATCCACACCCAAAGTGTTTGGGTAGCCATACAGTTAAAGGTACACAGCACAGTTGGAAAACCTCTTCTTTGTAGTAACCATAGTCATAAATTACAATAATACCATTTAAAATTTCATAACAGCAATCATACGCTCAAGGGCCTATGGTGCCCTTAATAAGAGTGGTGCTGATGCTATTACTATACAAGTGCACTTGGTTTTAGGTCAGTTTTCTCAAAACATGTTCCAAAGATTGCCAGCATATAGATCACCTCTGATGATTATTTTATAAAAAAGTACTTTGAATAAAAATCTCTGGGGTCGAAGTCAGTAATATGCATTTGTGTAAAGCTCTCCAAGTCATTCTTATTTATATGAAGTTCGATAAATCACGTCATAAGTAAATCTGATTTTTTAAGAACTGGAGTTAGAACAACATGAATAATATTTAATAATTTAATAATTTAATAAAAGATCACACAATATTCTTTTAGTAGAACATATCCATTCTTTTAAAATATAATGCCATTTATGAAAAATTTTTGCTATGTATTTTTGAAGGGCATTTTTGTTTAAAGTGATATACAACTACATATTCTATATTTGGCAACATTTGAGGAATCATGTTTCTTTGTATCCATCATAAGATGACTGTGTTTTATGTACAATAAATATAGATGAGTTTTTTTCCAAATTCATGATACAGAGTGCTCCAGAAACTGCATGAGAAAAGCCTGCAATTCTATCAGCCAGATCTGAAAGATGAAGTGCCTACTTATATTTTAGGGCATTGATCCATTTACTACATTTGTTTATATTCTGTGCTTTTATCTCATGTCAGGCGTATTCCTTCCAGACAGGAAGAAATGCATGCTCTTGAACTGAGTGCCTAGATGAATGATAATTCATGCTAGTCAACATTATTTAATTTGGAGTATATACATACATACATATGTGTGTGTGCGTATTTTTCTTATCAATTAGATTAAAAGGATCTCTCACATCTTGTATATGGAGCTTAGAAGCACTTATAGGAGAGAGTTTTTTTTTTTTTTTCATTTTTAAGTGAAAATGCTCTCTGTGTTATGGTTCTCTTTACTTTCTTTTTAATTTCAGATTTTGTTGATGGATCTATACACCACAAAGCCTTACTTATATCTGTGACTGTCTGTAGTTTGCTCTTGGTCCTTATCATTTTATTCTGCTACTTCAGGTAAGTTTCCAACATGTAGATATAGAATTTTGAGTCTGTAATACCTTTCTCATACTGCTGTTCTATTTGTTGACATCTTTTTTTTCACCACATCATTATTTGACCTAATTAGGTCTTAGATTTCATTGAAAATATCATTTATTATTGATAAATATTGTTCTAATGAAGCTATTAATAGATGACTACTTCATTTCTGCTTCAGACATCAAACCACCCAATTTCACCCCTAGTGAAATTAGAGTTGTTAGGGAATTAAGGAACTAGTTGCTGTTGAATTTGATTCCAAGCAGAGAAAAGAGCATGTTTAACATAGAATCACTCTAATAATTCCTTATTTCCTGAGCTAACAGTTTTCCCCTTATTATGAAAAGATTTTAAAGATAATTTATAAATTAATTATTAAAATAAATTCAGTTACTGTATTAAAGTTAAGTATGGTGGTTGCACATTATTTTGTCACTAAGAACTTATTTTGTAGTTTGTGAAATATCAAAGACCTTTAAATTCATATCACTTGCCTTTTGTAATTACTCATTTATGATACTATTCTGCAAATGGGAGTTGATTCAAATTTATTTCTAATTGGAGACATAATTATTGACAAAAGTTTTGAAAATGTAAATTTATTTTACTTATCTATATTATTGTTCTCTAAATTACCTTGGATGTGAGAACTCACTGTAATGTTTTTTGTAAACCAGAAATTTGCATCTATAATTAGACCTTAAAAGGAATAATTTTAGGGAATGAAAATTGGAGCTACATAGAAGCATCGAATGTAACTGACTGGAACATAGTCAACTAAAAAGAATAGAGAAGAAAAATTATAAATGGTTGAGACTGAGTAAAAACATGTAATTTACTGTGAAAAATAAGATAGGAAAATAATTATGATTTGTTTTTTGGAAATCATAACTGAGGGTAATAAAAACTGAGCATTTAATCATGTATTTATGTGCTAAAATAAAACCTACCATAATTAATGTTTTATCTGCAGTGTTTTGTCCACATCATTGCAATCCAGTGTCTAAAATGATCTTCCTTTATGCATCTTTAGGTATAAAAGACAAGAAACCAGACCTCGGTACAGCATTGGATTAGAACAGGATGAAACTTACATCCCTCCTGGAGAATCCCTGAGAGACTTAATTGAGCAGTCTCAAAGCTCAGGAAGTGGATCAGGCCTCCCTCTGCTGGTATGAGGAGAACATACCTTGAATTTAAAGGAAATGTCTTCTGAGAGGAAATGTCAGTAAATACAGGGTTTCATTTTACTGAAACAGATAGGGCAGGACTAGGAGAACGTTCTGTGCAATCACTTAGATATCAGATCTCAGATGCTGGGATTCCTGATAACATTTTGACATATTGGGGGTAAGGTGATTGTTTTTTAATGTCAGTGTATGGTTACAATCCAGACCCTCAGACATTCTGATCAAGAGCAGATTAGAAAACAATAAACTGGGGCCTTCTTCCCTCTCTTTTCAGTAAGGATAGCATTACTGCACTTTGGCCTGGCTTTTGAAGGCAAAAGTATTACAACCAACTGGGATCTGAGTAATTTTACAAGGGAATAAGGCTGCATTTCAGCTAGAGGTTTCTGTTTCAGGGTGAAGTCTTGGCTTTTCCATTCAGGAGAGGTTTAATTTTCTGATGGTCAACACTGCCAACCATGAAGAAAATATATACTGAATCCAAGGCACTTGCTTTAATGAGAAAAACATTTGGTTCCCTTATGGATCATGCAGAAAGATTGTTGGGACTCAGGATGGAAATAACAATTTTAATGAGAAATATTTTGCTTTAAAAACTCTTAAGTTTGATTTTCCTAATCTTTATTGTCTGGTTCTAACTTTGGAAAACTTGTTTACTGTATTCTTTTGGTGACCTTTTATTTAGTACTAAAAGTAACATTTATAAAATCTCATCCCAAGGATTTATTTTATAACATTTTTGGACATATGAAAAGCTGTATATTTTTAATGTATACAACTTGAAGAGTTTAGAGATGAGTATGCATCTCTGAAAACATCACCATAAACATTTCCATCACCTCTAAAAGTTTATCACAGCTCTACTTACTTATTTGTTTGTTTCTTTGTTATTTTATGATAACACAAAATAAGATTTACTCTCAGCAAATTTTAGAGTATAATACACTTGATAACTGCAGGCATTACAGAGCTACAGAATTTATACACCTTGTATAACTGAAACTCTGTAGTCTTTGATTAATTCTTCCCCAGGAGGTAATAGACCAGACAGAAAACCATTTGTGAAGTAGTCATAATGAGCAAACTGATGCTACTTGGATATATATTTTTCTTATGTAAAAGTTCTTATTATCAAATAAAGCTATTTGATAATAAGCTATTTGATTGTTTTATTCTTAGAATTTAATTAATATATAGCAAATACAATTTTTAAATTTAAAAGTCTTCTATTTTTTTAAGAGTACAAATATTAAAATCCTCTTTAATATTAATGAATCGTACTCATGCTCTTGGAATTGAAAACTACTTGTTTTCTGTATCTAACCCATCTTTCTCATTACTGTAGAGTTCTCTCTCGAAAATCTTTGACCTTACTATGTTACTTTCCTGGACAAAACATTCTCCTATCCAATAGCCTTTTGGGGTCTTCTTTTTTAGCTTGGTCTGCATGGCATGCCTCTTTTCCCGCCTCTCTTCCACCTGCTTCCTGAGCTCTAGTGTCAGCCTTGAGTAATGGTTTCTCAAATACAGTAAGTCCTCATTTCACACTGTTAATTGGTTCTATGACTTTAAGTGAAACGATTGATAACAAAACCAATTTTACTAAAGGCTAATTAATATAAGCAAGAATTAAGTTTTGATGGCATCTCAAGGTTATAATGAAACAACGTTGAATGAAGCGTTATTCTGTTCGAGGACCTGCTGTATATAACGTGTTTTTAAAGTCCATGCCTTTGCAAATGTAGTATATTTATGGATAGTTCCTCAGACTTATGGCTCATGATCTACCTCATGTTTTATCTCTGTGACAACTTACCTCAGGCTGAGCCAGTCTATTGTCTTCTGTCATAACATTTTGCTTATAGTATCAATACTGCAGTTTAAAATACTCTTATAATTGATGTTATGTGTCTACGTCTTTAAGTGGACTCTCATCTTTAAGGATGGAGAATATATTTTGTTTACTTTGTATCCCCCTGATTGATTAAAAGGGCTGTTTAATACTTTGTTTTAAAAGCTTTCAACTCCAATTTTTAATATCTATGAAAATACTATCTTATTTCTATACTGTAGTTACCAAAAAATGGAATTCAGCTTATATTAAAAAAAAAAAAATGGTTAAGAGAAGCCAAATTGTCAGGGATCTGGTTCTGGCCAGACACCAGCTTCACAAATACAATCTCATTTAAGCTTCATGGTGACCGTGGGTGGTTGTTCTAGAATATATATCCCTGTATTACACATTAGGGACTTAGGCTCATACAGGTCAACTAGCTAGTATGTGGAGAAGGCAGGATTCAAATCCAGATGATTTGCCTCTAGAATTTGTGCTCTCCATGTTTGTGAGATGTGAACCAAATGTTAATTAAATAAAACAAGGGAAATGCATTAGATAGGACAAGATGAGATGGAGGATCCATAAAACGCAGTTTGATAAAGAAAAAAATCCCAGTATTACAAATTTAAGATCTTATTGTAAGATAATACAAAGTGTGCAATACATTATTATGCAAGTATCTTACCTTAATACAAATTTATTATTTATTTCAGTAACATAATATTTGTTAAATGTCTTTGTATGGAAGTCCTTTAAGGAAGGAATATCACAGGGTACTTGCAAGTATTAAGTTAGTGTTGGTGTCTTCCTGCCTTTTAATGTAGTGCCTCCCATATTACTTAATATGAGGGATATATTCAATAAATATTAACACATTATTTTTTTTATGTATACCCTATGTATCTGACTTTGTAAGTGAAAAAAAAGGGTAAGTTCTATTACTGAACATTAAGCCTCTTAAGTGAAGAACCTGTGAAAAAGCTTTCCAATATGCACTATTAACTCAGCCTTATTAAGCAAAATATTTTAAACTGTATATTTGTGTGTAGGGGTGTGGTGTGTGTGTGTGTGTGTGTGTGTGTGTGTGTGTGTGTGTGTTGCTATTTCAGGGACATATTAGAGAGTACAGAGCATTATTTACAGCTACAATTTTGTCAGTGTCTATACATGTACATGGACTTAAACATTAGACACTATCAGACATCACCAGATAAATGACATTTCTGAAATAATGGTAACTCCTTATAAATCCATATATACTCAGTTGTACCCATTTCACATGAAACAATTCTCTTTTTGGAATCACAATTATAGCAATTGTATCTTGTAGGCATTTGATTTCAAAATCCATATCTAAGAATGTAATATAGAATGCAAGTTTAGGTAAAGACTAGAAACATTAGTAAGTCAAAACTCAAATCAATCACATAGTTTACATTTTTTTCTAGATATTTTTTAGGTACTTAGATGTTCTAATAAAATCTCAAAATGTATTTGTAATTTTTGAATATAATTTAGTGACACTTTTTATCCTTGAGATGTTTCTTATTCTTTCAAGCATTGCCAATTTCATTAGTATTTTCATTAAATTATAAGTTATGTTAGCATTAGAAAAGGATGCCAAACTGTTTATGTTAGAAAATGTTCCAAAGATTTATATAAGCAATATTTTTTAATGTCTGTAAATTAAATATAATATTTCTTTTATAAATGTGGGAAGTTTCCTCTCAAGTCAATAATTTCACTACTTGTGGATTTGACTCTTAACTGCTTCTGTTCCTCGTTTGGGATTGGAAATATACTCTTGAGGAGCATGTCCGACTCTTGAAGGAGGAAAGCTGCTCAACACTCATACTTAGTTCTTATTTCCTTCGGGCTAAATGGCTTAATGGCATATCAGCAATGCTTTTATTTTTCAATCCTGCTTTTTGAAAAATTTTTAGAAAGACTTTGTTTTTCCCCCAAATAGCTTTTAATCTGCTACATTAGTGCTGGTAATGGTTATGGCAATGGATAACATTATCTCTTGAATCATTCATTGTACAAAAACAGAACCAATCCTAGTTGGCAGACAATTGTGGTAGACAGAATAATGCCTCCTCTCCAAAAAGGTTCATGTCTTAATCTGTAGAATCTGTTATTTTACATGGCAAAGGGGAATTAAGGACACTAATTAGCTGACCTTGCGTGGATTCAGCGTAATCACATGGTCCTTAAAAGTGCAAGAAGAAACACTAAGTTTATTTGATGCAAAGCATGTTTCTGCAGAGTTTATTTCAGTTTTCTGATCATATTTTATGAGTTCTGTGCTAGGTTCTTTCTACATGTCTCCTAAATTATGTAAATTGTCACTGATACTTGGCCCTTTCAGTTACGGAGTTCTTAAAATATTTTATTGTAAAGTCTGGCAGAAAAATTTGAAAACCACACAATATCACTTATATGTGAGATATAAACCTAAAAGCAACAAACAAACAGGACAAACAAACAGAGACTCAGGGACATGGACAATAGACTAGTGGTTACCAGAGAGGAGGGGGAGGTAGATGGGGTAAAAGTGGTCGATTATGTGGTGACTTTTTCATAATTATAGTAAAATCTAAAAAAATAGTAGCTATTGTTACAAAAATATTTTATTATAAGTGAAGTTGGGATAAAGATTATGTATAAAGAGACATTTAACCTCTCTGCAACTTAACTTTCATATTTTCATTTTCTTTGCCTCTACTGCACTCTATAATTCTTCAGAGCTCTCTCATGGTTTAATTTAACTTTCTCTCCATTTCTAATCTGTTGTTTTACCTGTCCATTTTACATTTTTGATTCTGACAATTAACTGTTCCACTTCAGAGTATAATTTTCATTAATTTCTTACTGCTTGCTTATTTTTCATTCCACCTTCTATTTCTTTACATATTTCATATATCGTTCCTTAGCATTCTATATCTGAAAATTCCAATATCTGTAATCTGAAGGGGTTAAATATATTTGGGTTTCTCTTAACTTTCACTTACAGTGGCTGTTCCCTTTTGTCTTAAGGAATTTATTCTATGGGGTCTTCTCTTTCTTCCCTTTCTTCTCTTCCTCCCTCCCATTTCCCTCTCCCCACCTTAGGGATTTCTTTTATTCTTTTTCTCGACATAAGAATGTCCAAACTTGTAGAGAATTGTTATAAAAATTTATCTGAGCTAAAGAGAGGATATAACTGGAAGGAAGATCTCAACTCAACAGACCTAGAAAAGTGCTTCTCAGAGTGGCAATTTACAGCTTCTTTTATGCATTTGGACTTAAGAAGGGAAAGTACATGAAGATGAGAGAAAGCAGGCCGGATTGGATTACAGGATAGTTACTAAGATAGTGTGCTTTCCTGCTGGTGGTTTAGCTGCTGAGGGTCTGAAAAGAGAGGCACTTCAAAGGTGTGTAAACCTAGATGCACAGAAACAATTCTTAAGGCAAAGATAAACCTTTTACTAAAGAAGTTATATGCCTGGGGTGTGACTACTCCATGACCTGCCCAGTTAGGAATTTATGATCAGATCACTCTGTGAGGTTACTTTCCTTAGAACCCCCTTTTTTGGTCCATACTTGTGAGATTAACAATGATTATAGGTTTTTTATTTCTTTTTGATTTACCCATGATTAATAGATGTGGTGGCATGAGTTCCTTCAGAGTACCTAGTTAGTATCTTACCATAGTGGTAGGACGGACAGTATTCTGCAAATGATTCCTTTAAGAAAGGATTTTGCTGAATGCCACAGGTACTACCATCGTAGGACAAATTTAGTACCATTCAATGGTCCCAACTTAATGCCAAAGCTCTAGGTTAGGTTTCTCTACTTTTAAGGGATTGAAGTTTAGATTCTGGATCCCAGAGCTGGTATTATTCTTAGCCTAGACAGCAACCTGGCTTTTGTATATGCTAATGTTTATTGTTCCCTGCTCTGATCTCAACTCTATTTTCCCTCTTTTACTTCCTCTTTTCTTCCCTCCTTTCCTCTTTCCTCCCTCCCTCTCTCTCCCTTACTTCTTTCCTCCCTACCTGGAGATTTGCTTTATTTATTTATGTACCCAACAATGCATTACAATTTCGTTTTGTTGTATTTTACCCAAGTGTATAGAGGCACGAGTCCCTTTAGAGTATCTGGTGTCACACGTAGTGGTGGAAGTGAAAAGTATTCTTTTCTACCAATGACTGTGGACCCATTTAGATTTTTTCTTTATAAAAATAATAAAATGAAATATTTAATAATTTGGAAGCAATATTTCAAACATTTGGAATCCACAATCAATTTCATATCTCAAGTCTTAATAGAGGACAGCATAAATTCATAAATAAATACAAATAACTTCTCTATATAAAGAGAAACTACTGGCTAATTATATTTTATATGCAGTAATTGTTTCTTCTCTGGAGAAAAAAAGGTTAAACAAATCTGTAGTGCTGCGAATATACTAACAGTGTGTTTTGGGATTTAACAGGTCCAAAGGACTATAGCTAAGCAGATTCAGATGGTGAAACAGATTGGAAAAGGTCGCTATGGGGAAGTTTGGATGGGAAAGTGGCGTGGCGAAAAGGTAGCTGTGAAAGTGTTCTTCACCACAGAGGAAGCCAGCTGGTTCCGAGAAACAGAAATATATCAGACAGTGTTGATGAGGCATGAAAACATTTTGGGTGAGTCTGTATAGCAATGTTCAGGGTTTCCTAGCTTTTCTCGATTTTTCTGTTAGCATCTGCCTATTAACTCATCTGTCTAGACCTGTTATGAAATATATAGACATTTTCTTTCTGGCATGAGCCCAAGAATGTCATAAGCTTCTAATGGGAGACTTCACAGGAGGAATGACTAAGGTACTTCTATGAATGAATGTTGGGCTGGAAATGGAACACTCTAATATTTTTTTCTTGAGGGACAGGAAATCCGAATGTAATTCCAGCATTTCTTAAGGTTTCTTCGAGAGTTGAAGGAGCACATTTTTGTTTAATTGTTATCAAAAGTTATAAGAATTTTATTTGCAGGGTTTATTTATATCCAGAATTTATATGGATAATCAAGTTCCTTTTTATTTTCTCCATTTAGAAATGACCTAGCTAGATCATTCAAGTGTCAAGAGTGTAAGCTAATCTGAAGTGTATGCTTTAACTATTGTCCCTGTTTTGTAAACAGTATCTTATGTGTAACTATAATACCATGAGTTATTTACTGTTAACTTAAAATTAATTTAAATATAAACAACTGACTAGAAAGAGATCATGTTTTCAATACAAACTCTTAACATTTTCTCTACTTCCACTGTTTTGATAGCTTCTGATTGGTATTAGTAATTTCATACTGACATAGACATAATCAGAAAACTGGATGAAATGCTAAACATTTCATGACAGAAAATGAGAGTTGAGAATATGAATTATTCCTGATAATATTCAGAAAACACTTAGCTCCAAACCTTTTTGTCTTTTTTTTTTTTTCTTTTAGGGTTCATTGCAGCAGATATCAAAGGGACAGGGTCCTGGACACAGTTGTACCTAATCACAGACTATCATGAAAACGGTTCCCTCTATGATTATCTGAAGTCCACCACCTTAGATACTAAATCAATGCTGAAGTTAGCCTATTCTTCTGTCAGTGGCTTATGTCATTTACACACTGAAATTTTTAGTACTCAAGGCAAACCAGCAATTGCCCATCGAGATCTGAAAAGTAAGAACATCCTGGTGAAGAAAAATGGAACTTGCTGTATAGCTGACCTGGGCCTGGCTGTTAAATTTATTAGGTTAGTATCAAGGTGAACAAGTACACTTTTTATGATTCTTTTCTGTGACTTTTTATAGATTACACATTTTGTAGTTCAGTGCTTCAAAGATATTTAGTAGAGGTAGGATTTTATTTATTTTGGCCTTTCTTGAGAGTGAAAAGAAGAAATATTTTATTTGCAACACAATGTTTCAGTCAGTCCTGTGGTTTCTGTGCTTATTAGTGTCCTGGCTTCAAGATAGTGTTTGGTTATTAGGTTCCTAGCTGTCATGAAGCTGTTTAGAAAAGAGGTAGCAAATATTTGGGATTATGTGGTAGAATTCTGAATAACATATATAAGTAGGAAAAGGTTTTAGGAAAGATCTACAGATTACGTAGTGATAAAGGCAATGTTTTTGAAGAAAACATATGATTGAAGAAAGATAACTTGCCTCGGTGTTCTATGAGAAATATTAGAAACTAATAAACCAAACATAGCCAGTGTGCAGCACTGTTATACTGTAACATAAACAGTGATTATGATACCTGGGCAAATAAATCAGTACATGTTATAAAGCAGTGGTTTTCGGACCCCCAGAGGCTCCTTGGAGTGACGTCAGTAGCTTCCACAGAATGGGGAGGAGGAACGCCCAATTGTTGGAATATTATTTTGCTCACCCTCACTCTCATTAGAGCAGCCTCTTTTATCTTACAGATGATTTAATTAGGAAAAAATAGTTACTCAGCTTTCAAAACCAACCAAACAAAATGAGTTTGTAAACTACTGGCATAGAGGAGAATCATCATATAACCTTTTAAAACACTCATTTTAGGCTAAGTTTTTGGACCCTCTTGTGGATTTTTTTTTCTTTTTTTGAAAGATGACTTTGTAGGACATGGGAAAAAGCACAAGGGAAAAGCCATGGAAATAATGAAAAGTTTGGAAAAAAAAAACTCATGAGGAAGGACTAGTAGATTTGTATTTTCATATCGAAATGAAGAAAAGTGTGTGATTTAAAAACAGGCCCCCAATACAAGAAGGTCTTTACCATTTAGAGGATGACAAATTGAAGTTCTTTATCTTTAAAAACAAAGCAGGAGGAAATGATTTGGACTATAGATTTGTTTGAAATGTGAACCTCCTCCCCATAAAGATTATTAAATCCTTAATCTCTTCTGAGTTCTTTTTTTTTTTTAACTTACCAACAACCATTTTCAAGTCTTCTTTACCAAATAAGTTTTCCCATTTTGTTTCCCAAGTTACTACCCTCTCTCCTTTCCTTCTCATTTAATTTCTCAAGAGTTCTAAAGAGTAATCTGCTTTCACAATCTAGTAGTTCATAATATTGTATAATTTGATTTCTGCTCCTTTTTCTTCTGAATCTCCTTTATTGATCTTTTGTCACCACAAGGCTTTCTAATTGTCTTTCCACTCTCCACAATACCTACGTCTTCCTTCCTTCTGTTTTCATGATGTACCTTTGTATTCCAGGTTCACCTTCTTTCTCTCTAGAGGGTCTGCCTCTGTCTACTTAAATATTTTCCTACTGCTAGATTTCCTGCCATATCTACTTTTCTTTCCTAGTTCCCAGTTTTGATTGATCCATTGTAAAGTGTGAGGTGCTCAACATTTCCTTTGTTTCCTAAGTTTTTGGTTTGCTCAACTGAATGAATTATGTCCCCATGATATTCCCACTTGAACTGGGCCAGTTTGAGTTCTCTCTACCATTTTTCTAGATTCTAGAGTAAAGCATTTTATAGTTACTTCCTCTTCATCTTTCCTATTTCTAATTTTTTTTCTATATGATGCTACTAGATTTTTTTCTCGAAGCATAGTTTTAGACTTCAGAATAATTTCATGGTTTCCTATGGCTTTGGGTTAAAATGTAGTTTATATTCTGAACACTATACTTTGTAACACCTTCAAGTATTTTTAACATGCCTTTATCCTGACTTGAATATCCAACATTCCCTCTTCTATTTAGATAACTGCTACTAATCTTCACAGTTTCTTCCTCTCGGGCACCTACTATTCCCTTACAAGTCTAACTTTAAGTTAGTCTTCTTTAAAAAAAAAAAAGTTAGTTTTCTTTTATCCTCCCGTGAGACCCTGTGCATACTATCATGACATTTTTTTCACACTGTTCTACAATAGTCATTGACCATTTATTCATCCTTTGCATTGGAGACTAAGCTTCATGAAGGCAGACACCATGTTTTTCTCAAGTTCGCATCCCTAGTGCCTTTCCTGGGTGCCCATTATTTAGGGATTGCTTCAAAATCTTGGATAATGGATAAATGAGTGATTCCTTATGGAATGTGGGATGAAGAAAAAAGGACATTTCTTAGCTGCAGAAATTCTACACATTCTGAGTTAAATCCACTTTTCTAGCTTTATATCCCACAAACTCTCCAACTTGTATGCTTTCTTTTGCAAAACTGAAGTACTTGTGTTTTTTTTTCCATATATATCCCATGTTTGCTACGGCCTTGCATTTGACTGTACAGTTTCTAGCTTGGAAGGCCCTTGCTTCTCCATGTACCTTAATTTAATCTCAGAGTTACCTTTAAGTCACTTTACTCATATCCCAGCTAGGAATAATGACATCATCTTTTTACTTCTGCATTAATTCCCTGGTTTTTGTTTGCTGATATTATAATTATTTTAGTGCATACATCATCCTTTTCACTAGTCACTGGGCATCTTGAGAGCATGCCAAATTAATTAATGTATTTCCCATTTGACATGACCTAGTGAGTTACCCATTATAGGTATTCTAACATTGTTTTGAATCAATAAATGTTGGCTATATAAAAGTAACTGAGAACTCATTTCTTTATAGACCTCAAAACAAACAAGGAAAGTGGGTGTCTATAACATTTCTGAAACTTAGTTCTGATTAATGTAAGGGGAATGTGCTGAATGACCTTTTAAATTCCATGCAAACTCTGATTCTAGGAAGTAGAAGGGAATACTTTAAGGGATAATTCTGAGATTTATTTGGCATTTTTAGACTAGTTCATCAAGAGAGGAAAGATCTGAGGATGCTGGCTCAGATGTGCAACTCTGGTGGCTGTGGGATGCACACATCATATGGCTAAAGAGAAGCTGTGAAACCACTTACTGTTATCGGCCTCAGTTTCCTCTTCTATTAAATGGAGGTTGCATGTGATAATTTCATATGTCCTTTTTACATATTTATTTGCTGTGTTTCAAAGGAACTATGCTCTTCTCAGTCTTTGAGCCCACTTTTAAACCTTGCTTTATATGTTTTTTTGGCTTCCACTCTTTTCCTGACTTTCCTATTTTTTGGGGGGGGGTGTCTGTGCGTGTGCACACACACAGATATTTAGTATCTTTGTAGGGTCACAGCTAAACCAGTCTTGAGTTCTCACCCTTCATATGTGAACTTCCTATGAAAACTTAATGTTTATTCTGGTCTCTATGTGGTAAGTGCTCTCTCAGGCTTTTGAGTCATTTCTGGGAGGTTCCTAGGAAAGTTGAGAGCCACAGAGTAGGCTGTACTTTAGAGATTTCCTGTTCATATAATTTTTTTTTATCCTGTATTGATTTCTTCATACACTCGCTTGAAAATGATGTAAGGGCTGATACATTTCCTGCTCTAATCCAGGTGATGCCGTGGCAGACATTACCTTGCCTCCAGATCTCTCTTGTGGGGAGAAAACAATGACACGTGAAATCCCTTAAAGGAACTTAACAAAGCTTTTCATGTTTTACTCTGGAGGTTCAAGCAACTTCTCTGGTACTTCAGTGTCAGAATAATAAGAATAATATATTTTCTCAGGGGGAAGATAAATCCTGGGTTAGGGCCTCTGAGGTATTAAATTTTAAATCGAAATCCTATATTGAAGACTGGGCTGTAACACAGAACTCCCAATTGGTGATTGTCAAGTACAAAGGAGACAGAGTGGCCTAGCCCAGAGAGCACTAAATTTCCTCAGTCTTACTGATGTCACTATTTTTAGCACTGTGTCTGGTTTGAATACTTAGTGGTTTTCGAAAAAAGTGACATGAGAAATGACTTGCCAAAGTCACAGAACTAAGCTAATTAGTGGCTGAGTCAGCTCTCCCAGTCAAGATTTCTGCAGCCCTATCCACCTTCTGTTGAGTTTTCAGTTCTGAAGTTCTTTTTCTAAGAAACCTTGGGATTTCTCAGGATTTAATTACAGAAGTAATGAATCCTGTTGAAAAGCACAGCAGAAAACTTTCCTCTTTGGTTAACACGTGACTAGGCAGAGGTCAATGCAGCACATCAGTTCCGTAGCTATTTATAAGATATTCCAGTAAACACAAAGGGTGTGCACAGCCTCTTCTCAAAGCTCGTGAGAATTATTCTTGCTTTGGGAGGTATTTTCGTCTAAGAGGTGATTTAGTAGTCTCCGTTCTACGTCGTGTGTGGTTGATTTCAAGCACCGGTTGTAAACCCCAAGCAAGCCAATGTCCTCCCTCGCACGTCTTCTGCTCCCCGCACTTCTTTCACTGTTCTCTAAAGTTCAGGTCTTAGTTTTAAAAAGCTTTTAGCCTATTAAAGGTGTACAGTGTTTGCTTCTTTTCTTTCTCTATTACCTCTTTATCCCCTTACTCCGTCTCTCCTCTTTCCTCTCTGTTTTGGGCATCAGCGACATCCAGCAGAAGACCCACACATGTGCCCGAAGGCTCAGTGAGGTAGAGCCACAAGCGGCTGTCACTGCCCCAGCTTTCATGAAAGTCTCCCTTCCGTTGACAGCCTAGTGGGAATGTGCACTGTGCTGAACCGAGCTGTGGCTTTTTCCTTTACATAACACTTCTTGTAAGAATTCTGACTATGGGTATATAATTAGGAAACTTAATTATCATGACACATATTTGATGCAAAACAAGGTTGAGATGAGTACTGTATTTTTAAAATCCCCTTATTCCCTGGCATCAATATAAAAATCTTCATCCAGTGCATGATACCGAGGGTAGAAGGCGTGCCCTGCTCTGCTGAGTCCTGCCTGTGGGGTGCTCAGGTTCATTCTCCAGCCTGTTCAGAGCCTAGTTGGAGGCTCCACTTTCAGCCTCTCTGCATCAATGGGACTTCTGTGATTTCCTCCCCTAGTTACTCTGAACCCCGTGGTGCACACACACTACTCAGCACCAGGGGGACACTGCAGGCAGCCCACGCGGTACAGGCAGTAAGGTGATACACTGTCTGTAGACATGCAACCCCAGTACAATGATCACCACGTGCCAAAACTGCAAACGAACGGCGTGAGTGGTACTATGCATCTCCCAGCAGGGGCATTGCTTTCACCGTTCCTTCCTAGTAGGCCCCCCCTGCCAACTGCGGAAGAGGAAAGAAACATCTTCGTTTTCGTTTTTTCCTCCCCTCAGTCTCTCTTTGTCTCATACTATCAGTGTCTTTGTTTCTTTCCTCCCGCTTGAGAACTCTCACCTGTGTGTCCTAGTGAGAAGTGCCACTCAAAGTGTGCACGCACTTAGGAAGCCTTTTGGTCATCAGTGTAGACCTCTTAGTCCACTGTGCTGGCATTTTCTATATCATACCGCTGTCTTCCAGGGGACTTTGGCCAGAAATATGAACTCATGTTCATGCCTCTTTATGCAGCCCCAGCTGAGGGCACTTTGCATTTTAAAATTCAAATCAGATTAGACTTTGTCATCCTCATTCCTACCCAATTCAGTAGGGAGCTCAGGGTCATTCACAGCGAATATAGGAACCCCAAGGAGCTTCCTTTCCTCTTTGCCTTCAGCCTTAAACCTTTGATATTTGTGGTACCTTTTCCACTTGATGTAGCTGCTGGCTCTTCTTCCCCAAACATTATCAGCTCAAGGTTGAAGACATTACTGGGATATATTATAGGGTATTGCATAAAATTTAGTTAGAAAATTGATGCTACCAGAACATTTTTCCTGATTTTTTTTCCTACAGAAGGTTAACATCTTGTCATGACTCTAGGTCAGAGGGGAGAACCCCTCTTCTCCCTTGCTGACTTATCCCTTACCCCCTACCTCCCAAGTTACTGTTCATTTCCCACTCAGTAAATTATATATTTTTATTTTTATTTACAATATATTTAATTATAAGATATTCTAAACATATAGAAAAGTGTAACATTTACAAACTATCAATTTCCTTACTTTATCTGGTCTTTCTTTTTAAAAGAAGTATAATGTTGAAGATAGCCCTGGCGCATGCTCCTCCCCGTTTTATTCCCCTGCATCCCTTGCAGGAGTAACTGGTATCTGGAAGTTGATATTGTCTTTCCTGAATATGATTTTATAATTCGACTACATATGTACGTAGCCATTGCAGTGATTATGTTTTGGGTTGAAGTTCTTTTTTTCGACTCTGCCTCCTCTTATGCATATCCATTTTTCCCTGCCGACTTTATTTCTCATCCTGTCCCACCCCTCCATGGAAAAGAAAGCCAGGGAAAGCCGAAGGGATCCTGACCTTTTCTGCTTCCTTCTTTCTCCTTGGCCCTTTTCTTCAGTTACTTCATTCCCTATTGTTACATCTCTATACCATCTGACTCTACTTCCATCTCTTCTTTTATTTTTGGTGCCTCAGTGTTCAGTCACTTTAATTTCTGTTTGTAGCCTTGAAGATTAACAACTCAGTTCTTCTCTGCTCTTATTTAGGACAGGTAAGATGATGTTTCTGAAAACCTGAGAGAAAAATGTGGCTTCATTACTTTCAAATATAGACACATTCCTGAGGGAAGAAGGGGCAGAACTCTATGTCTTAGAGGATCTGATAATTTATGGTATCAGATATGAATTACTTATATAATTGGCATGCTTATTGTTTAAATGTAGTGCTAAAGGCATTTGTTATTAGGTTAATAGTAATCTTTTACAAAATTAATTTGCTTAACAAAATTCTGTTTATTCTCCTAAATATCGATAATGTCTTATTTTATGAGCTGTACAAATAGAGATTTTTACATTTCTCTTTAAATTATCCAAAGTGGAGCTACTGTAAACAGGCATTTTTTTCTTCTTTCATTTAAAGTATCTTACTACCATGTGCAGAGTACACTTTAAATGGAGATGGATCAAGGCCATACTCTTTAGGGACATACCAAATGGTTATGAGGGATGCTCAGGGCTGAAAAAAGCTTACAATCTGAGATTCGAAGACAGATATGTACTCAGATACTACCAAATGAGGACATTTATTCAGGTACAGTGAGGGAAAACTCCTAGGGTGGGAAAAACAAGGTGGAGGAGGGGCAGTAGTGCTAAGTATTCGTGACTTAGTTAAGGGGCTCTTTTTATGGATTTGATATACCGAAAACAACAACAACAACAACAACAACAACAACAACAACAAACACTTGACTGTATTTTATTCAGTGTTTGAGGGAATGAGAGTTTAGGGATAAACTATATATAGTCCAGCCTTTACAAATCTTAAGTTGATTCTATCATTAGGTAACAATTACCTTTCGATTTTCCCATAGATGTTTCAATGTCACACATCCCATTAGCTCTTCCTGACCCTAAAAATCAAGATGAAACATTAAGGACCTAAGAGTAATAATGTAAAGGAAATGTCTAAAATCTTTATCAACTGGGGTCAGAGTATATCTCTTATCTAAAAGCACTCCTGTCAGGACCATGCTGAGCCTGTTCTTGGTTTCATTTCCCAGTATAAATTCTGAAATATCATTTAGGCCCTTTACCAGCTTCTTGCCATCTGCAGACCTCCTACTTGGAGCCACCACTGTCTTTCTCTAATGATTCAAAATTATAAATTATAATAACATGTAACACATTAATGAAATACCTACTGTGTGCGCAGGAGAGGTGTTTACAGGTGGTAGCAGAGGAGGAGAAAACTTTATCATTGAAGGTGGAGTGTTTGCAAAATCTGATATTTTTCCAATTTATAATTAAGCCCCTTTTCAACTCACTTTCCTTCCTTACCATTTACGATTTTGGCACATAAATGACATTTTCTTGTTAAACCATGTGGGTAAATATTAAGAATTCATGTTTTAACCTCTTTTCCTAGTCAGGAAAGAGTCCAGAACACTTAGATTTACATTTACTGGTAGTAAGGAATACCAGCTGTAGAGCTTTTTTTTTTCTTTAAAAAAAATTTACATGTCTACTTTTATTTTAGGAAAAGGGGTCCTTTGGAGTCATAGCTCCTAGGAGATCATAAGGGGCCTAATGAGCACACTGGTGACAAGTCTGCTGCAATTAGATTAAAGATTTTAGCTAGAAGTAAGTTTTAAAAGGTTCTTAAAAACAAGCTTTGCATTTATAAGTTTTAGTCAATGTAAACAGTTTAAAATACACAGAGAGACATCTGCCACCCTTCAAGTTTTCCCAAGTGATACTACATATTTTACGTTTTAGAAGATAAAGATTGAGGAAGTAAATTCAAATCCAGAGGTTTTTTTCCAAAAACAATTAGTATTTTAGTAAACTTAGTATTGTCTGTAACTCAGAATGATAAAGCCAAAACACCTCTTTTCAATATTGAGGAGAAAAAAAACATGTACACACTTGAGAGTCAATGAGTGTGATGAAAAGAAAAAATAATGCTTTCTTGGGAATCAGAAGATGGGAGGGTTTATCTAAGATTGTCCACAAACTTCAGTTTAACAACAGAGTTTTTGTACCTTTCCTGTTTTATGGTTTCTTCATCTTTCAAAGCTGGAATTTATTGCTCTTCTTAGTTGCACTAGTTTCTATGCAGGTGCTCCTTGTTTAACCTCTATTATGTGCTTAGTTCTGTGCTGGCCCTGATTTTACACCTCTCATCTTATTTAATCATCAACCTATCAAGCAGTAGTAGTTCAACCACTTTGAAACATGGTCTCAGAGCTTCATCTCCAGCTCACTGCACTGAGGCAGTGATTCTCAAGTGCCAGTCCATAGATTGGTAACCATCCAGCATGAATTTCCTTCCAAGTCTAGGGGAATTAATAACAATGGCACATGTGAAATTTTCATAAAACTAAAGATTAAATTATTTTTCCTCCTTTTATTAAAATATATCTTATTTGATTCATGAAATGATAGTGATAGTAGAAAGCTTTTTTTTTTTTTTTATAGGTCCCTGCTTATCAAAGTAAATTGTTTGCAAATCTTTGCTGGTCCTCTTCTCCCTGATCATTTTTTTATGTGTTTGTAGATCTAAAAGCTTCACAATACTTAGGCTAAAAAAATACTGTCTCAAACAGTCTAAATTGGTATGTGCACATGCCAATTTTAAGAGCAAAGCAATCAAAATACGAAGAGAAGGAAGATATTTTTTAGACATCTAATAAATAGATATTTAGAAATTAAATTGAGTTTGTACTTGATCTAGTGGTAATACAGTCTTATATGTTGCAGCTTTGTTCTGACTTAATGTCATCTTCATTGGGATTTTACCTATGAATATTTAATATAACTTTTGGAAAGACATGCTTTTCAAAGAAATGCTCTTCCCTGAAGGGGTATATCCTCCCTGACCTTTTAGTAAAGCCTTGGTTCAGGACTCATCTTAATTTATTTGTTGGTCCTCTTTAATGCTGATAGTCTTCTGCTTTACTTTTTCCTTAGCGATACGAATGAAGTTGACATACCACCCAACACTCGAGTTGGCACCAAACGCTATATGCCTCCGGAAGTGTTGGACGAGAGCTTGAATAGAAATCACTTTCAGTCTTACATCATGGCCGACATGTATAGTTTTGGACTCATCCTTTGGGAGGTTGCTAGGAGATGTGTATCAGGAGGTAAGTAACAGTGATACTGTTGGAGCTATTACAGATTCTTTGTTTCTGACTGGAAGTCAAAGTTACCATTCCCCCCCCCCCACACACACACAAAACAGATTTTATTTTTCTCTTTATTTCTGTTTATGCAATAACAATTATCCCAGGAAATGATATTTCACATTTTAGGATTATCTTTGACTGTCTCCTTCCTCCACCTACTACTGCAGAATCTGTTGTAGACACATTGTCAACTTCCTTTGCCTTTTCAAAGATCAACACCTTCCACTATATGTGTTGTCTCATCCGTCTTAAGCTCTTCCTCCAGCAGTTGCTCCATCAAGCCATCCTCCTTGCCCCTTCCAGCATCTTCTTACCAACCTTCTGAGCCCCATCCCCAACTCCAATGCCCCGTTTCCTGTGTCTTCCTTTGTGCAGATGAAGTTAGAGATATAAGTGTGGGGTGGGATACCCATTTTTTAACTGTCCTACTTATTGACTTTCTATAAAACTTCCTCATACAGCAGTTTGAAATATCAGTTTACCTTGAAAAGAAATTAAAACATAAATATTATATTGGTTATGATGGTTTTTCTACAAACATAAGGATTTCCTAGTAAAACTAACCGAATAAGAAGACATTCTTAAATATCCTGACGTGTTATTGCTTGTAGTATTTTGCTGACTGCTACTTAACATGCCTTTGAGTAGGCTCCAGCACTGCGGAGTGGAGTCTTAGACTCTTTAGTATCAAGTACTGTGTTTGTGGTTCTACTCATGGTTGTGCTTGTGAAGAAACCCTGATGCTGCTGCTGTTCCTCAAGTTAAATTCGCCTTCATGAAAGCTCAAGCTTGCCCAAGATTCAAAAGTGTAGCCTGTACTGAACTAGTACTGGTATTTATTCTTTGACAAGTTACTAAACTTTTCTTTGTATCAATTTTCTCATCTTAAGAAGGAGGCAAATTATTATATCAACCTCAGACGGTTGTGAGTTTTCAATGATTGTAAAGAGAATTCGAACTTCTAGTCTATAAATAGCACTCGGTACATGTTAGCTACTATTTAAAATTTTCATTTTGGTTGGTAGAAACTTAACTTATTTAAACATAAGGAGAAACAGTTAATAACTAGGCATTCACACTTTTGTAGAAAGATCATCTTCAGTGATCTTATGCCTTCTAATCACTCTGGGAATTCTGAGCCTTTCATAAGCTTAATTTAAAGCAGAACACATTCTCTCGAAGTGATGGAACTCTTTGTCCAAAAGGAAAGTTAATGTGGGAAACTTTTCTAACCAGATATTGAATAAATCTCCATCATAATTATGAAGAATAAAAGAAGTAACCAAGATATAAATTAATATAATATATATTAACTAATTGGCTATGCCTTGATTTTATTTTTTTAAAGAGCCAAGGAGCTTATATTTTTTACTAATATGTTTACAGTTATTTGAGATAGGTTTATAGCAATGGTAGAGTATAAGATTACTTTTCTAATTATGTTCTCCTGAACATCTAAAGCAAATAGGGCCACAAGACGCCTGTATTTGAAAGCCTGTGGGCTGGAATATAGGAGAAATGATTCTCAGCTTAAAAACAAGAAAGTATTTCTTGATTTGCTAGGGCTATCTTTGCCTCTGGAGATTTGAGAGGAAGGAATCTCTCAAATGGAAGGAAATTTTAATATAGATAATACATGTAATTATGCTCTGCAGTGTCAACAGGGAATAGAAAATGTGGTGAGTTGGAATGGTCTGAAAAACCTTTTGAACCTTCTGGTCCTTTATGATTACATATGCATTTGAGTTTACTTTTTAAATGGTATAATACAGACTCCAGATTTTGTCAGAGCAAATCCCTAGTGAATTTAATGATGCATTAGATAATCTGCTAGACGGGTGGCACTAAACTGTTCCCTTGTCTCTGCATGAGATTTCA
This sequence comes from Eonycteris spelaea, assembly GCA_003508835.1. Taxonomy (NCBI): domain Eukaryota; kingdom Metazoa; phylum Chordata; class Mammalia; order Chiroptera; family Pteropodidae; genus Eonycteris; species Eonycteris spelaea. Next base: position 4,252,397 of record PUFA01000074.1, on the reverse strand, counting down.
TGTATTTGTCAGAGATGTGACTTCTCAGCTCTACCACCTGCCAATTCTGTGGCCTTGGGCTAGTAACTTAATCCTTCAAAACCAAGTTTCCTCATCTGTGCAGTGTGGATAATAATACTGTCTCATAAAAGTGTTTGTAAAATTTAATGTTATATAAATGTTTAATTATTATGTTCTACACCTAAAATGAATAAAATATTGTATATCAACTATACTTTAATAAAAATAGAAAAGATAAATAGCATACCTACCTCCAGGCTTGGTATATAGTAGGCTCTCAACAAACGACTTTCTTTTTCAAAGAGGCAAAGCGCACAAAATTCTATCCTTCAACTCTTTCCTTTATGAAGATGTTATAAGTTTGGGGCTAATCTTTCTAGTTCAGGTCGTTTGGGGTGAAGTAGATGCATCCAGATGAAGGTCTTTCAAACTTTGGAAGGAAAAGAGAGAAAGTTTTGAGTTTTCGGGAACAATTAAATGGCAGCTAACGTGGACATTTTGATAACATAATTGCATGATAATGAGAAAGGAATAAGGCCTATGGTTCAAAGATAGACTTTGGTTAATTCATAATTTTATATTATTAGCTCCGTGCTTGTTGTAGTATATACACCTCCCCCAGTGTCAATGCATCAGTCCAGCCAGACAATGACACCAGGGTTAGGCACTGAGAAAAGATGAGACAAATAAGATGGATACGGTCCTTGCCCTCAAGATGTTTCAGAGCCATTGTCTTAGGAATTAGAAATGAAATTAGCATCCCCTATGTGTTAGACCCTGTGCTTTTATTATCTCACATAGAGATGAAACACAATGGAAGGAAATATGAATATAGATAATACATATAATTGTGCTCTAAAGTCTCAGCAAGAGACAGAATATATGTGGTGAGTTGGAATGGTCTGAGAAAATTTTTGAACCTTCTGATCCTTTATATATGCATTTGAGTTTACTTTTTAAACGGCATAATACAGACTCCAGATTTTGTCAGAATAAATCCCCAGTGAATTTAATGATGCATTGGAAAATCTGGCAACCTGGTGGTATCATATTGTTCAGGTAAAAAGCAGTGACATTTCTATAAAAGATGATTTAGGATAAGGGAGCAAAAGTGATCAGAAAGATTGTTCACAGCAGTGTCCTCTGAGGACAGCCTGCTTATAATTATTGTGAGGAGTTAATCAGATGGAGTGTGAATGAAGCTGTAAGTAGCCTGATTTTTTAAAGGATAAGAGGAAAAAGGTAGAAATTAGATACTAGGAAAAATGAGATAAAATTCAGCATGATAAGAGTCATTTCCCTAAAAATGACATCAATTTGTATTTCCTCATCCTTCTTTTAACAATACTTTTTTCTAATAGTAATATAGTCCATGTAGAAAGTTTGGATAAGTACAGAAAATTAAAAGAATAAAAATCAGACAGTTCTGTGCCTAAAAAATCATGGTTAATATTTTTAGGTGTGTATGATTTTCAAAATTTTAAATGTATAAAAACGTATTCTTATGATTAAGCAGAAAAGAATGTAAGTCTGACTTTTTTTTTCAAGTAAAATACACTGCCAAATTTATTCATAATCTCAAACTGCAGTAATAGAAACAATCACATATTATGCAGTATGAGTTTGGGATGTGTCTGCCAAATTTGTGTTGAGATTTAATATAGGTTTGTTGTTGTTTTTTTTTAAGTTGGCATACAAGAGCCTTCATAAAATAGGAAATAAATTTGAGATCTTGTTTTACTTAGTTTTTGGAAATGAGAAAAAAGGCTCGAAGACCTATAATAATAATATGTTTCAATAGGCTTTCTAGTCATTTAAAAAATCAGATTAAAGGTCATTTGGGCACCTTTTTTTCAATATTTATTTTGCTATTTTTCAGCCTGAACTTGTCTTTAGTACTGAATAGAACTTTTTCAAGAACAATTTCTATGTTAGACTTTTATTTCCATTTCACAGAAAAAAATAATAAAACCGTATTTCCAGGTATAGTGGAAGAATACCAGCTTCCCTATCATGATCTAGTGCCCACTGATCCCTCTTACGAGGACATGAGAGAGATCGTGTGCATCAAGAAGCTACGTCCCTCATTCCCCAACCGCTGGAGTAGTGATGAGGTAAGGCTTGAGGTAACTACATGCTGTCACCAACCTCTAAATAGACTTCTCTTTTTTGCCAAAACTCCAGATATTCTTTTTTGTTCTGATGGTGATGGGAATGGTGCTCACTGCAATAATTTACATGGAGCTATGGTCAATTTATCTGTTTCTTTTTTTCTAATTTGATGTTGCCACTTACAAAATATATTGAGTGGGTTAACATTTAGCCCGCATAGTGCATAATATTATTTAATTTATTCATAATGTCCCAACATTTGCATAAATACCATTATTTCTCTCTATACGTGTTTTAAAGCATCATGAGTTTTCTCCATGACAAACTCACATACAGTGTTCTCTCATGTGGATGAGAGAAAAGATAGCCTTCTGCAGAATCCAGTTTCCTGTATACAGAAGTGATACAAGTTGATCTAGTTGAGATGCCTGATTGTGCTGCGCATCTTTGTTAATAAGGATGATGGAATGCTATTTGAATAAATCCACATGCAGCGAGACTCTCAGGATGTAGTGGTGGAACCTAAGGTCTGCAAAGGAGCTGTTCAGATGGAGAAAATGAGTGGAGTCGGCCTGGCCTTTCCTGATCATATCCTACTCTACATTCTGTGCATCCATCCTCTAAGCGTGTAAACTCATCCATATCTTGGAGTGCTCTGGCAGGCTAGAACATTCAGAGATGAGTTTGAAGCATCCCCAGAGGGGAAGGAAGGAAGACTCACGAAACATGTACCAAAGCCATTGCAAACAAATGGACAGAGCACTGTTTATAAATATACGTTAGTGTTAAATGCACTTAAAAATAACCTTTGGTTCCTTGGTTTTGTGTCTAGTTACTGAAACGCTAAACAATACATGGTTTCCAGTGAGCCATGAAGAAAACTTTATCAGATGCTAGAGTTATATTATTTTGAGGGTGGTTATGAGCATTGGTATTACCCTGAATTCCTTCCCTGAGGATTTCTAATGAAGTGAAATTGTGCTTTTCAAAATAAAGACTAATAATTGATGTACCACAGGAGAACACAGGATAAAGTTTTAGCAAGGCTCTCATAGGTCATTAATCTTGTTAAATGTGACAGTGTGATGCTATTATTGTAGCAGACAGCTGTGATTTAGGAATAACCGATTTTTTTGAATAGTATGGAATTAGATAAAAGATTTAAGCTTATCAAGTGTTACAAACAATCTGGGCATGTGGAGTGGAATACAGACTCTGGGCATTTTTGTATTTAATACTAACTTCAAAGACATTCTTTTACAAAAAATCAGCAAAACCGCTTGCTTGCTCCCATCAGAAGGAAGACAGGAAAATCTGTTTTAGTCATTTAAAATGTGCATGAAAAAAGAATTTTTACAAAATTCTATCTATAAGGTTTGAAAAGTATCTTTTAAAAATGTATTGAAACTTTGGAAACCCAAAACTAAGTCAGATATCAAGTACTGGTCTCTTAGATAATAAGAACGTTTCTGTAGAGTTACTCCCAGTTTCCCTTTTCCCTTCTCGCAGTGTCTAAGGCAGATGGGGAAACTCATGACGGAATGCTGGGCTCACAATCCTGCGTCCAGACTGACAGCCCTGCGTGTTAAGAAAACACTTGCCAAAATGTCAGAGTCCCAGGACATTAAGCTCTGATTTGAGGGGAAAAAAATAAGCACCACTGGAGACAGCCAGTAGATATTCTTCTGTTTGTGGGCAGAGCAAAAGATGTTCCAGAAGCATCCACAGTACAAGCCTTGAACATAGTCCTGCTTCTCAGTGGGTTCAGCCTGGCCTCTCAGGTAGCAGCCTGGAAGGAGACAGAGAAGTTCCCAGAAACACGGATTCATCGTGTCTGTTTGTAGGAGGAAGAAACCGCTCGGGTAACTTGTTCAAGATATGATGCATGTTGCTTTCTAAGAAAGCCCTGTATTTTAGGATTGCTTCCCCCCCCCCCCCCACAAAAGATGCTTTAATTTTGCCAAAATAAAACAAATAATTTAGATGTTTTAAGGTTTATACTGTTATAGTTTAAATAATAACAATGAAAGTTCTTCCTAGAAATTCTTCTGGAAGGCAAATTAAAATGTGTGTTTTCATTGGTAAAAATCTTGTTGCACTCTACAAACCAAAAGACAGTCTGTGAAATTGGAGAATACAGAATGGAACTCATCTGAAAAGCCCCCACCCCCACCTCCTCAGACCACTTTGGCCAGCCCTGCACTGGGGGCTGCCACAGCAATGTGAATGCACCTGGGTACAAGTACCACCTGTCTGGGCCCACATTTTGGGATTCCTGCAGGTTAACCTTTTGCAGCTTCAGATGATGTGGAACAAATGAAGATTTTATGTGACTCTATCAGAAGTAAGTGTCAATGCTATTCTTCAGAACGACTTTGTGTTTCTGATTCTGTTAGGCATTTCTTTTGTGATGAAATCCCTTCCTTCTCATTAAACATAAACAAATCTCTTTTTTATGTGCAGGGAATTGACCCATGCATACTTTTGATCCTTTAAATGAAAGGATCACTATTAAATAAAATTGTCATCAGTTGTGTTGAAGACAAGGCATTTTTAAATAGAGATACTTTGCTCTTGCGTTGTAAGAAGACCATGTCAGTAAGGTAGAGGGTGGGGATGCAAATGACTTGTTTCTTATATTTGCAGAAGAACCAATCACAGAAGCACAAGGGGAAAAAGTATGTACACCTTATTTTGTATAAAACAAGTTTCATTTTGTTATTGTCTTTGTTTTGTGTATGAGTTAAGGGAAGGAAGCATATGTCAGGTTAATTTAACTGAATTTTAATTTAAATACAGATAAATATAACCTCCAAATGGTACAGCAGAAGAGTTAGTTGAAGCCTCAAAATATTATGGCTGCTGTGATTTATTATTCTAGAATAGATATGGGTCAAGTATGTACATCTTAAGTGATAATTTCACACCTTAGGAATGCTGGCTCGATTTATTTTATTTTATTCTCAAGATGTTCAATTCACTCTTTTATTTATTATCTTTGTATACTCTGTGGCACTTGTGTAAAACATCTCCTCACCTACTCAATTCTATGGGGTTTTAACTTTCGAGCAACATATATCAAATCATTGACAGGGCCAATATTTCTTGCAACAGGAAAATAAAATTTAAAATTGTACACTTCCCTCTCACCTTTACGCATTTACATTTTCTTACTATGGTTTTCTTTTCCTTCTTAGAAATTCTGTAGTGTTTAGTAAAGAATTGAGAAGGGCTTACCCTTGGCCTTTTTTTTAAAAAAAGATGTTCCTTCCAGTATACTCCAGGGGGCAGTGTTTTACAACACATTTCCACCACTTGGTGATTGAAGGATGGACGTTTTTTGAAAATTTGACAGCTGCATAAAAAATGAGAAAATATTTTCCTCACTTCTGAAGTAGGCTTGCAGCTGGTGACTTTTTCATTCAGAAAACATCCTAGAGCAGAGAGTGGTTGTGAACTGTGCTTATAGTTTGGGAAAATCATCAGGAGAAACACAGTATTCTACATTCAGCATTCATGTCCCAGTGCTTCATAGCCACATTTTGTTTGTAACAAAGAAAGATTTTCTCAGTTCTTGAAATTGAATAAAACTTTTGTTTTTTTCAAAGATGAAAAACAGTTGGTTTCCAAAAATATAACTCTACATTAGAATGCCTGCTTTTGATGGTATTTAAAATAACCCGAATTACCAATTGTAAACGTTTTTCTTTCTCTTGTGGTCAGATTATATTCTTTGTGATAGCTTAGAAAGAATATGTGGCAGGAAACTAAGTGTGATGGTCATCTGAGCTGGGGGAGAGAAACTTCATTGCCTCTAATCAGATCATCTACGAAACAAAATATAAGACATGTTTCTGGTAGTGGGGACATGTTTTTGTTTCTTGACTTTCCCTAAATTTAAATGAGGTTGGACATATCACTTAGAGAAAAATGTGTGTACCTTTTGGCAAGTTTTATACATGGATAACTTCAGATCAGAACATTTTTTAGGGAGATGATGATTTGAAAGGAAACTAGATTTGGGAAGTATTGGTCCCAATGAAGAATGGCAGGAAATTTCTTCTATGTTTAGTTGCTTTGGAAAAATCAATAGCTTACTTTCTAATACTCAACCTGATGTACTCACTATGAACATTTTAAAATTATTCCTGAGATACTTCAAGAGACCCATTTAGTTTTTATAGTCTTTCAATGTGACAAGAATTTATTTATAAATAGATTTTTCTCTGTCTTACCAAAATCCATTTTCCTTAGGGAATACTAAATTGTTCTGAAAGAGACTACCTACTCAATTTCAAATAATCCTTTTTTTTTTTAATTTTTAAAGTTCTAGTAGCTCAGAAATGAATTTTGTTTTATTTTTGTTTGTTTTGTTTTGTCTTTCGATAGAACCTGGAAGTTAGTAATGTAGCTGAATTCTTACTATCAGAACTATTTCAAAGACTAAGATTTTCTTCTAGTCGCTACTCATCCCCTGCCCCAAGGAATCCTAAAATATTAGTTGGTAGCTAATATAAGTTTTATATGCTAAGATGTTCAGGTTTATAGTTTATGTGTATATATATTATATAAATATATATGTATATATAAATATTATGTTCAGTTTGGAGTCTGGCACAACTCCATTTTGTGGATTAGAGAGTAAAATATTATGGATGATAAAGTACTAAATGAAACATAATATTTATTTATGAAAGTGTGTAGATCGTTCAATCACAGAGGACAGTGCTATGAACATTGTGTGTGCGGAGACAGGCCTTTGACCTCCTGGAAAGCACCGCTCAGAAGTCATTAGTGACCATTCTTTTGATTCTCAGAACATAAAGCTTCTTAGAAAACATGCTCAGATTTTATTTGCAGGGCATTCTTTGTTTCAATTGTTGTATAGTCAGGTATAGCAAGTACTGAATACAAACTGAATTTCATGTTCCTAGAGTCATGCATATTCATTAGAAGGTACATTGTTTCATGTTGTTGGTCTGTTCTGGTTCTTCTTTGTAGGTGGAAAGGCACTGAAAGAAGTACAGTTTTTAAACTTGAATAGTTTTATAGTTAAATCTGCTTAGAAAACTCAGTCACATAGTGGAAATGAGAGAAATGGCATCAGAAGTGATTTAGTTTAGCAATTATGATTCCTCTTCTAAAACAAAACAAAACAAAAATGCCATATTTTTTAGAGAAGAGTTGGCAATATATAAAGGGTTTTGTCGTCTTTTTCAAAAGAAGACTTGTTTGTGTTCTTTTGGGGAACCAGTGCCTTATTGAATTTGTATATACTGTAATTATTCAGGACTAGGGAACAAACAATTGTATTTGTTACAAATTGTATATGGCTTTGTTTGAACATTCCCCCAAATAAAATGGTTTCATTCTCCTCTTGGAAATAACATGTCTGTTATCTTATAGTTGTGCCTTTTTTTGCTCTTTAAAAATATCACATTGTAATAGCCATGAAGAAGAGTGATGCAGGTAAGTTTGTACATTTGCTGGCAGGGGAATAAGAGAAATGGTCTGATGGCATCTGTTCTCTCTGTAATTAGGAGGTACACTCATCTGTTGAAAGTGAGAGAAAAAGTAGAGAAGTCAGTAGTTTAAGAGAAATGAGAAGGTTTAAAATTGTACTTTGGAAAAATGACAACCTGATAAGATTATGGACAACACTGAGGGCAGAGTTGAGGTTGATGATAACTGTGTGGTTTAGTGGCCGACAGTTTGGTCTCTGATCACCAGACAGCTTAAGTGACAGTAGACATCTTTTGACCTTTTGAAGACTCAGTTTATTCCCCTTAAAGATGAGAATAATACTCATATCTACTATAAGGAGTGGTTCTGGAGATGAAATGAAATATCCATGCACTAAACATGAGGTAAACAACCGTTACTAAACATTAGCTATTATTACAAATTTATAATGCCCCTTTTTATCATTTTATTTTTCTATCCGCAACCCAAGTGTAGGCATGGAGACTACAACAATTGGATTCATTTAGGGTTGGGGTTTATCAGGCATATAGAGCAATGGGTCATGGCAAATAATGATTATTAGCATCAAGGAGATTGCTGACATGGTCCAGAGGAGGGAAGGGTTTAAAGAGGAAGCAGCTGATCGGTCCAAAACAGGGAACCCTGATGGGATTGAGTTAATGCAGGTCCTGAGGAAGGGACTGTGGTCAGAGTGAAGACTAAAAGACAGAACAGGGAGAGTAAGTATAAGACTAACGGTGTGATCACTGGTGTGGGAAGGTTTAATTAGTGGACAAGATTACTGGCAATAAAAGAGGAACCCAAAAGCCAGGGCTTGCATTTGTCTTTATGGATTTTGAGTCTCCCCAGCATGATGGCAGTCTAAGGAGAGGAAGATTGCGAGGCAAAATTCAGCAGGGCCACAGGAGAATGGATGGGCAGTCAGTGAGGGCAGAGGGTAGAGATGGAGGCTGGTAGGGCCTAATGGGCTGAAGTACGAAGGAGTGGGTTTCTATGCCAGAGCAATGATCTGGAAGCAGCAGAACAGTATGAGATATACGTGATCCTTCCTCCCAACTGTGAGGTACCTGGGCTGTGGAAGAATGGAGGCTATTGTTACTGTCCTTGAAACAGTGTCCCCAGGGAGGAGGAAGCCTCTGCAAAGGGCGAGGGAAGGTGTTAGGTCAGTGGGTTGTGAATCCTGGTGGGAAGGCAGGGTGGAAGTTTGGTTTTGAGGGGATCCACTGGGGACTGAATCAGGAGAGAGGAAACCCAGAACTGTTTGGGTGTGGAGGGCATGGGAAGGCTTGCATCTTAGACTCAAAGTTTTTTGTGTGATTGACTGTGCTTAGGCAGCTGCACTTAAGACAAGAGAATTCATCGCAGCATGGGGATTCAGATCATGTTGGCTCACAATCCATGGTTTTCACTTTCTCATTTCTGTGGCTGTACATAATCTGAGCTCCGATCTTTTCCCCTGTAAATTGGGATAAAAATATTCACCTCACAGGGCTCTTATTAGGGACAAATGAGATGAGTATGTGAAGTATGCGAAGGCCCCACGCCAGGCACATAGCAAGTCCTCATAGATATTACTTTTCCTTACTGACATTAGTTTTGTAGAATATAAAACTAACAATATTTCAAACAAGCCAGAGTTGCTGTGGGCACACCTCTCCCATTCTCTTTACACCTGACTTCTGTACGCTGTGGGCTTTCACAGGACTCAAAGGCTGATATGCAGTAATTCCAGCTGTGGGGAACCAGTTGTTCTGTTGGTATCAGTCATTATTTAAGTTGCAAGTTTGGTGGTTCCTTCTGGTCACAGCAACGAAGTACCTCACTCTCAGAAGGGCGGTATTATCTGCAAAGTAATTTTTACCCTATATTCTGATATTAATTAGGCTGTAGGAACTCTGGAACTGATGAAAGTTCTTTGCCTGGTGCCCATATGCTGGCACAGAGAGACAGACAGAGGGTGGCCAAGTCTGAGAACTCTCCAGTTGTTTCAAGATGGACAGGGTTTCAGCTGGGGCCCTCAATGACATAACTGTGAAACTGTGTCCACGCTCTCCTAGAGGCAGCTTTCAGAACAGAGATCCCAGCTATTGAAGCTCCAAATTAGGGGTCATGGGTTAGGTATTAGACTGAGACCGTGCTACCATGTTTTCTTTCTGAAGTACTGTTTTGTTCTTTAACTGAATTTTCATTCTTTCAGATGGAGCTGAAGTGTCTAATTCAGCCACAGGACCCACTTCTGACATTTGTTCTACCCGGATTCTAGTTTACATATTGTCACTTCTTCCTTACCTCGGACAAGTATCTGAGTTTGTGACTCCAGCTTCGCATCACTCATAAATCACAGTCTTCCAGCTCTTAGGAGGGGGCAGTTTCTCAGCACTGGGTCACTTCACACTCTTTGGCTGACTAGCTGGTCTCAGACAATCTAAGCACACTTCTCCAGTTACAGTTGACCCTTGAACAGTGTGGGGGTTAGGGGTCTCGAACCCCCACAAGTCAGAAATCCACATATAACTTTTAACTCTCCCCAAAATGTGACTACTTACAGCCAACTGTTGATTGGAAGCCTTAGCAATAATATGAACAGTCAGTTAACACAAACTTTGTATGCTCTATGTATTATATAATGTATTCTTACAATAAAGTAAGATAGAGAGAATAAAATGTTATTAAGAAAATCATAAGGAAAATACATTTACAGTTTTTATTGAAAAAAAAAAAATCCACGGATAAGCAGACCCACACAGCCCAAACATGTCTTGTTCGGGGGTCAGCTATAGTCTCTCAGTAAGGAAAGGGCTGCCTTGGCATCCACACCTCAGTTTCATACTTGGAGCCTTTCTCATGCTCACCTACAGGAGCAACTGGTGTCCTGTGCCAAGGTGAACATGTTTGTGTGACGTTCACTATAGCTCTAGGCACCCTGTGTTAGTAGGTTCACCTTTCATTTCCTACCTATTAGTGCAGTGGTTTATGAGCTTCATTTAAAATCAGATCTCTAAGGGCAGGATCCCCACACTCCTTTTAGCCATGGCTCCCTGGGGCATCTATAAAAACAGCAGTTGAGACTCTGGTTCTCTCCCCAACTGTCCATTAGTATTGCCTAAGAGCTTGAAAAACCCTCACTGCCCAGGCTCCACCCAAGAACCATGAAATCAGAATCTCTGGGGGTGGGATCCAGACACTAGTATTTGTTAAAGCTGCTAAAGTGATTCCAGGGTACAGAGAAGCTTGAGAAGCACCATTCGGGAACCTCATCCTGTCCCCGAGAGAGGTGGCGGTTACTGCCCATGCAAAGTCCAAGAGCTTTGTGTCCTGCTGAAGAAACACATGGTGACTGTTCACGTGGAGAAAGGCTTTGCTCGGAAGAAACAAGAGAGGCAGCATTCTCTGTTGCTTATAAATATAATTTATTACCTGTTTAAAAATTCTTCCTTACATTTTGTACATGTTGGCTGACAGAATAAGTGCAGGCAATTTACAAACCAAGGGGACTGCAAGAAAATGGGGAGAGGCAGCCAGGGAGAGAGCAGAGGCACACCGAGCTGGCACCCCCTCACCTCTGTCACACAGCGACATGGCAGGCAGGAGGCCTGGGGAGCACTCCTCCTCCACCAGGGGTTTTCTAGAAAAGGAATTGCATAGAAGATACAGCAAGAGGGAACTCCATGACAACAAGAGAAGTGTTCCATGTCTGAAAAGCCAACGCTGTATTGTTGTGTAGGAAAAAAAAGGAAAAAATGACAAAGCACAAAACCTCCATCTGACATTTCTGCAGTTGAGCTGTTCCAAAAGGAACAGCAGGTGGATGACACAGGCTCTTCAACACACACTGCTGGGACTTTTTCTCTGACAAACGTTGGTTGTCTTCTTTAGAAGGAGCAAAGAGGAAGGTCACCAACTTGCTACAGCTCAACGTTAAATGTAGTGACAACACACAGCACTGTGGCATCCAGAACACACATAGAGAGATGATGTTCCCTGCAATTGGGCTAAATGTACTCTGGAGAGTGAGGGCTTCACTACCAATAGAAGGTCTAAGAAAGAACGAAAGGGAGAATGCAAAACGCAAATTGCATGTTCAACTTGTTTTGATTGCTGTCCTCTTTCTTCAAGGCCTAGAGGAGTATCCATTTGCATTTATAACCCTACATTGGCAGGTGTCATAGAGGCTTTAAGAATATGAGGGCAAAGGCATTTATACTAGCTGTAGATTTCTTGCTTGTTTATGCCATTCTAAAACAGGTTTGTTTTAACCTGGAGAACATAGCTTAGGCCATGATTCTCAGATGTTGCCTCACTGTCGTGCTGAGGTTCAGAGGCCAAGGGTCATCATCCCTCAGGCTGACAATCAGCAAAACCTGCTTACGATTCTCGACTCCAGGGTCATTTCCCCGGGTCACTGCCAACAGGTAGAGTAGCAGGTCTGACAGTGTCACCTTCCGAAGACCTTTGGAACTGAAGGATGACGACACGTATGATTTAGATATATTAGAAAAGGACCCTGAAGTGTTATGGCCTTGAGAGTTAATTTTGCCGAGGCACAAATCTGAAATGGCACGTGAAGAGGCTGGTATACAGTAGCACATACTTTGGCTGGTGGGCAGCTGATGGTATCTCAAGGCATCTTCCTTGTTTTCTACCCAACAGCCGGTGGGCCACAATGCGAGACTTTGTGCAGGGATTCCCAGCTTGGAATTCTGGAAGATCTCTGGACAGATCTCATCAATACATAAGAGTCTAGTGGACAACAATGGGAAATAACCTTTTAATGGCTTGACTTAGTGTGCTAGTTCATTTGTGGAGCTCCTGTCTGTTGTCCTGGTGATGCTTTCCTCAACCAAGCCAAAATAGGTCTGGGGCATACATCACATTTGGTTGAATGAACCCATTAATATCCTACCACAGATCAATACAGAGAGGTGACAGGCCCGCTGGAAAATCTGGGAGCCACAAACTCTTCTGAAAACAAACTTTTAAAGTTGGATTTCTGAAAATGGGGCCAACTGTAAGGCTGTTAAGACCAAATGATCAGAAAGTTAATGGTTAGACTTAGTCTGTAGAGAAAATCCTCCCAGTGATATACAAGACCATCTCCCTACTTTTCAAAATAGGTTTTCAGGCATAAATTCTGGAAATATTTATGACTCCATTTGGTTTACTCGACCTGTATGGACACAGGCTTAAATTAATATTGGTTACAATGTATTTATTCCCCTTATGCCTTATTCCATTAAAAAAATCTTTAGAGATACAAATCTTTCAAAGTGATCATTACAGCCAGAGATTATACAAATAGATTTCTTAGGGTAGAGAAACAGCACGTCATTGCACAGAAGCAAAGTTCTAAAAATTTTAGTCAACATTAGCGTAGTAAAGTTAAAGAAAAAGAATAACAAAAAACAAAAATAAACCCAAAGGGTAATAGTTGGTCCTACGAGGCACTCGGAAGGTAAAAAGAAAAAAAAAATGTTTTATTACCTTGAGATAATCAATAATAAAAATATTTCCCTTATTGGATCTATACATTCTAATGCTCATCAACCATTACCACCTTCGTAAATAACTGACTTTGAGTGAAGACATTATGATTCACAAAACCTCCTCTGTTCTCAAAGAAAATGGATAAAATCCAATTTCGTTTCAGCTGTTTCCACGGTTCTTCTTTCTCTCATCAGCCTTGGATTTATGCTGAGGTCTCTAACTGAAACTGATAACTGTCCACAGCAACCGCTTTGCAAAGCTAAAGCTCACGTTGAACCTGAAGACTGAAAATTTGACAAGTAAACTTTTTCTACTTTCTTTACTCTCTTATAGGTCTTTAGATGCTTTTGTTTGTTTGTTTATTTTTTTTCTTGATCCCATGGGGGCAAACCTTATAGTGGTAAAGGCTTGTGAATTCTGGGAATCACCTCACTGGCTCCCTTCCCCATACACTGATGAGAGAGGAGTAAGAGTTGCTGTGTCCCTGACAGAGACACACCTAAGGGTACATAAGACAAAAGCCTTGTCTGCTCCTTTCCAGAAGAAGTAAAAGATCTTGATTCTACTATCTGAATGCTTACCTTTAGAAATCTTATAGAAGAAGCAACTTTCAGAAATATTATTGAATGGGTTGTTTCCAGTGTCCTGAACTCAGTCTTCCTAAAGAATGGTTCTATTTGAGAGTTGTGAGATTAAAATCTACAAAATAATAGTATATATGAAAATGGCTAATATTATGAAATTTAATATTGGGCACCTCACCCAAAATGTCACCCTTAACGTTGCTTATGTGTGCATGGGTTTTTCTGTGTAATTGGGTATCCATGTTGATATTCATGCTGTATGTGAAAAGGCTATTAGCTGTGAGGACCTTGGTCATACACATTTGACATCACTTATGCCCAGTTATCAACTCTGAATCCAACTTCTATTTCTTCCAGATCACTTTAAGGAAATCTGAATGAGTGTGGTGAGAAGAAAATGAAAACAGAATGAAATCTCTGCCTTTAGTTCCCTAAATTCAGAGAAGGAAAGCTTCTTTCTTCTCCTTGATTAACAAGTACAATTTTCACTTCCTTAGACATAATATTCTCACTCGCATATATAAAAATTATTTCTTTCCAAGTGGATGCTTCTTACATTTCCAAAAATAAGTATTAGAGAACCAATAATAAGGAGCTATAAAACATATAAAGATCAATGAAAAATACACATGTTAAAGATGATAACTCTTTCAGGACTTTTTTATACAGATTTTTATGTATTTCTATTATTTCTATTACCAAAAACCAACTTGAGACGTGTCATGAATGAATTAGTTGATGACATACTGGGCTCATAATAACATGCAATTTTTGATATAGGTAATTTAGTGAGAAGAAATGTGAGGATAAAACTTATTTGAAGTGAAAATTTTCTTATAGCTATTTATCATAAAGGTCCTGTTGACTCTGTGGGTATTCATTCCCTTTGCCAAACCTTTAGTGAGTTTTTATATTAAACTCAGGGTAGATTGTGTTATACACCTACCTATACGCTAGATGGCACCATGCACAAGTGATAGGTTTTGCTTCTAAATGAAGTCTCTATTTCCTCATAAACTATACCAAACCCTTGGGAATGAAAGGCGGATGTGTCACATAGAATGGCTGATAAAGTGGCTCCCTAGAACTGTTGAGTATGGACCTTCAAAGTTTTGAGAGCAATCTACAGCTATTACTTTTATTCCAAAGAAGAAAATCAAAATTCACAGTGAAAATTATTTGACCTAAGTGGTATGTTCTGTGTACGGAAGTTGCCATTCACTTGATAGGGAGCATAACAGGGTTCTATGACACATAGGTACCTTGCTTATAAGGAATGAACCACTCTTCCAATTTCTGGTACTGAGATGTCGAACCAAAAATACGAAGTATCTGAAGTGAACCCCAAAGGCTGTTGATGGCTTTGATAACATAGCTCCTGTTGTGTTCAATATTTCTGTCTTGATGACTTTTTAGTGACTTTTTTCTAGTTCAAGTTTTTAATTGATTTGTCTGGATAGCTACATATTTGCTCCTTTCTACTTTTCACTAGGCATGAAAGTTCCTTCAGCGTCCTTCAGATTTCTAATTCTTGATTTCCACAGATGACAACCAATAATGGTGAGCAAATTTGAGAAGTTATTTCAAGATGCAGCAATAGACAATACCTCTCTCTTCCCCTCCTTTTTAAAAAAGGGTCTATTTAAATTTATTTTTTTTCATGTAGGATTTAATTTTACTATCTTTTGGTCAAATGAACTTGTTTATTAGTGCAATCTTTCCCTTTCAAATAAATGTCACGTATTTTTACATATGGTAGGGGATGGCCTGAGAGAGATAGATTATAGAATAAGTGCTTAAAACAGAAAATAAATAAAAGGCATAAAAGAAAAGGCTCCATATCATGGTATCAATATCTTCTCAATGATGAGGATGGAGAAGTAGGAAAATATCAAGAAGTCACCAAAATAAAAGAAGAACTATATATGGAAATAAAGGAGAAAATATATGAAATTATTTCTAATTATGGTTCACTCAGCAACCTGGATACCTTTAGCCCAAAAGTAAATTATAGCCATGTTTGAAGGTTTTGATTCATACACTTGGGTCCTTGTTTTTCTATCTTGGTTTGGCTACTGGGCTGTTAACTATTTTCTACCGGGTGACTGATTTGAGTCCCTGTTAAAACAAAGAGCCTGTGGTGATTTTAAAGAAATATCATAGTTTACACAAAGTAGTCTGTTGATTAACTATTTTTCACTTAAAATCTTTTAATTTAAAAAATTTCGAACCAGACAATAATAGAGCATAATTTGCAACTAACCACGGAAGGCAAGTGGTCCCAAGAGAAAAGAAAATGATAATAAAGGGACTCTATCTCTTGGTGAACAGCATAAAGCAATGACACAAAGACAAAACTCGAAAGCATAAAAAATATGATACAGGTTAGAATAATTGCCTTCTGACTTGGAACTATTTGAAAGGCATAATGTGGCCTGGGCAAAAGACTAGCTTTTATGGATCTTTAAATGATCCAGCTCAGAGTCCATTATGGTCTTCACACTGATGAATGAGACTGGAGTGGAAGTCTAGCATTTTGGCGTTTTAATCCCACCCCTTCTGAGGTCTGGTGAGATTAAATGACTTTCCCAAGGTAGCACAGTTAGACAATGACAAACTCAAAATGAGAACTGGTTTCCTGATTTCCAGCTCAGAGACTGTTCCTCCAACCACACTGCCTCTAAGGTAGACAGAGTACTGAGGGGAGTCACTGTGGGGCCATGTGATCCCAATATTAAGTGAACTTGAATAGAGAACACTTCTCATAACAAGACTCAGAGGAGAAAGACCCTGCCTGAGCAGGCTGAAAGAACAGACTGGCAAAGCCAGTGAGCATTTACTACCTTCCCAGAGCAGAACGGTGAGGGGAAGATGAAAGCTCAAGAAGAAATGCCTGTTTAATCAAACTGGTGACCACACCCACCCCCTTATGGGAGAAGGTGAGACATGTCTAGTCAAACCTAAATGCTAACAGTACTGCTAACGAAAACAGGAGTTAAAAGGAAATCTTCTTACTAGAATACTTGTAAATACGCATCGATAATAATGATGATAATAATGATTAAAAAAAAAAACCACGTGGAACTGCATATTACAAACACATGTTGTGAAGAAATGCTTGTTTGTGTGGTCGAACGTGAATCACTGTCTTTCCTGCAATGCTACAGATGTATTCCCAGAGGACACTGGATGGGCATCCTGAAGGAATAAGGAGCCTTAGTTATTTCTCCTTTACACTTAGATTCTCCACTTCCCTGATACAAACAGTAACACTGGTTCTACAGTTCTAAAAACAGAACACTGATGGGAGGATTATCTGAGACACTCGATGTACATGATTTGTAGCAAAAGTCTGTGATTTCTCTGTAAATTACTAATCTGAAATAGACACAACAAACCATCCACAGCTTCAACTTCAAATGATTTCAACAAAAATAGAACGAGCCATGGACAGTGTCTGCGTCCCTGTCCAATGCGATGTAAACAACGTTTGTAGAAATTGGGTTTGTTAGGAAAGTTTATCCATATATCTGGATAGCAATAAAAAGCGTTTCCTAGGAAACTGTAAGATCCTGTACCACACAGCATACAGCCCAACAAAGAGGAAAATTAGGTGGGTTTCTAAATTCAAGGTACAAGTGTATACAATTGTTCTTAACTCCTGTAATGATGTCCAAGAAAAGTGGGCATGTATATCGGAAGTTGTGTCTGTTTTCCTTCTCTCCCCTGCTGCCATCTTGCCTGTGAAGCTCATTGGTCTAGTCTGATTTCCTCCTCAGCTGTGATCCCCTGGACGGCCACAGATGCCCTGTGCATTCTGTCCTTCGTTGTCAGTCCCAGCATGGGTCAATACTGTCCTTCTGCTTCTAAAGACACTACTGTTTCATGTCTTCCCATTTCTTCCAAAACAGCTGCCAGCATGCTCAGGTTTCCATCCGGGAAGTTCTGTGCTTCCCAAAGATCCAGGATTACGCCAGTTGGGCTCGATTTGGTGGCAAAGTAATTCAAGTACCTGTCATTGGGAATGGGAAAATGTGCTGAATAGCATGGTTTATAGATTTATTTTCTCTTTAGTTTTCACTAACCTGTTCTGTCTCTCCATTTGCCTTTTAAATATCCAAGCCCTACTTTAGAAACTGGTTTACAGTGAGCCGTCCTATATAAATAGCTCATACTTAATTAGATCAGTTCCAGACAGGAGACGTGATGTTTACCTTTGTTAACCTCAACTCTGAGTAAGATAATTTAACAGACAAGATGTGTATGGTTCATATCCTAAACAGGAAATCAAAAGACATGTTTTCTTTCTAGCCCAGGCTCTGATCATCTTTGACAGGCCATGACATGTCTTTTGCTTGGTAGTGATAGCAACATTTTACAAAGAAGAGGCTCCTGAGGTCTCTTTGCAACTGAATATCAGTGATGTGTTTTGCATATTAGTGGCCCATCCAGCATTAGGTCTGGCTCAACAGGAGATGGGGAACAATAATTACTTTAACGAATCGATATATTACTTAGGGGGATTTAGCCAATCAGGTTTGCAAGTGGATAAGAAAACTGAATACTTATAAATGTCAGATAAGCCCAGAATGTCTCTCAACAATGTGTTTGCAAGCCCACAGTGCAAGAAACAAAAAAGAAGCTTAACACATGTCTGCAGAATAAAAAATAAATAGATATATGGATGGGAAAAAGATACATGCTGTCTTATGTTTAGGAGCTATCAGCTTTGAGCCCTATGTCTAACAGAAACTAGTCCTGGAGCCTAGCCATACCCACCTGTCCAGGTTTAGCTTATGGGCCAGCATCCTCCAGTCATGACCTCTGGTCTGTGGGGCATCCAGGCTGCTACAGAGCTTCTGCCGGATAGGGGGAGGGATACTGAAAGCACTGGGTCCTGTCATAGTGGTGATGGTGTTCGCTGGATCCAGCAGAGGCAAATCGATGCCAGTTGGTTCCTGTAGTTCAGGCACAGCACAACATTATTTCTGAAGATAAAAGCAATCCCTATTGAACCAATCGCCATAATGCCTTGCTTTGAGCAATAAGAAGAGAATGGGTGCTATTTTTTTCCTAGTAAGAATGGGTTCTTCCTGGCTGAAAGTTGTGATTAGCTATCTGTAACCTGGCTGAAAGCAAGAGGTACATTTTGAGCTGACTTTGCATAGCCTTGGATTTGTGGGTGAACAGATCTTGAACAGATCTGAGATCAGAAGGCTGAAAGTTCAGAGCCTCTAGAAACTCTCTGACCCTAAGGGGAATGCCATAGGCAAATGCCCAAGTCAATTCTTGCTCTAACCTCTGCAGAAGATGGCTTGGTTCTGCCTTTGTTGAATGAAATGTAACACAGCTCTCCTCGAAATGATATCAAATTAAGACTAATTTTTTAAAGAAAACGGTGAACACAGTATATTGCCTTAGGGCAAGCTGCTAATGGCATCCTTCAATTGCTGTACACCCTTATTTTTTTAAATCTAATTTTAGTAGAGAAAACCATAAATTGGCTCTTAAAATAGTTTCAGCTCATAAAACAGCACAAATGCAAAATCTGGAATTTCATCTGCAGGAGAAACTCTAATCATTTTCTAATCTGCTATTGGAAGGCAAAAGCAAATGTTGCCTGGGAACTATTAAAAAATAACAGAAAATCTGCTTAATCTACTTTAAATGTCACCTCTCTTTCTCTCTTTAAAGCAGGTAACTCCTTGGTGTACATAATTAGTTGCTAGAAGATAAACTAGCCACACACAGTTTCAGCCACCAAGGGGTCTCTGGTGTCTTGCAGAGTGCTCAGCACAGGCAGTGCCGTGACTGCCCAGAGCCCCCAAACCTTGCTATTCCTGCACTGTGGGGGTCGCTGCTGTCTGTGTCCCATTGTTGACTGACAATGGGTTCCACAATACAGCCAATCCTCATTGGTAGGCTCGTGTAATCCCACTGCACAGAGCCTATCTGGGGGCTCAGATGGCATGTTAGAGCTAAAGGAATTTTTTGCATAATATCCACAGTGATGTTGGCTGCCATCATAGTATATGGCCTCAAAACTCAAAGCTTGGCAAATGGAAACTCCCAGGATTCCATTTGCTCCTTTGTGTTAACTCCAGCAGCGCATGAGAAGATTTAAAAGACTAGCATAAAGCACAGAAGCAACAAGGGAAGTTGGAATCCCTGAATGAGGACACGACCAGCGGGTTTTTCCTCGTATCTTGACACAGAGAGCTAACTCCTCTCAAGAGGCCATGAGGAGTGAGGGTTCCTGACCTCCAGGGCATAGGGCTTCAACAAAGGGGCCTAAAAGAGTTATCAGAGAGGACTTGTCAGCATTTATCAATGGATTTATGTTGGGAATGTCTGAACCCAAGTGCCTAATGCTTATATTAGGCATTAAGCGATGTACATATGGGTTGGGGAGGTAGAGGCTAAGAGAAATAACATGGTATTTCCACAACTAAGTGTCATCATCCACGTTGAGGTCCCACTTGTCAGGACAATAACGATCATGTCTAGAAGGAAACCCACCATTCCCCACATGCAACCTCACCCTGATTGTCCCTTGCTGGCAGTGGTGGTTAAGTTCACACAAGGAGGAGTCTACTTTGTGAAGTGCTGTCTCCAGAGATTTTTCTTGCTGTCGGACGCAGTAACTCACTCTTGCTTACATGTGATTTGTCCCCGTCTGCCACACCGATCTCCCCAAAGTGCCAGACTGATGTTTCTCTTCTCTCTCTCTTATTCAGAAACGCTAAATGCCCCTCCCACCACATGGAACCCCGACATTTAATCTGCCAGTGAGGGAGATCTGCACCATCTGCCTCGATGGCTGGTATGAGGCCCAGGGATGATGCTTGTAAAGTGCAGAGACAGGCCTGGCATGACGTAGGGGCCTCACACTCGTATGCTCCCACCACCTGACAACCCAACCCTTGCCTTTCTCAGGTCGCCTCGACATCAAACTCTCGTCAGAATAAGCCACTCACCGTCTTTTCCAGATCTACCTCTGAGTGTCCCTTGGCCCTTTCTCTTAATCTCTGTCAGGCAAACTCCTCAGTCTGGACCGAGATCATGTCCCCTGAGCCTCCCCTGAGGAAATCCACCCAGAGCCATCAACCGAGGATCAGCTGCAGCACCTCTGCAGTCACTGTAGTCTGCCCTATGCATATTGGTTATGTTTCTGAGTTACTTCCTCTGATTTCCCAAGTGTCTTGGAGATGAGAATTTCTGTATCCTCCTCAGAACCCCTGTGATACTCAGCACGGTGACCTGCACATGCAAGCTACTCAATTCACACTTGTTGAAATGAGAGAAAATATTTTCCTAGTACAAAAGGAGCTGTCACCAGTTTCTAACAGAAGTGTTAGTGTGTTGACCTTTCTTCCAACTAAATGTAGCTACAGATACGGCTCTTCTCACTGCTCAATCTTGAAAGTATAGGCCAGGTAAAGGTAGGAGAGCCTTCCTCTCCGGAAGGTCTGCTCACATGTGCATGTTGTCATCCTTCTAATGAATATGGAACCACCAGCACTTCACACAGGCCTTCCAGCGCCGGCTCTCCAGCCCTGGCTACTGTGCCTGTTTACTCCTGTGTGCACGAAACAAGCTCCATAAGGCGTAATGTCTTATCTCTCTTATCAGATGGATGGCAGTAGCCTTGGAGGTAAAAGAGAAAGATACCTCTACATTTACATTTAAATTTCATCTAGTAATTTTAGTTGCTGTTAGTTCTTCCTTTACTTCCAGGTAGAAGTAAGTAGAGTTTACTCTCACAGACTGCTTATTACAATAATTGTTTATGATATCGGTACCATCTGTCTTTGATGTTATGAGTCCCTTAGTTAAACATATGATTTTTCACCATTAACCAACAGCTGCTATGTGCGATGGCACAGATTTTCAGTACTCACTCTACAGTAGAATCAACAATCCACTCCCATATTCTGACTCAATTAGAAAAACTAGATTTTTCCCAGTGGTAATTTTGAACAGATTATAGAAAACTGAAGAGGTCAATAGATGGGATGGCTATAGCAGAGTGATCTTACTTAACACATTTTTAATATTATTCTTTGTGTACACCATATTGTCATATGTCAATAGTTAACAAGGGTTATAAAGTCTTTGTCTATAGCTAAAACTAAGCAGAAGGCCTGAAGGGGTGATAAGTTACTTTCTCTATACCATTTTTTTTTTCTCTTGGTGGTCATGGGTAGTTTTCCCATTATTACTCCCTCATCTCTCTAAAAAAAAAAAATAAAAATAAAAAACTTTTAATATCATTTCTATTTTGAGATTCATTTATGCCCATACTTATCAGACATTTTCATTCTTAAATTGCTTCTCTGTGGGGACTAAAAGCTTGTTTCTAGTTAAGGAATCTCTGGATGAAGCACTCAGAAAGGAACAATTGGCTGCTCGTGACATTGCCATGGTCTACGTCAAGCACAGCCTGGTCTCCCTGGGGGCAACAGGTCCTTGCCTGACTAGGGAGGGCAAGGGCCATGTCACTTTATAAATGACTGCTGGTGAGTGCCTTGGGAGGTGGGTGGCTGGTGGGAGGGGGAACAGCACATTCCTGACAAGCCAGCTCGTTCTTGGGAAACAGGACATTGGAACTGCCACCCCAGCCCACCCGCCAGCTTGCCGGGTGACCTAAGAAGGAGCCCTTAGCAAAAGACAGACAGCACAAATGGAGCCTTTTCTCTGTTTGGTTATGGGTTGTCAGTCACAGTGTACCCCTTCTCAGAGGTTTTGATGAGGATGTGGGTCTTGGGGCTCTCCAGAGCCGAGTGTTCAGAGCTGAGCTTCCCTCCCTAACATCAGAACCCAACCCCACACTTCCCCCCTCTGTGGGCCACATGCATCACATTCAAATGCTAACAACAATGATGGGACTCAGTGACCCAGAAGTAAAAGCAGCAGAGTGCCCCTTAATCCCTGAAGTCATCTGACTCCAGTCATTTCTGCCCCTCCCTCTGTTAAAGCTACTTGTCTTTCACACATGGGCAAAGGCCTCTGACCAAGACTGAAGGGACGGCCTCTTGGAGCTGATTACCACCAAGTTGCAAGAAAAATCACCTCTATGTTGGCACAAGAATGAAAGTCCTTAAATTGTGATTATACTATGCAAAGCTGTCTCTTCTCAATGAGGGGGTGTTGGACGAGCCTGGAAGAGCCCGCAACAGCGCTTTCATTCTCGCCCGCATCTGATCCACCTTTTCATCACACAGCAAACATTCAGCTGAACAGAAAGCAAGCATCAAAGGAGCAGACCTCCTCACCCCCTCCAAAATTCCACAGCCTTTGTTGTCACTGGAGCTGGGTGGTTATTGAACTTTGTGGACCTGCTGGGCCCGGAAAGTGAAAACACCCTCCGAAGCCAGCAGGGGTGGTGCTGTGTGCCTGAGAGATAGGGCCAGCGCCTCAGGAAGGCCTGGCGGTTGCCATGGCACCCTGACACCGAGATCATTCCTTATGAATGTCACCGGGGTCTGTGACTAAAGTTGTTTATGAGTCAAAAGTCTCATGAAGCTACAGGAGGAAATGATGACCGCACCTCGGCAGGCTGTGGGAAAGAAGGATGAAGCGTCATTGGGGCTGACATGCTTCCCCTCGGTTTACTAAGCAAGAAAGTCTTTAAATACAACATGTGGAGTGAGACATGCTGAACACCCTGACATTTCATTCGTCACTGTGCTTGAGACAGCGAGGAAGTAGTCTTTTAAATCACACGCTGTTCTGCTGTAGTTTTAAAATACGACAATCCTGTGATCTGCAGCTCAGCAAACAGCATGGAACTGAGCTCCTCGAGGCGTCGGAAGACACGACCTCTGACCATTTGCTTATTCTATTTCCTTTGTTCCAACAGTGCGAAGAGTTTTCACTGTTCAAATTGTAGCCTTGGGGTCCAAGGTACCCAATAAGTTCATGCGCACCCCCTCCTTTCATACAGAGAGGTTTTTAAATAGCAGTGCTCATGGTTATTTCTGTAATAGGAACATATACAAATGCCCAAATGAAGTGAGCAATGATCACAGCAGAGAAAGGCAAAGTGATAGTCACTAGGGGAAACTTTTGTAGACTTTACTTCTATTTCTGGAACATTTCTCCCACCCCGGAGAAAAGGACATTTATTTTCATAATTATTATTTTTATTGAGGTATAACTGGCATGTAATATTATATTAGTTTCAGGTGTACAACATAAGGATTCAATATTAGTATAGATTGTGAAATGATTACCGCAGTAAGTCTAGTTAACATGTGTCCTCATATGTAGTTACACTTTTTTTCTTGTGATAAGGGCTTTTAAAATCTACTCTGAGAAACTTTCAAATATGCAATACAATATTATGAACTATAGTCACCAATGCTGTGCATTACATCTCTAGGACCTATTATTTTATAACTGGCAGTTTGTATCTTTTGACTCCCTTCACTCATTTTGCTACCCTCCATCCCCTGTCTCTGACAATCTTCTTATATTTGGAGAATGATGTATGAGAAAAGAGACAAAGAGGTTCCTCCTTTCACCAAGGAGAAAAAGGAAGAGAAGCAAAAAGGCGGGGTGAGGTCAGAGGCTGGTCTCACTCCCCCACCCCACTGGGCAGCACAGGATTAGGCACAGGCGAGCTCCCTGAGGAAAGAAGGGGACAGGGAGGACAGGTGGAGCAGCTGGCCACGTAGCACATCAAGGGATGCTCTGGGAAAAGTTATTCCATGCGCACGTTACTTAAATCTTATGCTTGGAATTCAGACCTGTTGTAAAAATTGGAACATGATCCTTAAATTCACATCATAAAAAATGAAGAACTTATTTTTCAAAAAGGATTCCCATTATATTCTTTTATGTGTCTAGCTCCCTGTGTTCATTAAAAATATTCTATTACCAAATAGGACCTATAGAGAGCTTTTCAGGACTCCTCATGTGGCCTCTTTTGAGATACCTTTATTCTCCACACTCTCTTTTGCCCCGCGGTCCTTCTCTCATCTGATTTCTGAGATGTCTAGACGAGAGCTCCTTACCTCTGACACGGTGCAGTTTAGCTGGAAGATCTGCCCTTCTCCTTCCACCTGCCGCACACAGAGTTTGCAAACCAGCTCCACCGTGTTCAGGCTAAATCTTTCCAGAGTGAATGTGCAGTGGAGATTTCTTTGAGACCCACTCCAAATATGGTAAAAAGGAATTTCCTAAAGGATATAGAAGTGTTAAACATAAATGAGAGACAAATATTAAAAGTAACTGTCAGACGCTGGACTGCCAAGTACTCTTCTCGGTATTACATATATTACCTCATTTAATCCTTACTACAGGTCTATCCATAAGTACATCCCAAACCCCTCTCAGATGAAAAAGCCCAGAAATATTAAATAAATCAGCCAAAGTCCCACAGGTAATAAGTGGCAGAGTTGAGGTTTAAACTCAGGGGGTCAGCCTCTAGAATCTACACCTAACCAGTCTGGCACTTGTCTCTCATTTACAAACAAAACAAAACAAAACTCAAAAAAAAAAAACACAAAAAACAAACAAACAACAACAACAAAAACATTGTAAATGATTTTTTTGTTTCGAAAATTCCCAGAATAAAACCTACACACTCAGGTCATTGATCATTCAAAGTTTACCCTGCCGTGGTAGTCTGAGGAAAAGCAAAGAAGCTCTAAAGGAGAATGCACTGATCCAGTCCCCTTTCATGCCTGTACCCTCCTTCTGCACAGGATGGGGGCGGGCAGCACACACTACAGGCGGCGAGCGTAGACTTGGTTAGCTGCGACAGATAAGTCCTGGGCTTAAAAGCACCACACTTCTAACAATCATACATTTTTGAAAAGTCTAGACCACCTTACAGAGCCCATCCTGGAATCTTTTATCAATAAAGGAAGGAAAGAAAAGGTTGATACATAAAAAAAAAAAAAAAAAAAAGGGTGAATACAATAGTTAAGAGCAGAAGAATCAGTACAAATTAGAACACTTTCCTTTCACCTACTTGATGGTTTGGACAAGTTACTTAACCTTTCTGTACCTCAGTTTCCTCATCTGCGAAAGAGTAAGTAAAAGAGAACCTAAGTCACAGACCAGCTGGGTTTAGATGAGATAAACCAAAGTCCATGAGTGTCTGGCAGATGGTAAGAATTCATCCAGGCTTAGCTTGAATGAATATAAAATTATCGTTATTATAAAAATAGTGTTTTACATTATGATTGCACAAAGGAAATTGTTCATAAAAGGGGGAAAATTGTGGACTTTTATGGCAGCTGCAAAATAGGGAGAGAAGAAAGCAAAGGAAGAGATTCGAAATGAGAAAAGAAAGCTCAAAGCCAGCTATCTCGGTCAAGTGCTGAGTGATTTAGAAGAGTCTGGAATGCAACCTCTTTGGAAGCTCGAGATTGTTAGCAAATTAGTAGATTTGTTTCCCACAATTTATGTGTGAGTACTAGACCTATGAGAGTATGAAGAGAGCTGGAAAATCCCCCTTTTGTTCCTAGTATTTTCTTTAAGTTATATCAGGAAATCGAAACCAGTCCAGCTGCAGTGCTGGGCTGTGTGATGGATTTGCATGCATGTAAACAAGGCTTCACAGCTTATTCGAGTGTGTCTGCATTTCTTGGGACTGGGTATGAAGCTAGGGATCCCATGACACAACCTCCTGAGAGTGCAGGCTGACCGATGGAGAAGGAGGTGGGAGCCCTGGAGAGTCCTGAGCTTCCACAAGTACATTTAGTGAGACTTGGGAGCAGTATTTTCATGCTGTTATTTAATAAAATCCTAACTAGGTTTTATTTTTTTTTTCATGTTATTTTGGTTTCAAAACTGGGGTTCCTTCTAAGGTTTCAACATAAAACGTAGCAAGGTTGAAGCCTAATTTGTGCCACGTGGGATAACAATGTTCTTAGATCTTTTCCTATGAATGCATTTTGAGGCTTTTAAACATCAATTTGATAGAACATTTACTCAGAAAATGGATTGAAATGATGAACTCGGAAGTCTTATTTGTTAAAAATAAAACAATGATAGGACAATTATTTGAAGGAGAATTCAGAAAAGAGCATTCCTTCAAATATGTGTTGAGTATTTTTCAAAAATCTTAAATAATCCCAAACTATTTTTGGAGAAACGAGTGCTGACGTAAGATTAACATATGTCTAAATAATTTTAGTTGTTCTCCGTGGCACACACTCCAAGCTGTTAGTTCAGCTCAGGAACCTTACCTGATATTTAGCCAGCAATTTGCTCTTCCAGAGGGAATGGGTGATGTCGTGAATTGACAGGCGCAGGTTGTGGGTGCTGCCTTTGAAATGAAGGGCCTTGGGTTCTTCTAGGAGCTGTCCTCCCATCTGTCTCTCTAGCTGCAAAACTTCCTACAATGGCATGCACAAAACCAAAATCAAATTACTGGATTGTATCACTTCCGTCAGCTCCCTCATCAAACGGGTATGTTTCTTC
The DNA here is from genome assembly GCA_003508835.1 of Eonycteris spelaea. Lineage (NCBI taxonomy): Eukaryota > Metazoa > Chordata > Mammalia > Chiroptera > Pteropodidae > Eonycteris > Eonycteris spelaea. The sequence goes on along the minus strand of PUFA01000074.1, from coordinate 4,225,296 downwards.
ATTGCGCCTCTTCTGACACTGCCAACTTGCACAACACGTGACATCCAGTTCTGCAACCTTGATATCCTCCGAATGAAGCCCCTGCCAGTTTGTACGGGACTGGACCCTACTGACCACCAACTGTGCTTCAGCAATCTACATCACACCGATGTGAGGCAAATTTAGTACAGTCTGTACTTCCCGACAGTCGAGCAAAATATTTAGTCAAATACAGAAAAATAACAATCAGAACCCTAAATGGGGGGAAAAACCCAGCTGAAAGAAAAAATAGGTAGGCATACAGATAAATAGACAAGTCAGTAAATTTTCAGTGAACTTTTAGGGAAAGGGGCAAATAATTAGAAAACAAACCCATGTCTTAGACTTGCTAAAACAAACTAATGAATAAAAATTTCAAAAGCGTTTTTGTCATTTATTTTTCAAATTTTCATAATTTCTTTACCTATAGAAATAAAACAATAAAATTTCGCTTAAAATTATCCATTGCATGATTCCAAATTTTTAAAACATTAAAATATGCTCATTATATGTTCTATTAGAGGAAAATACACTGATGCAGATTAGGAAGGTTTTTTCAGCACCAATATTAAATTAAACAGTTATTCAGATTAAATTTAAAAAAGAACACCTCATTTCTCAAAAACTGTGGCTGATGCAAAAAAATTGTTATGTAAATTCATTTATACTATAAAGATGTAAAAGAAGACAAATTCTATATATACTTCCATTTCTCAAGCCAGTTAATGGGAGTTAATGAAGCATTTCCAAATACAGCTGTAATTATACAAATAGCGTCTAACCACAAGTTATCAATGAACCAAATATCCTGGATCTCCTTTGCTGTCTGAACCATCCCTGTGCACATTTGACTCCTCTCATGCTCTAAAAGTTTTAGTGATACAATATGTAGACAATTTGTGACCTTTTTTTTAAAAAAAAAAATAGGAGTTCAAGAAAATAAAGGATTTTATAAAACTGTAAGAGCAAAATACATTTTTATCTTTGGTGAGATTTTAGCTAAAAGCATGGAGTTCAAGAACACAGGCAATCATTCAGGTCATTCCATACACATGTATTGAGCACCTACCAGGGTACTAAGTACAGAAGGGTCATAGTGGAGGACTGTAAGTATGGAACCAGATTGCAGTCCAGTAAATGCAGAGCTCACTAACATCATTGCTTTGATGTGAACAGCTCATTTTAAGCTGCTTCTTTAGTGATTAGTTGTCAGCATCCATCATCTCTGAGTTAGGCCACTGTTCTGAACCATGCAAGCTGTTGAAAGGTCCTATAAGGTATAGGAAATACAGGATAATATGGAATGTGGTCTCAGGCAGGGACTCCTCTAATTAGTGTCTAATGGAAGAGATGAGGCAAAAATAACATGTTGACGGAGAGATGGGCATGGTCCAGCTGCTTGAAAATATTGATGTTGAGAGTATTTAACATTGCTGGCTGATGAGTAGCTATTACTTGTGACAGGAGCCTGAGCAGCCCCCAACCAGTCAGTTGGCCACCTGGACACATATGTTGTGTCATTGTGCCCTGGTTCTGTTGTGCCTACAGATCAGGAGGCTCTGAGGGTCCCTAGTAGGACTTACAGATCCACCCAACTCAGAGTCACACATGCTCTTTATGGAACACCCTCCCACAACACTTCATACTCCATTCCTGGACAAGAACCTGGCCATGTGGAAATGAAGATGAATAAGAAAAGTGAGGGTTAATTGGAGTTTCTTCTGCTTCAGCAGAAAGGCGTAATGAGCTTATGTTGATCATGTTCATGTTCAGTGTCTAGTTAGCATAATAGAGAAAGCTGATGTTCCCAGTGAACCTGGCACCTGACAAATTCTAAAGCTAAAATGATGTTTGTTTATAAGCCATTAGAAGAAAAGAAACACAATTAGAAATCTTTGAGATTACAGTCATGCCAATCAATCCATTCCAGCTTCTTTCCAGTATACCCTAATTACCTCATCAAGACGTCTAAAGAGCAATCGATAGTAATTATCTGATTACTATAGATCTTCATTATGTCCAAATTATCTCCCTGGGATGTCTGAAAGAAGATGCATTGCATTCCGGGAGGTAATTGTACCCAACGATGTATAATCCACACCCCATTCCCACAATCAACATAGATTGCCAGAGGATATAAAAGCATTGTCAGTTTTCTTGGCAGGGAGGATCATTGGGAAAAACTTAAATTGTCTATTGGCCATGACCTTGAAGTCAAGAAATTTCATATCATGTTTTGAGTGCAAAGTCTAGGTTGGAGTCAGCTCAAGAATGGCTTTGGCATTGACCTCATGATAAAGAGTTCTCCTAGTGGGAAAGAGACTAGGCTGGTTTGGGCACTTTTTTGAGAGAAAGTCCAAGTAAAGTGCCATTTTAGACAATTGAGCCAGAGAACAGACTCTCTCTATATTCCTAAGTTCCTCCTCCTGCCACCAACCAGGAATGAGATAAAAGCTGCGGAGAACTCAGATAAACCTGACTTTTTTCTCAATTGGACATGAACCCTGGTAAAAGATAAACTGCCCATCAGAATGCATTCAAGCTTCCAGCAGAGGTCTGAAAACATGTGATTGAGTGTGCCTATCAGTTAAAAAACTGTGCATGCATTTTAAATGTTTCTTTTTAAATTATATAACTATAATAATACATTGGTATATTAATATATTACATTATAAAATATAAAGTTAAAAGTATGAGCTAAGGCAAACATAAGAATTAATGTTTTCTTTTTTTATCCCATAGATTCATTGGGCCTGGAGTGTGTATCTCCATTTTGAAGACTGGTGGCTTGGGCAGCTGTCCTCTCTCTAGAGTCTTTGGGAGATATCAGCCTAGGAGTAATGACTCAGAAGAATCCTTACCAAACTGAAATTTAACTTTTTTTTTTTTCCAGAAAAGTAGCAACTGGTATCATCACACTCAGGATGTTCAACTTAAAGGAAACAACAAAATAAAGAAGATGATAACCAAAGCACAAATTAAAAATATTAAAGTGCAAATTAAAGCTATTACAATGAATCATTAAAATAACTCCTGACAACTAAAATCATGTAAAACCATGCATGAGTTGGAACTGACTTGCCACATACAACAAATCCCATATGTAAATTTTGTGTCAGAGACAGAATAAGCAAGTCCACCTGATAGGCTAATCAGGCTTTTATTCCATTTTGGTATGATTTAAGTATAATTACAGGTACTTTATAGTTGATCCCCTTTACAAATACTGTAACTTGTATTTCAAAAGGTTGATTTTCAACATTCCTTTTATATGTAAACATTTTGGTTATTATACATGTGATACAGGTAAGAGAACATAAAAATAATAGATATATGAATCGATAAGAAATAACTTCACAGTTAAATGCTTTTTTTTCTCCTTAATCTTCCTGGGAACATTCATTCAGCATCAATGAAACACAAATGTTCAACCATGTCAGGCTCTTGGGCACACAGACAAGTAAGTCCCTGTCCTTGCTTCAAACCACTCATGGACCGTGGCAGGGAGACCGACATATAAACACGTGACCCTACATGGTGTGCTCAGCTCTGAGGCAGCTTCCTGACAGGCTGCTTTTGCATCTCCAAAATTAGGATATTTCACATACCTTAGAACAGGAATAAAATATATTTAAGGTCAAAAGATTTAGGAAGACTTAAGAAAAATATCGTGACCTTGGAAGGAAATGCCATAGTAGGAATTAGGATCATCTAGGCTCTTCGTGCTCAGAAATATAAATGTCACCTTCCTTTGCAAAGGTTGTCTTCCCCCTGGCAACACTCCCACCTCAGTACCTTATTTGGCTCTGGGTGACTCTACCTGGTGCTCTGATGAGCTCATTCGGCTTTTACAGAAGGGGTCCCTTTATGACTTCCTTTGTCAGTTTCATTTCCATCCTTTTAAGTTTACCTTAAAAAGATTCTCTCAGGGGTCGATTATCAACAGAGGTATCTGTAGCCCATTGCTACACCGGAACACACACAAGAACCCCGTTCGTCATGTCACCAGGAGCGGGGCCCCATGCATCAGAGCCCGGTGCTCGTAGGGATCTGTGCGATCCTGTGAAATGACTGCTTCCCCAGAGCAGTGTCTGCCCCAACACTGGCTTCTCCGTGGCCCTGAGTGGGGGACTGTATTGATTTAGGGAACCTGTGAGGGATTGCTCAAAAGGCAGGGACAAGGGATTCCACAGTAGTAACAAGCAGCTTTCACAATAACCAATTAAACCAAGACATTATCCATGCCAAGCCATTAGCCTGGGTCACTTAAGAGCCACAATAAATCCAAGCTGTTTTAAAGGCCTGTGCATACAAAGGGAGCCCCTCTGGCCTGGACCCAGAGCTCTCCCAGGCTCTGAGATGACAGGCTCGTCTCTCATGAAGCCTGACAGAGCAAGGCGATTGGGAGGAGCTGGACAACTCCTACACTCTGGTTTCCTCACCCCCGAATGCTTTACTCTGCATCTGCATCACTGCCAGGGTTATACCGCCTCTGCCTCCACCGCTGCTCTTGTTCTTCTTCCCCCTCCGGTCCTTTCCAGCCTGGGCAAATTTCCCGTAAGTCTCAGTCCAAAAAGGGTGCACAGGAGAGCTCCCAGGCGACAGAGCTGTATACAGTGAGATGCCTGAAGTGCATGTTTAAGACTATGACCAGTCTCTGCCCGAGTGCAAAGCAGTGACTTTGCGCTGGGAATTGTGTGAGATGCTGGGACCCTGGCTCTGTCTCCACACTCGTGTCTTCTGATCACCTTCCTCTTGCTCAAGAACTTACTTCCTCTCTCACACTGCTGCTCTGAATCGTGCCTTTGTCTTCTTCCTCAGGGCACTTCTCTTAGCTTCCAGTTTCTCAAGAGGTAACGTCCTATCTGTGGGTTATCTAGCCTTTAGCTTCCTTTTCTCTCTGTCTTGTTTTCCCTCAGACATCTCTCCTATTGCTCTTTTCCTTTCCTTATTAGAAATCTTACGACCAGAGAAAGGGAGACACAAATGATTAAACTTAAATCTCGTATAACTCATTAAAATCTCTTCTGGTAGAGAACGTTGGAGGAGGTTAAATCAAGGCTTTGTTTTATTTTGTCTTGCTTCTTTCTCTGTATTGTCTGGATGTGATTTGTCTGTGCACTCTTTATTCTTGATAGAAACAGAGCCTTGAATTGACTGTATTTGTGCTGCCAAGAAGCTTGGGGATAGTGCCAGAACCCTGAGCAGGTGGAGTCAGCTATTGTGGGGAAACCGCTAAGATCACCCCCAAGAGGTGAGAGCACAAAGGGCAGTAATTGAAGTAGTGGCCAGCCCTGCCCTCCAAAGGGTTTTTGTTTGGCCAGGTTCTACTGCTCTGTGGAGAGGGACCCGCACTCCACGCTCTGTCTAGGGCACTGGACCAAGCACCAAAGGCTGAGTTGTACAGTCAAGACCTATGCCCACCTTCCCCATGTGTCTGCCATATGGACACATGGCTCTGGAGGCACAAAGAACAAACTGGCAAGCATTCAATGTGCCATGCGTGTTAAATCTCAAACGACTGACCTTCAAGGGCTGTGCTAACTGGTGTTTAAAAAAATCACATCTCCTATCAGATTTTATGGAGCCTGCTTTGCTCTTATTCATGTTTCATTCTGTGTTGAAACCTGCCCTTGTCGTTTGGGGATGAGAAATTTCTTTCTTTCCTACTAAGGCTGTCACCACTGTCGTTTTCGCAGCTGTGGGCCTGTACTCTTCCAAAGCAGAGGCCAGAGGGAGCGCCATCCTTCTCCCTTGTTCTCTGCAGCTTTTCAGCCACATTGCTCTCAGCTCCCCATGAGATGACTCCCCTCTGGCCTCAGGCCTCAGGCTGCAGAGCTGGCTGTGGGAACATCTGACTGTCAGCCGGCCTCTCCCATCTGGCTCTGGTCATCACTGCTGGCATCTGGCCTGACTGTGCTACTTTCTCTTCCCGTGCTCACACTGGGGAGCTCTGCTCTCCCCCTGAGTTTTTCTGCCATACTTCATCCCTCATAATAACAAGGCTGGACTCCGATGACCATGTGCAAACATTTCCCGTCAAGTCACTCAGTTTCTAGGGCTCTGCCTGCTGCTCCCACAGCTGCTGCCACCATGGATGCTTGGTTTGAGCTGCCACTTCCAGCCTGCTTAGTCAGGGTGGTTTGTGACACTTTTGAAGCAAAATGCCAAAGGGTAGAACTCAAGGAAGTGGCTGTGTCACTTGTCCACCTCTGGGCATACTTCTAAGGAAAAGATGATCTCCAATATCTACGTATCAGGAATAGGATTTTTAAGGTTGTTCTAGAACTTCTGAAGTCTTCTTGCATTTCTTTTCACTCATAATACGTTATTTTTTTTAACTCATCCATTAGTTTTCTATTTCCTCAGTAATAAATTATCATACACTTAGAAACTTTAAACAGCAAAACTTATAACCTATAGTTCTGCAGGTCAGAAGGCTACCTCTGAGCTAAAATCAAGGTGTTGATAGGGCTGCCTTCTTTCCTGGAGGCTCTAGGGAAGAATTCTGCAAAGTCCCTTTGCCAGGTAAAGTAACACATTCACAGGTTCTGAACATTGTCTGTAGACATCTTGGGGAGATGGTATTATTCTGCCCGCTACAATTTCTATTTTCTCTTCTCTGTTTTCTTTCTCTCTTAAATAATAAATTCAGTGTGGCAGGTTATTTCTAAAATATATGATAGGGCTAGGGCCCTATCACCTTATGAGAAGGTGAGAAAGATGGAGTATATTTAGAGGCACCCAAAAGATCCCTGCCCTAAATGGCTGACCAACTAGCCTGCCACCAAACCTGAAACTCACCCCATACTCAGACTACAATTAGAGTTGATATTTTCATTGAGTCATTATCTTCAAAATGCCAGTATTATCTAAATGCCCACCTAAGGATAATTAACATTATCGAGTACCTATTTTGTGCCAGGAATTTTAATAACTATGATCTTCTTGAATCTTCTAAGGTTCCCTGATGCCAACTAAATGACTGTCCAGAGAAGCTAGGTTCAATGACCAGGATCACAGAAGTGATGAGTGGCAGAACCAATCAAGTCGCCAGCCTGACTAAGTTTCCTGTCACACCACATCCTTCCATACACTCATCAGAAAGAACAGTTTTAGCCTTTAACATACTTTTTGTTGATGTTATCTAATAAATGTGTTACATGTATGAATATATTAATTTATAGTGACCCTTGAACAACATGGCTTTGAATTGAGCAAGTCCACTTATAAATGGATTTTTTTCAACAAATACACAGTCAGCCCTGTGTATTCTTGGATTCAATCAATTGTGTATCAAAAACAGTATTTTTAATCCTCTTTGGGAATCTACAGATGTAGAGAACTGACTGCATGCACTGATCGATACCATTTTATATAAGGAACTTGAGCATCTGTGGATTTTGGTATCTGCTGATGTCCTGGAACCAATCTCCAGTGGATACTGAGGGATAACTGAAGTTTTTAAGGTCAAAAGTTATACATGGATTTTTGACTGTGCAGGAGTCAGCACTCTTAACCCCTGTGTTGTTCAAGGGCCAACGATAATTATAGAGACTAGGACTCTGAAAGTGTAAACACAGGTCAGGCTCATTTTGAGGTTGTTTGAAAAAACTGGAAGAAAAGATAATGATTTATGGGGCCTATTTGATAGAGGACCAGCCTTAACAACCTAAGAAGAAAAAGGCCTCAGGTGTTCAAGGTTTAGTAGGGTCACAGTTTGCCCTGGTGGGGGCATCAGAAGGACACTGGTGAGGAAGGTACCAAGTGGCAGGATGAAAATTAAACTTTTTACGAGCCACTTGACTGTCTATGAATGCAGCTTCCCCAAAATTGAGTATCAAACAATTCTTAACTAGATTTCCTACTTTATTTTTCAGTGTTACTTTAATTTTCTCCTATTTTTTTCACAAAATATGGTACTTCACAGCATTACTACACCATACTATAGCCTAGATTAGGGTATGTGAAAACTGAATAAATGAAAAGAAGACATGAAGAAAGCCAGCTCATGTTAACACACTTTACTTGGTTTATATTGCATATACATTTGTCAGAAATTCAATAAACAGACTGCCCAGATCGTATGCAAGGAACTCCTCTTTTAGGTTCTGAATCTGTAAATTCAGAATAAACCCATATATTATGAAAGGAAATTCTCAAAAAATTTGTGCCATTAGCATAGTGGGACAGAAATTACTTCTTTCCATGTAGATGTATGTTTCTCCTAGAGTTTTAAATGTACCCCAGATATAACCTCGTTCTCTATTAATTTCTGGTCTATTTATATTAAGATTGGAGTGAAAACATCAATATTTTTTAATTTAATCACCTGATGAGCAGGGAAGGAGAAAAGCTGTGATAACACCCAACACAATCTTTTCAATAGTGCGACCTCTCTTTCTGAGCGTGTATTAGTTCTAAACTACTTTCAGAATTCTTGGTATCTTTATCATCTTATGTGAACTCAACTTGCACATGGCTCCCACACTTATTCCAGCATATGCACAGAAAGAAACCCACCTGAAAGATGTATAAAATAATTCCTTTGTCTCCCAGTAGTGTTGACTTTTACTACAGCAGTCACTGCCCGGCATTCTAATTCTACATCAGTGCTTCCCAATGGCTAAACACAGCTTTCAGGTGATCATTTTTGCCCTCAGGCTTAACAAACTCAGAGAAATTGTTAGAAAAGCAATTGAACTCAATGAGGTGGGTGGGGAGATGCAGGAATGCTTGAAACTGATATGTTGGTATCTATGTTTTCCCCTCCATCCACATGGACAATATAAGTACATATGTTAAGAAGTGAGAATTAATAATCTCTCTATGTTCAGCTCTAGACATCAATTTTTTTTTCTAATAGCTCTCTGGACTGTGCAGTTCTGAGCTCTAAGTGCTCCTCTGGGCTTCCCTTTCTGCCCCAGTGTAACATTCTGTGAGGCTTTCTGCAATTCAGAAAGAATCCCCAAGACAGTGCTATAAGAACATACCAAGTCTATGGAGACTGATTCCAGGGCATCATTTGCCATGCTGGAGATGGAGGTGGTATAGAAACTGAATTAAAGTACAAACCAGGAAATAGAAATCCGTTTCATCAGAGCCCAGGTTAGGTGAGAAGAGGCTGAAAAAACGGTTTCAAGGGTAAAGGACAACAGCTGAGGGATCGTCCCTTGGGTAGTTCAATAGAAGTTAGGTCGTTGCTAACCATGAAGGGGCAGTGACACAATTAGGGACTTTGAGAGAACAGGAGAGATATGGAAGAAATGCTCTGTGAAATTTAATGAGTCAAGCAGAGAAATGAAAGGATTGTGGAGAAACAAGGGAAGTACAGCTTATGGTAAATATATTGAGAGTTCAATAGACTCAGTTGGAAATTTATGATTTTTTTAGAGCAACTCAACAGCCTGGGAATAGAAGTGGAGGGCTTGTTCAGTGGAGGTCGTCTTTAGTTAGGGGAATCAGAAAAACCTGTATTAGCTTCAGATGGGGGATTCAGAGTGGGAGTAAGTTCCCTGTGTATACGGGTAAGAGCAGATGGGGGTTTGTGGACTAGAACACAAAAGATTGAGGGAGTCCTTCCTTAAGAACAAAGGGTAGCTTGTATGCATCTTTGTGTGTGAGAGATGGAAAGTCAGATGGTTATGGTTAGAGGAGGGTGGGTGGCTCACAGGTGGAGATCTCAGATTTGGGTGCAGTTGCTAATGAGGATAAAATCTAGAGTGTATCCACACTGGTGGATAGATAATGCGGGGTGACGTGAAGTCTACTGGAATAAGTTTGGGCAAAGGAACCATGATTAAGTGGTGATTTTGAATTTGAGAGGATGCTGGGAATAAAGTGAGTGGAAAGAAAGACCACAAGGCAGGTGCTGTGAGGGTGGGGATATATACTAAGGGGATTGTGCACTAAGGGACTGAAATGCATATTAATAAAAGGGTCAGAGAATAAAGAATAACCAGCCTGTGAAGTAGAGTGATGCACCGGGAATGGTTATGGGGTATGAGAACCATTGAGGTTTTTCCTTTTGGCTTTGCTGTTAGAGGGTGTGATCCTCACTGCAATGGTTGTGAGGGATCCGATGTTACTTGGAAGTTCCAGGTGTGGTTACTGTGAGCAAGGAAAGGAGTGGGGAAGAGAATGATTTGAGGATGTAGGAAAGTTTGCCCTTAATAGGATTAAAGTTCCAAAAAGATCTGTAAAAGTGTTTTGGATCGTAGTTCTGAATCTTGGCTGCACAATAGAATTACCCAGGAAGTGCAACAAACAAACAAAAACCAATACCCAGACCTATTAGATCAGAGCCTTTGGGTTGGGATTCCGGAGCTGGTCTTTTTAAAAATTCTCTGTTTCCTTTGTGTGTGGGATACAGAACTACTGAGTTGGGAAGAGTATGAATGAGGAGTAGGGTGGACCTGAAGAAAGGGGAGGTATTTGGAAGGGGTGATGCCAGAGATAGTATTTATGGATAATGGATATTAGAGAAGTAGGGAGAAGGGAGAGAGACTGGTAAGGAACATTAGCAGGTAGGGTGCCAAAAAGGCAGAACTGAGGTAATGATGGGCTCTTCTGAGTTTATCAGCCCCAAGTTTCCAATTCAAGAATGGGTGTGAGGCAGTGTTGGCCAGAACTAATTATTTCTTTGGCAAGCTGGATAGATCATTCACTTATAACTAGAATTTTGGTATTTTTGCATTAAAAGGCCATGGGGTGCAAGAAAGTCTTATCCATTATTCAAATTTGTTTCAGGCTAAGTGCTGGATTCCCCAGATGCTGAGAATTTATACATGTCTATTCAGAGAGCACTGACCACAATACAAACTGCTCCTGGGTTATTTTCATTGCTTAAACCTAGACTTCAGTCTCTTTGTGTTGGTCATAATTAAAATAATCAAAATCATTTTATGAAACATTGCTTTTTTTTTTTTTACATAAATTTGTGTGTGTCTATTAGGAAGAAAGGTCAAGAGTACCTAAGTATAAGAACTATGTGTGTGAGTACCAAATATTTCAAATATGATATAAGATCGTCTATGGTATGCTTTTTGCAATGACTCTTCTGGATGGAAAATCCTGAATGAAACACCTCGATTTTCAGAAAAAAATTGCTTCCCTTGGCTCCCTTGACGCATTTTTCTTCCACTTCTCCTCTTCCTTCTGTGGGAACTCATTTTTCTGAAGCTCCTTTGCTGGATGCCCATTCTCCTCCCTTGTCATGACAGGGCTCTCCTTGGGCTTTATGCTCTAGACCAGGGGTCTCCAACTCCTGGGCCATGGACCAGTATTGGTCCATGGCTTGTTAAGAACTAGGCCACAGCAGGAGGTGAACAGCAGGCCCGGCAGTGAAGCTTCATCTGTATTTGCTGTCGTTCCCCGGCGTTAGCATCACTGCCTCAGCTCCACCTCAGATCATCAGGTATTTAGTTCCATCATAGCAGCACTGGTCTCTGGTACCAAAAAGGTGGGGGACCATTGCTCTAGAGGATGGCTCTTTGAAAAACCCACTTTAGTAATGGAAAGTCCAGACTGTGGCCAGATGCTTGGGTATGAAGCTTGAACTTTCCACTCAATAGCTATGTGACCTAGAGCAACTTAAACTTTCTGTGCCTTAGATTGCATATCTGTAAAATGAGGATAATGGTATCTTACAGGGTTGTCACGAAGATATATGTGAGCTAATAAAAAATATTTAGAATTTTGTTCTACACATAGGAAGTTCTCAGTAATGTTTATTGTTCTTTAAAAATTATTTTCTCCCCCTATTCTCCCTTGATATTCTCTCTGACCACTAAGGATGACAAATATTAATATTATATAGTTAGTTCCCAAGTCTCTATCTCAGGATCTGCTCTCCATTCAGAGAGCCACACCCATATTTCTAAGGGTCCTTTGGGCATCTTTGTCTTGATATCTAATTCACATTGACTTAATCTTCAAAGCACAGGCATTATATCCACACCCCAAAGCTATCTGCCCCCTTGCTTTTGTTGCTGTTACTCAGAGGCAGACTTAATCTTCTCCTCCACCCATTCAGTGTTAGTCACCAAGTCCTGCAAGAGCTACTTGAACAGGACCTTTCATAACTATAGTGCTCTCATGCTTGCCATCACCTCAGCTCGGCTATGCTTTTCTTCTTAATTCGACTCTACCTTTCCGCTGACATCAGCCTATTTCTAATACATATTTCCAGTCATGTCTTCTTCTGTTTAAATCTCTCCAGTGATTTTCCATTAACTCAAGAAACTGAATTTCAACTCCCCTCTCTGGCAGTCAAGGTCCATTCCAATAAAACTCCAACCATTCTAAGCTTACTGGAAATAATATGCCTGTATAGTAACTGTATTTACTGTTCCCTCTGTGTTTCTTCATGCTGTTCCCTTCACCTCAAAATCTTGTATTCTTCCCATTATCTGTGGTCAAACTATATTTTCCATTAAGGCAAATATCAAATGTTAGCTTCTTTTCAGATTTTCTTAAAATGATAAGATGCCTTCCTCTCTTGAACTTCCATGGAACTTTGCATTCATCTGTAGTATTTATCACACTCTGACTTGTCTCCTAGTCCTTGGCATGCTTCTTTTATCCCTCCTTCTAGATTGTAACTTCTTCAAAGGCACTTACTATATCCTTTAAAGCTTCAAATGGGATGAAATGAATGGCAATAATAGCACCAGGAATTAAGCTCATTTATTCTGCAAAGCAGCAGCCTGTTGTCAAATGCTAACACTCTCCCTCGCAGTCCTCATAAAAAGAATGGGCAAACATATAAATGCAGTGGCACACAAGAGGAACATACAGCGTGAGCAATTACGCCAATTCTGTTTATAGGAAGAACACAGCTGAGATAAACATGGAAGCAGATTATTTACCATCCACAGGTCTCATTGCCAAATTCTTCCATTTCTAAATTTTTCATTAGAGGAAATCAAGGAAAATAAACAAAAGTAGCCCTTGGGAAGAATCCGCATAATGGAAATAGCTCATTTATCAGCATGGCCTCAGAGAAATATTTCTTTTAACTGCATCTTTTGGGGCCAAACACTTGTGTTCATACACTCGGGCACACACACGCATACGCACCTTTTTAAAGGGGGTGTAGCCACACCAAACTTGGCCTTTGATGTGAAGGTGAAAAGGGCAGGTCCGGCAGGGGCCGCTTACCTTCAGGGCATCTTGAGTGTCATCCAGACAGTAGACTCGAATGCTGTACTCCAGAGAGGAGCAGCAGAGTGGCCCGAAGATGGCCAGCTTCAGGCGCTTCGCAGCAGCTTTGGTGGTGGACTGCCCGACCAGGGCGTAGGTGCTGAGATTCTCCGTGAGGAGGTGGCAGGCCTCTGCGTCCAGCTGAATGTAACAGGGGGTCGTGAAGTTTTCTTCTCCTACTACCACCACATCCTGCGAGACAAGAGGGAAGGGGCCATGGCTGAGTCACTGAGGACCCTGCTGTCACGGTGGCCACTGGTGGTGGGTGGAACGGGATCTCTTCTCCCGAGTTTTATTATTCTTTTCCCTGCTCTTTTTTTCTTTCTCAGGCTTTATTATATCTTTATGTCCATCTTCATCATTATCTCCTACACTTCCCTTGTCTTTATAGTGCTGACATTTTTATTTAGATGTCCTTTACTTAGCATGTTTTGATCTTTGAGAATCTACATAAAATTTCAAAAGAAATTCTGAATTATCCTTTTAACTTCATTATACCTGAGCTTATTCTCTGAGTTTCTGAGGATTTAATGTTTTTATCTCTAAATTTCTTACTAAATCCAAAAGTACTATTTTATTTCAATGACATTACAGCATAGCAGTTTTCCCCTCTAAAATTAAGGGTTTTGAAAAAAAAATGAGCAAAATTAAGGAATTATACTATACTACTTGGCCACATTCTTCCAAATTTACCCACCAATTACTTTCCGAAGCAACACACTTATTTTTCCTCAATAATCTGGGCTGAACTCTGAAAAGCACAATATGGCAACACCCATGGATTTTTTTCTGTTAATTTTCATGTAAGCTTTTAAACAGTCTATCCTTTTAAATTTTGGAAATATTTAGCAAGGGCTAAAAATAAGTGGAAGTGATGAATTTTATAAAAATAGTTACCAACTCCAATAGGTTTTGATTTATCCAAATGACTCAGACCACAGAGAAAAATCATCTGAAAGATCAAGCATAAAATCCAGAAGCCAAGGGTCACAATTCCACAAGCTTCTCAGGCAGTCAGATAATAAAATAGGTGAAGCAGGAAGGGCAAGAGACAGTAGGGAGTCGTGGAGACTGCGGTGAAGCAGAGCACAGACCTGTCTACGGAGCTCAGTCTCTGCTTGGCTTCAGCCCATCGTAGCTATGCTGGAACGCAGGCCCACTGAGCACAAAACCTTTACTTTTTCAAAACAAGTTGGAAGTTCCGATATTTATGTGAAATCTTCCAACTTTTCATTCATTCAGATTTAAAAGAAAATTTCACATGAGAGAAGTAAAATACATGTGTGCAGGATTCAGTCTCTGTGTTAGGCTACTTAATGTCTGCAGAGGCAGGAACCGTATGTACTTTGCTTCCCGCAGGGTTTCAGTGGGCCTGCCTTTTGGTGAGCAAATGGTTATTTGTCTGAAAACTAAATGAATGTTTCATCATAAATTGAGTCCCTGGGGCTGGACAAAGATATGAAAGAAGTAGCCCCTTAGGGTGGTTGGTTGTTTATCAGTTAGACCTTACAACATCATCTGAGTTCTAGTAAGAGCTGTATTTTCACAGCATCCATGAAATTGTTTCTTCGACTGAACCTGTGCCCAATGATATGATGAAGCACAAACTGAACCAGAAAGATAGATGCTCAGTACCTCTGCATTTATTCCGGTCAAAAGACATCTGGAAAGAAGCTGCTTTTTCTAGCAGAGTCAGTGCACGCCTCAAGCATCATCAAATGTTACAGAAAGTCTCCTAGACAACATGGTGAAGAATCAAGACGCCACATGTCTCTATCACAAGTATGAGTGATTTCATAAGCATTGCCCTTATCTCTCTACTCTCTCATCTCTTTCATTTATTTTATTCTTATTATTGATGTTATTATTACTCAAATTGTTATTAATATGCAAATTACCTAGACACAGAGAATTAGGGCAGTAGGCAGAGAATCATGCAAGCAATTTAGGGTCACTTGAGACTAAAACTTTGCAAAGTCTTTAAGATAAATCATTTAAAGTTTAATGGAGTTGAAGTTAAATTTGTTTAAGTCTGGTTTCAATTCAACATATAGTGTATCTCTGGACTTCAATCCTGGACTTTAGATCCTTTAGCGAAGAGTGATCTCTTCATGTGGCCAAGAAAAGAACATGTTCATAGAAAGGAAACTCCAGTTAATCCCCGGGGCTCCCTACTGCTCTTTTAACTCCAATGCTACGTTTTCTTAAAATATTAGGGGATTGAATCTTTATGTATATTTTTTTCCTCATTTTTTTCCCCTAAGAGAAAAATACCATAAGTAATCACAAAAATTATAACATACAGATTGGATACTTCTCTTTGCAATGATTATATAAAAATTCAGAGTAAGCTTTTAAAACTATTTGATATTTTTTGATAAACACATTTCTAAATATGCTTTCCTGAGAATAATCTAAAATGTGATACTTTCCTTGGCTATTTTCTATTTAAACAATAGATAGTGTTTATTCGAAGGATAATGAAAATATACAAAATTTTAAAAAGATTATTAGGTATAAAATCTTTGTAGCAAATATAACTGGGAATCTTTTTGCACTAACTGAAGGGTTCTGATGTCAAAAAGAGGGTATGCTTAAAGTGCTGTCTTTAAGAATCTGTGATGGCAACACCCATCGAGAGCCATGATGTCATGGGTGTTCTTCACTCTCGTGGAATTTACAAGATGCACCATTTCTGTTTTCCTAGGTTAAGTTCAGAAGAACTAGATTTTCAGTACTTATCTGCAAATAAGAGCCTATCCTTTTCTGACCCCGGTGCAATGTTTCTCTATCTCCTAATTTGAAATACATGCATACACACGTAAGCAAAGACACACACAAATCTGTGCATATTTCCCTTCCCAAGATCTAGTACGTATATTCCAAAAGAAAATTGTGTAAGATTCCTAAATGTACTTTTCTTATGCTTGACCATCATTTTCTTTGTGTCTATCAGTCAGTAGATAAAGCAATCAGCAAACTATCTATCCCTCTTCCTTCCTACCTCCTTCCCTCTTTCTCTCCTCCCTTTGTCCTTTCCTCTCTCTTTCTCCATTTTGAGTATAAGCTAAAGTCTATCCATGTTTTGCTTTGAAAAATAAAAGCATTCCCATGATTGCTCCTGCTTATTTGTAGGAATCGCTCCTGTGTTCCATCTTATTCCAACAGAATCTCACCTCCCACAGTCCCTGTGCTGCCTGGTTCTTGAGCTGTATCTTCCAGTCCTCGGTATTGGGATCTGCGCAGTGATGCATAGTGAGGATGACAGGGCGGGTCAGCAGGGCTCCTGGAGGCCCACAGCTCACCACAGGGGTCAAAAGTGTCTGAGTGTCTTCCATGGGTGGCCTGGGAGGAAAGCAGAGAACAACATCATTGACATTTTCATAGCATTTGTGTGTATGTACACTTTGAGATTTTATACCTAAAATTGAACAAATAATTTCTTCTTGGAGGTTTTTTTGGGGGAGGGGGGCGTAAAGGGGACAGTGGTGGTGAAGAGGCAGAACTACATAGGAAGACGTGTTCTTTACACCAAGACTTTGATCTTGTAAGACTTTATGATAAATAGTGGACCTGCCAACATCTCTTTGATCCCCTTCCCTCAGACATAGGTCTGCCTTTGGTAACTTCCTCTGAATTCATGTACAGGTACTTTCAGGATGGAATGAGAAAGAATAGAGTCCTTATGAGATCACATAATCATGTTTTCTGATAATACTTGTAATCGTGCTCACAGGATTTTAAATACTTTTGTGTTTGTTTGGATCTAACTTGAAAAATACTTAAAAAAAATGACTTCATAATAAGGACACCATAGATCTAAACTTCATCCAAATGATTTTCAGGAATAATTCAGGCTCTGTACAACAGATTCATTCTTTCAAATATTGCCAGACAGAACAAAGAACTGTATTTCTATAGCAATTTAAAAAGAAATCTCTCTACTCGTATACTTCATACTCTGAGAGTCTGGGTGTAAAGAACCTTAAAAATTCAAAAATCTTTTTTTCACATGTTTTAAAAAAAATTGCCTCCTTTCCCCAATAAGACTGTAATCAACAAGTAAATGAATAAATGAACCTGAGCTATAAGCTGGTATGGAGAAGTAGTCCCAAGGTGTTGAGTGAATTGCCCCAAACTCACGACGAACAGTACTAGTGCTGGGACTCCAACTAATGCTTTCTAAACAACAGTACTCAAAACTACTCTGTCAGATAGGATGGCTTAAGAAATCATAAAATCATAGAATTTTAGAGGTGGAAGGGCCCTCGGGGTCAACAGGCGCCACTCCTTCCAAAGCAGGAGCCTCTCTATAATACGCTGACATGTAGTTAGTGCTTTAGACACACCCCAAATTGTAGTCCACTACTACTGAGGGTCACCTCATCTATTATGGACTTGAATTTGCAAAACATTCTTACTTAGAATGAACCCAATCTGCCTTCCTGACACTTCTCCACATATCCTTGATCTACTTTCTCTCCACTTTGGCATAAAAGCCTTTCAAATATTTGGAGATTGTTATGATGTCTCTAAAACATCTTCCGTATTTCAGACTCAATTCCTGAATTTTTTAGACTTCAGCTAAAAGGGCATAGTTTCCATACCTCTCTTTATATTTCTATCTTCATTTTCATATAGATGTTTGTCTGTCTTCATTAAAGTGGGGTATATTGAAATGAGTGTAATACTCGAGTAGACAAAACAGAGGTAGTTCTATTTTCTTTGACTTGGAATATATAGTTTTATCAATGCCCTCAAAATTGTTGCCTTAGATCATTCTCAATCAATATTTATAAATATTATTCAGCAGGCTTGAGTTAGATGGGAAGATGGGGATAATTCGGTTAAGTATCTCCTTTATAAAATGAGGCAATGAAGCCCCAAGAAGGCTGAGCAATTTGTTAAAGCTAACCACTTTATGTATTCTTAACATGAAAGGCTCTTAGGCTAAGTCTCTATAGTTCTGTGGTTGCAATGATGGCTTTTGAACCTATGTACAGAAATTTATATTTAGCTATTTACTTTCACCTTAATAGTTTCAGGGAAAACTTCAGGTCATCTATTTCTTAACATTATATCTTTCCTCCAAATATTGGCTGTCTCTTCCAGTCTCTATCCTCCATAAATCTGATATGCCTGCCATTTATATTCTCATTCCAATTATTGATAACATTGTAACACAAGAATAGGGCAGAGACAGAGATCCTTTCAAGGACACCACTTGAAACCTCTCTCCAGTCTGACATCAATACTTTGAGTTATTTAGTTCAGTCAAATATAAATCCATTAAAAGGTACATCGTCCAGTTCAGATCTTTCCATTTCACTCACATGGGTATTATAGGGACATATAAAATTCCTTTATAATTGCAACAGCCACTTGAAATGGATTTTTCTGTAGTCTATCTATAGTTTATACATTAAATACTAGATAATATAAAAGTTAGCTTATATCTATGCCCTCACTTGATGAGGGCAATTGTCTAGCAGTTGCCTTGGAAGATGTGGATAGTGCTTGCCTCTGGAGCAAATGGCAAATATGTCTACCCCTCCATTATAAAGTACTCAGTTTTCCTAAACTCAGGAGTCCTTTCCTGGAATGCAACCACTGAGTGTGTAGATGTCATCTGGCTCTTTTTGTATCACTCTTTCAGGACTGCGGCTCAGGAGACTAGCACAAAAATGATGACATTCTAGATAATGTTATTGCTGTGAGCAATAAACTGTCCTTTGTCTCTGACCAGCAGTCTTGTGTCATGTATCAGCATCCACAAAACTGTGGCAACAAAATTGGTAGCTCACAAGCAAGGATAAATCTTAGAGATTCCTTAGTTTTGACAATTATTATAATCAGTTCTGAGAACTCACTTAAAACTTGGCATATTTTCCCCTTAATAAAACTTGGCTATCACTGCTTCTTCTCTCATTCTAAAATTTTTACTAGGATCTCACCAATCTATGGCTTTTCTTTCCTTCTATTCAGAAAGTCAAAACAATTTTTATCTCCCTTTAATCTTTTAATATAATCTCCATTCTCACTGAATAACAACACAGTTTTATTAAATCTAAAGTTACGGAAGTACTTGGAAATGTACTTTTATTTGGAATCTTAAGGTTGGCAGCTTGATAACTCATTACTACCCCCTTGGCCCCTCATTTTCATTTCCTCTTAACTTAGTTTTTCCTACTTCCTTCCAGTCTGAAATTCATTATCTTAGAACATAAGCGGAGTTTTGCTTGTATTGTATCATTGTTAATATAGTACACTAGCTGCCCTGAGCTTTTTTAATACTACTTTTCCGATTAGGGTTAAAAAAAGAAAAGCAATGATTACATTTTCCTGAGCCCTACTCTTACCTTTTAGTTACAAGTATACCTTGAAAAGTGAGCATTAAACTTTTAAGGAAGGAGACTAAAGTGGAATCCATTTCAAGTGGCCCTTGCAATAAAGTTGGGGGTTGGAAACATCTGTCTCTCAGTCTGCTGTTAGCAGCAGGTGCTTGAGGCAGAAGGAGAAGGGGTTCTTCTTATCACTGAGTTGGAGCAGAATGGAGAAGACTCCCCGCTGGGCTGGGGAGCTGTCAGACATGAGCTCTCCAAACACACCCCTGGCATGCAATATTGATGGGTGCCATTCTTAGAGAAGAGATAGCAAGAGAAGGAAGGGGCAGTAGGTGTCAAAAGAATTTATTAACCCAGTGAGGTGAAAAAACATAATGAATAGGGAAGTGGTAAAGTGGAATTCATAACAGGGAATGGAAAACAAAGAAGAAATAATGATAAGACTCTTCTTGTGTTTTCAAGACGAAAAGTGGTGTTGAAACTGCAAACATTTCCAAGCATTGATGGAAGTAGTGACTTAGAGATGGCTACAATTTAACTATTTGAAACCGAAAGTCAGAGTGTTTAAATTCACATTTTCTTTATTTATATAAAGGGAGAATATCAAAATAAACTGAAAATAGTAGAATATAAATATAAAAAATCTGATTCATGTTTTTGCAGAGAAGGTTTTGACTCCTTTAGGTCTCATGTGTTGTCTGAGCTATTTAAGCAAACAGTGTGTAAATATTAATTGCAGATGATATGGAAATGAACACAAAGCAAAAATTAGCTACAGAAGCAGCAATTAAGTAGAAATTCAGTAATGAGGAGCGATTAACATTTAAAGGCTTTTCAAAGCCCAACAATAATAATATCATGGTAAATGC
The DNA here is from genome assembly GCA_003508835.1 of Eonycteris spelaea. Classification (NCBI taxonomy): domain Eukaryota; kingdom Metazoa; phylum Chordata; class Mammalia; order Chiroptera; family Pteropodidae; genus Eonycteris; species Eonycteris spelaea. Next base: position 4,204,862 of record PUFA01000074.1, on the reverse strand, counting down.
TGGATGTGTTCTAAAGCCTATAGAACGAAGCTCTCAGAGAGTTTTCATTTCCTGTCAGAGAGATTTTCTCATCCTTTGCTTGCTGCTATCAGTGAGGAGAAATTCTCCTACATAGAAGTGCATAATTTACAACACTTTCACAAAAGCAATTGCATTTGCTGCTTGCGGCACACCTGTAAGGTAGTTAGAATAAGTATTTATGTTACCTCTTTTTTCAGAAGAGGAAACTGAAATCTGGAGATATTAACACACTCGCCTAAGGCTGCATAGCTAGTCCAGGCAAAACTAGATTTCAAACACAATCATTTGGTTTCTTTCACATAATGGTATATTTTGAGTTGCTTATCTGAGGTTCGGGCATTGAAAAAATTTGTCTGTGTGCTATATCAGTTTCGAAACTGCTTCTTCAAAAGAATCTGTCTCCATCCACCTTTGTGTCGAGGCAAGATGTCTTCTATTAACATGCACATCTTCCGTCAAGTCCCTCAGGATGACAATCCCACCCTAGGCTCAGCTGTCTTTTAAAGCACACGGTTTCAAATATATCTGGCAACTTGAAATATTTGCACTTAAGGTATCTGACAGGGATTATCTAACTCACTAGCTATCAAAAGCTCAATTGAGCAAAAAAAAATATTTATGGAAGCTGCTCTGAAAAGCATGCCACCATTTCCCTAGACAGGCCAAAATCTATCTCAGATTATGCCAGAACAGCTAAGTATTGTGCCCTAGACTGTGTTACTGAAGCCTTGTGAAATTATTTTACTGGCTATATACCAGGACCTAATACTATTTACTTACATTGAAGGACAGTAAAAGAAGCAGCTCTATCAAACTTATTGCTGTTTTTATTTTAAGAATGTCGTCCATTGTATTAACAAAATGTCTTCCTTATAAGGAACCACAGGAGAAATCATTGAGCTTCTTCTGGGCATATTTTTTCCTCATGGACACATGAACCTTGTAACTTACCATGTTCCCCTCTTGAAAGCTTCAAAATAGTGACCAATTATCAGGAAATATGCGGGGAATTATACCAAATATTTTATATTCTAACTGCTCACCTGACTATCTTATCTGTTCTAATCTTATTTTCCTTAGTGTTTATCTATATATTTAATTTTTTCCTCCCATTGAAAAGATAGTGGAGAACAGTGAGAGAAACACTGTGGAGAACAGTGAGAGAAAGATTTAGATACACCTGGACTCAGTCTCCTTTCCCCAAACCTTTACTCTTTTTACAGCTGTTCCTTAAAAGGAGGAATGTAGAACTCTACTTACAAGGATAATATCCTGAGTTTCACTGAGAAAAAATGTCAACTATTGTTCACAAGGTTGAACACAATATTTTTAAGTAAATTAAAATTTTCTGCTATTTGATTACCTACATAAAAGATTTTTGGCTTACTATCCTAACATCACTTCATTATTTACATTCATTGAACATACATGATAGTTTTAATTGCATCACCATGAATTTACACCTTCAACTCTTCCTACTGGGATTTTGTCCCCCAAAAATTTAAGTTATCCTTCTCATTCTTTATATTTTAATTTTAATAATACCTCTGTCAACTACTTCCTCCACCTAGAAACTCTCTTTACCTTTGATTTCTTTTCCTGTTACCCTTACAATCATTCAACCTTTCTTTTAAAATAATCATTTGAGTAGCCACTATGTTAAGAACCATATATGGTACAATTTCCTTATCTGCCATATTCTTGCATGTTCTATTTAGTTTTGCTTATCAAATACAAACCACAAATAGGAATATTTCCCAAAGTTTTGTTCGCAGTTTTCTTCTTTCTGCTTCTGCACTATTTCCCTGGGAGGATCCACTTTTCATCTGCCTCCCCAGCGTGAAACCCAAGTCCTCACTTGCACACACTGCCTGTATCTATCTTAGAACTTGTCCTTTCTCTCCTTGAACCAGTTGCTGTTTCTGGCCTCTTTCATTGCTCTCACACTTCTCACAGTCCCTAAGGCTTGATTCTTAAGTATACTTTTTTTTTTATATGTGTGTTTTTCATCTCTTCTAATAGTTATGAATACTTTTCCTTCTGAAATATGTTTCACCTTCCATCCTCCAAGCTCAGGCCTGGCTCTGTACCCTCTCCCTTCACACTTAGATTATTGCTACATACAGCCCAACTAGGTTCTCAGCCTTTGGGGGAATCTTTCTGTTTCCTCGACTGGTTCATCCCACACTCCATCACCTGGTCAATCTTTAAAAAGCACTGCTATTCTTGTATCACTTGGCTGCTCAGAGACTTTTCATGGCCCCTTATGATTTACTGAAAAAAAAAAAAAAGTTCTATTTACCTTTACATTTGGAATGTCTAAATTGATTTTTTGGCTTTTTGAGAAAACTACTAGGCAAGTACAGAACAGAGAAAGGCAAAATTAATGCTCATATCTTCAATTCAAACTGTTTTTCAGTAAGCAATGACAATGTGCAAAACTTCAGCCCGTGTGAGGCTCATTTTTTTTAACTGTTACTGTTACTGTTAGTTCTATTAATTGTAGAAATTGTATCCACAGAGGGAAACAGAGGCTTTGCAGTCTCTCCAGAGATCTATAAAGCAGGGCAGATAGAAATCACAAGCACAACCTTGCAGCTCTGCTCCCTTTGGTCAGAGACAGCTTGTCCCATCTCTGCAGCTCATTTAGGCTGCTCATCTGCCATTCAGTGCTTTCTCTTAGAGCATATTTGGTAACGACAAGGCCTCTCTTGTCACATTCACTATGCCACATGTAATTAAGTTCACGCCTCCCTTTAGACAGTTCACATCAGCAGATGACCAGCTGGATACCATCCAGCTGGATAAACACCCAGTTTGGGATACAATAAAAGGAATCAGACAGAAGGAAAATGGAGAAAAAAATAATCAGAATTTTCCTATAAATGCTTTGAAGTAACATTCATATCTCCTGATGTCCTCACAGTGTCTTCTCTGTAAGAAGTTCCCTCACACATCATGTAAAGATAGAAGGAGTCTTTAAGGAGCAATAGAAAGAAACTTTTCTGTTCCAGAATGCACCGTAAATAAGAAAGCAGGGGCTCGAGTTACACACTGGTGAGATGGAGGATGGATGACATGTGAGAGAGTGAGCAGAAGAGCTTCGTGGATGTGATAACTTGGGTGTGAATTCTGCCTTCTCTCAGTCATTAACTGTGAAGATTTGGCTGTGTGACTTAATTTCCCTGAGCTTAGTTTTTCATCTTTAAGGTGGAGCTCCTCGTAAGTTTCAGAGTAATAAAGAGGAATAAACAAAATTAAAAGTATACTGAATAAATGGTAGTTATGCTTTGTGTTATCACTATATCCTAAAACACATTCTTGACATCGTGTTCACAACAGAAAATGAGTGAAGAGAGGTCTTTGTCATTTATTTGAGACAGTTATCTTCTTGTGGTTGTTCCTTGTTTGGTGGTTCCTTGTGCTTATTTTCTTTTGAGATCTTGAGGTTTCTCTAGCTTCATTTTTATAAACAGAACTTCTTTGATGCACATTAAATTCAGTAGAACAATTTCCTCTGACCTAACGCCAAGTGGAAGGCATAGAAAAGAGGAATTTCCTTTTCTTTAGAGTCAAAGGCAGAGGCACCTAAAAGCAGAAATGTCTAGCTTTATCTATTTTCTGTTTTCTCTCTCTCATCTAAAATGTACAGTTATTCTGGTCAGGGTGCCAACTAAACTATGGGAAAGAAAACCATGGGAGGCAGGTGAATGCGCACATCTTTGAGCGTCAGCAGGCCCCTGCAGCAGCCTACTTTGGCTTGATCTTCAGCTCAAGATAGTGAAGATAAGATGGGAAATAAGAGTCCATGATCACCTCATTGCTTCTCAGCAAAAAGCAGCAGCCAATATTCATTTCTGTTTAAACAAATGTCCATGTTAGCAAAGGCCTTGAGAGATGGATGTACTTAGTTGCTAACCTCGACTCTGGACAAGAGAAAGAAGAAGAAAAAAATACAAAGGGATCTTGGAATTTGCCAGTCTTCATTTTTTGCTGCCGTAAAAGAAGGGCTCTGAGGGCCCATGAATGTTACTTTGCACTGAGAATGAAAAAATGAATACTTGATGTGAGTAAATACAAGCCTTTTAGTGATTTCCTTTTGCTCAAATTTAAGGCATGAATAATGTTCAAGAGATTTTCTTATTTTCTTAGACAGGCTAGGGTTTATGCAGGTGAAAGTACACCAGCTGAGGATAAAACATTCTGAGTCTTACAGATGATAAAATATCAGTATCTCCTCCTGAGAGCATGATAAAAGAGCTTTTCGGCTAGTGAAGAACAAGACTAAAAATGGATGTTTTTCTGAGGATGAGAAAGGGGAAGAGAAAAGGTACAATGCATTATAATGATAACCTAATTCTACATTTGTCACTAATGCTTTGCATTCAGAGCTCAGGGCTGAGGAGCTGATGCCTTTCCCCTTGGGATAAACAATGAAAGTTACATGTAAGGATCTTCAATTCAACATCTTTTATTTTAAGATCTCTGTTTACTTCAGAAGCATTAATCAGGCCTCTAAAGCACTATTTAAAGAGGCACTTTTTATGAGAACTGAACAAGAAATGCCGTATTTAGTTTGTTAGAGGCCAGACTGAAAATTGAATTAGGACTTCGGAACTCCTCTTGTTATTTTCACTTAAAATAACATAATCTTTATGATTATGACACATTTGAAACAGAACCTTTTGATTCAATTTAGTTTTAATCAACCCTACATCAATTTAGAAAGGCCCAGTATGGAACTGAGAGGTGGCAAACATAAGAAGGAAGCTGGTAACACTTAAGTTAGAGAGAGTCACAAAAAGAAGAGCCTGCAGGTGAGAGTAAAGTGCTTTGCTGAGGTGGAGGTTCCAGGTCAGGGATGAGGGGTTGTCTAATTCCTTGTAACCTTTAACCTTATAATGGGATGGAGCTGATGTCTCCGGGTCCACCCACCTATCTCTCTGGACAATCTATGGGTCATGTTTCTGGCCATTTGTTCAGCGAATACAGCCACAAGTCCACTTGGGAAGAGGCCTCTGGCCTTCCACCCATACTCAAGAACTGCAAAAGTGTCCGGAGTCTCAAAGACAAAGAGAAGTCAAGCTGACATTTTACATCTCTAGGGAAACCAGGGCATGCCAGAAGCAGGGCACTCGAGACAAAAATATGTAGGGTTTATTCTTTCTATTGTACAATTCTCCTCCAGGTCAGACATTGATAAAGTCAAGTGCACCAGAAAAAGCATATTTACCTCATATTTTCTTTCCTGTGTACAGTCACATACATTTCGTAGACTCTCCCTTGGGGAATGGCCCCAGCGGGAATCAGCAAGCTTACTCCTGAATAGCAAAAGAGAAAAGCAGTCATATAAGACCTAGGAACCAAAAGGAAACTTCACAGAATGCCTTTGAAGCAAGTGGAAAGGAATGAGGGGATTTCGCGGCCATGTAGCCATAGCCCGCTTTGTCTCTAAAGACGTGTAAATATTCATGGCGGCCCTGATTTCCTTCCTTATTGGCCTTATTTGTTACCACAGCTCCCTCTGAACAGTTATGGAATTACTTAAAGGAATGATGTAATTTTTTAAACTCTTGTTTTATTTAAGGAATAGACAGATGGTTCCACTGTTATTTTCCTTGTAAAAGGAAGGAAAAGCCAACAACTGCTCTTAAAATTTCAAACAGCTGTAATGCTGCATTGTTTCTAATTAAAAAAAAAAAATCCCCATAAGATTTAAAGTCAGCGAAATGCTAACTTCAATATCAAAAAAAATATTTTTGAAATATCTTGTTAGATCAGTGTTTCTGTAACAGACCAATAATTGATGAAGAACTTTCTTTCATCATACATAACTCCAGAAAGTGAACAATAGCTGTTAGTTTTAGTCACAGCAGGTCAAGTAGGTTTTTGCTTCATTGCTAATTAGTGCCGGTTTGTAGGACTATTGGATTGAACTGTATTCTAAGTTAACTGTTCCTACAGCAGTGGTTTGCAACATGAGCTTGTAGCCGAATCACCTGGAGGACTTGCTAAAACAGATTACCGGATCCTACTCTCAGAGTTTCTGATTTTATAGTTCCAACAAAACTATAAATTTTTGTGGCTCTAACAAGTTGCCAGGTGACAATGATGGTGGTCTGCGGACCACACTGTGAGAACCGCCCCGCACCATCACACTGTCATCTCACAGAGGAACTCAGGGTGGGCAGCAACTGGAAGATACGTGGCTCCACGATTTTACTCCAACGAATGTGGTTTATTTCAATTCGATAAAAATTCGTGGAGCATCATTGTGGGGATAGTGTGGAGAATTCCAAGAAGTAAAAGATAGTGTCGTTGTCTTTGAGTAGCTTTATAATTTCATTAGGAAGGAAATAGAATATGCCAAACGAGCACAGCGCAGTAAGGAAGCCTGCCCCACCACATCGAAATGGCTCAAGAATAAAGAATGGACGATTAAGGGGGAATAGTTATTCAAAGGCCTTTGTATAACTGAAAATGTTGAGTCACGACCTTCTGGAGAAGGAAAGTAATGTGAGTACTGTGGTGCCATGGGTAGTGATATATCACGCTTGTGTAGAGAATGGTTTGCTGAGGCACAGACTAGAAGCAGGAGGACCACACAGGAGGCCAGCAAGCCTCGGTATTTTTTTTTTCCCCCCAATGGGAACAATAAAATGTACCTTTATGTTTGTTATGAGGATGAAATGAAATTATAGATGTAAAGTCATAAAAATAAGGCCTGACACATAATAAGTAACTATTGTTACTGTATTAAATTTAAAAATATGTAAATCACCATTGCTTAGTACATAGAAAATATTTAATATATGCTAGCTCCCTCCTTTCCACTTGAGAAACCTACATAATAATTCATATATGAAAAAGTAACAGGTGTAGAAATGGGAAGGAAAGGTAGAATCCAGTGAATATTGTAAAAAAAAAAAACTGTCTTGGAAATGATACTTAAACAATGGAAGAACAATAGAGTATATTTTGATTTATTCATTTGTCAGAATATTAAAATATATTTAAAATAATGATTTTAAAGAGCTCATAATAACATGAGAATTAATCATGAAAAAGCATTTTATATAATGTATCATCTAAATGATGTAAAATACATAAAAAAGGAAAAGTAATAAGTATTTCATAAGTATTTCATATTTCAATTTATTAAAATATGCTTTTAAAGGTATGGGGTGAAAAACTGACAAGGCATTGAAATGGGGGACTGAATACGAGGAAGCGTCAAGACAAGTTCATGTTCAGACCAATTGGTTCTGTATATGACTTGGCTGTATGGCTATATATACATTATTTCTTTTCTAATGCTGCATGAAGATTTTAGGCCAATGAAATTGTTTCTTAGTGCTGTTTTGCAAAATACTCAGTCTCATCAAAAAGAGCTAAGGTGGGTTCATAGAGGACCGCATTACCCCTCTAATGACCCATAGTTTCCAAACTTATTACTACCATTGATTAAGAAATACAACTTTAATCGAACATTATCGATCACTAGCTTAAATTCATCATTGAAGACATTTATGAGGCTTATTCCATAGAATTAGATAACTAAATAATAAACTGAAAACTAAATAAGACTACAAAAGAACACATAATGAAGCTGTGATTCTAAATAGACATATCAGATGTAGGAGTGAGTCCCTTATAAATACCTCGAGGCTGTTACTCTGTGTAACAGAGTTAATAAATGAAGATTCAATATCTATGATGATGTCCTCTGATCATGTAAAATTAGTATTCTGAAGTATTGCTTCCTGCAGTAAATTGGAACCAAACCAACTGATATGTTTTCTAATTAATTTGTCCTTTTAAAGTGAGATGACAACTGCGAGAGCTTCTGGCTTGATGTTGCCTTCTGAAGCTCTGTTAAAAAGAAGGTCAATGACAGTTCTAAATTATACCTTGGCAGAAAGTTGTGAGCATAATATTCAGAGAGACGTGTTTTCAGAGTTGGTTGGAGGAAGATAAATGGTTTTGCTGATTTTGTCTGAAGTCATGTTGGTTTATGTTTAAAGTAGATTTGGGTTATATAGGCTACATTTAACTTTTTAAGCCCAGTGAAAACAAACAAATAAAAAAGATTTCAGTACAAAAATATGTTTTTAAGCTCTGTTGTTGCAATTTAAAACTTGTGGAATTACCTGAATTGGGAACAATAAGGTGACCCCCGAGAGAATTGAAGGTGCCAAATGCGGTACAGGATGGATCGGTCCTGCCTTGCTAGACCTCTGAATTCTTCAGGTTGAGGGCCTCGTTCTCCAGCAAGGATTGGGTCATCTGAGGGGACAGCTTTGATGCAAACTCAGAGAGGTCATCTTGGGGGTGACAGCACCTGAGTTGTTATACACTTTGATTTTCAGGTTAGGCAGTGGATCCAGAATTGGAGAGTTGGTCATTGGGATTTTGTCCGATACATCATGCAAAGCATAGACAGGTCCTCTGTACATGGCTGCAGCTGATGTGAGGTCTGGGGGTACTGCCAGGAGATCTGAGTCAGAAAGAGAAAGGAAGTCCACTTTCATTCTCCACTCAGGCAACTTACATCAGTCAGATTCCCTGACACTTTCTGAGTAAATAGGAAGCAAATCAGCGAACATTAAAGATGTATAGACTCTAAGGTTTTGCTGACAATCAGGCAATTAAGTAGCTAGGATCCATTTTATTGTTGGCTACAAATAAATAGACAAGTTCATTCTATGTCTTGCCTTTAAGTTACTCATTACTCCTAATGTTTTTAACAGTTTCAACAGCTTAAATTCATTGACAGTGATCTCTGCTAGGTGACTATAGGTAATTGTTTTTCTTATCTATGCTAATTTTGGGTTCACCTGTAGACCACTGTATTCATACCCATACAAGATGTCTTGTCAAAAGGGGAAAATAGGAGATTCAACAAATCAGTCAATCAATTCATGCACTCTTTTCAAAATAATAGTTACAAATGTGTTACAGAGAAACCTGTCAGAAAAAGAAAAAAAAAAGATTCATGCTCCTTGTCAATTCTCATTTGTTATGTGAATGAAGTTAATACAGTAATCAATAACGTACACCAATATTCGTGTCCTTGTGGAGCCCATGTTCTAGCTGAACTAGATGATTTCACTGATTTTGAAGCCACACAGGGAGACTGCTTACATGCATAAGTCAGAGGTGTGAAATGCAGTGTCAACTGACCTTGCCTTGCTGCCTTGATGTTCACAGGCTGAAAGCCTCCATTGAGTGCTGAAGAGTCAATAATATCAGACTCAAAGTCACGATGATTCTTTCGATACACAAATAGAGCCACAACTACAGAAATGGCCAGGCAAACAATCACAGCTATCACAACGCCAACATACAGAGCAACGTCGTCAGAATCAGGAGCAGCTAGACAGGAGAAGGAAACATTGGACCAACTGGTTAGAGAAATTTCCTGCAGTGCACATACATATTGCTATAATTTTTTTCACACATTTATTGCCTTTTTTATAGGTGAATTTCAAATTGATTTCAAAAGCTACATAAAACAACTGTTACCGTTCAATGGAAAATTATCTGATTTTTTTTCCTTTCTCACTCTGCATCTATCCACCAACTTATCTTTCTTCAATTAGGCAGCATAACAGATCATTTATTAAAAGGCATGAAAAGAAACTGGAGCTAAAATTATCCTTGACCCACAGGAGCAAAAAAATTATTACTAATTGTGGGTGGAGAGTTTGGAATTCACTGATAGTTCTTTAAAAACATAAAAAAAAAAACACTTTGTTAGAAATATCTGGCTTCTTCAGAATCTACATATTTATCAAACTAGAATATTTTCTTGAGTATCATTCCAAGTCATAAAATTACTTTCCATAAAGAAAGTGAGGAGTCTTCTGACTTTCCCCTAAATCAATGAAGGGGTGGGTGGGTGGGAAAGGTGTAACAAAGCAAAACAAATATTGGGAGCAAACAGGTTGGCTCTGAAAGGTGTGCTTTCAGAAGACCCGATCTGAGGAGCAGAGATTAATGCCATTAACTCCAAGCTTTTGATACAGACTCAGTATTACTTCTGAGAACCCTGAGCTTCTCATGGTCTCTTGTCAGACTTACATTCGAGCTGCCCATTACTGGAATGAAACATAGCTCGACGGTGTACTGAGTAAGATAAAGACCTGGTTCAGTGATCAGAAAAGTCAGACTATCCCAGAAAGCATTTAAGCATTTGACAAACAAAGTGTGCTATCAGTTGGGGTTCTGTTTCTGGGTAAAGCAAGAAGAAAATTCCTGTAAATGTTGCTTATTGTCTTCGTGGCATAGAACATGCTTTGATTCAACTGCAAAAGGTGATAGAAGCTGATAATTAAAACAAAATAAACGAAAGTAAACCTTTTCTGAATCCCATAAACATCTTTAAGTTTCTGTTTTTAGTTTTCTGTGAGCCACAAAAATTTTTTGCCAAATTAACTGAAGCTGCTTGGCTTACTGTAAAAGAAGTGTTTAAACAAGTACTTTAGGTGGTCAATGACAGCCTTTTTATGGTCAGTTTTATGTACATGTGCATTTTGAGGAAAGAGAATTTTCAAATTTGTACATTCCATGACCTTTTAAGAGGTGATTAACCACTACTCTCTCCTAAGGCTCACAGCGACAAAGTTTATATGGTGAAATGACTTGTCATTTAGATTGTCAGCGGCTCATGGGATCACTCACTCTCATGTAATGGTATCTTTGACATATTGACAATATAAAAGAATTCTTTGTTGGAAATCACTCCATCTCTTTTAATATTTTGTGTTTAAATGTAATGTATGCAAAAGGTTGTTTTTTTTTTCTTTTTAAACTACTGTCTTTCCCAAAGTTTCCCAAATATCCACTTTCCCAATAATCAAGTCAATATTGACAGATCATTTCAGAAAGCCAACGACATCTTAAACACTCTTGTTTGTGTGAGCACTGCTTTCAAAGTGCTGACTTCACTTTGCTGCTGTGTTTTACTTGAGGCTCTGCAATAGCATTCTGAACTCTGGTCAGAATACTATATCGAAATCCTTAATGTTTTATTTTACCAAGCTGTAATTACTGATTCAACATTCATGATTTCTAACTCAATAAATCTGCATTTTCTCATTCCTTTATGTTTTAGCATTTGAACCCTGCCCTTTATTTATATCAGCATATTTTATGATATGTTTTGTCAGCTACTGGGGCTGATAGATTTTAAAGCTGGCAGAGACTTGAAATGACCCTTTCTTCTCTTCAGCAGTGAAAATCTAATTTGTTTTTCATGTTAGAATACATTAGGCACCTATTTCTCGTGTGCACATCTGTGATCTAGAGAAAGGTAAACTTGAATTGGGGAAAAAAATGTTAAATGATTATTCAGCAACATAAAAACCAAACATCAAACTTACAAGAATATCCATATTCATTCTGGGTTCTCTGTTCGGTTGAAAGGGATAAATGAAACCTTGAAAAGAAACAAAAAATGAAACAAAAATAGGAACAAAATCAAATTAATGAGAGAAACAAAATGAGAAGCATGAAAAATGGTTAATTAAAAGAAAAGGAAAAGAATCTGTGGTCCTTTAAAATTCTCATTCAGTACAGAATTATGATTTTGCATCTCCTGTCTGCTCTGGAGTCTTAGTAAGAATTAATAAGCAGAAAGATTGAATTTCAGAGCAAAAACTGGTCTCGCGTCACTAACTTTGTACGTAAAGTCTTTCTTTTATTGAGCATAAACTCTAACGGGTCTAATTTATTTCAGACATCAAGGGTCATTAGCATAAGGAAAATCTTTTCTCCTTCTCCCTGCCATATGCTTTTATTCCCAGGACATATGCAGAAAGCCTCAAAACAGTTTTTTCCCCTTTTTATTTAATCATAACAGCTTGCTCTTGGCTTAATAGAACTAAAGAAGACCCATCATCATTGGTCAAAGGTTAAATACCCATTTACAGAGCTGAGCCAAGGCCACCTCTCCTGCTCAATCTCAAATTCACTTTTTGTTGTTGTTGTTGTTGTTTTCTGCCCTCTCCATGTAATAGGAATCCAGTGGGTTTTTGCTCAGGGACTGGGCAGTTTGTTAATGCAATGGAAACTGGATGCTTTTTATTTGAAATCACTCAAAAGTCAATAGGGCCTAGAGGTTATAAGGTTATTTAATTTAGGCCTTCAGAAGAATGGTGTAAATTGGGCAAAATAAAAACCTCATCTCAACAGTAAATGCAGAAATCAACTAGCTATTTTATTTTTCTTTCTGTTTAATATATTTCAAGGTAGGAAACTGAGAATAGCAATAGTAATAATAATTAACAAAAATAATGCGAAGTAGATTGGGAGAAAACATTTAAAAACATAGAACACAAACTTTTTGAAATGAAAAATCTATGGACATTATTAAAGTACAACTTACAACTGGCACCTGCGGTGTCCTCGTATTTAATATGCTGCAACATATGAATTAATCAAATGATCTGGCACCATTTGAATTAATCGAATGAAGGTGAATAAGAAGAATATAAATTAAACTTTCTTAGTGATACTCAAGGGCAAAATGTAGAGAATCTGTAAGAATCACAATTAATTGGTTTAAAATTCAAGGTGTCTAATGCTTTAATATTAAAGGTAACTATAAATCGTGCCTCAGGTAGATTTTTTGTAGTTTGCAGAACACTCAGTCCTTACAAGCTATTTACCTATTTGGGGGAACTAATTCTGGAGAAACATGTAATGCTCCCTTAATGAAAGAGAGGTTTGCTGCGGCACAGACAGGTTTGCTCTGAATTAATTTTTAATGCTTTATTTTAGAGCAATGATTGCAACCGACAATTCAGTTTTATAAATATTATATTTCTTATTCCAGTTGTCTGAATCTATGTATTAGGTTTGATTTTCATTTTTAAACACTTTTCTCTGGTAATAACCTTTTCCATTGTCTTCTCTCTGAACTCAATAAAAGGACACCTGGACATATACAGGCCCTATGGAAAAGGTTATTTATTTTGAAACCCAAGAATTAAGACAATACATGTTCACTGCTGGGAGACAGGTTTGGCTTGATGCTGTCATTTTGTTAGGGGTTGTCAAAAGATTATTTTTTTGCGCAGGTGAGAGCTGCTCAGAAATTAGAGCAAAATAGGATATTTGGGGATAGTCTGATGTTCACCATGAAAATTTTGATAAGAATCACAAGGGCCTGGAGTAAGCAGAAGAGGTTGGTTTATAAAGGGAGAAGCCTATTCTCCAGAGAGATAGAACATGATCTGAATTTTCTCCCTGTGGAAGCAGTTCTGGGTTTTCTTTGGCTTTTATTTCTACTTCCCAACAGAATCCCTGTTTCTTGACAAGAAGACCAAAGAATAATAAAAAAAAAATTTATAATTTGGTTTCAATCCTCAACTTTCTCATATTTATGTAGATCCGGATCACTCAAATAAATATTTTTTTGTTGTCCTTATTGTATTTATCTGCTGGAGCTTATATTTTATTCCATGCACAAAACTGGAATCCATTATTCATTCATTCATCCATTCATTATCTAACAATACTCTTGAACTGTATTATGTGCTGGATTCTATACTAGTCACAGGGGTACAATGACAAATGAGATGGAAAAAGTCCCTCTTTTAGTTTTAGTTTAACAGAAAATAAACAAGTAAAAAAATAAAAATAAAATCATTTCAAATGCTGAAAAATTTCTTTCAAAAAATAAAATAAATATATAATATTATTGGCGATAAAATGATGACCAACTTAGGAAATCAGCAAACAATTTTCTGTAGAAATGAATCTGCGTTGAAGTTTGAGAAACCAGAAAGAATTAGCCAAGCAAAATCAGGAAGGAACAATGTTCCATGAAGAGAGATAGTAAATGTAAGAATCCTGACATCGAAACAGAGTGGTTAGAGGGTAGTAAATGAGAGGGAAAAAGGACACCTGAGAGGGTGAGCAGCAGCCTGATCACGTATGCTGGTGGTCCATGACGAGGCATTTTGATTTTTTTTTTAAATGAAATGCAAATCCTGTGATCAAATGCAATTTTTAAGATCACTTTGGTTTCTCTATAGGTAATGGAGAGCAAAGGAAAAGCATTTTATGGATGGTTTCTTTAACACTTGGCTTGAGAGATGTCTATCAATAGGTATATCAATATATTTGATGAAATGTTTTCTTTGCATTTGAGGGTTTTTTTTTGGGGGGGGTGGGGAAGTCTCACTAGTAGTTATTCGTCCTAGCCAAAGAGGATCATTTGCAAAACTATTTTCCTATGTGGGAACATTTAAAACAGGCAATTTAAAACAGTATTCAATATATTTGCCAGTGGTTCAACACCCCAATTTACTCCATTAGGGAAACACTGATAAAAAGTTTTGGAAGGCAGCTCTGCAAAACTCTTTCCATCCTTTTCAAAACACTTCTGCAACTGTAGAATTAAGCATCAATTAGGAAGCTGGGAGTCAGAAAAGAAGGGGATTACTGTTCCTTCCCCTAAATAGCGGAACACAGAATCACTTTTCTAGAGTTTGTTTTTACACTTCTCCATGTGATCCATCTCTCACGGAACAGCAAGGGATATTTTCTTCAGCTAATGAGGTGACCTTGCTGAGAGTTGTCCTAGCAATAATGAAAATAACATCTCTAGCAGAACACAGTGCAAAATAATTGTTTTTAGTGTCACTGTCAATAGCCTGGTTCATAAGTTAGGGATTTCAGTTAACTTTCCTACTACTTGAAAGTAAAGCCACTGAAAAAGCACCACGGCTATTGGCTAAGACAGTGAAATTGAGTTTTTCAGTATTGTGGCCTTCATTTTGAATCCTAGCTCTGTCCCTTCTTTAACCATGAGAGCTGGGTTAAATTATTGCACTTCTCTAAGCATCGGTTTTCTAATCTGTGTAAGGGGATAGGAATAATCACTTCAATGTAGTTGTGGAGAGGATAAATGAGATTTGTAAAGTGCTAGTATATTGCAACCAATGAACAAATGACAACTATATCGATATCATTATGATGCACATTATAAGTACACTAAGATGCTGAGTTCTTAGGGGATTTTATTTGAAGAGTTGATGCAACCTATTATTTAATGAGTGACCTTTAGTTATTTCTGAGACAAGGAGTCTAGTGTGTCTTAGAAACCATGAGCAATATACTCTTCTGAGTCCCGTATATTCTTTCACCCTTTCCTTTTTAAGAGGTTTATTCCTGGCCTTTGTGGTTTCTGACAAAGATATAATGATATGTTTCAGAAGCAAATTTCCAGGACCAGAGTGCAACTTGATGCTAAAACGGTGTCTCAACCAGGTCTGGCGCCACTTCTAAAGAGGGTGTTTGGAAATGGGGAAGCGGAGGTGTTTTTCTGGCTGTTCTTATGATTAGGGGGTTATTTCTGGCATTTAGTGAGTGAGGGACAAGATTACTGAATATCCTGCAATGGGACGAATAGTCTTGCCATGAAAGAACTGTCTAGAACAAACGCTGCTCAGTCCTAACTTTCAAAGTTATCTCTATTGGACTGATAGAAAGAGCATGGACACTGGGCTTTGGGAAAGGTGCAGAACATGCCTCAGTAACTGCAGCTAAGGGAACTAACAGAGCCGTGCTTGTGCTATGGGATGCCTCACGTCCTATGGCATCTTTCCTTCTCTTCCTCCCTTCCCTCCCTCCTCCCTTCCTTCCTTCCTTCCTTCCTTCCTTCCTTCCTTTCTTCCTTTATTTTTATTTATTTACGGGAATTTCAAAGAACACATATTTTTCAATGGAGAGATTTTCCTGACCTAGGGAACAGGGATTGGAGGAACTTTGTGGGGAGAAACTTTAAGTGAAGACGTAAAAAGTTTGAAAACCAGAGCAAGAGTGGGCTCTCTTAAATAGTGAAACACTCCTTATGCCAGAAAGCCGTCTCATGATTGCTCAAAAGATCATTTTTCACAGGTTATCTAGTTCAACCTTTTACGAATGAGAAAATTAAGTCCCAAATCTGAGAAAGGATAATTTAAAGATACTGAAAATGTTGAGACTAAAATTTTGTTTGCACCCTCCTGAGAGTTTTGCATTGTCCACTCTGGGTGGTCGCATTCACATTTGTGTTGACTGTAGACCTAGATTTTCTGGCTGATGGTGGTAAAGTGACTTGAGGAAAAAGAATGACATTTTCTAATTTTCTCCAGGTCATCCTGTAGTCTAGAGGTGGGGTTGCCCATATTTTTCAGCTAATATCCAACTGTTATAAAAAATGAAGCCTATGCCCAAGTATCTTAAAAAGGAAAGAGGGCCTTCCTTGGTTTTATACTGAAGTAAATAACAACAATTTATCCTTAAGTACATGGCTCACAACTGCA
The DNA here is from genome assembly GCA_003508835.1 of Eonycteris spelaea. Classification (NCBI taxonomy): domain Eukaryota; kingdom Metazoa; phylum Chordata; class Mammalia; order Chiroptera; family Pteropodidae; genus Eonycteris; species Eonycteris spelaea. The sequence continues at coordinate 4,188,525 of PUFA01000074.1, read as the reverse complement.
CAGTAATATGCCTGAACTAGCCTGCTTGGTAGGTTTATATTTGGAAATCTCAGGAACCACACCACAAACCATATATAAACCTTCATTCCCCCAGTAAACATCAATTGCTTTGATTTTTTTCTTGGCTTTAAAAAAACTTCTTTTCCTACCCTATGGATGATAAGCGATAGTCAAAAATGATCATGATTTCATGATTAAATTTTTAAGAAAGATAATGCAAATTGCTCTTATGCCACAGATAATATTTTAATAGAAAAAAAATTATTAAGCAAATCTGTTGATGTGAGAATTGTCAGAACTTCTGAGCATCCCTGGACATTAAATTTCTCAAAACCAATCTATGCCCTTACTAACTTGCAGCCCCCCAGGATGTTGGAGCTAAAAGAGATCAGTGATTAGAATTTCTTAACTGTAACCTTTTGTATCTGCAGACTAAAGAGCAGGGGCATAGAATGGTAAAAGGACTTGTTTAATACCACAAAGCTGGTGGAACAGCAAAGACAAGGTCAGATCCCAGCTCTGGTAATTATTGTCTAGGCATTAATTAGTAGATTTAAATGAAGAGAGACAAGGAAATAATAGAAAAGGGCTTGATATGTTCATGGCTTACTTTGCAAGTCAGTGATTGAATGAGGCAATGCTAATTATTTCGACTAAAATACCTCTCCATTTGAAACATTATCATTGACATTCAGGAAAAAGTTAAAATAATAATGAGATTTTTGCCCTTAAATGAAACAAACAGTATCTTTTGTTTTCCAAACAGTATCTTTTGTTTCAAATGTTGGGTAAGCAAAGAGGTGCACCATACTTGGGGATATCTACTCTCTGTAACTAGAGAGCTATGCAGAATGACATAATTGTTAATGTATAATCATCACATTGTATTTGGCACAAAACCCTACAATAATAAATATTTAAAAGGGGAACATCATTTTCCTCAAATGATACCAACAGGAAAAAAGGAATAAACATTAATAATTGGAGGGACACTACCCATCAGAAGAAAATCACATTTTAAAGCAATAAACACTGATAACCAGTTGCTTCCACCATCCAATAGCCCACATGAAAAAAGGAATATTTTAAAATGAGACAGGTTGGGGGTTCATATGTTGATTCCAGCTCTACTTTAGCATGGGTGAGCTGTTTCAATTTTATGCCTCAGTTTCTTCTTTTGAAAGACAGAGAGCTGTTATTAAGCAATTATGAAAAGCTCTGTGTGTAAGGTTATTTTTTTTTGTAATTTTTGAGTTTTATTAAATTGAACTTGGTCAATTTTGCTTCAGCTTGGCCATATCTAACATAGTAGATGGGAGTCAGAGGCAATTTATGCCAGGGCCTAAAGTCAGGGCATTGAGGGGAAAGTGAATAAAATTAATATTACATCTGCAACTCCTTTAAAGTAAAATATATGTGATACAGTAATGTTTATGTTGAACAAAGTTTGAGAACCACGGAGCCAGATTTAAGGAACACCTAAAAGGAAAGTCTTTATTTATGTCAATGTCTAGAATTAAAACTCTCTGTCTTTAGATTAGCTATCAAATTCCTAGCCAAAAGGGAGATGGGTGGCGTTTATAAAGTGTTCCTGCTTGCCTTCAAGGTGTATTCATTACATTTCAATATGGAACTGCTTTAGTGACCTTAATACATAAATAGATTTTATGATATCGTGAGAATTAAATGAAATAGAGAATAATTCTTATATGGGGGTTAGAATGTAAATTATGAATATAACTCAATTATAGTTTATAAAAGCATTAAGTGTGTTTTATAAAAGTACATGTTTCTAAATCATCATGTTTTGGGTTAATTTTAGTCATATTTCGAAGTATACTACTACTTCAAAAGAGCTATCCCCTTTTTAATTATTTTAGCATTAGAATAATCTCCTGGCTGCTTGGTCTTTCTTTTTGCCAGTGACTTTACCCTAAACTGAAATATGTGATTTTTCTCACCCAGATTACATCTCTTCTGATGCAAATGTTTTTATTAAAAACCTAAAGGACCATTAAAATAAGCATGTCCAGGTTTTGTTTTTTCCTTTTAGATTCGTTCTTATCTAGCAAACCCATCAGGACTGTACTAATGAGGTCAAAGGTCAGATCTGTCAAAGACACTCAGGTCATTTATTATAATTTATCACTCTTCTGAGAGTTTTTTGTTGACAGGAGCTTAGGAATCTCCAAATAAATGAATGTATAAATTTTAGGACATGGCAACAAAAATTGAAAAGAACACTTGCTTATCACTGATGTTGGTTATCTAAATTGCTGTGGTAACTCAAGCCCCCAGCCTTCTTCACAGGACGGTTGGCTACTCTCACTAAACTGATCCACAGCTCTGTTTCTGACAGTAACAACCACACTGTCTGAAAATGAAGAGCAGGGAACTTGCCCCTCAGGATATAAAAGTCTTATCTCCTGACTCACAGTAAATGAAGAATAAATGTCTGAAAAAACTCAACAGTTGAGTAACATCAAACCCAAAGATCAGCTGCTCAAGTGTTTTTAAGGCAGTAGACTATACATCCCTCAATGTTCCTTAAGAAGAATAACAAACTATTAAATTCAAAAGCAATGGAATTATAAACCATGGTAGTAAAGACACCTGATAGAAAAATGACAGAGTCCTGAGAAGGCTGATTTCTAGCATACATCACTATATCTGCTGGATTTTTAGGCAAAAAGAAAACAATTGAAAGCCCTGGTCCTCCTTCTATGCGATCTTGAAGAGTCCCCACCTTACTGTGGTCATGAAAGGTGGCAGCTTTCCTGAACTCATAGGAGTTTCCTTTCCATCATAGAAGCTGAAGACCTTACATTTGTCCTCTCACACTAATCCATGTGGGGGCTCCATGGGTGTTCAGCAGGTCTCTGTGGGCTACAGTTTTCAACCACATCCCTGCTTTCAAAAGCAGGAAAATGTTTTACCAGAAAGAAAAAAAAAAAAAAAAGCAAAAGCAAACCACACTTATTACACCGGAGACAACAGAGCACTGTGTTGGGTAGCCAGTCCACATACAGAATATTTATTTGCCAGCTGGGACACTACGCACATCAAGGACTATACAAACACCTATGACATCACTTCTTCCAAACTATAGATAAAAGCACTCACTGTCTGACACTCACAATTATGCATTTCCAATCAAACTGTTGTGTTGACAAGAATTTCACTGGAAACTGACTGGCACCTTCTCAAATGCCTACTACAGTGGTTATAAACACATCATTTTAAAGTCAAGAAATGACTATTTGTAAGGTAAATTATTTCCTCACATTATGCACCTGGGATTCCGGGGGCCCTGGTATGCAGTGTGTACACACCACAATTTACACACAGAGTTCCGCCACTTCCTCTGTACGTGAGAATTAATGGAAGAGCTGTGTGACATGTAAATTTTTTAATGAGTAGAAAGTGCTAAATTTGCAGATTGCATAACATTTTAATTTCCCAAAGTCAGGAAGTTTACTGATGCAGACACATTCCCAGGCAGTTCTCGTTTGTAAACTGCAATTTTTAATTTGTCTACTGTGGCATAAACCCTCTTCAGCAAGGATTTAATTCTAAATTTAGATTGAACTGTTACATATTCCTGTGTGGGACTCCGAATCTTCAAATGGGATTAAAAACTAAAGTCCATAGGAATATCTTCAGTAATATAATATCTAATTCATAAATATATATAAAGCACCATTTCTGGATTAGGTCACACACATAGTTTTTGGATTGCTATTTTCAAAAGGAACAAGTAAGCATGGATTCAAACACTATGTGCCAACCATGGCAAAGTAGATATTACTACAAATTCATTATAGACACTATAAAAGTTAAAAGTTGTCAGGTCTTGGTAAGAAAATTGTATTTCAACATAAAAGGTAAAGAGGTACATATGCTTATTGGCTTAGCATTTTTGGAGATTGTCTTAAGTGTTTTTTCTTTTTTCTTCTTCTGTAATCTGTTGCCGTGTCTAGTGTCCTTCCTCGCTCCCTCTTGTTCTTTCTCACCAGAGCCATTTCATGTAAATCTTATTTCAAAACTATATGGCAAAACTAGGGGCTACTTTCATATAGTTTTAGAAATGATATAAAAAAATCTAAATACACAATGCAATGAATCTTCTATTACTGCCTTCTCAACAAGATACATTATTTTGTAGTATTTACAAGTATAAATAATTTAACTCTGTTATTAATGTTAAGTTTCTCGTATCAGACATATCAGACATATGTGTTTAGTTATTTTCAATAGTGAATACACTCGATGTCGTCTACCCTTTCTTGTTCAATGCAATTCATACCTTTTAGTGTACCAAAGGACTCTGGTTTTTTAAATTTTTAAAATAACAGTGTGCCTATAAACCAAAAATGTCCAACTTCTTCCTGGGACATTAAATGACTGATGGTTTTTAATTAATCTTTAATAACGCAGTTTGTGGAAAATTACACCAATTTCTGGAAGTTCTTATTTTGAATGTGGTGACTCCAGTGTCGAACTACTTTTTCAGGCCAACGACAGCATATCCAGTATAATATATACATGACGTATTACGCTTCATTATGGACTAATGTGTATAAATGGCCTAAAAAATTTAGTGGGCTTCTGAAAGTGCTTAAAGACCACGACCTTGTTTCACAAATGAAGTAACACAGCATCACACGATACATCCAATTTATCAGAGTTTAAGTATGTTTGCAAGTGTACATAACTGGGAAATCATGCAAAGCTCTAATTCAGTTTCAAATCTCCATGTCTTCAAAATCTTTTTGTACACACACTAGATTTACTGGCTATAAGTAACTCTTGACACCTAGACTTTTACAAAACTGATGCTTTATGCGAGCATTCTGTGCAACTTTTAATCCGTTCTAATTTGAATTAATGTGACAAAATTCCCAGGATGTGTCAGTGATTTCGCTACATTTCAAATCCCTAGAATCCTGCTTGCAAGATATGCAGTCGTTCCAGCCAATCTTCAACATCTCTTTTTCAAAAGTCATTTACGATCATAAACAGTAAAATCCTGAATGTGAAGAATATGGAGAATAGAATGCATATTGAAAAACAAAAGTAATTAGTTATAATTTCACAAGCATAAATGCATGAATTTCATTCCGGCTTACTCTTACATACTTATGATTAAATGTATCTATAAATCTACATTCCACTTTTTTCTGTTAAACCATGATAAATATTTTAGTGGCTATTTGATATTCCACCTATGGAAGTAGCATGTATTACTTAACCATTTCTCTAAAACTGGACTTTCAGATTTTTCATTTTTTACCATAAAATACAGAGAATATGATATATTTGACATATCTTTTTAGGTATTCATATTAATTCCTTAAAATGTATTCATTGAAGTAAAATTATGGGGTCAAAGGGTAAGAACACTTCTAAAGCTCTTACACATATTGTCAAGACATCACCTCCCTGAATAATTATAAAAATTTTTATTCTCATTAGCAAAATATAAGAGATTCCACTTTACTACATATTTGCTAACATTTAACATTATATTTTTAAAATATTAAATAATCTTGTAAGTCACCCTCAGAATCTTTCAAGATTTTCAGTTGGCATTGAGGAAACATTTGGATGTAAGACATCTTACACAAACAACTACTAGCCTGGTAAATAACTTAGAAAACTTATGATTAAAAATCCAATGGAAAATTAAACATTCTAAAAACTATAGAGTCTAAAAAAAGCAAAAATCTAAAAACTATGAGCAAACACAATCTCTAATATGTGTTACTTAGGCATAATGGGAAATGGAATGGAAATAAGAATGTTCTAATCTGATAGTCAAAACCATTAATTAGATATTTTAAAATAAAAATTGAACTGTATTGTAAGTTCCACTTCTTAACTTTCAATATTTCCCTATAATTATGACTTAAGCATGTCTCTCATAAACAGTATAAAACAGGATTTTTTCCCCACAATTTTGAATTTCTTTTAATAGGTAATTTAATTCATTTACATTATTATTCCTGGTATATGATGATCTCTGTTGTATACCACCTTATTTATTGTTTTCATTTACCACATATTTTCTTCTTTCTATTTTGTTCCTGTTCTGTCCTTAGAAATCTTATTTTGAATTTATACTTTCACATTTTATGTGTGTAGCCAGTATTAATATTTTAACTAGAACACTTGAATCAGTAAGGTCTAATGCAAATAGTATTATCGTTCTTTTCCTGAACAATATACGGAAATTAGAAAATTTTAATTTTGATTACATCTTCCCGTATTTTTACTGCTATCTATAATTTAATTTCATCTTATTTTTCAACTGCCTCTTAATTGGTTTCTCTTTTTTAAAAAGAATCAATTTTTATAGTTTTAGTAGTTTACTGTGAGAGTTTATGAGTAGTAAGCCTTCTCTTTCTTGATTGTCTGAAAATATTTTTAATTTTGCTCTCTTGAGTTATAAATTTTGGATTTTCTCATTTTATCCTTCATGTGTTTTAACCTCCCTTTTATGTAATCACTCACTTTATCTTTTTCCTCTGTATTCTGAGAAGTTTCATGAGCTCTATATTCTATTTTACTAATTTTCTCTTTAACTTTATCTAAAGTTCTCTCTGATCTGATCTGATTTTTAATCATCCACTGGGTTTTATTTTCAATCATCATTATAATTCTAGACATTCCATTTGATTTTCCCCAAATCTGTCTGCACTTTTACAATATTCTATTCTTTTATTTGTACTTATATTTCTTTTAAAAATAGTTTGTCTTCTTTGCTTTTATTATATAGTCTCATTCGGAATTCTCAGAGAGACTGTTATGATAGTGATAACTCACTTATTTATTATGTTGCTGACTCTCCCTATAGCATACTCTTCCCTTGGGTGATATGAAACTTTATATTATAAGCTCATTTTCAGGAGTGGGCTATTTTTATCATAGACCAATGCACTTGGGTTGTGAAAAAAACTCTAGAGAATAGCTTGCTCTCTGCTTCTGACGGTGTACCAGAAGTTTTACTAATTATGTAAATTACACATCTTCTGTTCTTTGCTCCCCATATTGTATATTAGGCTCCATACCAGAGCTGGGTGTAGGACTGTGGTTTTATTTAAGTGAAGATTTCATTCTTCTTTACTCTACCATGAATTTCCCTTCCCTAGGATGGTGGGTAAAATATTTCTAGTTGTTCATAGTGGCCGTGTTTGAGACCCAGCTCTACTCAGGGTTCTTGCTTTCACCTCTCAGTCTCAGGATTTTGCAAATCCAGGGCTTTTGCCTCTGTGCCAAAACTGAAACCCTAACTTCCAATCCCTACATACATGTCCAAGGAGGATTTATGTTACATCCTACATTCACAGTGCCCTGCTTGGTTATTCTGGTACTCACTCAGTTACCTCTCTAGATTTTAATTCCTGCTTCATTTCTGGCACTTGAAGATTTCCCATCTTTTTCTTGAACTTGATTCATTCCCCGCCCCTCTCTCATACACATTCCATATATGTGTGTATGTCTCTTAAGTTTTAATATTTTATCTAATATTTCTACATATCTTTAGTCAAAGATATTTGTAATTTTGTAATGAAGAAGGTAGTTAAGGAAGTAATGTGCCTGAATATGGTTGTTTTGAACAAGTCTGAATAAGCATTGATAGTAATATTTTCACATTGTATTGCTTTTAAGTGCCAATTTGACTTTTAAATACACTGTACTAATTATCTAGGTAACTGAATTCTACTGGCATTCATCATGAACTTGAATTTCTCCTACCTAGCAGTATATCTACATTTATATCAGAATCATTTGTAGATAATTTCAAGTGGGTGCAGTGTTGATTGCATACCTGGTGCAATGGTAAGTAGGCCAGCTTTATTTTGCGATAATATTGATAAAGAATTATTAATGCATCGAAGACACTAATTCTATTAAAGTAAATACACTTTAAGTGATAATTTCTAACCATCAATTGCAATTTTCTGGCTGCCTTTTTCAATCCCATTCTTTTTCTAATACCGACCCATTCCTCTTGCAAGCATGGTACTTTCACCAAAATAAAGGTCAAGAATAATACCTTTTCTTTGCAAGACTTTGGCAACAATATTATGCCAGAAATGCCCAGCTTACTGGTAAACAGAAACTATGGTTGACACTGTAAAATACTATAATTACACAGCACAGCAATATCTCTGTGGTTTTTATCATGGAGGAAATCAAAAGTACAAACTACAATTCACTGTTGTACTAGAGTAGATATAGGAGGGCAGATGGGAGAGTTTATTGACTTACTAGAGGCCATTACTATAGCAAATCAAAATTGTAAAATAAAATAGTTTTTTAACTGACTGATTTTAATCCAAACATTTGTGTTCCATCTTGCCGCATTGTATTCTTTGTTAAATAGGTGACTTTGGGAATTTTTAAATATGCACAATAGAAGCATTAGGCATTAAATCACCAAGAGTTGAAATATAATATTAAGAGAGGGAAAGAGAGGGGAAAAGGGAGTGAAGGAGTAAGGGGGGTTGGAAGGGAGAGAGGAGGGAGAAAAAGAGAGAGAGTAAGAGAGAGAAATTTCAAATATTGCTACTTTTCGATCACAAGAATCAATTTGTCAAACACTAAAAGGAAGAATACTAAATTATAAAAATGTTAAAAGAATAACTTCCATGTATTTTTATTTTAATTCTCACTCCAACTCATGCCTAGAACAAACCCTGTATCTCTGGATATATGGTTAGTAAAACAGCTGTATTCCTTTCGTTCTTGCATTTTAGATACAAACTGAGATGCACAGCAGCAGTCCCCAAATCACAACCAGAAGCTGTGCTTTGTACACTCAGCAGCAGCCAATTCTCAAAGGATGCAGCCTATCATAGGCAGAAAAATGAAAGGCCTTTGGATTTTTATCCTGTATCAGCAACATAATTACTTATTTGTATTTTAAGTAAGATTTATTTTTAAAGGTCCCTGTGTGCATAAACTCTGAAAAGGAAATAGAATTTCACAAATGGTGAAAATAAAATATTTTATTCTTAAATGACAAAAAAATGCTTCTACACCAATAAATTTAGTGTCTTGTATTGTGTAAGTAATGGTGATATGTTATTAGAAATGTCAACATTTGGCCGCCATTAGATAAGATCAAAGACAGTATGTTGTTTGATCCACTCATCTGTATAGGTGTGATTTCAGAACAACTCTTAGTAACTTAATTCATGGTCATGAAGGAGATAGTAGGTTTTTGCATTTAAGGGCTCTTCAATAAATGGGTAAGAGTTCACAGGTATGAAAACCAAACAACCATTTTTTTTAAGAAAACCAAAGGAATAAAGTATGAAAAATGGGGAATATATAGCTTAAGACACCCCTGATATTCCCAAGTCAATCTTCTACCCATTTTTAAAACCAATGCTTTTTTAAAAACATTATTTTTTTAAATAAACATTATAATTTCTACAAAATCCAGCGTTTTCAAGTTGTGAAGATGATCTTATTAAACATTTGTTGTAAATTGGTAAATCTACCTGCAGAAATGTTTTCTGTCCTTATATATATATTATACACCCCTAAAAACCCCATGGGTATTAGCTTGTTAACAGCTCTTTAGAAGTCATGTGACTCTATGAGATATTTAGGATGTCCTCTTGTGCACTCTAATAAAATCGGGTAGTGGTCCCCTGGTCTGGAAAGAATGACAGCACCTCTAGAAATGACTAAACCACTGTTTACTCATTGGAAAGTAATACTGTGCATGCCATTTGTTATATGGGCATAGTTATTATTCCTTCAGGTTCCTGAGAGTTTAGCTTTTTCAATTTGGAGAGAAAACAAGGATATTGGTATATCATTGTATTTGTTTTTGTTGTTCGAATAATTTTTAATTTCTATTATTTCCTTCAAAGAAATCCAAATGGTTAAATTTCAGACCTCCCCAGTTCTTTGCTCAGACTTACTCTGCATGCAAAGCCCATCGGTGCAGTTCTTGACTGTAAGACGAGACCGTCGCAGTCCTTGCCTCCGTTCTTGGGGGCTGGCGCCGTGCACTCCCTCCTGCGCCAGTGTGTGCACTCGGTCCCACAAGTAGACCACTTGCTCCAGGAGGTCCACCTGCCATCCACTGCCACAGAAAAAAACCCAGCATCGGGTCAAGGAAGAAGGAGCTTCTTTAGGGCATAAGAGCTCAGGTATAAAAACAAAACAAGACAAAACACAACACAACTGAAGAAAATGCCCCACTAAGAGGACTACATTCATTTCAACTACTGGAAGTAGAGCATGCTCTGCACACGGCTGGGCTCTGTGAACTCTCCTTCTGATCTGTGTGACTTTTCCTCACTGATAAAGCAAAAGAAGCTTATTGGGGCACACAGAAACCAAAGCTGCCACTCGGAGCTACATAAGAATAAATAGTGGTGGTGCCCCTTTTTCTATTAAAGGGCAAAATTCAGGGAATTCTTTTTAGCTCTTATATTCCTTCATGCACAGTGCCACGTGGGCAACTCAAGTAAATCTATGTGGGAATAATAAGAGGTTAGTAGAGTGGGGAAGAAATCTACCTATCTGCCCACACATCTATCTATCTATCTATCTATCTATCTATCTATCTATCTATCTATTATCAATCATCAATCATCTGTCTATTGTCATCTATCATCTATCTATCATCTATCCATCCATTCATCCATCCGTCCATCTATATCTAACATCTGCCTATCTATTATCTATGTCTTATATACTCTTTTTATTTTTTCATCCAGGCTGCTTGATTCTACTGAGATCTTCAATGCCTTTTTGAAAAGACTATATTATTTTCCATTTATTATTTGATGATTCCCTTCCATTATTTTGGCATATACATTTCTATTTTTATTTAAAAAATATTTTTAGTCACATTACTATTTTTGTTTTTGTTGTAATTCCATCATTTAGATTTGACTCACTTTCTTCCTAATTTTTGTGGCTGGCTTATCAATAGTGTTAATGATAATGAGCTGATATATGTTTATTTTAAAAGGACACAACTCGATCCCAGTTTGAAAAAAAATATATAATAAATTTCATTAAGGTCATATTTTAAAATATATTCTTTAAAGTTCTTGTATAAATAGAATAAAAATATTGATGAGTTAATTTTATAAAATTTTCCCTGAAATACATAAACAATTATTATTTTCTAGAATTCAATGTAAAACAATATATCATTTATTGAACATCTGATATACCTAGGATTTTATACCTGCACCTTTATAGAAATTATATCAATTTTAATAGTCTATTATGTGATTTGATATTCAAATCATTGTGTAAATATATTATATACAGAGATATAAACATGCCCACGTGAAAAAAAATGATGAAATCATTAATACTTGGATCATATAGCATTTAAAGCTGGCTCTACGAGCAGCCCCTAGTGATCTGGAGAAAAGGCTTTTGCTTTGACCTAGACCATCCCAAAGCTCATTCTTAATTGTGGAAGTCAATATCAAGAGAAAATATAACAGAATACAAGATAAAATACTGAAATTCTAAGCCTAGCTAAGAATCAAAATTTGTTCCATAAACAAAAGTTCTCAAAGGGTTCAGTGTGGGATACTGTTTTGATATTTGCAAATCAACACAGGAATAGAAAATATATATTACATTTTTTCTTTAGTTCATTTCTTCAACCCTAAAGAATAAACCAGACAAAAATTAGGCAAAATAAAAGAAAGTAAGAAGAGTATGTATCTAAATTGGCAATATAACAACTACCTCAATAAAGTGCACAAAATTTATTTCAAATTTATTTCAAAATAATTTTAGCTTAACTTTTCAATTTATTGTACAATTAGGCATTTTAGTGGGTTTGGTTTTGATTTTGGTAGATATTAACTTCAGTTTACCTAGGGAAAGAGCTGGCAACAATATGAAATAGCACAGAAAGATGCTCAGAGGCAGAGGAATGCAATTTTGGTATAGGCACTACTGCAAATAACTCACAAAATAGGTGACAACATGTACAGATAGTAAAGAGCTGACTGCATTGTATTTTCAAAATCCATTAGCTTATGTGTCACAAAGCTTACACTTCCTTTTAATTCATTCCAAATGTTTGATTTGCCCTCGCCCATAAACTGACACCAAATATCAAATATTTCAGTCCAAAACATTTTCTAAATTTCAGCTCCAATTAATTTCTATGGCTCTCTGAAGATCAAGGGTTGTTATTCCTAAAATGTGTGGCTTTCAATGCTGCTCAAATCCCTTGAATTATAGAGTTTGAAATCTTGGATCCACCATAAGTGTTTAATCTCTTGTTTTATACTCTTTTGCATGTTTAGGTAATAAAGTTAAGTAGTCTTTTGGGAGAAAATACTTGATTTCCAAGCAATATAAGCATTGAATTTAAATAATGTTTATACCATTCAGATAAAAAATAAAGCTTTGTATATATCTCTTAAAACATATTTCTAGAATGGTAGGAGACATTTGGAATGAAAGCACTGGATTGTTTACCTGGACATAATGTGGTACAGGCTATTTTCTGCACACTCTGCCCTTCACAGAAGGCACCTCCATTAAGTGGTGCTGGGTTGGTGCAGGTCCTCGTGCGTTTCTGATACCCTCGTCCACAGCGGCTATTACACACAGACCACTCTGTCCAGGTGGACCAGCCACCATTTACTGAAAGGGGGTAAATAATGAAATGTGGATTAAATGTATGAGCATGCACACACAGACAGACACACAAACCATACACAACAGATAAAAAATTATCTCCCAAGTGATCATAAAAAAATCTAACATTTCAAAACTAAAAGAGACATTGAACATTATTTCATTCATAGTTTTATTGCAGAGCTGAAGAATCTAAGCAAAGAAATAAATAAAATGAATTACCAACATTTACTAACTTACTCAGAAAAGTAAATAGGACTGTGCTCTCTTTTCCTTGGCCAGTGTTCTTTAAAAAAAAAAAAAAAAAAGTACATCCCCTTACTAGCCAAGCTCCAAAAATTACTTTTGACAGCTTATCTCAAATAATAAATGTTTATATCTTATGCCAAGGCTGTAAGTGGATCTGAAACATGAGAACTGAATAAACTCATCTACCCCCTTTTTAACAGATGATTGATTTTTTTTTTAGCATATATAAACTTTATAACCTTTTAAGGATTTGTAGTTAGTTTTATTAACTAACCATTGAATCTGGTTAAAAAATAAAGTCTTATATTGCTGGATTTTTAACTAATTGAGTAGCTATTTGATTAATTTTGCAATTAGTTGATGTCATTGAAATGGACACCTATTTTGTGTATAAAGGCTAATTACAGTGTTTAATGGTGATGTTAGTATTGTGTTCACTATTTACTCATGGAGATCTCACTCTATCAAATACTCTGATATATTTTATACTCCAGTAATGTGAGTGTATGAAACTATTGTAATTAAGCAATTTCTAACAAAATTTGATAGTAGTTAAGACTTGACGCAACTAGTATATACATATGCCTCCTGATAGTAAAAAGTGTTAACCATTCAAGTAACACAAACTTTCTATGTGCACATCATATGCCCACATCCCCTTTTCTAGAAACCTGTGCAATATGGAATAATCATGAATGTGTTATATATACAGACTAAGATGGGTATTTTCACAGCAGTTATTTTTTACATAGAAATAACTGAAAATAACTATAATGTTCAGCAATAGGAAAATGGTAAGGTGAACCATGTATTTCATGTGATTGAATTCTAAGCAGCCATTAAAAATGATGCTGAAGAAGTATATTTAATAATAGGTGAATATTCTAACATGTTTTAAGTAAAAAAATGGATTTATATTCTTTCTTTTAAAATCCTATCTATGCATAGAAAATAGTAGTATATAAATCACTCTTTTTAAAACTATCTCTGACAAGTTGGCAAGGTTATAGGTATTTTCTTTTTTCGCCATTTCTGTGCTTCCCAAATTTTCTGTATTAGATCTATATTTGCAATCTAAAAACAACAATAACAAAAATGAATATATATAACTGACTCAAAAATGAAATACTGGGTATATGTATATGTTTTTCTGTGGACTAGATGTATATGTTTTTCTGGTGAGCTCAATCTGTGAACCTTGGACAACGTATTTTATGAGGCCATGAAAAGGACAAGCAGATGGCTGCTAGGTAGAGTCTCAGTCTCACAAAAAGCAACTTAATCCGTTCAATCTGAAAAAACTCCGAATACTGTGAAATTGTCAATATAAATTACTTACTAAAATATTGGCAAGCCAATATTTGGAGTTATAGTCTACATGTATTGCTCTACTAGGATTTTAATGGGAAATGAATAATCATAAACTTTTAGAGAAAAAAAGTTTTTGAAGATTCTAGGCTTATTTCCTCATTTTATGAAGAAAGTGGCAAGGACCCTGAGCATCCTGATTAAATGACCAATTGAAGGTCAGTTACTGGTAGAACTAGGCCTGGAACATAAGACTCCTGACCCCTGGCCCAATGTTGTCTTTTGAAATTAAAATGCTTGCTACTTATGTTTGATCCTTCTGAAGACAATGTTTGGCTTGTAATTATTGATTTCTTGTGATTTTTTATTGTAATTATTGGATATGGAAAGTTTGCTATACATAAGAAAGGAGATTTGCCTGTGTATTAAACATCTACATAACATATCTATACAGAGTCTGCCTTCATTAGTTATTTATAATTGGTAATGTGCTGTGATGTGCCCTATTTCTCTTTTGTATTTTCAATGCTGTTAAGTCATCAGTTTAGAAAAAGACAAAAAGTAGGAAACATTTCATTGTGACCTAAGAAAGGCAATTGCTTATGATTCAACATAGCCAGTATCTGACTAGGAAATTACACCTCAGAGTATTCAGAGGACTAAAAATATATAGTATGCATCTCTCCTGCGATGAAAATGACAGTTTTAAAGTGTCACTGCATTCAGCCTTTGGAACTGCACAGTGGTTTCTGTTCTCATAACTCCTACCACATGAGGACACATATATCTGAATAGTATTACCTGCTGTAAGTCAGTACCATGAGCCAGATACTTACTAGTGATTATCACTCCTTCAGTCATCCAGACACTAAGGCCTTTGAAATATATTTAACACTGAAACAGCCATTAAAATTTTCTTTGCATTCTAAATAAAAGCCATATCATTCTGTAGGTGGTATAACCTCAAAATCCTTCCCAGGGTTGCTCAGTTTCCTCTGAGACAAAACCTCATCGAGGATATGAAGACCTACTATGTTTCTAAACTGTGAGAAATACATAAATGTACAGAGCTGTCTCTTAATCCATAAAGGAATTTAAAAATTAGCTGGAGAAATGGAACCACTCATGAAATGACTAAAAATCCACTGAGTTCTAAACCATACTGGGGCATAAAACATTGTATGCCACAGCAAAATTAAGTGGGAAATTGTTTACTAGTTCTGAAGAGATGATAGGCTTGGAGATGAGATAGATTAGAAAGGGCCAGAGAGTTGGAGGGCAGATTCCTGAAGAAGTCATTATGTTGAACCTTGCCACATGGTTAGGATTAGGGCCACTTGGGGATGGCAGTGCTTGTCTTCACTCTGAATGCCCCTGATGGTGCGTAAAGCAAGGTCTAGGAAGTTGAAGTTAATCTGATGTGTTTGGGGAACATGTCAGCTCCAGTTTACCTGAAGGTCTGCAAATACTGGACTGAACCGAGGCCCACAGAAGTAGTAGCAGGCTGCTTTAAGCATCTTCATCTCCAAAGTCCCTTTAGATCTCAGTGGTCCAGGATGGAGAGGGGAGGACTTAGGGAAGTAGGACCATCTACTGACACTTAGGTAGATTCCTTTCACTTCCCTATGAACTGACTGACAAAGGGCTAGGAATTTCCAAGTCTATCTTTATATGAGTAATAGGCAAGCAGTGAAACTTCACTGTCCACGTGAGAAGCTAGAATAGAGAAGCAATGGGCATTAAAGGGGACCTCTTCTTGTATTTTAAAATTAAAAAGAGAAGCTGCAGTTTGACATGAACTAACTAAGACCCCAAAAGCTCACTCACCATAGACGATGACAGTTGCTGTTGTACTTTTCCTCTTGGCAACAATGTTTTTGGCAACACAAGTATAGTTTGCAGTATCCGAGAGGCGGGCCTGCTTGATGATGAGGTTGTGATCAATAGTAATATAAAAATTCCGATCTTCAACAGGATCAATTATGTCTTCATTTTTCAACCATTCCACCTAAAGATGCACAAGAGAAATACATATTCCTCAGTATGGATCCCTTAATGGCTGGTTGTCTAACTTGGGTTTTGCAATATGCATAACATTGCTCCATGCTATGAACTTCTGCAAACTGGGAGGAAGTAACTTTCTGAGGTCATGTGAAGTATCACTTACCTGCCAAACATGCTGATTCTATCTGTGCTATGCTATTCTCAAATGTCAATGAACCCACTGGGAAATACAGTGTTCAAGTTGTTTTCACTTTGCCCTGTAGGCAGGAACAGGGAATGTGCACTGCCAAGTTCAGAACGCAACCAGAAATAACAGGCTACACATTTCGAATGGAACTCAAACCTTTTGTTATTTGATTTGTTTACTCTTCATAATGTACCTGCTGCTTTTCAGTAAAGAGTATAAGAACTATTTAAAAGGCTCGAAAGGCATCTCACACATCATGCAGCTCTAATAAAACAACATTTAAATGATTTACATGTAGCCTTGCTGAAACATATGGATTAAATTTCCCTGAAAATGCATTTACTATAAAATGCAGTAAACACGTATTTGGAGATGCAACTAAGCTAAAACACTTGGCAGAAAAAAAGGTTTTCTACCAACTCTCCATCTAACCCAAACAGCATGTAAGTCATACTCAAATCTCTCCTTTTGTATATTGCTAACATTAAATTTTTAGCTAGTGGTTTTCTTCTGGGGAACCTGACCTAAAACTTCTTTTTTTTTCTATGTAAATAATATCAATTTAGAAATAGCAATGTGATCCCTACAGATGAAAGAAAAAAAAGATATAGCTGTATAAGCTGTCTTTATGAGGAAGGATGAACTCTTTCTTGTCCTGTACCTCTTCTTATTTTTTCTTCTGCACATTTTTTTTTTCCATAAAGCAAAACAACATTGATATTTACCACACTTAAACTTTTCTTTTGCATTAGTGTGGATGTGGATACAGGTAACCTTTAGTGGTAGGGAGTCAATAGTGTTGCCATTTTCAAAATCTTAAGGAGCTTCTCTGGCACCACAAGAGGTCTGGAAATTAATCTCTAAATCTGTCAGTGGGCTTGACTTTGCACAGCTCTAAATTAAATCTAATGCAGGACTCTAAAATAATGCTTCTCTAATCCATACGAGACGCCACAATTTAAAGAGAAAAACAGAAACCAATGACAATTCTGAAATCAATGTATAAGGAAGTAGATAAGAGCAACTATTTGTAATAATGCAAATTTTGAAATAGGTGACCATTCTTGGTATTTACACTAATGGAAGTAAGAAAGAGAATGGAATCCATCTAAAACAGTGGCATTTTAAAGCAAGCATTATGTTTTTAAATACAGACAGCACATTCAATCAGAGCCATGCTTGGTATATTTGATCAGATACACATACCCACTTGACCTTGATTTTCTCAAAACAGGGCCCTATGTGTGTGGTAATATGATCCTGCTAGACGTGTACGAGGGAAGGTAGGAAAACTCAGACTGTTGGAAATTTGCTTGATAGTAATGGAAAGCTGATACTAATATATATTTTTTAATCTAATCTTTACCTAGGTTATCTATGCCATTCTAAAGAAAGCCTTCTCTTTATAGAAGGCAGTCGGGTTCCTCTGAGCTGGTCTTGGTCTCTTCCAATTGTGTGTGTGTGTGTGTGTGTGTGTGTATGTGTGTGTGTGTCTGTTTTCTCTGTGTACTTTTTTCCAGGATCCATACCTGCTACTTTTCTTTGAAAGGTGGCCCTCAGGCTCCTGGACTCTTCCTGGAGGTGCCTAGGGGTTCACAGTCTTCCTTACAGCTTCTCCCTTTGCATTGTCTCACAGGGTATGTCAGGATCTGAGCTGTTACTGTCCAGAGTTCCCTGTAAGGATTAGGCTGAAGCTGCTTCCTTGAGATTTAGCCTGAATTCACACTCTTTCTGGGCTTCTATTTTTCTCTCCGGCTTGCTCCACCCACCTTTGAGACTCTCCACTTGGATTCACACCTTGGCTTTATGATTTACTTCTGGAGAGTCTGCCCTAACTCATGACTGCTCAAAACCAGGATTTCTTCTATGTATATAATGTCCATTAACAACAGTATGGTTAGCCTAATCATAAATGACATAAAGACATCCCAAAGGATATTGCAAATGACTTGTTTATATGAAGAGTACATTACATGGAAGAAAGAGAGCAATAGGAACAGTTGACAAAAGATTTAAAAAGACTTACATGATTACTGGGTATGTGGTCTTCACTTTCTTATACATGACTTAGCATGTCTTGGGTGTCTCTCACCAACCTTGGAGCTTCAAACACCCCTGAGGAGCCCCAGTGTTGGGGAGGCCCATGGGCTCTGCGGGGTGGGGGCGCACTGATCTCCACCTCAAACAGCTTTATACAGAGAAACTCCTATTTGGTCAGTTTTCCACACTAAGCTCACTTTTTTGCCTTTGACTGAAGGAACCAAGGGTTCTACCAGACGTAGAAATGAAGAGAGGATCCAAGGACTTCTTCAACTTCTAGCAAGCCCCTGCCCCCCAGTTCCTACTCCCAGGCATGCCACAAGGCCCTGCTTTGAAACCATTATCTCCACCAGAAGCTCAGGTCCAGATGGCAGGTCATTGTTCCCTCCTGAACCAAAAAGAATCCTCATCCTGCTCTTTGTATCTCCATCACCCACCCTCCAAAAGTCTCAAAACCTTTCCACACTGCCTTGGAATAGAGCAGCAAGATCCTCTAACATTTCTATGTCTTTTTAGATTGTTTTCTCCACTTTTCTCTCACAAAACCTAGCTCTTCATGATGCTACTGTTTCTTCTGGAATCTCCTCAAATGGGGAATATTTGACTTCCAAAATCCAACATACCACTGGGCCTGGGGTCCAGTAAGTGTTCTCCTTGTTTTGCATTGTCTGTTCCAGACCATTTTCTCCAAAGAAATTTGCTTTAAATCTCATGTCATTGTATTTTGTCACCAAATTCTGATATTTTTGTAGTTATCTACAGACCTCTGGGCTCACAGTCATTTTATCCAGCACATAATTTCTGATGATTTTATAATCAAAAGATGACACTCAACATCTTGGCTCCTCAGTTCCATAACCTTCCTTCCTGCAATGATCTTGACCTCTAATTATGCAAATGCCAGAAAACCTCTGGCCTCACTCACACTCATAGTTCTAGGCCAAATAACTTGGAGAACATTTATAATATATCTATTCTAAATCTAACCCAGAGAAACTCTGATTTACTGGTCCAGACTGGTCTAGCATCAATATTTTCTACAGTCCTCAAGGGGCTGTGGTTTACTGCTAGGATCAAGAAATACCAATCCAGACCATTGTTTTTTTAAATGAGATCTTTGGACCAAGAACATCTCTGTCACCTGGAAACACCATAGACATGCAGAATCTCACGCTCTGCCACCTAGATTTACTGAGTCAAAGTGTGTGTCATAATGTGCACATTAAAGTTTTTAGCAGCACTGACCTACCTCTTGTCTTTACCTTTAATTGTATCCCCTCCATAAACTCAGTTTCTATCATCCCGTCTTTTACCGTTTTCTTTCCCGCGCATCCTCTCTAAGGCCCCTATTTCAACAAACGTGCAACAGGACCCATAACCTATTGAATTTACCAACCTTATCTCTCATCCCTCTCATGTCCCCTCTTCCGTTTTACCAAGTGTAAATCCCAATGTCTGACTTTATCAACAGTCCCTTGCATTATACCCTCAACCCTCTCATCCTTCTCTCACTTCAGGGTGCTCACTTGGTCACTCTTCCTCTATACCACTTCCTTTGTATCCTTGCACTGGAACAGCCATATTTAGTGGGGTCATCTTAAATTTATGACAGAACTCAACTTGGCCATTAATTCTGCTCAAAAATCATACTATATTTTTATTGTCTGTTCATTGCCCTGCACTCCTAGATAGCTATTTCATACTTTCTTCTCTCTCCTTAGGTACTACCTCACTCCCTAGCCTCACTTTCAGCTGATCATCAAGATTTCTACATTTCTGAGAGAACTGACAATCATGAGACAACTTCCCAAGCTCTTGCTATGTGCCTACCCATGCTGTTCTGTACCTCTGTCTTGTTACTGGTCAGCTCTCTGTGCTCCTATCTGTCACTTTGCATTTGTGTTCTGCATTCTATTTCTTTTCTCTTATTCAAGGGTGAGTCCCAGCAATTCTCTCTCTCTTAAATCATTCATTTTCCCTCTCCACTGAATCATTTCCATCAGACATGCAGTTATTTTTTGCTACTTAAAACAGAATCCCGTCCCACTCATTTCTGCCTCTAGTCACCCTCTGATTTCACTGCTCACCTCACAAAACATCTTGGAATTGTTGTTTGTATTCTCTCTTTCCAATTCCTCTCCTCATCATCTTTTCTGAACTTGTACTAATCTGCCTCCACCTTTCCCCAGAACGGCTCTTTTCAAAGTCGCCAATTACTTTCACTCTGTTAGATGTGCTGGTGAGGTTTCAGTGCTCTCCTGACTTGACCCAGCAGCACTGTTTGACCAGTTGGTCTCTCCTGCTTCCTCACTTACTTTATCTGGACACAGCACTTTCCTGGTTTTTTGTCCTATCTTACCCAATCCCCCATGACTTCCATGGGCTGAGGTCTGTTCCCCTGTGGTGGCTCAAACCTTGGAACCCTTCTTTTTTCTATTTTCTCTCCACATTCACTGTCTTAATTAGCTCATCCAGTCTCACACAGATGACTCCTAAATTTATCTCCAGTCCAGACACTGCCCCTGAACTCCAGACTCATATATTCAATTGCCTTCTTGTAACTCTACTCAGTTGTCTAACAACAACTCCTGAACTGCCCTTCTAAACTTGCTCCTCCCACAGCCTTACCCATCTCAGTTAATGTCTTTCATCCTTCTACTTCGACAAAAACCTCAATCTTGGCCTGGACTCTTCTCTTCCTCTTCTCTTATCCATTTAATGTCAGAGTAGCACATTGAAATCCATCCCCTCACTGCCACCCACTTCTTGGTTCAAGTCACCGTCATTTCTCTCCTGGATTATTGCAATCTCCTGGATTGTTCATGTCCTGAAAAATCTTCTGTATTATTCATCTCCTTCATCATTTACCATATGCTTTACCCCTTGGCCCTCAACAGGCTACTCTCAACACAGCAGTTAGGGTGAGCTTTATCTCTAAGTCAGATCATGCTACACCACATCTCCAATCCTCCAGTGGCTCCCTATTTCACTAAATGTAAAGCTAAAGTCCTTACAAGGACCCACAAGGTCCTACATCCATGACCTTGCCTTCTCTGAGATCACTTCTTTTACATTTATGCTTAATGACCAGGATACAGTCTGATAAATGTATCATTAAGCTATTTCCTTGTTTTGTATACATCATAGAGTGCACTTACACAAATCTAAATGGTCTAGCCTACTACATACCTAGGCTGTATGGTATAGCCTATTGCTCCTGGGCTACAAACTTGTATAGCATATACAAAATGTTTTGTATAGTTACTGTACAAAACGATAAGATTAAATCAAGCATAAGAGAAAATGATTTAAGCAAGAGATGTGGTAAACAGGAGATGTATGAAGCTGTTGCTGGTATAACATGGCATATCGTTTTACAGCAAACTTTTTTTAATAAGTAGAAAGAGAACACTAAAATAATGATAAAAGTATAGAATAGTAAATACATAAACTAGTAACATAATTTTCTATTATCATTATCAAGTATCACATACTGTACATAATTGTATGTGCTCTACGTTTATATGATTGAAGCTCAGTAGGTTTGTTTATACCAGGATCACCACAACACATGTGACTAATGCATTGGGCTACAATGTTATGATGGCTATGATGTCACTAAGCGATAAGAATTTTTTAGCTCCATTATAATCTTATGGGACCACTGTGTATATGTGGTCCGTGGTTGACCTAAATGCTGTTATGTGGCATATGACTACACTCTCTCCCTGTCTCTCCTCACTTTAGCATGCCGACTCTTTTGCTGGTCCTTATGCACATCAGGGGTGCTCCTGCCTTGGAAGTTCTGGCTCTGCTGGTGCACCCTCCTGGAATGATCTTTTCCCAGGTCATCTGCATAGTTTGTTCCATTCCCTCCTTTAGGTCTTTTTTTTTTTTTTTTTTTTCCAGATATCACCTCAGTGAGTCACTTCCTGATCAGTCTTTAAAACTGCAACATCTCCCTCTGCCTATGCCCCCAATTTCTCACCCTCTTTTTCTTTATTTTCTCCACAGCCATTTTCACCATTGCATATAGTCTACAGTTTACTTATTATGTTTTTAGTTATTAATTGTCTCCTCTGCCAGAATGTAAGCTCCATGGATTTTTTTTTTTTTTTTAATCATTGTTACACTCACATGGCCTGGAACTGGCAAATAGTAGATGTTTAATTAGAATCACTGAATGTAGAAACAACAACAGGATGTGGTGGAATCAAGTCTATTGTACACACATTTTTAGGTCTCTATAAAGTTGGTGCTTTTACTGTCAAAATTAATATTAAATACATTTAGTAACACTATTTTAAATAGCCCTTCTCATTAAGTTCTGTTGGATATTAAGAACACAAATCCCCACTGCCTAAGGAAAAATCCTACAGAGCTGGCCTGGATTCTGAATGGACTAATTAGAGAAATCATGAAATACATGAGGGTCTCTAGAATTATGCTGGGGATCCCCAATGTTTGACTGCCACTTATGAGTCTAAAGTGTCCCTTGTCCAGTATGTTTTTAGCTAAGGCACTTTGAAAGTGGCACACCCATCTAGCCCACAAGATACCTACATATTTGCTAGGAAATTTTTAAAAAGGCGTTTGAGTAATTATTACAGACTTTCATCTAGTAAACACAGAATCTAGATGATCATAGTAACCTGAGCCTAAGACACAGCTTCTCAAGAATTTTAATTTTCAACAAAGAGTTAGGTATCTTGTGATTGAAATTACATTCCACAAACCCTGAATATCTATTATGTCTCAGGCACTGAGGGACAGAGACAAATCAGATAAGTGTTTGCTTATGGAGCTCTCTGGATAAGAAGACAAACCTATAAACAAGTAAATGCAGTGTGACAGAGAAACCAGTGACATACATGCAGGATGAAGGTAAACTGAGGTTCAAACAGTGTGGAGAGAGGACATTTGAGGAAGAAATGTCTGAAGTAGTTTCTGAAGAGTAGAATTAATTTTATTGGGAAGGCAAGGAAGGAAAGTGGAGGATGAAGAGGACCTTCGAGGAAGAGTAGGTAGGTTCTCCTGCACAGACTTGGGGACCTTCTTGGGGAGCCTGAGCTCTGGACAGTTAGGTATAAACTATTGTCCAAGGAAGGAGAGTGGAGCAAGGATGGAGAAATTACTTTCAGGAGATCATCCAGGGACTCCAGTGCTATTTTCTGGCCTTTACCTATAGTTGCTGCAATCCAGTGAAGGATTTAAAATGAGGAAGCATAATGACGCTTTGCTTTAAGAAAGGTTTTTACAGGGGACAGTGTGGATTAGAAGGGAGGCACAGGGGAAGCTAGAGACCAGTTAGAGGCTCTTGCCACAGTCCTGGTGAGACCACAAAGAGAGAATTAGGGAAGTAGCAATGAGACTGGGGAGAAAAAAATGGATCCAGAAAATAATTTGAAGGGACAAAGGATAGGAAGGAGAGTCGACTGTATATGGAAAGGAGGATGCAAGAAGAACCAGTCTTCGGTTTCTGGCGTGGGCACCTAAATGTGGATCAAAAATAAAGGAAGCAGAAAAGATAATAATGAGTCCAGATTTGGCTGATCTCACAAGGAATGCACATAGCACAGCGTGATTTTGAGAACTCAATTTCTCAAAATTCCCATTATTTTTATAAACGAAGAGATTTTTCTCTGTGAAAGTTTTGAAATACCAAAACAACAACAACGACAAAACTATGATGACTTCTGCTTCTCTTAGATTGGGTCTGTCTAGCACTATGAACTGAACATGGAGATTGATAGAAGAAAAAAAAAACAACAGATTTTCCTTTTGCCTTAGACAAAAATGATGAAGTGTCAATTGAAAATTTAGGAGAGGATATATGGAAGGGACAACAATGTGTGAGAATACTGTTTATCATATAAGGGATTGTTGAAATCAGCAAAAATAATCTATATAAGAGCTTTGTAAATATATCCCTTTATTGAAAAAATATCATTTTCATGCGGTGACTCCAGAACCCACCACCACCAGATACAGTGACACTCTTCCATTTGAAGGAATTTCACAGTAAGTCTCCTTACATAAATTCTATGTAAAATCCCAAGAAATAATATATCATTTGTTGTGCTAGATTTTTATTGTAATGAATAGTAAGTAATTAATTATTCTTTCAATGCTTTTTATTTGTAAGATAATCTTGGTTAATCAGGGGTCAGGAACTCTGGTCTGACCTCTGGATCCTGTTCATATTTTGGTTACTTCAATGCTTCTTTTTGAGTTTATCCTGAGACTTTGCTTCCTTCCATCCTTCACATTTAGCAAACCATCTGATTTATATATAGGAGAAGTCTTTCTGAGTTAGATGTTATTTTTAGCTATGTATAAAACATTCAAGAAGAAAGAAAAATAATTTGAAGTTCAGAAAACAATAAAGGCTTCGCACATAAACCATAGCTCATTGTCAGAGTTGCAGTGAGGCAAAGTACTATTTCTGTCCTTGTGGCTCAGTAACCACAGTCTTTTCAATAAGTTGGGGGCATATTTGAAGTAATTGACTCAAGTGACATGGGATTTTATTAAGAGGTAATGAAAATAGTTACAAGGTGATTTCAGGATGTCCTACTTGCATATTATGTTGTTATATTTGGTGTTGATGAATACCATTGTGTGCGATTGAGAATCTTACTTTAAGAAGCAGTCCCTACCATACCAGCTAAGAGAGCTGCTCTAGATCCAGACCGCCTGAGTTGAAAATTGATCTCTGCCATATCTGTGTCTCTCCTGGGTAAGCTCTTTATCTTCCATGTGCCTCAGTGTCCTTATTTATAAAATAAGGATAATTATAGAAACCATTCCGCAGAATTTTTAGGGATCAAATGAATTAACATACAAATTACTTAGTACCTGGCATACAGTAAATATTCTTCAACTATTATCAATATTAGATGAGTAAGGATATACTAAAGAAGATAGGACAAAACCCAAACCATTCTAAAAAAAATAGCAGAGAAATGTTAATCTAAAAACAAAAAGTAAAATATCTTACTGTCTGAATTTCTTCAGCCTTCAGTGATGTTTCTACTAAGACAAAGTCAACTCAACATTAGATTATAAGTCTTTAAGATTGTACTAGGAATATACAAGTGATTAAGTATTAAATTAATTGGCCACTCTAGTTCATACGCTAAACTTAAATACATATTTCCAATTATGTTCTGTAAGTCCATTCTAGAGATATAATTAGGATGCATGTATTTTAGAACATGACATTTTGATCAGTCTATATAAATATTATTTTCTAATTCTTTTAGGTTATAAGCAAATTTTCACACTACATTAATATTTCATATAGAAAAGATTTTTAACAAAATAAATTTTATAACATTAATTTGATATTCATTATTGTATTTAGTAATAAGGTATAAATAATAAGAATATATATATTTCTTTTATTTTACCTAGACCTAGACCATCTACATCTTTATAGTTCTCATTTTATCTTTCTGAATTCTCCAGTTCTTTTCTCTTCCAACTTCAAGTTAGTCCTCATCACTTGCTCTTTTAATGACATCAGTCTCTACCCAACCCTACCCCATACAATGGCACATGCATCATTAGTTTTAAAACCTTTATCCAAGTCACAATAGCACGTGAAGGAGGTATTTATATATTCCCCTTTTTCAAATGAGAAGACTGACTCACATAGAGAACTAGCATCGGCTCACACAGCTCATGAAGGAGTATAAATACGAAGCCAGGACTTTCTGAGCCCTGGACTCTTCTTTGCCTATTAAGCAAAGAACTGAGAGGAGACACCCATAGTGCTGCAGAAGTGAGCAGTGATAGGGTGGGCTCAGGAGCATGCGGTGGTGGCTGGAAGAGTCTGAACACCAATATACACCCTAGCCATTCCAGAGAGGGGTTTGGGCTAGCTTCCAGCTGGTGCTCCCCCGGAAAGCAGTGCCATCCATAGGAAAGGGACATAGGACTCATCCTCTGTTATCACCATTACCTTGCTCACTGATGAACCCAAGAAAGGTCTACTTTTGCAGCTGACAGGACTGGTGAACTTTCATTTCAGTGGTGTCAGGAAAGCCTCCTTGCTCTCCAAAATTACTCCTCAAATTTTTGGTAGCAACTTGAAATGTCTTTAAGAGAGACCAGTTTTTAATTCTACCATTAGAAGTTTCTCTTCATATGCAAATTATCTGGAGAAATGACATCTTAGACAGAAGTGTTATAAAACATGACCTATAAATGACAAAGGGAAAATGCTTTTCAGTTTAGATAAAGAAGAGTTTGAGGGCGCTAGGATTTCAAACTGGGATTCAAGTACCCGGCATGTGCAAAATTTTCTAAGAGGTACACAAGTAAAAACATTTTTAGGGGAATCAGTATTTACATCTTTAACTTCCACATGCATTCATCCTAAAACTAATTGCCTCGAGAACTTGCCTTCTGCTTTCCAAAATAAAGGCATCCTTCGCTTCCCAATCTTACCATGGTATATTGCATAAGGGTGTGAAAACCTCCAGGCTGCCACAAGCAAATAATTCTGAATATTAGTGTGTTAGTTAAGAGAGTTAGCAGCTATAATAGCAGGGTAAAATATATTTTTTGCAAATTAGGTAGTTTAAAATCCTTTGCTTTCATCAAATTGAAAGAGGACCTTATATGCCAGCTGATGGGTCACTGAACATAAATTTTGATGATAAAAACACTATGTGGTTTTTGGCATACTATCTGTAAGATGGGCAATTAGTTGAGCGAAACTGTTACTATAACTCCATGTATTTCTATTTACTTATTTATGGATGAGAAGTATCTCAATTAAAGTTTATTATTATAGTGACAGAAAGAAATAAAATTTATTTTAACCTGTCATATCAGCAGAAAGTAACACTCAAACATGCTAAATGAGCTGAGTGGGAGGACAACCCCATTACACCTATTAAAATGTATGTCCAATAAAAATTTAATCTTTAAACTAAATAATTATTCATTAAAATTCGCAGTATATTTGGGTTTTTAGACAAATCATGTACTAATCATAGTGAATGTATTGTAACTTAATTCAAAAAAATTAATACTTAAATATGGTTATAAAAAATAAAATTTATATGTGTATTTTTATTATAGAGAAGTATGAAATAATAATAAAAAACCTTATGCACATAATGTATTATATTTGGAAGGAAATGGTGTAGAAATACAAACTAAAATAGGAAAGGGAACACTGTAAAATTCCTCACTATTAAGGAAGAATTTGTTGTCATTTTGTCAATGGATGATTTGGGGTAAGAAATCATCGAATGTTTGCATTCTATTAGGTTACTGTTTTATTTAAAGATTGTTTATAATATACCCCGACATAATGTTTTTTCCACTATTTAATTTCAAGATAAAAATTTTAGGTGTCAACTTAAAATATACACTTTACATAATATCTATATTATACTTATATATATAAAAATATATAAGTATATGTAAGCTCTTTAGGAATGCTAACAAAAATTTGAAGATCACTGCACTGAGGCCTGGGAAGATGGCGATTCTGTCCTCAAGAAGGGACTCTATCAGGGGAGAATGAGAGAGGCTGAGGATTGGGAAGAACAGACAATAAGAATGGGAGGTGGAGACCAGGGAACAGAATCCTCCACCTATTTCTCCTGGGTGCTCCTGCAGTTGTGTATGCCGCTTCGCTTTTACATAAGGCCAATGAGATCTTGCCAAAAGACACTTGCATCTCAGATGAAGGCCCGAGTTATGACACCGCTATCCCACTAATTGATTCTATGTTGTTAGGCAAGTCACATAACATCATTAAACCTATTTTTCTCTCTTTAGAATAATAATACTAATATGGTTTCTACTTTCCTCATAAGGTTCCTATGAGATATTAAGAACATAATATATATGAAAATTTTTGATGATTGTTATGTGACTTTATGCTGGTGTTATGATTATTTTTCCATATACTAAACAATTTATTCCAGGACTTCAAGTTAGTGTCCTTATTAGTTAAACGACTTTTAGAAATTAAGATTTAACTTTAATAAACAGAAAAAAAATTATTTCTAGTGCAAAATGAAATATATTTAAAAATATTTTTAATGGGCCTATTTTACCTAACAGTATTCCATCAAATTCATTCCTAAAGACACATTCAATTTGCACATATCCAGATGCCATGATTCACCCATATTACATCTAAACACTTTGTGGCTTTTTATTTTTTTAGGCAATATGCTCCATGGCAAGGACGTTGAGCAATGTGATATAGTTCTGTAAAGAGCAATCGTAAGACCTTGTTCAACATTCAATCAAGGAAAGACAGACGAAAATAAGGTCCTCCTACTCTAGCTAGAAAAGTTAGAAAATAGGAAAAAGAGAAAGTTTATCCAAAAGACACAAACTTGAGGGTGTGTACACCATACCCAATGCCATTCCCAACAGCCTTGTTAAATTTTGCACTCAGAAATTGTATGCACTGGCCACTTCTTCCGCCTCTTAGAATCTTCTGGGCTCTAGATGAACAAATTACTCAATATTTTTTGTAATCTTTCTTAATATCAGTAGATAACATAAGTCTTTTGTTTTTCTAACAGAACAAACATAAGCTATATAAACTCCTTTCAAAGCTCTTCCCTTTCTTTTGAGTGTCAAGTCACTCACAAACATGCACAAGTCTCCTCCGTTCTAAAAACAAATCAACAATAAAGTTACCCCTTGACGTAATTGCCCTTCTTATCTATGCTTCCACTTGCTCTTTCCCTTGGTAGTTAAACTGCTTGAAAGAGAGAATATTCGCAGCCTCTGTCTATTCACCTGCCCATTCTCTCTTCAATTTACTGCTGTCTGGATGCACACTGAACACTCTACTCAAAATTCACTTTCAGAGAAAACCAGCGGCCTCCCTAATTACCCAGCCAAGGGCATTTTCTCTCCCTCTGCTGGTTTATTGCCACCTGCTTATCTGTTCTTTCCCATACCTCGCTCACTTATTTCGTCTGTTATTTTCACATAGTCCTTTTCATTTTTTTCCCCTTTTAATTTTACAGCAATTTTTCAACTTGGTGCATTGGAATTACCTGGGTAGCTTTTAAGACCTTCCCCTGTTTTGGGCCCCACCTGCAGAGGATCTGACAACGGGCCTGGGCATCCATGTTTTTGAAGCTCCCCAGGTGATGCTACTGTGCTGCTAGTTTTCAAACAACTGGCATACGTGCAATGGCTGGGTGATCTCATTCACTCTTACAGCTGTTAAAAATCATTAACTTCAGTCCCACTTTTTGTTAAGCTCCATTCATATTTCAATTACTTTCTGGATAATTCCATCTGAATGCTCAACAAATATAAAAAGCATAGGAGTTGCTGAATTGGTCTCATTATCTCCTCACATCAGTCCTCTCTATAAATTTGTTCTTCCTGGTCTTCTTGATTAATAGAGTCATTATTCTCTTATTTCTAAACTCAGAGCCTACAGCAATCCTCACATTTCTCTTCAAAACCACTCCATTAAGTAATAAATGGTACCTAAAATCTTTTTTCAAACATGGCCCCTCTTCTCAAGTCATACTCTTAAGTATTGTGATACTATTTTAATTCCAACCATTCTCACTAAAAAATATAATAAATCTTACCAGTAACTCCAACAATAAAGTTCTCCATTGTGTCGTTGTTTCTAGGTTAAAATCTAAACTTCATAATGTGCATATAAAACCTTTTACAAGCTACCCCCAAAGATTGCTCTGGATTCACTTGAAAACTTAATCCTACTCTCTTAATATAATGAACTTCTTAAAGTTTCATCAACATATGACCATTATTTACATGTCACTAACCTTTATATTTTCTGTGCAGTCTACCCAGAATGACTTTCTCTTCCTTTTCTGCTGAGAGAATTCAACACTTTCTTCAATATTTACCTCAGGAGACACTTCCTTTCCAAAACCCTTTTTGTCTCTGCTAAGCAGAGTCAGTGTTTGTTTGTTTGTTTATTTTTTATGTGTAACTTAGTACTCTTTTCAAATCATTTATCATATTGTACTGTAATCTGTGTTAAGTTTTCAGATTCATACTCTGGGAGCTTTTGAGAGCATGATTACACACATGTGTCTGTATGATATATTCAATATGATACATTTTGTACATCCCTGAATATATATACATCTTTGTGTTCACAGTCTCCAGCACAGAGCCCTAGCAGAGATGGTCAAAATGTGTTGGTTATTCAAAGACTATTTGTTGAGCATATACTATGTGGCCTCACTATTCCTGGTACCTGGAATGCATTAATAAACTAAAGATGAAGTTTTTTCTCCAAGTAACTTTCAAGAAAGAAGGAAGACAATGTATAAACAAATAGATATATTGTAAAATTTCATGTCCTAAGGGCTAGAAAAAATATCAATCAGCATTATACAAGGCTTTACACCAGGAATGAGATAACATTTTTCTGTAAAGGGTCATTTAGTAAATATTTTAGGCTTTGTGGGCCATGTGTTCTTTAAACAGCAACCATTTACAATATGTAAACAAATGAGCATGGTTGTGTTTCAATAGAATTTTATTTACAAAAACAGGTGGTGGGCTGTATTTGGCTTACAGGCTATAGTTTGCTGACTTGTTTTAGATGAAAAAGAAGGCTCTCTGAAGAGGGGACTACACACTAGGACATGAATACCCAGAAAGAGTCAATGTACTGAGCCAGAGTGTTGCAGGTAATGGAAAGAAAATTGCAAACATTGCTGTTTGAGAAGCAGAAATAAAGAAAGCCTTCATGGCTGGAGTGTGGCGAAAAATGAATAACTGAATGAATGTATGAATGAATGAAATTTACTCATATATAAAATAAATACTACCATAAGCAAAAAGGTTTAATAAAGAAGCATGCTCTTTGAATGTAACCACATTCAAAGAGAGGAAAGGAAGACATGACTGTATTGGAAAATAAAAGTCAGTATCTACTAAAAATTAGTTCACTCACTGAATATCCACGGAATACCTGCTACATAACAAGGCCTATATGCTGGTGCTGGAAATTAGATAAAATGTTTAATATTATGACTTTTAAAGTTTCAGACAATCACAATGTTGGATTCTGTCAATTCCTAGCAACATATATATTTTGATTTCTAGAAGCTAAAATATGACTTCTAAGTACAAAGAAGTGCTCTTTATCACAAAACTAAAAGTAGTACTGTGGTAACCAAAAATATGTAAATAGAACATACCAAATAATTTTATTTTAGAAAAATATTTGGAAAAGAATTTGGGATATCACCAAAGAAAATACACTTAAAAATCATTGAGATATTCTTTAAAATGTATAATTGAGTTTAATTTCTTTTTTAAATAAAATTCTAAAATTTTCATATTTCATGAAGTGTAGATAATAACATGCAACACAAATAAACATGCTTACTTTTAGAAAATTGATGAGATGATGTAACACCTCTTAAATAAATGACTTTTCCCAAAATGTATCTTTGTCTGGATATTATCTGATTAGTTCATGAAAATTGATTAACTAAGGCTATATACAATTTACATCATTTTAATGAACTAAATTTCAAAAACACAGTCAATAAAACTTTTTTTTGTTATAGGAAAAAACAGGCTTTGGACTTAGTCACAGTTGGCTCTGTGCCCAGCCCTCCAACATACAGAGTTTGCAGCATTGTGTCAATAAATGTAATTGTCTCTTCTTTAAGGTGACCCAAACAAAGCTATATCTACATCACTGTGTTTCAAATGCTGAGGATTCATGTTCCTTCATGTCTCCATTAAGAAGTATGTATCTTCAAATTCATAACACAAATCTAGAAAAGCAAAATCTGGGAGAAATCTGACTTTCACTTTACCATTGCATAGGACTATTGGTGTTGGTTTATGAGTCTTCATTCATAAAACTCTCCCAATGAGTGAAGTTTCCCTTATATACAGTCTCAATTCCTGCTAGTGTGTGATATTTCTACCTATAGAGAGTGTCATATTTCTAGCTTTCCTATATGAGGAGTGGTTCTCAGCTCTCATAGTAGGAAGGTAAAATGTTTAGAAATCCCTCTAACAGTCGTCTTATAGTTCTACTGGCACCTTCAGTTCAGCACAGAGTTCTCAAAACACTAACATGATTTTTTTTCATTAATGAAGACGAGTGTCTCTCAATTTGATTATGTTTTAGGACTGGAGCATACTGGCCCCATATTGTGTGTTCCCAGAAAAGGTGTATAAAACTGCCATTCTTTCCTGTGTGTGGTATGATTTAAGGATCAACCTTTTTATTTTATGTCTCCTAGATGCATGGTTTTATAGTTTTATTGTTACACATATTTTATAAAATTCAGAACTATTGGTTGTGTAAATGCTGTCAAGGAGAGGGAAATTTTGCAGCAAAACATGGAGATCATTTTTTAAAGTCTCAGCCTTTCATAACCTCCTCTGAGTAGCTTTCCAGCACTCAACAATCCTCATATTTCAAAAATTCTCTATTATCTCTTTCCTAAAAACCTTATTGTTCAGTTTAAATTTAATTTTTGATTTATATCAAAGAGAGGAAAGTGGATTAACATTCCCAACAGATTATCCACTTATAGCTCATAATTAAATATGGGATAAATTATAATCTTCAATTTAATCTTGACTTCCTAAACGCATTTCCTCACCCTTATTCTCTCTCTCCCCTTTCTAATTAAACATCATAAAAGATAGTCTACTTAAGACAGATTCCCCAAACCTCCAATGTTAAGAGTACATAAAGTAGAGACCTATTTATACAAGATCATTATTTTCCAAACATTTTTTTTATCTCCAGTAATTTTTTTCATAGTTTACTACTAAAATTATTTAAAATATAACTGTTTATGTTTTACTCTTAAAAATAAAATACAAATATTTTGGGCAGAATGATGTAATAATAATAAATAACAATACTTTCTTCCTTCTGGTTGCCTCATCCCTCCCAACCCCTGGGGAAAAGGAACATATCTCGGGATGATTCATATATTAGGGCTTTCTAGGAATTCCTGGCACTAGTATTAGCAATCATAACTATTTCCAAATATGTTACATCTGCTCTGAATTGTTTCTTTGTTTTGTTTAAGCAAATGGTGTCATAGTAAGAAAATGAATTTATGATTGAAATTCCAGTTTTATGTTCTGACCAACTGTTTCTAAAAGAAATGACAATATATTTGAAGCCACAATAATATAGACATTATAACAAAAAAGATGGTGCTTTATCTTTAGATAAGAAAAGCACATAGTTGAATATCATTAAACACTGGGAATGTGAGCCATATTTGCTACAGTGCATGTACTTCAAATTCTAAAGTAAACAAAAAGCTTTATCTAAAAAGTGCTTAGGAAATGCTTTGACTACCTTCAGGAAGACTAATGTGTTGTTTTCATAACTCTCTTCTCCATATTGCCAAAATCAACACTAGGGTAGAGGCATTACTGTATTATGACATAATTTGGCTGCATCTTCACTTTCCTAAAACCCCGCCAAGTGTGGACCACAAGTGCCAAAAACAACAATAGAAGCAATATCAATTTTTCCATTAATCAGAAAGCTCCAAAGTTACGACACAAGGAAAGATAAAAGCAGAAATTGTAACCATTTATAAATCCAATGGTGATTTACATGTTTACAACACTTACAATATAATTGTAAAGGCTGAAGTTTGTGATTTATTTCAGTGTGATCTTTTATATCAGTAAAAATGAATTCTTTTTGAGAGTTTTAAATATTTCTACTTCAGAACTTGTTTCTTTCTATAGTTCATGGTAAATAACATTACCTGCATTTTGCTGATAGAGCAGCGTAATTTATTTTCTTTAATGGAAGGAAAGACCACTTAAATTCTTTGCAGAAGTCCTTTAGAGATAGTTGGACATCGTTAGGAGATTGCTAGCAACAAGAGGTACTCAGCCTTCCAAAAGGGCAACCTTTGCCCTTAGGATACATGAACTTGTTAACCGTGTGATTGGTTAAGGAATCGTCTAATCATATATGTTAATAATAAAGGGAAAAACACCTTGCAGTTTTCTTTCCTATTCTACTCCCCTGTGAAAGACAGATGTGTTGTGTCTAATTATTCTCTGATTAGTATCGGGAGAAACATTAACATAATTGGCACATTTGTTCTAATTAACAAAGGGAAACTGCCACATGACACCCAACATGAAAAGTGAGTCCAGCAACCATTAGCTAGAAAAATCCACATCTATCCAAAATGTTACCATTAAACTCAAACTGGAGGCCCTCAAGTCAGAACACTGAGGCTGAAATTGAGACAATAGGTTTGAGAAGAATGTTTACAACTAAAAGAATGGAGATTCAGCCTAAAATTGTTGTATGCAGGTACATTAATCAAACAAATGGGAAAAGCAATTATGGGGCAATTATCAAAATGCACACTTAGCCAAGCCAAACTTCTAGAAGGAGAATTTAGCTAGAAGTTGGGAGTCTGCCAAATTTTACTGACTGGTTTAGAAGTGACAAGTTTGAAGGTTTTTCTGTATGTGTTTGTTTGTTTGTTTTGTTTTGTTTTTTAATCGTGCCCTTTAGACCAATGATTCTCAAATTTTGTGGCATTTTAGAATCACTGGGGAGCTATTAAAAATCTTGACAGCCAGGCTGCTCATCATACCTATCAAATACTTTCAGGGTGGGAAAAAAGCATTAGTATTTTCTAATGATTTCTAAGTGATCCCAATGTGTGTTCCAGTATGAGAACCAGTACTGCAGATTGGTTCTGATGATCTTGCTAAAATGCAGATCTTGATCAACTGGTCTTGGGTGGGTCTTGAGATTCTGCCTTTCTAAGAAGCTCCCAGGTCATGTCAATATAGATAATTTATGCATCACACTTAGAATAGAAAGTCCTGGACAATTCTGAAAGATATCTATAGCTAATAAGACTTCTGTAGACTTTCACCAGATAGGGGTTTAGCTCTAATTGCTCCAGAGTTTGAAATCTCAGAATTATTTTCTTTCTGGATCTTCACACTGGAAACAGGGCTCTTACCATCCCTTACGGGTACTTCACATCACCAAAAAGTCTTCATTATAGGATGCAAATGAATGTTCTTTACCCATAAAAGTTTTAGATAAAAAGTGTCTTAACATACAAGAAGCAAAACGCCATTTTTATAAAAGTGTGACAAGCACCACCTCCCCACCCAGGTTATCATGGAGACACTGTTTTACATGTTCTCTCTTGTCAAGAGTCAAAGTCTGCTTCATTTATGCAGCTATTTCCTTCTTAGAGTTGCAGTAAAATAAGGCAATGAGTTCACAATGAGACCCACAATGAGTGTACAATAAATTCACTTCTGTGTTGATCACTGCTCAATATACTTTCCACCTTCTAGTAGGTTTTTGAAAGTATGTGCAGTTTTATGCTTTCAAAAGGACTGATCTTCAAGCAAGTTGAAATCATACCTTAGATAATTGGAAAAAAAAATAGCCAAAGGATAAAAAGGCAAGGGGAAACTTTAGTGACATTTTGATCAGTTGTAAAGGGAAGAGATCTGCTAAGAAAAGGCATTTGTTTTCCTGCTGGAGAAATGCTCCCTTAATTGCACATATGTCTGGCTCATTGCTTTTGAGAGCTGAGTGTATGCAGACCATATTGGAGAGGCACACTTGTCTTGAAATCTGAAAATTTCCATTTCTAAAGCCTAAATTTGACCATGAAGAGATAAAACCAAGTTAGCATATGAACTAATAGTGACAACTACCAAAAAAACTCAAAGTGGAATGATTATATCTAATATCTTCCAAGGGACTGAAATGACACTGAAATGTTTTCAAAATGCCATATTTATTTATTTATTTATTTATTTATTTATTTATTTATTTATTTTTAGGGTAAAAGAACTATAAATTGACTAGTACCTGGATAGTTCCTAATCAGTCTTTATTATAAACTTGCCTTTCTGGATAAGTAACTCTCACCATTTCTTCTTATTTACTAAGAAAGAGTGTTTGGGACTCTTGCTGAGTGTGACTACCTTTAGAACGTAATGCCTTTTTGCTCTCTCCATGACTGCCATTTTTCATTCACAATGAGTTTACAGTAAACAGGGCCCATTGAAAGAAATTCCAAAGTAAGACAACTTATGAAAGAAACAGAAACTTTTTTTCAAGAAATAAAGTCTGTGGAAGCAAAAGACTCATCTCTGTGATTACAGACACAGGCTAGGCCATTGCTTGTTGCTGAAGCACCATTGAGAGAGAGGTTGTATGTGAAAACAGCTGAGGTCTATTGACCACTAATTTGAGGTCATCTGGGAAAAGCTTGCTCTACTGGGTCTACTGAGTTAACATGGAAGATTTTGCTCTCTTCTGAAAGGCAAAATACATTCTAGATTGTATTTATTTAATGAAATAAAATTTAAAAACCACTTTCAGAATTTTTTCTTCCACCGAAATGAAAATATATCCTTTGTTGCTCCACTTTTCTTCATTTCCTCTACTCTCCCCCTAAAACAAGCAACCATCTTCTCTTGCTTCGGTTAAGGCAAGATCTACCACATGATGTTCCTGTCTAGTCATACACTTCTAAAATATATTTTCCACACAGCAGCAAGAACGATCTTCAAAAGACATGATAACTCCTTAATAAAAACTCCGAGGATTTTTCGTGCACTCAGAAACAACTACAAACCCAGCACCATGGCTATACGTCCTCAAGCTTGTCCTACCCACTCTAACTGAGAGTGTCCCTGCCTCCCTCGTGGATCACTGTGTCTCAGAGACGCTAGCCTCCTTTTTAATCAGTAACCATGTCACCTCCTTCTAAGGGTATTCTGTTCCCCGGCTTGGAATTTCCTGACCCAGATCTTTTCAAGTCTGGCTCTTTTGTGTCATTCAGATCTCAGCTCAAATATTGTCTCCTCAGACAGGTTCTCCTTGGACTTTAAAGTGAGTGACTCCCAATCCCCAACAACCATCAACCTCTTAGATAGCACCTTGTCTTATTTCTTTAACTTACAGTGATCTGACAATATGTTCATTTATTTCTATTTTTATTTAGTGTTTTGCTTTGTTTTATTATATTTTAAGGACTTTGACTGATTGTATCTCCTGCAACTAGAAGATTATCTGGCACAGAGTGAGTGGATAATAAATATTTCTTGACTAAATAAATGATTTTTTAAAAACTGCATTTTGTACTACAGGCTCAAAGAAACCACTATGTATGAGCAGAAATTTAGGCATAAATCTATTATAAGTCAGAGAAGTTTATTATTTCTTATCATTTTTTAAAAGTTGATGTCGCTATTGTTTAATTTTATTCTTATTTGTATTTGGTTTCCTCGGTTATCCAAGCTTGTGGCGATCTCCGTGGATATGATGTATTCAGGGCAGATAATGGCAGAAAAACATATGGGGGGAACTACAATGAAGAGGTGAAATTGCAAATGTTCATTGGATCAATGCAAAGCTTGCAAGCTGACTATTAGTCAGGAACCCTAATAGTTGTGCGAATCTGCATGGCTAATAATCATCTCACCATCGTAATCCCTCTTGTTGCTAGACACATGCTAGGAGAAAATTCCAGCAGATATTACTGGGCACAGAAAGCAATGCCTCCCTTTAAATTAGTATTCTTCTTTTCTCTCAAACCTCTTTTGTTTACAACAGATATAAACTACAATTTGGGAGACACTGCACCTGCACAGAAATGTATCAACATGAAATTCCAGTTACTAGGGAATGGCAGCGAAACCTGCATGCATTTCATGAAACAAAGTGTTCAGCGGCAATATAATAATCACTTAGGTGGGAAGCCACCTGATGCTGCTCATTTGACTGACCTTCCAGTGGCCAGCAGCTTTTTGCCCTGGCACTATCAGCTTTAAAAAAATCTGTTCCCTGTTTATCAAGACTAATTTCAGCAAAATAATCTATTCTTTTGTACGTCACCCCATATTTTCCCTCTTGCTGATTAAAGATGCAAATGTTGATAAATAAGATGATGGTTTTGAAACACAACTGGGTCAGTAAGTTGAATACTGTATCTTGTTCCTCTAATTAAACTCCTATGAGAAATAGCTCAATTATAATTAGAGAAGCAATTATCCTCTTGTTAAAGGTGAAACAAATCACGAGTTTTAGTGAAAAATTCAGTTTCATTCCTTTTGCCACACCAATAGATTTTGTTTCCATTGATGTTTTGATCCCAGTACTCTCCAAAAGAGATAATCCAAAGAAACAAAGCATCTCGGAGTATATTTCTGGCTCACGATGTGACAGCAACATTTTCTAGGCATAACCTAAAATGAGCAAAGAGGGATTCATTTCACAGAGTGCTGCTATTACCCCAGAGGAGCAACCCAGCACCCATTCTTGGGCACATTCATTTTCAGGCTTCTTTAGGGAGATGGAGAAGGGCAGGCAACTGCCTCCCAGAAATAGAAGAAAAGAACTATGTTTTTGGCTTGCTCCTAGCAAAAGAGTTCTTGAAAATACTGAGCAACACCATTTTGGAGTATTTTTAGGAATTCTTTTTCTTTCTTTCACCTAGCCTATTCTTTTCATTTTGATATGATGATTATTAATCTGCCCTATAGTCCTCAAACTAAAATAGTTCTCAATGACCTTTTATTCATGGTCCCAGGCAATTGGTATCTTTCTGAAGGACAGATTCCTGTACCCCACACTGAGTTCTCTCAGAAGGATTATGTCTTCAGAAGTGATAAACATCTTTTTCTGGAAAGTTCCATTCCCTGAGGTGCAGCCTCTGTGTTATAGTGAATCTTTATTTCATTTAGTTAAACATACATAGAGAATCTACTAAGGAACTTACAATCTGCTGGCATTAAACATAAACAAAAACCCTTTTTGCTCCTATTTCATCAATCTAGTCAAACAGACAGGAGTAAACAGATACATGTGAACAAAGTAGTTGTCAGGGCCATATAAAATCATGGTATACAGGAGCTGCCATTTAGCCAGTTATTTTGGTTCGTCCATACCAGGTGTTGAATAACAAATAACTGTATCTGCTGCTAAATAACTGAGTGCCCCTCAGCCCTGAGATCCCTGGGCCACCTTGTGATTCAGCAGCTGACGAGTTTATACTTGTTACAGCACAAGGGCCTTAGACTCTGCCCCTGTGCGAAGGAAGCCATGTGATTGTTAAACATTTTAAATAAGAAATATAGACATGAAGCAAGGGCTTGGCAAGGAGACCAGAAGAGGGAGCTTCTAGCCTAGAGCTCTCAAACCACTTCATCCTAGGGTGCCCACACACAGTTTTTCCTAACCAGTGAGTATTGAGAGGAGTTCTTGGTCAAAACCGTCTCCACCTGCAGAGATGGGAGTATAAGAAATCCTGGGTTGGGCTCTTTTATCCTCTGTCACTCTCTGTTACTCTCTTTCCTTCAGCTCTGAAAAGGAGAACTACCAACAGTAGCCTAGGCCCAGATTTTCTCTTTGGAAGAAAATATGAGGACTGATCCAATGTCTTGGGACCATGATGACTAAATGGAGAACAGTAACTTTAAAAATCAGAGAAAGGACAGCAGTACATTATGGCTTGCTGTAGTTATTTACATTAACAAGTCATTTGTAAAGTAGATGTTTACATAAACAAGGGCATTTGTTTCCTTGTTTTAAGTCTCACAATGTAAATGAAGTATTCTATGATAGATGATTGTGTAAAGAAGCTGTGGTACATATATACAATGGAATATTACTCAGCCATAAAAGGAGATGAAAAACTGCCATTTGTGACAACACGGATGGACCTTGAGATAATCATGGTAAGCGAAATAAGCCAGACAGAAAAAGTTGAAAATCACATGATATCATTTATATATGAGATATAAACCTCTAAGCAACAATGAACAAAACAAACTGAGACTCGTGGACATGGACTGTAGACTAGTGGTTATCAGAGGGTAAGGGGGAGGGGGGAGGGGAAGGGTAGACAGAATAGGGGGGGTCAAATATATGGTGACAGAAAGAAATCTAACTATGGGAGGTGGACATATAGTGTAAATATATATGCTTTCCATTAAAGTGTACAGCTGAAACATTGGATTTCATTAACCAACATCACCATTAAAAACAAACAAACAAA
Source organism: Eonycteris spelaea (assembly GCA_003508835.1). Classification (NCBI taxonomy): domain Eukaryota; kingdom Metazoa; phylum Chordata; class Mammalia; order Chiroptera; family Pteropodidae; genus Eonycteris; species Eonycteris spelaea. The sequence goes on along the minus strand of PUFA01000074.1, from coordinate 4,148,034 downwards.
CAAACAAACCAATAAGTAAATGAATAAATTAAAAAAAAAATAAAGCTCACAATGTTATCTTTATTTGTAGCATTTATGGACTCTAACCAAAACACTTGGCTAAAGGATACAGGAGGGCAACTTGGTGATTCTTCTTTTATTTTTAAATTTATTGGGATGACATTGGTTAATAAAATTATATAGGTTTCAAGCATATAGTTCAATAATATGTCATATATATATTGCATTGTGTGTTCAACATCGAAAGTTAAGTTTTCTTTTATTACCTTATATTTGATGGCATTTACTCTATCTACCTCCCCTCTCCCCCGTTTCTCTCTGGTAACCTCTAAACTGCTGTCTATGTCCATGAGTCTGTTTGTTTATCTTGTTTATATGTTACTTTCAGTTTTATATACCACATATGAGTGAGATAATATGGTTCTCAACTTTTTCTTTCTGATGTATTTCAGTGGCCAAGACATGGAAACAACTGAAATGCCCCTGATAGATGACTGATCATTCTTCATAGAACAGAAACTTCATCTCTGGATACACCACGATGACCAGCAGAACTGAAATGTGCTCAGTAACTCTTTTGAATTCGAGGGATTGAATTCATCTTCTGTGAATCAATACGTGATAAGATAATAATACTAATCATGGCTGATGTTTCTTGCGTGCTTTTTACATGTTCTAAGTGATTTGCATATATTCTCTCTCATTTAAATTCCACCACTACGTGCTGGATAGGTACTACCATTATCTCCATTTTGAAATTGAAGCAACTGAGGTACAGAGAACTGAAATACCCTTGCCCAAAGCCAGACTTTAAAAATAGTCATATTTGGGTTTAAATCTAGAGTTCTGTGGGGAAACTAGTGGAGACTAAAGCAAAAGAGAGGAGAAAATTAAATGTTATTTATTTTCTCGGAAATGCCTGTGACATTATTTGCACACAATAGAATGCCATTTGATTTAAGATTAGTAGAGTTCTTTAGAAACTTGCTGACTTGTATGGGAGAAAGAAAATTATTGCCTCCCTATATTCTGCAAAGAATGTGTCTGACTACTTCTCAATGAAGCTAGACATGTACTTATAAAACAAAGATCAATTGACTTGATCAACCATGTATGCATTGAATATTTACTATCCAAGTTCTTCAGAATCATTTGCCTTGGATACAAAAGAAGCAGAAATCCTTGCACTGTGGCCTGGGATATAAAGGACTGATTTTATTTATGGTAAAACACAAGGGTTTTACCTGTTGGTTTCTCTTTAAGATCAATATTTCATTCTATGCTATTTTTATGCTTTTAGATTCTTCAAGCAAATAAATAGAATATTAAATAACAAACACATTTATCATTAAATTAAAATAATCTTATGAACCTTTAAGTCACCAAGTTACATTTCATCCCTTTCTTTTTAAATTTATCTGCCCCTATTGAGCAAATGACAGTTGTAATATGTCACATTAAGGTATGCATTAGCTTTCTGGTCTTTGTGATTCTAAAAGTATTGAAAAGAATCTATATAGGAATGTATTAATCTGCTTCCATTATGTGTGTTTGACTTCTCTTCTGACTTCAAAAAGAAAAAAAGAAAGAAAGAAAAAGAAAAAGAAACAAAATGCATTAAGTATAGTTCTTTGAATGTCAATGGGTACATGATTTTTGAGCTTGCCAAGTGTTAATTGCTCTTTTCCTAGTGATGAAACAAATAAAATTCACAGCCAATTAGTTTGCAATCATGAATCTTTACTCCTTGACAAAGTGAATGACTTTGTTGAGGAGACTTAAAAAATGAAGAAATTACTAGTATCTTTTACCGAAAACCTTTGTAGGAATCAGCTATCTTTAAGAAACATTGAGTGAAAATGTGGCTATGGGTGCCCATGTTTCCCAAGATATTTTCTGGTCTTTAAAGTAGTTTAGTGAGAGGTTGGCATTAGAATTTTAGAAATAAAATTAAAGAGACAGGTTCACTATTATAATAAATAAAAAAAATATTGAATAGTGAAGATTTGCCTCTTTTCTAATCACAATAAATCATTTTGTATGTCAGTGTTGGAAGATAAGGTTTTGGTGTGGTTGGAAAAACCATCTATAATCATGCAAAACCTCTGGTACAATGTAAGTGTCATGGAATGCCAGTTATAAGGCAAAAATAGCTTTCTTCTTTCAAAGTAGAAAAAGAAATTTCATTAAAAGTGTCACTTTGTATCTTTTCATTGACACTTGGAATATGAATGGCTGTGACAGAAAAACGGAGTCATTTTGTAAGAACGCTGCCTAAATTTCTAATTAATTTATTATTATCATTAATTTGGAAAGAGCAATCATATTTTTAAATTTCATTGTCATGGGACCAGCTAACTGGCCCCACCTTTGCTTGAACTTTAATAAGACTGAAAAACTATAACAATCTAACAATAAGTGCACTGTTAGTTATTAAACATTTTTGGACAAGTCGTTAAGTCTGAGTAGTATTATTTTGTAATTTCTTAGATAGGAATAATTCAGGGCTTATTTTTACAAAGTATCAGCTTACCCATATACAAGCCCCAAATGCAACAATTTAAAAAATGCCTCTTTCCATATATGCAGCAAAGAGTAAAAATTCCAAAGGACTCAAGGTAGTTTGGAGGATAACAAGATCCACCAATAAATTGACAGCTATGTCAAATTAAAGTTTTTCTGGGCTTGTAGGAGACTAGATCAGCTAGAGTAACAGTGCTTGATGCATATCAGGATGTCTCTTAATAATCACAAAAGGATATTTTTCAGAGTTTGAAATTATTTGTTAACAAGTGAAAGACACAGTATCTGATGATTTTCCTCAATAATATACTCTAACATTATGGGAATGTCTCAAGGAGAGTATGACATTCTCTTGTGGTACTGTGGGCCTATCCTCCATAAATAGGCATTTTCAAAGCGCATTTATTGTATGGTGCTAATGAAAAGTCATTATATGAATCAGATTCATAACACTTCATTAGCAATCAATAAGCTTCGTTTTAGCAAAAACAGGAAATGAAGATGAAAGTCTTGATGAAAACTTATATGAGGAAGCTAATTGACACTTGTTATTCCTCAAACATTTTTATTCATCATGTGTGAATATGGCTTTTAGGTACGCTCACGATTACATCATGGAACAGGAAATACATATGTGGAGTGCACAGGCTTACTGACATACAAACATACACACAGACACACCTTCCCTTCTTACATTTTTTGCATATTATCGAGAACAATAACAAAATTGGTGTTACATTATGAAGTCATAGCAAAGAGAATGACAAAATCAAACCAAACTGACTGCGGCTTTGTCCAGTGGGCATTCTAATTGACTCCTAAGTCATTAATCAGTTCCCAATCAATCTATTTTGCCAGCAGCAGGCAGTTAGGACTCCATTACCAACCATTCATCATGCCATACCCTAATTCACTGCACCATTAGCCATGGATTAGACCTCTGATAGAATAACTAAGTGCCAGTTGCTAAATGCAGAACATTTTTGTTTCTCACCTCAGCCACTGGGATCCCTTCAGGTGGTCGACACTGGAGCAAGACTTCCTGTTCCAAGGACACTTCCTTTCCCAGGGGTTCCTGCTCAAATGTCTTCCGTAGATCTGGAAAGCACAGGTAATAAAATACATGACAAAATTAATTAACATTTATTCATTTATAGAAAGTGCAATAGAATTTTCCTGGTTTAGTATTTTATGACTTTGCATTTTTTTAATCACATATTTTTAATGCTGTATCACAATCTGGGTGATTATATTCCATGTGGAGGAAATTATGAAATTAAGAGGCTGTTAACTGTTCCTATTTTAGTATTCACTGGAATATTTTGGAGATCCTCATACTAACAATTAGTGAAATTCACTTCTTGCATTTCCTTAGTATTTCTTGATAATTAACTATGATGACCACATTCTTATACACAAAAAGTTTCCTTTGTACGTATTCTTCTCTCTCTTCACAATAGATACTATTGAAATTGTATTAACTCTGAGTTCTTTGATTGATAATTCAAAAGCAAATTTCTAGCTCAGAATGTAAAACGATGCTAGAATCCCGAAGGAATGAATATAACCTCTTAGGGTGTCTCAAACACAAGGCAGGGGAAAGAGTAACTATTGGAATGAGTCCAGAAATCTATCACTATGTAATTATGTGAGAATTCTTCAATTAGTAGATTAAGTAGTCATTTCTGCCCAAATATACCAAGTACCTAATTATATATTTATGTAGTTATAGTTGCTATAGCAATATGCAGAATTTTAAAAATTATTTTGGATGGACATGAAAATGTTAGAAACCAGCTTGTCATTTTAAACACCAGAATTAAAAAATAAATTATTCAGCCATAGAGCTTTGAAGCAGCATTTTAAAAAAAGGCACGCCAAAAAATTTATCACATACTTGTATAGTTCAGCTCCTTCGAATAAAAAGTTATTGGAATTTTCTACAGTTGACTTTAATAAAAATTTAATGACTCCATCTTTTCCTCCCATGTCCCTGATCAAAATTTAAGTACCTAAAAGCACCATTTTAGCCTATTGAACTAATAAGTGGAAACCAAAAACTCTGGAAGAATATCCCTAATGTCTTTTAAGAAGCTATCAGAAAGCACCACCTGGAAAAAATGTACTGAGAAAAAAATCCATTGTTACATACTTGTCATTTTGTTGAATTTTTTGGCAAAAGAAAACCTTCAAGAGTTTAGGGATTGTGAGGAAATTATGGATGTATATGGGTCTGAGGTAAGATGAGAGTTTCCAAATGGTGACAGAATTTCTGTCAGAAGGGCTCTTTTCATTTAATTGCTAAGAAATTGAGTATATCGTAGAAATAGTCTTTTAAGATCCAAAGTCATTAAACTTGAAAGTTATCTAAACTAAGTCCTTAATTTACATATAAGGAACAGGTATATCAAATTATTCAAAGCCTCACAGCAAAATAATGGATGCTGCATTAGAGCCTGTTCACCTTGATTTGATACATATCTTGCCATCCCATAAATCCATTTACTATCTCTTTTAGTTAATCTGTGTCCTTCTAACAGAAACATTACAAACTTGTCTACTCTTTTTCCTGATATGGTAGTTCTCTCTCTCTCTTTTTTTTAAATCTGCATTAAGATAAAAAGTTTGGTAAAACACTAAATACTAATAAAAAAGAGCTGCAACAAATAAATTTTATGAGATAAAGTGTTCCTGACAAATATTCTTTTCACATATCTTCTCTGTAAAAAATATCTACCCTTTGAAAAACACCCATCCGATATGGGGTAGGTAGAAGATATAATGACTAAAATTAGTTTTGAAATAACATACTAACTACTTCCCATTAAATTCATCAGCATATCACACAATACAAGATGAGAATAAGAAAAAGTGAGCATATATGTATCCAAATATTCAAAACAAATTCTTTTAATATTTGTTGAGTATCCTTATGATAGGCACTTTACTAGGTTCTTAGGATAAAGATGTGGGAGATAGAATCAAGACGAGAAAGGTAAGTTGAGATCTACTTATGAAAAGTCTTTTTGCCATGCTAAGGAATGGCAAACCCTCAAAGCCTTCTAAGTAAAAGAGGGAGATCAGATGTTATATTGCCCTCAGGGTGGCAGACAGATTGAGGTAGTGGTGAAAAGATAAAAGGCAGTTTGGGAACCATTTTAATAAACAGGGAAGGATGATTAAGTCCTGAACTCTGCTAGTGGTAGTATACAGAAAGAGGAGAAAGCAAAAATCTAAAAATAAATAGATCACATTAGGGAAGACCTAGGCATTTAGAAAGTGCCAGGAGGCAAGGATAATACTATACTCTTAGCTACTGCAATATTAAGTTGGAATCATTACTAAATGAAATGCTAGTACCGAATTGGGCAGGAAAGTGAGGAGAAAGATAGCAATTTATGTTATTACATATTCATTTTGGTGTGTCTAAAGAGATTCAAATAGAAAAAATCCAGTAGGTCCAGATCATGATTTCTCAGCATCAGCACTATTGACATTTGGGACTGGATAATTCTCTGTTGTGGGTTGTCCTGTGCATAAGAAGATGCCTAGCGGCATCCCTGGAATCTATCCACTAGAAGCCAGTAGCACCCCTCCTGGCCATGACAAATAAATGCCTCCAGACAACGCGAATATCTTCTGAGAGGAACAATCCCCCCAACTTGAGAATTACTGGGCCTAGAATTTGGAAATGAAGTCTGAGTAGATTTGTGCTTTGTTGTCCAGGAGATAGCTGAAGCTCTGAAATATGTAATATCACCAAGGGAAGACTAAAGCACATACAACAACAACAACAACAACAACAACAACAACAACAACAACAAAACTGAGGAAAGCAACATTCAAGCAGAAAGCTGCCAGCAAAAATGACATGGTGTGAACATCAAAGCAGGTGAAAAAACAGACAAGTCTCAGAGGAGCTAAGAGAATAATAAAGTTTAAAAAAGTTGGGAGGTCAACAGGACAAATGCAATGAAGAAATCAAAGGGGAGAAGTTACTGTTTTGAGAAATTTAGAAGTGAAGGAGGAGTGGAAGCCGAGTAATGCACACAGGAACTGGGGAAGTAATCATAATAATTGACCACTCTTTGCAAAATTTTATGATGACAAAGTCAGCAACACCATTATTAAGTGGTGATGGCTTAAATGAGGCACGTTATAATTCTTAGGCTATGGTGCAGTTTTGGGCACATTTTTCACATTCCCACCACATGAAGGGACATCTTATGAAGATTCTAGCTTCCTAAATGAGAATAGTGATCACACATCAGAGGCATGCACTTAAGAGACAGGTTTAACAAAACTATCACGGAATCTCATATAATTACTTCATTTCAATGATTTGGTTTTAAACTCTCTATAAATTTTATGTAATTCCTAAAATGATCTCACATTTAACCCTCCACAAGGCAATACTTCTTCCTAAAAAAATCTTTTTAATCCTACTATAAAACCTTTTTTCTGACTTTTAGGTAGTGTAATGAGCATAGAACATATTGTGGCTGTCCAGAATTCCAGCTCCTCGTTTCAGTGCGCCTTCACATCACTCTGCAAGCAGAGGTGGGTAACATTTTAAGCATATCCTTTATCATTTGGAGAGATGTGATAGGAGGCAGGCCAGGTGACGAATGAATAAGCATGAAAAACGGACACTTGTCAGCTAGGAATTAGATGTAAAACAGAATAGTTCAGAATAATGTGGGTGTTCTTGTCAGGAAAAAGATGAATTTCTGCCCTTGGAAGACCTTTAGGATTCTAAATTTCTGTTTTCTTTCCATTAGTTCTAAGGCTGCTACTAAAATAAATAGGAAGTCCTTTCATTATAACCTAGATTACTTTTGCAAAGTCAACTTGGACTACCTCTGATTTAGTCATTGATTCCCTCAACTAAAAGAAAAATCAGCTTTGTCATATGCATGCATTTAGAGAGATGTTTGCTTAAGAACATGAATATTGGCTTACTAAATCCACAAAGAGAAATCCAATTAGCAGATATAGAATCAGACTTGAAACTACATGGATTCCTATTTACTATTTACACAATAATCAAAGAAAGGCTTTTAGAACACAAACACATGTGGGCACCAATGTTGTCTCATTTTTTTGAGAATTTTGATGCTTTCAATAAATTTTCAGACAATAATAATATCACAATTACAAATTATCTATAATTCATGGCATTCTACAAACATGAACTCTGTTTTTGAGAATGTGATAAAGAGGAAAGAAGGCTTAACTGGGAGTTCAAAGACTTTGTAGCCTTCATCTTCCTCATTTGTAAAATGAGAGTAAACGAATGAGTGCTTTTGAAAGTCTCTTTTGTCGTGAGGGCCTATGACTGAATAGACTAACATATTAATTATGCATTTTAGACAAAGAAAAGCTTATCCTTTGTCAAATACTTCTTGGTTGTGATAAAGCTTTAAAGAGATATACTAAATATCAGTGTCCAAAAGAAGTAATAGAAGTTATTTTTCAATAATCAAAGAATTGATGCATCTTTGAAGAGCACAATTTATAATTTTCCCCTCAGGACAATTTTCATGGAACTTTTGGACACTCAAATAAAAAGATATGGGTAAGAGTTAGAAAATGGGAGAAGGGTGTGTTTCAAAAGATTTAGTGTTAAAAATATCAGAAAATTCTTTATACAAATCCAAGGAAGCAAACACAAAAGCAGATGAAAATTAAAGCTACTGATTGTAAAGACATTGGGAATTACTTTGAGAAAACTAATTTTCTGTCTCCATGGGGAGATGGAGAGGAAATGCCTATCCAAGACAATATGTAAGAAGCCCACTATGTCAATGTACATTTTTATGAATGGGAGAGAAAATCGTTTCCACTCACCCCCTCCTCCATAAGCAATGACATCCCTCAAGCAATTTTGCCCGACACCATATGAAAAGGTGAATGTGACTTACAATAAGAAAGGCAAGGCTAGACAGGTCAAAGCTTTGAGTATAATGGGTCACACTGACCATCCAAGCACCTGTGAACCCTGCTGATTTTGGAGGAAACTAGGAAAAATATCAGCAAAAAGATTTCCCTCTGGTACAGGCAGGTTGCTGATACTATCATCTTTGAAAAAGAAAATCAACATGTTACTCTAAGTTTTCAAAAAATATTTACATTTATTAAAAGTGTTAATTCCACCAGCAATTCTACTTTATTATGCTAAAAAATTTATTAGAGTAAAATATTTTTTTAAAGACAAAATCTTGGCAATGTGATAGACTAATACAATGAAATAAAGAATTCTCTCAGGGGCATACTTCAGCAGACTTTTCTAGTGGAAATTAAAATCCTTAAATTCCACAGTATAATAAGATAATTGAAAAAATTACATTATTAATATTGGTTATTTTTTGGTTTTAGGCATCATAAGCTTTTGTGAATATTAAAAGAGATACTGAATCTAAAAATGTTTTGAAAGTTTATAAAGGAAAAAACACTTGTAATAAATTATAAATATTTTCATTATAATGACTCAGATTTCTCATATGAAAGATGATTAATCATACGAGTAACTTTCTAACCTATCATACTCTTTCATAATTTGACTATCTTTCTATCAGTTATGACATCACTGCTAAATTTCACTTTAAGAAAAACTAATCCCAGCCAATAACTGAATTTATAAATTTTAAAAATTTATCGAAGTCAAATATATATTGATGCATGGTGCTTCGTGCATAATAGATCCTTGATAGATGTTGAATTAAGTTAAATTTCCCAAATAATATGGCTATACCGTTTACTGAAGGTCTTGGAACAATTTCTCTTATGGTGGAGAACTATAAAACCCCTTAGAAAACACATGTCCAACTCCCTTACCTTTAATATAACTAAGATCCTGAAAGGTTAACTCACTTGTTCAAGCTCACCGGCTATTTAGAAGGAAGCTACCCCATGATGAGGACCTGGAGAAGGAGAAGTTTTGCACAGTGGTTATTTCTCTTCTATAGAAATGACCACTTTTTGACTTAAAACAAGATAAATTTATTTTCCCAGTCTTGAGGCCGGCAGTCTGACCAGAGATTGTCAGGGAGAATCTGTGACTTGCCTTCTCCAGATTCTTGTGGCCGCCAGCATTCTTTGGCTGACGGTGTAACCCTACAATCTCTACCTCTGTGGTCACATTGCCTTCTCTTCTATCTGTGTCAAGTCTCCCTCTGCTTTTCTCTTATGAGGATACTTTATGATGAAATTTAGAGCCCATGCAAATAATCCCCAAACAATCTCCTCAACTCAAGTTCCTTAATTTAAGCACATCTTCAAAGACCCTTTTATCCATGTAGGGAAAGATTATAGGTTCCAGGGGTTACGACCTGATATCTTTTGGGCCATAACCCTGCCTACCATGGGGGATTACAAGCATGGAGCCTAGATCCACTTGCCTGTCATTAATTCTTCTTCTGTAATTAAGGAGGTTTATGTGTTTTTGTTTCTGCATCCCTAAAATGAGGATAAATACATTACTCATCTGATAGGGTTATTGTGAAGATTAAATAAGGTAATATACATAAAAACAGAACAATGCTGTTATCATAAAAGCCCTCTTTAAATGTTCTCATTTAGATACTCATTCCATTCAGTCCCTAATCAGTGTAGCTGCCAAAATGCCACAGAGTTCATGGTTGTACTAATATTAATTAAATTAATTGCTTTATTTACTTATTTATTTCTATCAAGAGGCCACACTCCAATTATCAGAATTAAGCTTCTTGTCTCCCAAATTGAGCTGGTTTTGACAAAATGGCTCTAGATCTAGGGAAATTCTGTATTTAAAAGAGATTCACGCGAAGTTATCTGCCCTTGGCTATTTCTATACTTACTGACAGAGGCCTGACCTTGCATTAAGCAAATACAGCTGCTTAGCTATGATTCACATTTTCCTACTTTCGAATTACTTTTCAATTAATTATTTTGCTTGTTCAATGAATAAAGGTGCTGAATACATTTTAACTTTTCAAAAATTTGTTTTAGTGTGCTTTCAAAGTGATTTTTTAGTAAATAAAACAACTCTACAGTCATAGATAGTAATAATACTTGTGTTATTAAAGGGAAAAAGTATCTTTCTTCCAATCATGATAAAGGGGGCTAATTATGTTGTCATAGTAGAGTATAGCTTATGCTTAAATTGCCAAATCTGGCTGCTAACGAGAAATAACTGCTGTGAACAGACCAATACAGCACATTTTGGGAGAACTAGATTAGTCTTCCGAGCTTTGAGCACTTATTAAAAGCAAAAAATGCCTGACTTAAGGCCATAGAACTATAAAAAGTTTGCCATGGTTTTATTTTTCAGGAATAGCTAATCTTTGCTGGAATTAAAAAAAAAAAACATTAAAAATTTCTTATATTCAGCAACTCACTGCAATTTTTAAATATAAGGGACATAATATACAAAAAAAAACTGATGAAATTTTCTTTTTTTCACCTTTCTCTTCTTGAATATTATAACATACAAAACAGAACAAACAAAAATCAACCAACTAACCAACAAAAATAAACTGTATGAAGTTTCCTCTATGATTAGATTGAAAAGTCAAGCATTGTCACGTTTCTGCAAATCCGTACAATGAATTGGACTGCAAAGAGAAAAGTTTGTATAAAACTCAGATTTACCAATTCTTAAACAAGTTATCTAGTGTGTTCCATGCTTGGGCAAGTTACCTAGTGTGTTCCATGCTTCTGTTTTGTTACTTTCAGACTAAGGAGAATAACAGTACCTATCTCATAAGATTGTTGGGGCATTGCAATAGTTGACATGCACAAGGGGCTTTACAACAGAATTAGGCACACAGTAAAAACACCATAAATGTTGACTACTAGAAAACAGAGTTTTTTAAAGTATAACAAAGATGACAGATTCTGATTTTGTTTCTATTATTACTTTTTAACTTCATTTTGCTTTTTGATAAGCTATTTTTGATGACTCTTAGGAATGTACCACAAAAAGACTTTTATAACATCATCGTTTATATCCAAGGACAGAGGTTAGACCTTTAAGCAAATCAGCAGAAGACTTTCTTGGTGATGTGTTAAGTTGTGCTGGGGCATGACAATTCCTTACTGTACTGAAGTCATTTAAACAGGGGAATCTCGAGTAAACAAAGTCCCTACAGAAGGGAAGTACAATTTCAGCCATTCTTCTTTATTTCTTGGCTTTGAGGCATTTATAGGATGTATTTGTATTCAGATAGTTCTGCTAAAGCATTTTCTAAAGAATAAATATTTTAGAACTAAAACTCCAAATGACATCCATTACAGAAAAGAGCAAGAAAAAAACATACAAGCCACTCTTTTATATTCATACTACATCTTTAGTTTCAGGAAAAAAAATGATTACATGTCATCACAATATTTTTTAAGGTATGTCTTAAGGATAAATAATAAGAAACATGCCAACTTTATGGATGAGGTACCTGACATCAAAAAGTTAAGGCTCTTTTCTCAGAGTATGAAAAAGGAATGCAGAAATTGCAGATAAGTTTTTTTTGCAAATAAGCATTTTAGTCATAAATGTCCCTTTTTGTACAGCATAAAACATAACTTTAAGGACATATTTTAGTTCAGTGGGTTATTAATCCTACCTATAATACATAGATAAATGATTTCCCCCAAAATATAACTTAGGAGACAGTGTTCTATCAATTGAATGTCTACCTCTCAGAATAAATATGAGCTATAAATGTCTATAGATTTGTGGGTCTCCATGAATTTTGGGAACTTCTGTCCATTTAGAAAAGCAAATATGTTGGAAAAATAAAGACTGATACAATTGGATATATGTTATAGTTTTTAATCTTGAAATAGGAACAACATGATTTAATACAATTTAATACAATGGTTGACATTTATATAAAACAAGGAGAAATTTAGTGTTAAAAAATTCTCTTTTATTATCCAAAAAAGTCTAAATTCTACAATTAACCTCATCTAATACAAAATCTGGTCTCTGTAAATTATAACGGGGTTATTCAAGGCTTAAATGGTTGCACAGGAATCAAACCACACCTTAGTAAACAGGCCATTTATTGCAGTGTGCTGGTAAGCTTACTAAGTTCTATTAAAACATTTGGCAGCGGCATCTAGATACTGTCATGGTATGACCTAAACTTTTCAGAACACCTGGGTAAAGAAATGCATTATTTGGTTAAATTGCATATTTAATTAATTTTGTTTTATGCCAGGTAGATAGGAAATAGAAAAATGACGTGTGTGTGTGTGTGTGTGTGTGTGTGTGTGCGCGTGCATGCGCGCCAACACAATAATGTTACATATATATTTCGTTGGAGATCCTATTACCCCTATTGTAGAAATATTAATTCATTCATTCCTTTAAGATATTTATTGAGTTCCCATCATTGGCATTTTGAATTCATCAATGAAGAAACAAAACAAAAATCTTTACCCATAATGATATTACTTCCTAAGAGGGTGGGAGGGATAGACCACAGACCCAGAACATAATATATAAATAAATGTATATTAGTTTAGAAGTTGGTGTTATGAAGAAAATGAGTAGGTACAGAAGCAGTAATAGAGGTCTGAAGTGGGAGAGCACAGAGGCAATCACTTCAGGCTATCTGATGCCTTGAATTCCTTGGTCAACAAAACATTTTTACTAAATAAACAAATGATTAACATTGAATGGCATCACTGCTTTGCTCCATCATATGCTTTCAGTTTAATTTTTTTTAATTTCATCTTTTTAAATGTCTTTATTTACTTAGCTCCTGCCTCTTGCAAAGAATTAGTTTTGAGTATTGGAGATTTTTAACAGAAAGACAGCCAGGTATTTCTTCATCAAAATGGGGTTTTCAAGAACAACAAAGAATTGCAATTCGGGACCTGTAGTGTGATATTGAACATATAGAAGAAGCCATGTGAAGAGTGGTAAGAAGGATGAACACAGAGAGGGCTCGTCCCACAGCTGCCTGTTGGTTAAAAATCTGGAGGGTTATCTTGACTGTGGAGGTTCCCTCTGAGAAGCGAGGGATCCCAGCCCCACACTGGCCTCTCCAGACTGGGGTTCTAGCACTAGGAACAGAAGTCCCCATAACTTCCAGCTGTGAAAACCAGTGCAGATTGTGTTCTTAACACAAAAGAAAAATGTAGCCATGTGAGATGAAAAAGTAAATAATTGGAGCAGTGCCTTCATTACTATCATTATTCTAAAACCCATCTGCCCAAAATTACTAAATGTGGCTCTTGGGCAATTGACATGTGGCTAGTTTTAACTGAGTACTGTCAGTGTAAGCACAATGGATCACAAAGACTAGTATAAAAAAAAAAGAATGTAAAGTAACTATAACTTGTTTATATTGGTTATTTTATTAAAATGATAGTTCAGAGATATTGGACTAAATAAAATATATTATTAAAATTAATTTTGCCTTTTTCACTTTTTTAAAGGGTGATTCTGGTCCTCTTTAATTCTTTTCTGGTACTATCTTATTCTTCTCTAGCCAGTGGCCTTTGTGGCAGTGGCCGTGATTTATTGGTTTGTACACAAGATAAAAAGAAAAAAAGCCTTAGGCACTATCGTGCCATTCCCAGGAAGATAGATCCTCTGTGCACATAAACCCACTGTAATTCCCAAATTGCTGGAGAAAGGTGACCATATGGAGTGCTCCTCCATCCTCAGGCATGGGGACATATTACAGTCTAACTTTATGTGAATCGGCCGAGAATTTCATCCTCTAGAATTGACAGTCCAGGCTTGGAATATGAAGTGGTAAAAGAAGAGATCTTTTGATTTTTCAAGTTAACTTTCTATTGATTGCTTCAATGTGCACAAATGAAGTTGTTTAAATTGTTGCATCTGCTGTTGTGAACACCTATTATCATTCACTGAGCATTTGGGTCTGGCAGTATGCCATATGCTTTACACTTTGATTGATTTATTTATTTTTAATTGTGCAAACTTAAGCAGTTTATAAGTGACCGGAATCATACTGCAAGACACCATAGGGTGGTTGAAGAAATTCACCATTCTGAAGGAGTGGGTGTTTGTACTACTGAGTGAAGATCAGTGAAAAACAACTCATCCCCTTGGAGCAACTGCCCTTCCCACTCCAAATCCTGGTTTCTGCACTAAGCCTCCTTGGGGAGGACCACTCGTTCCAGTACTCAGCCTGGCTCGAGGGAGGCCCTCATATCCCCAGTCCGTTTCCCAGGCAGTTCGCGTCTTCTCTTTGTCATTCAGGTAGACCTCACCACTGAACATGATGGCTTGTCACTAAGGGCCTTCTGAACAGCCTCAGAATCATCAAACACATCAAAACCAAAATTGGGTAGTTTCCCACTGCTGTTAATGGGTAACTCAATCACATTCTTCTATTTTGGAAAGAAATCTTTAAGCTCTGATTTGTCTATCTCATGAGGTAGATTGTCAATGAGGAGTTGGTGACTGTCAGGATATGTCTCCCAGTTCTTCAGGGTTCAACATTGCCTTTCTCACCAGCTTCACTGGTTGGTCTAGGTTCCCTCTGGAGAGGAGTATTTATTCGTTGTTCTTGTATTCTTTGATCCTTCTGAGGCCCCTATGGTGGAATCTTAGATTCAGGCTGTGAAGCTGGTACTTTAACATAAAGTTGTATCCCAGTAACTAGAACAGCTCCCCTGGGTGGAAAATTCTTACTGGTCACAGACACCCAGGAAAATGTCCTCAAGTTTTCTTGCACAGTCTGAGCAATGCCTGTAGGTGCTGGAGAAGAACTCTCTGAGCATCCTCAGAATAAATTTCTTCCAATACTGGCTCACACTTTTCCTCTTGGGTTTCAGATACAGGTTCTTGCTCCAGTTCTGTTCTGAACCAAGCTCTGGTTCAACATCACATTCCTCTAAATATTCTTCCAAGCCATTGCTAACAGTCTGAATACTGAAAATTTCATAATCATCAGGTTCCATCTCAGGTGTCTGCTGTCTTTCTTCATGTTCCTCTAATTCTTCCTCAGATTCCTCCTGAGGGCCAGTGACAAAGCCACTAAAGACTTCATTTTGGTACCTGAAGATACCATTGTGAATGTAGAACTTATTTGCAGCAGAGCCCTCAGGAGCAAGTACGAATGTCTGCATGAATTCCCTCAAAGCCTGGTTGTTATTAGAGAGCAATCCAACACCTGGACCATCCCACCGTCATTCAGAGTGGCACGAGCATGAACATGGTGAATCTTAGTGTGGCGACTGGTGAAGTTTTGTGACATCACTTTTCTATGGATTTCTTTCTGTCTGTAGACCTCGTCTGCTGGCTTTCCATTCGAATCCAACCTCCCATGTACATAAAGAGAGATCCCCCCCCCCCTCCCTAAAATCTGTATAGCATGTCTGGGGCCTGATTCAGCAGGTGTAGCACAGTCCCACAAATTCCCACCTGACCAGCATGGGATTTGGTTTATCACGCTTCGGTCAATTCAACCTGCGCGGTGGAGCCGGAGAGGAGTCAGCTTTGCTCCACAGCACAGAGGAAGGTTAGAACCCTTCATACAACTGCGTCCACAACACATGTCTATCAAGTTTAATCTTAACAATAACCTTATCATTTTATTTCACGGTTGATGAAACTAAAGCTCCGAGGGGTTAAGTCACTTGACCAAGGTCACACAAATAAGTGATACAACTAGACTTTGAATATAAGTCAGCCTGACACCAAAGCTTATGCTCTAACTGCTCTACTATGCTACTTGAGTCACTTTATAAATACCATCCACTGAGAATAATAACGACATAATCAACAATCACGACATCAGCAACAAATCAAAACCAAGGCATTTTTTTGAAGAAAGACAATGTTTGCTGACATTTTGCCTGAATTATATTTTCCTACTTTAGCCATTGGAATTGTCCTGTTGAACAACAAGAGACACTGGAAGAAACAATCCCATGAAGCTGGTAGCTGTATTATCTTAAGGGTTTTACTTTGAACAGTCATTATAGTGTCCACTGGAGTGCTTTCAGAAGAAATGTCTCTCTCTGCAATGGAAGCTGTAGCCCCAACCTAGGACATCTGGCATTGCTGCCTGGCAAATGTGTATGATTTTAGAGCAGGCATATTATATTCTTAGCTCATGCCTGACTGAATTCTAACTTTCATCTTTCCTTTCTTCCCTCTGCCCTGATGGTTTCATAAATTTATTTTTACATTTTATATTGTTTAAAAGTATGAAATATAAGCAAACTTAAATAAATGAATATCCAATATTCATTTCTAGTTTATAAACTTCTAAAAAGAGTTTTTTCATGAAAGAATTATGA
The DNA here is from genome assembly GCA_003508835.1 of Eonycteris spelaea. Taxonomy (NCBI): domain Eukaryota; kingdom Metazoa; phylum Chordata; class Mammalia; order Chiroptera; family Pteropodidae; genus Eonycteris; species Eonycteris spelaea. The sequence continues at coordinate 4,131,246 of PUFA01000074.1, read as the reverse complement.
CTCCTTCCAACACAAAATGAGTATAAATTTGATTAGGTGAGAGGTAATTGTACTTAGCATCATGACTATCTTTACCTGAGACAAATTTAAATTTTAATTGAAGTTTATGTGATGGCCATCTGTCAAACATTACTGGGCAAAACACCACAGCTCACTTGAAACAGGGCAAGCTAGACAATCTGTAAGCTTCCTGCAACATTAGCAAAGACTTGGCAGGGATCAGCCTTAACAGAGAATTTGATATTTATTATTTTTTTCATCATGAAGTGAATCTATATCAGTATATCTTTACACATTAATGGTGTTCCTTAGCTACACACATATAAGTTCAGTTAGTTGTGGAAATACAAATAAACTGTTCTTCGGTCTTATTACACGAAGATGAAAATATGCTATGGACAAATTAATCTCTTACTAGAAGAAGAGTTTGTTTTATTATTATATGAAAATGTCAAACTATGTTTAAAAGCTGTGAAGTAAATAGCAAAGATTATGTAATATGTTGCAAAGAAAGTGGGGTTCTCATATGTATTCAGTTTTTCTGTGAATAGGGATATATAGAAAGATTATTATATATATACTATTATACACACACACATGAAATTAACACAAGAGAGTCATCATTTGGATCTATGAAGTCCTTAAACCTCAGCTTTTTGGCAAGTTAATTTAGTTTGAAGTGTAGATTGGCAATTTAAAATAATTATTATACTTGATATTAAGGAACACATAGTAATGAAAGATATAGTTTTATATCATTGTGACTCTTGATTATAATTAGAAGCTAATTTTGAATTCATTTAAATATTTGACCACAATTATTTTTTATGTCTTTTAAAAAAAGTTTGAAAGTATCTTTTTTTCTTCATAATTAATAAAATAAATTATTTCTTCAAGATTTGTGGTAGACAATTGTAGTGGAAGTTGTGTTATGCCACCAAGATCCCTCTTCAGGACTGAGCCTGCCTGTTGGGCTTGTCGGTAGTGATGGTTCTCAGCCTCTCTCTCCTAGGATTGTCCTCAGTTGAGGAAAGTTGACTTGACTCAGGTCACACAAGCGGGTGGGAGTGGGGGTAAAGGAGGAATCCACATCCATGGACTAGTCTATGTAAGGGAGTAAAGGCTCGTTCTTCCTCTATACCTCAAGGTGGGACAACTCTGAAGAGCCTGCTGAGCTTGAGAGCTCCCTATGGCATCATCCTTCGTTGTACTTGCCCTGCTGCTCATTTCTCCCTCTGCCTAATCCAACTGTCTTCGTTCCTCCACAGGTGTTTTTCCTTAGAGCACTCTTTAATACATTTGCTTGCATGCATGTGTCTATCTCAGTTTATTTCATGGAAAATCCACATAAGAAATCTCTTTAGACATACTCAGAGAGGAATGATTAATACAGCATTTTAATGAACTTCGGGAATTCTTTATAACGGTTTTAATTCAGCAAAATTTATTAAACACCTATGATGTTCTAGGCATTATGCTAAGCACTAAAGATATAAAGTTAAACAAAATTAGGCAAAATTGATTTCAAGGAACTCGCTGGCGTAAAACACAAACATTACAAGTGAATATAATTCAAATGAGACAAGGCCTATATGGACAAACTGCTTTTAAAGTAGTGAGAAAGGAATGCCTATCACTCTGGAGACCTGTGAGGCAGACACAACTTCACTAGGACATATGGAAGAAATCCTTAAAAAGCTCAAGGCTTTTAAATCTTTCTTTCCTCCCTTTCTCTCACATCCCACATCCAATCTCTCAACGAAAGCTATTACCTGTGTCTTTACATATATCTAGGATCCAGATCAGACCACATCCACTGCTTGCCTATCATCTCTTAATAGTCATAGCCTCATGACTGGCCTTTCTGCTTCCACCTTGCCCCTTATAGTCTATTCTTAACATAGCAATCAAGAGATTCCATTAAAATGGAAGTCCTATCATGAATTCCTCTGCTGAACACATTCCAAAGTTCTCATCTCATACTAAGAATCAAAAATGTTGTACCTACAGGGCCCTTGGCCATCTCCACATTGCCCCTCCTGTCCTTACCCACCTCTTACCTTTCTCAGCTCATCTGGGAGTCTCATCTTATTCGCTCTCTTCCGGCTACTCTGGGCAAGCTAGTCTTCTTGGCACTGGCCAGCACACTCCTGCCTCAGGGTATCTGTACTTGTGCCACTTACTGTTCCCTCTGCCTGACTCCCTACTTCCCTTCTTTGAGGTTTTCTCAACTGTCAACTTTTTCCTGAGGCTTTCCTTGACCACCCTCCCCTAGCACTGCATAGTCCCCTTTCCTGTTTTGTTTTGTTCATAGAACTTACGGCTTGCTCCGTACATGATTATTATTTATTTTGAGTTTGCCCTTCCTTCCCAGAACATAAGCTCCATGAGGGTAAGGACCACCACATGTTTTGTTTTTGGCTTTATACCTAATACTTACAGTTGTCCCCAAAGCAGAGAAAATGTTTACTAAGTATTTGTTGAACAAATGAATTTTTACAAATAATGAAGGGATAAGAGAAGGGTGAAATCTTTTATTATGAACAATAGCTGGAAAGCATAGAAATCAAAGTATTTGTAATATAATGTGACTAGAATGGAGAAAGTCTTTGTGGTCAGAGCTGGAAAAAAAGGTTGGCTTTGTAAACCATGAAACATGTTTGTTATAAACTGATGAATTGTGTACCTCCAAAATTTACATGTTCAAGTCTTAGCCTTTAGTACCTCTGAATGTGACTTTATTTGGAGATAAGACCTTTAAAGAGCTGTTGAGTCAAAATAAAGTTTTTAGGGTGACCCTAATCTAATATGACTGATAATCTTATTAAGTAGAGAAAATTGGACCTGGGCATTGATGGAGGGAAGATCTGTGGTATTATTCTCTTATGCTAACCCTAACAAACTAATGTAATACTATATGCCACTATAAGGAATTTTGACTTAATCACACAAGCCACTGTAAAATTTTAAGCAGAGATTGGTGAGATGAGACTTAAGTTTCGGAAAGATTGCATTTGTGATAATATAGATGAAAGATTGGAAAAGGGAAAAGACCTGAGCCATAAACACTAATTGGGCGTGTTTACAGTGATTGGGATCTACATATGTGAAGGGAAGGAAGAGGTGAGTACAGAATTGGGGAAGCTCCTGAGCCAGGATTGTTGGGACTTACTGGTACATTTGAGATAAGTGATATTGACATCTGCCACAAAAGGGAATTTAGTAAACTGCAGACATGCAAAAAGATTCAGATAATAAAACTTACATGGATTTCGGTGGTCTCATACTTGAGAAAATTTCTCTACATGTAACCTTAAAACAGATTATAATAGCATTCATACTGCTCAAAATGTGAACAATATTCACTGAAAAAAAGGGTCTGTAGAAAAAGCTGCAGGCTATATCTCCTTTTGGGGGATAAAATTAGCATATTCGATTAGCATATTAAACAGCATATTAAAGAATCTGAGAAGTTTTGCAATGAAGAAACCTCTTTAACTTTGGCCAAAAAAAGTATTTGCAAGCTTTGATTATAGAATCCTTTTTGTGAGGCACCTTTTAACCTCTCTCTGAACATGAATACTCTTGAAATTAACAGCGCAGAAAATAGTGGTAATTTTGATGCACTAGAACTTTTCCAAAATAAATAGAGAAGCTTTGTTTGGGTAATATTCATTTCCAATAGCAAAATTAGTTGCTATCATCTTAACAATTGAAAGAATAAACTCGTTAAAAGAATGCAGTTGTTTTTTTTCTATAAGCTAATTATTACCAGATTAAAAATAAATTCAAACTCTTTGGAAAGTAGCACTAATTCTTTCATGCCCCTAACAGAAAACTACTCACTGCCGTGAAAGGAAAATATTCTGCTGACTTAAGGGGAAAGTGTAACTTCAATGCAGATATCTGGGAGCTTTTTTTGACCTGGTGTCTTTGACACTAGGGTAATCACAGCTTGAATTTTCCCATATTCCATCAGCCTCCGAAACCCACATGGGGTCCATTCACAATGACTCACATGCGATGCGCACGTAGGCCTTCCGGCTCTTTGTGGTTCCTGCTGAGCTCCAGGCTACACATTGGCACCAGTAATCTTCAGGCCCAAAGAGTTCTTCCACTTGCTGGCGTGAAATCTCAATGCTCACTTCCCGGACAATGAGTCCTAACCAGAGAAAGGAAAGATTTAAGTCAGGGGAAGATTTGTACTAAAGAAAGACAAATATCATACCACATTTTTTTCCCCAATGATCCTTCTTGATGCCATAGATCAACATCCCAGATATTATCTCTCATCTCCTCTGATATTCCTCTGGCTCCAGTTACTTGACTCACAACTTTTTCATTCTCTTATTTGTTATTTCAAATCTGGATTCATCAGAAAATGAAAGTGAAGATCTATCGCTCCACAAAATTACACCTTTCCCCATATGTCTGACTAATATCCTTCACCAAGTTATCGTCCTCTGTATATTTAAACATGAACTTGAATTTCACATCGTCTAAGGATTCTATCTTAATTACATAAATTGTGGGTAAGATAACCATGTACTATACACAGAATTACAAATCTAAATGTTCCCAGGGATATTTAGTTTACATAAACCACCTAAAACTATAATCAGGTTTTACTATATTATCTAGTAATTTATAAATATGTTGTTATTTAACAACTAAATTACTTTAACAGTTGTGTTTCAGTTATTAAGGCACAGTGTTTTTATTTTTATTTTGAAAGATATACCAATCTTAGTTAATAAATCTCTGCTGTTCTATCCAAAGAACTTTAAGGTTTTCATGTATGACATTTTGAAAGTCCAAATGTTTCTCTATAATTTTAATGTAATCGAAATCCTGTTAAAGGGAAAGTGAACTCCAGCTAAAATGATAGAGTAATTGGAATTTGTTTCACAGGATTATGTAATCTTAAATAACAAAATTGAACTAAGAATCTGGGATTAACATTTTAAGAATATTTATCTTGAGGTATCAAAACCTACTTCAGAGATTCGTTCTGCAGAATGCCTCTTTGCACTGAGCAAGAAGAATGATCTAAACAATATATGTGGGTAACTGCCAGTTCTCATAGAGACTGAATGCACACACTTCCAGAATGGAGTGTTTATTGAGAGATCTACCTGGAGTACCTATACTTCAGGAGTAGATAAATTTGCTCTGGGCCAATTATGAGGATAAGAAGAAAGATTAAATGTATTGTTTTGTACTGTTTGTTAATTCATTCGTTCATTCATTCATTGAGCAAATACTTATTAAATATCAATTATGTAAAAGACACTGTATGAGGCTTGGGAAATGATGAGTAAGATAGTTATAGTCCTCAATGAATGAATATTATTGTGAGGCACATATTAACTACAGATTATACAATTTATTATTTAATTATAATTGAGCTTTGTGCTCCAAAGGAGACCCAACTAAATATGAAAGATGCAACATGAATTAGATTGGTTAAATTATATGGGGAGACGGACAGGACATATAGAAAGAAGCAAGATAGACAATGAGAAAATCAAAGATCAAGGAGAAGACAATGAAGCACTGGACACAGAGAATAAAAGTGATATGAAATTAGAAATAAGAAAAGAATGATACAGGCTAGTAGTTCTCAATGTAGACCCCAGTATAGCTTCAACAGCATCACCTGGAAGTGGAATAGAATTTTCTTTCTTATGTCTCACTTCCGACCTGAAAAGAAAACTTTGAGAACTGAGCTCAGCAATCTCTGTTTTAACAAACCCTTCAAGAATTCTGAGGCATGCTACAATTTTAGAATCACTATTGTATACCATGTAAATTTAGGATTTTGAATTTCTTCCTGGGAGCCATGTGCTATCATTAAAGTGTTTTAAGCAAGTAGATGATATTATCTGATGAGAATTAAAAAAAATACATATATATGATCTGTATAAGATATAGAATTCAACTAGTTCTTCAGAGTTTATTAGTTCTTAAAAGTCATGATTTCTTAAAATGTCTGATCATGACTTCTTGGTACAGGTGACATGAGAGAGATGCCATCTAGAGATCCTAAAAAAAGAGTATTCCAAAACTTATCTGAAAACCCAGGACATACTCAAATGAGTAAAGACACTCAGGGAAATAAACAGCCATCCAATAGAAGTAGGTGTTGTCCCACTAGGGAATAAACCACATTTCTTATCAAGAGGTGGTGAGACTTGAGTCACAGAAATGACTAAACCCTTGGGTTCACTCAAGAGTCCCTAAACTGGAATGAAGTCTAGGAACACGGGTTTTGAAGTTCCAGGCAAGGCAAAGATATTGAAGGGGCAACTCTATGGCCAAAAGTTTAGTGAGTATATTTAAAATTGTTTTAAAATTTTAAAAATTAGTAATCCTTTTATGTTTGTATAGTGACCAGCTTAAAAATAATTTTCAAGTAACTAGAATATCTTAACCCCTCACCCTTCTATAAAAAGATTAGCGTATTATTTTAGCCAATGTCCAACAAATAAAATAATCATCACAGCAAAAATTCTAACTTATTAACAAACAGTACTATTTCTCTACCTCTTTCCTGGTACCTGCTTATGCCTCTCATTTTTCTATCTTACCGTAATTATTTTCATTTTTCTGATATTTAGCAATACATGCAAAGATGGAGCATAACTTTCTCCGCCCCGCCCCCTCACCTTTCGTTTAATTCCCCTCTCTAGTGTTTAATACCTTTGCCTGTTTTACTTGTTTACATCTTCCCTTTTCATGCAGAAATTTACTTACTGGGAACAAAACTCTTCCTGTAAAGTTGTAGTAATTTATAGTCACCAAAAGACTGCAGTGTGTATTTCCTTAGAACTATAATGGCTCTTTCCAAAATGCAGAGCAGCAACAAATGGGCTCAGGATATTAAAACCACATAAAAATATTTTGTGCCCCAAGATGATAACTACAGTTTTCATCCCCTAATTCCTTTTACTTAAAGCAATTGCAGGAAACCTAATGAAATGCTAGGGGAACTTCACTAGGGCCCCTGTATCCTTTAGCCCAAGTAGGCTCGTAGAAGTTTCTACTGACCACAAATCTGAAACCTTTTAAGAAGCCACAGATCACCCCTCCAGCTACAGGAATTATTCATAGTATGAATGTCATGAATTGTGTGGCTAAGGCTCCCTGTGAGGTCTGGAGTCAAGCACAGACCAATTTTCATTGTCAACTTCACAGACGTCCCCCTTGGGAAGGTATAGATTATTACAGTTGTATACAGTTATCTTGCTATATGCCCAAAGTTTATATTCCAACTATTGGTCAACAGCACAAGAATAAGAAATAACTGAAGCATGAAATATCTAAACACTTATAGCTTAGAATTCCCTAGAATCAGATGCATCATTCAGAGTCTGAGCTACTTGGTTACATACCATCTTTTCATTACCATAGGTAAGTTCATTCCCTGTGACATTTTGCTCATCAAACCAAAGTCTAGTGGTGAGGGTAAAACTAGGTAATATCCTTTTTCTTTGAAAGTAAAATTTCAAATCTGCTTGAAGTCTCGAGATGGAAAAAAACAAGCTGCCTTAAAATTTGAAATGCCAAGAGCATTTCTTCTAAGGTGGGCTGCTTTGAAGAGCATTTGGGAACTTGAAATTGGTTTCAGGTTATTTAAAGGTGGGGGAAAATGCTTCGGTCTATAGGATTTACTCAAATACAAATGTATATTATCCATCACATCTGATAACATCAAAGATTTGCCATTATTGTTCTTCCTTTAATAGTGACGTCTCAAGGATGCATGCTGTTTGAAGTTTGCAGTGATTTGCTTTTATAATAGGATTCATTGTGGTTTAGGAGCCAGAGTGCAAGAAAGTAATTAGGATGCTATACCAAGAAGTCTTATAATGAGCACGAATATGCACTTGTTAATGGAAGATTCAAATGATTTAGAAATCCAGATGCAAGTGCAACTCTCTGATTGAATTTTTGTGAGGCTATCCATGATTATGGCAATAAAATCTGGTAATTGACATTTATACCTTATCTTTAGCATAATTTTAATTTCAGGCACCACAAAGTGGTTTTTTTTAGAGATTATTATAAAGCTTTCACAAATACATGATGACTCTTGTTGTACAATAATTGAAAATAAGATCCATATTCCTCTAGAAATGTAATCTGTAATGCCGTCAACAAATATGAAAGGTCCACTAATGTCAAAAATTATGTTAAGTAGCAGAAATGTAAAGATGGATAAAACAATGTTGAATACAAGTAATCGATTGGGAAATTCTAAAAACCCCAGAAAAAAGCTGTAGTGAAATAGCATCAGAGGGAAAGACCTTGAGAAACATGAAGGATGGGATATTTGAGTTTGATGCTGTAGCATGGTTTGGGTTTAAAATTTTAGAGAGATATCAGAGACCCTTCAGGAGGACAGAAAAGCATGAAGCCAAAAGGCAGAGATGAAAAAGCATGGAGCACTACAGGGGAGAGTAGTTTACATAAAACAATAGAATTAGATAGACAAGAGATTCTTGGAGAACCTTGAATGGCAGCTAAAGAGTTTGCTGTGTGGAGTAGGGAGCCTATGAAAATTGTAAACTGGTGAAATGATGTTTTAAAAAATGACATTTTCTTTAGGAAGATTAATCTGTCTTTGCTAGTAAACAAGACTAATTTGATTTTATTTTAATGGAATTTTAATAATTTTAATTTAAATTATTGTATAAAATTTGTTTTCATATTTATGACCTTACATCAAGTCATTAATCATAAGTGTTAAGAACAATATTCTTGACTCTCTGAAAATACTGACAATGAAAACCAGGGACATATACTGAAAATAATAATTACACATACTGTTGGGCTTTAATTTTGTACTTATCCCAGGGAGTAAGAGTAATCACCTCTGGAGTGATTATCACCTATAATAGTTCACATACAGTATATTGGGGACAGTTATTTGTTATCTTAAAAGCAATATAGTTCATATTCTTAAGAAAACTTTTAAACCAAACTATAAAGTTTCTTTAAAAAAAATTCAACTCATCCAGGACAATTATTATTACAAATGGGGGACTATACAAATATCCATCTATACACAGCAACCTAGTGATTTATTTAGATAATAACATAAATTTCTGTTCTGTATTCACTATCTGGCTTTTGGTAAATAATTTTTGAAAGTCAAAATTATTTTAAGAATAAAACTGTATTCTATTCACAAAATCACCATTGGAGCTACTGGCTACTGACACTGACTTAGGAGAGGGGAAGAGAACCCTGATTAGGTATCATATTAGGTGCATGCCAGTTGAGAAAGACATGACTGGGTTTAAAATTTTCAGGAGCATTAGGAGAGTTAGGTCTGAGTGGGGACAGCAATCATCCAGAGCAATGCAGATATGGCTACCATATTTAGAAATGGAATTTTAACAGTCTGTGAGAGTGGTCTCTAGTAAATTGCCTTAAATTCCTTGTACTTTAGCCAACTCACTCAGTTTCTACCAATATTCTAGATCCCCCACTATATTGAGGTGCAAGTAGAGTGGCACTACCCTGACATGGTGAGGAGAAGAGTCTACTTATTTCAGCAACTAAAATGCTCACACGGATCATCCATTAGGAATCCATTAAACCCTTTTTCACAATACAAGTGAGGCCAGGACATTAAGCAACTGAATGAAAATTACTAAGTAAGGAGGTTTAGACTAATTTGGGGCAAAGTAAGCAAACTTCCATATTTAAAATTGATGTAGGTTTTAAATTGATGAGCATAATGATGTCTTCTAGAATCTTCACTTTCCAACAAGGATGTGAGTTCCATCGGGGTAGAGATTTTTGTTTCTTAAATGCTGTCGCTGTGGCCTAGAATAATACCTGGCACATATTGTAAGCATATAATAAACATCCGTGGAATTCATGAAAGACTATTTCCTCAGGACCCTATTACACATTTATTTAAATGACATGTGATTGAGTCTGATTATATCTTAGAGGAAAGGACTTTTCAGTCATGATGGCAGCTGTACCTCCTACCCTAGCCAGAAAGACATCATCAAACACAATTTAAGCTTTGAACATGTTTGGCATTCACACTAAGGATAGAGGAAAAAAGAAAAGTTATCATAATGCTTTTTTAGAGCCTCCTAAATTGTTTGTAATATCTAAGTAAACAGATCAAATACCGATGAAATATTCTTCTTTTTCTTTTTTAAAAAGACTCCAATATGTGAGAATGATTAATTCACAAGAAAAAATTAACTGGTGAAATTCCAAGAGATTAAAAAAATATTAATATTTCATATTTTCAAGCCAGGAGTGTGCATTTTGATCTCTTGCTGAAACATGAATTTTCAATTTTAACTTAATATATTTGTGTTCTGATATTTCAAAAATATTTCTACATATTCTGAGATCCTTGCCTCAAATCATTCTTTTACCTTTCCAAGGGAGAAATAATTTAATAAAAACAATGCAGTCAGGTATAAAGAACCTAATCCCCCACTCACTTTTTTTCCTTTTAATACATAAAATGTTTCTTGGTTCTTCTGCTGATTTTAGGTTACATACACTTAGTTTTTGATAAACATAAGGCTTTAGGTAGAATTCCAAAAGATAATACTGCTATAGATATGCCAGTAAAATCTTATTTTTAATTCATCCTTGATAATTGAGATCTTTAGAGATGAATCTGGTTCAAATTCTGATTTTTCCAGCATTACTTGAGAAAATTCCTTTACCTCATTAAGTATCACTTTCCTCAACAGGAAAATGGGAATCAAACTTCCTAACTCAATGGGTTGTTTTAAGGATTAAACAAAGTGATAGGTGTAAAACTCTTAGCTGAATAAGCCTTTAATATAAAACCAACTAATATTATTTCAGGAACTAGAATAGTTTATGCTGCGCTAGGTAGTAAATAACACCCCTTATTTCAGATGCTTTTAAAATAAAAGCCTATTTTTCTTTATCGCATAAGTCACCAAGGAAGTTGTCCTACATGAGCTTTCTTAGTGACCCAGGCTGCATCTATCTTGAATCTATATCCTCTGAACCATGGCTATTAGGGCTCTCTGACTGAGGAGAACAGAGTACAGAGAGCACACACCTGGCTTTTAAATGACCTAGCTCAGCAGTGGCAACATAACTTTGCTCATAGTCTGCTGACTCAAAGTAACCACTTGGCCCAGTGTGACCACAAGGATGCCAGGACTTACAGCATTCCTTTGTGCTAAGGAAGGAGAGAAGAAATGTTATGAATATTAGAAGTCCTACTCCAGTACAGTTGATAAAACTACTTTAATAGGAAAACCAAAAAATTGAGTTTTAAAGAAATTCCAGTGCCATCGAAATGCTTATAAAATCCAATGAAATTTGGATTGTTGATTTCTGTGGTATGAAAGTCTTTACTGACAGAAAGAGCTAAACGTAGATAAAAATAGAGTATCAGAATAAACAGAAGTAAACCAGATTTTTGGTCTTGGCTTGGCTATCACCATGAATAACTTTGGGTAAGGCATTAATTTCTCATTTTCTTAAACTTTAAATTGATAAAAATTGTGTTTCCTAGTGTACTTCACAGGATTGTTATGATTTCAAAAAAAAATCTTTAAGAGAAAGTACTTTTATGAACAGACTGCATGATTCTTTAGCTCTTTCAGGGAATACAACTTAACTACATTTTCTAGCTTCCTTTGAGAAGTGGCCACAAAAACAATTTTAGTCAAAAGAATATGAATGGAAAGAACATGTACCTTTTCTTAGCCAAGTTATTGAAGAAGCTGGTGAGTGTCCTTGCTATCTGTCCCTTTCTGCTGGCTGGATGCAGAAGAGGTTGAGGCCTGAGAGGATGGCAGAGCCACAAGATGGAAGGAGCCTGGGTTTATTCCTGACCGAAGGGAACAAGGCTGCCCTATGACCAAGAGCACCTCCTGGGACTGTTACATGAACAGAAGTACCATTTATCATGGTTGAGCAGTTCTGTCTTGGGGGGTGGTCTAATTGTTATTGCTGCTTAGCATAGTGCACACTTAAATTATATATTATAATATATGCTTGGTAGACAGTGGGTCTTCATAAATGACTATTGGATAAATGAATGAAGAAAATACTTACAAATCTCATAATACTTTTTTTTTTAACTTGATTCAGAGCTTAGCTCCAAATTATTATTATTATTACTTTTTTTTTTGGCAATGTCTTGTTAGCTACACAGACAATTTCTATTAATTCTGAATTTTTAAATATCTGACTGTGAGATTTTAATATTATGTTCAAAATGCTACAAAACAGAGGAATTTGCTTATTATGTACTGAAATATGATTTTCAAAATGTAATGCTTGCAATGTTTTTCTCTTTTCAGAAGCATGACACCTGATTCTGACTGTTGTGTGTTACTTGTCTTCATGTCCACTCTGCACTAGCATCACAAAGAAGAAAGAAAAATGATTGTTTCCCACCTCGAGCTCCAATTCCCCGAGATATTTATGTAACTGTATAATACTGCCAACTGAACAAACAGCTTCAATCATGTGTCTGTTCATATCTCCAGGCAAAGTTTTGTTCTCCTTTCTTTCTTTTATAAATGTATTCCCTTCAAAGGATGCATACCCTAGTGGATAAACAATCTCCATGGGAGAACAGAAAAGCTAGCTATTTAATATGCGTGGCTCAGTGTCATGAGGTGTAAAGTCACAGTAAATAATATTTTACAAAGATACTAACACTAATAAAGATGATGACATTTTCATGATTAGCCATGTTTTTAATAAAGGGAAATTAATAGATTGGACTACTCAGTCTGAAGGATACATACAACATGTTGACAAACAGAACTGGGTTTCAGCATAAAAAGGTAAGTAATATAGACAGTATACATATGCACCTAACATTACTGGGTTTATTTATATGCATATCATTCATTTAGTATTTTCTTTTTACCTACAAGTTGGAATGCATTTACTTCATACCCTATTATAAGCCCATTTAGTCACATTTCTGTCAGATCCCACTTGCATATGCAGTGTTGAATAAATCAGTGGTTAAAAATGTCCTTGGAAATATATTTAGAGATAAATAATAAACTACTGAATCTGGTCATAAATATACATTTTTACTCTAGAAATCATAAAAGAAAGATAGCCTGACCTATTAAATCCATATATGGAAAAAGAGAAGTAATTATAGAGCGATAGTGTCAAAGGAGCCTGGTTTATTACTCTTGAATGGATATGCTATAGTCAAAAAGAAAGATGTATAATAACTGTTCAAAAAATTCTACTGCAAAGAAATACTACATGAGGATGGAGAGTCAACCGTTCCATCATAAGTGCTTTTTGTTACAACTCCACGGGCTTGGGGCACTGGTCCAGCCCCACAGCGGGTAGAACTGCATGACACTCAGAATTCCACGCCCTCTCAGATGTGCTTCTCCCGCTGACCACAGGCACACTTTTAATTTGTGGCAAGATGGTCTGACAAGCAGACTGCAAGGACAGTAGAGATGGAAAACAGATAAAGTACAGATAAAAATATGTTCACCTTGAAAACTAAAAGTAAGACTTTTTAGATAATAATGGGATGTATCTATTGAAAAATGAGAAGAATACAATCACTTCTTTCTCATTAACAATTTTCACAACCCCCTTTGCATTATACTCCAACGTCTCTCCATAATCCAATATCTGTACACTGACTACATCTATACTTACTTAAATAATACAGATTTATGTCCCCTGCACATATCTCATAAACGTCAACCCCTTCCTCTCTCCCCAAGCTCCTTTCTACTCAGCCACTTTCAAGTTTGTTTTATGTGGGTGATCTCGTAGTAATTCTTTGAAGTTCCATACCTATTAAAAGTAAAGCAGGGTCTGGTGTCCGAAGAAGAGAGATAATGACAGTGCACTGCTATTATTTCATATGTTCCTGACTGTGAAATAAATCTCACTGCTTAAAAAAAAAAATAGAATATATATGCTAAAGTTTTTAAAAGGCAAAAACGAAATTTAGGAGGTAAAAGAAACCACATAAAGTCTTGCCAAAGTTTCGTGTTTTACATAAAGCTGCAATTGGGACTTCACAAAGGAAATCTCTGCGCTTTTTATTTCTGGTTCAGAGGATTTACATGCTCTTTCTAATGATCTGGGCCTTCAGCCCTGGGTAATGTCTCCCAGTCCCCAGCTTAGCGCTCATGCAAAATTGAAGCACTTGGAGGCAGTTTAGTAGCTGCAGACGGATCTCAGTGTGCTCAGTGTGCAGGAAAAGGCATCATGGCTGTTTAGCACTTGCTAGGAGAAGCTGAGGAAATCAGGGGGAAAAATCTATTGAACTTAAACCATCTGGGAAGCCAACTGAGAGCGGCTGCATTAACAATGTGTTTACATTCCCATTGTGTTGCTAGGGCAAGCAGAAGTGTGTGTGTGTGTGTGTGTGTGTGTGTGTGTGTGTGTGTGTGTGTGTGTGTGTGTGTGTGTGTGTGTGTGTCTGCGCACGCGTCAGTAGGAAATAACCAAGTGAACTTCTTTTAATAATGTTGGCTTGGTTTTGGCAACCACGTGGAGAAAGAAAATTCACTAGCAACACAGCTATTGAGAATTTTCAGGTCTCCATGAGACAGGATGCTGCCAGGGTGCAGAGGTTGGCAGGGAGGCCGTGGGCAGGAGGAAAACGAGTGGAACCCGGAGCCTGGCTGAGCAGTCCTTTTCTGTATCTGGCCCACAGTGCAATGCAACAGATTGGGGGAGGCTTCAGGAAGCTGGCAGAGAACACTAGGGAATCCTTTCATTGCTTGTTGCATTTCTAGTTAATGTAGAAAAATTGACCAAATGAGGGAAATTAGGTAAATGTCTTCACTTTCGGCTCCTACCAGCCCTACTCACTGCTTCCACCATCATGGCCGTTTGTTCATGGTATTTAATAGGCTTTTTTTTTTTTTTTTTTCAGAGCAGTTATGGGTTCTCAGCAAAACTGAGAGGGAGGCACAGAGATTTCCCATACGCCTCCTACTCCCACTAACGCATGGCCTTCCCGTTATCAACATCTCCTCACCAGAGCGGTATAGTTTTTACAATTGATGAGCCTACATTGACACATTATCATCCACATTTACATTAATGTTCACTCTTGCTGTTGTGTGTTCTATGGATTTCGACGAATGTATGATATGCATCTATCATTATAGCATCATATGAAGTAGTTTCACTGACCTAAATATCCTCTGTGCTCCACCTATTCATGCCTCCCGTCCCTCTCACCCCTGACAACCACTGATCATTTTACTATCTCCATACTTTTGCCTATTCCAGAATGTCATAAGTTGGAATCATAGGGTAGTTTTTTCACATTGGCTTCTTTCACTAAATAATATGCACGTAAGTTTCTGTAACAGTGCAAAACTTTACTTCTTTAAAATGACTTTTTAAAAAAATTTCTCATTCTACAGCCATGCCACCCTGAACAAGCCTGATCCCGTTTGATCTCGGAAGCTAAGCAGGGTCGGGCCTGGTTAGTACTTGGATGGGAGACCACCTAGGGAGACCAGGTGCTGTAGGCGTAAAAAATAACAAATAAGGGATTGTAAGCTGACAAGGTCCTTGCAGTATGTGAGGTCAACCAAGGGTTGCCTCGGCAAATAATAATAAATAATTAATTAATAATAATAATTAAATAATTTCTCCATGATTCAAACTGGCCTTCTCTAGTCTAATGACACTGTGACTCACTTCTTTTCGTTCTTTATTCTCCGCCTTTGCACATACTGCATGACCACTCCCTTAATCATTAAGCCCTTAGGACATCAGATTCTGGTCAGCATCAAACAGGCTTAGGTGCAAAGCCTCAAGTCAACTGACCACAGAAAGAGAGTTTTGGTCAAACCAAAGATAACATCTTGATCTCAGTTGTGTTTCAGTTCTAGATCCATGAAAGTGAAACGACCCCACCAACCAAATCCTCTCAAAACCAGACAGAACAATGGACATCAGGACCTGATACAATAGTCAAATGCCTCCTACCCTAGCCCTGGCCCCAATTCCCTAAGGTACAATGACTAATAATCTTTCCCTTATAAAATCTATCCCCTAGAGGACATTGGGGAGCCAAGTTTGAGTGCTACTTTATCTGTGTCTTTCAGTTTGGTACCATTTCCTTAAATAAACTGTTTCTTTTTTTCTTGCAAACCCCTGTTTGTGTCTAGTTTGGCTAGACCTCCTTTAATTTGGTGCCACTTCCTCTGTCTTTTCCTGATGACAGCTCATTTCTATTTAGAGCTGAATACTATTTCATTGTCTGCATGTACCATAGTTTATTTAACCATTCACTTACTGAATGACATCTTGGTTGCTTCCTAGTTTTGGCAATTATGGATAAAGCTGGAATAAACATCCGTGTTTTTGTGTGGACATAAGTTTTCAACTGCTTTGGGTAAATATCAAGGACCACAATAACTATGTCACATGGTAAAAGTATGTTTAATATTGTAAAAAACTGCCAAACTGTGCTTCAAGTGGCTGTATCCTTTATGCTTTCCTAGCAGCAATGATTGAGAGTTTCTGTTGTTCCCACCTCCTCACCAGCACTTGTTGATATCAGTGTTCTGGATTTTGGCCATTCTAATAGGTGGATACTGGTATCTCATTGTTATTTCAATCTGCATTTCCCTGGTGACAAGGAATGCCTTTTCATACGCTTACTTGCCATCTGTATATCTTCTTGGTGAGGTGTGTATTAAGGTTCACTGCCCTTTTGAACTGCCAAATTAAGTAACTTTATCTTGACAGATGTTTGATGACAGTAGTGGGCTGAATGGTGGCCCCTAAAAAGATATGTCTACAGATGAATCCCCAAAATAGGTGAATGCTACCTTCTTTGGCAAAAGGGTCTTTACAGATCTAATTAAATTAAATATTGAGATTTTGAATTATGCAGGTGGGCCCTAAATTAAGTGATAAGTGTCCTTATAAGAGGCTCACAAAGAAGACAGACACAGAAGAGAAGACGATGTAGAGGCAGAGACAGAGATTGGAGTGATGGGGCCACAAGCCCAGATATGGCAGGGCAGCCGCCCAAAACTGTAAAAGACAAGGAAAAGATTTTCTTCTACAGCCTCCATAGGAAGTGTGGCACTGCTGGATTTCAACTTCTTGCCCCCAGAACTGAGAGAATAAATTTCTGTTGCAGTAAGCCACTAATTTCATGGTAAATTATTGTGGCAGCCCTGGGAAAGTAATACAGTGACTAAAAGCATTTACTCTCTCTACATTCAAAGAGCAAACTCCAGAATCTGACGAAAAGGTCAGATAAAGCTATATGCCATGAGGTGTTTTTCTGGTTTCACAAATGCGCCATGTAATGGACGTGGGGGAGGTATCCTTTTAATTGCTGACGTCATTTCATACAGAGGGCATCATTGTCTAGAATCACCAAGGAGGTGGCTATAAAAAGAGGGATGTCATTCATTCCTTGCCATTCCTGGAATTGCCTTGTACAGAACATTCCCCTGGGTTTTTCCAACTAAATTTTAATTCATTGAGGCCTTGAGTCCCCCCACCCTCCCCTTCCCTCAGGAGGCTGTTATCCCTCAGCCTGAGAAGTTTAATAGGCGGAGACAGGAGG
This sequence comes from Eonycteris spelaea, assembly GCA_003508835.1. Classification (NCBI taxonomy): domain Eukaryota; kingdom Metazoa; phylum Chordata; class Mammalia; order Chiroptera; family Pteropodidae; genus Eonycteris; species Eonycteris spelaea. Next base: position 4,113,659 of record PUFA01000074.1, on the reverse strand, counting down.
AAGGATATTGAAGAAAGCAAGAGCTCTATGTCGTGTAACTCTATACCACGGAACTATCAAGGGGTTTCATGAATTTATTCTCATAATAAGACGAGAACACGAGCAAATGGTAAAGCATACTCTTTCTCTCTCTTCTCCCTCCTCTGTTTTGCCACCTCTAGACTGCGATCTCAAGTGCCTCAGGTCTTATTTGTGTCTCTACTTACAGCACCAAATAAAGCATCTGGGTGATGATTTTGAATAGTACGTCTATGTACTTCCTCTATGCTGCGTTTTCACAATACCTCTTGTGCTGGTTTTCAAGTCTGGTTACTTACCATTACTAGAGAGCTTAAACAAGCAAACAAACAGACAAAGAAAAAGCTATGTCCAGTTCCCAATTTAGTCATTCTCTCTGGGAATGGTGCCAGGTTATAGGTGTTTTCAAGATCTCCCTTCCCAGTGATTGTCAAATGCAACCAGGGTTGACAGCTAATGCCCTAAGTTCCTTGCTGCTCTTCCTTTCATGTTCTCAGAGGTTTCTTCCAAAGCAGAGTTTTCAAATCAGGTTAAACTCTAGATAAAATCAGAAATGAGTCCAAGACTTCCCTAATCTAAACTGTTTCTTACTGATAGATATTATACTTCCTACAAGTTGTGCTTGCTTTTTTTGCCAGCCCCTGATGTTTTGCTAATTGTTGCTGTCAGGTTATGCATACTGCTTTTGTATCTCCAAATAGTGCTTTTCAGAGGAATTGGCAAGAGTGAGCATTTCAACAGACATGTCCACCAGGGCTCTTGAAATTTCCCAGTTGAAGAACTGATGATATTGGGGAAGAAGACTAAAGGGTCCAGAGTGGGTAAAGCCTTCTCCCTTCAAGTTTTAGAATTAGAGTATTCATTGACTGAGGTATCTTTAACTAAAAAAAACCTCTCTGTTGTGTCTGTAAAGATGCTCCCTCACACACACAAAAAATGTTGGGGTGAGGAGAGAGAATATAGCATCAGAATTTTGATCCAGTTATTGAAAGAATATTGGATAGTAAGATTTAGCAATACAGAGACTCAAATACAATAGATATCAATTTATGACATCACAGAATAAAAAGGGCAACAACCTGGGTCATTATCTCATAATTATCAGCCAAGTTTATTTATATTTAGCACAATAGGTACTGATACCAAAAATGGACATTTAAATTTGGAGAGAAAGCCATGCTCTTTAGAAAGCTAATCCCTTCTTTTAAGCTAAAATTTTTCTTAAAATTCCTTAAACAAAATGATTAATCTATTGTATATTACAATCCAGAACTCTGTTAAGTATATGCCTTCCTATGAAAATAAACAAGAGACTCTCCTTAAAACCTTTATATATTTTAGCCAAAGGTTAGATTAAAAATACATTATGGTTTTTAACGCTTCTTCTATTCTCACTTTGAAGTGGGCATATTAAACTCCAAGCCACAGCATATGCATGGTTGCTGGGCGCATGACAAGATTGCTATAGCAACACAATCACTAGTTTTGCTCCTGAAATGCCCTATTTGAGTAATAAGTAAAGTAGATGAAGAATGGTCAGTGGACTCTTGCTTCTTATTGTAGCCTTTGTGAGTGCCTGGGGGTGAGTAGCATCTGATTTTTCTTTTCTAAATTTGAAAACACACACACAAACACATTTACATATATATGAATATGTGTGTATTTGCATATCTACTTACATGCATATTCTTGATTAAGTTGTATTAATCAGTGCTTTCATCTTAGTTGTGGGAAGAAAAAGGAGTACAGCATTACAAGTAACCTTGCCCTAAGTGTTAATTGGCAGGGAGAATACTTTTGATACTTTTGTGTTCGTTATTAAAAACTTGCACTGTATAAAATTTTAGAACATTTCTGTTTCCTCCTAATAAAACACAGCTCACTAAACTGCATTGAAAGGTGTAATGTTTTCTTGCCTTCTGCTTTACAATCATGTTCTGGGCTGGATCTGTTCAATAAATATACGCTATTAAAATTTGCTATACACTGTGTAATTCAAACATTAAAAATCTCCCCCATGGAATATAATTAAGTTAAATTACATAATTCTTCAATTGTGGTTTAGTCATGGTGTTTTAGAATATGTGCAGGATCTATAATAGTGATGGTTACAAATATTGGAGTTATCAAAAATGAACAAACAACAATAAAAACTTCTCAACAACAATAGGTTGGAAACAAAAGGTATTCAAATGTGCAGCCTAAAATTTTTCAAGTACTCACTTTTGTTTGTAAATTAGGAAAAGACTGGAAACAAACACCAGGTTTATAGATGGTGAAAGAACAAACCACTCAGCTAGTTGAGACTATCTTCATGCTAGAATAGAAATGAAAGTAACAACTAACACCTAAGTTCTGGAACTCCAATACAACGCGTGTTTATAATTGCAGCTGAGCTTATATTGGCCACATTAACCAAAGTGTTTAATCAAAGTGTTTAAATGTTTTAAGTCAATGTGAAAAAAGGATGAATCAATTGTGAACACAAACAAATGAAGAATATGAAAAAGTATATATTTCAGGGTAACTGATATTCTGTTATCACTAACCACTGTCTTGCCAAGTGGAAAAGCCTTCATGTACTACATGGGTCCTTGACAATTTTCTGTTTTTATTTTGGGGTCCACTTCATACTGAAAAGAAAAATTGTTAGTTTCTAGTACTGAAATAAGTACCTCTAAGAAGGATATCAACAAAGTAATTGATTTATATTCTAGAATCATTTGTCTTCATTGGAAGACAAATATATTACAGATATAAGACTATTCTTGCAAAGCTAATACTCCCATTGACTTAAGTTTTAAAAAAATTATGGAATAAAGTTCTAATAGAGTTCCAATTTTTTGCCTCATTTACTAAAATTTAAACAAAGATCATCTAACTCTTTTGAAAAAGTTCACTCTGTTAGAACTGACTTTAAAGTAATTATTTTACATGGAGAATGATTGGTCTGATGTGTGTGCCTAATGTGTTTTAAAATAATTCTTCTTATAGAAGATTATTTTATCTTTATGTATTCCTCAATTTACCTTTTCATGAAATATTCCAAATAAAACCATCATCATGTCTCACTATATTTCAGTTACCCACATTTAGTAGGATGAATGGTTATAATTCCACAAAACAAACTTTAATTGATCATTTACTCTGCTAGTGCCTTGTGTTATCAACTTCAGAAAAGAAAAAAAAAACTTTGTAAAACATAGGTGTCCCATCCATCTCTCTTCATCTATTGAAGAGACAGTGATTTTATACAATATACATGACTATATCTCATTTAAAAATAACATGATATTAAATTATAAGAAATTGAAATTTTCATACCTCAAAAATAGTTGAATATTGATGATTTATATGGTTTAACTAATACATACAATTCACACTTATAATATAATGAAATGGAAGTACAAACAAGAGAAATATGGACATATTTATGTGAACTTAAGATTTTATAGAAGGAGTCATGATATTGCATTTGCAATACTTTAAGAACGAGTAAGGTTTTAACAGAGGTGGGTTGGGGAAAGTATGGTATAAAGAATCATTAATTCATACAACACATATTTATTGAGTACCTACTAAGTACCCAACACCAAGTTAAGCATGGAATTATAATAATGAAAAAGATGGGCAATAATCTGTGATTTCATGGAGTTTTACTCTTTAGCACATAATGTTTAGACCAAAGAGGAGAGAGAACCTGGGAAAAGAGACTTGATAAATTATCTTTCTTAGGTACCCTTTCTAGTATCTAAGATTACTATGAGACTAAGAGGTGACCACTCTTATTTCCTAAAGTTCCATATGATGTAAGTAGGACTGCCAAGTTAAGATCATAAAAAAATCAATTATGCTCAATTTAATGAAGAGCATGAAAGTAATTCATCGAGTTTAAATGACTGTTATAGTCTCACAATTTAAAGTTTCTGTGATTCTAAGTCACAAAAGTGTAAAGAGTGTTATTACATTCATTTAATAAAATTTAAACAAATCCCACCTAATGTTTTTTTTTTGTTTTGTTTTTGTTTTTTGTTTTTGTAATATATATGAACAGCATTTCCTAAATCATGTCCTGGGACTTTTTACATGTAAATTTTCATTATTCTTTCCTTTAAAAGAGGAATACAATTATTGCAATTTCCTAAATTATTTGACCACAAAACTTTTTGTTTGCTTTCTTGTCCCCTCCCCAAATAACATTTATAAGACACTGGTGGTTCACCAAATACAGTTTAAGGGGAAAAAACAAACTGGCCTTGTATCTAGGGCATGTGGTAGTGGTTGGGAGAGAACCTATCAGAATAAGGTTAAAAAAATTGATTAGGAACAGAACGTACTGGAGATTTTGAATATATGACCAAGGAAGATGTGCTTTATTCCATGGACAAAGGAAAGCCATTATCTATTTTAGGAAATGGAATGATGTAATCACTTAGACTCATGCTTAGGCCTAAAACTACTGGAGAATGGATTGCTGAAGAGAAAAGACAAAACTAAGAAGGTATAGGAGGCTACTTAAATAATCTAAGAGGTGCGTAATAAAGAGCGATACAAGAGGAGTAGCAACAATAATTAAAAATAGAAGGGTGTTTTGTGGAAGAATTCTGAGAAGGAATTGGCAGTATTTGATGATCATTTTGGTTGTTGGAAGAAGGGATAGAGCTGAGATTTCTATTTTTGATGATGGGATGGAGAGAAGTATATGAAATGTGAATACAAGAGGAGAAAGAATTTCAAATGTGCCACTCTTGAAACAAATGGGGACCAGAGTGAGAAGTGTATTTGTGAGAACTCTGTTTTTAAGTTAAGGCAATTTACTTAAATTTATGCCCAATTATAGCTTCTCTCCATCAATTTCTTTTTCTTTTTCCAGTTAATCCTAACCTTTTGCTATTTGACCAAATGTTAAATACCATCAAGAATAAAAAGAATCAATTCCTAATCACTATCTTAAGATAGTACATTAAGGAATTACAAAAGGCCACATATGGAAAACCTTGCACAAGGCACGGAAGGCAGATGAAAGAATGAAAGATAAAAGTGTAGCTGACCTACTGAACCAGATTTTATTTGCCCTGAGAAAAGGGTAATTATATCATATATTTCTTCAGTCTGTTCTGTGTTCAATAGCTTGGGTAGAATTTAGGGGGACACTAGGTACAAGGACCAAGAGCAAAGGGTTTGGAATCAGAGAGCCTTGGGTTCATATCCTGGCACTGTCACCTCTTAGCTATGTGAGTAGTTTCTTTAATGTGCCAAACCTTAGTATTATTTTACAAAAGGAGAACCAAAAAATTATCTCATAAGATTGTTTTGATGACTAAATGACCTAATACAGGAGTCCCCAATCCCGGGACTATGGACCGGTACCAGTCCATGGCCTGTTAGGATCCGGGCTGCACGGCAGGAGGTGAGAGGCAGGCAAGCCAGTGAAGCTTCATCTGTATTTGCAGTTGCTCCTCAGCGTTCACATCACCTCCTCAGCGCCACCAGGCATTAGATTTTCACAGAAGCACAAGTCCTTGCCCCAAAAGGTGGGGACCACTGACCTAACACATGTAAGATGTTTAGTATATAAAGCCTGGAACCTTTTTACTGTTGTTGTATTGGTCCTATTAATACTTTTCTGCTAATGGGAGAATAAATAAAGATGAAAAGGGAAAATCTCAGGGATTATTAAAATTTCAAACCAATTGAGGTTTTCTAAACTCCCTCGATTTTTCATAGAGAGAAATATTTGTTTTTTGATGGTGAATTTTAGGTACCATGGAAACAAGAGTTGAAAAGACTTCAGGTAAATAGAAAGCAAGCAGTCAAGCCTGAGTTTTTCTTAAAAATGTAATCATAAAATTTTGAAAGGATCAAAATTTTAATGGAATTCTGAAGGAACATGGGTACTTAGTACAATATTACCAAATCAAGAACTTCTGAATATTAACAATTTCTAAACCATCTAATAATAATATATACTGCTTTACACTTTTCTGTTTCTTATATTACATATTTGCAAGAAACGCAAATATGGTTTAAATGTTGGAAAGGCAAATAGTACCAGTAATGAATAATCTTTAATCAGTACAATTATGACCAATGATATAGCTTTGCTTAGTGAATACAAATAATCATTTGCTTCATATTTAAGAACAAGAGAGTCTATTTAATGCCTCCTTAAGTTAAAAGGAATAATTTTGTGAATTGGAAAAAAAAACCCTTTTTTTTTAGTTTTATTGTTTTGTAGTTTTTCGGTGTGAAGATACCTTTGATGGAGATTTTATTAAATGCAGCTGTTTTTTTATTAGTTGCAAAGCAATGTCCGATTGCCACTAAACATGCTTCCAATATCATTTTTTATGGTGGAGGTTATCTATAAAAAGCAAACTTATTTGCAATGATTTCTTTCTGTCCTGTCATCTGAGAACCGATTTGATTTTTTAAATGCCAAGAATTTTTTTTTATTTGTAATATATTTCAAGACTTAAGGTATTCTAACATTTCTTTTGATTAGGAACCATTAAGACACCAACAAGACTATAATCATACTGTTTTAACTGGAGAGTTGAGGATCAAAGTTGCAGGTGAATGTAGCTTCAGAGAAAAAACAAAAAATAGAAACCAAGCTGTTCAATTTCAATTTCATCCACAATGTTTCTGATTTCATAGCAAAACAAAGAGCTCTCATATTAGAGACCTACAAATTCTTCCCGTTCCCGGTATTATATAGATTGGAGATTTATGGTATCAGTTAAGGAGATGCACTAACGTGCTTTGGGCTTTTAGTTTCAGGTTTCATTATGTATAATGAAAATAAGACATTCACAGGATTGGAAAAAATCAGAGAATAAAAGAAGTCTCCTATCACCCCAGATTCTGAGCTGTCAACTGCTTGTATATTTTTCCAGGAAATCTCAATGCATAGACAAATATATGTACATCCTCTTCCTTTGCATAATGAAGATATATTCTATGTAGTGTTCTGTACTTTAGTTTTCACTTAAAATTTTATCTGAGAGTTTTTTTTTTTTATAGCTACAGTTGTAGAGAAATCTCATTGCTTTAGAAAACATCACAGTATTCCAACCTACCTAGGGATGAACAGTCCTCAACATGCTACTGCAACAAGGGTTCACATTCAATCTTTGTGCTTATTTGGAATTTTATTTTTATATAATTTCTAAATTTGTAATTCCTGGAAAAAGGCTATACATATTTAAATATTGATAGGTATTTTCAAATTGTCCTTCAAAAAGACTATATCAATTTGCAACCTCATCAACTAAGTACAAAATATTCCCTATCCACTCCTTCATTAGCACTGTATACTAATAACTATTTTTTTTATGGACATCTCATTAGATGCTTATTTACTATTTGCATTTTTCCCCTGTATCTCCATGTTCAAACTCTGCTCAATTTTCTATTGGGTTGCTAATCTTTTACTTAAATATATTTTAGGAGATAGTTATATATTAATTAAAATAGCCCCTTGTTTAATGTATGTCAATAGATATAATCAGGTTTATTTTTTTGTTGTTTGTTTTGTTTCATTTTGGTGGGAAGGGAGGGTGTGTACCCTTGGCTTTGTGGTTTTACTGCTCTGGATATTCAACTTCAATAAAGCTTTTTTATAAGGCTTCTCAATTTGGTCTTCATTGAAAAGGTTTTGCCCACCTCTGAAACCAACCAACCAGCCAACAAATTGACAAAATTTTCCCCTAAATGGTGATGGTGATAATCAGATGACATTAAAACCCTAACATCTAGAATTTATTTTATTCTAAGGAATAAGATAGATAGAATCGAAGCTTTATTTATATTTTACTTTCCAACTGCCTATCTTGTGAATTGAAAAATCATCTTTAACACATTGTAAAATGCATTAGGTGTTTGAGTATTTCCTGGTCTCTTATTTTAATTTATTCATCTGTATATTTTATCCTTTGCTGATTCTTTTACTTTATAACATATTTATATACAGCTGGATTTCCCTCATTTCACTACCATTTCAGAATTCTCTCAGCTGATTTTACAAATTATTTTTTAATTTTTTAAAAATTTTATTTATTTATATTACAATTATTTTTATGTAATGTTGGTGACCTTATAGATTCATTCATAAACAGTAAACATTTTAAAAATATTCTTTTTTCTATCTAAGAATAAGATGTCATTCCATATATTTGAGTCATTCTAGTTTTTGTCTCTGAATAAAATTAAATTTTTAAAATTTTTTTCTAAAATTCTGCAAATTTCTTGTTAATTTTATATCTACATATTTCTTTTAGAATATCTTTTTAAATAATATCTTTTATTCCATTATAATTTGAATTGGCTATCTGTACTGAGAAAGGTTGATGGGTTATTAAATCTTTTATCAGCTGTTTCTGGACTCTTGATGTTTTTCAAATTTTTCCTTTAAAACTACATGTGTTTGAGATATACAAAAATCATGCTATTTGTCAAAAATGATCATTTTCCATTTTGTTTGCAATTTTTGTATCTCCTAATTATTATTATTATTGCATAACTGCACTGGCTAGTATGCTAAGAACTATACCAAATAACATTGCTATCTGTGGATATCTTTGCCTTTTTCCTAACTTTAGCATCATCTGGATGCTGCTTTCTTATAAAATTTTGGATGAAAATGAAAGTTAACAAAAAAACATTCCTTTTCATTCACACATCTTAGGAGAACTGTGTAAGTATTGGAGCTGCCAAATCTTCCATTAGCCTCATGTATCCCATTCTGAATTTGAATGAAAACACAGCATTTATTTTCATTTACAGTTGCTTTAAAGGGTATTTTTAAACATCAGTTATGGAATATTGATTAATTTTACATGAAATAATAGTGCAATGTTTTACAGAAAGAATATCTCTCTCTATGTATATAAAATCAACATAGCATGAAGCTGTCATATATGTTCAATATCAGAGCAGTTTTGTTTTTATTTCTTATCTTCCTATATAGGCATTTTCATTAATTTAGTAAAAACAAGCCTAAATATGTTTGTGACCCTCATTTTAGCTTTTATGATTTCTTTTTCCTCTTACCATTAAAACTTATATGTTTACAATCTTTACAGATGAATGAGCTAAAACAAATAAAATTCAATTCCCTTGAGATTTTGGGGACATCTGGTGGAGTTATCTTCTGAATAATTAGCCCAAGACATGGGACAATTCCCTGAAGTCAGCTACCGCACAGCCTGATACTTAGTCATTTCTATGGTCAGCAGCTTACATGCAGTGAGCATGTTGATTCACAAATTAACAAGTAGGTAGAGGTGCCATCTAATTTTCTCAGACCATTTGTGTGATATAAGTAGATGCCTCACAGGCTTTTCAAAAAGATGTTTCTTCTTAGTCCTCTCACTGTCCCTTTCATTTTTTTTAGGTCCCATCACCTCAATATGCTCATTACGTTATTAGAGACATTGAACACAGGTCTCCCTCAAGTGCTGGTCTCTGTTCACCCTTAGTTAATCCTACATTTGGATACAAATATGAATTAATTCCAATTTGAATTTTGAAAACGTATCAATTTGGTATGTAGAAATATTTATGAAAGGCAATGAAGATATTTTAATGCTTTCACTTTTGTCACATATGTCACTATTTAGCTTGGGAATATTGATCAGTGGAGTCCTAATATTTAAAATATATGTCTGAATATTATAAAATCATAAATCAAGAAGGGATCTGAAAGTTCTCAAGTTGTTATTCCTCCCACTGTAAAGCAAAAACACTTAAGCCACTGTAGAAAGATACATTTCTTTCCAATTTAAAACAACTCTAGGAGATTCCACAACTATCTTAAGTTACCCACCATGGAGAAAATAATTATTATCAAGAAACTTTCCTTTATAGCCAATCTAAATTCTGCAGGTTATTAAAATCTACTTCGTTCTCTCTATGTCTTTAGTAATACCAAAAAGGACGATACTGTATCAGGAGTTACTAAAGAAAATCAGGAGTTTAACCATGGCAAGAGTAAAAATACTATGATCAAGACCCACCAGATGATGACTACACTCACTACCTCTCTTCCTGGATCCCACACTATCACTATTCTCAATCATCCTTGATTTAACTTTAGCTAGGTTAGATAATTAGGATTCATTTTTAGATGTAAGTTAAGAATACAGTATGCTTTGAATCTACAATGTTTACAAATTGTTTTTAAAAACTAAGGGGAAATTATGAATGTGCATTAACATTGGAGAGTCATGTAAACTAACACAACTTATCCTTAGTTAAACACATTCCTCAGTTCTGGGATATTTAGACCTGACCTGATACCAGATTTGATACACAAGTGAAATTCATGAGCATCTTTTACTAGCGCATTTAGGATTAATTCACTCTATTCATTCTCATTATTTATCTTCTTAAGCATGAATAATGTTTTAATTCCATGTAACCCAACAGAAATCAAGTCAAGATTTATTCATTACATTTTACTTTGCAGTGCATGGAACAAGATCACCAAATCGTAACCAAACCGATTCAAAACATTTTGACAAATAATAACAACTCCACTTTAATTTTCAATAATTGAATGAATAGCATGACAACATCCTAAAGTAGTCAATAAGTAAATCCTAAATAGCAGTGCAAATGCAATAGTAAACTCACCAGAAGTTTCATCTACTCTCTCATCTACTATGTGGTCCTTCTGATGAACCCATTCACTATTACACTTGAAGTAGATCTGGGTGGCAGGGCTGGCTTTACAATACAGGTTCACAGGCTTATTCTTCACAATATAAGCTTCTTCAGGTTCAATAAGGAAATGTGGCAGAGGTTCAGGTGGATCAGATGGAAAGGTTTCTGGCAGTTCATGAAAAAAGTCATCGTCTGGTAAAACAAAAAAAAAGGGGAAACATTCAAAATATGGTAGCCACTTGCCTTTTACTTGCAACTCATTTAAAAATATTGCCTTACAAATGATCTAATTAAGCCATTTGAGTGCCTGCTATGCACTAGGCAGTATGTTAAGTCTATTGACTTGTTCCTCGATTAAGGACTGAGATTATTATTCTCATTTTTATGCATAGCAAAACTAAACATCAGGGAGGAGAACTATCTTGCCCTGAGCATGGAGGGAGTCTATAGTGGAGCTGCAATCAGAACCTAGATTTGTCTCCCTCAAAAACTGTGATCTTCCCAATATAGTAATACACCTCCCACTACACAGTGTTACCCTTGAGACTGACAAAAGCAAAAGCAACTTCATTAGAAAAATAAGTTTGAAAAGTTTAAAGTTCATAGGTAAATCTTAAATTCTTTGCAAAGAACTGAGAAGGAATAAGTGTGAATTAAGGATCAGATCAAATTATTTTTTAAAATGCCACTGCAAAAAATATTCATTCATTCAACCAAAAATATTTATTGAGTTCAAAATTATGCTAAGTACTGAAAATACAGATGATAACATCAAATCAGCCAACAGTAGAGTTACAGTAGAGCCTAGAATTTAACGATGCTACTATTTGGTATTATTTTGAAACTATACCTCAAATGTCATATATTTTATATGAGTAGTCAAAACAATTCTCATTAGAATATTACTATTATCAAGAAAACAATGATCTAATTTTTTTTATATCACTGCAAATTACTAAATGTATTACTCCCACCCTGTTGCTTCAACACCAATGAATAAACAAAACTTAAAAACCAGTTAAGATATTTGCACACTTTGAGATGTTTTTCTTTAACTTGGGTTCTGCATGATTCCAAATTTTTAAAAGTAAGAAATAATAAAAGTGCCTTTTCAAAAATCATATTATCTTATTTCACAAAAGTCAAGGTAAAAAGTTTTCCAATGCACTACAAATAAGTTAAGCCTGTTAAATCTCTTCCATGAGGGACAGATGAGAATAAAACTATTATTAATTCCCTAGGTTAATTTAGCACTCTAGTCTGATATGTAAAATTAAAACTCTGAGGTCAAAATTAAAAGTTTTCACAAGTTATATATATTCAGTAGCAAATATAGGATACAGTATTGGCAGCTAAAGACTGGTTACTCAAATGTTACCTTGAAACTCATTGTATTACTCATTTAGTTGTTACTTTGTTTTGGGAGACAACCATGGGTTATATGGATATTTGTTCACTAAGAAAACTGGCCTGTGACTTTTTTCATGTAGGTTATGGGGTAGCTGTCAAATAGTAGTGACATCTGGTCGTCACCGACTTGTTTTGCAATAAAAATTGGCTTCTCTTGCATCACAGAGAAAACTGGTTTTTAAAGCCGCTCCACAATTATTTGTTCTTGACACTGGGATGTAAATGATGTTTCCTATAGCTTTCTTTCTTTCTCAGTTTATTTCTTTAATTCACTTTCTTCAAGCAGAACGTTGTTTCTGGTTTTTCTTTTGTTGAACATCAAGGACCCCAACTGCGGGTTGGTAAGGATAACCTTGTTTCCATCAATTGAAGCTTCATCAACATGCAAGAACACTCAAAACTGCTTCAAAGAACCTAGTTCAGAAAGGCAAAGGTGTGGGGAACAGGTATTGACAGACCCATCAGCACCATGCTGTAGTCTTGAAGGCATTATTCAATTTTTTTTTCTGTTTTTTTCTTCTGAAGCACTTACTGTTGTTATATGTAATGATAAACTTTGCTGATAATCAATAAAGCCCTGCAAATATCAAACACAAATTCTGTAAAATGTTAACTATTGTTTTTAATTATTATTCATGAAGGCAGTGGATCAATTAGACATTCTTATTATTATTACTATTATTATTATTTACTACTGGTGTATACTCATATATGCCAAGAATTTGTGTATGTCTTTCATAATATATTTATTTAGGTATGCAAAATATAAAAAGCCTTTCTTTCATCAAGATTGATTTATAAGCTGAGATTTGTTCCTTTAGAAGGAAGGATGATTGCAAGACATCAATTGATTGTATACTATCTTACTTTATTCAATAATGTAGCAAAAGTATTTATACATTCACATCCTACAGAAAGATAGACAGGCACTAAAAATTGATTACTCTGCCATATATCTCTTTCTTCTGATTTTTTTGTTGTAAACTACTGAGAAGACTAATGGAAGTTGAGAAAATCACATATATGTTTTCAAGTTAAAAGGGGCTCCATTAAGTACTGGGAAATAGTAATAATTTAATAATATATTTTAAAAATGTATGGACAAACTAATTTTGTATTTCTTTGGGGTTTTAAGACAAGAGAGTCACTACAAACAAAGAAAAAGAACTTGATGTCTTGGTTTGAGGCTTTGTAAAGTGTTGATTTTCAAGACATTTGTTAAATAACATTTAATATGCAAGTTATTAAGGAATTAATTCTATCATATGAAATGTTTTCATTGTATGGTAAATCCAGTGTTTCTTTTACATTGTCTTTCTAGTTTCTGTATGAACCCTATCTCTTAAATTTTATCTAGAGAGATGCCTTAACTAACCACAGCATATTAGTTTATTAATATTTCTTATAATATACATGTAATATTTTTTAACTCTATGCCCTAGATGAATTCACATTAGGTGATATGACATATTGTTTCTAGTGCATAATTGATGTGTTAGGAATCACACTTATGAAGATAATTGTCAAGGCCTTATGTCAGTAAGATATGTGTAATGGGACAGATATGACAGAATGCAATGAACTGATTATCAGTGGGCTCATAAGCTATCGTGAAATTCCTCCCTTATCTATTTACAACAATTGGCCTAGGTATCATGCCCAACTATGGACATCTACCCAGATAACAGCACCCCGACTAACAAGGTAAGCATGCTAAGAGAACACTTTCTTTACTCTTTACAAAACTGGTGTTATCATTAATTTTCAAATATAGTGGTAGCTCATAATTGTCTTTTTATGAAATTTCATCCTGATTTCTTTTCTCGAGTATGTTTTGAATCAAACAATCCAGCCAATTCTCTTCAACCAAAAGTGTAAAGGAAAACTGAATATTTAAATATCCAGCATGGTTACATCTATGTGTATTAACAAGGAAAAGATGATCATCTCTCAAATGTCATGTGTGTTTAGCAAGAAACAAAAGGACCATGCACAAATACTTCTTCATAAACATTTCATTACTCTACAGCAGGCGTTTGCATCCCACACATATGTGGAGGAATCTACTTTTCAGTTTTTGCAACCAGTTTTATGCAACTAGGCTCAATTTTCAAAAGCTAGAGATAAATAACAAATGTTTACAAATATCATTTAACTGAGCATTCTATTTCATGTATAGTCTGAGTAATGAAATTTCATCTTTATTAGTGGATATTCATTTTGGAACTTATTTGGTATTTCTCAGCTTCTTATAATGATTAGATATTTTCTAGAAGAAGACATGGCTTTTCAAACAATGAAACTGAGGCTCCAATCAATTCTCTAAGCAAGATGTTTGCTATCATGTCGACTGAAAGGGTATGATTTTATCTGTTCATGGCTTTCCCTTTGGATGTAACACCAATGCCCATTCATGGGCCTGATACACAACATGTAAATCCCTGCCACACCAAGGTTAAGCTCTTCCAGGGAACTAAGGGACTTTTTAACACAGGAGATAATAAGGTTAGAGATTCTACCTTGAGCTGGTAGACCGATTACTGAGATCGGTTCCTAGCATACGATTCATTTTACCATATAACTAAAAGAACTTTCTGATACAAGATAAAATAATAATTTAACTGTTCAGCAGGGAGATCATTGAGTGCATCTTATTACCACTTTGTTTCTTAATAAATATACCTAAAGAGCCTCCTGAAGTCTTCAGGGTGATAATAGGAACTCAATTTGTGAACAACTTCAGACTGTGAACTTATTTTGGGAAGCATGCCACATTTATTCTAAATTGTTATGTATTATATAAAGGCACATCCAGATGCTGATATTGGCAAAATGATTGATTAACTACATTGCTAAACAAGTTTTCTACATGAAGTTCAATCAAATAAACAAAGTAAAATTTCCAGAGTTGGTTTTGTTTTGTACACAGAATTCAGTATTAACTCTAAGCTATAATTGCCTTTTTGATTTAGATATACCATTAATGTTCATTTTACACTCCTCTAACTCTTGACTTAATTTTCTACTTTCTACCATTACTCAATAACAATGTTGCCATTTTTATCAAGATATCAAGTAAATCTCTATTTCCTTTTCTGTTATCTCATATAGATTTGTTTTTTCATTTATATACAAGAAGAGAAAGCTTTGTGCCATGTATTATTTTTATAGACTTTCATTCCACCTAATTCTTGACAGGAAAATATTATGCTATACACATCAATCTAGAAAGCTTTAGGTTGCTGGTTTTATTGCTATATATCAAGCTTTAATTTTCATCAACTTAATACATAAGTTTCCATATTTCTGAATCATAAGACTTAAACTATTATTGCTTATATCATAAAATATAGGATTATTATCTCTTTGTCTGAGACCTGAAGCGTATTCTTCTGAAATGGAATTTACTTCTAAATGATTCAAGAGCAATTTAAAATGAATGACTGCAAAGCTAATTTTATCCGCATTTGGCCGCCCATCCATCAGAGAGATAATTCATGATATATTACAACAAAAGGCAGCTGGAATTAACTATTTGAATGAGACTCTGGCGTATGTTTAATATTTTGATTAAAATATCCTTTGGAAGACAAAGACTATGGTCTGTATTTCAGGCAACATATTCATGGATTCATCACTTAAATTTAAGTAGCTGAATATATAATGCCTTAAATGTATCATGCAATTTGAAGAAACTGAATGAGTTTTAACTCCAAAAGAAAAAAACTTTACTGCTTTTAAAGACAGACTTTCTGAATCATGCCCATACATCATTTATGGTGCATGAAGTCAACATGCATTTGACATGCACTTACCTGTGAAATGGAGCACTACTTCTGCTCCACTTTGAGCCTTTATGATCTCTGACTTTTACAGTATAGAATCCTCCTACATGTTTTCCTGCCTACAGCCCTACTTCTGCCATGTAGTCTCTATTATGCTCTTAGCAAGTTTTTTGAAAAATACATTACTTCCTTCTTTAAATAATGCAATAAATACAATATACAGCAAAATGGTAAGTTTCTTTAGCTTATCAGAGTAGCTAAAAAATACCGAATGATTGATGAGGGGTTGAGAAAATGTGCATTTTCATTATTGGCTACAATGTAGATTAGCTTCATTGTAGAGAAAATTTAACAATATAAACCAAAATTCAATCTCTGCACACCTCCAAATAGGTTATCCCACTTCTTAGAACAATGTTACAGACATAATGGCATATGTGTACATACACGCACACACTTATACACACAAAGATGTTCACCGCAGCACTGTTTATTAAAAAATAAATGGTATATTACAACAAGAGGAAGCTGGAATTAACTATTTGAATGAGACCAAGAACAACTGAAAATCAACTGAGAAATGGTTAGATAATTACTTATCATACATTCTTCCAAGAGAAGACTGTTTCACTGATAAAAATAAGGAAGCAGATTTGTATGAATAACACTAGATGGGCACCCATTATTTACTTGGTGAGTAAAGTAAGTTTTTAGCCAGTCTGTACAGAAAGATGCCACTTTTTGTTAAAAGGAAAGAAAGAAGGAAAGAAAGAAGTTTGTGTGTGTGCGTGCATGTGTGTGTGTGTGTGAATGGCTGCATCAATCAATCATAGGTGTAAGGTAAAGCTTTGAAGTCAACGCACAAAAATATTAACATTTATTACTTCTAGGGGTAGAATCGAGGGCTTTAGGAGAAACTTTACCTTCTATTTGAAGTAGGATTTTAAAATGCTAGATTATAGATGTATATAGAAGTATTTTTAATGTGGTTTCTGAGTTTTTATTCAAATTAATGTAATTAAATAATCTCATGTGCAACTATTGCTTTATTCTAGAATAACCACTACATGTTTCTTCACCAAATTAAACCTTCCCAAATTAATTATACTGATTCCATAAAGCCTAATGTGATGTCTCCATTAAAACTTCTGTTTATAGACCATATTACTTGTAGCTAATATAGCATTTATTTCATTCTCCCTTGTTTCATCTCATTTTCCTCTTATTTTTAATTGTCCTAATTTTCTTACCATTATGACCTTTGACTTTGAACTAAAATAGCTTAATATATTTCTCGCATTCTCAAAAACAAAATATTTGTTGATTGCCTTCTACATGGTAGGACTGTCTTCACTGATGTAGTTGAAGCTGCACTTTCTCAATGAAGTCCTTTTACTTATAAAAAGAAATAAAATAATAGATCTTAAATTTATGATACTCTAAATTTATAATAAAAATTGATCATTAGTCTGGAATATGTTTTTAATTCATTAGTACTTGTCTTTCACTTTAAAATGGTTACTTTTAGGATGTCAGAAAGGGTTTGCTAATATGTTAGGGACTTACATAGTGAACTAAAGAAAAGTTTTATCATTTTCTTACTCTCTATTAATGGCTAGAGCTACAAATCTTGTATTATTGTTACAAACTTCAAGAATATGAAGACTAAAACAAGATTATTCAGAAGAAAATTATAAAAGTTAAACAATTACCAATAGATAAATAAGACAACATAAACCTTGGGTTAACCCTTATTCACTAATTAAAAGAATGATTTATAATTTAAAGGAATCTAATAAAGATATGCAAACTCAACATTATAATATTTTCACATGACACACATTGACCTCTTTCCTGGAAAACCTTCTGTGTCAACTTGGCCAGGAATACCCAGTTATTCAATTCAACATTTGTTTAGAAGCTGCTGTGAAGGCATTTCGTGGATGTGATTAAGTCCATGATTAGTTACCTTTAGTAAGAGAGGTTATCCTAGATAATTTGTGTTTGCCTGTTTCCATCAATTGAAAGGCCTTATTAAGAGATGAGGCTTCCCTTAACAACACCTTGATCAGTTTTGAGTATATAATCGAGGACTATAGTCTAGCTACCTTGACACATAAAAGTGGCCATTATACTTTGCACAACTTCATTGCCACCCTGTTTCATAACTCTCGCTCATGCTTCACATATCAAACACCCCTTCCTCTAAAAACTTCCACCTTCCAAGTCCTGAATATAAGCTCGAGCTATCACCTTTCCTTGTTCTCAAATCTTCTTGTTTATATTTCTTTTCCACTAGGAGGGTTTTTAACCTCTTTCCACTTGAGTTGCTTGTCTTGAAAAAAGTTCTATACAATAGGATAGAAACATACGGGAGTTACTTTATCACGAGAAGAAGTCTTTGCACAAAATACAACAGAAATATACATATTTAAAAGGTGGTGTTTAGTATTTATAAGTACAGATCCAGTTCTCACATTTAAAAAATTACAACTATTTTCTATGCAAATGTTAATGCCATATATTTTAAAGTGTACATACCCTTCGACTAACTATATTCCCTTGCTAGATAATAAAAGTTGTATTTAAAGCATATTATGAATGGAAAATAATATGATTATTATTCAACCTCTTCAATCTCTTGGCCTCATTTGACACTTTATTTCATTGCTTTACTCCCTCCTTTTTGAAACCTCTTCCTCACTTGGGGACTGCTCATAATCACTAGATTGTTTCCCAACCCACCTTTTCGACCTTTCCCTTTCTTCTTTGCGGCTTGAGTACAATCACATACCTATCAAGATTCTCTCTTTTAGTTTCTCCCTTGGGCATCTCGTCCATAAAACCAGCTTCAATGATCAGATCAGATCACATGCATAACCTTTCACTCAGCTCTTATAAGGGCTTTCAATTGATGGAAACAGGCAAACACAAATTACCTAGGATAACCTCTCTTACTAATTGTGGACTTAATCATATCAACAAAATACCTTCACAGCGTCTCTAGACTAATGTTGAATTGAATAACCGGGGAATGTATTCCTGGCCAAGGTGACACATAAAACTGACCACACCTCTGCTTCTTAAAACCCTCAGTGTCTTTGCCTTAAGCAAGAATGAAATAACTCTTCACCAGGCCAACAAAGATCCACCTGATCTGATTGCTGGTGCCCTTTAAGTCTCAGTTTCCACCCCTCTTACCTTTCTTCATCATTCTTAAGACAGCCAGTATTTGTGTCTTTGACGACATCAAACTCAGTCTTCCCTAAGGCATTGGCACTTGCTCTTCATTTTTCTAAGACCTTGCCTCTCTTCTTCGCCATTTAGGTTTCAACCTAAGATGTCTTCTGGACCAGGAGAGATCTTAACCACCCAATCTCAATTTCTTGATGTTTCTCTCCAAAAACATGTCATTCTATTTGATTTATTCTTATCATCTATTGTTATCTCAAACTAGTTTGTATAGTAAGTGAGTTGCTTATTTTTTTCCCTCCCGCAAAACTCTAAGCTTTATGGGATTGATTGTTGTTTAACACTCTGAGCTCAGCATAAATATCTAGTGAATGTATCTTTGCTCAAAAACCAGCTTCTCCGGTCACTCAACTCTTATTTCTGACTGTATAATACCATGTTCATAGTCAAAAGCTTGAAGCCCTATCTCCCCATCAGGTTGAGTCCATCTACATATGTAGTATATGTTATCTCTTCTCTGTCTCCTTCATCTTCAGCCCTTATTCTCCTTTTCATCATCAAAACTCAAACTGAGGTCTTTACCATTTTCATTTGGATTTTTACAAGAGCCTTGTTACTAATTTGCCTTGATCCTGCCTTCCTCTGCTAATTCCATCTATACCACATCACTATATTAACATTTCTAAGTAGAAAGTGGAATCATAACAGCTTCTGCTGGAAACATTCATTATTCAACAGAACACGACCTCAAATTTATTTAATTTTCAGTTTATTTACTATCACTCTACTAAAGCAAATCTTGTCATTCCACGTTTCATAAACAGCTTTAAATTATTTTCCTCCTTTTTTATATTTGCTCTGCACATAATGCCTTATTTTCTATTGAGTTTTCAATGTTTATCTCAATACTACTGAAAAATCTATTCTTAACCCACCCACAGAAAATCATTCCTTGATGTTCAATTGTAAAAATCATTTAATTCAATTTGAGAGTCCCAATCATTTTTTATTCCTTACTGCAACTAGTTCAACCATATATATAGTAGGCTTTAAAACTTTTTCTCAATTGAAGTAAACATATGTAAAAATTGGTCATCTCCATAGACAATGTATAATAATTCAAATTCTATGACTGTAATCTATATCTATTTACTTATCAAAAACCTCTATATATTTTAACTATGATGGAAATTTTCAAGTATATGCAAAATGATAGAAAAAAATCTCAATTACCCATAATCGAGCTTTAAGAAATTTCAACGGTATGCTAATTTTGTTTTACCTATAATTTTTTTTTTTTTTCAGAATTCCTAAATGAGGGAAACTGAACATATTAGAGTACTAGGCTGAGTCAGTGAAGGGGACAGATATCACCAAATTAGGAATAACATTAAATTCATAACATTGCAAACTATTAAAATAAAATCAATGATAAAATATTGAAAATAAGAATACTTGCTTTATGGGTATAATGTTCCTCTACAAAATTAAGACCTAAAAATAATAGCAATTAATAATAAAACTACATGGTTCAAATATATTTTATAAGACAAAACCATTAAAAATTCTAATCTGAGATTTCCCATACAACTTAGGAACTCTGTTTAGTAACAACGGAGTGAATAAATTAGCTTTTAAATTAAATGAAACAATTAACTAATAAGACATCCAAAAATCACTGTACAGTTGACCCTTGAGCAACATCGGTTTTAACTGCAAGGGTCCACTTGCAAGCAGATTTTTTATTCAATAAATATGTACAGTACTGTAAATATATTTTCCTTATGATTTTCTTAAAATTTTTCTCTAAGTTATTTTATTATTGTATGCTACAAGAATACATTATATATTATATATGACATATAAAGTATGTATTAATCAGCTGCTTATGTTTTTGGTGAGGCTTCTAGACAGTAGACTAATGGTAGTTCAGTTTTGGGGAGTCAAAGTTACACATGGGTTTTCAACTGCGATGGAGTCAGTGCCACTAACCTCCACATTGTTCAAGGATCACCTGCAATCCATTAGTTGATAATTAAGTTCATGAATATAGGAAACTTCTCAATCATAAAACCTCAGTCTTTTCTAGGATTTCCCCAAGCTAGAAATCTAAGAATTGTCATTGGCTCTTTTCTTCTCCCTCACTTCCAACATAAAAACGATCAGCATGTCTTACTAATTATATGACCCACATACTTCTTGAATCTGCCTCTTTTTCTGTTTCTGATTCTATTTCTAGCCAGAAAAATTGTGAAGTCTCATAATTGGTATTCTTCGTGTCCTGTCTAAAAGCAAGATCTGACTATGTCACTTTGTTTAAAATCCTAAAGCTCCTCATTTCCTATAAGATATATCCAAGCTCACTAACATGGTATACAAGCTTCGCCATGATCTGAAGGGGGCCTACTATTCCATCTTTTTCTCTCATGACTCCCAACAATACAGACCATCTAGCATCCTCTGGACACAAATATGTAGTTTCAATATCTTCTGTCTTCAAAGACTTCCTCTTCTATTTTACCTACTCCTCCTCATGCTCTAAACCTCAGCTCAAGCATATTACTAGGAAGTTTTCTCTGACTCCTCAGCTCTGTTGGCTTAGCATCGACCTCTTCCCTATGTTCAACTTTGTTACATATATATATATATATATATATATAATATATATATATATATATGTAATTTCTAATTCTGCATTTTTGAATTAACTCTGTAGCTAACTAACTAGCTCTTATTCATCTTTTTATACTTGGTGCTTATTATAGTCTTTTATACATATAATTTAAATCATATATAATATATGAGAATATAAGAATATTTAATTTTTGAATAAATGCTTGCAGAGCTTTCTGTAACTAGAGAAGAACAAATAGACCTTGGGTTCTCATAAACCATGAATTGTGTAATTGCTACAAAAATAGACTTTGGGATCTCACAGGCTTGGGTTTGAATCTTAGTGCTGCTGTTTACTATGTGTGGGACTTTTGGTATTTTACCTAATTTCAGTTTCTATGGCTGTTAAATGGGCAAGTATAGCAATATGGTAAAGTGTGAGAGTTAAATGAAATAAGGTAATAGGAATGATTTGGATAGAGATGACCACAGATAATATCTTTATATGTTATAACTATTTGTCCTATTTTCTTATTGTATTGTTATTGTGGATTCTAAGCTTCTCCCAATTTCCTAAACACACTTTAGCACTAATATGTCTTTAATCTATCTTCCTGAAATGTCCTTTCTCTCCAGTGCCTAGTAAACTCCTATTCTTTCCAAGTTCTCCTTAAGCTTAACTCATCCAGAAAGTCATTCTAGACCCTTCTAGCATGGGTTTGTTGCACTGCCCCGCCCCCCCCCCCACACCACTAACACTACACAATATGCACTGCTATAATGTCTCACTTACCACACAGTAATGTGTCATATTGTGCTTTTCTGTGCCCCACTATACAGAGAGATTATTTGAACAAGATTGTGTATACCTCACTTACAAATCTGTAGTACCTGGCCATGTTTGATATGTAGCAAGACCACAAGATAAGTAAATAAAAGATGACTTACTCATTGATAGACTCCTTGCTCTGAGCTCTAACACTGGGGCAGCTACTTGAAAAGCACGAGGGACATACGACATATGGGAAGGAATTGAATTGTCTGATCTCAGGGCAAAAGCAGGAGGGGTAGCTTTTTCCTAGACAGAAGTGCTGGCTCAATCTATTGGTTTTCTCGTTGAGCCCTCCCCATTCCTCGCTTACAGATGCAGGCAGTCTCCATATCTGAGTCTCCATCAACATGGCTAACACTGGTCACTCTGCCCAGGTGATTCCCTGAGATCCTGCCCCACCCACCCTGCAGCCCAACCCAAGCCTCCTCCAGTGGCTTTTCAATACAAATGGTCTGTCTTGGTACTGCAGACTCTCCTAAAATCTCTTAAAGGTTTACAAAACCAAAGCAAACAGCATCTGGCCTTGGCATGCCCCGTACCTCTTGCTGAGCAGCCCCAAGCCCAGCACTTGTGGCAGCTGGTTTTGGCTCTCAACTTGGCTTCTCGAGGCACCTCTAAGCCTGTTACTGGTGGTAACTATCTGTGGATTGCTTGATAATCTTGCCAGATGGCCTTGGGCAGTGCACAGGCTGCAGCTGAAGTTGGCCTGAGGCAGTACCCCTCCCAGGAGGTTCTACAGCCACGTGTGAGCCCAGTGGTAAGATTTAATGCCAGGAGAACACCACCTGGGCTGCATTGAGGATGACACACTTAAAGAGAAGACTGGGCAGGCACCAGAGACCTGCTAAAGTAAGTCCTGCTCCATAGGGTTAGCCCTCATCAGCCAGTCAGCCCATGGATCAATCCTTCCCACTGACGAAACAGCAACCAAAGCTACAATAAGAGGGCACACACAACGCATATAAGAGATAAACCTGGAGCACCCAGCTCAGGTGACCAGGGCCACATGGGGCACCTACTACATAAGTCCAGTCAACTAAGACCAGGAGACATAGCAGTCCTGCCTAATATATAGACACAAACATAGGGAGGCAGCCAAAATGGGGAGACAAAGAAACATATCCCAAATAAAAGAACAGAACAAGCTCCAGAAGAAAACTAAACAAAATGGAGACAAGCAACATACAGATGCAAAGTTCAAAACAATGACTATAAGGATGATCAATGAACTTAGGGGAAGAGTATAGGAATTCAGTGAGATCTTTCACAAAGAGCTAGGAAACATAAAAATGGAGATAGAAAACATTAAAAAGATGCGGACATAAAAGAATAAATAACTGAAATGAAGAATACGTTAGAGGAATACATTACAATAGATTAGATGAAGTAGAGGATCAAATTAGCAATTTAGAAGATAAGGTGACAAAAAAACACCCAAACAGAACAGTAACAAGAAAAGTAATTTTTAAAAATTCACATCATAGGGGCACCAGAAGAAGAAGAGAGCGAGCAAGGAATTGAAAACTTACTTGAAGAAATAATGACAGAAAATTACTCTAACCTGGCAAAAGAAATAAACATACAAGCCCAGGAAGCACAGAGAGTCCCAAGCAAGTTGAACCTAAAGATGCCCACATAAAGACACTTCATAATTAAATTGCCAAAGGTTAAATACAAAGAGAATCTTAGAAGCAGTAAGTGAAAGGCAGTTAGTTACTTAAAAGGGAGCTCCCATAAGCTTGTCAGTTGATTTTTCAAAGGAAATTTTCCAGGCCAGAATGGATTGGCATCAGATAGTCAAAGTGATGAAAATCAAGGACCTACAAGCAAGATTACACAGCAAAGCTATCATTCAGAATCGAAAGACAAATAAAGAGCTTCTCAGATAAGAAAAATCTAAAGGAGTTCATTAACACCAAACCACTATTACAAGAAATGTCAGGACTTCTTTAAGTAGAAGAGAAGAATTAAAAAAAAAATTTAAAAAATATAAATGATAAAATGGCAATAACTACATATCTATCGACAATTACTTCAAATGTGAATGGATTAAATGCTCCAATCAAAAGATAAAATGGATGAAGGGATAAGAAAACAAGACCCTTCCATATGCTGCATGCAAAGAGACTCACTTAAAATCAAAGACACAACAGAGAATGAAAGTGAAAGAATGGAAAAAGGTATTTCATGAAAACTGGAAATGAAAAAGAAAAACAAAAAACAAAAAACCCTAAATATCAATACTTAAATACCAGGCAAAGCAGACTTTGAAACAAAGGCTATAACAAAAGACTAAGAAAGATCCAGCAATTCCACTTTTGGGTATTTATCCAAAGAAATCCAAAATACTACTTTGAAGAGACAGGTGAGTCTGTATGTTCATTGTAGCATTGCTTACAATAGCCAAGATATGGAGACAACCGAAGTGTCCATCAGTGGATGAATGATTAAAGAAGAGGTGGCACATATATACAATAGACTATTATTCAACCATAAAAAAAAAAAAAGAAAAAGAAAAGAACTCTTTCCATCTTCAACAATATGGATGGACTTAGAGGGTATTGTTCTGAGTGGAGTAAGTCAGACAGAGAAAGATAAATGCCCTGTGATTTCACTTACATGCGGAATCTAAATAACAAAATAAACAAACAAAATAGAAACAACCTCATAGATACAAAGAATAGTTTGATGATTGCTAAGTGGAAAGGGGTTGGGGAGTGGTTGAAAAATGGAAGGAGATTAAGAAGTACAAATTGGTAAAATTGTTATGAGATATAAAATATAGCATAAGGAATATAGTCGATAAAATTGTAATAACTATTGTGTCAGATAGGTTCTAGACTTATTGGGATGATGACTTCATATGTTATATAAATGTCTAGTCACTATGCTGTACACCTGAAACTAATATATTTTATATGCCAATTATAACTAAAAACAATAACAATTAAAAAATAAAAATAAATCAATTCTAAATAAATCTCTGATTAAAAAATAATAAAATAATAAAAATTGTAACACTAACATATTTCAGTAACTAGACTTCTACAGTAAACAAATAGCAAAAATGGAAAGTCATTCTTCAAGGTCCATGTCACTCCCCAAACCTACCTACTATAGACAGTAGTTTGTTTTGTTCCAGATCTTTTTTCTATGAAGTTATTCATGCAGTTGTGTGTATAAATGTGTGTGGATGCATATATAGAATTAAAAAATACAAATGGGATTATGCTGTACATTTTGTGTTGACTACTGTTTTTATAGTAAATTCTATGCCTTACTTCATCCATCACTTGCCGAAGCTGATGCTATCATATGTCTACTATGTGCCAACCAGTGTCCCACAATGTTTAATATAAGCTAGCATCTAATGTTAAAAAGCAAAACAAAACATTTTTTTGACTTTGGTAATTTTTGCATGAGACCAAAATGTCTGCAGATTTTTATAACAACAACAACAACAAAACCCCCAGGCATCACAACCTTTATTAATGTCATTGTCATCTTTAGCTTCTGGATCCATTTATGTCTTTTTAAAAATCATAGGTTCCATGTGGCATGTGATATAAATTCATATTTCATGACTTTTCCAGGAAAGGAGTAATTCTGCTTATTGAGTGAAGGTTCCGATGATGAACCAATATCCCCACTTTTTATCTTTTTTGATGGAGTAAATGACATTCTGCCCAAATTTACTGTTTTGAAGGATAATATACCCTGTGAACTGAAGATGGTAAGGGAATAAATCATCTCCAGCAAGGTACAGGGTTGGTTAATGTTTGACATTTTCACCTCTCCTGCTACTGGAAATCACAGCACTTGACACTAGGTCACAAAATTATTAAACCTGAGAGTGGCAACCTTCCTTCTCCACGTGAGACCTCACTTCTCCTTGACATTTTACTCCTGAGATCTCTTTAAGCTCCTGGCCTTTTCTCCCCGCCTTTAACCCCTGCAACTAATTAAATTGGGACAAGTCTTTGGAAAACAGTTTTCCTTCAAAGTTATTCATTCAAAGTTCCCCTTCAGGCATTCTTTGTCACTTTAGCCTAGCATGCCATCTTTATATGAAGTTGAAAGAAGTGAACTATTTTTATAAGATAAAAAAAATCTTTCAAGACTTAAATCTACCTTGATGTTTTAGATAAAGAGTAGATTTTGAAATATGAAAAATGCTTCAGTATTTCTAGAAGTTTGCGAGTAAACAAAAAGTTCCAGATTCTGGTTAATAAAAACAGTTAAACATTTAAAAATGTATCATTATATTTAGAGCTAGTTTTATTTGGAGTCTATAATGAAATTCCACAACAAAAACAAAACAATTTAACTAACAAATATAATTTAACTCATGCTCAATAAGTTTATTTGGGGAATAATATTGAACATCAGAATCAGACAGAACTTTTAATATTGTATGAGTTTAGAACAAGACAAAATGAAGACCAAAGGAAATAAGGAATTAAGTCTGGGAATATGGCACTACTTAAGAATTTTGTCCGATGAGAAAAAAATTAAAACTTGCCAAGTTGTCAATTACTTTAAAACTACTACAGTATTTTACAAATAAACCAAAAAAATTACTTTTACTTTGTTTAAAAATGTAAAGATCAGATATATCTATATCTATATCTATATCTATATCTATATCTATATATAGATATAGATATAGATAGATATATATATACCTTTTGTTGTTGATCAAGTGTATTCAGTTTCAGGGCTACAAATCAAATGAGATTTAATGATGGGCTCTACCCATCACTCGCCGGAAGCTAGAGAAGTGGTTTCTCAGTTTAGTAATTGCTACTTGTGCTGTTTCTAAGAAGAGGTAAAGCAAGTTTTCTTTATGAAACCAATTTTGTCTGTATTGTTTAATGATCCTATATAGCCATTTCATTTTTTAGCAATCCTGTGAGATGTGACTTTTTATAATAATCTCCTTATATTTTTCATGGATGAAAGTTTGGATTTTGAAAGTTTGAGTGTTTTCCCAAACTGAAAGAGCTAGGAAAGGAAGCCAGGTTCTTCTGTCTTTGTGAGCCTGACTGTTCTATGAGTGATGCTGCCTCCCACAGCACGAAAAATTATTTGTGAAGACAATTTTCCTACAGTACTATTGTTAGCAACAACATTTAAACCACTACAAACAACAACAACAACAAACAAATACGTATAAAGCCAGGTACCCTACTAAGTACTTTGGAATTTATTCCCTCTTCTAATTCTCACAACAGCACTATGAGTAATATTGTTATCTCCGTTTTTATAAAGACAAAAAAACAGAGGAACGGAGAGGTCAGTTAACTTGCCCAAGGTCCACAGTGAATAAGGAGCAGAAATTTCCTTTGACTAACACTCACACAGACTTAGAGAACCACCTGAAGAATAATCACTTCTGTGGAGTTTCTCAGGAAGGTATCAATGTCTATTTATTAGTTATAGGTCACAATGAGAAATAAACAGATGCAACTTTTTAATACATAATTTTATATCTGCTAGTCTCTTTAGAGATTACAATATGTTGTTATTGCTCTTTTATTTGCTTTACTTTCTAGTTTACTCAACCAACATATTTATAAGAACTGCTTTAAATTATTTATAAATGCTAGTCTCTGTGTTAAAAACACACACACAAAAAAAATTTAGCAAATCACTGTCCATAATACGGAGTAGAACAATAAAACACAAGTGGCATAGAATAATGCCAGCAATTTGAAAATTGTTAACTGCCTCAAAGAATAAGGTGTTAGCACTGTTAAAATTATTGTCAAATAAGTAATAACAAACTGATCTGCAAAAAAAATATAAAGAAAACATCCTAAGATATGTAGTAAAACTCAACTGCAAAATTTAACAACTTTTAGCTGTTATTCTTGAGCCAAAAATCTAAACTTGCATTTTATCCACCTTTAAAGTGTTTCTTCAGGGTATCATTAATATAAATAATGATTATGAACTAATATAAACTGAAGCAGAAGGCAGGGGCATTGAGGGCACAACTTTGGCCTTTTTTGTTACAGGAGGTGTATTTCTTTGAACGGTATCCATTTCCCTTTTACTGAGGTCTCTGTTTTATCAAACCTCCGAAAAAGAAATAGGAGTTGACAATCTTTACAAATATAAAGAAGGCAAACAATTTGTGGAAAGGAAGAATAACAAGGTTTCCTTACATTAAGGAGATGTTTTATCAGCAGTGCATTCATGCCTAGAAAATCTAGGTCTTTGAGCACATGTGGTTATTTTCAGGAAGGCCTACCCTTTCTGTCTTCCACTTTGGTAAACTCGGGAAGTGCAAAACCATTCTGTGAATACAGCTAGTTCACTGACATTGGCAGCATATCATTTTCCAGAGTTTGAGAGAGCAATGGATTGATTTCAGGGTTCACAGTAGGGCAGGGCAAGACATGCAGCTCATGTGGCTTTCGGAAACAATATAAATTCATAGAGCTATTTCAAGGTTTCATGACGATGTGATAAACTACTGGATTGGGTTACACACTTCTTCCTGCAGGGACTATTTTATCCACTCCTCTTAGATAGGTCAGACTGATTTGTTGTTTTCATGCTCTGTTTTTCTTGAAATCTACTTAAATAAGCAGGTTGATTTCAAGCAGACCCCCTAAGACCTTCTTACTCTATATGAGTTCAACTCAAGTTCTTGTGAAATCATTATCCTTTTTATACCTTATAGACTGACTGCTACAAAAAGTGAACCAAAAAGTAAAACTATAAACTAAAAAAAAGTGCTTATCAACAATATGTTGTTCTGTGCACATGCGGATGCAGAATCATGCAGTATTTATGAAAATGTCACCCACGCAGCGTGTGCTGCAGGCAGAGCGAACGCCTGTGACTCTAAAATACACACAAGTTCCTCAGGTCAAAGTGACACTTTACTCTCACCAGAACCAGAACCACATCCAAATCAAAGCAAACAAAATCCTTTCAGCAGTCAGGAGAGCAGAGAAACAAGGAAGCTATTTGAATTTGTTTCTGTTGAAATCACCGCCAGTACTTCACGGAAAGCTTCCACTTATATGATCTGTCAGAAAAATCAAGCTGCTTTTTTATCATAAATTGGAAAATCAATCTTACTGAACCAAAGAGTTAAATAATTGTCCTTGACTCTTATTATCAATTTTCGCATTCACTGCTCTGGTTCTTCAGTGTCCTCAGAGTACCATGCTGCAAGTCTAAAAAAGTACTAACTGTTAATTATCTACAAACCTGATACTTCACAGGAATAACACAATAAATGAGAGATAATTGCAAAACCTACTGGACTCAATGTCAGAAGACCTACATGGTCAAGACACATATCCTTTCTGAGCCTTAATTTCATCACCTGCTAAATGGAGGATAATGCAGTGGAAACATGTTTTTTCTTTGCCCATTATCCATTTCCTCTTATTTTGTAACAAAAATGTCTCCTATATTCTCAGGCCATGTGGTTCAGTTTCCCATTCATGTTCCTTCTAGTTCGTCAAAGCAGTCCAATACTGTCACCACAATTACCGGTTCAAGGTGAGTGCATGACCGACCCCATATAATATCATCAAAATGAAACCTGGGATTTTGTTGTATTAGAAAGTAAATGATTACTAAAAGGACTGGCTGTTAGTATGGTGCTGTTAGCAGTCCTATGATGTGGGTTGGAAAGAGCAAGTTTGGATGAAGCCAACTCAGAGAAAGTCAGAGTTGAGTGATATAGAGAATGTTTTGAGGTCCTCACTCGAGCCCATGGATCTCACTGCTACTGAACTCAGATGGATCCATTTCCGAGATTTCTATTACATGAACCACTAAATTATTTTTTATGTTTAACTTGGTGTTATTTCACTTGCATCCTGAAGATTCCTAACTATTAAAGTGTGCAGACTGAGCTGACATACAATGTAAATAATCATTTTGGAAAATTCTTTTAATTCATTTAAATGCAAAAGCTGAAAATATCCTTAGCTTTATAAAATATATTCCCACTTGTAATCAATTAAATTAATAATCTTTTAAAAAGTTTTCTATGCAATAGGCACTCTGCAAGAGTTTGGTAATATGAAGAATAAGAAAATAAAACTGGTTCTGAAGGAGTTAATAGGTAAGTAGGGACATAAACATGTATAAAATAATAATAGGGTACTTACTGCAAAAAAGGTATAAACTAAGGATTATATAAAACTCAAGGCTACCATATTACACAACTCTAGGGGGCGCCATTCACACCATAGTTTATGTAAATGTCATTCCCTGAGTCATACACAGAAACCTTAGCTCAACTACAGCTCTGTCAGCTCAACTATACCTCTGTCAGCCAAACTGCACCAGCAAGTATTTTCAATCTCCATAATAGCTTTTGGCTGTTACATATTTTAGTGAACTGATTATTGCCCACTATATTTGAGTTTTTAAGGAAACTTCTGGCAGACAGCTGGCATCACAGGTTTACCATTACACAAACCAGACACAAATCTCTCTGGTCTTTCTTGGCAGTGCTATCATTTGTGAGCGACCAGCTGGCAGAGGAACCGCTAAATCAAGCTTGTGCAAACATAAAATGTCGCATCTCAGGATTACAGAGGTCTTTGGGCAGTGGGAGATTCATTGAACATCAGATTAATTATTTGGCAAAACAAGTGGAGCTTTTATGACTCAAAGGTCATTAACAACAACATACTTTCACACTGTTGCCTCAGCGATCATACTTCATTTTAAGTGGTAAAATCAAACTATAAGGAAATTAGTATCCAAATTAATCCAACAGCTGTGTATTTTGATAGTGATTAATATGCACTATATAAAGAGGCTTTGCTTCTCTCTTGTTCTCAGTCACAAAAGGGAGAGAGAGAGAGAGAGAGAGAGAGAGAGAGAGAGAGAGAGAGAAAGGGAGAGAGAGAGAGGAGAGAGAGAGAGAGAGAGAGAGAGAGAGAGAGAGAGAGAGAAGAGAGAGAGAGAGAAAGGGAGAGAGAGAGAGAGAGAGAGAGAGAGAGAGAGAGAGAGGAGAGTTCTTTTTTGATATAATGCCCCTTCTGAAGCAATGCCAAGTTAATTGTTTAGTTACAGAAAAAAACTCTGAGACTTACAGAAAGATGCTGTTTCTCTGGTAGAATAACAGCCACAGCTACCCTTGCCATCCTTGTGAGTTTGCTTGATACCTCTCTCTTGGAGTCAAACCCAGACTATGTCACCTCTCCTTCATTGGCAAGACAGCTTCAGCCTCTAGCTTGGATTGATTGCTTTATTATTCTTAGATACTGAAGCTTACTCTTCTGGAGGAAGCAATTGTAACCCAGCATTCGAACCAAGCTGAACAAACTCTATGGATAAAGTATTGGGCTGACGTATCCACACACATTCATATCTGTACATGCCACTAGGTTGGCTGCATGTTCATAATTACCTATCTCTGTCATCCTAGCCTGACCTTCTGCTGCTGCCCTTACCATGATATGAAGCTTTCTGAAGTCTCCTCTGGCCTTCGCTCCACAAAGTACCAAAGGTCTGGAGGCTGAAAGGTTTAGCTCTAAGCTGAGCTGGCAAAATACACCTGTGTCCACCTGGCTCCTATGCTGATATTCAGAGATGTGGATACTTTCAACAGCTATATCTCATTATTGATACTAGGGCAGCATTTGACTTGGTACAATTTGTTATATAGTGGAGTAAGGCAGTTTCAAATACATCTATAAAGTGTTCTATTTTTAATTCCCCAGGATGATTGATATTTTTATCCTATTGACACTATGATTGTGTTTGCAACTTTGGTTTAGCTGCTAAATGTCTTAGAACCAAATCTGTGGTACCCTGTAAATGCTACAGTAATTCCATGTGCTTATTTTACAGAGAAGGGAGTGAAACTCAGTGACCCAAAACCCAGGCTTAAAGACTAGGTGACAGGTTTTGAACATGGTTCAACCTCTTTAACTCTGTTAACCTGGGACATACATCTTAATCTTTTTTTCTTCATCTGTAAGATGGTCCTGTTACTTAAAGTTACTATGAAGATTAAATGAGTTTCTACATGGAAAATGTTTACAACAGTGCCTGGCATTGAGTACCCACTGAATAAACATGTCATCATCATCATAAATTATCATCATTGCTTTGATGATTTTCCTCCCCTACCAGCTTTCCTCAATGATTTATCTTATTCATTGTAGTTTATGTGTTTTTCTAAGCATTGCCAAATTCTTTATGGAGTACAGTACAGTATAAATAAAACAAAAGTATACATATTTATTCTTCTAATTTTCTAACAGAAATAGTACCATACTTTGCCTTTACAAGCACATCCTCATTGAAAATTTTATTTTGTAATGTTGTTTGAAGACTTTATTTCATAATTCTACTTCTAATGGCTCATACCATATTTAAAAGTACCCTCAACATTCAAATGTGTGCTGAAAAGTCAAGTGATCTTTTCAATCACAGATCAATTTTTTAATATACATAGAGTCAAAACTGTATATGCCCTAAATATCAATGCACATGAAAAATTATTGAGAACAAACAACATAAAGGGTAAGTGCAATAAGGAGACTCAGGTGGTCTGGGATAACTGGTCATTTCTAGAAATCTGCAGTCCGGCACTCACCTCCAGGGCAATATCTTTCTTGTAAACCAGGATTAAACTGTCATTAAACTGTAACTCACTTGTAACATATTTCTCCACACTAAGAAATTTCCTGAGAAGCAGTTTTTTCATATCTAAATTATAAATGATAATATATGTATTATTTTCTATAATTTAAAGGTAAATTAAATTTAGTTCTGTGGAATTTCATGGAGCAAAGGTACCGCAAACCTACTATCTGATCCTATCAATAAAAGGGCCTGGAATTACTTCCTTTTCAAAAGAGAAAGATATAAGTTTATGATTATTAAGAAATGAAGACAAGGTAAGCATCATTTTATATTAATAAAGTACATGTGATGTTGAAAAAACTCATCAACTTACAAGTTATATTTAACCCAAAATTTATTACAAGAGATGAGTCATTATGTCTTTTTCTCTTAAGCTTCTTGAGAAATCTAAACAGCCTGGAGTGTCCAATAATAACAAAGATAACACTAGTAAAACCTCAGTCTTTTCCCTGGATTCTTCTAAGTCTTGAGAAATTGCTGCATAGTCTAAAATTTCCCATTTAAATAAAAACTCATACTAAACTAGGCACACAGTTATTTGCAAAGCATAATAATAAGCTATTACTGATAGGACCTTTGTTAACATAAAATGATAGCTGGAAACCTAATTGTAAAATAATTTGTAAAGTTGTTTGATATTTAAAAACAGTGACATTCTCCTTAAGTCTAAAGTCAAACCTAACTTTGTATATTTTAATTGTTAAACTTATTTTTGTCATGTTAAGCAGCAGAGCTAAGCATTGAGATTATTTTAAAATAACTATTATTTGTGAGGCAGTTTATGCCAAAACGTTTCTCTTTGTGTCAAGAATAATTCACAATGGTATCAGGTCTACAAGCAGCCTAAGAAAGCAGAGGAACATTATAAGCCTTCAAAGAAATTTAGGAAGTTAGGTTCATAATAATGTCTTCCATTTGACTAGACATGAAAAGTTCAGGAAAACCTTTCACAAACCTATCTCATTTGATCTTCACTACAAACATGTGGATCAGGCAGGAAGGGGTTTATTAACCTGCTCAATAATGACACTGAGGCTCAGAAAGCTTAACAATGTATCCTCCAAATTATACCACTGGTCAATGGTAGGCCAGAACTAGAATCCGGGTCTTCTCACTTCCCCAGTCTTTTTTAACACTATGTCTTCTGCTGCTTTATTTGAATTTAGATACTAGATATTCTAAACACTCTACATATTAAATACCTATATGTAGCTTCTAAAATTTTGATCTCTTTTCACAAACCTTATAGATCACTCCAGCAAACTGGAATATACTAAGATTAATTATGTTTTCCTAATATTATCCAGACTTTTGCACATTATTATTTATTAAACCAATCTAATATTTCATTTTTTGTTCTGATGTTTAAACTTTTCACTAGGTCAATTGGGATACTTCATGTAGATTTTAGTTGTTTCAAGGAAATGAATTATGTGGCTTATCACAACTTAGTCCACCACACTTAGCCTGTAGTAGCTGTTTAAGAAAGTCTTTTTGAATTAACCAGCTTCTATTTAAGGAGAAGTTTGTTGACTGTGTTTGAAATGGAATGCAAATAATATATTTGGAAAATTATTTTACATTTTCCCTAGAAATGGCTGACAAATTCATTTTGATGAAAGACAGCTACAGTGGAGTGAATAGATGCTTTCACAGAAGCATAGATCCCATGAAAATAACCCAGACCTACTCTAAATTAGCCTCTGGTATGCCGACAGTCTGTTCGACATAGTGTGTGAATACCCCTTTCATGATTTAAAAACATTTTGAGGTCTAAAATAACATTAAACCTAGTTATCAGTGATGTATGAAATTATATCATAACTGAGTAGTTCAATTGAACACTGAAGTATTTGAAAACACAAATTCAATAAGATAATGAATCTGTTTTTTTTCCTCTCTCTTCACAGAATTGAAGTAAAGCAACTTGTTTTTATAGTATCTTCTTTTTTTTAACTGTCGATTTCAAAATGCTTTACAAATTATAGACTTACTATTACATTTCAGGCCAGTTTATAGCAATGGTAAGAATTATTAATTAATTAAAAAACATAAATACATGAAAAACAAAACCTAGAGATAAAAGAGGTAAAAACATTTCACAGAGTAATGTGTTGAAAGGTAGGCCAGCTCTGATGACTGCTAATGTTTATTCACAATGCACCTCATTAAACCCTTTAATTCTTTCAATGCGTCACCTGTAAACCAGTTGTGATTTATAGTTTTAGCAATGTGTTCTACTCTCAGCCATTATTCTCCAAAGTATAAGGACCTAAACCAGAACTACCCTATATACATATAATGCAAAATGTATGGACAATTTAAAATTAACATTACCAAAAATACAAAGAAACATCTGAATTTAACTTTAATAACCTATTTGCTTAACTCAATATATCAAAAATATTGTCACTGTAACATATATTCAACATAAACATTTATTGATATTTTACATTCTTTTCCTTGAACTGAGTCAATGAAATCCAATGTGCATTTTTAAAATTTATTTAGCAATCTCAATTTGAAAGCTAAATTTTCACTGGAATTACTTGATTTAAAATTGGTTTTTATAAAATGTATAGTTCAATAACTATAGTAGAGTCACACATTCAAAATATCCTAAATGTCCTTAGGCATTTTCAATAACTGAATCCAGTATCAGTTTTAAATTTAAATTAATGAAAATAAAATAAAATGAAGAATGTACTTCCCCAGTCACTAGCAAGATTTTAAGTCTCCAGTCATTCAGCACAGCTAGGGTTATGTATTGGAAAGCACAGACCTAAAAAAAGTAAATAAAACTTTTGACTGGAGCAGTATTTTTTTAAACTCATTCTTTTGTAATAAAAATTAAAATTTTTGTTGACTTTGTATGATGAAATAAGCAGATGACATTTTAGACCAAAAATATAAAAATAAAAATAAAAATAAGCAAGTAGAAATGGTAAGTATGGATAGGACTGCCTTTGGAAGCCTAATTTAAAAGAGTTATTTTTCAAGATTATTCTATTTTTTGTGTGTGATTTTCAGAATAATTTTACCATCTGTTACTTTTCTTTATACGAAAGAATATAGGACAGAGTTTTAAGGTTAGAATGGAGCTAATGAGTATCCATTTCAAATTCTGATCAGTAAGAAAAGTTTAGTCTAGACTTGAACTGTCTAGTACATTGGCCACTAGCCACATGTAGCCACTGGTTACTTGAAACATGTTTGTCCAAACTGAAAAGTGGTGTAAATATAAAATACACATTGGTCTTGAAAGATTTAGCACACAAAAAAAGAGATAAAATGTCTCATTAATAATGTTTTTTAAGACTGAATATTTGTTAAAATGATCATACTTTAAACGTTAGATTATATAATTATATCATTAAAGTTAATTTTACTTGTTTCATTTATTTTTAATGCTGCTACTAAAAATTTAAATTTTTATATGCGGTTTTATTATATTTTTACCAGACAGCACTATTGAGAGAGAGCTTAAATTTGCTTGCATTAAAAAGTTGACCCCTGAAACTGCATTGTCTGTTTTTTTATTTACTCTGGGCACATAATTTCTGATATTCACAGAGTGGTCACAGTGGGTCCTTTCATCTGTTCTCCTGTGGCTGGTTTTTGTAAACAGAGGTAGGGTGGACTCCGGGCCTAAATGACAAGGAGGGTTTAGGCTGCTTAACAATAGGGTTAAGTTCTGAGAAAAGCATTTTTGAGTGACTTCACCATTGTGCAAACAGCAGAAACCTAAATGGTGTGGCCCACTGTACACTTAGACCATATGGTATAGCCTTTTGCTCCTAGGCTATAAGCCTGTACAGCATGTTAATGTATTGAATATTACAGGCAATGGTAACACAATGGAAAGTATTTGTGTATCTAAACATTAAAAAGATACAGTAAAAATCCAGTATAAAAAATAAAAATGGCACACAGGATAGAGCACTTACTCATGAATGGAGCTTCGAGAACTGGAAGTTGCTCTGGGTGAGTCAGTAAATGAGTGGTGAGTGAACGTGAAGGTCGAGGGCATAACTGTACACTACTGTGCACTTTAAAAACTGTGCACCTAGGCTACATTAACTTTATAAAACACGCAAGGTTAAGTCGAGCACAAGAGAAAATGATGCAATGAAGAGATGCAGTAAACATGAGATATGGAGACTGCTGCTGGTGTAACACAGCAAAATGTTTTACAGCAAACTTTTTTTTTTATAAGTAGAAAGAGTACACTTAAAAAGAATGATAAAATGTATAGTACCGTCAATACATAAACCAGTAAGATGGTCATTTATTATAATTACCAAGTATCATGTACTGCACATACATGTATGTGCTACACTTTTATAAGACTGACAGTGCAGTAGGTTTGTTTACACCAGCATCACCACAAACACATGTGTAATGCACTGCCCTGCGTTTCCATGCCTATGACACTACTAGATGACCACAATCCTTTGGGACCACTGTCGTATATGTGGTCCATTATTGACCGAGACATGGTTTTGTGGTGCCTTACTGTACTCACTTTCAGCTAATTCCTGTTTTGTTCTGTTAACCTTTTTTTGCTTATGTATGTTTGGCAGCTTGATTTGTGCTCTTCATTTTTCAGGAGTTGCAGAAGCAGCGAACTACCACCCATTGTGGGCAACTCCATGCAATTACTGCATGCAGTTTTATATTTTTATCACAGTAGGACCAAGGCACCATAAGAAAAGCACTACAAAAATAATTATATGAATAAAATAATCACAGGGTTGTTCAAAAGAGTATATAATTCAAAAGAAAATGCAGTTCAGAGTATTCATTTCATTTTCTAATGGGCAGGCGGTCTGTAGAAGGAAAGCTGTAGTTTTACTTAGGCTTTGGTCTTCACGTTGTCTGTCTGGTTACCATACCTGCAGTCCAGTCCTGAGGTTGGCATGAAGGTTGAAAGCTTGATGAACTTCTGCTGCCTGCTCTGTATACTCTCGCTGGGCAAGGAAGAGGCAAAAACAGTCTCCATAGTGTTATACCAAGAAATACGTAGTGATTACTTGGATGTGAGTTACTTAGATTGTATGTACACATACCGAAGTGGCATGTGGAACTTCAATTTGGAGAACTTATAAAGTAGCATTATCATATCAGGCTTTTCGGGGCCTTCTTTGCATAAGTGACTCAACCATACCTGACCTCTGCACTCTGTCTTAGCACACTGAACTATTGCCAATTCCTTAATCCAAAGTGACACGGAGGGTGCGTGCTCATTTTGCTGAGGTACCAACGCAACATCTGATGTGAAACGTCCTTCATGAAGTTTCCTGGCACCTATCATGAACATAGAAAGTTTGGTTCCACACCACAAACTCTCTATGTTTGGCTCCTGAAAGGAACTTTGCCTTTAGCCCTGGGGCTCTAATACAGCACACTCACATGGCCCAATAACGAGAAGCAGATTTCTAACCCTGCCTGTAACACTGTGGTAATGCGCCTCTAAGGATCCCATGAAGGAAACCCTTAGAACACAGTATAGCCAAACCTCATTAAAAATACACCATTTAACAACATCATTTACAACCTCAGACTTTCAACAGGAAACAGAGAGCAGAGTTATACAGAATGATTGCCTACTGGAGGACCATTGACTTCAGCGCTTCCTTTCTAAGGGTTGATAAGATTGCCTGTAAAACTGAAATGGAAAGTAGCTAGTGCAATTTACCCTTTTAAAGGTTAATCTTGCAGGGAGACATGAAGTTGAATGGCAGTTGATGTAAACATTGACTTCAGCACAGCAGGTGTTATCTCTGTGTATTTCAAATGCATAAACAACATACTGTCTAATTTAAGAAATAATTGTTTTTCTAATTACTGATTTCAGTGAATTTTCAGAAGAGTCAAGCTGGGATAGTAATTACATAATATGTGCCTTTTTCTCTCAAAATTATTTACCTGAAATCTCTATTATAAACAGAAGAGAGATATCCTTGGGAACAGGACACCAAAGGCATGAGACACTGATGCACTTATTTTTCTAATAAAATTTAACAAGTATTGGTAGAGATGAAGAGGAGAAGAAGAAACACACTCATGGGACTATGCCTAATATTTGTCAATTAATTCGTGCCTTGAATAATATAGAGCTGACTTTATTAAATAGTTTGATATTTTATCTTTATTGTTATGGTCAATATCTATCATTTTTCATTCTTTTAACTGGCACTCCTTTGTCAGAGATAATTTCCAAGACTGTGAATTAAATAATACATTTGTTGAAAACCACCTGGGCACAGACACTTAAGTATATGGCCTTCTTACTACTTACAACAATCAGCTCACTTATGAGCTTCAGGTATAGGGTAATGAGAGAGCAGGTTTTCCAAGGCCACAGGACTAGTATGTACAGAAAATCGAATGCTATTTTGCCTAACTCTAGATCCTAGGGCCTTCTGTTAAGCTACACTGCTACCATGAAAGAATTATGCAACAATAAATAGGAAATTTTAGAGATATGCTATAATTGTTACCAGTGGACAGAATATTAATCTAGGAATTCTGCCTGCCTGAGTCCTGGGAAAACTGTTTCCTCATAATAGAAAATAATCTCAACCTCTCTGTTATTAGACAAAGGTATATTTATCTTCATCTTTGTTTCCAAGATCTATAAGATGAAGAATCACAAATGTGATTTCAAGACTGACATAAGCTTTTAACGTCCTTACTTCTATCAGTAAACTTAAAGTTACTAATTTCCATCACTCATTTCTACTGACCAAACAGCTGTCTTTATATTGAAAAAAGTGCACCAAAGATGAAGTTGGGTGACTATTACCAACTAACATTACTGCACCAATTATTCAAAAGGGAGTACTGAGGTTGGTTTTTTTAAGCTTGGTGCTATTATAATTTTTTTAATTGCTTAAAATAGCACATTGATTAGGCTTAGGACTAATTTTGGTGAGCTAAAAATTTTGGGTTGAATAATGTTTATAATAATTATCAATAAATAGCTATAAGTCTCTAATCTCTAAGTTCTTGGCATTACTTTTTGTTTAATGTTATAAATATAGATAAATAAGAAATGAACCTATAAAGAAACTACATGTTTTTAGCCATGTAGAGCACAATAAGTCTATATTTCAGTGACATTTAATAAAGCTACACATTTTTATTCAAAACTCACACTCCATTAACACTAATATTAAGCAATTCAAAAAAAAAAAAAAGGTTGTCCTAATTATACAACAGAACAATCTTTAAATCAGTCAGACAAGAAATGGCACATGGCTGACATTAACCTTGTGATTTCTTCCTTTTTTTTTTTTTTTTGGTCTGATAACAAATTGAAAGATAGTTCAGTGGATTACCTCCAAAGTTTTAAATTGTCCAAGTTTATGGCCATCTAAAGAAAATGTCATAACTTTCATAGTGATTCATAATTCTATATACATGCCTCAATGTATATATTCATTTCTCTATTACATGCTTCATGTAACATGAGAGGAATAATAGGAAATAAGGCAGTTCTTTTTAAGATTAAGTTAAAATAAGATTAAGTTAAAGTGTTTTTTTTCTCTGATTCAAATGTGGTGAAAAAAAAGTTTAAAATACGTTTC
Organism: Eonycteris spelaea; assembly: GCA_003508835.1. Classification (NCBI taxonomy): domain Eukaryota; kingdom Metazoa; phylum Chordata; class Mammalia; order Chiroptera; family Pteropodidae; genus Eonycteris; species Eonycteris spelaea. The sequence goes on along the minus strand of PUFA01000074.1, from coordinate 4,072,911 downwards.
ATAATGAAAGAATGTTAAATACTCAGAATTTTGAGTGGTACTACCATGTGGGTAATTTATGAATTTATATATCTTTGATAGCATAATATAGACTGTATATTGCAGAGTTACCATGGGAAATTGTGGAAAAGCTTGGAAGGAAAATTTCTTTATTGAAGTCAATGACTTGAAATTTGAGTTAACATTTCAATTCTTGTGATTATTTGACTGAAGATAGTTTATTTCCTTAAAGTTGACTTCTTTCCCTTTTCTTTCCCCTAGTCCTTTCCCTGACTTTAGTTCCATACTCATAAATCTGTGTCTTTAGACTTCTATAGGTCAAGGGCAGATTGCCATCTTGTTGGACACCTTCATGTAAGTATGCAACTTGCATCTCCAAATTCAACCTGTCCAAGGTTGAGAGCATGGAGGGTATAAAAGAAAGCTGATATTTTTATGTACCTACAATGAGCAAGGTAATTTATATTTACACAAGTTTTATATAATGACCACCAGTTCAATTCTCTTCCTGTGTCCCTTAGTTCAAATATTCTTAATCAAATGTAATTTTCTCATAAGTTAACAGTCAGAAACATAAGAATCAAGTTTAATTTTTCTCTCTCCCTTATTCCTCACAAATAATTCATTTTCAAGTCATATCAGTGGTACATCTGACGTGTATTTAAATTCTACCCATTTTCCTTCCTGATCAGCTTTTAGTTGGATCCTCACAAGCTTCACCTACATTACCACCAGAACCGCGTACCTCTTCTTGCCTAGATCATCAAAACACCACATTGCCTATGGTTTTTGTTTGTTTACTTTTCTAAAATGCAATCTAACCATATTATCAACTTTCTCCAAAACCCTTTCATGTTTCCCCTTTATCTCTGGCATTCAAGTTAGTCATCTTGTATTTGTATTCAAAGTCCTTTATAATATGGCTCTGGTCTATTTTTCCAGCCCCATATCTCCCACTCTACTATGATCATATAGGACTTTTATTTTTAGCCTTATTTCTTAATTCTTGGCTTCTTATTCTTACTTTTAATCTTCATTTAACTTATTACAATCACAACCTTCCCTCACCTATCCAGTATTCCCAATTCTTGCTTTTTCTCCCTACAACATGCCACCTTCAAAACTACCAATAATTTACTTATTTCTTCATTATTTACTATTAATTTTTATCTCACTATAATTTGGGCCACACCAAAATGGGGATTTTTGTCTTTTTGGTTCATCTAAGTATTTACCATTGCAAATGACTAGAAAAGTTTCTAAAACAAAGTAATGTTCAATAAATACTTGAGTGAATGAATAAATTCTCTGAATAGCATTGTTCCTTTTATCTTCTGTTTCCAAGGTACCCTCCTCTGTTGCCTAATTATCCATCCACTAGCTGGCAAAATCTCACCTATCCTTAAATTCATAGAACTAATATGGCCTTCTTTTTGAGGCTTTTCTTGATTCCTTAGCTGTAATGAATGGATCATTTTATGCCTCCAGAGCACTTCACCCAGTCTAACTTGGGTTATTGTTTGCTGTCTCCATTATCAAACTAAGAACTATGTGTCTTTTCATCTGTCCAGCTTTGCACACACAGTAAGAGCTAAGTACAAGTTTAGTAAATTGATTGTTTAAGCAGAGCTATAATGGGACATATTGAGAAAAACAAGCCATAGGTTTGTCAAACGAATCACAGTAAGGCTACTATTTTAGTTGGGAAGCAGTAAGGAAAAAGGGAGACAAGATGTAATTTCCTAAACTGTATCGACCGTCCTGGTAGAGAGAACTAGAAACCTGAATAACCTGTGTTAAGACAATATCAAAACTTTGGAGACTCATTATCATTTAATACTTGAGAACAGCTGATATAAATTTTGGATGTGATTAAAAAGAACAAATGTCCTCTATGAAAACAAGACTTCTGGAGCATTAAAAAAGTCCTTAGTGTTTTTGCTACTCTCTTTTTCTACCACAGCTTAGCTTAAGAGATCTAACAAAATCAGAGCATTGGAATTTGCTTCAGGCTTCTAGTGAATTCTGTGTGCTCTAAGACACTACGTGGTAAGTCAAATGTTAATTAGACAATGAAATAAACCAGAGTTGGCATTAGAAAATAGGCAAGCATTGATTTTCTTTTCACTTTTATTTATTAAAATGCTACAGAGGAAACAGATAAACTTTCTTGGTTCAATATTTATGACCAATTTCCTTCTTTCAACTAGAAAAGGGAGTGCCTTCAAAGGTGAATTGAAAGTCTGTTTTCAGTAATGCCTCAGTTAAGCAGCTTTTCCCAGCTATAACAGGCTCCTCACCATAATGCCATTTGGTAGATTTTTCCCATAGGTTATATCTTGACAGAAATAGCATCATAAAAGAACTAAGAAATGGAAAAGATGAGAAAACCTAGGCTTCTAAAAATAATGCAAACACACTTTATATAAGGCAGACTTGTTATTGTGCTTCAACATTTATTGAACCTAAAGTTATGATAAATATACATATATATATTAAAAGTTTTAAATATGTGTGTGTGTGTGTATTTTTTTTTGAAAGTTTTCGTTTGTTTGGTAAAAGCAAATGGGATTGAGATTAGAATTGGAAAAGACCAAACTGTTTTGTTACTCTGAAGAATAAAGATAATAGGAGCCATCATTAATGTCATGCCTTTGAGAATAAATAGCGGCATGAGAAAAATTCTCATGTATATGTTTTTTTTATTTCCCATTTGTTTTATTTCCCATTTGAAAAATGGGAAATAAAACAATGATTCTAATTAAGTAAAGGCATATTCAAAAGTTCTTTATTCTTTTTTGTATTTCCCAATTTTTCTACATCAAATGGGAATTTTTATAAGTAAAAGAAATAAAATTTCTTAGAGCAAAATAAATAAATGAATTCATGAATTAATTAAAAGATAAGAAAAGTGCAGCATGATTTGTTAGTTAAGAGCCATGTCTCTGCATTCACATTTCCTGAGTTCTCCACTTAATTAATGCCTTTGTGAATTTGGGCAAGTTAACTTAACCTCTCTGTTCCTCTTTTTGTTGTTGTTGTTGTTTGTTTTTGTTTTTCATTTTAGAGAAAGGGAGATAATTTTATCACTAATTTCAAAGCATTGTTATATAGATTAAATGAGTTAATACGTACAAAGCACTGAGAAAACAGGGGCTATATAAATGTTTGTTAAATAGCTTTTCACAAGAAGGAAGCAAGCTCAAAACTTCACAGCATATAGACACTTGAGAAGCAATAAATCAAATGGATATTTAATTCAAATTTTCACTCAGTACAACATCCATTCTCTTCCAAATAAAACATTAAAATGGAATAACCTTTACTACCTTTGGCAATTTATTTATAAAGACTATGTTCTGCATTTCTTAGTATTGGTTTTCAAGGCAACTGTTTTTCTTGTTTCCAGTATATAATGCAACTAGCACCAGAGCCTGAACAATTACACTGTTTTCTATCAATTACCTCTTCAATGCAATGTCTCCTTAAACCACTTCCTAAAACATGTAACAATCCTATCACATAATTGTGCAAAACCCAAGACACCCATGCTTGTTGTTTAAAGCTAATTTCTTTGAGCTTCCTAAGAGGAATTGCTATTGACTACTTTGATTAGGAAACTATTGACCCTTCTCCAGTGGAGCATTCTGAGAAGAAAGTCACTAAATATGCCCATATTTCATCTTTTGAATATCAAGGTGCAATAGGCATGCTGAAGGATATGGTTTATTTAATACAAAATTAAAAATTTATAAGCTACATTACCTAAAGTAAATTGCTTAATACATTTAGAAGAACAGCTGCTTTCTAAGTGTTTGGCATCCATGGATTTGAGGCCTAAATTAGTGAACCTATGGACACAAGTACAGGCATAATGATCTCCGTGATATTTCAGATGTTGTATCTAGTCTTCCCTCCCAATTGCATATAAAAAAGCAATTTTCAAACAGGAAAAGTTTGCTCTATCAGGCACCATTGGTTTCAAATAGATTTCTTCATCTTTCCTTTCCTTTCTTTAGTCTGCAAAATTGAGAAATAGTCCGAAACATTTTATGAAATTGAACATCCCAATTTTCAATTTCTTCAGGCTTATTTGGGTAATACTACATTTTTATTAAAAATCAGTACCTATTCCACATTCAAAAATAAATCTGAGGCATCTTACAATAAAAATAGATTTAAAACACAGCACTTAAAATAAAGCTGAACTAATACGTGATTGGTGGTTTGTGAATACAGGGGGCATTTTTTAGCTCTGCTTCTAAGCAAGGTACCCAAAAATCATTCTACTGTGCTCAGAGGATGCAAATATAACAAAAGAATACAAATCTAGATTACTGTACATTTGCGTGTAAGAGATCACACCAGACTCTAGGTCCTTAGAAAGCTATAATATGAAATGAGAGTATCAAAAAATAGATAAATAAATAAAGTAGCAGGATTCTGCCTTCTGCCAGCACCCTAAGAGCTGATTTCTGCAAAACTAGATATACCCCAAATTCAACCTTTCCCATAGTGCCTTCTGCTATCCATGGAGTGCAAGCCATGATGTGTTTTGTGCTACCATAATTGCCTCCTTACAGTTCTCTCTACTTTGCCTTGAAACTCTTACAACACTCCCAACACCACAGTGATCTTAAAACATAAATGAATACATGCCACAATACTACTTAAAACCCCCAGAAGGCTTCATTTTACTATGACCTTGAATGCCCTACATGTATACAACCTGACACTAGCTTCCCATCCTTACATCCTACCACTCTCTCCTTCTTCAACTCCGTTCCAGCCACTCAGGTTTTTGGTGTTCCTCTAATTATGTGAAAAGTCACTAGGCAAACAATATCCTGCCATAGGCTTATTTGTGGTTTTGTCACTTAGGACATTTGTTCTTCTACTATGCTCTTTCAACTCATCCAGAACCCCTTCTAGGGTCATTTCCTCAGAGAAGCTTTCCTTGACTGTTCTCTGTCTTTTTACTTACTACTTCATTCTTCCTTGTGGCCTTTATCTTCAACAAATATGACATACATTGATTTGTTAATATGATTTTTATCTAATTCCTTTTCTCAAATGTCCTCAAAGTTTATTTCACTGCTATATCCTCAGCACATAGTAAGCATTAAACAAATGACTGAATAAGTGAACAGACCTTTGGTTCACAGGAAATAAATGACTTTGTTATTTTGAAAGACACTGACTTTTTTCACAAATGTGGGAAGAAGGTGGAATACTTCCATTAACTCCCCATCAGCCATTGAACTATGTTAGGCTTCAAGATAAGAAAGCAAGAGAAACACATTGTTTCATCTTGGTTTGTGAAGCAATTCTAAATATGATGGAGTTGTTTTGATGACAATCTCTTATTGAATCACCATAGATGAGGCCTCTTGTCTAGTTGGCCTCCAACTGTCATCTGTCAGTAAACCTGAAAAATGGGTCATAATGGCTCTTCATTTATAAGCAGTTCTACATCTCAACACAAACTCAGAGAGTGTGCACTCTGATATTAAGAAAAGAGGAAGGAAGTGACAAAGCAACATCCTTCAAGTACTGATATCAATGAATTAGAAAAGTTACCCAAGAAAACAAAGGAAAATAATATTTCAATACAAATCTTCCCCAACATTTGCAGGGCTCAAGACAAGAGTGCAAATGGAGGTCTGAATACCATATGTGTAAACGGTTCAAAATTATAAATAAAAAAATCTATTAAATAAGATATTCGTAATCCTCTGGTCTTAACAAATATATCTTCCAGGGATTTATTATATGCTTAAGTTCTAAATTATCATTCTTTAAGTATTCTGAATTCCATTGTGAGTTTCATGGGGCATGGGAAGAGCTGAAGCATTCTTTACAACCCTAGATCCCTTAGTTGCCATGAGTGACCTTGTAGGCACCTATGTGGCCGTCCCTATCCTCATGCAGAAGATCTGCCCACACACTTTACAAACAATTGCTCTTTGGACACCCCTTCGATCTAAGGATTTATACACTGACAGCAAGGTTTGCCCTCCAGAGAATGGACCTAGGAACTGGTAGGTGCAGGCTACCTGGAATCAAGCTAGATACAGGTGGGAAGAGAATTCTGCAGTCATGGGTACTCACAACATAAAGGCGGGTGAGGAGGAGCATAGCTGGAGGAGGGCCAGAAGGGGGCCCCTCTAGAGTACGAGGCCCAGGCAGTAGGGCAGTAGGCCTAAGCATAATATGGTCTGTGCCAGTCAGAATCTTTCTATACATTAGTTTAAAAAGTAAGGCAAAAAGTATAGAAATCAAACACAGTACATTGGCCATATAGAGTAAACGCAAAATTGAGGGGAAAAAATCACATTAAATTCTCAAGAAGTTGAAAGATGTCATGGAGCTAAATTACAATAATATAGTAGGTTGAACTGTAATACTTCATATTTAAGTCAGCACCTCAAGCATTATATAGAAGAACTGACATGGAAAACAACATAGATTGGAGTAACACACCTGAAAATACTTAACATAAACTGGGAAGTGAACATTTTATTATATTTCTTTCCTTTATCACCTTGCCTAGTGGCTTATTGTGTGTTTGACTCTTAAATATTTAGGTAGGAAGTAGATGAACAAATAAAAATTTACATTAAGGAAAAGGTGAGAAAAGATGACAAACAGAGAGTATGTAGAGTTTTGAATCAACATAAAAATGAATTAGAATTGGTTATTAAGGTTATAACTGAAGAAGTTATTTTAAAATTTGGTTAAAATTAGCAAGAAGAAGCTGTTATTAAAGCATCTTATCTTGCTTTTTCAAACTCTCAGAGTGAAAAAACAACAATATATTATTTTGAAAGAAACCGGTATGAAGAAATGCATAGATTTCTGCAATGAAGATGAAACAGAACAATAGTATGAATGCAAAGATGATTTATAGAGAATATATGTAAACACAACAACTGATCTTAACCAAAACATCATCTAATTAATTCGGCTTTGTGTAGATTTTTTTTTTTTTTTTTTTTTTTTTTTTTTTTGTATTGGTAGCTTTTAACACTTGTCCCTAATAAAACTAGTAGAAATAAGACTAGAACGGGCTAATAGCAAAGTACCTTTTTAAAATAAAAAGCCATGTTCTCGAAGGAAAAATTCTTAAGAAACTCCCCTTAAATCCAGAAATAAAATTAGTGCTCATTGTTTAATATTACATTATATATGATATATAATATAATATATTTCATATTTACCATAAAATTTTTTAAATAAAAGAATTAAACATAAAAGATATTTGATTAATTAATTTTTACTAATGCCCTAAAGATATATATATCTATATCTTTTTTAAACTTTGCCCTTGAGTTATAGATACAACTCATATATATTTGCACACACATATACATATACTCATATGCACATGTATTTGAAATATGTTTGCTCTGTATCTTGTATTGTTGAAGAAAAAGGTGATTCACAGATTCTACCTAAAAATCAGGTTATCTGTGATACCAGGGACTAAAAAAAAAATAGGTTGTTTTAAATATTAAAATTGCTCCCATGTTCTTTATGGAAAAGTAGATATATTGGTATATCAATATTTATATTGGTTTAAAATGAGGTCAGCTTGAGAATCTGCAATTGATTTATACCTTTAGGAATTTCTTTAAAAAATGAAATAAAGTGTTTATATTTTTTATAATGATAATTATAATATTAGATTAAACTTAATATAAAATAAGCATAGGGCACAATTATGATTCTCCTTGATTAAGTACTTTCAGATTACTTTTAAGATAACAATGTTATTGCCCATAATATACCATACATCCATGTATTATTTTATTGCTAAAAACTCAAATTTGATCATTTAAGATATAAGCATTTTTCTTAAAATAGTTTCTTCTTACAAATCGAGATCTGTAAATCTAAGGGTGTCACCAGCATTCTTAGGCAACAGTTTTAGTTGCCTACATTTTGCGTAGTGTTTTTGCTAAGTCCAATAAAGTGCTAATATCATTCTCTACTTGCAGGCTTTAACTTGCAGAATTTTTTAACATTAAACACAATTTGTATAAGCAAATCACTATTCAGTAATATCCAGGGAACATAATCAGTTGCTTGATTATACTTTGGAGTGTAAAAGCATCGAAGGAAAAGGAAATCAAACAGCAGGTAAGAGGGCTTTGCTGCGGGGGGAAGTTTGTATTTAATATTCTTATTTTGAAATCACATTTTTCAATTTTCAGCTTTATAATGAACTACAGCCAATTATTTCACATCAACACTGATAAAAAGAGCTGTCCAACTGTTCAACATTTGCTCTACTAATTGAATGATCAATTATTCAAATAAATTATTCTTCCTATCAAGCCCTAAGAAAGTCTTCATTGTCACCCCATCCCCAGATATAACACAGAATGGAGCAGCAAAAAGACCAAATCCTGATAGAATTCTAAATTGTTAAAAAAAAAAAAAATCCTTTTAATTGGGCTAAGATTTATGGCAACTAGAAACTGCTATGGCATCTCATGGATCCTGATCTTTCCTGAGACTGCTAATCTCACCTTCTCATAGTCTATTTTGCTGATTAATTCATTGGAAAGTATCACTGTGTTTCTTAAGAACATGCACTTTGTTAGGTAATGGGTTTTAATGATTAGTCGAAATGCACTCCTTCCTTGCCAGCAAAGACCTCCCTAAGTTATCATAGCCCCAAGAGAACTTCCTAGGGAGTGAGGGTCAGGGCAGTGGCAGGGGAATTCTCAGCTGACAGATGGCAGATGTGTTCTGCATTCACGCCCTACATTTAGATGGATTAATAGTAGCTGAAGGTCATTCTGTGGATTTGCTCTTTTAAAGGCAAAATAACTTTTAAAAGACTCAGGCTGCATGTGTAAGCAGATACTATCCATAGTGTTCACAGTATTCAGGATTCCGTCTCCAAAAGTGACTAGCTTTAAATATTTCCACATGCATGTAAGCAGAAGGGCTCACACCACGGGACAGGGTTTTTCCTTCATAATTATTCACACACAGATTCTGGATAGTAATGTTTTGAATAATTTTCACTCTGTCATACCTTATATGGACACCTATATTCTTTTATTTTTTTCACTACTTTTGCTTATGTCTAAAAGCCATCTAGTTATAGAAACTCAAGATTTAGTAGTCTATGTACATAGTGGCCTTTTGTTGTTAGGCCATACTCTTCTCCATACTAAAAATACTCTAATGGGAATGAAAATTATAGTTTTTAGAATTCATATTAGTTTGCAACTGAATTGTCCAAATATAAAAGATATAGTAAATGGAAAGTGTAAACCACTTTCAGAATAGAAACCAAATATCAGATTCTCAGAAATATAATTATTAATGGGAGAAACATTTACTAAACTGGGCAGAATTTTATCTCAAATCAGACTAGATTAAAGGACTGATAAAAGGCTTTGTGACTGTAATGATTTTTGATATCCTAAGACTATCATAGCTGATGATCGCTACAGGAGTTAAAAAAAAAAGTCTAATTTTTTGCATGTACAAACAAATAGGACTTATGTAAATCCCAGTTAGTAACAGCTTCCTGTAGATAGTGTGTGGAGAATCTCTAGGGTGTAAGCATTGCAGGGGTGGGGACTTTGTCCCAGTACCTGCCAGTACGTGGTATCATAGGCCTCCCATAGATATGAATGAATGAATGAATGAATGAATGAATTAGTCGAGGTAGATGAGACGATTTCAAATTGCCCTTAATTGTTCCTTCATAGTAACTTCAAGGGTAAACATGTGATTTTAAATATATTAGATTAAGAACCACAACTCTTAAAATTTTAAATCAGTGACTTCTAGTGAATACAAAACACAATATTTTAGGGTTATTTAAGGTTACTTAAAAGTAGTAACTTATTGACTGTGTTATGTTTATAGAGAAACACTAAATTTCTTGACAAAACTTGGAAACTTCAACTAATATTTTATTAGTGTTCTGTTTTAAGATCTAACCCAATTGGCCACATGATAATATTTTTGGTTTGAAAACTTTAAAATTATTACTTGTTTGCAAGCTGGAACTAAATATTTGTTCTGAGGATAGTTTATTGGTTCTGATTCACATAATTTAAAAACTACTGGAGAGCAGGGGAAAAAAGATAACTGGGACAAGGAGTAGAGAGACAATAAAGAAACAATCTGATCAATAATAAATAGGATACTAAGAAACACCCAGAGACTACATGCCTCCAAGTTCACTTAAGTCTTAACGTACTTTACATTTCAAATCATATCTCACAGAACAAGTGATAGGATTACACTGCTAAATCCATAAGCATTGATTTTTGCCTCAGTCACAGATGCATGCTGTGCACTATTGAAAAATTTGCTAAAATAGGTTTATGCCACACAGCGACTAACATGTAGCAAGCATTATTTCTTCTATAAACTTACTGAAGTCTTTGATAAGCAATTATCTAAGCTTAAGAAAACGTCAACGACGTTACATTATGCAAATTCCTCTCTGAACATGCTCATGAAATTTTCCTGTTCCTACCATTTTTCATCATTACAGAGGCCTTCCTATTCCCAAGTGGAGTATCCTGCTTTCTAAAAATCACAGCACACATGTGTGAGCTTTCAAAGTGTTTTTAGGAATATCCCCAGTAGACTCTGGAGAGCTTGCCTTCCGGTCAGAGAAAGAAGAAGCGCTCAAATGGGCTATTATTTTCACTGATAGGTTGACCCCATTCCTTGTGGAATTTTGGATTTAGTTTCACATGATTAATTTCACATGGTGGTAGATCAGTGCTCTGCAGCCATCAGAATAACAAGAATTGCACTTCTGAGGCAAAGATAAGGACCCAGAGAGTACAAGTCTAAGAGAAGGAGGTGACAAGGGCAGTGCTGCCTCCTGGCTTTGTTGTTTGTCAATTACTCCAGAGAAGGATTGTTATATGAGCTAGTAGATGTAAAAGAGTCATGACAAGTCACTGAAAGACTGATGGCTTGAATGATAAAAATGCTATGTGTTATTATGCATTTGTTGCATTTACCACTTTGCTAACTACTATGCTGTTACTTCTTCTTTGCTATTAGGAAGTTTTCTGAAATATCCTCTTTAAAGTTTCTGTTTTGAAAATTCTCTTGTTCCTACTTTATTTTCATGCTGTGTTGACCTAACTCTCCTTGATAAAAGCAATCCTATTGTCTCATTTTCTCATGCTCCAACTTCTGTTTTGCTGTATTATCACATCTAGTTACTTTCCATGTACTTTAATGTATTTTAAAATTTATTTGTATTTTAATGTTAAGCTAATATGGAATATTTAAATTATTTAAAAATAAAATTAAGGTTATCAATTTGCATTTATATCTCTTTAACATGGTCAAATTTTTTAATAATATAAATAATGCATTACAAAGAATTTCAATTTACCAATATAATATTATTATTACAAATTATTATTTTCCTTATGTCTAAGAACTTTATATTCCTATGTGACCATTTTTAACATAATTCTTAAAATTAGTCATTTACAAACAAAAAAAAAAATGAGCAAACAAATCCAGCAAAATGAATCTCCAGATTTGCTGTGATGCGTTTTTTCTCACTTTTCTTTCCATGTGTGATAAACATTCCTTTTATGAATATCTGAATAAAACCACACTATTTTTTCATAATTCATTAAGCAATCATCCTTAATTTCTATGATTAGGCATTAGAATCAGATTTTGCATGTAGCTAATAGCTCTGAGACACTTTAATTAACTTAACCTCATTAAAAAAGGATCTTTCTCCCAGGGACCACGTGACCAGGGAAATGTTAAAGTTCATTTTTTGTTCAATTTTCTCATACCAATTAAACTCTCCATTCTAATATATTTTTATGTATATCATTTATTAAAGAGGATTTCACATGGTACACACACAGAAGAAGGAAGCAAGATCCTTAGGATTTAAATATTTTTAAAATTCTAATACCTAATATCATTACTGTTTATATACTGTGTTTCTTCTTAATGAGCTTTTTATTTTAGAATCCTATTTTTAAAATTTTTTATGGCACTGCATCAAACAATAAGAAAAAACTTGAATTTCTTATAGGCGTGGAATGAGTTGTATGCTTTGCTTCTGATATGAACACTCGTCATTACTGAACACCATAGTGCTTCTAAGAGAGCCACTTTGAAGAGCTGCATCATGGAGCTGGTTATGTTGATTGTAATTCTGTGAAATTATTCATGAAGGTTTGAATGACTTGAAATTCGTAGCAGATCTGCTGTGAAAGGAAAATATGTGTATGTGTGGGGCCATGTTACTAGAAGAAAATGAAAATGGAAGCAGAAATTGTTTTTTCTTATATCTTCTTATTTATCTTTTCAAGTAAACATGCCTTTTCTACTTTTGAGAAAAAGAAAATCCTCACCTCTATCACCACACCACCGCCACCATACATCCCTGTCTCTGATAGAGTAACCTTAAGTAAAACTAACTTTAATAAAAAAATAATTATATTTTGAAGAATGTGTATAAAGCTAAGACATTAGAATTTAAAATTACATTGTAGACTTAATTATTTGATACTTTACATTTTGAGTGTTTTACTGTCAATCATAGTATTGTGGAAATATTGCATAAAACATTGTGTATATAGTAATCTCCTCTCATCTGCAATTCCATTTTCTGTGGTTTGTTACCTATGATCAACTGTAATTAGAAAATAGAAAATAGAAAATTCCAGAAATAAACGATTCATATGTTTTAAATTGTACATCATTCTAAGTAGTGTCAGGAATTTCCGCTCTGTTTTTCCAGGATGTGAATAATCCTTTTATCCAGAGTACTCACACTGTAGATGCTCCCCACCCCGTACTCACTTAGTATCCATCTTGAATATCAGATCAACTGTTCCAATATCAAAGTGCTTGTGTTCAAGCTTATATTACTTAATAATGACCACTGAGCACAAGAGTAGTGATGCTGCAGTTCAGTTCAGATATGCCAAAGAGAAGCCGTAAAGAGTCCTTTAAGTGAAAATGTGAAAGTTCTTGACTTAATAATGAAAGAAAAAAAATTGCATGCTGAGGTTGCTGAGATCTATGGTTAGAACGCATCTTCTACCTATGAAATTGTGAAAAAGGAGAAACAAATTCATGCTAGTTTGCTGAGACAGAAAGAGAGAGAAAGACAGAGAGATTGCATTCACATAACTTTCATTATAGTATATTGTTATAATTGTTCTATTTTATTATCGTTAATCTCTTAATGAGCTTCATTTATAAATTAAAACTTTATCATAGGTATGTGTGTATAGGAATAACATAGTATATATAGGGTGGTCTATCTGAGGTTTCAGGCATTCACTGAGGGTCTCGGAACGTATCGCCTACAGATAATGACTACTGTACACTTACCAACTACCTAAATGGCAACCTAAGTGATTAGATATTTAAAAAAAAAATACCCTGCTAAAACATTTAATGAAAACTATAGAATTACAAGGCTATTAAGATATTCAGACTATGGAGGCTTCTCATGTTGGTATGATATCGGTGTAATAGTGATTGGCTATTGACCAAAGCATACCTGGGATGGAGGCGTGCGTGTACGTGTGTGTGAGGGGCAGCTGCTCGGTAACAGACTGTTACTAGAAGAAATGAAAACCCAAACTCTAGGGTTATTAAAGCATCCACCTGCAAACTCAGGAGATCCAAATGAAGCTGAGTGAAAATCCAGTTTCTGTGTTTCCCAAGAGATCTGAAATTTGAGCTGATGAATGAATTCAGGTTAAGTGTGGCCTGTTTCAAAGCCCAGGGTCAGCACTTGGCAAATGTAGTCTTTTTACCGGCATCATCATCTCTGACCTGCAGGAATATGTTCCAGGTTTTGTGGGACCTTAAGCTTAAAGAATTTGAGAGGCCTCATAAGAATACAAAATCATGTATATAAGTGTGAATACAAATTAAATTATTTATTTAGAATGAGAAGAAAGTCAAGAACAAATTAAAAATTGGAAAAATGGCAACTATCACAAAACACAAAATTCAAAAAAGTAACATTCTTTTCTTAACTAAACTGCTTGTCACACTTCTATAATACTTTTTTCTTGAATTTATTTTGTCGCCCACTCTTTGATGGCTTTTCCATGTGACAAAGGTCTTGCATTTAGTATATATGAATCTGGCTTGTCTCATTTCCCCAGGTTAATAACATCCTATAGTTTCAAGTGTGCAGCCCATTGTCATGTTGGTCTTTGAAACATTTTTAGAGATGCTTCCCTTTAGCTTCTTATTCCTAAGTACAAGTGCTTGACTCTACTTTTGATGATACGTGACACTGTTCTGGTTAGTATATCTACTACAGTGACTCACTCTTCTCAGTTGCACAGCCCAGCAATATAAGACAATGGGCTTGTTCTCATAGCCACCACTGGCTTCTCCTTGTCAGAGCTCTGCTATCTCTCCTAACTCCACTGGCACTGGCATTTCTGGCCTTTCCTTAAAGCAAATTGGGATATGGAATAGGGATCTGGAACCTGAAATGTATTTTTAAGCAGAAAAGAATATGTGCTAATTATGAGGGATGAGAAATAACTTTGCGTACTTTGCTTAATATTAAAACCACATAGAAAATCTCACATTCAAAGAAGTGCTTCCCAAATTTGGGAGCTGAAAACATCTTTATTCCTTTTAATTTTCTTAACATTTTCTGGCTCACTGTTTGAAAAACTTCCATATGAAAACATAACATCCACATTGTCCAAAGATCTTTTTTCTTTGAAGTCACAATCATCATCTTGCCTATTTGATTACTTCTAGTACTCTGAGTGAGAGACAATTTAGAAATGTTCTGTGTCGTTTTGCATAAATCAATCTTTTGGGAAGAGATAAGAGCTTAGCTTTTAATCATGCTTATTAATATATGAGCAAACTGGCACTCAAAAGGAATTCATAAGGCATAGGTGACCCGTTTCTTAATTTGGCTAAGTACATAGTACAGAGTCCCTAGGCAGAGAAATCTACTATCTGCTTGTGTCCCCTTTTGGCAATGGGCTAAATAGCCTTGCCATCATTTGATTCTAAATTGATTCTCCTACTTAGTCACGGCTTTATCAATGCTTGGCTGAATGTAAGGCTGGAAGTGAGTGACTTCCTCAGGCTGCACTGCTTTTGATGGGTTAGCTGTCAAATGCTCCATTGTCCAAATTACACTGCCACTGTAGATTTCCTGCTAAGAAACAATTTTCTATAGCACTGGCTATCAGTCTTGTGGGCTGTGTTAGTTTTGGGGTATCACAATCTGATTAACTTACTGCAGATACACAGCAGTTCCTGCTGTTGCTTTCCCCAAATTTCCATTTGCTATATTGTTAGCAGCATATGATAACAGAGGCTCTATAAAAAAAAGTATCCTGGGATGAACAGTAAGCAATGCTGCCATAGCTTGATGCAATATCAAAGCTGAAGATAAGTGTAAAAATAGCAAATAAAAAAGGGGATGAAGAAAAAGAAGCTAAATCATCAACACTTTCTCATGTTTTTCTTTTTCCAACAAAGGACACATAAATTATCTGATATATGTTTACTTTTAGCCAGACATTTTTTTCAAACTGATAAACAGTTATAATGAATAATCACTCCAAACTGTATGTGCATGGATTTTATTGTTATTGTTGTTAAATGCATTAAAAACAGTGGGATGTTACACACAAATCTCTTTTGTTAGTATACGGTTTTCTCTTTTATAAAAACTATTCCCGTAATAGTCATCTTCAAGATTTCTGTTTTGGTATGTTAAGACTCAATTATCACTTTACTGATTCAATACAGCAACTTAATGATGAGTCTGTTTACCTTTCTCCAACTGCTTATTTAGATAAATAGTGAAAAACAGCATACCAAGATGATTTCTGTGATAAGGAAAATGCCAGGCTGCTTACTACGTATTCAATCTGAGGGAATTGAGCGCCAGATTTAATTTAATCATTGGATTCAAGACAGGACCAAACATCAGTTCTAATATTGCATTTGTGATGATATTGACATCCATATTTGCTAACTTAATTGAAGCACGACAACTAGCTTTAATATAAACTTCCCAATATCTAATAAGCTGAGCCATGGACATTCTCATTACCCTGGCAAATAACTGTACATGTAACCTTTTCATCTTAATTCTCAATAAGAACCACTGGTTTCTTCTAACACACCAGAATACTCAAATTTGTTTCTTTCATCTTACATTTTAAAAAAAGGACTGGGTGCTGTCAAAACATTACTTTACTTTAGTCTACTAGACATTTTATAAATAGCGTTAATTTACTTAATAAAGTATATTAAATGTATTAAATTTGTGGTATAGTGTTGAACATGATTTAATCTAAAAGGAAATAACTAGAAAAGTGTGTTTTAACCCCAAATACTTTATTATATATAAATATAACTAATTATGTATATCCCAAATATATACGCAACATATATATGTATATGTAGAGAATAACACGGTTGACACTTGAACACAGGTTTGAACTATGCAAGCTCACTTATTTGCAGATTTTTAAAGTAAATACTATAAATGTATTTTCTCTTATGGTTTTCTTAACATTTTGTCTTCTCTAGCTTATTTCATTGTAAGAATACAGTATATAATATATATAGCATACAAAATACGTATTAATCTACGTTTATGTTACAGGTAAGGCTTATGGTCAATAGCAGGCTATTAGTAGCTTAGTATGAGGGGCGTCAATAATTATATGGTGACTTTTTATTACATGGGGGGTTAGTTTCCCAAACCCCCATATTATTCAGGGGTCAACTGTATATACATTTTTTTTTCCCAACAGGCTGTATATAAAAGCCTGTTAATGTTATGGTTAAGAAAAGAACTTAATATTGTCCCAACATCAAGCTCATCTCTGCTTACCAGCTTAAATTAACTTCATTTGGGGGAATATTTATTGAGTGACAGTTATGTATTAGGTTCTGTGCTTGGTCTTGCAAATACAACACACTTATAGTCTTTGTTCTTAAAGTGTTCACAGGTAATAGACATTGGAAAAACAATTACAAATACAAGAATAACAGAAGTTAAAGCAAAGGGAACAAATCATGCATGCAAGGGAAGAGTCAGAGGAGATTACGTTTTAGCAGAATATTGAAAGAAGACCTGGTTAGGTGGGCAAGTGGGCAAAGGACACTCTATACACTTGCCATGTTGCAGAAGTAGTCCAAACCAGGGCAGCTGTGAAGAAGTACAGGAAGTTTGGTAGAGCTGGAACATAAGGATGCATGTGCATGGTATGGATAAAAGCTGCAGAATAGATAAGGGCCTGGTGGAATCAAGAAATTGAATGACATCCTGGCAAAAGGCTATTAAGTAATTTTTCAGAGAGTGACAGGTCCATATTTCCATTTAAAAATAATTACTCTGGTGGTTGTGTGGAAGAGGGATTGGAAGGGGTAAAAGACAGAAAAGGGATAGGTAGGTAAAGTGATACTGCAAATATGGTGAGAGGTAATGGAAACCTGTATCAAAATGGTGGTTTTAGAGATGAGAAAGAAAATTTAAAAGATCCTTAAAGGCTGAATTGAGAAGATTAGGTCTCTGATTGGCTATGGGTACTAAAGGAAAGATATGAAGTGTTTAGCTTGGCTGACTGGTGCTACCAATAAATTAGACAAAGAATGTAAGAAAAGAACAGAATTTTAAAAGGGGAGGAGAAGAGTTTCCCACATTGCATTTGTGCCCAGAAGGAGGTTAGGGCCCATTTAAAAGTGGCAGTGGGGGATCTCCCTGAGTGAAGTGAAATGTCTTCAAACACTGTAGCAATAATGGGTTCCCTGTTTCTATCATGTGTTCACTCACTGATTTTGTAGATTCTCAATTAAAGAAAGAAAAATTTTCATGCTCATAAAGACTTCATTTTATTTCAGACATGATCTAAAAACACAACTGTGCTATTCATGATTCGTTGCCTATGGTGTAGACACACACTATTTTTCTCATACTTATAAAAACTGTAGATTACAATTTGCAGAAAGAATATTTAATGTTCTATTGCTCAATATCATTTTGTCCTTGTAAAACATTTATATTTTCATTAAAATTCATTTTTATCATCACTAAACGAGTAAGAACTCAAGCCAAATGACTTTGAATGATCCGTCATAGAATATAGAAACAGAAATTTTAATAAGTGTTTTATTTTAGGGTACTGCCATTAAAGTGTCAGAAGTTTCCGTTGACAAAAATGTACTCATAAATTTGTAAATCTTCATATTCTTACAACAAAATTATTATGTTAACCGATGGCTACCCAAACTTTATCTCAATGCTGGCTAGTGGCTCAAAGTCTAGTCCTATGATGCCAACTTCCAATAGACAACCTATCTGGATATCTTTCTGGGACCTCAAATTGCACATGTTTAAGAAATGCAACTCCTTAGTTTTGTTTTCATTTAATATCTTTTTGAACTCTGCTATGTCAGAAATTTTTTCTTTGGTCATGTTTAAGTAATGATCTGAGAAAAATCAGGCTATATTAAGATAACAATTTTTGCATAAACCAAAAACTAAAAGTAGCTCAGAGGCAGAATCAGGTTTATACAAAGTAGAGAAATCAAAAGCCTCAGTCCTTGTCAAAGGACACCTAAGAACGTTTTTGCTGCTCAAAGAATCTATTAATGATGACACTGTTACTACTGGTATCCAGTCCAAGTTTTGTCTTGACTCATTTCTAACCACCTATCATTATTTCAATGTCTAGCTCTGTAATTTTTCTACTGTTTTTTTTTCCCCATCTATTTCTTCATTTCCCTTAGTACACTGTTGTATTATTAAAACAAACTTCTAATTAGTCTCTTTGACACTACTTTCATGTCCACATACACTCTCTACATATCCTGTTGGCTGATAATTCATGTTTCTACTTTTTTTTTCAGTCTTATCTCTTTACTAAAGCATCGATCTTTTGATGCATTCAAATATTTCTTCTGAGTACACTTAGCACAGTTTCACAGTTTGAACATGAATGCCTTTGATCATTTCACCATCTCTATCTGAAGCCCTCTGTTCTCTAGCTAATGCCTGTTTATCTTTGAGATGCATATGATCTCTTAGTCTCCCTAATGGTGATGGTCTTCCTAACAAATACAAACTTTTGCAGAGTTGTGACTCACTAGTCTCTTTTGGGGACAAGAATGTTGATAGTAGGAGACACCCTAGCCATGTCCTCACCTTGTGTTGTGGAATGAATACTGGAGCTGTTCCCACCTCCCAACAAAAAGGTCCTTGTCTTATGCTCCTCTTATGCTTAATTTAATGTGGTAAAGTATTTTTTTTTCTCTCAATGAGGATGTTCTTGTCAATTTTAATGGACATTTATGTGGGTTATAATCCAAGATTTGAAACCTATACAAGATGTCAACAAAATACAAGACATATTATCAAGGCTTGAACATTTATGGCAATGTTTAAACTAATCTAAACTGTGGTCTTCTAGAAACACTTCTCGTTCACTCCTTGCATAAGTAAAACATGAAATTTAAAGAACAGTATTAAAATCAAGAAGAAAAACATTTATATGTATTCTAATTATTTTTAAATAATATTTTTAAAACGCATTCATGTTTTATGTGACACAGTGCCCTATTTGTTTAAATTTGATATTTTTTTAAGAATACACAGCCATATCTTATATTAAATATCTTGACATTTCTAATCTCGTGCCACTTTCTGACCTAGTTCTACCTTTAAAAAAACAAGTGCTCTAAAATTCCACCCAAATGCGATGCTAACGATTCAATATTAATGGTTTTAAAAATAATGCTGCATACATTCTGAAGCCCTGCGTTTCTGTCACTGTTGACCTGACTATGAACTTTTGTTACCAATCAAAAAAAAACAAAATCTTTTTGCCTGTGATAATGCATCTTAAACAGCATTTTAGTGTAGGTTCCCACTTGAGCTGACAGAAACCCCCTTCCTAAAATAGTTTTACTTGGAATAACCTGATTATTTCAATGAATTTCTGTTCAATGGAAACTGCCTGAATGATTGACTCTTCCTAAAAAGTATGGGAATGATTTCAAAACTATGTTTTCAAAGCAGTTAGGTAGATAAGCAAAACCCATAAGCACTCTGTTTAAAAGATGGATAGTTCTACATTTGTTCCAGAGGGATATTTTTCATATTCAATGAGTAAGCACATTTGCTTTAATACTGAAAACTACCTACCAGTGATGATCTATTTTTATGCAAACACTATAAACATTACACATGCCACATTAATAATAATAATACAGAAAAAGGTTCTGAGAAATAGGAGTCCAGGAATATGAAAGATTATGTAAATTAAAAAACAACCAATAACAACAATAATATGGCAGCTAAGAGAACAGTAATTTACCAATCCAGTGCTACATAAAACTAGCAAATGAACTGCATGATGTTTATCTTTGCTATAATTTTCAGAACATAAAACCATACCTTGATTAAAAGTCTGATCTATTATTCATAGAATCATTTCGGAGAATTTGTTTATAAAGTCTTGTTTCAAAGCAGATGCAAACTAGTCATCTTGGAGCAGGTAGGAATAGCAAAATTCTCACAGTGAAGCTGATCAACAATTCCTTTGCTTCTTAAGAGAAACACTTGCACAGTAATTAAATAACAACAACAAAATGAAATTGAGCCTCTCCTCTTTGACTTTACCTTGGCAATGCACAGCAGTTGCTTTTCCTCTCAAACTCTGGGGATAAGTTTAAAGTGAGAAGATGCCTATAGTCTTTATAATAATAATTCATATTCTGAGCATCTACACTGTACCAGGCAGAGGGCTGAGGGTGTATACTCATTTAATTCTCTAACAACCCTAGTAAGTAGATCTTATTCTGATCTCCATTTCAGAATGAGGAAACGAAGGCTTGGAGAGATGAGGTAACTTTGCACAAATTCACATAATTTATATATAACCGGCGAAATCGTGATACAGGCACAGCCGGCCTGCCACCAGAGTCATGCTCTCAATTCCTTTGCAATACCATATCTCTACATGGCCTCAGACACCATTTTTTAAAAAAAGTAATTGTAATTAATAAGCCTACATTTCATAAAACAAAATATTTTCTGGAATCTTCTAGGTAAGAATCCACTGTACAATTGAATATTTTTTTCTTTTTCCTTTTTTTCCTTTTTTCTTTTTTTCTTTCTTCTTTCTTTCTTTTTTTTTTTTTTTTTTTTTTGACCAGGTACAGGAAATGCTGCAAAAAACCACCCTAAGTATATTCTATAGATCTCCCAGTAGGCAATTTGATAGGCCTGTTATTTAAAACACTTGTCCCTAATCATAGGAGGGCAATCAAGTGAAACAAAGCAGGTTACACTGAAAGTATTTAGAAAGCAGGACTCACGGATATACAAACCCACAAAGTATTCAAAGCCTTTGGAAAGGAAATCTGGTCAATTCAAGCACTAACAATCACAGTTAAGGCAATTTCCCAACATTTACCTTCCAATTGGTTTTTATAATAAATATTTTACTATTCAGTATGAAAGGGAAAATATAAATATTTACTACAGAAAGTATGTAACAGATGTTTGCATAACAAAATAAAGCATTGGTCAATAAAATAAGATAAAATAGATGGGTAGAAAGATTTTTGTCTCTTTTTTTCTCCCACTAAATAGGGTTAAGCTTAAACAAGAGCACTGCACAGTTTTGTAGAACTGTGCTATCTTATATAGTAGCCACTAACTACATGTGTCATTGAGCACTTAAAATCTGGCTAATATACTAATAAATAGAATTTTTAATTTTTATTTATATCAATTTATTTAAATTTAAAATTGATACTCAAGTTACAGGAAAATTTTTAATTATCTTTGGTACAACTTGGGTATATAAATTTACTTTTTCAAATGCAAATTCTATGAAATTAAATAGAGATCATGCATTTTCAATGAAAGTTTAGCATCAGAATTGATATGTATTATGGGTATAAAATATATATTGAATTTCAAAGAAATATAAAAATGTGAAATATCTCATTAATAGTTTTACACATTGATTATATGTTGAAATATTTTAGATACGTAAGTTAAAAATAATGTTTAAGATTAATTTTATCTGCTTCTTTTTTCTTTTTAATATGACTTCAAGAAAATTTAAAGTTACATATGCAGTACACATTCCAGTTCTATTGGAGAGCTCTGTTTGAGAAAGCAGAGCTCAAAGTTCATTGCTTGTCTTGAAAATAGTTTAAAAGTTTGCCCCAGACTTATGAAAATCACAGCGTTATTTCTCAATCATAATCTCCTTTCCAGTTGTTGTACAGTAAGAAGTGTCATTCTGATTCTTTATTAAGCAAAATCAACAAAAGAAAAATCACCTCGGACAAAAGGGAAACTGGGAGACTTGAAGGAGTGTCTAACTCATTCCATTGCTCCAGTCACCACTGGTGGGTTAAAGTCAGGATTTGGTAAAATGCTTAGCTGGAAAGCAGCCAGGTAAATTTCTTATGCAAGGAAAATTTCTAACTTGTTAAAAAGCAGGCACATGCCCAGAACTTCAAAACAGGAGACTTTGCCACTGGAGAAATCTTTACAGCATTCTCACCTTTGGCTTCTTTTACATTTTCAAAAGATAAAGACACAACCCTAAACTTTTGAATGATTCCATTGGCATTTATCCTTTGCGTTACATTCTAACGGATGCAAACAAAATAGATACACAAGTAAACAAATGAGGTGGCTCAAAATGTCAAGAGGTCTGAATTGAGGTCCAAGTCCTGTGTAATGTGGAGCAAAGGTCACTATATCTCTAGGGCTCTTTCCTTATTCCCCAAATGGAGAAGGGGAGTTTCGTCATCTTGAAACGCTTCTTCTAGCTCTAAAAGTTGGTGATTCTAAATGGATTCTAAGAAGCTAACTCTTGCAGAATGCTTTCCATTTTTCATAGCACCTTCCATATTTAATTCACAATAACTTGGTGACAGGCTTCTAACCTACTCTTGTACTGAGGAGAAATCTGAGAGACAAAGCTAAATGTCTTCCAAACTGACACATTTTTTGAAAATAGGGAGCCTGGGACTACAAGTAATCGAAATCATTTTCCAGTACGTTTTACTGATTGTCATTTTCTGAGAACTGCAGATATTATGCTGAACAATTTTCATATATTAAATCATTTACAAGAGATGGGCTACACAGTCAGATAAGTATCATTTCTGTCTAATATATCTTTCGTTCTTTTCTTTCATTGTCAACACTACTTATTTGATATGTAAACTTAGAACTCAGTGAGACTATCTATTAAATATAGATAAAAACTATTTAGTAGACATTGTCACGACTATTTTAATGATGATAAATCTCTTAACTTTTTTCAGGTACTATGTTGTATGAACTGTGAAGTGAACCAGGTTCTTTTTAATGGGGGGAAAGGTACTTTTTAATAAGTACTCATAATATTTATTAATGTAGGTTGAAAATAAATTACTAAAATATTTTTTTACAGAATTGTATTGTGGAGGCCTAGAAGAACTAAATATCTTTAAAATGTACCCAATTATCAACCAAGCCCCCATCCCTGCAAAAATCTGTTTCATTTTTGAGTAATTATATGGTAATTTCTAACATTTTCTGTGAGTCAATAGAAAATAATTATATGACTGAAACATTTTTAGGCTAAGAGAAAACATTCAAATTAAAAGAAATTAGTCATTAATTCATCTAAAAGCACTATGACTTTTTGGCATAATTTAAACAATTGGCAGAACAATTTTTAAAAAATATATTATGATTTATTGTCAAAAATAAACAAACTTTAATTTCCACAGAGTGATTTTTAAGACAGATTATTTAAACACTTTTCTAATACACTGTTCAACCATAGAAATCTTATCACAGCAAAGTGATTAAAAGTGTCACAAGATAGAAAGATAAGGGAGTTTTAATTTATTAGATGTTTTAGAAATGAATTTAGCTAAACATATATTACTGGTTTGGAAGTATTAAAGCCACATGGACTTAAGAGTGACTATCTAAAAGTAAAAATCTCCCAGGAGACTATAAAGAAGATATACGCATCTCACATCCCCCAGGGAAATTCCTTCAGATCAGCATGCACAGTATTAGATGTCCACAAATGCACCCTTTAACCTGGAAACAAAAGAGAAAAGAAACAGAAGGGATTTCTACCCTTGGGGAAACATAGTAAGTCATTGGCTTGGATTTATTGTGCTGCTCCTCTATGATGTGTCACTTCATGATAAAATGCAAGGTGGGAGTAGGACAGATGGGGGAGTTAGATGGTTCAGAAAGAATGTAAAAGTCATGCCTGTTAACTGCAAATGTTGTCTCCCCCACTGATATATTAAGAGTTATTATTCTAAAGAGATCATAGAATGAAACATAAAATGTCGAGTGAACATCGTTTGAATTTGTAACCTAGATGTACTTTTGTAACCTAATCATACTAGGTAACTGGAGAGTGCTGTTGGAGAAAGCAGGAAGAGAATATTAAGAAAGGCAGGTAAAAGACGCTTTCTATAAAATGCTTGTAATACACGCACTATGTGGGCTGAAGTGATAACTCACAGTACACTTACTCTATCTTAATGTTTTTCTGTATTATTTTCTAAATTAGTTATTCAAGTTGGCACTTGGACTTGATTAGAAAGTTCCACCGAGCAGCATTAACATTTCCAAGTGTTTAATATTTTTTTTGCTTCTAAATATTGAATGAGGTTATTATTTCTGTGGTCTAATTACCCACCCCCCACCTCTGAAATATGGGCAAGAGTGTAATTTTACCAGGTTTATGTGGAGAAGATTTAGCTTGTTGATATTTCCTTCCTGTGATCACTTATTCATTTGAAATTAAAGACCTAAAACAGACATTTTCTGATGTTTTATTATAGCCAGCTGTTCCACAAATTACAGAATTGTTTTTTCAAAAAATGGAATTTTAAAAGCAATTCCTAGACAACCTGCTTTTTTCAAGATCACTTGCTGTATGTCTCTCCTCTAGGCATCGACCCTGGAGGACAGTTTTGAATGTAAATAAGATTAAAGTTATGATAATGATACTCAGTTTTGAAAAATCTATTCTCTTATAGTTTTATTAGGAACAAGAAAGACAAATGAAGATGTATGGCTGGGTAGCTACGGACATTATATCTGTAAACCTCTACTGAGTACTACTGATGTACTGCCCTTAGTGGCACTTTTGTTGTACTGAAGCTCTGACTGTGAAATAAATCTATTTTCTGAAGTATCGCTACTCCATTTGTTTTATTTTGAGTTAGCTCAGCTTGACTTCTGTGCCCAGTCTCTTTCTAAGACTTCTGTCCACTCCTGAAGCTTTGTGAATAATTTGTGAAGGCACCTTAAATCTTACTGAGGCAATATTTTTCCCTAAGGCAAGTTTTGAAAGGTAGTCATGAGAACTCACAAACTGGGGGAAGCTAACTGTATAGTTAGTCCCCCTTTCTACTAGGAATAAATGTCTTTAATTGGAAAACTCCTTCTGGTAGAACAAGAATTGACCTTCACCTACCTTAACTGCCAAAAGATGAAAACTATAGTAAATGAATTCACTTAAACAGCTAAAAATATAAAGTAATATATTTTTTAATTGATTTCCAAAGATCAGTGTTGGTTTGGGCTGGAAAGGCTCAATACTGGGACAAGTAACTCCCAAAATATGAATTTACATAAATCAGAAGAGATGACAAAATATAGAGTCATAATTCTGAAAAGGTATTTGAGATATATATATATATATATATATATATATATATACATATATATATATTTTTTTTTCTCATCTGTCTTTATCTGGAATTATTTTTACCTTTTGTTAGTGTTATCCTGCTATTTGCTAGAAAGTACACTCTGCAACAAGACGCTGGTTCAAAGCAATTCACTAGCACAAACAGCACTAGAAGAATTGATGAAAAAATGAAATAAGAACCAAAAAAAATGACCTCGCTCTCTTCTATTGCTAACACCTTAAACAACGGGCTGTGAAAATGGTTTCATTAAAAAATAACAAGCCCATGCTCACCAGGGGATAGATCGAGGCAAACTGAATCAAAAATTCCTCAATCATTGCTCAAGTAGGTCAACTAGAATTAATTCAAAGGGCAAAGATTCACAGCGAGCCCCTATTTCCCACTAGTCTGCTTCTTCAGCTCTCCTCTCTGGCTAGGAGGTAAATGGTTCGGAGGAGCCCTCCAAAAAGGGCAGGTTATTTGGCCAAGCCTTTCTTTATATCAGTGAAAAGTAGCCTGGTGTCCTGTGTAGACTATTAGTTTGAGCTCTGGGAGTTGTCTACATTGAAAGGCTAACAGACTGCTAATTGGATCCAAAGTTATTTGCTTTTAGCAATGTAGTTCTGTGATTGTTTAACCTTATTACCTTACCTTTCCAATAGAACCATTAATAGAGTTGGATGGTTAAAATGCTGATCTTCATCACAGTAATGCTACTTTTCTTTTGCGAAAGTTCTAATAAAGCACAGTTGACTTTATTCTTATATTAAAAACTACATATTTTATTTTAACTATCAGAACAAATTTTCTTTAAAGATAGCTTGAGAAGAATTAGCCCAGGTTACATATGTAGAGTGCTAAGTCTTAGTGTTCTTCATGATCTACAGGTACAGCTGTCACAGAGCAGCCTCTTTCGCTGGCATATCAAAGCTGAAGAGCCTTCTCCTTAAACAAAATGCAGCACAGCTTACGGCAGTAATAAAAATACAGTTCTCATCTTTTGTACCAATTGAGGAGCTTACTGTCCTGAGTGTTGCTGTCAAAAGCATCTCAGTTCCTTCCATGAAAAGCAGAGCTAAAGTTCCCTGAGTGCCCAAGGATTTATCACAAAGATAGACGACATTCATGCAGGGCAGGCCAACTAATCTGTGAAGGTGAGAGATCATAAAATTATGGGATTCCTTGTTTGAAAAAATATTACCAATTTCAAGATAGCAACAGCACAACATTAAACTAAATGTGGGGACCTCTTAAGGACCCACACCCTTCTCGTCATACACCCATGAAGCTGACCCTGTCTGCCTCTTGCTGAGCTCAATGGGCATGCAGGTAGCTTTCAGGGCAGCATAATGTCTCTGCTTCCACCAAGAAACAGCTTAATATTTCTTTTAATCAGCCTTTGTGGTAAGAGCCCTATGAAATAACCTGCAGACCATTATAAACAGATAGCAGATAACTGATAATGGTGGCCAGGAGTTTCAGCTTAGGATAAACCCACAGGATATTTCTCTGATGGTTTGTGTTTTTAGGATCTGGGAAGCTCTGAGGAAAGAGATTCCTCTGAGGAGAAAAGATGTGCTGACATTGTAGATATCAGAACACTTGGATTCAGGACTTGGTGCTCATTCACTAGCTTATGCAACCTTGTATACGATATTTCAACTCTCTTGATCTCCTTTCTCTCATCTGTAAAGTAAAAGATATCATTCTAAGGGTCCCTGGAATATTTATTAAGGGAAGTGCGGGGGGCGAGGTGGGGGGTGGAGTGGGGAGAGAGAGAGAGTGAGAGGGGTCACCTGCATTTTTTTTCTCAAGGAAACATCTCTACTTTTAATGAGCATTTAATGTCACAGAATAATGATGATGTTAATGAAGGTCATGATGATGATGATGACGATGATGATACTATATGCCAAGCTCTGTTTAAGTGCTTTACACATTATATTTAACTAACCGAGTTTATATTTCATTCATCTAACCTTCATAAATACTTTACAAGGGTGGTACTGTTATTATGCCTACTCTACAGGTAAGAAAATTGAGGCCCAAAAAGCTTAAGGATACTGACATAACTAAGCTCCTACTATGTGCCAGGATCTACGGCAGAACCCAGGGGTTCACTGCATTCAGACTCTGGGAAGCCAGGAGGCCCAGTGCCAGTGAGGGGGCAAGAGAAAGAGGGCCGGTGCAGGCGGAAGTGTGTTCTCTGATGAGGAGTAGAACACAGAAGGAAAAGTAGTTTGACAAGTGAGAAGTAAGGACATTTTTTTTGAAGAAAATAAAATAGGTTCCACTCATGGCTCAGAGAAATACACATGCATTACAAAAAGTGAGAAAGTCTAACAAATTCCAAAGTTAATAAATTGATGGATTTAAATCTTTGCTAATTGGTTACATTGTCAACTAAGCAAGTGTGGATATGAGAACTCACATTTGTTTTTCTGTTAATCTCATTCCACCAATTATTTTTAAGTAGTAACATTACAGAAAAGTTAGTAAGAAAACACTTAGGCACCCAAATGAGCTAGTTAATTAAGCTCTAGACAAAGACTGAATTCCTTTATGTCTCCCCTAATTTTTCATTAGATATTACACTAACAATTAGTTTTCAAATAAACACCAAATATATTCTTCCAAAACAGAACCAAGTGCATTGGAAGGATACACTACAAGCAAATATTAGTATGAGCCCAGGACATGACTACACACAATGTAACCAGTAATATCCTTAAAATTCGGTTCTTTGGACTCATGTAGAAGAAATGATGTATGACTTGTTACTGCCTTTCAAATCTTTAGACATGGACTTCAGGGAATAAAGCAAATTTAAATCAACTGTGCAAAGCAAGGAGTAGAGATCAGCTCATCGTACAACATTAAGACAACTATCAAAGCCATTTCTTTGAAACTCTCATTTATATTTTAGAGCAGTCGTATTATTAATTGTCTGCATTCTGCTCCATCTTCATAATTCAATGTGTCCAGTTCCACATCTGTTTCAGAAAATTGGCATCTTTATTGCACCCTTGGGACACAATTTCCCAAATACAGCTTTTTGTTGTTGTTTCCTATATAAAATGCTACAGTGGAAAACATACATCTTGGCTCCCAAAAGGCAGGAAGAAAATTTATATCACTAACCATATGCAAAATGAAACAAAGGAGTCCGTACTTATAATCAAAACCATTTACCTGGATCGTCAAAATGACTCGGGTAATCAGAAGTAATTACCTCCCTAGAAATTTAGTGAAAGGTATCCTCTACTGCTGAGTAATTGAATTTATTCTGCATTTTATCAAAGTTGCAAGCAAGAAACCATCATTCCCAGTTGTGACATCAGTTCTGCCCTATTCTGGTGGCGAGATTCTGCAAAGCATCTACCAAATTAGTGAGAATAATGGCTGCAATTCAGAAGTCTAACATCCTTCAATCCCTCATTATCCATTTGTTCAACAATTATTTGAGTGTCAGCTAAGCACAAAGCTATGAGTAAAGTTCTACCATAGAAGAGAATGTTCCCTATTGAGTGTTTGTATCATTGTAAACTATTGTTGACCTGCTAAAACTGTCCATCTAAAAATAAAATGTGAATTTTAATTACTAGATTGGACAAAGCGATGAATACATACCTCCTGTTTCTTGTTTCTGTTGCAAATTATGTATTTCTAGAAGACAATAGGGCATTGATTTTCAACCACAAGTAAACAAGGCATCTGGACTTCGCCTTAATGAGATAAAGTTTAGTCTGTGCTTTCTCAGTGGGAAGGTTTTTGCTATTTAACTGGTAGCAAAAGAACTTCAGCAGCATGTCCTTTTTCTGCCAGCAGTGAATTCTATGTGGAAATGAGGTTGCTGCAGAAACCTTTCAGATAGAAATGCAGCTTTAGAACTAATTAGATAAGAATCACAGGAAAAATATTGTTTATTGCTTGAGAGGAAACTGAAAACATTATCTTATTCCATGAACTTCCTGAATATTACAGGAAAAACATAGAACTTGATTTTGTATTTCTCCATTGAAATCTTCCAAAATAACGTCAACGTACTTTAAACATCTATTTATATGACAAGTCTTTCTAATACCTCAGAAAAAAATTAGGATAGCAAATATGAATAGAAGAAGTATGCCACCTGTAACGCTATGTCCCTCAAATAAAACTGCAGTCAGTATAAAATAAGGAAAAAAACCTCCATGTGACACAGGAATTATCATGCCAGAAACATGATTAAATACCAATTACTTTAATTTAAGCAGAGTCATCCCTAGAGACTACCAGAGAAACCTCACCAACAGCTTCACAAAAAAAAAGCACTGAACTCCATATAACAGGTCAGAACATTTTTAAGTTGTTGGGGATAAAAAAATGCAAAATATTTTTTCTCCATTTGTTTTCCAAATTGTTTCATGCCACTTACCTGCTGAAAATCCTTCAATGAATTTCCATTGCTCTTAGGATAAATGGAAAATCCTTACCATGTAGGGTCTTCCTGACCCTTCATCTTCATGTATCCAGACAGCATCTCCTCCAGTTACTTGGGTCTTCTGCCAGTCTCCCTGACGGACTTAGTCTTTCCTGCCTCAGGGCCTTCTCACTTCTGTTTTCCCTTCCTAAACTTCCCTTTCCTTCCTCTTAAATAGCCTCTAGGCATTTTTCTGGTGGTCAAATAACATTTCTTTAGGAAGGCATGCAATGATCAACAAATCCAGAGTTTTTTTCTTGTTATCCTCTCTAAAACACAAGTGGGCTTCCCTCATTAATCTTTTCTTCCTTAGAACCCTGCCCCTGTGCCTGCTTATGAGAAACTGTAATTACACATGGAGTATGATTTTTCTTTGTCTTTAATATTAGTCTTCTCCATTAGAGTATATGTTCCGTGACTAAAGGGACTGTGTTTTCTTTGTTTATCCCTAATCCAGCATGATGTCCACATATATTCACATACATATTTCAGGAAATAAAGGTTAACTTTTCAATCATTGTTCTTGGTTCCCAGCACTGCTACAGGTAAAAGTGAACAAACTTTTACATATGTAGAGGCTATAGTGGACAAAACTGTTGTAGTGCACATATCCTAAGCTGATATCCCAATTAGTTACATCCTTGTACAATTCCCTTTCCTTGAGTGCAAGAGGCATCTGTGACTTGCTTTTGCTGAACAGAATATGGTAAAGGTGATGGAATGTCTCTCCCATGATTCAATTAGATTATATAAGACTGTCGTAGAGGATAGTGACTCCTCATGTTGGCTTTTTATGCAACAGGCTGCCATGCTCTGAGAGGGGCATATGGTGAGTAGCTGAGAGTAGCCCTCAGCAATAACCAGCAAGAAAATGTAGCCTTCAGTCCTACAGCCTTAATGAAATAGAGCATTCCAACAAACTGAGGGAGCCTAGAAATGGATCTCTCAAACCAAGTCTCTGATGTGAACGCACCCCTGACCAACACCTGCATTGCTACCTGTTGAGACTGAGCAGAGAGCCAGGTAGCTGTGCCTGGACTCCTTACCTGCCAAAACCGTGAGGTAGTAAATAGGTACTATTTTAAGCTGCTAGTTTTGGATTGCAAGGAGTTTTTAAGGGATAATTTTTTACTAAAAGAAATGTGTTTTCCCCCTTGAGATATAATTTTAAAATTTTTTCTCTTTCATTTTCTGATTAGAGTATTTTGATTGGTTCATAACCAATTGCATTCCTTGTGCACTATACGATATAGATGCTAAATTGCAGTTTTTTGGTGGAGAGTATTAAATTGTTGGACAAAATATATATATTGTCCAATAACAATACAACTTATTACAAAGAACTCAATATATATATTCAATGCCTCTTCATGATATTTTTCTTCTAGTCCTCAACCCTGAGCCACTGGGTTTGAACCCCTACTAGTATTGGGAACAGAACAAGTGGCCAAGGGCTGGAGAGAGGTGAGGATGATTAGATCTGAACATACAGAGCTGTCTGATGCCTCCCTTCTCATATGAGGCCAGGAACATTATTTTATTCAACTATGTATTCCCTAGATGCATAGTTAACATTCAAGATATATTGACTTTTAATCGAAAGCCCAAGAGATATTAGAGTATGATGGGACATGTCAAGGATAGCTTCTTGAAAGTAGTATCTTATGCTGGTCCTTGAATATATGGACAACATATTATTAGAGAGAAAGGAGAAATAGCTTTTTCCCTGTCTTTCTGCAATTTTAGGTACCAATTATCTAGTTTTTTTCTTCCTAAAAGCTATTTCTAAAAATGTATCATTTGTAGTTTTATTCATTTTGTGAAATGTAATGCTACTAATGCAACATCTTCATTTAATTCCATTTCTACTTGTAATTTTTTTCAGAGTGCTTTCTAATCAGTGCTATTATGTAACTTAAAAATATCATTTATGTTCCACTTTGCCAGTTCTAATTGTTAAACGGATCCTTCCCCTGTATAGCATCCAGTAGATGTGCATTTCCAGGTGTCTCTCTGTTTGAGCCTGCCATCCTGGCACACTGAGGACTTTGATGTGAAAGAAAGCTCTGGACATGGACAAAGCGGTCCTATGTTTTCATCTAGGCTCTGTGATCAAGCACACTTCTTTCAGGGACTCATTTTGTGTAATAGGCATAATCATTCTCCATTTGTTTATTTCTTGAAGAACTGTTTAGCCTTGAGGGGAATAAAAGTGCATGCAAATTGTTCCCTGTTTCTAATCACTAAAGACATTAAGGGAGAGAAATAAACAGATAATCCCAGCAGGCCTTAGAGGATTATAGTTCCTAAGTGTTACAGGGAAGTTTGAGGACAAATTTATACAAAAATAATTTGCAAGTTATAACAATCTTCTATAGCTATGTAAATATATGATAACAAACAAGTATTTATTATCTATTTCATGATCATACCCTATACTTTCTTCCTCTCCACTTTGGTTCACATTATTTCCCTAGATTATTATCTCCACTGAGCTAAATCTTTCTAAATCTATTTGAAATTCAGGTTGTTTGGCAGTTATTTCTATATAGTCTCTTAGTCAAAGAGATTGCTCCATTTTTCTAAAGTTAGAAAAGAATCTAAAGTCTTTTTGAGACATTTCTTCTGTAGCCCTAACAGTGATTGGAATTCTGGGTTATTTACGTTTTCATGTATTAGGTACCAATTCTTTAAAACATATTGTAAGGTATTAAGATACTTTTTCAATATGATGAGTACAAATTACTTCTGTGTTCAAGAGGGTGTCAAGAACTTTAAAGTCTTGAAGTCAGAGAGAGAGTTTTAGACAAGTGCACCAGTAGTTACTAAGTGGAACACAGGAGGTAAGAGCGGTAAGTATCTCAAAGAAAAGAAGAACAAAAGATTGCATCCTGTTGGGCGAATCAGGCAAGGCTTCTCAGAGTAAGGTCTGGAAATAAGGCTGCCAGCATTAATAAAATTTCCAAAGCCAGAGATATGGAGTTGGCTGGGAAGAGAACGTTAGGGGAAATATCCTGAGCAAAAACATTTTGGTAGAGCAACCAAGAGTGTGCTCTTGAAGTTAGCTTAATTGGAGCATGGCCCCTGCGAGCTGGCTGGGACTCACATTTGGGAACAAGCTTAGTGTGATGATGAAGAGAAGGCATTTAGTTCAGCAGACCGTGGGAAGCCACTGAAAGCTTCTGTGCAAGAAAGTCAACAGGACTCAATAAATACTAATATTTTTGTTTCACTTCTACTACCTTTTAAAACCTTATTCTCCTTTGGGGGCCATTATAAATAATTTAATATAATGTTTGTATTGTGGAAACAAAATAAATACATATCTTTCATATTCATAGTCAGCTGCAGATTGATCACTCTCTCGCAAGTTCATTTTCTGGCCTAAGCCCATCTCCTTCCATTTTCCTCAGTGTCCATGTCACTTCACTACTCCATGAGACTTTTTTAATGCTTTGTTTCAACATTTGCTTCAGGTCGTAATTAAAGAGGGAAACACTGGTAAACTTCCTCAGTAGTGTTTCTTGAGTCATCACTTAAAGTTCTTTCTTATAGAGTAATCAATAGGAGGATATTTCCAAAGAAGCCAGCATGGCTCTTAGATGGATCGCTTTCCAGCAATAGTAAGCTACCTTGAGGGAAGGAAAGTACTTAGCCTCCTGTGCGGCAAGTACATTAGACATATATAACACAATAATTAAATTGATGAAGAGTCAATAGACTGTAAAGGGCTGGGAGGAAAAAATTAAAAAGCACATAAACATTTCCTCTCCTTCATTTTTCTCTGAGAGTAACTTTTATGTCATCAACTGGAACAACAAATTAATAATGCAATTGTTCAAATTTCTGAAGTAATTTATAATATTTGCTAAACTTCATAATGTTCTCCTGGAAGGGGTTTGATTATATTCCCTATTTCAGTTGTGTATAACCACTAAAGGAAAAATAGCATATTTTTTGGATATAACTATGTAAAGTAATCTTGAGTTATTTTTATGAGCTGCTGGTACTGACAAAGCTAGTCACGTGATTGTCAAGTGCCCACTTGGCTGAGCTTTCTTTCATTTCTGACTGGTTTGGATATAAAAAAATTCAGCATTCCAAGCATGAGCCTCACTTCTTCTTACAAGCTCATTAAGTTCAAGAAAATCATATCACAAGATGAGAATGGTATCATCTGGAGAGAACCAAAGTGGGCACAGGATTCTAGGCCAAGGTCGAAGAATCCAAATAGTTTTTTGCTTCTAACTACTCAGCTGTATAATGAGCCACTTAAATTTTCTTGAACGCTTTAGTTCTCTTAAATTTAGTTTTATTAAATGAGTGTTGGCAGTGGGCGTTAGTCTTTATGCTCAGTAAAGGTGCTACTGGCGCTAAACTGCTATGGAATAAAGTTGGTCTGTTCTATAATTCCTCTGTTTTTTAGTGAGATACTATGATTGGTTATCATCAGCATCTTCATGATTTTTCACTCCTCCCCACTTGCATCAAACCAAAATAATCTATACACGTCAAGTGCCAGAAAAAAAAAAATCCCTGAAATCACATATGAGGGGTTTATTAAGAAATCTAGCTCAACAATGAATTTTAGATGAAGAAAAAGCAGTTGGAAAAGTTGATGACCTGGCTATGTCATACTCTTGCTATAGACAGAACCAAAGCCCATCCATACCTGTCTTCTCACCATGTGCCAGTGTTGCCCAAACCTTGGCTGCATGTGCTCCACATTTACAATTCCTGATATATTTGCTTGCTACTTAAACTATTATCTGTGATTTTTAAAAATTGAAATCAATTCATGTTTTCATTTAAGCACACTTATTATAAGAAGAATCTCTATATATATCATCACAGTAAATGGAAACCAATAACATTGCCATCGATAGAATGTTATCATAATATATAAAATGAACATGAAACAATGCTTTATCATTTAGTTAGGTACTTTTGCTTGCTGTAGTCCTGGACCTTAAGATAAACTCTCTTTGATAAAAATAGAGATGAGATGTCAGGCACACTAGCAAAAACCAGATACCCTTGTTTTAATTTAATGACACTGAAAAATAGAAACACCTTTATTTTCATGCTACATCAAGGTATGATTCTAAGATCACTTGCTTTCACATCTTGAATTCTAACTCCATCCTCACATGAACAATTTACGAGTTCTAGTTCCCATTTCCCTGCTTTCCAATGCTCTGCTGCCCATCGGTGGGAATACTTCTGTAGGAATTCTTCTGTATCATTGCAAGTTGGGCAGAAAGTTGCCTGCCCTCAGTTAATATACTGCATTATATAGCATAAGTTTCTTAGAGACAACGCCATGATCCACAGGTACTGTGGCAGGTTTTATGAAGACCTTGAAATCTTCTGAAAAGTTATTGTTTGATTCCATTAGGGCCAATGCTGACCTCATTTCTCTAAAATAAAATACGATAATTCTTGTTTAGGCATAGTTTATATGTGATGCAACTAGGATAGACTTGACTGATAGCCCAAATTTATCAGAATGTGATATATTTATATGATACATTACAAAAATAGGCCATAACCACAGACCTCTTTCACTGTTAGTTCTTTAAGCCAACCTAGTTCATTATCAAAGTTTATTCATTCCTTATTTCCATGTTTAAATGTCTGAGCAGAATTTATAAGGCAACTCAAACACCGAGAAATAAAATGATAGGCTTCTGGAAAATGGAAGTAAAATTCAAATCTTAATGCTTAAAAATGTTAAGTAAAAGCAAATTATATCCTGTTCAAAAGCTCATTTACTCCAAATTGTATTTTCAGTAATTTCATTATTTTTTTAAACGACCATTCAAAAAAAAAATTTTTTTTAAAGCTTTTAAAATATAAATAATTTAATAGTTATAGATGGCAAACAACAAATGTGTTAAATGGACAGATTTTAGGGGGTTCATGAAGGAGGTACAACTTACTGGTTATACCCAAATAACTGTACCTCACTCCTGAAACTCCTTATTGCAATGAAGAAACAGAAAAACTACAAACACACTAGAACAAAGAGAATAGGAGAGCCGACACTAGTACATGAAGGATGTCAAAAAGTGAACTATGGTAATAAGATAATGAATTATTAAAAGCTGAGGTTTTTAGATAATAAAGTCCTTATCTAGATTTCAATATGCTGCACAGTATCAATTAACTATTTGTGGAGAATAAAGATATACAAAAGACAACAAAATTTCATATTTCACATTTAATCTATTCTTAGGCAAATACTAAAGGGTGTATTTCACCAATACTGGAGAGTAAAGGATATAAGAGAAGGTGAGAGATGTTCTAAGAGGTAGGGTATCCCAAAAATAGGCAGAAGGCATTTCCAGTACAAGAGACAAGGTGAGGTCTCAGGCAGGCAGCTGTGTAACAAGCCTGGAGAGGCACCGAGGGATACAGAGCTGGGGCACAGGACGGAGGGCTCCAATGAGATTGGATTCAGGGGACGATAAAGAGATTACATGATGTATTGGCTTCACTGGGAATTTTAGGATTTTGGAAATATCTGGGGATGCATTGCTAGTATTGTGCTTAGAAATCTAAGGCAAGAAGGGAACAAAGACAAGATGAGAAGAGAATGAGAAGGAGATAGAGAGAGAAGCAGAGGAAGAAGAGGGGATTGATTGGAAGGAGAGGGAGAAAGAGATGCAAATATGTAATTGCTAACTTCAGTAAAAACAAAAAGTTGTACAATAAAATAACTTCATATGATGATATTTACACAGTTATTAAGCTCTAAGCAATACTATTTAAAAAAAAAAAAGCACTACTATAATAGGGAGATAAGGGATGGAAGCCAGTGTGGTGGAAAAGGGGTTATAATAGAGCAAAACTGAAATTTGCAATAGTTGAAAGTCAATCATAGATGTCTAAAACTGTTAAGAAATTGTAGAATAAACAGCTTATTTAGGAATAAATATGTAAAACCAGAAGAAACAATTTAAAACAGACTGAAATGGTCAGCTCAGGAATTCCAGAGAGTTGGGTAAAAAACAAAGTTTTTAAAATGTCACATATTTGGCTTTTATAAAAAAAAAATGTATTACACATTTAATTAATATGCAAATAAAGGTAAATACATTGTTAAGTAATTTCTGTAAATATCTCAAAGCAGGTATTTCATACCGTTGAATGCAGAAATGTATAGCAAGAATATTTCATTGTCACAGAATATATTCTCAAATATGCATTTTTTTCGAATCTGTTTTTCAAATGATGTAAGGAGTTTTAGAGACTTGTGAAGAATAAAAATGTTTCTTGTTGTCTAGCTAAAATTCTCTGTCTATAGGTATAATAATACATTCAGTCTGTTTTTGTTAATGCTTTGCCTTTGGAGTGACTCATTCTCAACTTAAAATATTAAGAATCCTTTTTGAATTGCTGGTCCTCTGCAAGATTTCTAAAGGAAATCTTACCTCTTTCAATAGCAAAGCTTTTCTTATAAGGAAGCAGAGAATATGTATAAGACAAAAAAGAAAGACATTCCAAGTTACTTCGAATAGGAGGAAAGGTGATATTCTATAGCATTTAAATAGCCCACATGGTATAACCTCCCTAGAGATTAGGGGGTGGAGGATAATAATCCCTATTCCCTTTTGAGCCTATGATGTGACCTACATTCACATTAGTTAGTGGACACAGGCTAAAGCAGCAGATGCCAGCCAAGTTCCTCAGGCCCCTAATCCACAAAGGGGCAGGCAAAGTAGGTAGTTTGACATATTAGTTTTTTAAACAATTAATTATATTCCATATTAATAGAATTCCATATTTCAAGCCATTGCTAATATTTACATCTTTACATAGTTCAAAGTGCTTTGCAAGAACTTTCCTTTCAGATGAGTTCAACATTACATAGTCATTACGAAGTTAATGATAAATATTATCTTCATTCCAATAATGAGAAAACAGACTCAAAAAAGTTAAGTGGCTTCTTTGTTCTTTGTTTAGTTTTTTTAAAAAGGAAGAAATAGGGCTCAGGTCTCCTTTCTTCCCCACTGATCCTTTTTGCACTCTGTCAGTGATTCCTAGTCTACTGGGCTCAAACAACTCAGGGGACTCACACTAATTCTAAAGTACCCAAATGCTCAGGTCCAAAAGCAAACCCGGGACTATATTCAGAAAAATCAGTAACATATCCTACATAATACGTAACTTTGATTTTTCAAACATATTTTGATATCGCTCTGATGAATAAAATGTACATTTGTGTAAAAACTTTTCACTGAATTCACAACAGCCTTTTATATTTGTGTATTTTTTTTAAATCAATGGAAATTAAAAGTACAACTACTTACTCCATGAAAGTGGTAATTTTTTGATGTTGAGAAGGAGAATAAAGTTGAGGACACCAGGCTCTCAGAGAAGCCCTCCTTGACCAGCCAAACTCAATAAGGTACCCACTCCTCCCACTGTTCTCTGTCTCAGCACCTGTTTCTCTTCAGAGCACTCATGCTTGCAAGTGTTCTGCTTATCTTGTCTTATTCTGGAGTTCACTTGGCTCCATCCCTCACTGTTACAGGAAGGTGTGGTCTGTGAGGATAGAGGCAGTGCTGCTCTTATTCACTGTATGTACACCTGAGACTGGCCTGGAGTAAAGGAGGGCTTTGATCAGCTCTGTGACTTCATATGGAAGGAATGATGCCACACACATTCTCCTAGTTGGCTCCTGTCTCTACTCTCTTAGGGAGCAGTTGATCACAGTATAAGTGGGAAAACAACTATGCCAATGAAAATGGTTACTGCTGACGATAGTTTTGGAGTACTTAGTACATCTTATTAGTACCATACATATGTGTTGCATTTGCTTCCCTGTCGGCAAGGTGGATATTATTGTTTCTATTTTTGCTGATTTCACAACTTATTCTCAGAGGAGTTAGGGACTGTATCTTAGGCCACACGAAGAATATATTGATGCATCTTTTAAAGGCATCTGCATATTTCTAAAAACTGTCCTAGCCCACTGTGTTATATTGTCCCTGGTACCACTCCAAATGCATGGCATGCCACACAAGGTCACAGCCCCTTTAATAAAAAAGAGAAGACCAACAGATTCTATCCGAGGGGTTACCTGTCTTTGTGCATTATTACAAACTCTACACCTTCTTTAGAAGTCAACAGATGTTTCAGCATTAACTAAAACCCCCCATTATTTTTTCTACTCCTAAAGGAGGGGAGAGAAGAGGGTGGAGAGGGAAATGTTCACAAAGAGAAGTCTGTGATGCTGAATCAGCCTTAGAGCTGAAGCTCAAGCTGATGATGCTGCTAGGCTCAGAGCAAATGAAAGAGCCACTTTGTTAGTAAAGGGGGCGAGTGTTAAGGGAGACAACGTTTAGCTAGAAGAAAGTCGAGCCTCAGGCACAAATCAGGGCAATTATTGAACAAATCTGGGGGCATCACATTCACTCTGAACACTAAAGAGATGATAGCCTTCTGTTCAAAGGCAAAGGACAGCATTCAAATGTGTGTCCCACCCGAATTCAGCCCCCACCCCCTTTACCCAGTGTAAAGAATCAAAGGGAGTTCGCAATTCAGCCTGGCTCTGCCTCAGGGTTGACAAATGTGAGATCAGCCCCTCCTCATCACCACCTGGTTCCCTCTGGACCTTCTAATGGTGCGAAGGGCAGAGGCATAATGCAATTTGTCAGGAAAGGGACAAATGCTGCAATAACAATGTCCACGTAAACTGACCAAATGCTCAGTTTAATTGTCTCTACAAGTCAACCTCACAGGAGTTCAACTGGGAAAGCTGATGATTCAAAAGAAATTATTTTCTTATCTTTTATTGAAAATTTCAAGGAAAACACATGCTGCAGCCCTTTGGGACATACCAGAAGATCACCAGGACAGTGAAGATGGATGTCTTCCAATGTCTTGACACATCTAACTTTAAGATATTGAGGATACTATTATAACTTTCTGCCTTAAATGTCTTTATTAGAGAATCAAGATTTATGTTTCTGGTCTAGGAGGCAGAAAAGACTTGGATGCCTGTAAAGGGTCCTGTGTCAGTCACTCAGCCTATTTGATTATGGGCATTCAGGGCAGAATTTTAAAGAGGGAGTTATCTTCTTTGGGGTACCTAGGTTTCCCTTCCTTGCAGTTTACTTTTATACATTTTCTTGAGTTTTTGGCACATTGTATGACTTTTTTGTTGTTGTTTGTTTCTGTTAGAAGTTGCTACAGGAAATAGTAACTATTTTCCTGACTTTCAAAAATAAACATACACAGTTGTTTAACATCAAGTTCCCTGGTATCTACCCATAAGTCTTTACACTTGAGGAAAAGTATATATATATAATTTTGATTCACATATCGCAGTATGAACCTGTATTACACTGAAGGAAATTAGGCAAATGAAAAAGTCACGATTAAATTGGATCTCAGTCTTTTCTCTTTATTTGTAAATTTTAAACCCTCATAGTTGGCTAAGTGATGTCGAGGAGAATACAGTTGGCTATTAGGTTGGAGTTTTCTAATGGATTTCAGCAGATGCAATCATGGTTCTTAGATAGCCATTATTTTCCCTACAACTGGTCCCCTCCTGCCTGTATCCTCTATGACTGCCATCGTTAAGAACCTTACATTTCTTGCCTAACAACTGCCTCCTAACTGGCCTCCCCTCCTCACTTCTTCTTATCAGTTCTCCATAGTGCTGCAGAATGCTTTGTTTGTTTGTTTGTTTTCCTAAAACACAATTCTAAT
Source organism: Eonycteris spelaea (assembly GCA_003508835.1). Taxonomy (NCBI): domain Eukaryota; kingdom Metazoa; phylum Chordata; class Mammalia; order Chiroptera; family Pteropodidae; genus Eonycteris; species Eonycteris spelaea. The sequence goes on along the minus strand of PUFA01000074.1, from coordinate 4,031,990 downwards.
AATTTTGTATTTATTTCTTCATTGCCTTCAGGATACAGATGCCAATTAGGTTGACGTGGGGTCCTGCATGAGCTTCTTCAGTCTCATCTCTTGTTCATATCCTTCCCTCCCCCAACATCTCATGTTCAAGGGAGGCCAAATGACTTGTAATTCTTCAAATATAGCGTGCTGTTGTAAGCCTCTTTAGGTTCATACATACTTTCCCCCCTTCTCAAAAACATGCCCTTTCCCATTCTCGCCATCAGGTTAATATTACTTTACACAAAATTCAACTATTATCTTTTTATCTTTTCCATGAAGGCTTCCCTGAACTTATTCTGTGTGGTACCGCTGTCCCATTGAGGGGTTCCCACTAGATCTGCTATTCTTTTCTCACACTTTATTATAATCTTATGTTAGCTCCCCCAACCCCCATTTCTGGACCATAAGCTCCTTGTAGGAACTGAAAAAGCAACAGTTTTGCCTAGCATATCTTAGTAGACACTTGACAAATGTATTTGGATAAATGAATATATTCAGAGGACATCAAATTGAAAGTCACTGCATTGGGAGTAAGATGAGAAGCAGCAGGAAGTCAAACATTCACTGAAAAAAAAAAAAGTAAGGATGTCTGAAAATCTACCTACTGTTCATATTTATTCTGTAAATGACTTATTACCTCATTCTTTGGAGACCACTAAAATGTGAAAACCTTTGTGAGAATTAGCACAGAATCACAAACTCCTGACTCTGAATAAGTTTTAGGTTACATTGTCCACAGAGAAAACTGAGCAGACAAGACTGCAAGATTTAGCTGGCAAGAGAAGGGGCAGATAGCGAAAGGGTGAGACTGTAGCAGGAGCAAAAGTGAAGAATAAAGTATGTTTATCAGCTTCATACTTTTCCCTGACACTACCTCTTGCTTTCCATATAGGTAGCCAAAAGCCTCCCTTTTTTTGTCATTTATGAAAACTGAATAAAAGTGAAAGGGCAACTTCTCTTTCCCCGGTACAAAAAAAAATCTTCACAAATGAAGAATGAAAGAATCAACTGCATATGACCCCTTGGTAAACTCATCTACCCTCTTCACTAAACTCAATTTGCCAAACTCATCCCAATGCCTGTGTCACTCTCCAGCCTCCTGGTATTACGTTTCCTTGATTTTTTGAAGTTATCACTTTCTTTAATATACTTGAAGCATATCCTGTTCAGTTTTTGTATAGTGTCTCCTCTGCTTCCAATACTCTCATAATAGCATTAATACAACCCAAGCTGGGTTTTTTCATGTGATCTCTGGAGAGGCTAACTAGAGTCATGACCTATATTTCCCTGTCTACATCTTTAGCCCTGCTTTCTCAAGGGCCACCCATGCTGAAGCTTGGCATTCATTTTCCCATAGAGGGCTACACTCCTTTCCAGGATTGCCATTCATCAACCTTATCAAATTCATATCCAATCTAACATCTAATTATTCTGATTATACCAAATTCATGTGGAGGGTCTTATTGCCTTCCCACTTTATTAAAGACAACGTACTTCAGAATAATCAACTGGTTATTCCCAGTGATGGGAACAAAGGTTTTAAAGCTACACATTGGAGAAAGTATTTCCTAGCACCGTAATATACCTCATTCTTGTTCTAACAACAATAATAATTTTTGCATTAAAAATGTTTTTCCCAGTTAAAAATTTTTCTTCATAAAATGTTTGTGAGCCTGTGTAACAGCCAAGGAAACAGAAGATTATATTTCCTATTCCTGAGTCATTAGGGTACATAGCTCCCGCCGCTCCTCATACACCTTGCAAATGTCCAGATGTCCAATTAACTACAGAGACACGGAGCCCTCATCTTTAGAGAAAAATCTGGTTCCTAACTTGCTCTCAGACACAAATGCACTGTCAAATGCCACTGTACCTTATTACATAGTGGAGGCACATTAGACAAATCTCAACTTATTTTCATCAGAAGATCTATATATCACCAAGATTAGCATGCTAAATTAATTTACTAAATGGTTCATATGGTAGGTTAAATTTCTGAAATAAAGAAGGGATTCTTTTATCAGTTCTTTAGGATGCCCTCAAATTTCCTGTTTTAGTTTCCACCTCTTTTTATTTTCCAGAATATAGGGCTTTGCAGAGAGGAAAAGACACACACACACACACACACACACACACACACACACACACACACGGGCATATAAGATGTAAAGGCAGAGGATCATCCTAACAAATAAATCTGGCAAGCATCCAAAGGTCTGCTCTGTCTGCAAAGTTGATTCTGTTCTCCCAACACATCCATGATTGCTCACTACTTTCTGAAGACACTACCTGAGTATGGAACCTAGTTGGCTTTGCTATTAAGACTGTCAGCAACAATCTGAATTCTGTTACACGATGAGAGGACTTACCTGAATTTACTGTCATATGGTGACAAAAAGCAGAGTATAAAGAAAATACCTGGCAACTAAAGTTCTTAGACCCAACTGTTTTTGCATTTAACATGAGTAGAGCTTATTGTGTAACCATGTGAATATGACCACTTCTGATGATGTCAGTTTTTTCTAACCTTTAGTCCACAATCCATTCTAATAAAATATACTTGCACATGTAAAAGATAATAGAAGATAAATACCACTCTGCACGAGAATATGAATGTCTTTAACCTTATCCATATGATATAAACAGGCAGGCAGAAACTTACAACTTAATATTTTAAGGTAATTTTTCAGGTTCGGTAGAATGCCTTTGAATTTAAGCACGTTTTCATCAAGGAGGTTATATAGTGCAGTGAAGGAGAAAAAATGATCTAGATAATTATGATGAAAATATAAAGAAAATAATTTTAGAGATTATTGTGACCTTTCTTTTACAAGTGGGAAATAAAATGAAGTCCAAATCATCAGTACAGTAATATTTGCTCATCATATTAAATTCATATAGCCTTAAGCCTCTCCCTTGATTATAAATCCATCTGAGCATTGGCCACCCTAGCTAAGGATTTCTTTATTTTCTTATCTTTTTGATACTTTAGCCTAAACTGTTGTTACAGACTTCTTTAATTTTTAAAGACAGTGGCAGAAGCATGAATGTAAAAGAAACAAGCAAATGATTTTTTAAACACTAGTCATGAAAATGTTTCATTAGCCACTAATATTTGTTTTAACCTAGTCTATCATTACACATATATTATTTCTTTAGTCACAACTTTATAGTTCAAAGTTCCCAAATATATTAGGACAATGAACCTCAAATTACCTTGCAAAAGCAATCACTGAAATTGTTAAACCTATTAGCTTCCTAGCCCTCACTTGACTTTCTGAAACGGAATCTCGGATGGGGCTGGGAGCACACAAGATTCATAGAAAACACTTAAGTTTCCCCAAAACATGCGTTTTGGGGCAAGTTTTCCCCCCAAAACCACCACTATTTTAAAGAAAAAACAAACAAACAAAAAAGCTAGTTAATGAAAAAACACAGAGTGAATATGCTGAACTAACTGATTATTCCTTGAATGAGTTAATATTTATTGAGGGTCTCTTATGTGCCCACCACTTTTCAAGTCCCAGGGCACTATTCACATACTACTCTTAAGAACAACTGTCTGATTTTAATGAGTTTAATGCCTCATTTTCATTGAGACAAAGCTGACTTTTAAAAAAAAACTCATTACATGGATTGGAATTTAATTCCAAAACAACCTTGATGGGCATCTATAATGAGTTATTAGAAAGTATGGGATAAATAAGCTGGACTTATTGCTTATGCTCAGCAAATACAGATGCTAAAAGGCATCCAAACTATCATTCTGAAAAGAGATGCTCACTTTGAGACCACTTTCAAGTGCTTTGAAAATCACTCTTTAAAATTTTTAAATTTAAAATTGCTTTATTACTCCGGTAATAACTGAAAGATAATAATGTCCCCTTTTCCTATACCCTCAACTTTAAAATTTGTCAGAGAATATATAAATATTGATGGAAGTGGGCAGGTTAAGGTTAAAATAGGAGAAAATAAGTGAGAGAAAGGGGTCTTTAGAATATATTTACTTGTGAACATCCAGAGGGCAGAAATGAAATGGGTGTGTGGAAGTTTGAAAGATTGAAGTGGTTGTAAGGAAGAATTTTAAACACATTTTATGGAATAGACTGGCTTGTCAGGACGGACAAGGGAATCATCTGTCAGTGTTTCTGCAGGCACTTAGGCTAAGGGTTTTGAAAGATTACAGGCTATATATGAGTTTTTAGAGTGAGGAAGTACCTGAAATGGTGGTGTGCACTCTGCCTTCCCTAAAAAATTAGAAAGTTTATGGAAAGTTCACTCTTCAGGTTTTTTTTTTTGTTGTTTGTTTCTTTTTAGTCGCGGCAACCTTTGGTTGACCTCACAGATTGCAAGGACCTTGTCAGTTTACAAGCCCTTATTTTTTTAATTATTTTTTATGCCTACAGCACCGTTTTCCTAGGTGGTCTCCCATCAGAGTACTAACCAGGCCCCAACCCTGCTTAACTTCCGAGCTCAGACAGGATCGGGCTTGTTCAGGGTGGCATGGCTGTAGACTTTTTCAGTCTATTCTTGAATTATGCTTGCTTTAAGAACCAGGTGGAACAATTGACTAGATGCTATCGTGGGGACAATGATTTAAATGAAAAAACGAGGGGGAAAGTGTGTGAATATGATGACACGAATTCTCTGCTGTCATGTATAAGTGCTACCTCGATTCCTTGGCTCTAGGGATAGAATGAAAATGAATATGTGAAAGTTAAAAAAAAAGAGAGAGAGATAAAATTTGATTCAAGATCAATGAGATTTTTCTGGCAGTTAGAACCATTAGTACCAGTTCACTATAAATATGCTTTTACCAGTATTACTGAAATATGCTTTCACTTTTAAAACTATGACATCCTTATCAAAATGTCTATATGTCATGTCCAAGTCACAAAAAACAGAACAAATTAAACAGCTTGTGCTTCTGGGATAAGTAAGTATTTAATAGTGTGTGCAGTGTAAAGCTATTAGAAAGGACCCAGCACCTAGCAGAGCTCCTGTCCTTCCACAAGGTAAACATTCCATAAAGATGTATGAAATGCATATATTAGAAGTAGATTAATGCTAGGAGAGCTCTACATTCTGTTCCAGTAACTTATATAGTATTAAATCTAGTATCTCATTTACTTCTTTAAACAGGTAGGTTCTACGACACTTCTCTTACAGGTGAGAAACTGAGGCCAAAGAACTTACCCAAGGTTAAGTGCTGAAAATGAGAATTAAACCTAGGTCTGTTCAATGACCCAATCCACATGTTTACCCACAGTCTGGGTTGAGTGATCTCCATATACTCCTCTTCCTCCAGCAAATTTTGTTATACATTTCTGAATGACCCCATCAGAACCTCTGTGGTACGAACAAACTATAGCTCTAATGGCATACAGAAAATTGAATTGTACATGGAAATGATTTTACCAGGTGGAGATTTAATACATCTTTTTACATAAATTAGCACTGTAAATCCTGAACGTGCATTAAGTTTAATCATTTGTTTTAAATGTGTGTCCCTACACACGTAGCTTTTTGACCTATGTTCTGTTACTTTCATTATTAATAAACGCCCAATGTTTGACATCAAGCACTTGTTGCATAGTGATTTTCACATTTAGTGAGCAGGAAAAATCATCCTCTTGATGACAATTTTGCAATTCTCCTTCAAAATGTTTCCTTGGGATGTTGTTCAGATTGATTAAAACTAATTTAGAGAAAATAGGAGGCAAGCATCTTCAGTTCCTAAGCTAATTAGTATCATATAAAGTCTCTGTAATCGACATAAGATTTCAATGTATTTCATAATTCATACGGTGATTATTCATGAAGTAGAGCGAAGGCAGAAGGAAATGGGGCAGGCGCAAAGGGAATGGGAAGGCCAATGTGCATGCATGGGGCTGAGTGTAAGCCCCTGGCATTGTGCCAAGTCCAAATAAAAATGTGGTTAGCTGTAGTTCAGTCATAGCCACACCAGTTAGTTCCTCTCCCCTGACCTGTTATCAAGTACAATTAAAACAACTATATATGAACACAGGAAATACAAAGCACGTGAGAGAGAAAGAGAGTCTTTTAAAATCCAAGCATGCTCTATAAATTTTATGCAAAGAATTCTATACATAATGGGCATTTTGGGGTAAGCAGTACCTGTTTTCTATCCCATAACATCAATTGCCAAAGATTAGGGACAGTCTCCAAATAAATAATTATGATCTATCCATGAATTTACCTACATGCTTTATGAGTCTGCTTATATATTTAGTTTTATCTCTTCAAAACAGTTTTAATCTTCTGTTGAACCTAGTATTTCATTTTATTAGACTTAAATGCCTCTCCTCCAAACTTCATAGAATGATTCCAAATTCTGGAATTCCACAAAGTGTGCTTTCTTACTGCGGGGTCAGTTCTTGCAGAAAGTCAAAGCAACCAAAAGATGTCTTCCTGTTCTTTCCCTTCTGCATCTTTCCTCCTCCTTGTAGGCTGCCTCTCCCTCCAAGCACCACAGAGTCTCTGGCTGCTGCTTCTCCCAAAGAAAATACTTACTGATAAATTACGATGTTTAATAATTACATGAACTGATTAGAAACTTTATTTTCACTCATGTTTTTTATGGAGAAAGAGCAGCATAGAGATGAACGAGAAATCAGAGAGGAACTCTTTTCTGAATGGGCCTTATCCTATAAACTCATCTTATGACCAATTTCTCCTCTTAGGTCAAAGGAGCAGTAAGGACCCAAGATTCTCACCCATGACTGTAGACTCTGATGGCTTTATAACACGTAGTCTTGCTACAGTGAATGATTTACATGTTCAAAAACAACTGTGTCCTCCTTTGAAACATGAATTTGTGGTTATTGTTCTTTTTCAGAATTCAATTAGAAAACTGTCCAAGTTTGATCAGAAATGCCACAACAAGGTATTTTCGCTTTGATTTGTTGATAGTTTCTGGAAATGAGGAAGAATTCCATGTTTTCTTTTAAGCAATTTTTAGAATAAAATTGGTCAGGAATTTTAAGAAACACAAAATTAAGAAAGAAATGTTAAAAAGAAAATGCACGACAAGCAATCACGTAGAGATCTAAAAAGTACATCTGAAAAGAGAGACCAGGTGGGCGGAGGAGAAGCATGTGCAGTAACCTGAGGCCTGTCTTCTACTACAGCAACATGAGTATCATTTACCGAACAAGAACCAGCTGCTGTGGCTCTGACTCTGAGCATTAAGAGAAAAGTTGGTATTTAAACCCGCCAGCCATTACAGAAAAAAGTAAAGCTTTCATTGCTAACGAGACAAAGTATTTCTTTACAAAGATGAAAAACGATTACAAGACAGTCCCTGTTCTTCATCCAAATCAGAGCGGACACAGCCGAATGTCCCAGACTAACTCCCTTCCTCACTAAAACTGCTGTCCTCCTCCGCTCCCACCTCCCATGGCTTCAGAACATTTTTCTGCTGCTCACTTTCTAGATCGCTGCCTTCAGTTTGTTTTGGGAGATCCACCTCATTAGGTGAGACACAATAATCTTCAATATTTTTGATATCCCCTAAGTTCCTTTCTCACAGAAAGATATTTGGAATTGAGATAATACAAACAAAAATAAAGACTTACTTAAGTTAAAGTCAACATTCTAACAGCTGAAACATTAAGATATCAAATTTATGGTAAATGATTAATGGAGATGGAGTAAAGGTGGGTTTTTTGGTTGGTTTCTAAACAGTCCCTCTTGCTCACTCAGTTTTATAGCAGGGAAATTCACATGACAAAGTAACCTTGCTATTATGTAAACATATATGGAGAAAGTGATTCTTAATTTCTTAAGATGATGAAATCCACAGAGAACTCAAATAATTTTCTGAAAAACTAGTATTTTACTCCATGTGCCTTTATGTCCATAGACTCTCTATGATGATATAAAATTGTTTTCTATTAAACCATTTTACTAGCGATTAGAATGAAATCATACTTGATTCTACAGCTCGAGCTTCCCCTTTGAGCAAAGGTGGACACTAAAAGAGGTTGTATTTCCTCTGATTCCAGGGAGAATATGCTATGGTCTCAGCAGCCTAATGCAGCTGGCTACCGCTGCCAGTAAAGAATTTATGGTAAATGCCATTTATGCCCACTCAATGAAAGTAAAGGATATTTATTGAGTGCCACTATATATAAGACAGACTGTTGCAGTAATGTGGTAATGCAGTCACCACCTTTCTACCCTACAGCCCCTCAGACTTTTCTTCTTTCAGAGGTCCACACCTAGAGAATTCATTCCTCTCGTCGTGCTTTTCTGGTACATACTGAACATTTAAAAATACTTACTACTCTTGATGCTATATTGGATATATTAGATGATGTAAAATTCTCAAAACAAAGGATTCTCACCTCCTGAAACTTCTAAAGTATAAGTTCAGAATAGCTCAACAGTTTTTAAAGAAAGGGGTAGTATGAATCTTACTTAGAAGAGCTTATAAATAAAAGGAACTTGTAGGCAACATAATATTTCCATAATTTTTGATGGTCTTTTTTATGAAGAAATGGCATTTTCAACATTTCTGCTTTAGAGGTCCTGAGAATAAACACAAATAATCAATTGTGAAAACAAAGCATTAATAGGCATTTAGAATTTGTTAATTTAATCTGTACTCACTGTGTGTCTGACAAAAGATGGATCAGGTTAAATAATATGATGAAAACTCACTGAACACGTACCAAGACCGGCTCTTTACGTTCCAATTCCAGTCATTCTTAGTTGTTACATTTGCTGGGGTGTCGAATATAAAATCCAGTCTGATCTAGTCTATTTTATAAGCAATTTCATTGAGAATATCAACATATTAGTGTCAGAAGACACAACAACAAAAAAAATCAATATTTTCATGAGTCTAAAGATTCAACAAATCTAATTTGATCTAGCTGCTAGCACTTGTACACTTTTATTTTTTAAAAAGGAATTGGTAAATATTTTCTAATAAAACTTTAAGTAATTATGTTTTATTGATGCATATGCTAAATACATAAATTTTTTTTTAGATTTCTAAATTGGTTTAAACTTATTTGTTCATTTTATATTGCTTTCTTTTAAATGAGAGATTTTTTAAAGATTTTATTAAATGAGTTGTAATAATAAAAATATTGGCTTCAGTACAAAGGTTCTATAAACAGTGTAGAAAACATACTCTTAGCTCTCAGGGAAGCATCCGTACACTGTCATTGTGAGTAACATGGAAAACATACATGAGGCTCAAAGAAGGAGCAGAAAAGGGAAATGTACATAATCTAGGTTACATTTTAAAGGAGCTTAAATAAAGAAAAGTTTCTAATAAAGAAGAACAAAAGCTACTTTGATCAAATTCTGTAAAATCATATGATTAGCACTTGAGATTAGCAAACCAAGGCCAGCCCAAGATATAATTCACAGGTTTTTTACCACATATTTGATGTTGAGATTTTGGAAGAATTTTTTAACTATTTTAACTATCTTCTATAATGTTCTAGCTCAGGGTTTTCATTCCATCTAATTTAAGGAATATAAATAAAAGCAGTGTTTTTCCCTCTTTCAATTATCAAACATGTATTTCCCACTATTTGTGTCTAAGCAAATAACTCTACATCATCAAAATGTCCACGTAATCTTTTTGGAACAAACTTTCTTGACTTCGGTTACCCTAAAAAGTCTCTTCGCTTTTGAATACCACCTTATAACTGTTGTGTATTCTTCAGAAAGGCAAAAAAAAAAAAAAAAAAAAAAAAAGACCTAATGAACTATGAACGATAATATCTGAATCAATGGTTTACAGACAAGCAAAATGAGAAAGACCAGTGGAGACCTCCACAAGTTCACTTTTCTCTGTCCTTCATCTCCCTCCTTCATTCCTGGAATTTATCTATTTTTTTTTTTTAACAAGGTTAGGAAAGTAAAAATAAATTAAATTCGATGTTTTTAATGAAACATCTATTTGAATACTTAGTATTATTTCTGGTACTATGGTAGACTAAAAAAGAAAGATGTTCTTTTGGTTTCTGCTCTTAAGTACCATATCTATTATTTGATATTTGATTTCAAATAAGAATCAGATAGTTAAAACCAAAATTACTTCACACTCATTTCTACTACACACTCTTTCACACACACAGAGTCTTAACTGTTAACACAACAGTTTTAATCACAATATGAAATATAATGGTGTTAGGCAAACGAATGTTTATGAATAATTTAATGTAACTATTTCAGAGCCCTAAAATAACACTCTTTTTTTATTGTGTTTTCCTAAGCTCTCAGTAAGCTAATTGCTGCATGGAAGAGTCCCTATCATATCTCCTGGTATGGATTTTATGGTTCATTTTACTGAAATACTCCTTCCTCTCTTTATTATTTAGGACTTGGCAGCTTTTTTCTTTAATACTTTATTACCAAGATAGGAAATCAAGTTGATAATGTCCTATGGATCATAACAAGTTCACCTATTTGCTCTAGTAGATCTGTGGTAACAGCAAGCGCCAACTGAACACAACACGTCAGATGTGCTGATTGGTCCCAAGACAGCAGGCACCATGTAACAAAAAAGAGAAGTTCAAGACCTCACTGAAGACAACAAGCTGCAGCCACAGCTTCCCAGCTGAGTGACACGAAGCCTATAATGGAAACGTTACTCGTTTAGGTAGGCACACATGAAAAATTAATTTCCCGATTGTCTGTATTTGCGTGTAATAAAAACTTCATTTTCCTGGCTTGTTCTGGCTTCAATTAGCAATTTCTGTGTTATACCTGCAATTTAGGCAAGGAGGAAAAAGAAGGCTGTAGAAAATGTCCCTCTGGAAACAGCACACTAATGGAGCTTATCACTACCATCATTAATTTAATCAAAAACCTTGAGGCAGAGGGCTAGAGCAATCTGTTAAGAAAACATTTTCTAAAATGAGAGTGCTTCCCATTTCAATTAGGGTCTTGCTCCTTTTTCTCTTTGAGACGTTCTTTTTCTGTGTTCTCTCTCCCCTGCTCCACCCCCATTCCAGACAATGATTAGATCTTCAGCTGGGGCTATATTTTTTAGTAAAGAATGTCTTCTTAAAAATGGAAAATTTTGCAACGACATTGCTGTCCACTAACTTTTTTAAACTGATTTCTTTTTTTATTAAATGACATCTCAATTAGTTCATACACACTATGCCAAAGATAAAGTCCTTGTATCTCAATGAGAGAATACTCCAGAGAATGGAGTTTTTGCTTCATGGCATGCATGTTATATGCTATTTTCTTTAATTAGTTTTACAGATAATGGCTGTCAGTGGACAATTCTGTTGTACTTGTATGTGCGAATTATAACTTCGTTGATTTTTAAGCCTCAGGAACATAATTATTAAACATACATCAGGTGGTGGTGGTCTCTGCTCAACAACGAGACTTCTCTCTCCCACCTTCAGGGAATACCTTTACTAAGGCAAACAAATCCTTTCACAATCTCCAATTGCAAAGATGATGCTTTCTATATGAAAAGGTTACACCTTCTGCTAGAGAGAATTTCTTGAGCCAAAAATCAAGTGAGTATCCTAAAAGGAATCTCTCTCTGGGAGTTGGAGGAACCAAAACTGCATTTTGGAACTCTGATGCTAAAGATGACAGTGATGTGGCCATGCTACCCAGAATACATGGGAAACTTCTCCAACTGTATTTACTGACAGCTTATCCAGCAGATGCTTCTAAATGGCACAAGGAGGCAAGGTGCCTGCTCTAGACTCATCTTTCCCAATGCAGTTTTATTTAAAAAATTTAGCTATAAGTGGCACGATGGAATGATGAGGTCATAAAATAGCTTGTAAAGGATTCTATTTGTGGACCACTATAAAATCTGGAAAACACTTTCATAATAAAATACATTTGCAAGACAGAAGAGAACATTTTTAATATTGTTGTTTTCCATTCACACCAATACATTTTGAAGGGGTTTTTTTTTGTTTTTTTTTTTTTTCTGTTTTAGCTTTTAATATTTAAATTTGGAAATTGGGGAAGATAAGTCACAAAAAACATATTTTACAAAGCATTTAAGGAGAAATGTCCTTTAAAAGTTGAGAATAGATGTTTAAAGGCATAAGTAAGCTCAGTCTTTTTTTTTTTTTTAGAAAAATGCAGACGCTGTGCCCATTTCTATATGCCTGGGAGAGAAGTACTTGTCCACGTGAGTGTTTGTATTGGGGTGATCAAGAGCCAGGCTCCAGCAATTTTAAAGTAAATATTCTCTAACACATCCATAAGCTTCTAAACTTGAAGATATGAGCTACACTAAAATAAGCACATAAGTATAGTTATTATTGTTCTGGAACGAACAGAAATATGCTCCTGATCTAAGCTAGAGATATTAACATTGATAACTATACAAGAAAATTAATCAGTTTCCACAAACAGCAAATACTAACTAAAAAGGCCAGCATTCATTCACATGTAAAAAGCTGTTGTCTTTTACACGAGGGAAAAAATATAAAGGGCTCTATTTTTCTCTCTCTGGTTTGTGAAATTCTTAGTAAATCATATCGAGGGATAAGAAACCTGACGAGTGACTTCTGAAGGTACTAAGATATCATGAAAATAAATATATAAACTGGAATAAGCCTTCATATCTCTCTCCCCAACCCACTCCATGTATGCATGCCCATTCATAGAAACCAATATTGAAATACCAAAATTATCATATGTAGTTATATTTTTTAATGTATGAAAAATAGGTAATACCCATTTCTCACATAGTCAGGAACCCTGCTGAATGCTCAGTCCTCTCTAACCTTCCAATATGATGACAGATTTACTTGTACAGATGAGGAAGCTGAGGCACAGAGAAGTACAGAAACTAGAAGCCACTGCACTGGGATCAAAACTCTCCACTGCGAAACTATTCTACAGAAGGGGAAAGAATTGCAATAGGGTTTAGGAAATTTGAATCAGTTACATTCTGGCCCATTATCGTGACTCTGGACTTCCATTTTCTCATTTCAAAAATATCTAAATTAATTAAAGTGGTGGATTTCAATGTCACTTTCCAGCTCACATCTGCATAATCTTTTGAATTGTAGTTGTCTCCCCACCCCAAGAAGTTTAGTGGTGAAAGGACAGTTGAAATCACCAAATGTCAGCTCCCTCCCTCCATTAAGGAAAGCTATTCTATGGTATCTCTGATTTACAATGATATTTCTACATAAATTCTTATAATGAAAAGCACAGCCTATAGGTCACAAGATATTGTTAAAAATTTGTTAGAAATATCTTTTTTGTTAAGTTGTATAAAGTTGTTAACTTTATACCTACCCATAAGATCTAAATATTGATACATGTCTTTTGTTTTTTATATCCTTTGTTTTTATACGACTTTCTACAAATGTAAAGAAAATAGAATTATTACATGAAGTTTTGAAAAATACAGGAATATTACATGAAATAAAAACCTATAATTCAACCACCCAGAGAAATTCATTAACAAGGATTTCTTAGCAATTAGTTTAATGTATATATTTCAACTTTAAAAATTCAACTTTGATCTAGTGATCTTTTACTCAACATTATAACGTGAATATTTATGCATGCTAGTAACTATTCTTGGTGAATATGATTCTTATAAGTTCTTTAGCTTCCTTATATTTTTAATTTTTAATTACAACTTTTAAGCATTTTTGAATAATTCAGGTATTCCAACCCACAACTATCAACATTTCCTTTATCGTTTCTTCATTTGAAATCGATTTCAATTCTAAAAAGTTAAATATTTGCTTTTATTTTCCTGCATAATTTTTATGGTTTCTTAATATTTTCCTTGTTATCTCTTTAATCTATCATTTACTCTGGCATATATTTATATGGTTGAGAAACTATAAATTTTGTGAAACTTCACAAATGATATTCTTCTAGGCCTTCAGATATTTTAAATCTTTGATCATGCTTATCATTTCTCTTTTATCCAATGACAAGTTTTCCCTATGTTAAATATGATTAATTCCTTTTTTCAAAAAGGTTTGAAAAGTAGTCTCCTCTATACATTCTCATATTTTGCCATTTTATTTGGAAGTGCAATGTTCACAACTGAACACAATTTTTAAAAGGTGTATTGTCCATACATTTTAGGGTAAGAAATTATAATTCCATAAATGCAACTAAGATTAAATATGCTTGTTGGCTACCACATTATAACCTTGGCATGTATTCAACTGGAACTTAACTGAAATCTCCCAGATCTTTTCATATGAACCACCATTGCCAAGCTCTATTTTTAGAAAATGCTGGCAATTAATCTGAAAGCCTTTCATCTATGAGGCTGTATATATGCTTTTGCTATATATTATGTTTTCAAATGATGATTGTGTTTCTGACTTAAATAAGATATGCAATTACCCAGAAACCAAGAAGGAACTCAATGAATGGCTTTGATGGGAGTGATAATGTGGAGTGTACAGATACTGGAGTCTCTATTCAGTAATCCTTCCTCATAAACACACCAAAACATGATGGCAACAGAGCGAGCAATACTTTCATCTAAAACACATACCTATGGTATGATTATAATAGAGATTTCAAGGAGTTCCTTTAAGAATGCTATGAAACAAACTTAAAACTCCCCGGAATAAAAGAGGAATTTTAGGCACCTAAAGAACTGAGCTCACTACTTTTTTTGCAAAGCCCTTTGTGATCTTCTTAAGCTCATCTATTCAGAGTAAAGGTCAAGTGGGCACACCCAGCAATTCTGTTTTCCCACAAAGCTGCTACAGTTTTCTGTCTCCTGACAGCTCCGTCACTAGGAGTCTATTATCTTTCATTCTGTTTCCAGCACCACCCAGATCCTTAACTGGAAACCCACTAAACAGTTCCTTTCTTTCATGGGTTGACTTTCAGCTTCTTGTAATGGCTTCATGTTATACATCTAAAAGCTTTCTTCCCTTGCTCTGTTTGTTTAAGGAGGGCAATTTGAGAAAGCACAACCCACCATAAACAAGTCTTTCACTACTTAGTAGAGCAAATACAAGTACATTTTCTAATGAAGGCCTCTTCTAGTTCATTAGGTGGCACTTGAAAAGTAGCAGTTAGATAACATGTCTGAAATTGTCTAAAGGACTGTCTTAAGAATTTGATTTCTACTTAGGGGAGCACTTTGCATCTTCCTTTAAATAATAGTTAGTAATTTTTTTTAAAAAAAAACTGGAGTTTACTCCTAATCACACAGACTACAGGTTGTGTCAGCATTCTCTCAAGACTTCATGGAGCAAACTCTTTTTCTTGTTCCAATACTTGTTTCAATTAGTAGCTGTTTTCTTGTTCAAGTCTTAATCCAGATCAAGAAATCAAACACAACAAAATAAAATGTAGTGTTTCTGAGTTGACAGCTACTTGGAAGATCAAAAAAATCAAATCCTCCCACTTTCAAAGTTAGATGGAGAAAAAGGAAATGGGAAAAAAAAAGTTGCTCCTGGCAGGCTCTAAGCTTTCCATTTAAAGGTGTTTGTAGACTAATGTGATCAGAGTGGGGCCAAAGAAGTCATGTTCACAGCAGGAGAGTCAACACATTAAGTTTAAGCTCAAGATAGCTGTTTTCTTACATTTCTTACATTTCAGTGCATATTTTCTTGCCATTTCTTGACTGACGATTCTTGACACATAAGTATACATTCGATCACACACATATCCTTAACCAGGAAGAGAAAATAGGTATGGATAACTTACTGAAAAACTATTGGCCAAAATAAATGAACACAGGATTTCTTCAGTTTGTAGGTAAATGTGTATCTTAACATTAATGTTTGCAGCAGGATAGTGCTATTTATGTATTTACTTAAATTTCATTTAACATATATTAAAAATAAATATATTTTTTAAAATGCCTGGTTTACCGTCAGTTACTGAGTAGAAAAAAATGCACACAAAAATATAGTTTACAGGTCCCAAATGGCAGAATTTCAGATTAGTTTTTTTCTTTTTTATCTTTGTCACATGACATTGTTTGAACTCACTGCTATTGTTCTCTTCCTAATATTTATGAGACAAAGTCAGTGAAGAGAGCAGTTTGAATTATTAGGTAGCAGCTATCTTAAAATAAAATGTATTCAGAAAGCCATTCCTCTCACGTTACATCATGACTTGTTATTTCTGTAAGGTTTCCACCCTTGGTAGTTTCAGTAGAATAGCTGCATTGAAAGCAGCTATCATCTTAAAATGATGATAGACCCAAGATCGCATGGAGTCAAAGAACACGAAAGGGCAATGGCAGCAAAGGCACACAGCTGACAGGAATTCTGGTGGTGCTGGGCAGGATATTGCCCTAACTTCTTGACTTGGCTACGAGAACTCTGTAATCCGGTCTCAACTCACTCCTCCAACTTCATCTTTATATCACACTTCCTCAACCACTCGCATGTCATTGTTCATCCAGGTGGATTTATTTGTGGCCATTTTTTCCTTTAGCCCCTCAATCTTTGCACTTGAATTTACTTCTACCTAAATGTCTTCACCGTCTCATTCTCATTAATCCCAACTGCCTGACTAGGTAATTCCCACTCAACCATCAGTACTAAGCTCGAATCACAGTGCCATTACCACGTCAATTTAGGTTCCCCTCCTGTGTGTTTCACAGCACCTCTTACTGGTCCCCGTAACATTCTATAGTGGTGATGTTATAAAAGCAAAAGTTTCCAGAATGTGTCCAAAAATCACAGGCATCAGAATCTTCTTAGAGGCTTGTAAAACACAGCATTTCTGGGTCTCACCGTTGTCCTACTGAATCAAAATCTCTGGGAATGGAGATGAGAAATCTGCACTTTAAGCCTTCAAGGTATCACCTATCCATCCTACCTTCAGAGCCACTAAAGGGAAATATATTCTTTGCAGGAGTGAAAGCAGAGATTAAAAATACTTTAGTTTTTTTTTTTTTTTTAACATATTGAGGGAATCAGGGTAAAATTCAAAAACATAATATTTTAAAGATGGACTATAGCCTTTACAATGAAGGTAGAACCATTTACATGTCTGAAATTCATAAATTTTTGATGATTTTTCTTCCTTTCTTCTAGTTTAGAAAAATAAAACCATGCCCTATATATGTCAATTCCATTCCTTCCTGAAAGACATAGAATAATGACTCCTTTAAAGAAGACTGAAGAAAAGCGTGTGTGTGTGTGTGTGTGTGTGTGTGTGTGTGTGTGTGTATTCCAGAGAACTACTTTTAAAAGAGACATTTTCATTAACCCCAATTTAGTAGACAATGCTGAAACACTGGGGACTTAAGACATTCCTGACCTACAGCTTTTTAGTAATAATGATGATGATAAATGAGGCTACATTCTCCAGTCTAGAAATACTTGCCACAGGCATGATTTCTGAACATCTTGCTTCTCTCACTTCTCAATGCCCCATATCAAGTAATAATGAAGTTAAGCACAAGAATAGAAAACGGAGGGAACCAAATGAAAAAGATGTGAAAGGAAACAAATAGAAATGAGGTGATGCGGCTCTACATTTTTTAAAATTCAAATTCTAATGAAGATAGTTTAGAAATTGGAATGACCCCCAAGGTTGGTTCTGCAATGAGTATTTGTGATTCCTGAACAATTTTGGTGTTATTTCTCAGGTTTTAATTAGCAGTTGGTGGCACCCTAAAAAGATTCTCAGCAATTTCTTGTAGACTCCAGACCATTTGCTCTCATTATGAAAGTCAGCTTTCATCGTTCCTGTAGTATGGTTGATCTTAGCACAGTTGCTAATGCCAACAATCATCTAATTATTTTCTGTGTAACCTGGAGAATAAAAATAAATTCCTCTGTGAAAACGTACAGCATATTTTCTTTTTAAAATGTCTGATGGCTTTTCAGAAAAAGGGAAGTAACCATATAGTATTCTAATTCTAAACTATTTCTTTATGTGTGTCAAAAACATTGATTTTGGCATTTTGCCTACACCAAGAAAATCTGTGCTTTGAAGGCAAGGAGCGACTGACTTACACAGAGACTGTTATAATCTTGTACCCCCTACCTTCTTGGAAAAGCAGAATTCACAGTGGTTGGTCAGAACGCTGTTTGGGGCTGGAATAGAGCAAGACCACTCAGAAGTTCCTAGAGCCAATTAAATACCCCTGATTTACTGATTTAATAAAGGAACTCTGTCTTCTGACCTCAAAGGGTCAATAAGAACAAACATCAATAAAAGGGAAATGTTTTCACTGAAAACATAGGGCGATCAAGCACGAGGTTCCTAATGTGATTCTGCAATGCACTAATTTATCAGTGAAATCTCATGGTGGGTAACAACTCATCAAAGAAAAGAGCAATCTCTGTTCCACAGCCTTCAGACGATGTTACTTAAATTTTCACAGACAGGTTAGAAGCCAAACTATTGAGTACACCAAGACTCTTGGGCACATTTAGCTAACTTTCAAAGAAACAACAGTTCTTTCTTTTATGTCATTCAAGTTAACCACAAACCTGCAAAAAAAAAAAAATTAAAGTAGAATCTTCTGTAGATAAGTGATCACACAAATAGTGTGTCCATTTCTGTTCTGCTACACTGATAGGTGCTGGTGGACAGCTGAGGATTGGTGGATTTTAGTCTAAGAGAGTTATTTTTGTACTTACTCAAAGAAATACTTGTCAAAAGATTTGATATTTTAAGTGATGTAAAACCACACAAATAATTTGAAATGTTTTTTTTAAAGCTACAGGATATACTTATTATAAAAGCAGGTACCAATTCCATAATAATAAAACCTCATAGAAAAAGAATCAAGGATTGTGCTAGAAGAATCCTTCCTTTGGGTTATGGGATTTTGCATAATTATTATATCTTATCATTTTTGAGCATTTACTTATTTTTCACCATTTTTACAGTGAATATTAATACAAACATACATCAAAGTTGAAGAGATTTTTCAATAAGTACCTATGTATCTAGCATGTAGATCTTAACAGTAACTTTACTTGTTTTATTAAATTCTATATATCCATCAATCAGTCATTTTTGGATGCATTTCAAAGTAAATTATAGACTCCAGTACACTTTTCTTTAAATATTTAAGGATGTATATTATTACTCAGAGCTCAATATTTGTTTTTTATATAATATTTACACAAAATAGAGTTCACCAATATTAAGTGCAAATTCATTAAGTTTTGAGAAATGCACACAGCCTCATCCTGATTGTAATCCAAACTCTCTACTAAGCATGATCTAGCTGCAGCCTGTTTCTCTAACCACAACTCCAGTCCATCATTCCTAGCTCACCTCCCATTATCTTCTTTCTTTTTCTCACACAAGCTGACTTCCTACTGTCTTCACAGCCTGTGCATAGGTAATCCTTTTTGGCCCTCTTCATTCTTCCATTTTCACCTTTGAATATCACTTTCTTAAAAACGCCTTTACTGCCTACCCATATAGATGATGTCCTCCCAGTTATGCTCTGTAACTGTTTTTATGAAAAGTTGAATTATACCTTAATGTTTCCTTTATTTAATATCTGTGTACTTCACTAGACTATAAGCTCCATAATTGCAGGGACTCTATATTTCTAATTCACTATGAATCTAATATAGTGAAACATAACAGGCATGCGGCAGATAACTGCTGACTGAAGGAATTATAGTTTGAGTGCTTATTTCTTACATGCTACTTGTTCATTCTACAATAATACACCATATTATTTCTTACCCAATTTGTATGTTGATCTTTTATCTCTTTCTGTGACAAGAACCTTTTAAGTTCCAATGCTTATTCATCCAGTCACACATGTTTATTAAGCACCTACTCTGTACCAGACAATTAACTAAACACTGGGACATTTAATAGGGAATGAGACAGAAATATTTCTCATCCCATAATAGAAAACAGGAAACTGAGAAATAGAATATAACCAGAAAAGTGCTTTTGGAATGCAAGATGGGATAGCTAATTTGGATCAGAAGGGTGAGAAAGACTTGCCATTGAAAGTGGCCTCCAAGCTGGGTCTTGGAGTAGATCTTAGCCTTACTACACTTCTTTTACACACTAATCCAAGACCACCTTCTCTCTCATGTGTGAACTCCCTTTCACTTTTATCAACATGGACTGTGGAGCACTTTTCCTACATGGAAAAAGAGCTAGTAATAAGGTGTCAGAGTGACTTTCACTTGATTTCTAGCAAGTAAAATCCAGGACAAGTTCAAAGCTATGACTATATTATCTTTCTCCCCATTGGTCTCCTTCTCGAGTATCCCACAGTGACTATGAAGTTTCAGCTCAAAGAACTTATTATTTTTCTACTCCGTGCACTGAAGTCTAGCTCCAGAATATGAAAGCATCTTGCATGGGCTACGGAAGCCCTAAAGTCTGTCAAAGCCCATTCCCTTCCAATATTTATTAACTTCTCTCAGAGTATAGTAACATATTACAGGAGATTTTAACTCTTTAAGAAAACATATAGCAGGAAATAGGATAGGTCAAATACACTTTGCTTATTCCTTTAAATTCATTCATTCATTAAATAAAGAATCCCATGTTTTTTGTTTTTTGTTTTTTGTTTTTTGTACTGATTGGTTTGGTAACCACAAATTCTGGAGATAAGAGTATAAGAAAGGAGACAAATGAAAGATTTTTAAATGTTAAATGAATACTCAGTGGTCTTCCTGATTCCGATATCCCTTCCAGGTAAAATGTTATTTGTCAATGCAAAGCAAATTCAAATGAATGAACCAAGTTTGGCAGAGAGGTTGAAGTTCAGTTTGTATAACAGTAGATGAAAAAGTCAAAAGGTTGCATATTAATTGCACTGATGTGAGTGACGATATTGAACAGTGACATCTTTTTTACCATGAGGCTCATCATCTTCCATTAGAAAGTTAGTGTACCAATCTTTCAAATGTATAGTCAGTTCTACTATAACTATTGCTTTGAAAATGCAAATGACTAACAGAAAATAATTTGAGCATGACACAAAATTTCACATTTGAATACGCATTATTTTGCACTTGAGAAAGGGTAGATGAACATAGAAAACTGTACCAAACTGACTAAAACCACATAGGAATACGCAAAATGCAAACACAGACACAAACCCCTCAAACATCTCCCAGCTACTTCAGTTTACCACATGTATTAGGAAACACACCCATTCGTATCTGGTGTTACAACTTCCTGTCAGATTTCAGATGACTTTCCTTTCACTTCTTTACAGTAACTGTCAAGCTTCAGCTCTTCCATAAGCAAACTTCAGGTCTTTTTCAAGGTAAAGTCCATATTTATTGTAACACTTATGTATTTGATAACAATTTACATGTATAAAACTATGTTACCATTTAAATTAATTTTCTGTATTTTTCCATGTGTTTGTGATTTTTATTTCATAATTTTTTACATATTGAGGTGAATTTTAGAAACACATATGTTGTGTTATTTCCTATTGCTATTTGTGTGATTTTTATGAAGCCCTTCTATACAATTTAAAAGTGTTTTATGATACCAAATGTAAATTTAACTTGAAATAATTTTATTCTAATAATTTCCTATAATTATCCACTTGCAAAATTGGGGACAACTAGGAAAATAAGAAATTATAATTTTTTTTTCGTGCAAAATCTGAAGAGAAAACTAACTGGAGCAATCATTAACAGGTGGATATAAAATAATAACCTATAATCTATTTCTTTGAAATTGAGAAAATGCTCCTCTATTACATAATAGTATACCTTCATAGACTCCATGAATGATTTTCATGAGGTAGACGCAATCTTTTTTGAAGCTAGAAAAAATTCCCTGGTATGAAAAAATGGGGAGGGGGGGAACCACAATTATGAAATTAAAGACAAATTGTAACCACAGTGATTGTTCGAATATTACACAGAATAGTGCAAAGATATACAACTAACTTCAGAAACTGCTATAGATAAATGGTCTAGTTCTTGCTTGGGCATTTTTGAGGCACTCATCTTGCTAAAAATGTAAGGACTGGTCAGGACACTCATGCCGAAAGGTCCTAGGATGTTCTTGTTAGTTAACTCTTGGAATAACTCATAATTAAATCAACACTTACAAGTTATTTAGATGACAGAGTATTTTACCAATGTATAATAGTGCTAATTGGTCTATAACCAATAGAAATATATAGAGAATTAGCAAACTTATCCAAAATTAAGGAAGGGTGGGGTGGTATTCCTATGACACTATGCTCTATTTTTCTAGAATATAGTCAATATTATGATCTTAGAAATAATAATCTTTAATGTAGTTTCATGGTTTATGTATTTTCTAGTGTCTATTTTCTATAAAAGTTGTACCTTGGGGTTTTCATAAAGCTTCAATGAAGGCAAGAAACATTTTTTGAAGTTCTCATAAACTCTGAATAAATTACTATCAGTTAAACTTAGATTTTTGCTTACCTTTTTCTTTCTTATAAAAAAATAGAAATGATATAAAACAGTAGGTCTGCAACTTTCTCACTAAGGAAATAAAGGTAAAAAAACCTGACAGAACAAATCCAAACCAATTAAGCAAAACAGAAACCATTTTAAGTTCATAAAATCAGAGCTGAATATCAAATATGGGTCTAATATTTATCTGAAAAAAAGTATGCAACTCTAATTGTGGCACTCATATAAGTGTATCATGTTAATTCTAATATGTTCATTATATTTTCTTAAAATATTATTAAAAATAATAATTTTATATGATCATAGTTATTTTGTATAATCTAAAATTCTCAAGGATTCAAAAATACAAAGATTTTAAATTAATAAGGTCAATATTTTTTTTATTGAAGATTCAAAAATCATAAAATTATATAAATAAGAAAATTAAAGCCTGTCTTTATTCTGTGGCATATTGTCTTAGGAATCTGTAGCACTAGGGAAGAAAAAAAACTAGAATTTTAAAAGTGCTAAATAATCTTTAATAAAAGGTGTACTTTTTCTCTCATATATAGACATGATATAACAAGATGATATAAAAATAAACTACGGAAAATTTTTGATCAGCATAGATCACCATATTTTATAATGAGTAGAATGGATAATAAGGGCTAGTTTAATGTAGAACTATAATTAGCTTTCCTGCAACACTGCAATTAAGAAAAAAAGTTGAGTTGAATAAGCTGGATCTGATCACTGGAATGATACAGCTTCAACAATAAGGTCTAATGTGATGCTACATGCTTCTGTAATAAAAGTAAAAGTCCAACTCAGAAAACTTTGTGAAATTGTTTTTGCACCATCAAAAGAAATAGAATGGAGTAGCAGGATCCTTATCAGAGCCCAAGACTTCACTGTGATTAATTTTACAATTTAGCTATAGTTTATTTGGGTGTAGAGATAAAGGCAGAGCTGCTGGTAAACTTACACATTCATGCTTCTAAATTCATTAATAATCTGTATTTTCTTTTATCACCGTAGCAAAACCTGTGGTAAAAGAGATTTTGCCACAAAGGAGCTCCACTTACAGACATTTGCACTATTCTACTAGATCAAAGTTTTGAGGAAACCTATCACATAAAACTTATTCTTCCAAAATTACTCTATTTTTAATGAGATATTTCTCATAAAGATGGCCTTAAGACCTGAATGTGTAGATTCCATGACCAACCCAAAGTAATGCAAGTAAAAATCAAAACTTTATCTCTTATTCCTCTATTAAAACAAAGCTCCTAAATGACCACATACCCCACTATTTACCAATGTAAATTAGAAGAATAAATTCTGGTCTCTTTGGAGTCAAGATGATTGAGAACATGTAACCTCTCATTTAATAATTCAATCATGTAAAAGCCTCTTTTTGAAAATATCTATATGTAAAATGACCATAAAATACACATTAAAAAGTATAGTATAAAGCAAAAATTCAAAACAAAATATAATTTGTGAAGAATGTTTTTAACTTCTTACTGATAAATAATCAGAGCAAGAATACAGTTATCACTCAAACATCCCCAAGAGAGAGGCATGTTTATTACCTGTCTTCTGCATCTAAGAAATCCTAGAACACATTACCTTAGATGTGCTGGAATAGAAAATGCTCACCGTGTACATAGTTTCCTAAACAGCTGCTTTTATTACTCGATTTATTTGTAAAATTTGCAAATAGTAACTATGGTTTCTGAAGATAGTTTTCCAGAAATGACCTGCAGATACTTTCTCCCTTTCATGTTATCCATGAACAATGAGGAAACTCAGTAATCAACTGAGGGTCATTATACAGTAGGAGATCATGCCTAGATGCTGAGTGTCTGCTTCTCTCCAAGTGAAGATGATATAAAGTAATTTCATATTTGATTCCTAGACCATCAAAAACTCTATCAGAGATTTTAGTCTCCTTCTACCCTGTCAAGAAAAATTATATCTCTAGAACATATCCAAGTTCACAGGCTAAGTTCAGTTTATTTTTCTTTTATAGGTTCTTACTAAAAGCAGTCCATTTTAAACGGTCTTATTCATCAAGGCTGGCCCCCAACAAATACAGATAAATAATGAAGCATTCTAAACTTCTAGAATGTAAAAGATTTATAAGCATGACTGGCATGGATGACATGCAGAAGAGTTCACAGGCCATTTGAATCATAAACTCAAGAGGAAAAATTGGAATCATTTGGCAAAAAGAAGAATGTTAAGTGAGTTTCTGTTTTCTTTCTTCTTGTCCTTTTTGTTTTAAGACTAAGTCTATTTAACACAACACATAATCATCCCATTAGTTATATGATATGGTTAGGGTCATAGATATGCTTCTGATGAAGGAGAACCATTTTCATAAACAAAGCAATTTTTATTTTAACTCTTTTTGAAAGAAACTTTCTCAAAATGTATCACACACTTCTTTCATAATGTGGTATGCTTAAAATGTAATTAAACCTTTTTGGATTATTTAAAGCATCATCCCCCAAAATGCACTCTAGAACACTAGTTCTAGAAGTGGGATGTTAATGGTGTTTAAGGGGAAAAAAGTGTTTTGAGGTCAAATGAATTTAGGAGATGCTAATGTCAACTTAGTTTCTCTTAAAACACTGTATATCTACATTTTAACTGCTAATTGGATGGGAAACCTTAACCCATATGTGAGACTGTACATCGCCCCAGCACTAAGCACTAAGAAATGGAATGTCATTCATTCACTTGCCATCTCAGGGCACTGCTTCTTCACAAGACAGGACAAAGCCAAGAGCTTACACACCCATAATACTGAGCATTTCCTCTTATTTACATTTCTCTCCTGACTTCCAGCTCTCTGTGAACATGTTTTTTTGCTGCTTCTACTTTCTATTGGCAGTATTGTCACTTGTGTTCTCTGTTTGGCAAGGCAGCTACCCTCAGCTAGTTTGTTGGGGTTATTGTATGGACATTTCAAAATCACAGATAGGGTCACTGTTGTTAGAGATGCAGAAATATATGTAATGAGATAAAGGGAGAAGACACCAGAGTATTTTCAGTGGGAGGTGACTTCATTGGCTTTTCCCCTTCTATGTACTCGGATTATAGAAGGAAATGGGGGGGGGATGGCTCAGATGAATTTAGTCACATCTAAAAAAAATTACTTTGTTTTCTAATTGTGAAAAATTCAAACAAAACAGACCATTGGTTAATAACCTTCATTAATAGTAAGTTAGTAGTGATAATTCACATCATTTACTATCAACAGAGGATGTTAGATTCTCTCCAATTATTTAATTCTCTTATAATTATTTCAAATATTGGTATAACTTATGTAACAAATAATTAATAAAAAAGCATGAGTGGAAAACTACTTATTTCTTTATAGTATAAAGACAATAGTGCATATATAGCTAACTCATTTGCATATGATTTTAAATAGTTAAATGCAGGTTTTTAGATGGTAGTAATGGTGATGGTGAAAAATAGAATTCCTAAGACCTGACATTAAATAAAACAAATCTCCACCCCACCCCCCCCACCCCCCAAAAAAGAAGAAAAGATTCCTGGAGTGCTTGAACAACATTTTACCATGCTTCAGTGAACTTTTGAAAGGAGTTCATTGAAATGAAATTTAAAAAGTGCTCATCAGCAAACAGCTCTAACACATTTTTTTTTTAATAAATAAAATTATACTTAGCACTTATATCACAATTTCATTGTCAAGGTACTTTAAAAACATTAATTTTTATAATATGCCTGAGAATTAACAATGATATTTTGCATTGTTTTTAGTCACTCATTTGAAGAATCTAACATAGTCAACTAATTTTAAAAAGGAGAAGAGGGACAAAAACATAAGGAAATCTGGTCAGGCCATTGGAGATAAACTTGATATAACATTTGGATTTGTAATTCCTGATATCTAAATTTGGTTTCCACTACATGGAAGTATTCCTTCATGGAGGTTGTTTGAATTCAAGAGTGAATGGAAACTGGCTCAAACATTGCGACAAAGGGCTAATTTCACTTTAAAGCCACCAGATTTCTATTTCTGCATCTCAATTCTATCTACTTCCTGAACAGTCAAATATGATTATCTCCTCATTATTACACAGTATAATGAAAGGAAGCAATGGCACTGCTAATGGAAGACACAACATAAAAATCACTCATAATGGACTTTAAATGAATTTATTACTCTCTTTGCAGTAAATTAAATTTTTAAAATTGTATGTTTCAAAAGATAATATTGAAATTGTTTTATAATTAATTAATAGTGATGGAAAACTCTTTGGTTAGTGGTAAAAAAAAAATCCATCTAGAGCGTTTTTTCTTAAATTGATATTTAGCTAATAAGAAATTTCTAAATCACTTTAGCCAGGTGTTATCTGTTTAATATGTTAGTACTCAATTTGTGTTAATCCTAAATAACTTTATAAACCAATGTTTTAAAGATCTTGTAAAACAAATAGGTAACTTTCAATGTTTATATACATATATAATATTTTATTTATATGTAAATTATTTTATTTAATCCTCACTGAAAATAATAAATATTGTTCTTACCATTTTATGGATGAATTAATTGAGGCACAGTCATATATTTTACCTATCTAGGATGATTAGGTAGCGAATGGTACAGTCAGGATTCAAACCATACAGTCTGATTTGGGAACCTAAGCTCTTAAGCACTGTTTCAGAGTAAGTCACTTACATGAAACCAAATAGTATAGGAAATCATGAAGACCACAGATGCCAAGGTAGATTGATGGATAATCCAGCACAGAGAAAAGAAAGGCAACCTGGGTGAGTAGAAAGGATGTTCGATTTCCATTCAGAATCCCAGTATGAAGAATGGCTTATACAGTCTATTAGACATGTAGCCTTGTGCATTGTGTCACCTTTTGGGGTCCTATTTACCTTAACTGAGAAAGACTGAATTACAAAGTCTTGAAGGTCCATTGTTAAAAGGTTTTTAACAATGTACATTCTCTTCTGTACCTATTATCATTTGCACCTGGAAAAATTTTGCTGAGGTGAAATAATAGTTATATTACAAAGAATAATTAGCAACATATTCTGAATATTTAGGCTAAATCATTAGTAACATAAGTAGATATGTCTTTTATTTTTCTGTTAGAAGTCCCATGCATGAGTGTGCACACATAAACACAAACATATCCAGACAAATATATACTATACATAACTTCTTCCTGTACTATTTATTATGCTACTTACTCAGGCAGGTATTTCCTAGGTTTAGGGGACTTAATGACAAACAGTACAGTTCTTGCCCTCAAAGAGCTTACAGTTCGATAGAGGGAACATGTGAAAAATAAGCTAATTGGAGATAAAGAGTGAGTGGAAGCTAATGATATATTAGTGAGACTTGTCAGGAAAGGACTAGATGACAAGAATAAGGAAACAATGAACCAGGAGAACATGCCAAGGAAAGAAAACAGCTAATGGGAAAAGCTTGAGCTGGGAATCAGCTTGGATAGGCCAAGAGACAGCAAGGTCAGTGTGACACAGCAAGAGGAGAATGGTACATAATCAGACCAGGGGTGACGTGAGCCTCCAGGGGCCACTGAGGAATCAGGGAGGGCCTGAGAGGCCTTTGCTTTTGTTGGGGTTATTTCTCCAATGTAAGTGGAAGCCATGGGAAGGTGATAAGCTACCTATGCTCACTATGCACAATATGAATTAGTATTAGAAATGTAATTTTCTTCTTAACCTTCAAGAAATTAAGACAAATCTCGTTAAGACCTCTCAATTTCCAAGGGATTCCTTTGGATGACCTAATGTTATGTGCTAATCTAAATATACCTTAGAATTATGTGAACAACAAAGCAATCGGTCAGTCATATTTCCTCTACCAGGCCTCAGGGAAATCTAAGACCTTCGAGAATTTAATAAATAATTCTTCTTTTTGGAACTCCATGTTAATAATATTTAAGAATATTTTCTGCTTGTTATTTTACTTTTTAATATTTAGTTTATACCTTTTTCAGAGACACAACATAAATATCAATGTTTCTGAATAGAATTTTACTGATTTTAAGGGGAATAACAAAGATTTTTTTGAGTTAAGTATTTGTCTCTTTTGAATATTTTTATTTAATATTTTGATTTTTATTGAGTTTCTGTGGGATTATGAAATTTTAAATGTTGACAGGATTTAACCTCTCCCTTCCTGTATGATACAAATTCTTTATTATTCACTAAAGATACAACCAAGGCAAGTTTACAAAAAATTTTAATTAAATCGTTAATGTTTTATTTTATATAGTTGTATATTACTCCATTAAGATTCCAACACCCTTTTAAAATACTGACAGAATAAATTCCTTAGTCTTCTATCATGAAGATGGTTATCAAAATAGTACATCTCCACATAGTAGTCTCCTCTTATCTGTGGGGGATACATTCTAAGTCTCAGTGGATCTCTGAAACTAAGGATAGTACCAAATCCTATATATACAATGTTTTTTCTTATATACATAACTATGATAAAGTTTAATTTATAAATTAGGCACAGTAAGAGATTAAGAACAGCTAACAAAATAGAACAATTGCAACACCATACTATAATAAAAGTTATGTGAAGGTGGTATCTCTCCAGTAATTTTTATATTTTCCAGTTCAAACTTATTCCTGAAGTCAGTGTAACCATCCTTTACTCACAATAAATGGCTCAGTGCCACTCTTTTCAGGGGACCCCTTGCTGACATCTTCACATAGGCTGATGCTTCAGACACAACAGGTTGCCCTCAATCGGAACAAGTTTTCTGTTTGAGTCTTCAACCCACAAATTTAATGCCTTTCCATCTTAACTAAGCACTTATCACCCACTGTGGCCCTAAGTTTTGCAGTTTGAGATGCAACAGCAAAACTGGTATGAACTTTTTCTTTCTTCTTCAAAATTTCACAGATAGAAGACTCATTCACACCATAAATCTTAGCAAACTCAGCTTATGATATTTTTTTTTCTTCCTTATAAATTGAGAACTTTAACCATTTCACTTGAAGTAGGCACTTTACAGCTTCTCTTTGACAAATCCAGATTGCCAGCATTACTACTCTGTGTTTTAGGGCCATTACTGAGTAAACTAAGGGCTACTTGAACATAAGCACTATGATACTGCCCAGTCAATCTGATCTAATAACCCAGACAGCGACTCTGAGACTAAGGGGTGGGGAACGCATACAGGGTAGATATGCTGGACAAAGGGATGATTCAGGACCAGGGAGGGATGGAGCAGGGCAGTGCTAGATTTCATCATGCTACTCAGAATAATTGGTAATTTAAAACTTATGAAAGGTTTATTTCTGGAATTTTCCATTTATATTTTTGGACCACGGTTGACCATGGGGAACTGAAGCCTAGAAAAGCTAAACCACAGATGGGCGGGAGGGGAACTACTGTATACTGATAGTCTACTGAAAGTTTGAGAGCAAAAAAACTTTCTTCACATATTATACTGAAAATGTACAGATGAGCAAGAGAACTGGGTTGCTTTTGTTAACATGGGGTTCTACAGTGAAAACAGCAATAGTTAGATAGAAACCTGCTTCTCCTTAGCCTTGTCTTCCTTTATTCACTATAGAATCTTGGTAACTTCACTGGCCTCAGTAATCCCATTTATAAAATGGGGATACTTGCTTCCCTGACAATAGGCAGCCAGAACAAATTGCCTTGTGAAGTCCTTGAAGAACCTGTACAGTTAGCTGAAGGAACATTAAATGTACCATAGATTGAAGGAGAATAACTGGTGAAAGGAGCACTGGATTAGCACTGGAGTGGTGGATTAATAATTCTTTCGTCCATCAACTACTGGGACTCAGAGCCTCTGGTCCAGCTCTGACATTCATGTGTTTTAAAGGGATCACCACAATGCAAATCCAAGATAATGTTTTTATTAAAAAATTAACTGAAACATTATATTGAAGGAATCTTCAATTATATTTAGAAATGTACCGAGAGGTGTATAAATATCCATTCTTGGTAGATTTATTCTGCTGGAACCTTCAGTGCAGGGTTTAATATCTTTGGAGGTAACTAAACTGACAGCTGTGGAGGCAGAGCCTTGGGTGCCTCATTCCGGAAGGGAAGGAGAGAGCAAATCCAATTAAAAAATGACAAAGCTGTCACCTTACTTGACTTATTTTCATTACTAGTTGTCTTCTGATTTTCTATTTTTGCAAAGGAGAGACTTTAAAGTTCATATATCAAATATATATCAAATTTCAGGGAATGCTTTGCAAACGAAATTGCCAAGGTTTATTTTTTCCCTCCTTCCTTGTAAGTACATATCATTTTTATTCTTAATTTTTCTGCTTAATTCATCTGCTCCCCCCCCCCCTTTTCTTAGGTACATTGATTATAAGGATGAATATTTCTTTTTTCTTTTAGGCAAATGACAGTGATAATGGGAGAGGGGTGCAGTTTAAGTTTATGTTCCACTCCATCTTAAATGAGATAGGGCTTTTCTCTGCCAACCTAGGATAGCCACAGCCAGATGTATTTTTGTTTTTCTTTTTTAAATATTAGTCTGTGATAGACCCAGGACATCAAGTACAATAACTTCTCACTTAACATAGTTTACAGGTTCTTAGAAACTCCGACTTGAAGTGAAACAAAGTACAACAAAACCAATTTTTCCAGAGGCTAATTTATACAAACAAGAGTTAAATTCCTAAGGCAAATTTCTAGTCACAAAATCATCACCAGACTTTTAAATAAAGACCCAAATGCTTCTAGCATTAACACCGAAATAAATGTGACCTGGATATAAGAAAGATTTAAGAAAGATTAATAAAAACAAGTCGTATAATGATTTTCCAATGTATTTATTCCAGTTCAGGGTCATGGGTGGCAGGAGTCAATCTAGGATAGACAGGACACCCTTCCATCACAGGGCACACAGATGTTCACACATACAACACTCACTCAGACTGGGACGATGGGACACGCCAGTTCACCTCGGGCACAGATCTTTGGAATGTGGGAGGAAACTAGAATACCCAGAAAAAAACCACTGACATGGGGAGAATATGTAAACTCCACGCAGACATGCCACCAACCCAGGAATCATTTTTTTTTTCTCATCAACATTATAAGGAAATGATATTGCAGTAAAGACATTATTTGAGGACCTGCTATGCACAAATTCAGTAAGATGATGAGCTTAGTAATGTTTTTTATACAATCTAATCAAGCAATCAATCTGTAAATATTATTTGTTTGGCCATAATATATCTAATACAAAAGGAAGCACTTCAGAGAACAAGGTGGAAGTTCTTGACAATTTTGTTGCTAAGATAAGCCTAAGATTATTATGCACATAGAGTATGTAGTAAAGCAATAAATGCATTTTCTGAGCAATCTGAGTTAGAGAAATCAAGACCAATGGAGTGATTTAGACACATTCATGAGAAAGGAAGAAATAATTCCTAAATTACTTAGTGTAGGACTGATGTTCACTGCTGGAGTGGAGAGGGCAAGACTGGATATGAATTCGTGTTATTATTAAGATAGCACCACCAGCAGTTACTTATCAAGTTTTTGGAAGATTGCAAAAAAAAAGCAATGAAGTGATTTCTTTTAAAGTAGATTTTATAAAGTATCTAAGATGAAGGACAGATACATTTCTTCTCAAGAGAGTGCCTAAAAGAGGCCCTCATTCAGAGCCTGTTTTTTTTTTCCCCTTACATAGTACCCAGTAAAATATTCAGAACATCAAGTATAATACTTAAAATAATCAATAATTTAACAAGTTATTTAGTCTGGTTTACAATGATACAATAGATAAAAATGGGTAAATACAAGGGGTAGAGTACAGCAAGATGTAGCAAGAGGAATAACTGAAAGCAAGTTATAAAGATAGAAGAAAAGAATCTAAAAACAGAAGATGAGAATCCAAAAATAGATGTCGGAATCCATTTACGGAAAAATAGCACCCTGTATAATGATACACTTAGTATATTAATATAAATTCTTATATACAGTGATTACTCAATACTCAATAAGATATAATCAAAATGATGACTATTGAAGAAAATTTTACATAATGTTTAATATTTTGTCAGAATATAGCTAGAATTATTCAATTAAAAAATCAATATGACATGTCTTTAGTTATATTTTTTTTAAAAAGCACTCTAAGAAATAGTTCCAAACATGTTCCATATGACCTAGCAATCCACTTTTAGGTATTTACTCAAGAGATTTGAAATTATGTTCAGACAAAAACCTGTACACAAATGCTTGTAGCAGTTTAAATCACAGTTGCTGAAAACTGTAGGCAAACTTCAATAAAAAAAACAAATCATGGTAGATCCATACAATGGAATATTACTTAGAAATGAAAGGAATTAACTATTGACACACTCAAAACCTGGCTGAATCTCAAATCACCTTGCTAAATGAAAAAAATAGAGAAGGAAGCTATATACTATATTATTATAGTCTGGAAGAGATAAAACTATAGGGATAGGAAATAGCTAACTATTGCCAGAAACCGGGAGTAAGAGAAGAGATAGATAGTGGTCATAAAGGCATATTTTAGAGGTGAGGGAAATGTTCAATGGCATTCAACCTGAAAGTAGCAGATCCAGGATTTAAATTTAGGCTTGCTTAATTCTAGATTCACTGACAATAACAAATGTTCTATATCTTAATTGTGTTGGCTATACAACTGTGGTGGTTGCATAACTGAATGTGTTCATCAAACCTCTTAGAAATGTAAACTAAAAGGGTTGATTTTGACCCTATGTAAATTATGCCACAATTTAAAAAAAAATAGCTCACTTTCTGTGATTGTCTGGTTTGTAAGTGGTGGAACATTAAATATGTCTGTTGACTGGTTATGATTAGGGTGCCACCGTTATATCTTGGCTGTCCATTCTCCAGTTTTATTTCCCCATCATTTTCCATGTACAGTTCAGTAGATTGGGAAAAGCTTATCATGACCATTACCATCTGTGCTTATTATTTCTGTTTGACCCAATCAAGAATTAAGTCTATACAAAATTATTTCTTAAATATATACATAATATCTTGAACCATGGAATCAAGAGAAAAGAGTTCCTCTCTAACACATTAAAAATTGATTTTATCTGGAATCAGTTAGACTCAAATCTAAGTTTTTCCAGTTATAACTGAATAGTTGAATATTGGATAGATGGATACAGATAGTTTTATAAAATTCTATATCCAACTACTATGCTAGATTTATAAAAAGATGAAGATCTAAACTAAACTCTAGTGAGATACAAAGGCCAAAAATAATAATAGCTACTATTTATTGAGCACTTACTATGAGTCCCATTTTGCCAAGCTATTTACATGTTTGAAGGTTGAAAACTTTCCTATGAGGTAGGTAACCTAATTTAAAGATGAGGAAACTTATACCTGCAAATTTAGCAACTCTCCCAATGGCACACAGCAAAAGTGGTACATCTAAGAATAAACTCAGGTCTGCTTAATTTTAGATTAATTGAGACATGATAGAAAATGGAAAAGTCTAAAACAAGGCAAACTGTGAACAACATTATAATAGAAGAAGAGGAATCTGCAGGAAAGGGGTCTTCTTCAAAGAAGAAGGGGCTTAGAGATGGCCCCACAGGATGGACACAACTTTGATAGATTAAAGTGAGAAGAAAGAATCTGACAGTAGAGGAAACAATCACATCTTTGTTAATGCTTTTCTAGCTAATGTCCATTTGGGCGTGTGATTCCTCCTACAGTTGGGTTCTTCTCTAACAGAAAAGGGAGATCTAAGATTACTAGAAAGAACACTGAAATAGAGCCCCACATGCAAAACTTGAAAAATCTCACCACCCAAGATAAATTATGTAATCTGCTTTGTTCCCTAATCTGTGAAAAAGTTTCAGTAACAATATGATCTACTCCGTCTACCTGTTGAGATTGTTGCAAGGTTCAAATTAAATATTGTTTCTTATGTATATATTCATATATATGAAACAAATTTCAAATTCTAATGATGGCACATAATAAAGAAATTTAAGGAAAGACTCTTAAAAATGCCTGTGTTTTTGTGGCTTGGCTTTACCAATTCAAGTACAAAGAGTAGCTCTGACTCGGTGTGGAGCTGCGAGAAAATGGTAGCAATGGATGTAACACATTACAAGTGTTCATAATGTTCAGTAGTGTGAGAAAGTGTGAAGCAATGGCATTTTCTATGGATTTTCCTTTGATAAATTAAATTACAGCTACAATAATGCCTGCAGATTTTTAACACAGGTATGATAATGTAATAACACATGGGAAATAGATTTTTATACAGAAAAGTTGTAAGCAACAGACACACTTTTGAGATAAACATTTTATCATTTTATGATTTACGTTATTTCAAAAGAAAAGAAAAAGACATTTTAAATATTGGCAATTAGTTCTAGACTTGGCAAGACCCATGCCAGTAATTATATCTAGTAACAAAAGAAAGGAACGCTGTTATTTGGCTCACCTCTAAATTAAAAACAATTAAGACCCCAGCTTGAGGAAGTCTTTTCCTCTGGAATTCTGTTTATTAACATTCTAGGTACTCAAAAGCAAAGAGAAGACCAATGCTCTGTCACTAACACCAGAATTCCAGGCCTTTTATGAAATCATCCCTTAAACTGTTTACACAGCTATCTTGGTTATTGTGCCTAGAATTAAATAAAGTAATGCTTTTTTTTTTCATTCAAAATAATTCTTGAATTCTTATTAATTACCAGGAACTGGATTGGGTAGGGCCAACAGTGACCAAGACAACCATCTTAGCCCTCATAAACTTGTAAGCTCCAAAAAACTAATGTAGTATAAAGAATACATGTAAAAGTATGTAAAATTTTGCTTAGGAAATACTATTCCATAAAATTGTAGTGATGAAACTTAATGGCATTTACTAATATTAATTCCATACCATAGGAAGACTATATGTGTGTCATAAAAATACGAGAAATTTATAATTCAAACAGTCTCTAACAGGGTGTTTGCAGCATTTAGAATTCTCCGTAAGTCTTAATCTGAAAGTCATGTTACTTTGATCCTGTCTGTGGAGACTGAATCGAATGACACATCTAAATAAACGGATCTACAGAGACCTTATTCAAAATGGCAGGCGTTGCTGATTTAAATGAGGCTTGAAATCCACCATAGCAACTTGAAACGTTTCCTACTCACAGTTGAGTAAAGTGATGTTCATTTCCAGGAAAGAAACATTAACAGAAACATGTAAGAGAATGTAGGCTGTTATTTCTGAGAAGCGACGAAAGTAAGAAAGAAAGAAAGAAAGAAAGAAAGAAAGAAAGAAAGAAAGAAAGAAAGAAAGACCGACCTCACCAATTGTATCCCATCTCCAAATGCTTCAAAATGTAAAATCTAGATTTATTAATCATCAGGCAATAATGACACAGTAATGTCACTAATGTATACTATTGGTAAAGAAATTCAAAATTCTTTATATTATAAAAATGCATCAAGGAAATACAGACAGGACTCAACATTTGCTAAATTTCAATAACGTATAGTCTTTTATTATTAAGAAAAAAACAATACCTTACCACTTTTGTCTGAAATAAGATGGATGGCAACTAATAAAATACTTATAAAAAGGATACTGTATTTATTTCTCATCTTAGTCAATCCAGACAATAACTACATTTTTCAAGAAATAATTCAACAAACATCTCTAGTGCTATATAAACACTGTCATATACTGAGATAAATGTTAAATTATAAATATAACTATTTCAGAAGCTATATTTATATTTCATCTTCTATGTCCTAAACAATTAAAAATTCTGACAGAGAAATTCTGTTTGCCAAATCAATGTGAAAATTATAGCTCTTGAAACATTATTTGAAGTTGTAAATCAGAAAAAAATACGTTGGGGGAAAATAAGAAAAAACAACCCCACAATTTGGAGACAATTATTTTAGGCAATTATTTGTGATTCCTTAGCTTTAGCACATCAGTTAAAACAAAGTGGTAATAAATATGGTGCATGATTTTATAATTGTCAGTTCTAAAACTTTGCTTTAATGCTGGATATACTTTGTTTCCATACATAATTTTTCACACTGAAGTCTTTTTCCCCTCTAAACCTCTAAACCTCTAATAAGAAGTACTGGTTAACACAAAATGAATGTGCTGTAATACTTTCTTTGAAACCCTGCAGTCGACCCTTTGCATATAACTTTCTAATAGAAAAAAAAATCCCACATACTTCATTTTCCCTAAAGAGCAGCATGAGATTTCCAATCCTTTGCTTGAACACATAAAATATTAAGAGCCAATTTTCAGCTGCACCTCTGTCACTTCCATTATCATTCTACACGTCCAGAGGTGATAATGGACTCTGTAAATTGCAGTCTTTCTCCATCCCGGACCACTGAGGATTTCACCAGGGGACAGTTCCACACAAAGGGTGGCCCAGATGTATGTTAATGGCACTGAGCAGCAAGCAGCAGACACCCCCATGCAAGATAATGTGATGTGTTACCCAGAGGAAAGACAAAATGAGCAGAAAACAATTTCCTTAGGAATTCAGTAAAATCAACAACAACTTATTCTTGCCCACAAATCAAATGTGTAGCACTGTCTTCACAGAACCTTGAAAGCAGAAAATTAAAACACACTGCTAATGCCCCACCTGTGAAGGAATTGTCTGTCGAAGCCAACGAGAATGAGGGTTCATAGACACGGATATTTAAAGAATTATAGAAAAGGCTGTTATTTCCCACTGACTTTTTTTCAGACAGATCTGCCAGCATTAGCAGAAGTATCTTCAAATATGAATTGAAAAACAGGGTAAGGTAAAGGAAAACCTTTATTTTTCCACCATTGAATTGATATCCACTTCTAAATGTGGTGGGCAATTTGTCTATTAGAAGCAAGCTGTCTTGTAGGAAACTGAATGGGGTTGACACTGAGCTTTTAAATAATCACGTTTCCCACTATCCTATGCAAAGTAAAAATCATATTTTAGGAAAAATATACAGGAGGAAGTGATTCAAATCTAGGTTTTTTCCCTTTGCCATAAACACTGTTTTCCCATAAACTCTGTGTCTCACTCTAGTACTGGGTAAGTGTTCCTTGACAGAACCCAGCTGACAGAGTATTGATGCTTTGGGCAAGGGGGTGGGTGGGGCTGAGGTGGGTGATGGCAAGAGGAAAGAATGCCAAGAGAAAGAAAAGAGACAGAACAAAATCAGATTGCATTGCCCAGATAATTAAGTGTAGCTCTTTTAGATATTAGAACATGACATATATGTTGGATAATTATTGCTTATATGCTAATAAAGCTAAATGTTTGATAAACCAAAGTAAGGTCAATTTTATTTCTATAAATACATTTTGGGGCATATTCTATTTTTTCAAGGAAACTTCAGGGAAGCCAGAGTTCAAAAACAAATTAACAACACGCACGCGTGACACACACACACACACACACACACACACACACACACACACACACACACACAATGAAGAAAGAAGAGAAAATTTAGGTCAAAATGTTATCAGTGAGCTCTACCTATTCTCTCCTCCCACTCCCTACAGTAAATGGCAAGCAAAGAGACTTATAAAGGCACTGTGCTAAGTACTCAGGCTAAAGTGAAAAAAGACCCCCAGTTACTCCAGTCTTGAAGAGAAAAACAGACCAGTAAGCAAATCATTACAATAAGGTGTGGTATTTGATATGGGCGAGATATCAGAAGGCTTCTTTGGATGACGCTTCACCATCTTTTCAGTTTTCAGGACCTTTCTTGGGACTTTACATCCTTCTCCTCCATATCTTTTTCCTCGAGAAAAACAAGTTATAAAATCAATGCATAAACAGAATTTTACATGTGCGCATATTTACCATTCAAACCACTGAAATCCAGAATAGGAAAATCCGCAGACACAGGAAGCCTATCAGTGGTTGTCAGGGGTAGAAAGGAGAGAGGAATGGAAAGTGATTAAGTGTATTAAGTGTTCTTCTGGGGTGATGAAAAAGTTTCAAAACTAAACAGACGCATTGTGAATGCACTAAATGCCACTGAATTGTACAGTTTAAAATGGTTAATTGTATGCTGTGTGACCTTCACCTCAATTTTTTTTTAAAAAAAGCTATCGAAATACTTTAGTTAAATTTTGCATCACTGTTTGAAATTGTCATTGTTAAATATCACAAAAATTTACAGGATAAATCAGTCTCTTCTGTTTTTCTGTTACGTACTCTATATGCAGAAAATTGTGTGACTCTAAAAAAAACCCAGAAACTTTTGATGTAATTGGATAACTAGAGCAAAGTTAGTACCTTTGAGATACTTTTTAAAGTTCATAAGATTGTAATAGTACAGTAGCATAACAGGAGGTACTATGATTACATATGCCAGTCTTCTCAAAAATGTTCTTTTCTATGAATTTTTAATGATACAAGTAGTTTTTCAAGGTCATTGAGAGAGCAAGCAGTTACTCAGACATTAAATTTGTTCACAGTTTCTTGGCAGCTTTGCAAGGAAACAAGCAAGTGGGATTTGCAGAGGAGAGGAAATGATATACTACTGAAGAAGAGATGAATTAAAAGTCCTATATAATTAGCTGCA
This sequence comes from Eonycteris spelaea, assembly GCA_003508835.1. NCBI lineage: Eukaryota > Metazoa > Chordata > Mammalia > Chiroptera > Pteropodidae > Eonycteris > Eonycteris spelaea. The sequence continues at coordinate 3,993,041 of PUFA01000074.1, read as the reverse complement.
GGTATAATTGATTCACTTTTTAACCTGGCAGAAAATATCTAGGTGTTCTTGAACATAGAATTAATCATTTTCTGGTTGCATTTGAGGTTAATAACACATACATATATTTTTAAAGAGTCTACATCTATAAAAGGCATTTTCTAATAATTTGAATATATCAGCATCCTAATATCTGCTGAACATTTTTAATTTAATAATTAAGTCTATAAAAGAAGTATTAATAAATATACATAGCCCAGAATAAGGTATTCCTCAAAAACTTGAAATTAATAAGAAATTATATTGTCTTCTTAATGTTAAAGTATAAAATGAAAACATAGTGGAACAAGAAAGGGGTGTGCAAAACATAGAAGCGTATTAAAAATAGAGATTGAGATGCAGAGGACCAGTAATCATCCACAGATCACATCAAGAGGGGAGTCACAGAGGTCAATATTCAAAGTATCTTTCTAACAGTGTTCGGTAGAGTATGAACTCTGGGCAATAAATTTCAAGAATTTCTTCCAATTGGCAATGTCACATCTAAGCTAGAGATTGATGGAGGGGCTTGTATTGTACCCTTTCCATTAGCAAAACCTACTCGGCTGCATTTGGTGTCCAACTGTTATGGCCCAAAGCCATATGATTTATCTAATTCTCCTTGCCTTGATTCCAAACAATCTTAGTTAATTCTTCCATGCATAGAGAAAATACTCTTGCCATATAGACCTTGATATTCTTGTCCTCGAGATATTAGTTCTTACTGTACATGAATAACTTGTCATTCTATATGACTTGACTCCCCATGTATCTAGACTATGAGGAGAGAACGCACCACCATGGTCCATGCGAGTGTTTCACTCCATGTAACCGTTATGTTTTTTCATTTCAAATTGGAATTTTGGGTTGATACTTCAGTATACCTCTGAGAAAAGGTTAAATAATCCACTAGTGTCTGAAACCACGAGTATGACGTACAGGCCCTAGATGCTAGTTTATTTGCTAAGCAATAACTACTATCCCACGAAGCTTGAGTGTGACAGTTGAGGGCTTTGTTCCAGGTGAACCACACACAGCCCTCTACATTGCTAAAACACTGAATGTCGAAGTACCCCTTCCCTCAAACTTTAATTGTTGAATGCGTGACAGTAATGATTATAAAAGGCAATGAAACATTAATTCAAATATAATATTAATAAATGGAGCAGACTAAGAGGCTAACGTCACATAAGAAGAGAAAATGTGTTCAAGTAAAGTAAAATTAGAGGGTAAGTTAATTTTACATTTAAATCCTTCAGGTGCAAAGAAGGTATACAAATAGGGTAACAGGACGCAGAAAAGTCAGTTGTAGGGGTAAAGAAGTTATCAAGTTGAAGGAACTTAACCACAGCAATAGCAGATACAGAATAACTTGCTTCGGTAAACTCAGCTGTCATAAGTCTATACATTGTCGCTGACCATATCGATAGAACTTAATCTTAAATTTTGGATGCAAGAGATTAATTTTTTCTGGTGTTCAATATAAATCTTGAAAATGAAGTGAATCGCTTCAGATATCAGATATTGCCTGATTAAAAAAAAAAAAATCTTGGCGCCAAGTTACACTAAAGAAATTACAAAAATTTAAGGACATTTCCAAAATTTGGACATTGAAAATTTCAGGTAAGTTGAAGAAGGTGAAGTTATGTAACTACATATAAAGAGGAAGGTTTCCTTTCTAAAAATATATAATTAAATATTCTGTCATATTAAATAGGCATAGCACATTCATTGATAAGAGATTAATTTGTTTAGAAAATCAAAAGCAAATGAGAGTATTTTCTAAGTCCAAACATACCAAAAAAACCAAAAAATTTAATATAAGTAATGTAGCAATAAAATATTCATTTCTAACTTCAATGTTCCCAGAAAATACTATGCATTTTATATACTTATTACTCTTGAATGAATTATCAGTACATGTCATTAAAAAATGCCTTCACCTACATGTTTACACATACATTTAAAAAATAATCTAAGTCACACATTTCAATACTGTTTTTTGAGTTCATTCGACTTGAATTCAGAAGCATTAATAATACATTCATTTTCTATTATTTTCTTTTTTTAGACCTTTTATGTACACTGATTATAAACAATTTTTTAAAGTACAGAAGGGAACTATTTTCCATATAAATTACAGATTTGTGATGCACTCTTTAAAAATGTGTTTCTTGAAATAAACTAACAAGCAAACACAATGAGTGCCTTCCCTTGTCCTCTTTATCTATCTGCCAGATTCTACTGTCAAAGAATTGTGGTGACCATATTAAATACTCTTACCATCTTAGTCACTTTTCATTTGTCTGGAAAAGGCACAAAACATGATACTCAAAGGAACAAACACTTCTGCACTTCACATTTCTTATTTGTGCATTTAATGCTGTTAATAATTCAGCAGATGTAGTAGTAGGATCAAACTGAAATTTTTATCTACTCGATTCTGAAGACTGAGATTGACAGAGAGATAAAGAGCGAGAGAAAGAGAGAGAAAATAAGAAAGAGAAAGCGGGATCGAGATTCACTTTTAAGAAGTGACAGCAAGAAATTGGTACATTACTCCTACAACCACAGGAACTACAGGAACTAAATTCTGCCAACAACCTAAGATCTTAGACGAGAACTTGAGCCCAGGATGGGATTGCACCACAAGCTGACACTCTGATTTCAGCCTGAGGAGACTCTGAGAGGGGAAACCTGCTAACCCATCCCCAGAGTTGTGTTCTACAAAATTCAGAAATATATAGCTTTCTTTGTGGTGCTAACCTAGAAAATCTATCCTTAGAAGTGAGTCCAAAATCTCCAGTCTAAGATCATTTGTTTGCTTCATAAACCACAGGAGAAAAAATAATAACATATAATTATTATATGACATGTGGTGTCTAAGAATATTTAGTTATTATGAATATATTTTCATGTTTTCATCGACATTTCCATAATGTTTTTGTTTCTGCTTAAATATGTGGGGCATGTGGGTCTGCATGATATCCTCACTTATAATTTTTTTATTACTTTGTTTCAATGCAACTTACAAGGAAATGAGGCTCCAAACTGTCCATAATTATTCTGGGGCCAAATATTTTTATAGGTTTAGGAATTTCAAATTAACAAAAAATGGAACCTAAGGTAAAAAAAAAGAACAGGCTTCCTGATAATAGTACATTTTTAAATGTTACAGTAATATTTAAATATTATAATATTTATTACATTAAATGTTACATTTTTTACCTCTGTTTTGGCCAGAAAATAGGGGTAAAAGATACAAAGATGGTTTAGAGGATGTCTATATCACATCTTTCTACTGACAGCATTTTTGCTGAATATGATTTTCAGTCAGGTGAAAATACACTGTTTCCTTTACAGATCTGTTTCTTTCACAGTTTTAGTTTGCCTTCTCTATTTCTTCCTTGTTCTAAAATTACAAAATTTGTCTCTCATGTTTTCCCTCATAACCTCAAAATAAAAAAGCACCTTAGCAGAGCTAACTGAAGAACACACGGGTCTTCAGTGAGATCTCTTCTAAGGCCTTTCAAAATTAACATTCTCATTTTTTTTTTCAGGTTAGATGGATTATAAAAATATCTTCTCTGTCGCACTGGTAATTGATACTTACAAAATTCTAGTTTGAATGAATAAGTAAATAATAGTAATCAAGTTGTATCGAGTACTTACTATAGCTTTATACATGTTAACTACCTTAATACTCATAATGATTCAATGGTAAGTGTTATTACTTAGTAGAATACTGAAGTTTTCAGTGCCCCCAAATATAAATGGTATGGCAGGAATTTATAACCATTAGTTAACTTTTATCCAAAGCTTTATTTACTAATATGTAGATGAAGAATTCATTCTAAATTACAATTTCCTTTGGCTTGCTCTAAAACGATTTCTACTTCTCTTATCTTGCAATTTCAGAAAAGCTATGTAGACCTCCCTAGCACCTTTTCATTTATACCCCAGCTAACCTCATAGGAATTTGGCCTGGGTTATTTTCTCACTACATCAATTTTATGAAAATAAATAAAATTAAAAGAAACCCTGTCTCATTTGAAAAATTGCTTTGATTAGATGCAGAAGTACTACAATGATTCAGTATTTTTCCTGTCCCTTCCAACTCTTGAATTTCCGTTCATATCCCTAGTCCTTTCCTATATTTAATGTAGTAAAATACACCTGGAATTCAATGAAGTACTTTCATATGACATTGTCATTATTACTTCTGTTCTTTCCTCTAAGAAATGGCTTTGGACTGTAACAGAATATTTAAAAGAAAAAGAAAAATGTACAAAGTCATTCAGTAGATTGACATTGTGTCACTTGGTAATCAGTGTATTAAAAGTCCCTAAAGGCCCATTAAGGTATCAGACTATACTGGCTCCAGATCTGCCATTGTCTATTTTGGTTCAATAGTGATTATACACATGTAATTGATTGAGAATATATCAGACCCATAAGTTACACTGTAAATGTACAAAATAAATGTACACAAATAGACTATAATTACAACCCAGTTCAATAAAATCGATTCGATAAACTTTTTTATAAGCTATAAATATTATAACAACCTAGTGAATGACTCCACAGTTTTATCAAGAAAAAGAGAATTGGAGGCAGAGCAGTTAATGTGGGCTCTAAGTCCTTTGGAAGTAAATGGGGGACTTGCATGTCACATTAACTCATATTACCTGTAAAGATGCAAAGATGGTAGACCACGTGATCCCAGAAGAGCTTACAAAAAAAAAAAAAAAAAAAAACAAGAAGAAAAGAAAAAAAAAAAAAAGAAACTCTCCTAAAAGACTCTTGATGTAAAATAATTATTTATTGCAATAAAGTGTGGTGAACATATTCACTCCTTGTAAGAACACTGTTCTCAACTTTGTGTACAATTAACATGTTTAGAAATGTTTTCCTAAGTAATTTTCAATAACTTTCTACATATTTATTACATACTCATGGATTAGGAATTTATATAAACTATAATTCATAACATTAAGTAATTAACTAATATTACAACTGAAGTTATTTTTCATAATAGTCAATGAGTCAAAATATACCTGCAGGTACTAAATTTGTTTCTTATGAAAATGAAGTTTTCTTTGTAGCAAATTAAAAGAAAAGTACTTTTTAAAAAAGGTAATAGTAACAAGTTACCAGAAAGCCGCCTATCAGGGAGGTCTGTGGGTAATTACACCTTACAGGCTTGCTTCTGACAATGTGGATACCAAAAATCAAACTTTTTTTTTGGTGAAGTATAAAGTGTGTTTTTTTATGTTTTCTTATGATGAACTTGTTTTTTGAAGCATTCTATTCACTCATATATATGTAAATACACAAATTTTAAATTTAGAATAATTATGATTATTTTATATATTATACATCTATATAATATATAAGTGTGTATTTATAAACATAAAATATAAATCTTTATGTATTAATATTTAATAACATTATAATAACTTTTCTCTATAGAATAACAGTTTGCATTGTGTTTATTTCTCTTTGGATAACTCAGTGTCAACTATATATAGATTTTATTTATAGCTACACAATCCCTTTCACCAAATAATGTAACATAACGATAGAAGAGATATCCCATCATAATCATAGGTCCACCCACCCTCAATGGGAGAGGACTATGTACACCAGGGAGCTGTAGTATTGTGGATTATCTTATAGTTCTGCCTGCCACACATGTAGATAAGAGATGCTGATTATTTACAAAAATCACAAATGGCGTAATATTGTCTACAATATGCAGCATGTGACTGTCTACAATATGCAGATATGTTTTCACATTTCAGTGTGTTACATTCTGAAAAACTACATTTCATTATTATATAAAATATCCATACATTTAATTTTAAGTTATTGACACCAAAAACTATTCTACATAGTTAAGTACTCTGCTCATATAAACAGGTCATCAGTTCTTTCAGAAAGACTTGAGGCAAAAAGTCTCTTCCTCTAAGGATAGTGTAAGGCACAAAATTTATAATAACTCACATACTGTTAGACTGATTCTTTCCATAAAGTTAAGATGTGATACAGTCCTTTTTCAAATATGGAGCAGAAGGCAGTGATGAGTTACATGATGTCAGAAGAAAGAAATCAGAAAGAGAAATTATTGCTCTCTTTTTGACTAAATACTGTGTTATGAACACATTCTAATCAAATGTAGATATACAAATATTATCCTAAGTAAATTATAAATTATTGTTAGCTCATTCAAAATACAATTAAAATCCAAAAGAGAATCAAGTATGCACTTTAATCTAAATACCATTTCAGTTTTATTTTAGGAACATTATATCAAGGTGACAAACAGGATTAACAGTAGTGTTAAAATGATACATTTTCTGGTCAGTTAAGTTGTTTTCTGTCACATTATCCTTAGTTTTTTTTCTATTAAAAGAAAATAACTTTAATTGGGTCTTTATTGGGCAAGTCCCCTTTCAATATGCTGATGCGCAGCTAAAGCTGGTGTTTTTCCAGTCTCTTGTCTGATCCAGTGCCTGCCACAAAGGACAAGTCAATCAGAGTCAATGCAGAGTGATAATATTGATGATGCTTATAATGCTGCTGGTAAAATCGGACCGCTTTCCCAGCTAACACAAGAAATCCTTTCATATGTGGAAATTTGGTCAAATAAGAGGAAACATTTCTTTGCTTCTTTTGATTTTCTCATTTTTATCTTGTGGTGATATCATTGGCAATTGGAAATTTTATTGACTTTTTAATTGTTTACTGATTCCCACAATCCTCCCCTCAATGAACTTGATAGAGCATTGGGGTTTTTTAGGTGAAGAGACAGAGAGAAAATGATATGCCATGATACCGTAAAATATAACCACATTCAAAAATAGCTGTTGCTGCTTTTTAACTATTACTGAATGAGAAAAATATTCTCTTGATGCTTCTCTCCCTCCCTCTCTATAAATACCTTATGTTTGACATATGTATGTTTATACAGATTATACCTAAGTGGATATGCAGTAAATAGTTATACATTTAGAAAACAAAAATGGAACATACAAACCAGTCACAGGATAATGGCAAAATGTACATTATGGATTTATTTATAAATTCAAGTAATATTTATTGAATGATAAATATTTTGCAGGTACTATGTTAGGCATTAGGAACAAAATCATAAACAAGACCCATTCTCTGCCCATAAAGGTCCTTATCAGAGTAAATACATTCTTGTGGAGAATATAGTCAAGTTAAACTTGAATATAAACGTGAAATCCTCAGGAATAATTCCTAGTTCAAGGGTAAGTTCTGGTAATATGGGAACACACAGGAGATAATTTGTCTTAAGGGAAAGTCAGAGAAAGCTTTCTAGATGAAATAAGCTAATGTCTGTAATGTTTTAGACCTTTCAAAAAAAATTACAGTCATCACTAACATATAGCTGGGTTTATGGGGCAAATTTAAAAACAACTTATATAAATGATTGTCTTCCAATGCATTCAAATAACTCATGAATGGCTCTCTTCTTATTAATAGGTATATTCGAGAAATGTGAATGCATATGTAAGTGTACTCTTTGATTATCCAGATGACTTGATTAAGGTAGGTAGTTAAATAACATACTGCAAAGTCACCACATTCAGTCACTTGAACATGAAAAAACATACAGTTGGTGAATAGGTAGGGGTCATGACGGGGTGAAGGCCTCGAGGCTGCTCTGCTAGTCTTCACATCTTTGAGGGTGGCGGTGTCTTTGACCTGTCTGCCTTTCAAACAAGGGAACCTGGAAATATCTCAGATGATCATTTGATCTATTTCCGGTGGGGCAGGTAGTCCTCCAGCTGCCACTCTCAGACATGCTGTGCTCTCCCCACCAGCTACGCCCTGAGCTTTTATGTTGGAGAAAAACCAGGCTTCCAGTCACATAGAGGGCTGAAGAGAGGGCTGATGAATAAAGTCAGTGATTGGAGTGGCAACCAGGCTGCATAATCTAACTGCAGTTTTTGCATGGGACCAGCGATCACAGGGACAGTGAAGTGGCTAAATGTGCAGAAGCATTCGTAGCAAGAAAGAACAAGAGGCTTCTGCTGCTAAGAGGAAGTGTGTTCAGGAAGAAGCAGGGGCATGGCTTAGCCAAACTGTGCTATGAGTGATGAACACAGACTAAGACACAAGCAGAGTTTAAAGCTCAGGTGGCAAACCATGAGGCAGGAGGAAGCAAAACCATCCTAATGGAAAGCAAGAAGTGGAACATGGAGCAGAGGATAAAGCCTAGAAGCCTAGAGAATCTCAGTACTGAAACGACTCCTAGTAGAGACTATGAGAAACCTGTATTATTTACATGACTTGTGATACAAAGAGAAAGCAAAATGGGGCTTATGAAAAGGTGGGATGTTTTAACTCTCAGATTACTATAACTGTAAATCTCAGCATATGCTTTATAAACATATTTATGTCAGTTTAACCATTCATTCATTTACTCAACAAATCTATGTTGACTCTTTATTTTCAAACCACAGTACTGGATACTTCGTATACAAAAATAAATAAGAAGCAAGTCCTGCCCTCTGGGCACAGGAAGGGAAGAAAAAATATCTGTGAACAAAACAGAGGTTTCTGTCCCAAGTATTTTTAAACTCTACAACTATTATTTATTAATATTCACTTACATAAAGGAATATTTTAATAAAATAATTGCCAACTTTACTAAACAAGCTTTCTCAGGAAGGTCAAGATGAAGTACATAAACATAAGTACTTTTATACAAGCTCAAATATGAGCTTGCACAGAAAATAATATTCCTTATTATTCGCAAGGTACTATTTTCATCACATCACAGAAAAATGTCGGATATGTGAATGAAGAGAAACATCTCATCTTTGGGACCCAAAAAATTTATTTGGAAACTATCAATAAGGCTCATCTACAAAGCTCTGTATTGGTTTACTTTTAAGGAAAAATATTTGGTAAAGGCTAAGTGGGTCTGCTGAGAGGAGTTGGAACAACAGGGCTCATTGGCAGGCTGCATAATAATGAATTGGTTCCTACGGAAATGAAATTGCAACTGTTCGGTTTTGTCATTTACAATTGATTCATGTGTTGCATTTGGCATTTTAATCTTAGCATTTGAGAGTCATTCCATCTTTCTTTAGGACATGAGAATTAGTCAAAGACAGTTAAAGACGACAAGTATCATGCATGGCATCATTAAGAAGGGTCTGATTAGAGAAGTTTCTTTCCAAGCCTTAAGAATTGTTATTCAACAGTATCCTGTGTGGTATGTGAAAGGCTTTTGTAAGCTAGAAAAGTAAGAGAATATAAAGTAGTGCTATTTAAAGTCCTTTAACTTATAAATATAATTACATGTGCTTATATGTTATCTACACAAAGCATAATTAAATATAGTTAAATATAGGGTAACGTTTCTCTAATAATACTTCCAAATGTCATAAATGCATTTCTTAATTATAAATAAATTCATATCATTTTATAATTGAAATGATTTATGGGAATTATTTGTTTTAATTTCTCTTATAAATCACTGTCTTATTTTCTTATGAGCATGCAAAAAAAGTTCAAATAGGCTTTTTGTTTCAACTGGAATCTATTTAGAGTGTCTTCTCACCTACCTTTTGTGCAAACTGTGAAACATATATATATATATGTGTGTGTGTATATATATATATACATATATATATATACAAGCTACATATATATGTGTATACATACATATGTATATATGTATGTGTGTATATATATATATAAAGAATCATTTTCAGAACTTAGAACATCTACTAGTTTTCTGACTGGGATTAAGTGCAATGTGTCAACTTTGGGCAAAATAAGTGAACCTGAAGAGTTCTAGCGTTCAAATGAAGTGATGTAATCAGGTGTTAAATAATGAAAAAGAAATTCTTCTGAAGCTTTTCACAGACAGATGATCCAGGCTGAAGGTATGTCCCCAGCGAAGGCAAAAACATGACTGCCTGACATCCTACTACTCAGGCACAGAGCTCCAAATGAAAACACTATGGATCACCCGCAAGCTAAGTAAAGTTAAAAATAAGCAATTTAAAAGGGACTACCACAAAGACATAGGAACATTCATGAATAGAAGAGGATGAGTTATTCCGAGTAGACTCCCTATGCCATCCATCCCTATCAGGGGCTAGCTAAGCACTCAAGCCAGACTGCAGTCCCTAACCTCTCTCTCTCACAGAATGAAGGAATGAAGAAGTTTAACTGTGAAAACTGTCATATGGACACAATTCGAGATAAATAATTATTCAAATTATCTGATGTAATAAAAGGAGGTTAGAGTACTGAGTCTCTAAAGTCCCTTTGAACTCTAAAGTATAGAAATCATTGTAGTACATTACGATATTGTGTGGGGTTCACAGAAATGTTTTAGCTCCTCCATACGTATTGTCTCTCATTCCATGTAGGAAGGAAGCCAAATAGTTTTTCTCTCACTCCCATCCTTTCTGAACAAACTTGATAGTTCTCTAAGGTAGATCTGCACCATCATTTTGAGTAGCATGTGGGATGGGTAAAAATGAACAAAGAATATTCAGTAGTTTATTTTAGGAGATGCAGCAGTTTATATGACAGAAATTAGAATACCTAATGGTAATATATATATATATATATATATATATAGAGAGAGAGAGAGAGAGAGAAGAGAGAGAGAGAGAGAGAGATCCAAAGCACCCAAGTTTTAAAAAAAAGCAATGATTTGGATCTGTACATTCAATTTCTTTTCTAATTTCTGAACTAGAGCTAGAGCTAGAGCTAGAGCAATTTCTGCCTTGATCTTCTCCTCTTTGCCTCCACGCACAAGCCATGGAACATGTATTCTACCTTTACCGACGTTCAGGGCTTCTCTTTCCTATATTTTAACTATAAAATCTGACTGCCCTATATTTCGCCCTACACTTTCCAAAGTGCCAATACACTAATCAAGTAAACTGTGTCATTCCCATGGGCCCATATCTGGATAACAGCTAGAAGTCTGTGTTTCCACAGTAGATTTTTACATATAAATTCTTTAACACTGAAAATTTCAGCCCAGAGAGGAGAGGTATTTTGAAGATCTCCAAATAAACATAACTATGTCAAAGCTAAATTCCTGCAAGTAACAAGTTAAAGTTGTGACATTCTGAACTTAGTGAATATTTTAATTGATTCACTTAATAAACATTCATAGAATGCCTATGTTTTGTCAGAGAATGTCTTGGTGCTGCTAATATTGTCTTGAACAAAACAGGCAAAAATCTGGGTTTTTACAAAGCTTAAAATCTACAAAAGGTAACAGACAACAAACAAGATATATAGTAACAGATAATCAAGTGTTATATTACTATATACTATGCTACATATAAATTGCACATGTTGGGCAGTGAATAGAAGATTAATTGAGACATATAACTTTTACAACTAATTTTTAAAATTTAAAGTAATAAGCTCATTTAATTCTACTTTTCCCTATGTAACATTATGAGAAACAGAGCAAAACAACAAAATGTTGGCAGTAAAACTTTATATGTTTAGAAAACACATCCAGCCTTTGGAGACATTGATTAATTAATCCTGTTAATTAACAACACCTGCTATCTATCAAATTCCATTCTCGAGTTGAACTATGGATACAGGGGTGGAAAAGATAAAATCCTAACCCTCAAAGGAAACTCATCATACTGTTATACTTTTAGAAACCATTAATAAATCTCATTATAGCATTAATTTCTAATTATAGCAACTAGAGGTGTTATCTTTCTTAATAAACATAGTGTTAAGATATGTCCACGAGTTCCCTGATGCTATTCCCTTCAGGAGGTAGAGCCTAACTACATTCCAGCTTTAGGGAATGGGTCGTGAAAGGCACTGTGGCTTCCTGCTTGCCTCCTTGCTCTCTGTGAGATTATTTGCTCAGTGGAAGCCAGCTGTGAGGACACTCAAATCATGAGGACAAATCGAAGCTTCTCTGGCCAACAGCCACATGAGTGAACCGATTTGGATGTAAACCCTCCCACCCTAGTCGAGCTTTCAGATGACTCTGGCCTCTGCTGATGGCTCGACTGCTATCTCATAAGATATCCTGAGTCAGAAAACACCAAATAAACTTCTTCAGGATATCTGATCTTCAGAACCTGTGTAAACATAATGAATGTTTTGTTTTGTTTTGTTTTTTAAGCTGCTAAATTTGGGGGTAAATTGTTATGCAACAATACATAAATAAAGCAATCATATTTTTGGTAAGTAGAGAAAGCAGAATTCCAGGAAATACAATCAGTGTGTGTGTGTGTGTGTGTGTGTGTGTGTGTGTGTGTGTGTGTGTGTGTTTAAAGAGAGTGTCACATAAAGACTAATATTACATATACATATATAGAGAGAGAGAGAGAGAGAAAGAGAATACAGAACCTCTGCAATATGCATTTTTTTCTTTTCAGATATTTTCCTTGATTTAACAATCATTATTCTGTAGCAGCATATCCCAAAGTTGGCCAAAACTGTTACATAGATTCTAAAGGTACATTTTGAAGAGCCACAAAATTATGTGAAAGTTAAATGAGGCTCTGTGTCTGCATATTTACTGCATAAAGTATTGTCTCCAGGAGGGCCTCTAAAGGAGGGCCAATATATTAAAGGGAAGGATAAGTGAGCAAATTAACATGGATCCATTGATCAGTTTAACTTGGCCACCCCGTCAGCAAAGGATGGCCCACAGTCAAAGTACATTGCAACAGCTGGGAAGATGGGAAATGCATCTTTGAAAGGGATAGTGCCCTGAAAGGGGTGCTCTCCGCCTTGAGCAGCTCTAGTGTTGGGGATGAAAAGAGGGTGGTGGATAACAGAAGGCAGAAAGAAGAGCCAGCAAAAAAACATTTGCCGCAATATGGAATGGCAATAAAATTATAAGGGTGAACAAAATGAGTACTCAAAAAAAGTAAGGCTATTTTATAGTTGGTTTTGAGATACATAGGTTGGATATTTATTAAATTCTATACTTAACTAACATTTATAAGTAGAATAGGAAAATGAGCAACATTCTGGTGTGTTAAACATTTTAAGAAGGTGATAAGGAGAACTTATTTCCAGCAAGTCCAAATTACCCTATGGTCTATTTGCTTAGATAAGCAGAAATTACTAATTATTCTTTATAAATTGCAAGTGCTTTGTTTCTTAAAAAAGGTATGAAATATTTAATCTCTCTGCAGGATAGACTAATGGGCTGAAACTTTTCTAACCATATATCATAAATGTTGGGAAACACTTAAATTTTTTTATCCTTAGCAAAGAAAATAGACAAAGACAGAAACTATTATCCAAATAAAATGAAGCCAAATTAGGAAACTTAGAAATACCAATATACAACTTCTTAAATTTAAATATAAGAAGAGTAACTAAATCTTAAAATTCCTTGTTTCTGAGGGCCAAGAGTCAGAGAGGACACAGTAATCCAGTGGTGAGAAGGTTGGAAATACAGGCTTTGGCTTGAAATCGGATAAATAAAACTAATATAACTATGTTATATTACAAATATAATAAATAAAGGCCTCAAGGGTCACTGTTAAGTATAAAAGATCTAGTTTTTGTAAAAAAAGAAATCGGAGTCAGACCATATTTTGCATATTTTCTGTTTATTTTCCTCAAGAATACAGGCACAACCTGTAATTTACAAACCTATTCAAAATTTCCAAAGCCTTCGGAATTGAAAAGATTAGTTGTGCATTGAAATATCTGCTGAAAGAATATATATATATATGTGTATTTATATATATTTAAAATTATTAAAAAGACCAAAATGGAAAATATTTTGTAGCTCCCATTTGATGGCTTTGCTGTAATAGTCTGTCATTGATGTTTGATTTAAATAAAAATATTTTCCCATTCTAAAGTACTTTAATTACTCTGCAAAAGTGTAAATTAAATTCCTATGATGAAGGAGTTCAAGGCTTTTCATTTCACATATCCATCCCGACTTCTACTTTTCTATTTAAGGTTTCTAAAATATCATTCTATGAAATAAGTTCCGAAATATTTAATGTTATCTGCATTTTTTTTTTTTTTTTTGGTAAGGTCCCTCAGATATGAGGATCATGACGGATAGATGATGACTCACTTTTCAACTATACAACTTTTCTGCCATGGATGGGATATGCAAAGTTGTAGTTTTTTAGATAACAGTTTTATCTTATTATTTCCATATATTGAAATAGCATATGTCTCTGAAGCAACGACATGAAGACTAAAGAGTGGAAATCCAAAACGAACGGTTCATTTTCTCCTTTGTAGCGTCATTTCACTGCAGCCTATTCCCTCTGCTGAGCCCCATGGTACACATATAAATTCACCTTTCAATCATTTGTGTGGGTTAATGACACTGAGTAATAGCACATTAGCGACGTGCCATTCCAGACACCAGCCAGGCATGCCAAACAGATAATCTGACAATCGTTTCAGATTCATTTTCTATGAACAGAAACACTGTTCAGGCTTATTAACTGGCAAATCTGCATAAGGCACAGCGTAGAGCACAGAGCCTCCATTAAAAGTAGCAATCTATCTCATTAATGTCATTTACAAGGATATTTGGGCCCTTCTATTGTTGTAAAATCTGGAAAAAAAAATGTGCTCTTGTTCAACAAAGCTGTCCTTATTTTTAGCCAATTCTTATCATGTCCCTTATGCATCACAGACATGAAAGGATCATAAATTAGTTAATAACAAAAGTGTTACTCAAATATCTTATATTTTGTTGTTGACAGCACAGAGCATTTGGAATCTAATTCCTATTTTGTTCTTCACATTGTAACCTGATGAAAGATTGAGCTGATGGTAATTAATGCCAAATCCTCAAAATTTCCCGTTGTACCTTAAATGTCTGCAATATAATTTTAATAAAGACATACTTGCCTAAGATTTTTCTGTCCATGGTAACCCGGGGTCCTGTCCTATTTTAACATCCATGAGCAGGAAGTTCATCTGCAAATACTGGTTTTCACTATATAGCCCAACAATATATTCCCTTTTTCTCTCTTGAAAGCTTGCTTCTTCTTTGTGCTTTATGAACGTGTTATATCTTTTTCTCTTTTTGTTGAAAAATTTCTCTGCATTCATCTTTATATTTCATGATAAGAGCAAATTCCATTTAGAGTTCATCTATCTTTAACAATGGTTTAATTTTCTTTCATGTTCTCCTGATGCAGGTATAACTTTATGTTAAATTGAGGTGAACTGTTCTTAAGTATTCATTTTCAAGAAAGCTATCAAAAGATGAAGTCTTATTAGAGATAGTCACATACAAGCAGATTTTCAAAGGCAGTGACCCTTGCTGAGGTTATTCAAGAAATATTAACATCTCCAGTTGTCTGTGGCATATTTCAAGTGTAGCATCACTTGCTGAAAAACTTTACTTGGGGGAGACAGTAGCCATAAATGACTTAATTATGAGAGAGTGAGATCAGCACAGTCTCAGAATGACAGAATTCTGGAAGGAAAATGTTTGTTTGGATAATAGTTTGCACCTGATAATCTGTTTCTTTTCAAGGTACAACTACCTGACACAGATCATAAGTTTTTCAACCTTGGTAGGTTACAATACAAAACAGATAGTTCCTCAGCCTTCAATTTTTTCTGCATTGAAGAGAATGACATTTCATATAATCGAGTTTTGTACTTATATTACTTAAACCATCAATGATAAATTCTTCCTTTAATGGTTCTATACTTGATATTTTCCTTTCATTCAGAAACCATTCATGTTATTACTTTTCCCCACTTTGTTTATATTGCACAAATAGGTATTTGCATTCCTCAGAGTTAATTTGCCTTCTGTGAATGGCCCTTTGCCACAAAGATGAGATGCAGTCAAACTAGGATGGATAGATGATAGATGATAGATAGATAGATAGATAGATAGATAGATAGATAGATAATAGATAATAGAAAGAAAGATAGATGATAGATTAAATATATAGATTACAGATCAATGATAATAGATGGATATGTTAAATAGATGATAGATAGATGATAGATGATAGAGAGACAGACAACAGAGATAGAGGTTTAAAAAAGATATGGAACTGGATAGAAACTAACACTTTAAGAACCAGAAATGTGGAAACAGAAATCTGTAATTATACAAACAAAATAAAATAAATAAAATAAAAATAAAATAAAAATAAAATAAAATAAAAATAATTGACAATAAAGCAAACCTTAGAAAAATACATGGCTTGCAACGTAGAGCTCATTAAATTTCACAAATTAAACCTATTGGCCCATCCAGCACCAGATCATGGAAGAGCACTTCCCCAGAGTTCTCTGCCCCGCTATGTTCTAGTTGCTACTTACCTGTCCCAGAGTTACCACTATTCTGACTTCTAACACCACAGATTAGTTTTCAGTTTTTGAACCTTTTATGTTTGCATTACAATGCCAAGATTTAATAAACATTGGTTCAGCTATATCCTCAACCACATCCATGATGAAGACGTTTCTGCCTTCTTGTCTTGACCACAGCCTGCTCTTAACTAGTAGCTCATCTGGGAGTCATCATGGGGCTCTACTTCTTCCTTTGCTCACTTGTAGCTGAGATAAAATGTCTCCATCTTCCTGAAGATGAAGGCATAATCTAATTTTAAATTAAAAATTGTCTTCATAGTATTTGGTTTGAAAACTGACTTAAGGATGATAAGAAATTCCAGGGACCCAAAGAAGAATTCAAGATGAAGGAAATACATGAGAACATGGCATTGATACTGTTTTGGGTCTTGCTTTGGCTATTCTTCACCTTTGCCTCAATCCCTTAATCTACAAAGAGGAAAAAATAATGGCACCCAATTTGAAAGGTTGATGAGTGAAGTAAATGGTGGTATATAATAGAAATATAAGAGGTACTGACGAATCTTTACTTGTCTGGCCCCTGCTTTTCATTTCTGTGATATTTAGAATACTAAAAAATAAAAATAAAAATATAGCACATCTTGCTTCTAGGAAACTTCTATAGTCAGTATTTCTTTTTTATATAATTGTCTTTATAATCGTGTTCTCATTGTTTTATTTGCTTTTCCATTTTAATCAATATCAAAATATTTAAAAATATGTAAAGTCAGAACATACCCAAAATAAAAGACATTTTGCATGATCACAGCAATTAAGTTCATTATCCCTTTAAACTCACAAAAGGATTTTAAAAATCAATTCTCCCACACTGAAAGAATGGGTCTACCCACCTGGGAGACTGTAAAACTTACTGTTAACCATCTTGTGTCAGCTTTTCCTATCTTTTAGCAAAATTAAGTTTTTAAAAATTTCTCTTTCTTTCCTGAGACTGAATAAAAACTATTAGCTTCTTTATTCCCTGAATAGGCAGCAAGATCACCAATGGTGATGAGAAGGTCTGCACTGCCTTTCTCAGAGGAACAAAGTATTTTTAAAAGTCCCTGCAATTATGTCAGCACAATATTCCTAGTTAGACAAGCAAATACTCTGAATAAAGACCATATGATGTGTTGCAAATAACTTAATGAGGCCCAATTTATTCACGTTTATTAAAATTCAGTAACTTAAGTCAGTTTGTCTAACTTTTTACTTCAAATATATCATTTGATCTAACTCCATTTCTTGGCCTTTCCTTTTAAACACATCCTTTCTAGAATTAGAGAAGTTCCCTCTGGGCTCATTGCAGATTGCTCCCGTAATGAGCCCTATTTTCAGTTGTTAGTCATGCTTTCTGTCTTCAGATCTCTGATACACGGATTAGCTTCTCAGTAAATATTTCTGTTTGAAAGCAGTTGGTCTCTAGTCTTTGTAAAGTCTTAAAAGGCCTGGCATCTACCATCTCCACAGGGTACTTTGCTGTTGTAAAAGAAATGGCACAGTTTGGGGATGACAGACAGTGAGCTATTTTCTTGGCCCCAGAAGGCGATGGTAGATTACAGGTAAAAACATTACACAAATTACATAAAATCACATAACCGAGAGAAAAATAATTTAATTTTGTTGAACTCAGGTGTACACTAATTTCATCAGAGAACATTTCCTTTATCTTTATTACCTTTTTAAAATTTAAAAACACAACTTTGTATTTTGATGTAGTTTCTAAAATGTTCTAATTCCTTCATATGCTGCTAAGAACCATATACCTCACATGAACCAAAATACCAGAAAAACAAGAAAAAATCCTATATGAAATAAAAATTGCACAAGCTGAAAACAGCTTAATGACAAAGGCCCCGACTTTAGAATAAGACCCAAGTTCCAAATCCTCGGCCTTTCCTTACTGTGGGAACTTGGGCAAGTTTCTCACATCCTCTTTCCTAAAACAGCAATAAGATTTAAACTGCAATTTGTCGTGAAGATTTAGCAACAGCTTATTTATCCTTTGCTTTATATGTATTAACTCTGTCTCATGATATAGAGTAAGTACCCAATGAAAGTAAACTATCATTTGTTATTATATTGGGAACTTAAAACTCTCGTGTGTGTGTGTGGTGTGGTGTGTGTGTGTGGGAACCCAAATACACATTGTTCCGGGATGACATTCTGTTCTGATCAGATCAATCTGATGTGATCATGTACATGGTGGGTACTATTCTGGCAGGATTCCAATTTTTTTTAACGGTATTGCTTTGAAGAGAAGAAAAACATGCAATTACTTCTAATATTCGACTAATAGAATGATAGTTGTTTAATATCAATAGCAGTAAGAATTTTTCTATATTTTTTAAATTAAATTTTCTTAATCCTCATATACTATTCTTATTTCTGATTTATATGCTTCTCTATACCAACGAACTCTTCTGCATTTGGGGTTTTGCTCTCCAACCTCTTCCCACCACCTCATTCATTCTGAGTAACATCACTTCTTTTCTCTAGCAACCCTTGTCAATGAAGGCTGGACTGTCTAAGTGCCTCCGTCCTCAACCAAGTGACTCGCAGGACAAGGGTAAGAGACTGGTATTCTTGTTTCCCACTATCATTTCGTTCAAGACATTTACTTTCCATAATCAGTCAATGACACTCTTCCACCAATTTCAGTAGTTCAGGACTTGTCATATTCACCATTTATACCTCCCATCATCTTTAGAACCAAGAGTATTGACACTGATGACCCTGCCAATAGCTGGGTGTTGTTTCTATTCCACACCAATGTTGTAAATTAAACTGATGTGTATGAATCTCCGCAAGCAGTTCAGTTAGCCTAAATTGGTACAAGTGATATTTATTTGGTCAGTGTTTATTATTTTATTATTTAACCCTATCAATAATAGACACACACACACACACACACACACACACACAAATTCATATGTTTAAACCCTAATGCAAGGCGATGATACTAATAGGTCAGGCTTTTGGAGGTGCTTAAGTCATAATGATAAGCCCTCATGAATAGGATTATAAGAGGTTCCAGAGATCCAGACCTGCTTCCACCATGAGAAAACACTCTGAGAAGGTATCAGCTATGAACTAGGAAGAGGGCCCTAATCTGATCATTCTGGTGTGTTGATCTTGGACTTTACAGCTTCCAGAGCTGTGAGAAATAAATTTCTGTTGTTTATAAGCCGCGAGTGGTCGTATTTAGTTATAGCAGCTTGATCAGACTGAGACTGCATTACTCTCATGTCTATTTGTATGCATACTTACATGAATTTTGATTTTCCAGGTCCTTCATGATTTTAAATATTCTCTCCCATTATCTTTATATGTACATTCTTTTCCTGTATCTCTATTTTTGTTTAAAAAACTGTGAACACTGTACTTGTGTGGGCTTATCTGATATGGAATTTTAGACCACTGTGTAATTACAGATCATGCCAGAAGCAAGAGATATATTTTGTACTCTGAGATATGGGAAAGAAAATCAGTCACCTTTAAGATGAATGATTGCTCAACCCTGTAAGGCACAAGACAAAGAAATTAAGGTTTTACAGAGATGCTTCTCAGGTTTGTTTTTCTAATGGGGTTGGAGCAAACTCCTTAAAGAAACTGTTCTCTGCTTCCTAAAATGGGCATGCGACACTAAGTTTTAATCATCTTTCAAAAAAGAAATGAAATACAAGTACAATTTGAACTCAGAAGTGCTAATTTAGAGGATCCCTGAGTGGTACAACCATCATAGCCTGGGGAGTGATTAGGGAAGAGTCAGCTACTAAACAGACCATGTGAAACAATGCTGGAAGTGAGAAACTTAGTACTTACCAACATTCCCTATTTGAGCAGAAGAGAGGCCCAAGAATGGGCATTTATTTGACAAGGTAAAGACATTAGAATCTAAGGAGGTAAGGAGGACTTCTAGACCAGACAATACAGGAAGCCTAGGGTATTTCCTAAGCAAAAGAATCACCTGGGGGGCTCTTGCCAAACACAGATGTGGGGCCCCACCCAGCAAATCCAGATTCAATTGTTCTGAGTGGCAGTATTTTTAAACGCTCCCCTAGATGACATTAATGTACAGCCAGGATTCCAATCTTATAATATAAACATCAGCAGAGCTTAGAAACTGTGTTATCATGTGGAGAATATTCTCCTCCTCAGTTACCTAAATGTTTTTTGAAACAAAACAGAGATTCAGAACTTCACAACCACAATATCTAATGGAAAGTCTAAAATGCCAAATGAGGTCTTTAATAGAGATGACAGTCCTCATATCTGTAAAGGGTAGCTTAGCTTATTAGAGACCCAAGAGTGTGAATGCATTTTTCACCCATAAACCCTCGCCCTACAAAAAAACATAGTTTACTTTCAATAGGTTGATGGTTAATTTTATGGGTCAACTGGACTGGCTCAAGGAGTGCCCAGATATTTCATTAAACATTATTCTGGGTATGTCTGTGAGTTTCTGGATGAGATTAACATTTGAATCAGTGGACTGAGTAAAGCAGATGGCCCTCCCTGATATGTTTGTGTGTGTGTGTGTGTGTGTGTGTGTGTGTGTGTGTGTGTGTGTGTGTGTGTTGGGGAGCTTATCTAATCCTTTGAAGGCATGAGTAAACAGAAAGGCTGAGTAAGGGAGAATTCTCTCTCTAGGCCTTCCTCAAGCTGGGACATCGGTCTTCTCCTGCCTTTACTCTCAGACTTGGACTGGAACTTACACCATTCAGTCTCCTACTTCTCAAACCTTCAGATTTAGAATGGAACTTTACTGTCAGCTCTCCTGGGTCTCCAGCTTACGACTACAGATTGTGAGACTTCTCAGCCTCCATAATCACATAAGCCAATTCCTTATAAGTCTCGTTTTATAAATATTGGTTCTGTTTCTTTAAAAAACTCTGATATTCAATGGGACTTCAGTTTATTACTTCTGAAATACTTATCACTTTAGGAAACAGTTGTCTAAAAACACTAGTTGCCATGTCCTCAGAAAGGAGCAAAAAATATTACCTTTTGCTTGTACATATAATAGAATCAGGCTGAGAATTTTCTCAAAGACCACCCCTGTTATTTTTTTTTTTTTTATTTATTTTTTTTTTGCCATCGCATACAGCCTGTTTGTTATGCCTCAGATGGAAAAAAAAAAGGGGGCGGGGCGTATGTTAAGATGACCACAATGGAATTCACTGGATCCACAGCAGGGAGTTCTAGCAGTTCCCACAAGCCAGCCCTTTATAAGCACCAGCCCATCACTACCTTGTTTTCAAGACCTCCTGCTAATCGTAAATGCCTGCATTTTGGTTCTGGTTTATTAGACTGTCCACTGGCAAAGAACTCAAGTTCATTCAGGCATAATAAATCATCAGTCTCACACTAGAAAATAATTCACCCAGGCTCCTGTCTGTCTTCTTTACTTTGACAGTTCATCTCTTGTCAAGTGAATTAATAAGGGTAATAACATTCTTCATTTTGCAAATATTAAAGTCAAATCAGCACTTTTCATATTATCTTTAACTCTTTCTCTTTATTTTATAAATGCCCACTCTTTACCAATATAAATGTTCATAAGCATGTGTATTTTTCTCCAGTCCTTTTGTTAGTAAGGTCACTACCTATTAGAAATCTTAAACATAATTATAATATTGAGTTAGTAGAATATGACTTTCATATAAAAAGTCAACTTGGTTAAGTTTTCTCACTCAACAATCAAATACAGTCTCATTCTA
This sequence comes from Eonycteris spelaea, assembly GCA_003508835.1. Lineage (NCBI taxonomy): Eukaryota > Metazoa > Chordata > Mammalia > Chiroptera > Pteropodidae > Eonycteris > Eonycteris spelaea. The sequence continues at coordinate 3,970,941 of PUFA01000074.1, read as the reverse complement.
AGAATGAATAAAATAAAGCTAAAAAATGGACCCATTTATATGGTCCTATATTCCATTATTAATTCAGTTTGGCTCAGAAGCCACCTTAAATAATCACCCCAAATTAGGTCTCTGCTGAACTGCAAGGTCCCTTCTCTTTGACACAATGTCTCAGTTGAGTAACTATATTTCAGGCTGGCTCTTATATCTCCTTTTTCCCACAGAATTTAATTATTTTTAATTTTAATTTTTCAATTAGAGTTGACATTCAACATTATTTTATATTAGTTACAGGTGTACAGCATAGTGCTTAGGCATTTACATATTTTACAAAATGATCCCCCAGATTAGTCTAGTACCAATCTAGTTATTATAATACATAGTTATTTCATTATTATTGACTATATTCCATATACTGCACTTCACATCCCATGAATATTTTGTAACTACCAATTTGTACTTTCTAATCTCTTCAGTTTTTTTCTGATATTTCAATTTATTGTTTTCAACCTGGTCCCTTGATGCATGGAGCAATTCCTCGTATGACAAAATTTTAATGATACCTTCAGAAACGGGGAAAAGAGAAAGGAAAACAGTACAAGAAAACATGTTTTTTAGAGTAGTTCATGACAAACAAGTTAACCTACAGAGAAATTAAGACTCTCAATACATTTCTTATAGTATCTCTCTCTCTCTCATTCATTCATTCATTCATTCATATTCTAACATGACAGTCACCATTCTAAGAGTTGGGGTTAAAATGGTAAACTAAACAGAGTCCTTGACATTTTGTAGCTCACATTCCAGTAGGAAGAGTTAAATAATAAATAGCAAAAACCAATAACCAAGCATATTTATTAGTATATAAGAGTGATTAAGTGCTATGGAGAAAAATGAAACAGGGTGAAGAAGGGTCTCTCTAATTAGACCTAAAGGAAGCAAGGGAGCGAGCTGTGCGAGCAAATGTCTGCTCGGCTTTGCGGTTCACAGTAGGACACTGGTTTTTCCTCTGAGCGAGTGAAACAGGGGCCTCGTCAGTGATTTCCAGCAGAAGAGTGACATTATCTGACACATTACAACGACCATTTTAGCTGCTCTGTTGAGACTGCCTTGTAGCAAGGCAGGGTTTGAATCTTCCAAACTAGTGTGAGAGACAATATTAGTACCCAGCAATTTCCAGTTTCCTTTCCCTGCCTAGGCATATGAGAAGGCACATTTCCCAACCCCTCTACAGTTAGGCAGGGCCACAAGCCTAGGTCTGGTCAACTCCTTGTCAGCAGTAGTGAGGTATGTCACTTCTGTGCTGAGGCGTATAATTTTTCAGTCTCTCTCTTCCCTTACCGCTTCAGTTGGTGACATAGTAATGAGCACAGCCTCAGTCGACCTGGATCCCTGAGTAACTGTAAGAAGCTCCCCGCAGCCCTTTAAGCTTACCAATATAAAGTAGATATTTGTGATCACATATATGAATTTTAGGGGGTGTTAAGCCACTGAGGTTTGGAAAATTGAAAGTTTTGCTGCAGAAGCCTAGTCTATTCTGATGAAATCAACCAGTTAGGAGGCTAGTACATCAGTCCAGCGATGACAGTAGTTTGGACCAAGGTGAAAAGAGCAAAGGTGAGATTCTGGATAAATTTCAAAGGTAAAACCACATCGTTTGAAAAGTTCCTATTATCTTTGGAAGAAATTATTTTTAAACCTGAAAACACTTTCTAAATTTGTGTCCTTGGTTCTAAAATGTTTGACAAGTGACAAATATAACCCACTCAAGCAAGCATGTAATCTCTTTCGGGCTGATATAATGTATTGCTATAAATGGTCTCAAAACATAAGCTCTGGTAAATATCTGACATTTATATTTTGCTTTCCTTGCTTCAGTATAATCATATATTTTGAAAAATATATAAATTTCCATTTAATGAAACATGGTATGTTATTACCTACACGTGCTGGCAACAATTTCCAATAAAAAAACATAAAATTTCTAAAAATGCACTAAACTGCTTTGGGAATTATTAGATATTTTATGCTAAGACAGAATATGACAATGTCTACTATTATAGTGATAAAGGTGAGCTGTGCTTAAAATTCTGCCCAAAGTTAAAGATGTGCCTTAAGTTAAATACCATAAGCTATTTAGTAAACATGTAGTAAGAAACAATGATGTATGAGAACTTGTGCTAGTCACTTAAGTCATGATCAAATAAAGAAATCATTGGCCTTTCTAAGGTCAATACCTACAGTTCTAAGTTATTTACTTTATAGTGTTTTTAAAAATACGATGTATAAGTACCTTTATGTCCCAAAGTAAATTAACAGTGTCAAAATAATATATAGTATAGCCTCCCTACTCACCATTTAGTGGAATACTTCATATTTGCTCCATGCATTTCACAATATAAGTACTTGAAAACAATGATTATCATACTAATGATTATAATGCAGCCCTGAATTAACACAGGCCAGATATGAATATATCATGATTTTAGTTATCATTTTTAAAGGGGGAAAGGAAAAAGATTGTTTTTGATCAAAGCTTATCATTTTCTCCTACAACATATTTTGACATTTAAATTTCAGCTATGGTTTTAAAAGGGTCAAGGCTATCATGTACAGTTCTATAAACTATGTCTGCTTTACCCAGATGGTCATTTTTATGAGTAATACTAGTAACAGAATAACCTCAGATTCAACCATGCATTTAATTTTACAATCTTCCAATATCTTTTCCATTAAGAATATCGTGATAGTTAAGAAAATGTTACATGACATTAAATGATTTTATAAAGTTATGTTGGAAATAAATTCCAAAAAATATATTCCTAAAAATATCAAGTTACTTACGAAGTAACCTTTGCTGAAATATTTTTATCTGACTTAATCAGTTTTGATTTTTAAAAAATTATCAGGTTTATCTTTTTAGTTTCTGAATTGTTCAAATTCAAAATGTCAAATATACATAAAAGAAAATAAAATGTATAATTTCAGAATTTATAACCATTACAGAAGTTTTTATTATTTTAACCTTAGTGTACAAAATGTTCATGAAATACTGCATACTCATACTGACAACATCCCTTCTGTCTGTTTTAGATTATAGGTAAGCATCATTTTGTAGGATATCATTTCTTAACCTATAAAAATATAGACATTCGTCATCCATAGTCTCTTTACTAGCAAATCTTTGCCATGTCAACACTCTTTAGTACCCTTTCTTGATGTTCCTACTGCCACTGCCTTCATTCAGGCTCTTATCATCCTATAGTGTTCTTATCTAAGACAGAATGCTAAGACAGTATTATAGTGTTCTTATCTCCCATCTCGACTCACCCCCACCCACTTCCACATTGTTATCAGAGTTATCATTCTCAAATGCAGACCTGATCATCTGTGGTATCCTTTGGCCTAAAAAGTCTTTACTGTATTTCTGCTTCCAAATCCTTGAAGAATCCCAATGGTCCTGGATTCCAGCTTCTGATTTGGATGCTCCTCCACCATGACCCTTGCCCCCAGGGCATTTCTCTTTTATAAATTTATCACAATGCTCTATGATGACTGATTTATCACCATCTTTCTCGTTAGGCTCCTGGAAATTAAGTAAGGGATTTGATTTGGGATCTTTTGTGTTTAGCACATTGCCTTGTACTTAGTAGTGAACAGTATGTTTGTTGAACCAACAAAAAAATGAATGGCCATCTCTAATATCTGACTGCAAGGTTTTATTAAAGAACTAAGGTAGTATACTTTCTGAACTTTATAAATATTTATCTCCATTTGAAAATAGGCTCATAAATCTCTAGCACATACTTTGCCACAAGAGATACAAAAGGAAAATGCTATATAAACACTAAATTTTGTGGTATACTTTCCAATATTCAAATATAGTCACTCAAAGTAAAACACTGCTTTTTTGCTTATTCTTTAGACAAAGAAGCCAGACAGGTGAGATTTATGAGATGGTTAACGTGCTATGTATTGATTTACACTATTAGAAATACTAATGTGCCACCCAAATTTGGCATGCAATGAAAAGTTTTCATTTTAAGAAAGAAACTACAAATGCAAAATGATATATTAGAGAACTTCCTTTTACCACATCCTAGTTATTTTAAATGGAATCTAAATTTGGGATCTAAATTAAAAGAATACATGTAAGTTCCATGCAGCATAATTTAGAACAGGAAGTTTCCCTGGTAACCATATATGAGTTGGCAAGCAGCAAGAGAAACTATAGCCTTAGGTTCTTGTAAAGAAATAGGAAATATACTTTATGGCCTTGAATTCGCTATTGGTTAACTCCTTCCTGGTCTATGGCATGATAATATTAGATTTGTCTTTTTCATTTAAGTCAACTGTTTACAAGTAGGTTGAACAAAACTTTAGGAGGAAATCTCATCCCAGTTTCTTCAACAGTTTTTTGATGTTTTGTATTAGGACTAACGATGGTGACAACCTTTTTTTTTTTTTTTTTTTGGTTAATACACTGGTCTAATCAATAAAGCAATCTTTAGCCTCTTTCAGTCAAACTGCAGAGAGCTCAAATGACTTTTTAAAACCTTTATCCTGGAAATGTTCTAGAAATAACCATTAAGTCAATAGCAGGAATGTTGCTGTCAAACATTCCTTTGATGTAATGTGAACATAAATATAGAACCTTGAAAAATAATTACTACTGAATGCAAAATACTACCACTATTATTTATAGTATTATTAGTAGTAGTAATAATTAAGCGGAAATACAATGTTTTAAAAAAAATTTGCCTTAATTTACTTGCTGTAAATGCAAGAAAAAATAGGTGAATTATATTTTATACACCTCCTAACTAACAATAATAATCTAGATCTTCTTGGCTTTGTTTTAGCAGATTTTTAAAGAAAATGTTCTTAAGATGAAACGACACAATAGTTTCATGGCTTCTGAAGTTAGTTTTTGTTAAAAGGCACACCTAACATGTTTTATAAATATCTTAATGTCCGTTCTTTGGTATCTGTGATTCTTTGCAGCCATTGCTCTAATTATTATATATGATTTAAGGAGAAAAATGCATGTACAGGCAAATTCTACCATTAACAACAGGAACTCATAACACAAATTAATGGTAGCCCATGCCCCTTTGTGGTTAATATAACATTTACAAAAGCTTTTTGTTAACTGTAGCAATATGCTGAAACTTCAGGACCATCTGGAAATAATTCTATTCACAGTCTCAGGAGGAGGCAAGAGTTGTTAGCACAGAATATTTCAAATATTTAGATAACTTTAGATAATGATAACGTTAGATAAAGTAGTAGCTCCCTCTCACGTGGACATGCATACTCTCCAGCTCTCAGAGGTATTCTCAGAGAAGAAAAGATGAGGTAGAAAAATGAGAATTTTGACTAAACCATGCAATTTAGTGATATTTATTTATTCTTTGCTAAATTGTATTATGCATAGAGAGGATGAGAGTGTAACGATGCAATAAAAATGAGAGAATTTAGGAAGGAAGGAAGGAAGGAAGGAAGGAAGGAAGGAAGGAAGGAAGGAAGGAAGGAAGAAGGAAGAAAGAAGGAAGGAAGGAAGGAAGGAAGGAAGGAAGGAAGGAAGGAAGGAAGGAAGGAAGGAAAGAAGTAAGGAAAAGAGGAAGGAAGAAAGAAAGAGAGGAAGGAAGGAAGGGATAAAGGAAGGAGTGGGGAGGGGGGAGGAAATAACATATACTTTTCAAGGTCTAAGGGCTTAAGATAGACTGATGTAATAGAGAGACTCATTTAAAATCATGAGTCATTCGATTTCTGGCATTGCAGGTAGAAGAATAAAAAGCTCTGAGGTGCAAAGTACATTGGCATTTTTAAGGAACAGGAATCAAGACAAGTGGAGCTCAGTGAAAGATGGTAAAGTACACAGTGAGAAAATGAGGAAGGGAGCTGGGATGCAGAAGGGGAGTTTTGGGGTACAGGATGAAGAGGGAGAAATCAAGAATTCTGTTATGAAAAGCTTATTACGGGTGGAAATGTCAAATGCAGCAGGCACTCCGATAATGTCATTTTGTTCAGTGCCATTTTATTATAATGTGATGAGAAAAAAAAAAAAAGAATCTATTCCTGGCCAGGGCCACTGTCTGTGTGGAGTTTGCACATTCTCCCCATGTCCATGCGGGTTTTCTCAGGGGACTCCAGTTTCCTCTCATCTCTCAAAGATCTGCACATGAGGTGAATTCACTTGTCCAATTGTCCCAGTCTGTGTGAGTGTCTGTGTGAGTAGTTTCATAATAGAATGATATCCTATCCATGTTTGGTTTCTGCCCGGAGCCCTTAGCTTCTGGGACAGACTCCAGCCACCTGCGACCCTGAATAAGAACCAATGGGTTGGAAAATAACTATCTTATTTGTTTTTATTAATCTCTCTCAAATATATGTATAGCTCACATTTATTTCAATGTTTAATTTCAGAAGTATTCTTGTTCTTTTTTTTTTTAGAAATTTGGTGATGTTTTTGTCACTTAGAAATATACCATATAAATAAGAACTTAATTGTTGTTTATATCAATTAGCCCATGGGAAAACTGGTTTTGATAAGTGTCACTTAGCTTAAAGTAGCAGTTTCCGAGAACCTATTGACGATGTGTGTAGTTGACTATGTAATTCTGATTTCAAGGGGGAAGTCAGGTCTGAAATTTGGACTTTAGGAGTCATCAGCATATAGATGAAATTTCAATCCATGAAACTAAATGAAATTATCATGGCACATAAACAAATATATGCAGAAGCCCTAATAAGATAGAGAGGAGAAGGGGAACCCAAAATTGAGCTCTGAGTCCTCAAGTCTAAAGGATTGTGGATAAAAAGAAGAGTCAGAGAAGGAATCTGAGAAGGACAGATCTGAGAGAGAGAGACGAAAGGTGAAATTGAGAGAATATGATTTCATGGTAGTCAAAAAAGTATTTCGAGAAGACACAAGGGATTGTATTGGTCAAATTCAAATACTATATACCAAGTTAACAAAAGATCTTACAGAAATAACTAAAAAGAAAAAATTAAAAAATGCAACAATACTAAATATTTTGAACTTTTCAAGATATATCTACCAATAAACATCCTAAAGTTCATAGTAAAACAAGCATTCGACCACATTTTATTGCTTATCTGAATTGGTGATTCTGTTGTAAATTTTTAATATATAAAAGGAGCCCCTACATTAATTTATAAATTAGCATCTTGACTATGACTCAGTTTCTGCATGTCCATATCCATGAAATAAAGTATAATTAACACTAGTATTAGATTCCTCATCTGCATCTTAGTGAATGACTGTATTGCTTCAATAAAACCTTACTGAAATTTCAGCCTAACCACAAATATAAATGGAAAAGGAAATTAACATTCAGTAATCTCTCAATAATCTTTCTACTAAGGGGAAAATTTTGTTCCTGAATACATTTTTCCATTTAGTTTTATTTGATTAAAAGAACATCTGAGATAGTCCATTAAATCTCTATACTATATCAATTATAGAATATAATTTACTTCATTTTTATGTATTTCCTCTTTCTCCCAATAGTTGAAAGAATCCTTATGGCAGGGACTGGGTTAACCTAATTACCCAGAGCATAGCTCATGGAAAAGAGTAGGAGCTTAATATATACTTGGTGAACAAACAAATGAATGAGCAGGGAGCCGCACAAAAGTATGATAGAGGGAATACAAAAATTGCCTCCTATCTAGAGTTCTAATATTGGCAAACAAAATATTTTTCAATGACCGTCAAAAAAATAGATCTCTCTTTCTCTCTCATTCTCTCTCTCTCTCTCTCTCTCTCTCTCTCTCTCTCTCTCTCTCTCTCGTGTGTGTGTATGTGTTACTGTGTGTGTGCACACATATCTGTATTAGAAATTTTCAAGAAATAAGGAAGAAAATGTGAACATAATAAATTATTTAACTGGAAACTGACAAAATAATCACAGGCACAAATGGAAAATCTCCTCAGTACAGTACTAGATTGTCATTCAAAGATAGAAAAAGGACAGTACTTCGTAGAAGTGATCATAAACAACCATTGATAGAAAAAATATGCAGAATTTATGATAAGAAATTTATGATAAGACTTTATGATTAGGCAAAGAGGTCAAATTAAGTTATTTTAATGAACATTTTTAAAGACCAATATGTTAAAACAGTACCTATTTATAAGTAGACAGGTGAGCAAAATAATTCTATTTCTGGAACAATTCATTCTGTTTACTGTGAAGCTGATATAGAGAGAAGGCCACGAGATAGTTACAATGAACATGCGCCCAAATCCTGATTCATTCACTCATTAGGGAACATGTTTAAGAAGCTATAGGGTTAGAAATGATATTTACCATACAACATTGTTCTAGAGATCAAACGAGATCACCTATATGAAAGCACTCCATGAGTTATGAATATTGAAATGTGGTAGTGTTGTGTACCAAATAAAATAATTTTATTTCTGCATTTTGTTTCTATTTATTACTATTTCAGATATATTGACTGATTTGTTCTACTCTCAAACAGAAATGGCCATTTGAATATCAACATGTATCCAAACACTAAAATGTCATTGTCACTGGCATTGTTTAACTAACATCAAGGTCAGCCAAAAATTTTGGATTATGTGAAAATGTATATGTAGTATACAAGAAATATACTGAACCTCTTGAAATTGGCACATTAGTTATTTAGTTATTATTTATTTGTACAGAATTTTATAGAAAAGTTTGTTTGTGTCTGTGTATGTGATGGATAGTGTTTAGTTGTAGAAAAAAGAAATGAATGACAGAAATAAATCTCTAATGTATAATATATTTATTTCCTTTGCTATTTAAATATATATATGTTTTTTAGACAATTTATACTGTTATTTTATGCTTAGTCATACTATTTTAATAAAATATTTTTTCTTGCATTATCTGAATGGCCAAGATTAGTACATAATTCTTTATGTATATTTTTTCTATCACACTTCTTCTACAGCTGATTTTAAAAAATTTACTCAGCCATTAGAAGAGATGAAATACTGACATTTGCAACATGTATGGACCTTGAAATAATCATACTAAGCAAAATAAGCCAGAAGGAAAAAGTTGAAAATCACATGATATCATTTATACGTGGGATATAAACTTAAAAGCAACAAATGAACAGGACAAACAAACAGAGACTCATGGGCATGGACAATGGACTAGTAGGAGGGAGGTAGGAGGTAGACGACAGAGGGAGGGAATTTAAATCATTTCTTCAATTAAAAAAAATTAGACTAACAGTTTGCAGCACACTGTTGTATGATTTTAAAAAGTTATTTCTGCCTCTTGTTAAAATTAACATGTAATCAACTTAGCAAAAACCATCCATAGTTACTGAGCTATCCTCTTCTGGCATTAGAAACTGGAATTATCTGCACTTTGTTTTTATGACAACCTCTCTCAAAATATACTACATGTAGCTAAAAGACTTTGTATTTGTTTCTTCATGCATTAAACACTTTTAACACTGTTAGAGATTCTAAAGTATATTTTATTCAATGTAGAAAAAAATCTAAAATTTAATCATTCATTCATGTTATCACACAAAAAATCTCAACTTCTTTAATAAAGATCAGGTTACTTGTAGAGGCTTGTGGTAAAGTTCATTATTGTTCTAAGATAAATGCATTACTAAATGAGGTCGACAGAGTAAATTCTTAAAAATGCAGTATGTAACTTAACAGGATAAACTTTTCAACTAATTTAGATAAAATATTTAGATTTATTTTACCTCTTTCTCATCTATATCTTAAAGCAGTTGTCCAAGGACTCCTATTTGGCAATATCTGGATAGGCAGGCATATATTTAATAGTAAATAACTATATTTTTTTAAATTAGTAAATAATTCTAATTTTGACCAATTCACACTATTCTTGTCAATTAGAGAATAGCTCAAACATATTTATTAAACTTCCATTATATGTTGGAATAGATGCTGCAGAGAATTGAACACATTTCCCGTTTAGGAAAACGTTCAGCGTTCATTTAACATCATGCATGGGGATGCTACGTTTTCTAGGATTTGACGTTTTTAATGATGGAACTACTAAAAACAGAATGCCATAATAGAACTATGTCATTTATTTCCAAAGACTATCGACATACTAGAGTGATGCAAAAATAATAATAATAATAAAACAAGATATTTCATGGTAGACTTTGGGTAAATGCTGCAGCCGCAAGTGCCACCAGCAAGTATTGTCAGGGCAAAAGGGAAAGGGTTACTATTGCATATGACATTATCAGAGGATGGTTTTAAAAGTAAGCAAAGTTATTATCAGGTAATGTAAGCTTAATCCCAAATTAGAATAAAAATAATTATTTCAATGTAAGTCCATGGACTAGGGTTTATATTAGGGATGAGATGTTCCCCTTATTGTAATCTGAGACCATAAGAGAGTGGAAAGAAGGTGTAAGGAATTCCAAACCAAGAGTAAGGATATGGCATTGATGCAGGAATTAACAAGAGGTCTTTGGAAAGTTGTGAGTACAATGATCCAATTTTAATGCAGAATTCATGGTGGGAAAGATGAGAGGAAATATTAGTTAGAAGCATTGTTAAACAATGAATTTCAAACTAAAATTTAATCATTAATTTTTTGAAAGGGTTTTCTAAATGTCTTTATTCAACAATATATTTTTTAAACAGTGGAAGTTATTAAACTTACACAATTTTTTTAACCTGTGAAAAAATCAATAGCACTACAAAAGTTGAAAAATAAACACACTACATATTTTTCAATAAACCTTTCCTTTAAATTTTTCCATTGTGCTTAGGTATGCATTTCCAACCATGTACAGGAAGTTGTATAGGTTTCTAACGCATCCAGTAACTGGGTCAGGAAGTTTTTAAATGTTGACAAAAGCTTGGTGCATATTCCTGCTTATTTCAGAGTGCTTTGCAAATCATTAATTTCTTAACTCAAAGTTAAAGACAGCTGGCTGATCAACAATATCCTAATATCCTGACCCAAAGGCTAATCCTGTTATTAACAAACAATCTCAAGGCAAATGATAGATAGAAAATCTCCACTTCTATTTCCAGTTAATATTCTATTTCAGTTACAATGCCATTTTTTTTAGTTTAAAAAAATCAAATCTGTCAGCGATGCCAAATATATGGCACATTTTATGATTAAATCAAAACTACGATATCAAAATTCAATAAGAAGATATTAAAACTGCAGGAGTCAGTTATTTTGACTCACTCTTGGGTTCTTAAAAAATGTTCCCAGATTGCAAAGGGCGGAAAAAAAAATCACGCACATGATCAGCGAGTTAAAAAAAGAAAGAAAGAAAGATAACTGGCTGACTATAGCTTAAATCATTGTGTAAGGCTTAAGGGAACGGTACTATTAGGTGAATATGAAAGCACAAATCAGATGATATTTAAATCTTTTTACATTTTATGAAAGAACAAACTATTATGACAGCACAAATGGGGAGTCTGTATGTTTAGATAGTCGACTGGCATAATAATAATGCATCTTGTTAGTCATTCAAAGATATCAGAAAGATTGAAAGAATTACTACTGATGGGAATTTTCATCTGTTAAAAATTCTACCAAAGAGGTCTGTCCAGTAGCTTGATAGAATTTTTTTTAAGTCAATACCTATTGTGATTGTCTTCATTAATGTCAGTATCCAGAAGTAACTATCTCTTTTCTTTAAATTTGATTGAAAAATTAGTTCGGCGGGGGGGGGGGGGGGAGTTGATTTTATTATAAATTAGAATATTTTGTACTTATATATATGGCCACCATATTAGAGATATTTGGAAATTGGATTTACATAGGATTTTTTTCTCTTGTAATGAAAGTGTATAACTGTATACCTGTGCATATCATCTACATAAGCAATGTCTAATTTATATTGGAAGTGAGCTAGTCATTAAGCTGAAAAGAGGTTTTTTTTTATTTCCCCCCAATGTCCCATATCTATTTCCATTTTCCTTCTTTCAGAGAAGAAAGTATTGCTGTCTATTTTTCTCTTTACACATAATGCCTTATTTTCTAAGCCTAACTGAAAGGGAAACTATAACACATTTCCCCGTACCTTCTCTTGGGAATGTTCTTAAAGGTAGGATATTCTTTTAATCATCTGTGACTTTGTCAGTTTTTAAGACAGAATGAATAATTACATGACCGCATAGAGGTTGGGTTCTGTTGGTGTATAGAGGCTGCCCTGAAATTGACAATTTATTGCCTCTAACACCAGAAGGGAAGAGTTTGTCAATTGTAAATCAAATTAAGCACTTACTTTTTCCTGGCATCGATAGAACCTCTGAGGAAAAGGATGCACATAATATTGAGTTGACATCCACATATTTGTAATAAAAAAATAATATGTGATATATATTTATCATAAAGATCATATTAGCTTTACACCTACTCTCTCTCTGGACTTTTAGAACAATCTCGGTGAGTAAATAAAGACACATATTATAATCCATATTTTATGGACAGGGAGCTGAGGCTGCAGCAGATTAAATGGCTGTCCAAATTCAAACAGCTATTAGATGGCACATCTAGGATTTCAATTCTGGAGTTCTGACACTAAAGTTCATGTTCTTTTAGTAGCCAACTCAGTCATTCTCATTTTTAAATTATGAATGTAGTGGAAATCTCTCTGTTGACCATAGTAGCAACAGCAATATAAGAGCCAAAAAGTAAGAGAAACTGTAATCTAAAGATTTACCAAAGTTCAAATGCATGACAAAGGATCCAGATTCCAAACAGCACTCTGTTCATGTGGAGAAATTACAAATTATTCAGAGACACAACATTAATATTAAAAGCAACACTTTTCATTTGTAAGGGATTTTGTACATTTTAAAGCATTTTGCATACACTATTAAATACTTTTTTTTAAATGGAAAACTACTACAACTAAAAAAATTGAACATCTGAGGACTCAGAGATTATACTATCCTGAAGAAAAACAGTATTGACCATTCTATACATAAATTATCTTGCATAAATCCTTACTTGTCAACTTAGCAGCAGGGGACATCCTCTTTGACAGTGTATGCACACTAGTAACATATTTTAGCTCCTTCCTAATTTTCAAAGGGGGCATTTACTGAGTTTAAGAAATTACGATTTAACCAAAAGTGTCTAGTAGCTTTCTGCTTTTTCTTGCAAACTAGTGAATGATTTGGATTGGCCAAGAGGAGGTACATTAATATCTGATAAGAAATGAGAAGTATTGACTGTAGTCCAAACTGTATCATGACTGAATAATGTCATGTGCTAGGCATCTGAAGAACCCAAAAGGAGAAATAATTACAAGTAGTTCTTATTTCAGTTAAGAAATTATGAACTTCCCATCCTCAGTCAATTTGTAAGCTTTAACTTAAAATATTTTAAAGTATGTTACTAACAAAAGAATCACTTCTACCCCATCCTGGGTTTAAAATGAAGGTATTATTCACACTCAGGAGAACCTTAATTTGATCAAGTAACAAATACTGGACACTAAATGATTAAAGTATTGAGAACAAGTATAACAAGAAATATAGTTTTGTACTTGTTGAGTTTTAACAAAGACCCTGGTTTATTTTACATTCATTCATCTGGGTTTATTTTGTGAACACTATGGGCCAATCACTATGCCAAATCTGGAGACCATACACATGAAGAAATCACTAATGGCTTCTTAAGGGTGTAAACAAATTGTAAGACATCATGAAATAAGTGGAAACTCATGGTGAACACAGGTGAAAGGCATACAGGTAAAACAAAATAATTAATACTCTTCACATACTCATTTATCACTCAATCATTTGATCTATTTATTATTTAAAATATAATTTATGAGTCTACAGCCATGCTACCCTGAACAAGCCCAATCACGTCTGATCTTGGAAGCTAAGCAGGGTTGGGCCTGGTTAGTACTTGGATGGGAGACCACCTAGGAAAGTGTCGTAGAAGTAAAAGAAATAAAAGAATAAGAGATTGTAAACCGAAAAGGCCCTTTCAATCTGTGAAGTCAACCAAGGGTTGCCTTGCCTAAAAAACAAACAAACAAACAAATAAAGTGTAATTTATGAGCGATATAATTATAATAGTATTAAAGAAAGTTTAGAAACTAGAGCAATGAAAAAAACTCAAAAACTATTTTCTCATCTTACATGTTTTTTTCCCAGTCCTTTACAATACATGCATTTTATTGTGACCTACAATTTTCTTTACTGCTTCATAAGCATTTTCACATAATTCTACTTAATTTTATGATAAGCTTTAAATAACCACAGCGGGCAGATATATCATAACCATGGCATAATGCAAAGGCCATAATCTTTCAAATTTCATAGACTTGTGTTTATATTTAGATAATTGCTTTGCCACTTCACTACTATGTTTTCTTATCTACAAAATGGGAATAACAGTCTATTTCTTTCAAGCTTTCCAAACATCAGAGATTATTTATTTATGAAGAACCTATCACAGATGCTGAAATTCAGTAGAGAACTAAGAAATGGCAGCTATTGCTTATTATTCCCTGGATGCTGATAAATATTTTAGATAATTATTCCTTTATTCAGGTCCACCTACAACATTGCCAACCACTCATAATGATTCCTGAGGGTTTTTTTTTTTATTTTTAATTATAAAATAATTGCTCTTTTTATAGTAATTATCTTGGCAAAAAAAGAAAGCTCATTCAAGAAGCCATAAATGAAGGACAAGAGTACTGTAGCTGTACTTAAAATTAAATATCTCCCTCTGACTAGTTGACTATTACATAAAAAGAAGTACATTCTATCTTCTATAAAAATATCAAATGAAATACTATTTGTCAAAGTATTCTAGATTTAAATGTGTACACAAATGTTAACTAATACTACCAATTAATTAGGGTATTTTCTTTACTGATTGATTGTGGCTCAAAGTTTGAGCCAATCTCTCCATGTTTGAAAAAAAAGTGGAAAATTCTTTCTGTTTTATCATTTTATTCCTTCCCAGATCTTTTCATATTGGGACATATAATTTTTTCTGGGAGTCATGTATCATTGTAACTGAGTTCATATCATTGTAACCTTTAAATATTTTATTTTGGAGTTCATTTATGTGAAATGACACAAAAAAACTTCATGAAGACCCTATGGTGGGACAAGACACAGAGAACTACTACTTTAAATGTCGGTACTTTGTTATCATTTGCTGCAGTAAACTTATTGTCCTATTCAAATAAAAATGCACTTCTCTATGCTTAGAGAAGGAAAAAAAAATGCAAGTTTACATCATTCTTTATCGGCAGAGTGCTTTAATAATGAAAGTTCTTTCCCCTCATGAAACTCTAGGGGGATAAAGTTTATCAAGGACTAAGTGAAATGCAGTCAAGTGAGGAAAATACTTTCAGGCATATAGTTTTGAAATATACTTCTTATTCTTGGTCAAATTTAATTCATTATGCTATTTCCAACTTGAAAATCAAAACATCCCAATGATTTCCAGATTTCAAGTTGGAAGATGGATAGGATAGGTGAAGGTTAAAAGTCAGCTTGATAATCTCAGGCGATTGTGCACCCAGGCATTGTCCTTTTCAGGAATGTTTTGAAGGCCAACCAACCACTCTTTATAAATAATTTCCACAGGCTATGGAGGAAGGCCGGCTGTGGCTTTCAGCTTTATTATGGTTACCTGAGAGCGTTCTCGGATTCTGCTTCTGCATAAGTAACCTATGCCTCTGTGGGAAATCCTAGTGATCTCAGGCAGGGGTGGCAAGGGCAGGCGGCACGAGGGTTCTCTTGCCTGGAAACCTCACTCCCATGCACTTCTCATGCAATCGATCACTAAGGAAAGGTCAACAGACAGCTTTCAAACAACTGATTCACTTAACTACTGACATTGATCTGGGCCAGAGAAGTGAAGTTGGGGGAAGATAAAGAGAGGAGCACAGTCATCAATCATAGGAAACCTAAACACCTTTAAGTCTTGTAAAGAGACTGAACACCATCCAATGAGTCCCTCCCCTCAGTCACAGGCACTTGACAAAGCCTTTAAGGTAAGTCTGAACTGACCTCTAGTTAGAAGTTGGTGGTATGTGTGTGCACATACAGAAGGTGGAGGCACTGGGGAGGAAAAAACAGGAGTGAAAGGACAGTCGTTCACTGTGAAAACAAGACGAGACAGCAGTGTTTCAAAAAGGTTAACTGGCTACATCCTAGGCCATTAACTGCAGATCTGGATTTTTGAAAAGAGAAGGTACACATGGATGAATCCCTCCATCCTTCAAATACTTAATACACCTTTTGTGTAACTCAGTAGCTGAAGCACGCTAAAGGTAGTATGCAAAGCCAGTTACCGTAAAGACAATATAAGTAATATAGACTTGGGAGGTCCATTTTGTTTTTAGAGCAGCCAATCCTTTAACACCTAGTTCACAGAAGTGCTGCTATATATTCTTTTTAATAGAAAATGCATTTAATTTCTATTGTGCTTTTATTCTTAGCACCTCATCATGACACAAAGAATATTAGTAAGAGGCTCTCTAGTTCAAAGGAGTTATAAGCTAATACAAGCCCTATCCTGCCCATTAAGTTCCCTCCCAGACAATAGATTCCATGAGGATGGGGACCATAAATGTTTTGCTCACTATGTTAGATCTACTGATAATAGTATAACACTCATTTTAAGTCCTAAATAAATAAGCCAGTTAATGAATAGATGAGTTCCCAAGAAACTGTGCCTATCACAGTCACATTAATATGTTTTTCCCTAAACTTTCTATACTTATTTCATCAGTCATGTTTCTATGGTTTACTTTTGATTTACCATAGAAATAATAAAATGAGTACCCTTGATTCAAGGTTCCTCAGCTGGATAAACAACTTGCTTTTATTTTGATTAAGGAGAGCCATTACATGTTTTTCCTCAAGCTATTAGTCTGCTAGAACATGCTGTAATTTATAAGTCCTATCAAAACTTTTCCTTTAATGAAATGAATAGGAAATTAATGCAGTCAGGCAGAAAGCTCTTTTAGCTAATAGTTTTTAGCACTTTCTTCTTTGAAATGCTAGAGAGTAATTTTAATTTACTGGTCATTTAAGGAGGGAAAATTCAGTCCCATTGATATCACCTTGATTGGGTAGATGTGCATGTATGGTGTATAGTCTTTCCCTTAGGCAAGCCACGTGTTATAAACATGAAAAATAAATGTTCCAGCTTTCTAACATTAACAGCTATTGCAAATAGTCCTACATGACCATTAGCAAATAAATTCTTAGACTAACACTATTTCCTATGTGTTAATAAATATTTGTAGAATTTAGGTACTTGGGGTTAGAGATAAAGCACTGTACCCATGGGCATTAAAAGAGATGTGATTGTAATTGTGCTTTGACACAGAGGTACAAACTAATGTACTTATTTTATTCATTAGAAAGTGCTTTGTGTTTGAAATGTTAAAATAGACAAAAGTGCAATTAGACTGTACTTTTTAAAGATATATATGCAGCTACTCCTCTGATTTATGTGATTTTTTTTTCTTTTATAAAAAAACTAGCTAGAGGCATATTTCACTAGCTGAGAAATCTGAGAACCAAATCATATTGCTCAGGGCTTTATTGTCAACAACTAGTATCAATCATTCTATAAATATGGTATTTATGTACAATTTTACTATTTAAGATTGAAAAGAGTTTGCTTCCTAAGAAAGCTAACCATCTCTATTTGTAATGTATTTTTGTTACCAATTTGTTTAATGAACCTTTTCATAGCCAAAGGTCATTTCTAGCATATCAAATATTAGTATCATCACATGTTAAAGAGCGTAGAAATCTCAATCACTGTTGTTAAATTAATAAATCCTTGGACTCTTGTTAACATATAGCTGAAATAAAATAATTTTGAAATGATAAAGCCTTATAAAAGATTCTTTTGTCCCGTAATTCATTTTGAGGGTTCAGCTTTGAGGCAGTTTTCAATTTCACATCTGATACCACCTTTGAAAATATTCTCACAGTGATGAATGACCTTTTCTATGTAAAACAACTTTTGAAATATGTGTGTATTTACAAAAGCTTCTTTCCTCTTATGTTGGAAATGTTTATTTCTTGATTGGAAGCCTATGGTGATGCAGAAACAGATAAATGTTACTGTAAAGAGAAAGGAGATTTATTTTCCCTCAATTTATAAGAAATGTCAAGTAAATATTACAAATGAGTCCTACTCTTATGTTGATAAATCAGGCTTCTTACAAGTGGTGTTTTTTTTTAAATTCAAAAAAATGTGGTTCATTAGTTTGAAGAATACTTATATTTTAAATTTCTTAACATGGTAATGTATTAATACTTAATCACTAGTTTTGGCAGAAGTTAATGAGCATTTGTACTTGATATTTTACTAATGAACATATTATTTCTCCTAGTTTGGTTGTTTATTTCATTACAATGGGTTGATTCAGCCCTGAACACCTGTTAAAAACTTTGCATTAGAAACTTTGTTAGAAATGTAACAAAAATAATTCTCATATAAACATTTTTTTAACTTACACATAATTACAAACAGTTACATGACAATGCCTGACATTCAGCTTGACAACCTGTGGACAGCATTCAGTGTATGTCGGTCACCATTTTTACCATTATTAACAATGAAAATAGATGTTTTCATTGTATGAAATGCTTAATAAAATTACCCCCTACCATAACTTGCTGTGAGGGCAAAGCATAAATTTGAGTCCAGGTTATTTTAAATATTATAGTGGTATAAAATATTACTAGAATTTTTAAAATTTCTGTCCTGCCAATACTCCCACACAACTCCTATCCCAGATTTTTCAAATAATGTTATCTTGGATTCTGACTAGCTCTACATTCCCTCTTTCTTCATAAAAAAATTCTTTTGACTTTTATTAATATTCCCAAAACGTACTCCACATCTTAACTTCTTATTGAGGAAAAAAGTTTAATTCATATGTCTCCCATTATCTTCAAATGTGTAATTATTGTACAATATATCTAACTTTTCTCTTTCTTAACATTAATAGGTTGGCATTCATTTTGATTCTTATTGTAATTTACTGTCTATTAGAGTCATTTGACATAATTCATCTCCTAATGCAATAAATTCATTTTCTTTTTTTTCTAATATTGTTTGGCTGCCATCAGGACACAGACTTTCTGAAAGTTATTGAAGAACAGAAGCCAAATGAAATAAAGCCCAGCAAATTTATTAAGAGGCACTAAAATAATACAATAGCAGACATATTATTTATGTATTTTATTTCTGTTCTTTGTACTTTCAGAATATACAAAACCATCTAACTAATGCTTTTAAAAAAAGCATAAAACAGCATGGCTCCTCTCCCTACTCCTCTCAATTCTTTATTGTCAGACATTTAGCACTGCTTCTGTTTTCTCCCACTTCATTTTGCTTGTACTCACAAGAAGTTTTGCACTAGTATTCTCAACGTAACAAAACAACTTCAGTTTTAGAGACTTATGCATTTTCTTCTCTTTCACCTGGGTCCTTAATTATCACTTCACATCAACCTAAGAGGAACTTCAAATTATTGTCATTAATCAATCACCACTACCTAATATCACTAAGAATCCTGAAAATTTATTTCCTACACTTTTTGCAACGTATGGTTTTATCTTAACCCCATTCACAAAATACAGTAAAGAAGAGTTCTATTCTTAAAGTTACACTGACATTTCCTATGAAATAATGAACATTCGATGGGTGGTAATAGAAGATAGCACTTTCTGGTGCTCATATTCCAGAAAATGTTTTCCATTTTTCTCTGCTTTTGTGCACTAGAGTTCCTTCCCCTTTCTTACTGCAAACAGCATTCTCCTCTGAACAAATTTACCATCACTCAATTATAAATATTACAAAATAAACTGAAAACTTTTACCATTTCTTTAACCTCCTGTCTTCATATCCCCAGTTGTCTATTTTAGGCACCTATCATTTCCTCTTGACACCAAGTCTGTGGCATATGTGTAAAAGAACATATACATTTGTTACATGAATTGCATCTTTGTGAGCCTAACTTAATAATACATTTAAAATAGAATAAATTGTAATCATAACATAGTATTAAATAATTTAGAAAATATTTCATCAATGATTTCATCTATTATTTAAAGATAAGTAGATTTCTAAAAATTTGAGAAAAACATGCAAACATAATAACAAAATTGAGCAGTGGTTTCAAAAAAGATGCTGACATATTAGAATAGGGAGTGAAAATTAACCCTCGTGCCAAAATCAAATTAGCAGTTCTTTAAAAAATGTTTTTTGCAAAGATGTTATACATGCATATATGTGTGAATCACTAATATCTTAGCCTTATGATGTTATACATTATAGTTTAAATTTGGGGTGGTCTGTTTCACAATTTGTATCATCCTTTCTTATGATATTATTTAATTTGATTGTTTTAGAATTACTCTCTATAAATATTTCTATATTTTTAATTGTTTAAATTCAATCAGTTTAAAAACTCAGAGGCTTAGCTTATTTATCCAAATATTCCTGATACTCTTAAAAAACAAAAATAACAATGCTAGATATGGCAGGAAATCAAAGAGAAATGTCAACAGATATTCACTTCTTAATTTCAAAATTTTGTTTCCTGCTTCAATTAGTCCATTATCAAAATTTGATTTTAATTATTCAATGACAGCAAACAATTTATTAATGAAGAACAGTAGCAAATGAACAACTTAAGGCCCTCAAAGTGTTACCACTCTGGTACAGGTCAGTAGAACTAGGCAAACAAGAGGCCAATTCAAGAGTTCCTGCCCAATTTCCTTCCACAGCCAGGTCTTTATGAGCAAGCAGTCATGGAAAAGATCCTAGAAAAATAAACTGTGGAAACATTTCAGCAACTTAATTGAGATTTTGTAAGGCTCTCAAAGCCTGCATTGTTGTAGCCCACTCTCATCAAAGACCATGATTCAGCTTTAGAAATGGTGCTATTCAAACCCTGCCGTACTAGCCATATATCTTAGGAATTTACTTCCTAATTATGCACTATGCCTTATAAACACTTTTTTTGTTCTGTCATTGGGTGACATAGTATTTTAAGCAAGTAAAGCAAATTGGTTTGATCATCATTACCAAAAGTTCTTCCTCAACACATGTCAGATTTAGGTTATGTGAGTACATTGCATTTCTGTTCTAGAAAGTTTAATTATCTCCAAATGAATTCATCATTTACTATGCTACTGAGGAAAAATATTGTGTCTGTTTTACTTTATATCTTCAAGTGAAACCACTGTCCCTCAATTTGAAATACAGGAGATGCTGAAAGGCAATACCATAGTTTCTGCAAGAAGTGAGAAACTATGTGTTCTGAAAAGAGGAAGCATTAAGGTAACAACTTTGATTTTATCTCTGTCTCAGAGGAAGACCAAAAGCAGATTCATTTCAAGGGCGATGAGTAACTTTAAAGTGCTTGTTTTCTTGGGAGTGCTATAGGAAGACTAGGTTATGTGCTGACTTGTGTCCCTCCTCTTAATATCTGGCAAAAAGAATAAAAATATGTTTCATTATTTACTTCATTTCATTTTTTATTTTCATTATAAATTCATCTTAATTTTAACAAGTGGATAAACTTATTGTTATGACCTTCCTCAAAAATGTAGACAGAGCAGACAAGGTTCTGTTATATAAAAATAATTTAAAAAATAACTTAGAGGTAAAATAGCTAGTTGCAGGATATTCAACTCTGGGACAATAAGTTTAACGCAAGAGCGCTATGAGAATATTTTATTTAGGTGTAGTTTTATCTGCTTTAGATGAGTAATTATCACAATTTGCTACACTCGACTGATGCCCAACGGTACAGCGCGTTCTAGTCAAAATGTGTCACGAAACCAACAACATTGTATGGTGGGTGTTACCCCTAGGTGACAGTGATGTTAACCATAATACTCAGTAGTGATTTATCCTGTCACTTACACATTTTAAAGTTGCTATTATGAATGGTCTTCAATATAATCATATATTACGTGTTTCTTTTTTTATTTAGTTTTTAAAAACAACACATTGAGTAAGGCTAACTGCCACAGAGGGAAAGAAGACCTAGCAAAATGGCTACATAGTTGGTCTAGGCAGATGGTAAATCTGAGAAAAATTAATCAGAAATGACATTAACAATGTTTTTTTTAATAGCTGTACCATATAACTAAGAGGAATGAAGCAGAATAAAATGTTGTGTGTGTATGCATATAAATATAAAATTCCTACCTTCTCTTGCTCTCAACCATCACGATGGCACTAATAACTCCAATTCTCTATGTATAGCCATTTTTCCCAATAAACAGTCATAGAATTCTAGTATGCTGACATTGTTTTCAATTAAAGATCTTTAAAATTCAGACTCATTATTTTCCTCTATGACTTTTTTTTTCTACATGAGTTCCTCAATTTTGTCAGTTGTATCATAATCTTTCCCATTATCTTGTTCAAAATGCCACAATCAGCTATAATTAATAGAGAGAACCCCTTCACTTCCCTGCATCAATGTGAAGCCATTAAGTAAAAATATTAAGCAATAATGTTTCCTTCTTACAATTTCAAAAATTCACCCCTTCCTTTCCAATCTCACTATCATCACATTGGTCAAAGATATTAGGCTCTCACATTTAGTTTACTATGAGAAACTCATGACCAACCAATTTTTCTTCTAGTCTACTTCCACTTGGATTCCCTCTTTATATGATTCCAGGTTAACCTCCTATACAACACTGTCTTTATACCATAAAATAGAGTTTAAGGGAAAAGGTTCTGGAATCACACTGCTTGGGAATGTATGTCTGCTCACTCTAATTTTCACTAGGTTACCAATCTTAGAAAAATACTTGGCCTACTGTTTTATTTCCTTCCTACAAGAGAGGGTTGTTAAGAGAAATAAATGGGTTAATACAAGTAAAGCACTTAGAAAAGTTCTAAGGCAAGATCACAAAAAAAATGATGGCCTCTATTATTATTGTCATTGTCATCTTTCTTATTAAAAACTTTTAACAGCTGCCTGTACACTGTGATAAAGCCCAAATTCCTTAATCTGGCAATTAGGCTCTGTAGTCTGGCCTCATGTTAATGGCCCAGATTAAGAAATAGTATTTGCCAATATGACTTCTTGGTCCAGCCAAGGGTGAACTAATGAGCCATATTTTGAAATTATGTTTTTATTCTTGCAATGATTCATGATGTTTCTCTCTTCCCTTAATATGTTTCCCTTTCTCTCCACCTTTACCATGCTATTAATTGTTCAATGCATCACTCAAGTCTTGTTTGTTCCTAAAGAGAGTGGACCAGACCGACATTTCTTGTGGCCCAAAGTTTCTAAAAAAAGAGTTCCTCAAGTTTGGACAAAAATGTATGTTATAATCCATTTCAGATATTAATAATGTACATTAATTAATATTTAATGGACTCAGAGAAGTCCTACAGTAAACAACATTTTTCAACATAGAGTCCCAAAATTTACTTGAAGATGAATTTTTTTTTCCTTCTATAATCTATTAGAACTCTTGACATAATATTCCAGAGTCAGGGATAGAACTGAAAATCTTTTAATTTTTAAACTGTTGTATTCACAATACCTCACTATAATTCTAACCTTCAAAAGTGAGTTTAAATAAATCCTGGAGAACTGAGAATGTGAGAAACTTAATTTTCAATCTAGTAAAAGGTTCACAACACATGCTACCACTAGAAAAACAACAGTAAAAAATATTTAATAATGTCTAATTAAGTTTACTCTTGACTTATGTCACTATATCAATTAAAAACTTTGAACTCCCAAAGAAAGATTATTTGAAAGCTTTTTTTAACAACCATAAACATATCTACCACATTTTTGAGTGTAATTATTATGTCCTATCTGGTGACAGCTAGTCAAAGAAGTATAATCCAATGTTAATTGAAGTTTTGTTTTAAGCTTTCTTATCCACAGATTAATTTCTTACAGACTTTTAGTTTATAATTCTATGCTCTTTAGCACATATTTCAACCCTTGACTCCTAATTTCTAGGCCTTATATTGTAGCTAGAAAAATTCCATCTTTATTTCTATTATATAAACTATACACTGAAGCAAAGAAAGGAAAGTAGATGATGAAATATCAGAAACAAATTAGAGGTAAAGATTTAATAAAAATTTTCAGACTGACATACAGTCTTTCAAATAACTGATTTAACCACTGCTGCTTAGTAAACATATATGTACCCCATTATTAATTCAATTTAAAAAATCATGTAAAGACAATTATTAGACAATTGAATTGTTAAGAGAAAAACACATTCTTTAAAGTTTACATTTTTATGAATTTTCATTTAATTTTGTTCTCATTAGACTGTTATCTTGATGTTAGACTATCAGGTCATTTTTATGCATATCATTATTTGCATAATAGTAACCAAACATGAACAATAGAACTAATATAAAAAACGCAGTAAATATTAATCAGCTACCAGTGTCTAAATTGTCCGTAGTTTTATAAATAGCTATAATCAGAATATTCCAAAAGAAGAGTTTGTGTTAAATGTCTATAATTACAATAACCTGTTTGATACATTTTGTTTTCCACCTGTGAAATACTTGATTCTCACAAGACAGGACATGATTATCTATCTATCTATCTATCTATCTATCTGCATATATATGTATCTTTGTCTATATTTTATTTATAGCATAACAAACTGAAAGTATGCCAAAAATGTAACAATATCAGGTTTAAGATACCAGAGTCCTACATAAAACATCTGCATCTTTCTAAAGGGAAAAGTCCTTTTATATTTTGTTTCCCAAATTTTCCCTGAGATGTTTCACTGAAAAATTATTAATGTGGACAAAAGAAAACTTTATTAGACATATATTATTAAAAATGAAAATGCCCTTACTATCCACTTAGAAATACCTTATGTTATCAAATAAATGTTTTCTTTTAAAAGGTGGGTTAGTTTTATTTTTCTATTTTTAAAACAGACCACTAGAGGGCGAGCAACACTCTGATCTGTTATATGTGAAAGGATATAGGTCCTTAAAATGACGAGTTATTCCTCTTGTTCATTGTTTCCTTTATTCTTTCATTTAAAAACTATTCTTCAGTGCTTACTGTGTGCCAGAAACTGAGAATCCAGAATTAAAGCAATCAAACATAACTCTCTCTATCTTTGGGCCTCTCTTTCTGTATATATACATATGCATATAGATAGATAGATAGATAGATAGATAGATAGATAGATAGATAGATACATACATACATACATACATACATACATACATATAATATATATATGTATAATATATATGTATCTATATATATATATATAGAAAAATGGTTTTAATACATTCCTTCAGTGTTTTTTAGCTCTCCATAATTTCTTTAAATTTTTATCATAATACAGTGTGCTATAGCAAAATCAGATATTTAGGCTTTACCTGAAAAGTTGCAGTAAAGAATATGGACAACACTGAAAATCAAAGAGCAGATTTTGGTATCAAACATATTAATAAATAAAGTGTATAGCTCATAGGATGTTTTGCAACCCTGTCCAAAACTGCCTCAGCATTTTCCTAACTCTGTGTGTCCCTTCTTTTATTAGGTGGTCCAACACTGATATACAAAAAGAAAAGTGGCTGAGCTGTTGTCAGAGACAAAGTCTTCTTCAGGCCCCCATTAGCCAGTGCCCTGAGAAACGGGTGGAATGATTTCATAGTTTCTGTTGACCATTAAAGGACACTGATACCCTGGGGATATTGATTCAGAAAGGCAGAAAGAATAGCTGGGAAGCTCTTTTAGTGATAGAGAATTGAATGATTTTGTGATTCACCCACGAGGAACTCCTTGCATCCTTTGATAATTGCAAGGCAGATAATGTCTCTCCTGACTTGTCAAATTAGCAGAAGCCAAGAGGTCCATAGTAGAAGCCAAACCCAAATACCACAAAGGAGAGTTTAGCATTGTGTTTGTATGTGTATGTTTTTTCCAACAAAAGATTGCTTTTAATCTCAGGTTCAAAGTGTTTTCTAACCTCCACAATTTTATGGCACGCTAGATCTTCCAAATATGCTCTGCCAAATTACTAAGGAAAATGGAAGCTGCCTCTCTTCCACATGCCAAAAATAAGTCACACATAACTAGTGTTGTGTTAAATGTTCAACTTAATTAAATTACATGGGGAGGGGAGGGGTGGAGGGAGAAGCCTAAGATACAGAAACTGATAGAGAAATTTTTTAACCATCAGGCAACAATCTACATCTATTTCACTAGTGGTCTTTTGCTTAATATTTGTTTCCACTGATCATTCCTTCAGAAGATATTTGCAGAGCTTCTATTCAGGCTCCATGGTTACAGCAGTAACCAGATCTGCTCTCACATCTAAGTCTACAGACAGACACTACACTGCCCCTGCTAGATGCACACGATAAAATGCTGATTAAAAATCCTTTCCTTTGAAAGTGTTCCTCCTGCATTTGGAAGAAAGTCATAGGGATTCAGAACCATGCAATGAGAAAATTGATAAAAATGGAATTATATGCCAATGACTATGGCAGCAAATAGGTGGAAGCTTTCTTCTAAGGAACTAGATAGAGGTGGTGTGGGGGGTAACAACCTGGACATAGTCTGGAAGAAGATGCGAAAGGAAGAAGGTTGCTCTGTCAATCATCCTGTTTGGGAAGAAATCTGAAGGATGAGTGAATAATATTTGTTAGACAAAGAGGAAATAGCACTGCCAGATGCTGGGCACCAAATGGCTGAAAAGCATGGCGATGCAAGTGGAATATGGAAACAAAAATGAGACTGTAAAAAAAGAGGCAGGAGGCCAGGCCAGAATGTGAAGGGCCTAGCATACCCCTGTGCTTATAAGGGGTTGTGACTTCAGTTAGTTGGTGATAAGAGACCATTTAAAGATTTTAGGCAGAGAGACAAACTTGAATTTGGTGAGGAAACACAAAAAATATTTTTTAAAAAATAAAAATTATGTAAAAAATCATTACTTTTGCATTTCACAGACACACACACACACACACACCACACACACACACACACAACACCTGATGAAGTTATGAAGAATGGGTTGCAGTCAGGCAGTTCTTCCTACGCTCGTAGATTAGGATATTGATAAAAAAAATTGGAAAATTGGATAAAGTATTTTCAACCTACCATTTCTCATTCACAGCTAGCAATGTCTAATTGTCTTCCCTAAGAACAGTGTAGTAAGGGAAGCGGCAGGGTCTTAATAATTCAGGTATAAAATAATGAGAAAACCTCACCTATCATGCTCAAAATCCTAGGGCATTCAAGTCACCCCTGGGAAGAAACTTTCATATAAATGACTGAACTATGTAAGCACATTTAAATTGATATCTGCTTACATATAACAATAAAAACTTATAAATTTTACCTTTTCTCACATTTCAATAGGGCTCAAAGACTTGCCACCTAAAATTATATTTGTTTTGTTAATGACTATGATAAATTAGGTCTTCAACTTTTTCATGATAGGTTTATGAAAACAGGCTCAGACATTTGCAGCTACTACTTAAAAGTAATTTTTGTTATTAAAAAATAGGTTAAGTGGTAGGAAATTAAAACAAAAAATCAATTTTTCAGGTAATAAAAATCATTTCTCAGAGGCGTTGACCCAGTCAATATTTTGAAGGACATAAAAACCCTTGATAAATTAATTAACATACATTATAGATGCTGTGTGTACATGTACTTTATCCACTGGCAAAGGTGTCTCTCTGGGGAAAAAAATATTATTTTCTTGATAGAGGTTAGCACAGATCCTCCAAGTGGTTTGACAAACTTAGTTCTTGTCATGGTGCTAAATATGTAAATCACACTGAATGACTGAGGCTAAAAGCAAAGTGACAGTTGACTGTGACAGCCATTAACCATGGATCACATCCCGGCATGTAACACAATTATATGGCGGGAAGCAACTAATGTGGGCTGCCCTGGTGGGAGAAGGGCGAGAATATTGAATTTTCCTTTGTAATCTATTTACATCTCGAAATAGGGGCATTAGTCAGATTAAGGTTCAGAATGCCAGGCGCACACGGCCCGGTGTGCTAAGTGGTGCCATTCATAACGTGATAAGAAGGTAATGGTTAGGGAAACAAATACATTACGATCTCACTGAGTCAGGGGGCGATTCTGTCTCATAAACTTCCCTTTCTGTTAAACCATCTTAGGGTACAGACTGAAATCTTTTAGAAATTTCTAGAACTGCCAGCATTATTAAGTATCAGCTCTACTTTTCCTTTTCTCTCATACGTAGATAAATTATGTTGAATTTTAACAGTCATTTATATTAATTTCCTCCCAAAGTTCAAACGTAATATATGTTATCAAGACTCATGAACCAAACAATATTAAAATGTAATCTCCTCAATTATTCTATTTCTATAGCTGAATATACTAGATCACACCAAATTTAAGAGAAAAGCAGGCGATGTGAGGTGGAGGGTCTTAAAGTGACAGCTTTAGAATAGCTCTAAAAATCCCTTTTGAGTATTCTGGGAGTTGGAAAATTCAAACCTAATGTTTTTCTTGGATGCTCCTGCATTAAGAACCATCATGACAAGACCTCTTGACTTGTTTCTCCCTGTTTCTCAAAGCAGCTTTCTTAAAGTAACTAGTTTGCCAATTTCTGTACCACATTCCTCATTTTTCCCTCGTCTCTTTCACCAGAAGATATTTATAGAAGAAATGATTCAAAAATTATAGATAGCATATAATAACTCAAGATAAAACCTGTTATAGATAAATTTGATTAGCTAAGGAGTAACTCAACTAACAAAATATGAATTTATATCTAAATGCTTATACACAATTTGCGTATCTATATTAAGAGAATAGAAAACTTTGAGCTCTGAATTAATACAAATTTAAAATAAATCTAGACACTTAAAAAATGTGTATGACCTTAGTATGCTTTGACTAATGTATAAAACTTTATAGTTTATTGGCCCTTGCAGTGGACTGGATTCTCTTTATGCTGGTTTAATTCTTATGAGTCTTCTAGGGGTCAAATAACCTCCTCTGCGAAGTCTTCCTTGGCAAGCTTTACAAGTTATATATTTCTATAACTTACTGTATTTTTCCTTTAAGATACACCACTATTGTAATTAGATAATTATCTACATACTCTTAATTTCTCTCTTACACTAGGCTATGTTCCATGAGGGCAGGAACTACACATCCATTTTATTGACACTGAATCTTTAAATACAAGAAAGCTGCCTGGAAAACAATGAGGATTCAATAAACATCTATTGAATGAATAAAAATATATGAATAGTGATTTATTCCTTGATAGTTCCCCAGTTTAATAATAGTCTTAAATGCTTTTAATTTCTTATTTCTGAAATAAGCAATTCTTACACATAGCTATAGGGCTCTAACAACTTCTTGAAGCACTTCAATTTGCATGCAAAGACTACAAGATTATTTACAGTATATAGATGACAGGAAAGAAGTCAGTTGCTTTACATAAGTAACAGGAAAAACTAACAATGATTCAAAAATAGCATCAAGAATATCTCACTTCTTATGCAGTATACTTTTTACTAGTATGTATGCAATTAATTTACTAATTCTAATCCAACTCCTACTTATAGTACATTCATAAAACATACTGCTTTTCACATAAGTCTTCTCAATAAATTATTACAAGGGTCTTAGGGTAAGGTGTTATTGTCGCTATTTTATCAATGGACAACTGAGGCTCAGAAAGGATCCTTTCAAATTTAAACAGATGATAGGTGTTACTGACAGAATATACTCTGTACAACTTTTTATTCTGAATGAAATCCCAATGACAGAATTCTAAGTTATTCTATAGTTTGCCCCTTAAAATAAGGTATTTGTCTTAGTATCTTAGGTTTTCCTTTAGTGAGCCAAAGTTTTATTTTGCAGAATAAATTAGATAATTAAAAGCATCTAAATTTTTCCTTTATGACAGAGGAAAAAAATAAATGTTAAGCATGAATAATGCAGTTAAGTAGCTATAATCATCTACTATGCTATGCAAAGCCAATAGCCAACAGATGTGCAACATAGATCTGAGGGAAAAACATCTAACATGTCAAACAGGATTTTTTAAAAAAATAATTCACCTTAAAATAAAAGTCAAGTTTTTCTCAAAATAAGCAATTTCAGCAATACTTACTTTGGGGTATACATTTTCCAATTTTAGAGCTATGTGGTGGCTTTAGCCAAGTTAAACTTGGCAGTCTAAACAGTGTATATAGATGTTGCAAAATTTTTATAAACATTAACCAAACAATCTCTAAATAATGTGGTGTTGTGTATGGATATTTATTAACTCAAGAAGTACATTTATGTATGCACATAATAAATTTTATATTATAACTTGTAAAATGTGCCTACATAGGACAACTCAAGTAAAAAATTAAGTAACTATAACTATACATGCTTTTGATCTGGACCAACCATGCAGAAAAAAATTCATTATTTTTTTTCTAGACACTGATGATATATATATATATATTCAATTCTAATCCTTAAAAATTCAGTTATAGTCAATCATTTTATGTAAATTAAAATAGAATGCAATTAAAATTCAGCATATTTGATACTTGACTAAAATATTTCTTGAATTGACCCCAAAATATCATTCCTCACAGAGACGACTTGAATGTTAATTCTAAACTGGAGTTTCTAAATGTTACGCAAATGAAGATGATATCCCTGGGATAGAATATTCCATGGTCTGGAAAATTCTTCATTTATTCAAGCAAAGCACTGAGTATACAACGAAGAGTAAAAACACACATGGTCCCCAGTTTTAATGAAAATTCTGGAAGTTGGGCCAACTTTTCAGATTATGAAGATTGAATGCCTTCTTTTCCAAGATTTTTTGTTCATGGGCAGTGAAAGCTTGGGGATGGTGTGTGAGAACACCTGGTGGTGATCAGCTTCCCTGTTCAGAGTGGGCACATGACCCTCTGGAATGGAAGGAATAATAGATTTGCAAACCGCCCACTACTCCCAAAGCCTTCCCAAGTGCTCCCTCTATGGCTACTGCTCTTGTAATCAAAGTAACATGCTCATCAGCTTGGATAATCATTGTTTTATCAATGTCTGCCTCTGCTATTTATCATCCTGAGGAGCCAAGCAACAGAAGGCTTCATTTCAACCATGCATTTCAAAATCTCTCCTTGAAATGACACTTCCTGCACGCCTTACAGGACCTACAATGAGTACCAACGTAGTTGTTTCCCATGGCACCTATACTTGGAAGCACTGTGAAAAGAGAACTGAAGTCCCCAGTGTAGAAGGTTCTGAAGGATGGAGGGAGTAATGAAAGAGTGTGAGAAGGGAAATAATGTGCTCACGGCTCAGTCTCTCACTGACCCCTTTTCTCTTCCACAAACTGGAGTATAAACCCATTTCCCTTTACTCAAAGACTAATTCTGAAGATTAATTATAATAACATATAGACATTACTTATAAATTATAAAGCTAGACATAAACAACTACTAATAATGATAAAAATATTGAAGTGTTATTCAAATGCAAGATACTATTCCTTAAATCTATTCAGAAAAATACTTGCTTCCTCCAAATATAGGTCTTGCTTCTTTGAAAGTTGTGCCTTCGTTTTGTCATTCACTCATATTTAAGTCTATGATTAGGGGGTTTCTAAGCCCCAGCGACCTTATGATGGAGTCACACTTACTACAAATAAATATATGACTACCTGAGCTAGGGTGTTTAGTACACATACTAAAAAGGATAAGGAGTGTTGCAGCTACATCGTAAACACACACACACACACACACACACACACACAACTAAAAATTGAAACAAAGCAGAAACGTGTAACAAAACAAAAAAAGATAATCATTGTAAAATTCTCCTAAAAATAACATAACAAAAACAAACACAATAACACAAAGTTACACTATCCCAGGTTGGGATTATGCTATTTCTATCCCTGCACTGGAAAAAAATATAGATATTTTATGGTCATGAAAAGTTGGAATTGTGGCACAATATTTTAAAAAGGGGAACCATTAAGAAGAGACATCTGGTCATTTGGGTATAATCACATTTTTGTTACACAGAGAAAATACATTCTTCCTGAGAATGTTCCGTTGATTACATACTCTGTATTTTAGCATTGTTTCTAAACATACTGTAAATTATGTTAAGTAACTCATTGAGTCTCTGATTTAGCTTTTTTTTATTATTCAAGCAGAAAGATAATGTTTGCTCCAAAAAGAATAAACCAGTAGACAAATCACATTTATAAACTCTGCAAGTGACGTGAGTGACGTTAAAACATCTGGGACATGTTAGAGACTGCATTAACTCTAATCATGGATCACATGATGGCAGAATTTTTTTCTTTAATGAGGAGAAAAGACTGAGATAGTGAATGTGTTACTCAACATAACCCTGAAGTTCTTGTCCAAGAACTGATAAAGCACTAGAGAGAAGGCCTTGCCCTACCAGCTTTCCAGAACTCAGGCCATGCAATCTCCTTCATGTTTGGCCTATGTGTCACTGGTGACAGTGTCTGAAAAAACAAAGCCCTTTTTCTCACTCCCAATAAATCACAGGCTTTCCAGCACCCGATATTTACACTGAGCAAGAAGAGGATCCTCGTCCCCCTTCTTCTAGTAACAGTCCATTCATCTGTTAATTCATTAACTTAAAGGAGAGGTCGCTACAGTCAAGACTCTATATACAATGATAAGGCTGAAACCCTGTGAACTATAGCATGCATGAGAAAACTGGATTTTAAAATTACGCTACAAAATATAGTTAAAATATGTTTAATATTAACTTTAAATATACATATTTATAGAGAAAACTGTATCAAGATATAAATGTCAAGTATACAAATATGGAGAAAGGACCAGAAAATTAACTACAACCGTAGCTAACCTTGGAAGAGCTTTGTCCTTTGCAATATATGGAAGAATGATCATTTCACTTTTAAAAGTGCCTTCCAGCCATAAGTCTTTAGGGATTATCTGTTTTATTTCATTTATAGAAAGCAATCGAATAATATCTATTTTGTGTTTGGTGAATGAACTCAAAAAATAATGAAGTAAAATACGAGATCACTTTAATGAAGAGGTTGCTTTCCTAAGATATGTCCTTATTTAAAAAAAGTAATTATTTTAAAGGGAAGCATAGATCAGGCTCCAGTCAGAAATACAATTTAATTTTTAAAAATATATTTGCAACACCCACAAAATATATTGACTTGGGTGTCTTAGTATTAGAGAATTAGAGATATAAGTTTACAGTATTATTTTCAAAAGGATCTTATTTGAAATTCATTTTGAAGTTGAAAGAGAGAGCAACAGTTCCTATTTTCTAAGGATCACACTTTCAGAAATGTTGCTTTAAGGTTTAATCAATATTTGGGAAATGTTGCTTCAGGACACAGAGAGACGGGAGTTAAAGAGAATTTTATAATGATGCTTAGGTACATTGTTAAGCTGCAAGCTTTGAGGGAAACGAAATTCTAGGAGAGTGGTAATTGACACTTGAACCCACTCAGAAGTGGAACTGGGTACATGGCTTTAGAGCCAGCATGGGTTTGAATCCCCCAGAGAAGTAAGAAGCCATTTGGAGGGAGAAACCAGAGATCTTCCTTCAGGCCATTACTCCACCCTATCAGTCCAGAATGATTAAATGGTTTCCCCCCTTTATAGACCATAAAATAGACTTAAGATTATTTCATCACTACCATCACTATTACTTATATCCATTGACCAAAAACATTGCTTCACTTACTAATTTAGAAAACTTCCATAGAAAAGCATATATAAACTCACTCTCTCTCTGTCTCTGTCTCTCTCTGTCTCTGTCTCTCTCTCTCTCTGTCTGTCTCTCTCTCTCTCTCTCTCACTCTCTCTCTCTCTCTCTCTCTCTCTCTCTCTCTCTCTCTCTCTCTCTTTCTCTCAGCTTTTCCTCCAAGTGCTGACTGAGGCAACATTTTAACTAGAACTAACTGGAGTAAAATACAGTCAACCTACCTGCCTAACTGCCTTATAGAAACACTTTTCAATGTCATGCAAGTGACGGAATTAATTGAGGGGCATCCATTAAATGTTTTAATTGTCCAAAATGCATAAGGGAACAGAGAGAGAAGGTTTTTTATCAACTTTCTATTTCTTCCACTGTCTGCCCTACTTACCTTCAAACCTAAATTGCATACATAGCTGAAGGTATTTTTGTCTTGAGTAGCTGAAAATGTCTGTATCTTTAATAGGAACGATTTATAAAGAGCTTTTGGAACATGCTGACTTCATAATGAAGAAGCTCTACTCCCATAGGAGTCATTAACCCAGACATCACCAGTGCCCGAACCACTGGGAATCACCCAAAACTGTGCTATGAGCAATGCTAAGACAGATTCTTAGCCTTTCAGATAAGATGAAGTATACAAGGATCTCTATCAACCCCCCAAAACATTAGGATGGATGAAGAAACTGAGGCTCCAAAAAGGTTAAATAACTTTCTGATAGTCACAGAGCTTATTGGGTCTCTAGATACCCAACTTAGAATGAGGTCTCTGCATCTCTTCACAGATCACATCACTTCCACAGAAAATGAAATACATGTGTAGGCGTACTGATGTTTTGCCATGTCAGTTCTAATTATTCCAATTAATGTAAGAGAAAAAGGTGGGAATTATCTGAAGTAATATTTAAACCTAAGTCTAATAACATTCCAGATTTATACTTTTCATTTTTTATGATTGATTGACCCATTGCATTTGGTCAAGTTATATTAGTTATTCTAATTAACTCCAAAATCCAGAATGTTGAAAACATGATAGAAGTTTATACCTGAACTCTGATATAAATACTTTGATCTCTAAAGATATTTATTATCTCTTTGGATTAATAACTAAAAATAGAACAACATGAAATATATTTTGAGTCATCAAGGAAGCTGCTTTTAAAAAAAACTATTTTTTTCAGAAAAAAATTTAAAGTATGTGCTCCTTTTTCATAATTTGAGTACATTCTGCTACTTTGTGGCCTTATAAAGCAATGATTCTTCCCTCTGTCTTGGCACAGAGCTGAAACATCCATGGAGCAAATGTGAGAAAGGTACTTTGATCTATATTAATTTCCCAAAATATTTGACTAAAAATGTGGATTCTAGAAAGGAATAATCATATATTTTTTAAAGTTTCTATCCATTTTTATATATCACAGAATGCCAGGAAAAACAAAATGTCTAATTATGGAAAAGTAAACATGATTTTCTATTTAATTTTATCATTCGAATTGGTCTTGGCATAGTGAATGAGAAAACTGGCAGTTACAAATTATGTAATTCAACTTAATGAATAAAAAACTGAAAATAAATGTCAAAAATGTGCATTTTTTCCTAAGGAAAAAAAGTGCAAATTTCTGTCAATAATTTATTTCCAGGTTAATTTACTATTATATACTAAATTACACTTAATCTTCCTAGATTTTCTATAAACATGTCCCTGGCTGAATAGCTGCCTATGAAAAAGATATTATTTACACATTTTATAAAGATACACTCATGCATTTGATTTCCAGATATCAAATTATATGTAAAACAATGTTTGGAAAATAATCTTTCTATAAAAGAATTAAAACAAAAAAACCTCATTTGTTCATATATTGGTACCCTACAAATGTCCAGGGGCTTTAAATAATCAATTTTTAAAGTGTAATGTTAATATATATATATATATATATATATATATTTTAATAAAAATAGGCAAGGCTGGATGAAAGTCGTTCTGAAATAAAGTATGAGAGAGAGTGAGAGCATCCACATGTGTGTATGAGAGAGGTGAGGGAAGAAAGGGGAAACTCTGGGAGGGAAGGAGGAAGGGAGAATGAGATAGACAGTGAAGGTAGAAAGAAGGGGAAAGCGAAGGGGGGCAAAGAAAGAGATTTTATTAAAATTCTAACAATTTAATCTTTATGAAGAGGTTATTATCATGAACAACCTACAAAAAAGAGACTAATTTTTTTAAGCCCATGGAGAAAAAAAGTATTTCACATTTTCAATTTGTTTTTTATAGTTCAGAGTTGAGCATGAACCTCCAAAATCACTGTGCATTTTTGTTATCACCATTAACCTTCAATACTGTTAACCTTTGTTTTCTTTTTCTCCTAATGGTGAATTTGCATCTAATCTCAGAGACTCCTGAGAAGAATCGCCTATATGTATTTCAAGCCATATGTTACCAGAATTGTTCTATTAAAAGGCTCCAAAGTCTTCTATAGGTTCTGGTTTTTAGCACTACCAGGGCCCAGAGCAAAAAAAAAAAAAATTTAAGGGGTCCCTCACCTGTAGGCACATTTTCTAGTAAATTATAATGTATTTCAACAGCATAAGTATTCTGGTACCAAATGGGCACCCCACAGTTTGGTTCCCAGATTTAGGAAACCTACTTGGAAAGGCAGCTCCTGGTTCAGCCAAAGGCAGTTCTTTGAAGAAAGGGACAGCTGTGATCTTTCAGCTGCCAACATCACAGCAGCTGGGGGGTGCGTGCACTGGGCCAGTAAAGGAGATCAGAACAGAGAACCAACAGCATCCACCATGGTCTTAGTCCTTAGAGATCACCCATCACCTCTCTTTTGATATAATTGATCATCTCTGCATGCAACAAAAACCATTAGGGCAGATGAAAAGTTATGACTTGTTGGAATGAATAGGTCTGTGCAATTGATTGGGGCATATCTTGTGAAAGAATGCATGGCTATACTGGAGAGAGATAGAAAGGGGAAGGAGAGAGAGAAAAAGAAAGAGAGGAGAAAGAGAGAGAGAGAGAGAGAGAGAGAGAGGAATAATAAAAATATCAGAAATTAATTTTAAAAAATAATTATAGTAGTTTTGCTAAACTGCCAATGATGCAGTTATGCTACTGTATTCAAAGTTGAAAGAACAAGATAATTAATAACAAAATAATTTAAATAATTGCAGCTAAAATGATGTGCACTAAAAGATCAAATGTAAACTTAGAGTCAATTAGAGTTCCAACTGAGGAATACACAATAAACCGAATTGAAACAATGTTACCTCTAGGACTAAACGTCACAAGCATCAACACCTTGACAAGGTCTTTAAAAGCCTTAATTTCATCTCTATTAAAAGCATAAAAATAATTTACTGATTTCTTCCAGAAGAAAAATGGGAAGAAATATATGTCCAACTAGATAGGAGCCAACTAAACAAGCAGATAGAAATTTACTACATCAGGGATGTGACTTACATTCCAGAAATGATCATGGTCCGTGCTTAAAATAATTGTTAGTTACATGCCTGGCTTATTCACCAGGCCAAATACTATGCTGTATGCAATGCTACTCTTCATCTTTGGGGCACACAATGCTTTTTACATTGTAGTAATTCAATACATGTTTGAAAAGCTGAATAGAATTAACTTTGGAAAACTGTACAGATTCACCAGTAGCTTTATTTAATTCAATCCAGCATAAGATTAAAAACTGCAAATCAGACAGGTGTAGGCTTCAATTCCAGCCCTGCAGTTAGCTGTTGGACTTTGACAAATTTCTCCAAACTGGCAAAGCCTTGGTTTTCTCATCTTTGATACTTCTCTGGGGTTGTTGAGAGGATTAGAAGAGATAATGCATAAATGGCACCTGCATGTTTTAAGCAACAGGGCCTGTTATTACTGCTGCTGCTGCTGTTAGGGAGAAACATGCACCGAAATGGAGGCCACAGTCTGGCAGGCAGCTGGCAAATGTCCACCTGTATGCAAGTTTTCTATGGTCTGCTCAACCTGAGAAATTACAAATAAAAGTTAAGGCTTCCAGTTTTTCTTGACAAACTGGCAGCTGTGACCATATTGGGCCCATAGTCCTGCAGTGAGGACCTGGAGCTTTCCATGTCAGGCAGGTTTGCAATAGTGCCCGGCAATATCTGTTGTCCTCAGCTCGGCCCAGTCACTCATGCAACCTCAGTGGTTCCAGGAGGCGCTAGAGCCCGTGACCTCAGGGTTTGCCAAGGAAGAATAAGACTCATAGGCATGAAATATAAATCTTCATGGGGGCAGTTGAAGACATAGTGCTGTGTGGTAGAAAGCAGCTGGAACCGGGAGCTAGGGGACAGGAGTTGTCGCCCCAGTTCTACATTAACACCTAAGTGAGCTCTGGGCTCTATGGGGGCCTGTTTCCTCATCTGTAAAATATACGTTCTGGGTAGGGAAAGTTCTTGAATACAA
Source organism: Eonycteris spelaea (assembly GCA_003508835.1). Lineage (NCBI taxonomy): Eukaryota > Metazoa > Chordata > Mammalia > Chiroptera > Pteropodidae > Eonycteris > Eonycteris spelaea. The sequence continues at coordinate 3,932,732 of PUFA01000074.1, read as the reverse complement.
GGCAAGTCAGTTCCCCATCTGGGTTTCAGCTTCTCAAGTGTTCTTTGTAAAAACGATGCCAAATTAGTGGGTCACTGAAGCCTGGTGAATTAGAGAAAGCCCTCCCTCCACATGCCCCTGTCAAAAAAAGAAACACTGTCTATAGAGCTGATGGAATACATTTGGAAGCTCAAATGCCAAAAAGAAGTATAATATACATAATAGTAGCAATTTTGAGAATGCCCTCCCCTGTGTTGCTGGCCTTATGCATTAGTTCTAATTGAATAAATATAACTAATTGTTTCCCCAACTTTATTCTTTTTTGCTAAAATACCAAGGAATGCTCAAGTATTTTTGATCTGCTTTATAATTAGATCTGCTTTATAATTCTTCTTGGGCAAAATTCCAACCCTATCCTCTTATAACTTTGCAGAACTACATTTTGAAACTTGAGGACTACAGATATTCACTCATTTATTCTTTTTGAATCTTTCATTCTAGGAATTTTTAATAAAACAGCTTTTATAAATTCCACAAGATAAAAAAATGTAAAACACATATAACTCAAAATGTAGCACCAAAATTTTCATCCAAGATAAGTACTTTTAAAAAAATAAACTTTTGAAAAAAATTACCAAAAAAAAAAAATGATAACCTTATGTAATTCTCAGATCAATGGTTAAGACTATTTCTAAAAACAAATCATATATAGCAAATAGACCTTGCCTATGCCAATGACACTTGTTTGGAAATACTCTTTTTTTCAGTCCAAAAATTCACTTCAGTCCTTTCTGTTGAATTTATGTGTGCTTTGAAATAGAAATCAACTAAGACAAGTAAACCGACTTATAGAAGGTTACTGTCAAGGTTTTCTGTTTTGTGTTCTGTTGTTGAGTAGCTATGGAGCTGTCCCAAATCAACATGTTGATAGTCTCTCATAGCAGATGGCCATTTGATGACAATCCCCAGTAGTATAATGACAACTAACAACAATGAAAGATAAGGGGGCAACCCCAACCGTGGCACAATACATTTTAGTTCTTTAAACAAATATTAATTTCTAATACATTAAAAAGTAATCTGTTACTGGAAGGCAACTGTTTTACTTCCCACAACACATTTAATAAATTCATATAGGCTTCATGAAGAGTGAAAGTGCACAAATAAAGCACGCTCTATTATCTGACCTAGGCAAGAAAGTAACTGTTCTGGTTAATCAATTATTTCCTTCAACTGCATGAAAGGGAAATAACATTTAAAAACATGAAATAAAGTATATTTAATTCTAAAACCACTATCAATATAAACTAACTTTTCCCCTAGTGATTCAGAAGGTATTTCAGGATTTTTCAGTCAGACTTCTGGTAGGATGATTATTCACCCCATTTACTCAGGACAATCTCAGTTTATGCTTGTTGTCCAGGAATAATTCTTAATAGCTTTCCCTTTCACTCACAAAAATGACCTAATTTAGGCATAATTATGCGGTTCCCTACTTCGGGGTCACTATAATGCATCTAGTTTTCTATTCAACACACTGTGGAGAGACAGACATGTAGGTTCAATGATAAGATTATACCTGATCAAAAAACACATGTTTTAAAAGTTTACCATACAAAATATAAATATACTTCTACACAAATTTTACTTAAGATATGCTTAAATTTAGATTAGTTAAGTAATAAAAACATTTTTTGAATGAATGATCAGTAGGTTAAAATAAATAATATAATAACAAATGCCTTATTTACAGTATCTATGAAGTTTTACATTTGTGTCTTAAAATCAAAATTAAAGCTCAAACTATTTAAATAATCACCACAAAAGAACACTATTCCAAACAATGTATAATGAATTAACTCAAGTTAAAAACAAAGTTGACTATAGGCCCTAAATGGATCTTTCGCTTTCCAAAGTTGAAATAATATTCCCACAAGTCAATTGTGCTCTGTGTTGGGGTCTCTAAAGCTACCCATGTAGATTATAAATTATCCTAATGTAATTATATTAACAACATTATAAACTAACAACAAAAATGCAAAAGAATAATTATTTGCATTAATTCCCTCTTGAATAAAAGTAGCTGAGAATTCAATTTTAAGTTTTTTGAAAAGGAAATATAGGACCAAAGAAACAAAAATAGGAACCAAAACAAGTCTTTATTGCAGGCACGAATCATAGCTTCTTAGGATAGTTTCTAGTCAAGTGACAATATTAAAAATCAATATAAAAACTCTACCAATAAATTCAAATAAAATAAATCAAATGACAAAAATTGCAATGTGGTCAATTTTTCATTTCAAATATTTTGATAACTAATGATAAACACACATTAACATACAAAATAGATCAGTAGTTTCCAAATTTTACACTACCTAGGACTTTTCATATTTTTTCCTCCCTTTGACATTGTTTTGTACTAACTACTTAATAAATTATATTTACTAAGGAATAATAGATAACTCACTTTTAATCACAAATATATATATATATATATATATATATACATAAGTTTCAGAATTATTCCTAGAAATCAGTCATATATAGATAGATAGATAGATTAGCACTTCTGATCAATGTTACCAAACTGAGCAAATAATGTAAAATTAAAGAAACATTTTTTTTAGTCCAGATTCTTATTTGGTAAGCTGTACAACCTTAGCATTTTTGAAAATTGGAAGAGCTCTCAGCATCTGTATCTTCAAGTTGGTGTTCTATAGAGATATCAATATCGATATCAATATATATTTCTGTATATATACATTTAACATAGTAAAATACTTCTAATTGCTTTTACAATTATTATTTTCATATATTTTAGAAAAAATAAATTTTCTATTTTCATAGACATGATTAGTGGGTCAAATGAGAAAAAAAGCATTTATTAAGAATTTTGAAGACCTCATTTGAGAGAAGGTAGGGTGATTTTATTAATCTAAAACAAAAATTTCTTTATTTGTATGTTTTTATCCTATCACTTTGAAAACTTTTAATAAGATCCAACCACACTCATGGCTGTGACACTATGCTGTAAAATCACTTTACACTCTTTCCCATATTTTTCCCACATTTTTATTTTCACATTTCTGAAACTGGAAAATACCAGAGCTTCAGAAATATTCATTGGCATCCCACATTACTGTTTACCCTAGCAATAATTTTAGTTTCTCCAAATGACAAAAGCATAAGAAAAAAATTGTCAATCTTTACGAAAGGGAGAACTGAGGAGTAAGAACATTACAGCTCTAAAAATTCTTACACTATCAAATTTAATAATAATATCTATCAATGGTCTATCTAAAATTTATCTATATTTTCAAATATTTGTGAAAGATGCTAGGCAAAACACTTATATTTTGAATTTAAATATATAAGTTTCAGAATTATTCCTAGAAATCCCTCTGGCCCCTTCAATTTAAAATTACCTGGATAATTTTAGTTAATTATAGAAGTTTCTACAATTGACTTTGAAGTAGTTCTACAGGTTGCCTATGCTTAGCTTTACCCACTTTCCCACCCATAAAGATTCATGCAACAGGTCCCCCTCCCCTTCATATAGCCTTTAGGGCGAAAGGGAAATATCTAACATAGCAATCCTCTACCTTCAAGCACTGACGTCATTTTATAAACATCAGGGCACCAAGGAGACCATTACTCAATTCCAAACAAGTTTTAAAACATGTAAAACTATATTTAAAAGGAGAAAACAAACCTGTACAACTTGACAAACTCAAGCTGTTGCTCAGAGATGTGGAATGTCTGGCCTAAAGTAGCTTAGCTACAACGTATGTAATAAAACAGCTAAATTTGGATTGGAGACTCCTTTTGCACATCTACAATGTAACATCGCCCTGGAAGAGCAAAGGCGAAGAGCAACTCAAGAAAGCAGAGACCAGGTCTCTGTAACTCCTCACTTCAAGACAAAGACAGAGTTGTTAATTGGAGAAAGCCAGAGGGAAGACTTGCTATTAAAACTAAAAGGGGAAGAAAATGGGAAGAAGTGAAGAGAGAATAGAATCTTGCACAGCTATAACAAAACATTTCCAGTGGGCTTTTAGTTAAGTGAGAATAGTATTTTATTCCTTTCTCAAAATTGGCTAAAAGTTTATCCCAGCCCAAAATTCTAGCACCAAATCACAATGCTCTCTTCTTATCTCTTTCAAAATATTTTATTTATTCTTATGTCAATTTGCCATTTTGTAGTTTTATATATTTTGTCTGCAATATTTCATCTTCCTAATAAGATTTTTAGATTCTTTAAGACAGATACCATATGTTATACTATTCTATCTCATTTATCTCTGTGGGATATAGCAATTGATATTATACTAATTTTTTTTATCAATAAAAAGTTAAACTTAACTGTGGTTTGAGAGAATATACTCCATGTCAAAATTGTTAGAAATACATTCTAACTTTCACATCTACTGGTTCTAATCACATCTTTGTATTCCATGTAAATCTTAAATTTTGCTAATGAGAATGCAGGCAACCGCCTGGGTGCTTTGTTTCACCTATATAAACTATGGGCCCTATGTCAGGCTTAATTTAATTTATTTGACACTGAAGAAAAAGAACTCCAAATAAGTCAAAATGTGCTGGTAAATTACAAATTGTAAAAATATGATTTCCCCTCTTCTAATCCATCTGTTTTTTTTCTTAAGAATCTCTCTTTCGTATATGGTGTCCACTTTGAATCAGAACTGAAACCTTCTACAACTTACATATATGTTATAGATGAGTTATCTTAGGTATAATGCATCAAATGTGACTTAAATGTTTTCATTTAGCTACAGAGATCTTTTCCTTTGCATTTTTGAGGCTGGTCTGTCCTGGTAAATTTCCAGAATAAATCTATGTCTTTCTTTTAGCCAGGCAATATCTTGACATACCACTACTGTGGGAGCTGAAGGCATTTCTGGCAGGAGCAGTGAGTGACTGATTTCTTCGCTTGTTTTCATAGTGATAAATATATGGTTAGCATTAGGCAGGAAACACAATATTCCCCAAAATGCATGCTAAGCACATCAGAGAATGAATGGGGTCATACAGATATGTCGTGACTTCTCTCTCCGTTAGAAGGTGTTCTGTTCCATGAGGTTCATTGACTCCCACAACATAAAAACAGCCAGAGTGTATGCTTATTTGGAAAAGAGTAAAAAATTCTCCATTTAAAAATATAAAAAACTACCCAGGCAATTACATTTTGTTGAGTTTATTTAGTCTGTCTATGTCTCACATCATATAATTTTCTGTAAGTTAATATAAACCACAGTCTTTGGTATATAGTTTAAGATGAAAGAAAAATATTGAAATAATAGTGCACTATCAAAACACCTTAGCTAAGTGCATTTTTTAAAGGGGAGCTGGCATTATAAATCCACCATTTAATGTCTCTTTTACAACTTGATTACAAGTTTTTATTGTATATACTTTATTGGGTAGATCATTATTCTTTTAGAAAAAGGTGAAAATTGAAAAACATTATCACTGAAGGGTAAAATGCTGTGCAACGATTGACAAATATCTAACAATATACAGTAAACTAGTAAAATTTAAAATACGTATGAGAATTTTGGGTTCCATTAAATACAGAGCTTGTTCTGTTTTTATTCTTAACTTAAAAGTTACAATGGAGAATATTGTTAATTTCTGTAATTGATATAAAAATTCGGTCATATGTGATTATGAATTCAATGATTTGGTATCCTATGAAGCAATGAAAATTCATTTTAGAGAAGAAACTAATTTTCATTCATTCAATTTATTGATGAGACACCTATTAAAGATCAAAACATTTATTTACACAATAACTAAGCTTCTTAATAACTAGAAATTATCTAATGATACCTTTCCTGAAAATGGAGTTCCACCTTTATGTCCTGATAATGTTTAGGCATGTGGAGGACAAGGTTAATTTCCACAAAAGGAATTTATTACAATTTCTTTTGTTTCCAAAGAAATAATTTTGGAAAGTATTTGAAAATGCTTTTCGATACTGCTCTGAAGCCAGTTTTTATTCTCATGTCTTTTGGTCTAAACTGACAGTCTTGAAGTCTTTCCTAAAAGTAATACTTGCCTCTTTAAACATCCCTGTGGCATTCCATTATGGGCACCTGCTGCTGATAATTACAGGTCTGTCTCCTAACCACTTCCTCTGCTTTATGTCAAGGCAAGATTCAGGCTGCTTGATTATAAACAACTACCAGTTAAAACCACTGCATAGTTCTCTGCTGTAATTATTCAGGGCAAGTTGAGTCTGTGTTTACTGAAGTCTTAACAAAAAAGAAGCAGTTACTTGTTATAATTTCCTCTTTGCTGGCAGTGTAGCATAATCCATAACATATTTTGGTCACTTTAAAAGTGCCTACAAGAATATCTGATTCAGTAATACTTTATAATGATATATTTCACTATACTATTTCCTAGTCTAAAAAACCAAAATATCCTGTACAAAGATAATAGGTTGTGGTCTTAGCAAAAATGCTTTCAGATAATGGTCAATGCAGGGAAACAACTGAGTTTAATACATACTACAAAATAGATTTATGGTTCTTGACTCTGGGTCACTCTGCCCCCAGAGTGCTTCCCCAGACCTTATATTCATACTATCATACTGCTACAGTCCAAATGTTTGTTTCCCCCAAATTCATGTGTTGAAATTCTAATCCCCAAAGATGATGGTATTAGTAGGTGGGGCCTTTGAGAGATACTTAGGTCATGAGGGTAAAGCCTTCGTGAATGGGATTAGTGTTCTTTAAAAGAGACCCAACAGAGATCCTTTGCCCTACCACCACGTGAGGGCGTGGAGAGAAGCTATGAACCAGGAAGTGGGCCTTTACCCCCATGACCACACTGATGCCCTGCTCGCTGACCCTCCGCCTCCAGAACTATGAGAAGCAAAAGTCTGTGGTATTTTGTTCTGACACACGAACAGACTAAGACACATACCCTGCAAAATACCTGTTTACTTTACGGTGGAGAGAAATAAGAAGACATACTCTGTAGAAAAAATATTAATGTAAATAAGCATTATAAAACAAAATTTCATAAATCAGTAGAGAGCCAATTTATTTTATCAATATTGCATGACAGAATACTACAACTGCATAATAGGAAAGGTTCTCTGGGAGTTCTGGTTTAACTTGTAGACCTCTTTTAACTTCCAATTCTGTGTTTAGGCAACTCGACCAAACTACTCAGAATCCAACTGTGCTCATATTGCTTACCCATCAACTTTTGAGGTGTATTTTCTTCAACTATAAGAGAATCCAAGTTACTTAATAGACCCAAATTACAAAGTAGACAATCCAAAGTTAGAAGTGAATTTCTGAAGTAAGAATAAGGAGACTGGCCTTTTAGACAGAATCTAAGAGATGGTGAACTTTCATTCCTTACACTTTCCTATTCATATTCAGCTCATTCTGTCCAGTAGCTCTCAAAAGTCAGTGAGGAAGAGAACCAGGAAAGGTCTAACTCCATCACCATGAGTAGTCACCAAAAGTCCTCCCTAAGATATGTCGCATGAACAAAATATGCATTCATCCAACATCATTCAAAAGATCTGTGTTATGTGCTGATTGTGTGTGTCAAGCATCTTGTGACACATTGTACTAGAGATACCACGCTGAACATAAATTCCTGCCCTCCTTATGGCTGACATGCTAGCTGGGAACACAGAAAAAAGGAGAGCGTTACTGTTGGGTGTGAAAGGTAACCTTATGAAGGAATGAAGATCCAAACTAAGACGTAAAGATGGAGAGAAATCAGCCAGGAAGGGATGCAACATAAGGAATGAACACTTGTTCACAGCAAAGAAGTACAAGCACCAGATTCACTCATTAACAGCTTGCTAAAAGCACTCTGAACGATGTCCCCTCCTGGGGCTGCACTGGAACAGCCTGTCCAAACCTTGGGAGAGACACACAGTCTGAAAGACAATAACCACATTGGAGTTCCAGGAATGGAATTAGAGACATAAGAACAAATGTCTCTGCCAGCCATGTTAAGAAGTTTAGATCTGATTCTAGATGCAATCGAGAGATATCAAGAGATTTTACAAAAAAAGTTCTACTGATGTAGTTGTTCAGATTTGCCTGGCTTCTGTGTGGAGCACAGTGGAGAGTGGGACAAGACAAGGAGAAGAAAGAACCTTCTTCAGTGATCCAGTTTGGAGAAACGGACATATCTGAAACATATTTAGGAAATACATGTCATCTTTTCTAATATAATGGCATTGAAGTGTTTATTATGTTTTAATGTTGCAAATATATAAATGTATGAGACTATGGAATAATTTAATTTTTTGTTGTTTTAATAACTTGTTTTCTGAATTGCTCCCCTCCCCCCTTCGTTAAAGTAATAGCAAATGAAAATATATTCTGGCACGAAATAGATCTGTTCATATCAATTTTAAAAACACAAAACCCTCAGTAATCACACCACAGAACTTCCTAAGACAGTTTAATGTCCAGAAAAAAATTAAAATTTCGAGAAGCTTGTCTTTATTAAAACAAAAATGAGAAAAAACACAGACAGGTATAACCTAGAAGAAGGGGTTAAAAACACAGTCTCATCTTTTTAGTGGTTGTGGTTTTTTCCTTGGGCAACCTTCAAAGAAAACTACTAAAAACCAAATGTTATACATAGCATAAAACCTCAAATAAGCAGCTTAATCAATCATTAAAAGCATTCTAGGTTGCTTCTGTCGAGTTCTTTAAGCAGAATAAGATCCTATAAAGATAAGAGGTTTTTATAATTATGTAGGAACTAAACCACACTGTTGATTCTGAATTCTTATTAATTTTGCCTTTAAAGAGAGGGATGTTTACAACACTGCACTTAGGAAACTGGAGGAGGATAGTTGGAGTTAAAAACTAAAAGAGTGTTAAACTTTGCTTTTTGGACTAAGAAAATTACAAAGGAGTCAGTGTTCAATGGGCTAATTAAAAGTGTTTCCTGTGTGGGTATCATTTTGGTGTGGTAAGGAGTTATCCTTGTTTATTTATTTAGTTATTGCATCTTTACCTTCTGTTTGCTAAAGGTCCACAATTGCATTATTTTGGGTTACAAATGTTTGGAGTTATGTTCTTGTGTCTTCCTATCAAGTTGAAACATTTTGAAAAAAAGTTATATTTTGTCTTATTTTAATTTTATAATTATGCACTTTAAAGACTATAAAACAAAAGAACAAAAGAAGATGATTTAATGTCACAGTGAAATAAAATATATAAGCATTTTATATGTGTTCATATTTTTCTTCAAAATAGAGTTGTTACTTAAGCAATGGTACACTTTCATTTTATAAATACATGCTGGAAAACTTTTCAAGCAGAACTGTGATCTTCAAGTTTTTTTTCCCTTTCCCTTATTACATATTAATAACACATGTATGCCTATGAGAAACTAGTAGAGTTGAGCTACAGTTTGTTCATGAGCTAATCCATTAGAAAAACACTTTATTAAATGCATCATATGTCAGTCATGACACATATATTTAACAGTTTGGTATCTAATCCCTTTTTTTGCCTGTATTACAATAAGCTCCTCACACATGTATGAACTTCGCTTTTGCTTGAAAAAGTTTAATAAATTTTGTTTCTATACTAAGATCAGGAAATGCTTTAGTGTGTTAAAATGTCTGATATAAGTGAAGAAGTTTGTCTCTATTCCTCTACAAAATATTTAAATGTTAGCAAAATTAATGAATTTGCTTATTTTTTTTTCTAGCCTTTTAACTTATATTTGTCTTCCTAAGTACAGCCGAGTATAGTGGAGAAAAGTGTAAACTGATTTCTTTCTCATTGGGATTTATTAGATACCAGTTTTAATGGATTACAGCTTAATTCAGAATTGGCACAGAAAAAAAAAAAAAAAAACCTAAGTTTGCTTGTCCATAAAACTGGAACAAATAAGCGCTGACTTTCTACAGAGTTCTAATGTACAATTAACATTTCATAACTTGATTGGATATAAACAATGTGAATTTTAAAATCTACCAATTTCTTTTAAGAGTTTCACCTTTAACAATATGCTTTTGTTGGTTCACATGATATTTTTCTACTTGATGGTACCCCCAATTGAGTGTGATCCTCTAATTCTTGTGATATATTTACTCACTTTCATAGTAGTGCCCAATGAAAAGCATTGTATAGTAAATACTTATGTAATGAAAATACAACAGCAACAGCAACGACAATTGCTAATGTGCACTGTTTGTTTGGTGCCAGGCACCGCTTGCAGTTCTTCACTTTTGATAACTCTGTTAATCCTCACAATTCTATGATATAAATACTAATATTATTCTGATATCCTAGTTGCAAATGTGGAATGAAACTAGGAGATTTTAAAGTTGTATGCGAATTTGCTAGCTTAGAGTTTAGCACAGTTTATTCATCTTTACCAAGATACTTACATAAAGGCTGGCATTAGTATTTCCATAGCACAGCTGTCACAGATACTCTTGGTTGTAATATTAATATTTTTTCAATGGATTCTGGTTAATTTCTTATATTAGAAAATTATCAGATCCACATACATACATACATCCAATAGTCTTTTAAATCTTAACCGTCAAAAAAAAGGGAAATGTTAAACTGCAAAAAGAAAAAAAAAACTTAAAACCATTCACTATCTAAACAGTCACTAAAAAATGGACAATATTAAATATTATTTTAAGGAAAGCCTTCCAAGTATAAATAATCTAATTGTACCAAACCATGCTGTATATTGTATTCACTCAGATTTTTAAAAATGTAATTCTTCATACAAAAAAAATATATATATATATATATATATATATAGAGAGAGAGAGAGAGAGAGAGAGAGAGAGAGAGAGAGAGAGAGACATTTGTAAAGCTATCCAAGAAAGAAACAGTATATTAATGTTTCAGGGTAAGTTTTTCTAAAAACTATTCCAAACCCTAATGTAATAATTGTCATATTTTCATCAGTCTAGCATCATCTTGTTATTTTCAACATCATTTAATTCCATAATACTAGTTCATAGATGTGTACAAATTTATTGTGTGGCCAAATACAATGACATTCTTTTTTCATCTTACAATAAAATTAAGTTTTATGCAAGAGAAAAGGAAAAACATATGGAAAATAGTCACTTTTAACAGATGTTTTAGTTTGAAGAAAATAAAGTTGGTTTAGAATTTAAAAATCAAAGCCCACTGGTTGAACTGAGGCATATTTCCATCTGTTATTAATGTTTGACTTACATACTAAAGATGAGATTATTCATCAAGTCCCTCATAATATGTTCGTAAATGAGACTAGGGTTAGGAATTTAATTGCATAAACTCTGCCCATGTAAGCTTCCAATTCATTCAAAACAAGCCTTTACAGTGGCCTTAATTGAATTAAAACAGTTAACAACACCAAAGAGTGTTTCTTGATTTTATTAAGAAATTAGTCTATGAAAATCTGCGAACAGAAAAAGGAGATTTCTTCCGCCCCATTATGATTCAATAGTAATCCTTCTCTTCTTCCTTTTTCTTTTTCTTTTTTTTTTCTTTTCAAGCAATGCATGGTTATGTTAGGTATTTTTTAACATAATAAAGAAAAACTGACTTAATTTTAAAATATAAACAAACAAACAAATAAATAAAAAAGATATGCTATCTCAGGCTAGATTTATAAATGAATTCTCAGGTTAGAAATGATGAATAATTCTGAATTCTAGGAAGCGTGATAACAATTCAAGTGACCATTGTGAATATGTGCACAAAGTTGATGCCTAAGTGATTGGGATCATACGTGTACGCAGGATTCCCCATTGCTGCCTGTACAGAGTTTCACTAATGGTCCGATAATGGGGGGAGTCGACATGGAGGCTCCCATAATACTTTACATTGGCGTGAGCATGGCAGCCACTGATAAATGACCGCCCTGTTCTCAACTCACACGTTGGATTACTGAGTAACCCTCACTTTGTCTCCACAATGGTCTCATAGTTATAGAACAGCAACGTAGGGAATTCTTCAAGATGATTTATTAAAGATTCTTGGATTCTAATAGAAATTTGTAGTAAAACTTTTTGTCTTTCAGACCATTAAAATGGAGATTTAAAAAATATTCAAAAGGTAGAAAAGGGGGATATTATGGACATTTCAACCTTTGATTTCATTGTAGGCAGCACTAATATGTAGCATGCTCTCAAAAATATCGAGTAATCACCTTAAAATATTAACACGTATGAAGTTTTTCCTCTGTTTTCATTTTTTCACTTGTTCTCTTAATCACCTCATGTCTCCCATCCCCTCCCCCCACAATTTACATATATAACAGTATCTAAGAAAGGGATTTCTGGTTGTTTCACAGTACACTAAAAACTAAACACTAAGGCTAATAGTAAAAAATTCACTTCACTTTAAATGAATATCTCAAAGTAATGGATTCTGATATGTAACTCTATGAGGACAACTCTTTCTGGATGTCAGCTTAAGCTGCTCCATATGATTTTTCTCAAACGCTCCCTTTTAAAACTATCAATACCATTTATTATCTTCTTGTTATATAGACTGTTACTTTTGTTTCATCACAAATTTCTGCCTGTTTAGTAGCAGCCCTGCCACTATCAGATGGCATTTGTTTTACTTAATGTATGTAGCTTTAGAAAAAAATTATAGAACTGCTATTACTGAATTATATTTAAAAAAATTCCAATGTACATTTAGCTGACACTGCATCAGCTGCTATTTAAACTGAGCTTAGCTAATGGACTTTTAATGTCAGCGGGTTACAAGCAGTTACTAGCTATTAGCAGAAATGGCTCCTTTCTATAAAAATCACTTTTCCTCAAGTGTGTTGTTTGAACATTCCTTTCCCTAATTTAGTGACTGTCACTGAATGCAAAACAAACTCAAGAACTCTGAAATCTGCAGTTATCTTTAAGACCCTCTTTTTAACCTTGCATTCAGCTTTAAACAGGCAGCCTCCCTCGTTAGCATTTAGACTTGTGATCACAAAACTTTGTGAGGCATTATTACTTCCTTTGTTTCTCTTACATACTTTGCTATGAAAACCTAGTATCATCCTTGATTGTAGGATAGGTATGATAGAGAACATACAAAACAATTTTTAAACCCTAGAATTTATTCGCACCTTTTAAAATCCTAGTTCAGAACTGCCAAGTGATGTGGACACATGGCAATAATTAATATATATTTGCATATTGGTGTATCATGTATTTAAATATTAACCTGCATTTTAATACAATACTGAATATAAACAAGGAAGCATATGATTTCTCTATCCTGAATGTAATTCTATATATATTTTTTCATTAGTAACAATCTTCTACCCCCTCAACTTACATCATCTATCTTTGTTTATTTTTTAAAAAATAATAATAATAAACCTTCAAAAGATGTAATGGAGAAACCAGGAAAAAAAAAAGCCACCTATACAGCATCTGAAGGAGTCCAAGAAAATCAAATATTCTGCAGCCTGGGAACATAACTTCATTTGACTAAGAAGTTGAAACAAACCATCACAGAATTCAGGAAAGAACAACACAACTGGCCTCTCCTTCCATCAGCCCACATAAGAGGTGCTTAGAAGGGGAATGATGCCTCTCCTGAGAGCACCCTGAGATGGTATCACACGTGTGGATGAAGGATTTTACCTGTGCGTGCCTGAAAGCGACATTCTCCTTTGGTCAAGAAAGTTAGTCCACTCTGTAGGAAAACAACAGACGTTCTCCAGATGTCTGAAGTAAACCAGTAAAAGAGGAGATCTGCCAGTCCCTGTCACTTGGAGGACAGGAGAAATCTTGTTTCTATCAGATAAGCCAGTGCACAAATGAGGCAGAGGCAACTGTATATTATGTAAGTGACTTAGCAACTGGCAGAGAACAAGGTGTTTTTTTTGCAGAAAAGTAGGATATAATTTTCGGTCTCAAACCAGTGATTAAATCTGATCTCCTATTCAATGACTACCTTTATGAATTTGTCTATAAATATAAAAGTTTTTATTTTTTGAAAGATTCTGTTTGTTTTTTAAGGATATTACCAAGTTTATTTGAACTCTCATTCCTAAAACAAAGAAGTTTACACAGATGCATACATATACAATTTGTGCAAGCATATATATGCTCACAGGGATTATTGAACTATATTTGTCTACTCCTTGTAACCCTTCATTTCATTAACAGTCTGCCTGGAAATACCCTCCTAGGAAATAATTCCACAGTTATTTAATTCAATAAAAAATTACATGTGTATCTTTCATGTGATCATCATTTCTAATAAATCCAATAAACTGATTACCCCCATCCCTCTGGAAACATATTTATTATCGTTAAAACTTTTCTTAGTCTTTCTATTTTTTTTATAACTATCCTCACTGTGGTCCTTTTAAATCTGTATAGATATATGTGTAAATAAAAATAAAAATAAATATTTTGATGCTTATAAGAGAAAGATATGACAACATATATTTTTAATGTACTATAATATAGTAAAGATAAAACTCCAATTAAGTAAATTATTTTCCTGGCCAAAGAATGCAATTCAATTTCTGATGTACGAGTGAAATTTAAGATACTATATTAGTATTCTTATTATTGATAATGTTTAACAGAGTAGCTCAGAAATGGCAATGTGTTCTATAAAGACCACTGAAAGATTAATTATATATTCCAAGGAATATATATCAGATACTATATATTGGTATACTCCTGATTTAAGTCTAGAATTTGCAAACAAGTACATCCTGCCCAAATAGGTCCAAGTAAAATCCGAATGTAAGTTCTTTCAAATAGACACCTTTTAAATGCTTTCCAAATTCTTTTGCCCTGTTTATTGGAATAGGTACAGATAAAGATAAAAATCTGAAGTCAGAGGGCCTGTTGAATAATATTATGATGAAATACTGATCTTAGGTCTCTATTCCAGATAGCACAAATAAATCATTTGAACATGCCTGTTTTTCCTCAGCTTCTGAGAGCAGTTACTGAAATGGGCTTCTGTTTTCCACCAAGCTGCATACTCTGTTGGTGATGGCTGTGGTAGGCTGGGAGGGAAGTATCCTCGGCTCTTTCCATCCTTGGATTTGATCCTTAACACATTCTAAAGCTTATACTCTTTCATTATCTTATGGAGCTCCAGAAGGAAGAAGAAAATTTGCTAAAGTAAAAAAATGACAGGCAATGTAATTACTGTTTTATTTAGAATGACTTCAAGATTGCTACTTGCTAAACTTGCACACTTCCATTGGGTGGCTACAATGTGTGTATCTGGCAAACTCTTTATTCAATGGAAGATAAAATAGACCATTTTTCCTTTATCAAAAGCTAAATTCAAACATATTTCACACTGACAAAATGTTCAAAGAAAAATTGCCATTATTGACTATGTCTTCCCAATCACAAAATTCATATTGTGATAGTAATTTGATAATTTGTTTGATATGGATTAGAAATAACACAGGTCTCTGAAATTCATTTGTGATAAAATAATAATGCTTTTGTCACTATCATTTTTAATTCCTGTAAATATTAGAGAATAACATTTGTCAAAGAGTACTCTTTGATCTAGATCTTGAAAGGATTTTTTTAGGTTCATGAAATTCCAAAAAGATATTAGAATTATATTAAACATTCAATTTAAATACAAGTAGCAATTTTTAAAAAAATTATGGTGACATTTCTTAACAAAATCCAGTAAGTTTCAGGTGTATACATCTGAAATTTTGAATTCATAGAGAATGGTCCAAAGTTGCTCCCTTTAACTTTAATCTTATACATGAATGTATTTCATTATGGCTATAATTATAAGTGGATATTGTTATATTACATTCCTATCATTTTGCACAAGACTTCTATTGTCTAATAGCATGTACATTATGAATTAATTTAAAATGATTACTCTTCTATAAAAGTAGTATACTTCTATACTACTCTTTTATATTTTATATGAATATACACACCAATTTTCCTGAATTTTAAAAAACACCTGCATTTCCTTTCATGGACATATTTGCCCTTATAAGTGCACTGCAGATGCATTTTAATATGCAAGCACTAATTTGCTTTTATTAAAAAGAATGCTCACATATTAGGTTTTTCTTCTAAACAGAAAGAGAAAAGAGAAGGCAATAAATTATAGAGTTCAGGCAGTCCATGATTAAATAATCAATTAAGACATTGACTAAAACTGAGAAATGTTAGCATTCATCAATAAACTTGTTAACTGTGCTGAGGGAGTTTTTGTTGTTTAACATCCTTAGTTAGAAGAGGAGATAATACATGTTCATCTACACGAGGCATTTTTATGGCTCTCATAATTGCTGAGAAATGAAACTAGCCACAGGATCCAAATGGCAATGATTAATGAAGGTCAAATCCACCCCAACCCCATCCTCACAACATTTTAAAATAAATAAGACTGGTAAGTCTGGAGTTAAATTTGATTAATCAATATCATCTGTTAACATGATTATTTTGAGTCGTCGTATTTAAAATAAGAACTCGAACTGGTACATCGACATAATGAAGTCTCACCTGGCTCCCCTCACTCTCCCTTTGCACTATCACACTGGCAATAAGATACGGTTAGTTATTTAATTAAAAGAGGGTATTCCCCAAACATTGGCGTTTTCAGATGTTAGACATCACTTTTGCCACACAAAGCATTTTTGAATCACTGTGCTCACCGCTAACAAAAGGTATACTTCACATAAGGATAAATATCTGCATATTTGGCACTTTCAAAACTACAGCTTGCTCTCTATAACTTCAATTTAATTAATGTCAATGTAGTTTCCACACTATGAGCTCTATTGAAGACTAGGTATGTTTTCAGTACCTATAAAATCTGGAGATAGTCTTTTGTGTATTTCAAAATATTATCATATAATCCTAAGGGGGCAACTTTATAGGGGGGCAGGAATGTTCAAAATGAGAAACCATATTAAGATTTCAACCCCAAACTGTTTTTAAAATTCTGAAATATAGTACAATATTTTCTAACATTATTTATAAAGAGTCCAAATATTTTCAACATAATATATGTTTTGGATTTTCGTGAAAAGGCAGAAATTCTGAAAACCTTAATCAAGTCGAGGGGATAAAAAAGTTAACTATCTCTGATCTTGATTGCTCATAAAATTATTACTATAAAATGTTTTACCTTAAATTTTTAAATTTGGAGATGAAATATTTAAAATAAGGAAAACTATAAAGTATTCAATTATTGGATTTCTTTGTAAGAACTAGGATAAAGATGACACTAGTGTTTTAACAATGCTCAAGGCGAACTTACTCCACTTCGGAAAAGTTATAAAAAATATAGCACTGAGTTTCTGTGAGTGCTATTTTAAACATCCTTGAACTAAATGATACTGGTGCAATACACAAGGTCTCAGATTCATGTAGCCTTCCTGCACTAATACATAAATTACAAAGTCAAATAAAATACAACATCAATAAAGAGTCCACACATAGCTTTAAGAAGTTAAGATTATAAAAGAAAGAGAGTGATAAAGTTAGGGCTTTGTAAGTGCACACCAAGCAATCAAGCATTGAAAGTGGAATAAAAACACTATAGGAGAAAGATCTGTCTTAATATAATAAGCCCAACAAATCTTCAGTTTTATAATAAAAGTTTGCCAAAAAAAAAAAAAAAACAAAAAAAACATTTGCATCAAACATGAAAAAAATAGCAATAACCACTAAGCTGGAAGTAATTAAATGTGAAACTGAAAATGTGTGTTATCTAGGTTATCCATGTCATTCTAAATTATGATATCAAAACTTTTTATTGTAAATGTATTTTGAATATATTAAAGGCCTGATGAATTAGCTTTGCCTTCAAGTCAATCTAATTTTCTAAGTTTCTTTGCGTTATTTTAACATATATTCAATTATGTTCTTTAGACTATACACTTGTGTCCATTTTTTTTAAAGAAAAACTCCTGTCATTTGCTTAAAGAGCTGATTTTCCCAAACACTTACCTGAAAACATGGGAGTTGACATGTCTTTTTTTTTTCATAAAGTGTTAAATGTATTTAAGAAAAGTTCTCTTTTCAATATTCATTGTAAAGGAAGAAAGTCAAGGGTAGAGCTTATACTCAGGACCTAACTGGCAGTGACCTAATATGACATTTTTAGAACTGGTATTAGATTAATTTTCTCGGAGAGAGCTGAAAGGAAGGAATTGGGCTGTGAAAGGAGAGAGCTCCTATATACTGTTCAAAGAACCACTCGCTGTCCATGAGTTTGCAGTGGTAAATTTTGAAGCATCTCCTCAGACAACTCCATTTGTTGCTTTTTGGAGAAGCAGTGTCTGCAGCAGTCCTCATTCTAGGTTCAAAATTATTGACCTTGAACTTCTTTAACTTCTAGATTTCTTTGCCAGTGCTTTACACAATTGGAAGACAAAGAATACTGCTCTAAATATTTTACATGTATTAATTCATTCAATCCTAATATGACTTAGAGTATATGTTGTTCTCATTTTATATCAGTGGAAACTGAGGCACAGAGATGCTACATAACTCATTCATGGCCACCCACCCAGGAGGTGGTGAAGGCAGGATCTTGAGATAGTGGTAACCACTAAGATAACTGGAGAATGGGCACATACCACTAACAGCCTTTAGCTTGTGCCTCCCCAAAACCCGACCAAATATAAATTAAATCTAACTAAGATTTAATATAAGATAGTTGCAGCCAACCAAACTGTCACCCTCAATTTACTCCTTAGATATTATGGAACCTCTGCCACCACTCCCTAGCCTGACCTACATTTACTATCTCTGGATGCCTACTATTACATTTTAGAAAGTGAATTATAATTATGTGTTTATATATCTGTCTTCCTCGAAGGCTAAAACTGTCTCATTCAACTCTATGTTCCTAACAAACAGCAAACAGCCTGAGAGATAATAAACAAACAATAACTGTTGAACTTTAATAATGCCACTATCCAAATGATCTAGTAAGTTTTTAATTTGCGAGGAAATGTGAACAAGTTTACTTTTAACTGCCACAAATACAAAGTCGGACTGAAACGAAGTAGCTGAAATAGGAGGACAAGAGTGCTAACTCAGTCCCTGCCTCTGCATTCCCCCCATTATCTTCTCGAAGTGGTTGCAGCCTATAATTTTAATGTTTCTTCTGAGAGTGACTCCCTCTGCTGCTCCAGCAAAGCCATGACCTAAATCAGAAAAGTGCTAAATGCAGTTAAGGCCTAATAGAGCACACTCTTGCTGTTCACACTAATTGGAGAACCTAGCATACATTAAAGAACAGTTATTTTTAAGTCTCAGCAATAATTATGAATAAGCAAAGAGGGTTTGCCTAGTAGAGCTCATGCCTTGTTCATGGTCATGTCCTTAGGGGCGGTGGGGGGGAGGAGTGGTGGTGATGCTTAAAAAAGATCAGTATGAATTCTGATCAGGACTACAATGGGAGATGCGTGAGGACTCTGCCTTGTTGAATTTTGAATCCCCGGTGTCCAGAACACAGAAGACCAAAGAGTCAAAAAATGTTAACAATCTAATGGTTCCTCACACTTTGCAAGTGCTGCTTGAAAAGTTTGTTTTCTGAAGGCTTTTAAGCATTCCCTAAGCTAGAATGCATGAAATTATTCTTTTAAACAAAAGTAAACTAGACTACTTTTCCTTATTGCAAATTCTAAATGTGAATTTGTGAATTTACTCTGCTCCTACAATGAAAAAAATATATGATATAATTGCAATAAAATCCACTGTCTTTTATATCAACTTTCTATTTCTACTACACCAATATGAATAAATGCATGAAAGTAATTTTTACTCTTTTGTAGGAATAAGTATATTATTTGTTTTTTAAAATATTAAAAATTACATTATGTTAGTAGAAAATGATTAGAGTCTTCAGTGATTTTCTGTTCTGAGTCTGGTGGTGTTAACACTCATAACACTAGTTGGTGCTAGATAAGCAGAATAACAATGCTGCATAGTCCAGAAATAAAATGCATTTACAGAACAGGAGGATGCTAATTCTGAGATACACTATTCACACACACACACACATACACGCTCTCACACACACACTCACACAAACACACACGCTCACTCACACGCACACGCTCCCTTTCCCTACTAAAATTTTTCATTCTTGTTAAGTCAGAAACACCACAAATTCCCTGGAGTAAGGAGTTCCCAGCAATCCTGAATGAAACATTAGGGCATAGCCAGAAAGGAGAAAGTTGTTGTCGAAAGCCTAGAGAATCTC
Source organism: Eonycteris spelaea (assembly GCA_003508835.1). Lineage (NCBI taxonomy): Eukaryota > Metazoa > Chordata > Mammalia > Chiroptera > Pteropodidae > Eonycteris > Eonycteris spelaea. The sequence goes on along the minus strand of PUFA01000074.1, from coordinate 3,912,522 downwards.
CCAAAGACCTATTAAATGACTACTGTCTTTCTTTAAACTACAGTTACAAAATGCAATACACTCACAAATAACACTTAATATATATCTTAAACATCTGTTGTTCTCTTGGCTATCTCTGAAGAGACATATTTCCTAAAACTTCTAATTTTTCTAGTATTTCTCTAGCAACAGAATAAAAACTTCATCCGCATTGTAAAGTGTTTAAATTAACTTTCTCATCTTAATTGCATTATGTACTGCCATTCATAAAAATAGTTCATTCTGATCTTCACATCCTTAGTACATGAAAATCATACCTTGAGGGAGCAAAGGCATCTTGTATTATGCTAGCATTCTAGTCCAAAGGGAGAAAAGAAAGGAAGAGAAATTAGAAGGAAGGAGATCTGACCACGAGACCATTATAAAAGTCCGATTCTGCAAAGGAAGTGTAATAATAGTAGTGCAATAGTAAGCAGGCTGGGGAAATGGATTGGAGAATGATGGCGATGGTAGCTGATAGTGGAGTTTGGTGCTTTCTACATTTTTGATATCTAAGAGACAACACAAGAAGAGATGGTATCCTGGAACCTGGAGAATAACAAAGATAATAAAAGTGGTGGAATAGTCTTTCAAAGACCACAATCTTGAAACGTAAATAAATCATTTATTCACCTGGAACTGAAAGAACTAAGTAAACCAAATGAAGAAGAACAGCGTTGCAATGCACACACCCAACAGAATACATTTTATTTTTTCCACTTAAGATGAGAAGAGCAGATTCCAACCTCTATCTCTGATTTGCCTGGTCTATAATCAAAACAAACAAACAAACAAAAAAAACAAAAAAAAAAAAAAAAAAACAAAGCAGCCCAATGGCAAGCATTCAATCTATCCTGGGCATCTTCTCTTTTCACCTCTTCTCCCTTCTTTCAATATTAATCCGCGTAATAGCTCCTGTTTGACTATCTTTAGTGGTCCTTTTTTTTTTTTTTTCTCCTACCCAGTCTTTTAAATTTAGCTGTAGTAAGTTCTCTACAGAGATCTCATATACCTGTTTAGCATCATTGGGGACTTGAATTTGTTCTTTTCTCAAGCAGTTCTCTCTCTGCTCAGTTCCCCTCCTGGCACCCGCCCCAGGGCTTTACGCACCCAATAACAGCAGACTAATCCCACAGGAAGTCATGCGGTTGCGTCCACAACTATTCATCAGGTTGCCCACTTTAACTTCCAAACACCCCCTTCTAAGTACCCTTAGCTGCCGCACTGAGAACTTGTTAACCAATTTCAAGAAATCTACAAGTTCATGTGATCTCAAGAGAGATCCCTTTGTAAAATGGGCAAATGAGCTGTGGAAGTATGCATATAAAAACCAGGACAGAACCTCGGGATGGGAGGCATCTGACAAGAAAGGAAGGATGAATTTATGAGCGTGGCCACTTACGGCGGCAGCAGGGAAATTTACTCCCGAAGTAGCTATGGCTAATTCACAAAGCCTTCGCTAATCACTTACTTCCCCACCCGGACCACACTCGCCTACGCTCAGCACTCTCCTGCATCTCCCACGCCCTCGCCCACAGCTCTTTCGCAGGTCGAAGGGGATGCTGGCTGGAACCCCCACAGTGTCTGAGCATCGCCCGCGGAGTTGAGGCTATCTCCGCACCTCCTCTGTGCTCTCAATTCGTAAAGAAGTGTAACGGAGATGCTGGGTTGTCTGAATTGCCTCCGAATGCTTCAGAAGCATCCTCCATTCCCACCCACCCCCAACGCCACCCCCTTCGTAAGGAAAAGATGAGCTGCCTCCCCAGAATCAGCGGCCACCACAGAACTAGTCGAAAAGACCCAGGTGGGCGCTCCACTTGGCGAGGAAGTTGGGGGCCCAGGTGACCCGAGAGAGACCGGGAGGAGGCAGCGTTGACCCTTTCCTCTCCGTCTCCCTTCCGCTCAGCTTTCTGAGTTCTCAAGGCTGGTCGCTGCCCCTACCAATTCAAACTCGGGGGACAAGAAGGGAGCTAGGCGGTCAGCCCCCGTGTCTCCTCTCCTCCGTACCCACTCTCAACTCCCCGCCGCTCTTCTCCCAACCCCGGTTTTGCCGAGGGCCCCAGACACTTATTTTAAAGCTCAACGCGGTAAATTAAAATGTCAGAGTTATAAAGTGGCCGGTTACCCCAGGGAGTTTCGGATTTGGTTTGAGCGACCAGTCCGTTTCCCCAGAGCTTTGGGGTTTTAAGTTTCACAGTCGCCTGCGGGGAGGGAGACACCGAGAGGGTGTGAGTGAGGAGGCGTGCACACCCCGGGGCCTGCCGCAGGCTGGGTCGCGGGTCCGAGTGTGCCGTGTGTCTCCATGGGCCCTGAGCAGCAGCCACGGGGCACCGGCGCTTGTGGGTTCTCGGCCGTAACGAACATTTCCTTAACTGAGCGCGTCGGCGTCTGGCGTGCTCAGAGACTCACTGAAGATCCCGCAACCCAGAACGTGGCACAGCGCTGGGAGCCTCTGCGCATCAGGGTACATCTATGGCATGCCACACAGACACCCGCATCGACAGTCTCTCCAAACCTCTGTGTGTACGATATGCAACAACGTTTGCATGTGCATCAGAAAGTGCAAAGAGACACCCAAGGCGCCCACATGCCCAGAGACAGACGCATGTCACACCCTGTGCGTCCCTGGTCCATCTGTGCCCATCTCGGAAGACAGATTAAAAATAGTGATACCCAAAGCTTCTTGACTAGTTGGGAAAGTGGAATTTAAAGTGATTTCCAGTTGAGTGCAACGAGGCAGATTAAGGAAGCCAGGAGACTGGGGAGAAGGAAAGGAAGAAGGAAGGAAGGAAGGAAGAAGAAGGGAGGGAGGTGGCCGCGGAGCTTGGCGGACCCCTTACCTTGAGCAGCCGAGCCGGTACCGCTGGCGCTGAGCAGGGCCAGGGCAGGTAGCACGAGCATTTGCAGCACGTATCCCAGTCCCAGTCCGCAGCGGGCCGCTGTCGCCCGCAGACCCTTCCTCATCGTCAACAGAGGTATGCCTGGGGGGAATCACACACAGATGCGCGAACAGCGGAAAAGCCCCTGGGCAGCAGCTGAATCCGTGCACGACGAAGCAGTGTGAAGAAATAATGATAACCAAGCGCCACACTCCACTTTCTCCAAGGGCAGGGGCCAAAAGGGGTGGAGGGGAGACGCTGAGGAGGAGTTTGGCGGTCCCTCTTTCCCTCTGCCTCCTAACTGGCGTTTCGGTGAGCGGCTGCTCTGCCCCACTTGGGAAGTCCGGGGAGGCGCAAGGCGGCCACCTCACTGCTCCCCGCCAGCGATAGGAACTGCCGCAGCTCCGCGGCGCGCCGAGCCTGCACTGCTCTCCCGGTCCCCTCGCCGTGCTGAATACATACAGGCGCGGGAGGGCGGAGAGGGAGGAACAGAGAAGTGGGAGGAGAAGGAGCCAAGGGAGGGAGTTGGGCACAGAGAGGCGCTCCGGTCTCCAATCTCAGCGTTCTTGCGCGGCGTGGAGACGTCCCGGCTGCGGCTGCTGGGTAGCTAAGGAGGGTCACCTCGCAATGTGGGGCTCCCGGATGCGCGGAAGCGCTCGCAGAGGAGGCGTGGAGGGCTCGGACCAACTCCACTGGTGGGTAAGCGGCGGCGGGAGCGCGCCCGGCCCCTTATGTAAGCGAGGATTGGAGGGAGATGCGCGCCCAGCGCGGGAGGTGGAGACGGGCTGTTGGTTTACCGGCAGACGCCAGGGTGAGAGAGACCTAAGGGAAGAGGCGGCTGCGGAGAGTGGGAGCGCGCCTGCCTCCCGCGGTGCGCTAGACCCAGACTCCGAGAGCTCAGCGACGCGCCCGGAGCCACTCGGCTGTGCCCTGTGGAGCGTAGCCTACCGCTTGCCAGCTTCTCCACGGCGCCAGCAAAGCGTGAGCCAGACTCCCTGGGACTGGACTGGCTATACGACTTCTGGTCTTGAGACTGATTAAGCTGAGTGCGGGCTAGAACTGAAGTCCTGCGTGGTGGGGAAGAAGGAATGAAGATTTGCAATGCCCCAACCCGCTGCAATCTTGGGGTTATCACTGTCACTCAGACTGCTTTATGCTCTGGGCGCCTATGACCTCTCTGTAGTGGAACAGAAACTAAAAGCTTAAGGAAAACTCATTCTTCAACAGAGCTTTACTTGGTGTGCATCTGGATGGCAGTGTTGAATATGTAAAGCATGGTGAGACGATACCGGGAGAAACTCCCAGAAACAATGCACAAGATTTGTAGAGACTTAACTTAAAGTGATGGTGGAACCAATGACATGTTTTCCAAACTTCTAATGGTGTGTGTAAGGACTCAAACTGATATGATTTTTTGTTTTTACTTTTTTATTTTTTTTTTCCAGCAAAAGATTGTCTGGGTAGCTAGATTGTGGATCCCTGTTGTAATCATGAAGGAGGAATGTAAGAATGGGTGGATCAAATAAGGAAGGCCAGACAAAAGGGAAGTGGATGGATTAAAAGGTCAATACACACTTGCACAGCTAACATTCTGGGATGAAGAAAGCCACTTCCCTAGATCAGTACATTTCTAAGCTAATAATAAATATTGTATCAGTGAAATTTTTGAGCTGTCCATGCCAAGGGGACAATGTTTAAACACACACACACACACACACACACACACACACACAGGCAGGAAGCTTGCTGTCTAATCTTGGCGGTGGTCATAACTTGCTCTGTCACCCTGGACAGGTCAGGTAAAGCCGCATGTCTCAATTTCTTCATTTGTGACATATTTAATTCTATGGTTTCAAAGTTATTTTCAATTCTAATATTCCACAATTCTGCCTGCCAAGCTCTGTCTACTCTAGCCAGTAAAATGTTTCTTGGATGAGTCTGATAGATCTGAAAGGTCATACTTGGCAAAGACATTGGCAAATCTGGCCATTTCTTATTTCTATGGAGGAGTTGCCCCTCTTAGCATTTATTACTAGTTGACAGATATTGAACAATAAAGTTAAGTGCCTCCATTTCTTAATCTATAAAATGGGTCCAGTAGCAATAACTATCATAGGGTTTTGTGAGAAATAAATGAGTTAAACATACGTGAGGTGCTTGACACATAGAATTGTTACCTGCTATTCTTACCATTGATAAAAGATTCCCATCAGCTGCATGCTATCCAGGCTAGTGCTGTTCCAACAGAATTTCTGCAATGATGAACATGTTCAAATCTATGTTCTCCAAAATGGTGGTCATTAGACACATGTGGCTGTTGACCACTTACAATGTGATTGGTGTGAATTGAGAATTTTAATTGTTATGTAATTGATTTAATTTAAATAATCACCTGGCTAGTGATGACCATGTGCATCTGGACCTTTTATTTATTTTGAGGATGACATTGCTCTAAAGGATTATGATTATATTTCATACTTGTCTTCACAATTTTTCCAAGGACAGCAGCTTAAGTAGTAAGAAAGAAACCCACACATATACTCGCTACCATATTAACAACATCTAAAAATTATTCGTTCATTTATTTATTTTTATTGCTTATTTTTCCTAACTAGAATTTGTCTTTTTAAGGCAGAAACTTTGCCTTTTTCATCACTTTATCCCCAACTCCTAACGCAGAGCCTAGTATATAGTTGGTATTCAATTAATATAAGTTTATTGACTGCCAAAAAGGCTCGATATGGAAGAATTCTCAAAGTCTAGTGAGTTAGACAAAATTAAATTGTCACATATCCTGTTTGGGGCATTGAAGTGCTCAAATGATAGATACTGCATAAAATTAAATCTTTGAAAGAAGGAATAAAAGATAAGGAGAAAAGTAGTTCAATACTGAAATTCATCCTAAATAGGGCAGGACGATTGTATGTAGGAATGAAGTGGAAAAGGGAGAAAAGAGTAACAGCACAAGAACAAGAATAGGAAAAGTACCAGGATATAGATCAGCTTTACCAAGTGAGTTTCCTACAATAGATGGCTGCCGATGGAAACTGACTCATGTTTTAACATCCCACCTAGTATTTTCTTCATGAGAGAGTTAGCGCAGTGTTGCATAGGCTTCTGAGCATAGGATTGCTAACTTAGTGTCAATGCTGCTAGAGGGATATTCTCTGACCAACTACCTAAAATAGCACTCACCTCATCACACTCAATTGCATTCACCTGGTTTGATTTTCTATATAGCGCTTCTTTTATATAAACACATATATGTACATGCATATATGTATACACATCTATGGACAGATGTATACAGACATGTAAAATATGTCTATTATATGTATGTATGCATATTCTTCAATAAATTTTATACTTCTAAAGGGGAGGGATTTTTTCCCCTAGCACTTTCACTACTCTATACTCAGAATATAGCAAAGTTCCTGGCACATAATAGATGGTCAATAAACATTTATTCAACATTGAATGGCACGTAAGAACCAATGGATTTGAAAACTGATCTAAGTCCTTGATTAAGACTTTTCCTCCAAAGACACATTTTCAAATTATGAATATGCTTTTCTAGTTATTTAATAAAATCAAATTTCAGAAAATTTTTTACAAAAAATGAATTTAAATATGGATTTTTTATGATTAGAATACTGCAGGTATTTAAGGAAATAGACATGAAATTCTCTCATTTTGAAAAATAAAAAGCTTCATTTAAATCCATGTACCAGGGCTGCTGCTGCTTCTTCTTCTTTTTTTTTTTTTTTTTTTTTTTTTTGGCTGCAGTGAGTGGAGAATTAACTCTGGGATAATAAATCGCAGTGACAGGTGCTAATGGGAATTAAGCATGCAAATCCCCTGCATATTCCTCCAGAAATCAACACCAAGAAAAGTATGCTATTTAGCATGTAGGCTACTTTCTTATAATATTATTTACTCTAAACCACTGTGGAAAGTTTACAGCTTAAGGCTTGAGGAATAAAAAGCAATAGAACATGTATTTCAATTGTGAAACTATTTTCTTTCATTTTATTTCTCATATGTTTGATTTCTCACTTTTTTGCATTTTTATATATTTTTAAAAATAAATTGTTACAGCATAGATATTAACTGTCATCATAGAATAAGGAAGATTTTTGTGAATATAAGTAGGATGGTGATGGGAGAGTTGGGGTGCATAAATCTCAGATAAGATTTCTCATAGACATCAACTAAGGAGAGCCAGATGGTCCAGAGTCAATTGATTCAATCTCCCTTCTCTGCCTCAGTTCACAGAAGGGATTTTGGCCTGCCATAAACCTACAAACTCTGGGGTTTTATGCTTTACATTAGTTGTTTTAGACTAGACCCTTTTAGTTGAAAGTGATAGAAACTCAACTCAAACCAGCTTAAGCTAAAAAGGTAATTTATTGCTATATGTAACTCAAAAGCCATAGATTAAAATATCTGTATTAATACTGGCTAATATTTATAGGTCATGCACAGTTTTAAGTTTTTTACATGTGCTATCTCATTTAATCCTCAAAAAGAAGGTTAAATTAAAGACTATTATTACCCTCATTTTATTCGAGAGGAGACAGAGTAGTTAAGTAATTTTGCCCAAGTCACAAACAATTAGAATCTATGAATGCCAGTCTGATTTCAGAGATCCTGTTATAGATCCAAGAACTTAAATACTACCACTTATAGAACTTGGTCCCTCCTGTCAACTCCTTCCAATCTTGGTTCTGCTCTCTTCTCTTTTGGCTTCATTCACAGACCCGTAATGTTCACACTGGGATTCCTGGCACCTCCAGGTTTATGTTGTCTTTACCATTATCACTCTCAGCATAAAAAGCACTCTTATTCCCAACTAGTGATAAAATCTCAGTTCTGTCCCTGGCTTACTTTAAGCTACATACCCATCCCTGAAACAATTTTCATGTCCAAATGGTTGGAATATACTGAATGGCAAGACCTGGATCATGTGTTAATTTCTGGCAACTAGAAGCTAGGATTGAGAGTGGAGAGAACAGGTTCCCCAAAAGGAAAATAAATGTGATGAAAAGGAAGAATAGACACCAAAAGAATGGATGAAGGGTTGATAAAATAACAATACCTCTTCTGGTGTGTGAGACAGAATGAGGTTTTTTTTTCCAGGTTTGAGTTTTGTGCTACAACACATCACTGTAGTAAATGAAGAGCATTGATTTAAAAAGGATGAAGAATAGCCCTTCTTAGGTTCCTTTTTTCATTGACTGGGAGAAATGAGTACCATTTAATTCAAATTGATTCAGCTGAATGCAATTCAATTAAATTCAACAACTCAATTCACAAAACTTTTACTCATCTACTATTGCATTGAAGCTATATTCTGATATAGGGAAGAGGCATGAGAACTACACAAATTAACTAAATATTAAACCAAGTTGTCCTCAGAGCCTGCTACAGTGTTACTAGACATGGAAACCAAGTTGATTAGCCATATGGCCAGACTGCAGGGAACCTACAGAACAAAGGAAGATTCCCGCTGAGATTACAAACAACTGTTTACTCATACGGTGAAAGGAAAACAGGGAGGAAGACTTTAAGCTTTACCTTATACAAGTTAAAGATAAACTTAAGTATGTATTGCAGTCTTTACTCCCTACAATCAGCGATGTTTCATAGAAACTAAGGAACAGATATAAACCCAACTCAGGGCCTCAGTCTCACTCTGAGAGGAGACCACACTCTGTCTACAGAACATCATTCCTTCTCTAATAAACTTTTCTTGATCTCATTCTCTGACTTGAGAGGAGACCACATCTCTGTTTGTGGAGCGTTATTCCTTTCCTAATGAACTTTCCTTTGTCTCTAACTCTGGCTTGCTCTTGAATTCTTTCCTGCGTGGAGCCAAGGACCCTCTTTGCTGGGCATAAAGCCTCATCGTGCATCAACTTCAGGATCCCTGGGGAAGAGTACTCATAAGTAAGAGTCCTTTGTGCTCCAAGGACTTATAGATGAACAGACAACATAGATGAATAAACAAAAGAATTCCACATAAAAACCAAAGTGTGGTGGAAATATAAGAATCTGAGAAAATTTCAATTAGGGGAATCTGAGAAGAAAATCACCTAGAAGTAAGACTTAAGCACTTGTGTATTAGTAATGCTAAGCTTCACATGAAGGATGTATTTATCTCTAACAATAAGAAATCTGGAAGCATGGACTCCAGGACTGTTACAGACTAAGAACAGCTCAGTTGTTCTTAGTTGTGCCCTTTTCCTAGCTTGGCCCTATGCTCCATAATGTGTGGCTTTCATTCTCGCAGTTACTTGATGGCTTTTCCACCTCCAGGCTTCCCATTGCATTTTCCAGGCAGGAAGAAGGAGCAACAGGCCCAAGGAGATGCAGCCAGCTTACTTGCCATCCAAAAAGCATTTCTGGAAGCTCTGAGCCCAAGCAGTTTCCATTTTCTCGGTGGCCTGTCAAAAAGCCATCCTGGACCAGTCTCATGTGGTGGATAAGAAAAAGGGTGTATTACTGCTACCTGGAACATCTGTGTTGGATGCAATTCTTTTGGAGAGGAGGGACAAGTGGAAGGCACACAGAGAAAGATATGAAGACAGGACATGTCAGAGTATATTCAGGGAATTGTAAATAGATGAGAAGTAATTCGTCTATCTTTAGTAGAGTAAAAGGGAGGCGTGTTTTTCTATCCTATCAGGAAATAAAAGGATTGAACACTCTCTTCTTCAGTCCACTAAAGTATATTTATTAAACTTTTGGGAAGTGTATAGCACTGAGATAATGTCTCCTCCTTAAGTTTATAGTTGGGGTGTAGAGACAATATTTTAAAAAAAATAAAGCAAAAGAAAAAATGAAAGATGACTTGAAAAACTGTGAAGGAAGAAAGAGGAAAAGGAGGAAGGATGGAAGGAACAAATGAAGGAAGAAAAGGAAAAAGAAAAGAAAGAATAAAAATAAAGGAAGAGAAAGAAAGTCCAGTGTGATTTCTGCATTTTGTATAGCATGATGTAATTGCTATAAGAGTGAGAAAACAATAAAAATGCTCAATAAAAATTATAAGGAAAATAATAGCATATTTAATTTAGAAGAAAAATACTGGGCTGGATATTATAATTGTTGTTTATTAGAGCTTTTAAATACTTCATTTTACTTTAAATGTATCTGCCAATTGGACCATAGTCATTTCTCTCATGTTACAGATTGAAGAAGGGAGATACTTTATAAACTGGCGGGAAGATTCTGAATCAGTAAATATAGACTTAAGGCTCCATTTATCTAACTTATTTGTTAAGAATGATTGCAATTTCTTTGTACTTAATTTCTTTATTACAAAAAAAAATGTGAACAATATGAACACAAAGATGCCCCACAGATGAAATATGTTTAAAGGTGCTTTGTAATTTGTCTATATTTAGGACACTATTATGATGATATATTCCATAGCAGCAGTCCCCAACCTTTTTGGCATAAGGCACCGGTGTTCCTATGAGAATTTAATGTCTGATGATCTGAGAGGAATCTGAGGCAGTGACGTTAGTGCTGGGGAGCGGCTGCAAATACAGGTGAAGCTTCGTTCACTGGCTACTGTTCATCGCCTGCTGTGCAGCCCAGTTCCCAACAGGCCACAAACCAGTACGGGGACAGGGGTGTGGTGGTGGTTGGAGACCCCTTTTCTGTAGTGTCCATTTTATTTATTTTACATAATCATAGAGAAAAGAATTGGTAATGTGAATTATACAACCATGGTATAAGCCCAGTGTCCTTCTCAGTGTCTCCTTCATTTGCCCACATCGCTTATTCAATTACTAAATCCATCTCATTTTATTACTTAAAAATCTACAGGACTTATTCCATTATATCCTGCCCACAGCCATACAATATATTGGCATATTCCATGTGGTCTCTCATAATTACTTCCTTAGTAGCCAGTCTGCCCTCCCATTCCAATCCAGGATCCCCACACACTCCAGAATAAACTTCTGAGATGCAAATCCTGTGATTTTACTGTTCTAAACTCCTCCTCCATGATTCCTCCTTGTCTTAGGACCCTTTTCCCAAAGCCCAGAGACTGGCTTTTGTCAATTAATATGGGCAGATGCTACAGTGTGCCAGTTCCTTCCATTGCCTGCTTCTACATTTTTTATGTGCTCCTGTAAGTAGTCATGAGAAGAACATTTCCCAGATAGTCGGTGGATCAAGATGAACAAGAAACACATGGACAGATGTGCAGCCTAGAGCCTGATGCCTGCTATCTGGAGTTCAGAGCCTGGGTCCAGCCCAGCTTTACCCAGTTGCAGGAGATCTAATGACCTATAAACAAGAAAAAAAAAAAATGTTTGCTGTGTTCAAATACTGAGTTCTAGGCTATTTTTTTATTTTTTATTTTGTAGGCGAGGCAACCCTTATTTGAATTCACAGATTGCAAGGAACTTGTCAGCTTACAATCCCTTATTTATTTTTTATTTTTTATGCCCACAGCACTTGGTCTTCCTAAGTGGTCTCCCATCCAAGTACTAACCAGGCTCGACCCTGCTTAGCTTCCAACATCAGAAGGAATCAGGCTTGTTCAGGGTGGCATGGCCATAGACCTATTATTTATTTATTTTTTAATGTAGCATTATCACAGCAAGAAGTGTCTCATAAGCATAATGTGAGAAATCATGTTGTCAGATTAAGTTCAAGATAAATCACATGATAATCTCCCTGTAGAGCTAACAAGCTAGTAGAAAATCAAGCAAACTACGGAATTGAACGGTGTGACTTCGAGAAGTGCAGTAGGAAAAGTATGGTTATATGCCTATGATTTATGTATTCAGTTCAATTAAACTTACTTTAAATTGAAATGATCAGCTGTCTTCAATGAAATTACATTAGGCCTGGGCCTTGAAGGATAAATAGAATTTATGTTTGCCGAGTTGAAGAGGCAGCATTCCAGGCAGAAGAAACAACTGGGGCAAAGGCAGGAAAGAAGAGTGAGACATGTATGTCAAATACTGAGTGACTTAGTTTAGAGCTCAGAAAGGGTTACAGTTACTGTTATTACTAATCATATATTTTTTAAATCTACCTATTAACATTTTTAAATACTCATTAGTCAGATATTATATATACACACACATATTCATTTAATACACACAACAATACTGTGTATGAACTAGGTATAATTATTATCTTCATTTTAAGCATGAGTGAGAAACTAAGACTCAGAAGAATTAACTCTCCTAGCTAAATTAGTGTCAGAATGAGATCTGAATTCAAGTTTATCTGGATACAGGCACACACCAAACGGTAAATTTAGACAGGAAGATAGGACAATTTTTGAAAGGCTTTCCATGGTTTGCTATGTGGTCTGTTTTACATTAGGGATATACTGGAAGAACACATAAGGGCTTTGAGCAATGAAATGATATCATGACATGTTTGTATCAGTGTAGAAAGCAAATAATAGCTGGAAGAAAAATCATGGAGTCTATTCTAAAAATCAAGATGAGAAAGAGTATGAGCCCGAATGCACGAGCGAAGAGAATGTATACATGGTGTTCCATTGGGATGGTAGTTAGTAATTCCAGAACATAGGTGAAAAATTTATATCATTAAATATTCATGATATAATTAAGAATAAACTATGCAACCTAGAAAAGTTACTTGCATCAGTAAACTACCCTCAACTTAATTAAAGGCATTAAAGAATTACAAATAAGATTTAAAGGGTGAGAGGGACTCATTAATTTCTTGACACTACATATGTTAATTGGGACTTGAAATGGTTTGTTTAATACATATTGTAATGATTCACCAACATTTTGGTTACATAACCAGATTTTTTTTTATAACCCCTAACACTGTGCCTGGCACAGACAAGATAATCAATAAACATTTTAAAAGTAAAGAAATAGTTTATAAGAAACATTTATAATATATAACCAAAATTAGTAATACATATTAAAAATATTTTACTTTTAATTTTTCCTGAATTTCTTTATCCTTTCATTGTTAATATGTTGTACTTTGTCTTACAGAAATATGCCATAAATTATGGTCTAGAATTCAGCCTACAAAATTCTATTAATCATGTATAATTTTAGGGAAAAGGATGACATTACAAAATACATAATTCAATCAAGAAATTGAACCATGAATTGTAATTAAATCAAACAAATATCAAAACATATGATATTTGTGCTTATAGTATAAAAAAGAAAAATGAAGAAGAAAATGTAAAATATTGAGCTGTCTAAGTACGTTTTGTGAAATTTCCAATAATATTCCACGATGAACTATTCATTCTACCTCATGTCTAATCTCGACTGGAAATGGATAGGTTTTATTTCCCTTAACATAGATGTTGCACTAGTGCTAACTAGCCTTATCTTGATTATGGTTGTTTTTTGGCTGATATATTGAATTAAAAGGAACAAAGAAGGTAGAAAATTAAATAAAATTTTTTTTTCTGACAAAATTGAGGACAAATAAAAATATAGGGAGAGAAAGGAGTAAAACAATTCAAGTGAGAATTTTCTAGAAGTATTTTAAACAGAACCATGAGAACTAAAAGTGAAAAAGAGTGAGAGGAAGTTAATAAACTAAGGAAGCAACAATAGTTTAGATAGATCATCACCCATGTGGTCCACCAGATGGCCCCACTGGCGCCGAGTAGCCTGGTATTACAGATTAGGATTCAGAGGGCAACCTAGCATTAAGATTTATAATATTACATTTCAGGTACTTTTAAAGATAAAACCATTGCAAGTTTTGGCTTACTTATTTACACGTTACTTTAGACTTTGAGCTGCTCAAGAAGAATTTTACTTTACTGTAGTTTTATTTGAATTATTAGCATTACCTACCCCATACTTAAGTCTTTGAAGACCCTAAGAGTGTTGCATAATGAACAAAATTATAACTAAATAAGTAAATGATATAATAAATTTATGTGCATTTTAATTTAATCAATATTTTGTTGTTTTTTTGCTGTGTCATTTGCTATTTTGTTTCTTGTTAGGACCAGAGACATCTCTTGATAATTATTTTTCTCAAAGGTAAATGTCACTTTGCATTTCTGACACTAATGAAGTCAAAGAAGATGTCTGGCTTTTCATCTGCTGATATGTTGGTTTTTAAAAATACAGGAGATCATTTACATGCAATGATTTACTTTTCATCTTATTGACCACTCTAACTAAAAGCTACAAATTGTGTTGATTGTAGGTTAGGAGTTCTCTATTGAACAAATTTGTGATTGTAAGAGATAGGGCCAAACAACTTGAAGAAAATCTATTTGAATATCTGAGAAAGCTAAAATCTCCCAAGAATATTTAAAATAAGTTATTTAAGGAGGGATGTTGGCACCTGGAGAATGGAGTTGTAAACTTACTTATGCTTCCATGCCAAAGGCATGGCCAAGTTCTATTCTCTCAGGAATCAAGTCTTTAGTCTGGTCATAGGCTATTACCTAGAAAATTGATAACTTCAAGTCTCTGTGCATTTTCTCATGACCTTAACTTTACCTGAAATTTCCTTCTTAAGTAGACCAACCATTCTTCAAAATCCAGTTCAAATGCTAACTCAGTCATAAAGCTTTCTCTGAGCCCTACAGCTAGAAGTACTCAGTTCTTAACTGGTCCAAATGCTTTCATATCACCTTGTACTAATATGTCTATAAATGTATAGTTTCCTTCCACTAATTTATATGGCATGTTTCAAGTTTGAATCTCAGACACCTTGGACTCTTTAACAACAGCTAACCTGTTGGTTGACATATAGTAAATGAATAACATTTTTGTGAATGTGCTAGTGGACTCTTCTCTTTTACCTATCCACTAACAGAATAGTTCTATTCATTGCAAGGCACTCATCTACCTGAGGAAAAAGGAAAAGTTACAGGAAATGAGCATACCTGTGGTTACAGCACAAATGCATAAGGGAAAGAATTTATATTTAGTTTCTGAACTTGAAGATAGAATTTCTATGACTGTTGCCAAACAACAGTTTTAAAAATTAGCTGATATAGTTTGGAGAAGATGCCACTTGTAATTAAGATTGAGGCCATTGTAGATCATATCATTTAGATCATATCATATGGGGATGTGAAAATTTCAGAAGTTCAGATCTCACCATGGCTATCTCTAGGTATTGTGGCAAAAAGCAGAAAGAGAAGGGAAGAGGAAGGAAGTCAGGTCTTGTTTGCATTGCTCTCCATGGGACCTACTTATCCAGAAGGCAAGTATAAAACCCTATGAGAAAAGAGGAGGAGACAGCAAGATCACTTTACATCAACACGATGTGCCTCAGGGGAAGACAGCTTGAAAAGGGAAACCATTTTGCATTCTGAAGATATTTTGTGTCAATGAGGCACCCAGAATGCCTTTAATGAAAAAGGGCACACAGCCAGTAGGACTGATTTGAAAGCCATGGTAATTTCTACTATATCTGCTCTAGGTGGGCATGGGCAAAGGTGGGAATTGTCGTGTTATGCAGAGCTAGCAGGACACAGTAAAGAAGCCACCAGTGAAATTTGATAGTTATCAAGTGTTTTGGAGTACACAGTCTATAGTGTAAGTGCCTAGGTTCTAATTCCTGCTCTGCCCTTACAAACTTTGTGACCTGAGAAAATTTTCTAGTTTTCATCAGCACTCCTCTCTATATCGAGATAGCAATAGCACCTATGTTATAGTGCTGTTTTAAGAGTTGAACAAATTGATTGACATAAAGCACTGCTAACCATATATGGAATTGAGTAAATGTTAATAAATGTTAACAATCTTAAAAATATTATTATATTTCAGTAAAAAATAATATTCAGTAAATATTATATTATATTCTATCTGTCAAAAAGGTTTCAGAAATCTTTACTCATTTCACAGATATAAACACTTATTAAACATATTTATAGCATTTTGAATATTATAATTCCATAAATAATGCATTACCTCCATTTATACTAATAATTTTGCTTTTAAAAATTAAAAATGTAATGAATGAATATTTAGTTTAAAAATTCAATGTGTTTTATATTCCAAAAATTTGACAAAACATGCTAGAATAAAATGATTGAATTATGTGATTACAACATAAAAATGTGAGCCATGTATGTGTTTATGTTGTATCTTATGTTCACAAAGTCAAGATAATGTTTGCAGCAAAGGAGGCCTTAAAGATCAGTCCTGTGGAGACTTGAACAATATCTACAGATCCTCACAATGTTTTTAAAGGGTGAAAAAAAATACACTCCATGGACTATGATACAGTTGTGATAGGAATTTAAATGATGGAAAACATATGTATAATAAAATGGCTATTAATGCTTTTTGTGATATAAAGTTGATGGTACTTATCATCAATGCTTTTATAATACTAATAGTTTCTTTGAGTTGCACCTGCCACACTTTTACTTAATTTTACAAATGCTCACATTTATGAGAACCTCACATAATGCAGTCTGACAGAAAGCTCCCAGAATAAAGCTTATTGACCTATATAAGTATTTAAAATAACAATGTTTATCTCATTAGTACAAGGGGCTAACCACCTGAAAGTATCACTCAAAAAATATAGACATATCCATTTTTTAACATGTCAGCATTCAACTGAAAAATTATGTCATTGATGTATGTTTCAGCTCCCTCTCCCTTCCCCCACGCATGTTAGAGGCTCATGTGCAGAAACCTGCCCTTTTGGAGATAAAAATGCATTTGTAAGTGAACAGATGCTGTTGCTCAAGTTCAGAAACACATCTTAGGCAGAATCTCAGAGGGAGGAGGGACTTGTAGAAGAGGAGGGCTTGTGTTTGAGGAGGCTTCCTGGGTGATTCTGATAGCCTCCCACCTCGCCCCCACTGTGCAGCACTGATTTGAAGCGTAAGGATACATAAATGTCATGAAGAAGCTGATTTGAGCTCCAGAGTAAAAAAATAAACTCTTTTTCTGGTAGAAACTTATCTGATTGCATTTCTTTGCATTTTATGTCTTAATTTTCAAAGTCTGAACCTCCCCCAAATACCCTAAAATTGACTTATTTAAAAACTCTGATTAGTTTAAATACTATATTATTTCCATTTGAATGGGGATGTTAAATGGCAGGTCCCACATGGTTAGAGGTAATTTTTATTTTGGGTAGGTTTCCATATACATAGATCACAATAAAAACAGGTCATACATATGTAGTATTATAATGCAAGCAACCATATTCACAAGTATTATTAGTGGAGTCATTGAAGTAAGATTTGAGGTTCAGAATAATTAAAATAATTATAGTCAAAATTACCTTTGGAAAATTCTTTAAGTCAATCATAAAGAATAGTATAAGTTTTATGTATACAAATTTGCCTAGTAATACTTATGTATGCTAAAATTTTAAGATCTTGTTAAATTAAGAGAAAGGAGGGAAGTCTATATGAAGATATCTTAGCACTCAAACCATTATGGCTTTCAGATGGTTACTGAATCCAAAGAAGAAGGGATGCAAGGAGTAGTGCCAGAAAGTTACCCTGGTTTCTATGAGGGGCTAAATAATATTTGCTATGTCCAAAGGAAGTTGCCTGTGTTCCCCTGGAAGCACCATTTTCCATCCTTTGGAGGGTGGGTGGAAAACTCCATTTCCTTTGTAATGAGATGAGTTTGGAATACCTAAAGAGAAGTTATCAGAATTGGGTGAATAGGCTATGGAAAAGATTGTTTGAAGTAGCAGTGGATGCCACAGTCCTTCTAGCCCACTTCTGAGCTCTCCTGTTTCCTGGAGGGGACCTTGTATGTAAAAAAGAAAAAGACCAAAAGCAAATGAGAACCGTGCTAGCATCCATGACAGTGCTGGAGTATTAAAAATCCAGCTTATCACTGAGGAGTTGTCTGTCCACCAGGCCAGCTGCCACTTGGCTAACAATGGTCTTTATATTTTGTGCTTGCATTGTGAGGCAATTTGTTCTGATTTTCAAGGTTAGTAATTGGTGTGTGGTGGTGGCGGTGAGTGTGGTGGTGTGTCTGCGTGTGCATGTGTATGTCAACCAGCTTTTTCTTCTGAGATTCAGGCAAAATACTTTTGCCATCAGTTTTCCAGTATTTACAAGTAGTGCTTCAGTAGATTTTATAGACACACATGTATATAAAGTCACAATTTTACCTTTCTTTCAACCTGGGACTCTCAATTCCCCTCTAACATTTTAAATTTCTTACACTGTGTCCTACCACCCACTGCTTTCTACTACTTCAGTCTTCCTGTTTTTACATTTCCCCTTTTTCTTTTTATCCATCTCTATAAAGAGCCAGTGCATGACTAATTTTTCTATCATAATTAGAAATAGACCCCAGGGAACATAATTTTCCAGATAAAAAAGCTGATTTTCAAAATGTCAGATTGACTTGTTCAAATCAAAGTAGTTCAATGACAGAATCAATACCATAATGATGTCTTCTGATTTCTGGTCATATTGGAAAGATTGTAGAACAGAATATACATGATATCGGTTCCACTAGCTGTATGATTCTGGGCAAATTAATTAACCTAACCAAGTAAACTTTTGTTTTGTTATCTTTAAATGTAAAATAATTAAACCTGAATAAATAGAGTTGTTTTGAAACATCATTGTGTCAATGGGTATAAAATGACTTAATGCAATGCAATTATGGGGAGTCTCCCCTACAGGACTTAACTTTTGCCTATAGCACCGTCACAGCAGCTCTGCCTTTCTCTGGCCATTGGCAGAAAGCACAGAACTTGGGAGGTAGTCAGTGAATATTTAGGAAATGCATAAAGGAAGGTATAATTGAGTGGATGTATAAGTCCTTGCTTCTCTAAGCAGGGCTGAGAGAAAGTGTTTCTGTGTAAGAATCAGGAACTTACACCAGTGATTCACTTGTGGGCTTGTTTATGCAGGACTTTTAACAACTTTTAACAGCAGGGTCTCTTAACAATTCTAACCAGCTGCCTTGCCAGGTCCTCCTGATTCTGTTCACCTCGTAGAAGGGCCAAGATATCAAGATCTAACCCGTTCTCTATAGGAACACTGTGAAATTGAAGAGCAGAGGGCAAAGTATTTTGGGGGGACGTTTCTGAGCACTTATTCTTGAATTTTGCACTTCAATCTCCCAGTGCCCTTATATTGCCACAGTCCACTTCATTTTGGAGTTTTTTTTTTTTTCTTGTGATGCCATCTATACCCTCTTTAGGCTTAATGGTTTGACCTAGGCCTGAACAACACCCTATTTCCTTTAAAATAATTGAGACAATATAACATTTTCAAAAGTAGCTTTGCTGCATTGTAAGGAAGTTTAAAATATAATACAAACAGCAGAAAAATAGCCACATTTCAAAATTGTAGGTTTCTATTCCTTCTGGATCGTGCTGCTTTGCCTTTGTAAGCATTCCATTGAACTTCATACCTTCCTGGGTCTCTGATGGAGTCCATGAATGACATCTTTTCTCTTGACATTTTTTTCTATCTGGACATTTCTTTCCACTTAAGGTCAAGTGTGGAAGGCTTTCCCCAACTTCTTTACACCCTCTAACTCTATACAAATCTCCAGTCCCAAAATTATGCCTCTCATAGTCAATGGCTAGACTGTGAGGAGTGAAGCAATTCTTCTTCAGATAATCTGTCTAGCCCAGCTCTGTGTAATTTCTTGACTTGTTTATTCAGACGTCTTTTTACCTCACATGAGGAAAAGAGAGCTTATTAATGTCCATTTGCTGTGGAATTTCCTTTTAAATTACTATTCATCTGCCAAATCAACTTAGTTTCTGTTTCTGAAATAATCACTTACGTCTCTCTTCCTGGGCATATTATTAATTTGCATATCTGTGCCTATTTCTTTAGTGTGAAGACACTGAGAATAGCTTCCATTGTTTTAAGTTTTATATCCCCAAATACTACCACAGTCTCTGGAGAGTGGGGTCCTACAGTACTTGATTTGTATGATAGCTTAGAAACATACCAATCTCTACCTCTGTCCATTAAAGACCTGCACATATAGTAACAGAAGGATCATGTGCTCTAACTCACCCAGTTTTTGTGTAGTTACGATTTTCCATAACCTCTCGATCTGGTGTTAACTCTGGCCTTTCAAATCTCATACACCTTCTCTATAAAAACTGCAGTTCTGCTGTGTGACCCACTTCCTTGACCATGGGGATTTTCCATATCAGGTATACTAGTCAATCCTAGATGTTTCTAAATGTTGCCAGTCTTCTCATTTCTATAATCTCCCACAATAAATCTTGAGTTATAAGACAGCCTCAGTGGAATACATTTAGCAGAATACATACTGGTGGCTTAAATGCTCATATAAATGAGGTGTTACCATCTACACATTAATCATCCATGCTTGAATGTCTCCTTTAGTAGATGATCCCAACATTTAAAATTCCATATTCAAATATATCATTGTTCAAGTTGATTAAAACACAAAAAGTTCTAATATTGTAATTAGGATAGAGATGCAGCACATTCTAATTTACTTAATAAAATTAATCTTTACTTCCTCATTTTCTGTAAAAAACATTTTCAAAGTAAAGAGTACAGAAAAATTATTCATTTTAAAAGAAATTAAAATCAAGACAGATGATAAATTATCTAGATGTCTTACATTAACAGTGCCTATGTAAAGACAAATTAAATCCTAGGCAGAGAAGAATGTAAGTGCAAACACATATATAAATTCTTATGATATGTAAACTTTGTGATAGTTGGTGAATTAATATTTGTGGGAGAGATGGCAAAAGGCTGGAAAACTGGCAAATTTTATAGTAGTATCCACAAAAAGAAAGGGATGAATTCTACATATTTTATTTTGGAAAGCTTATACCAATCCATGAAAAAATTCTAGGTCATATTATTTGTGAGCTTTTATGTAGATTAAGGTTCACTAGTAATTGACATGAGTCTTTAGGAAAACTTTATATTTAAGTAACACCATTTTCTATTAGGATAGTCATTATCTAGATTAACTCAAGGAAGTGTCAAAGATGTAAGGTCAAGTTTTTTTTATACATATGTTTAGACAAGATGTTAAAATTTGACCTATATAATAACTAAATGAAAATTATGACCAGTGTTAGCAAAACAAAGTCAATTGAACCTATGTTGTTGAATTTTCAGTGACTGCAGAAATGGATCCTTCTGACACTGAATGGTGAGTGTCAGTGGTAAGGATGAGAGGGAAGGAATTTGTCTCGATAAAATTAGTTGAGGCGAGGAGTCTTCACGATGGTGTGACCCATATCATCATTATGCTCAGTGCAGAATAGTTACCGTCCAGACAATTAAGAGGAATTGAGTATTCAGACCAGCTGGGTGGAAAATTTGGGTACCAGTAAGTGGAATAAGAAGCCTTTTCTCCATACCCCTGCCTCTTCTCTAACTTGAAAGTATCTTGGATGGAAACTTGAATTAAGCTAATGTGGACATGCAAGACTAGCAATAGCTGTTAATATCTCTCAAGGTTGTTTTAGAATGGATTATTTTGCTAGTGAAATGCTGGTCTAGATCAGAGGTTTTCAAACTTCCTTAAACACTAGAAAACAACCCCACCCCCTCCAAAAAACAGATCAGCCTGAGTAAACACACCTGTATCTAACCTGGCTTCCTTTCCCACTTGCTCCTTTATAATCGTCCTCTTCACATAACGAAGTCATACTTCTCTTCCATCCTGTGTTACATCCATCATTGAAGTGTCCTAGTGTGGAAGATCCACTTAGGACAAAATAAAATGACCATTACAAATTTTAGTATCTGTACTAATGAAGTAAATTAATCTAATGATAGTACAAAATCCATGTGCAAACCACGTGATTTCTAATTCTTTTCTTTCAATAAAACCAAAGGAGTACCTAATTAATTTGCTATTTGATGATAGATAAAGTAGAATAGAATAGATGGAGAACTCTATCTTATTTTAGCAATAAATAATATTTATCCCTGGAAACACAAATTAATTGGATAATAAAACTGCATTCATCTCATTAAGAAACACATTCCTAATAAAAATGTTCTTTATATATAATAATTATTACGAAACATAATATATTCATCTTGTATCATTCAAGTTTGTACTACAAATAATTGCAATTATAATGAATGCAAAATAAAGTTTTAACACTTAAGACCCTTGTCGTCACAGGAAAACTTTAAAAAGTCAAGTTTCAATCTACCTCTTTTTTTTTCTTTTGCAGAAAATTATGATTGGGATATCAATAAAAGACCAAAACCTAATAATTTATTACATTGTCATAAAGTCGTCTAGGTAAATAGAATGGACATATGAGTTCAAGAGAAAATTTATGATGTTAAATTTCTGACCATTCATGAAAAGTTGCTGCACCTATATTTTTAACATGTATGATAGCAGGTACAAGGTTACTGTAATATTTAGATTCCATTTGTTACATTTTAAAATGACACATGACTTTCCTAATGTCAATAGTTACAGCATGTTAAAGTTTTTATAAAGAATTAAGCATCAACTAAAAATTATGTGAAGGGGTGGATAGTCTTTCAGAATTTGTAGTACCTAAGTATTGAAATAAACATTTGAAGATCATTGGACTAGTTTTGATTCATTTATAGGATGCTTCATATGTACAATAAATGGAAATTTATTTAACTAATATAAATTATAACCCAGAAATGGAGGTTAACATAAATGGATAAATCTCAAGTGATCATCTCATTCAATTTTTAAGTGACTGTCCAGATGGTATTTTTTTTCTTGAATTATGAGCTCAGAGTTATTTATTGTACAAACCAATAATTATTCAACCATGTGGACTTTGTTATACTGAAAAAATCTTCTATGAATATGAATCTAAATTTAATTACATTCAGTATTTATCTGTTGAAAACTTAATAACCACACAGCCTATAAAAAATGAATAATCGTAATTATCTAAACATGATCCAGTTAAAAATATATA
The DNA here is from genome assembly GCA_003508835.1 of Eonycteris spelaea. Taxonomy (NCBI): domain Eukaryota; kingdom Metazoa; phylum Chordata; class Mammalia; order Chiroptera; family Pteropodidae; genus Eonycteris; species Eonycteris spelaea. The sequence continues at coordinate 3,889,732 of PUFA01000074.1, read as the reverse complement.
CACCTATAGAAAGAAATATAATATATTTATATATACTAATATATTATTATATATCATATTATATTCTTAAATATAACATATGTATATTATTAAATATTATTAGCTATTATTAAATAATATAATATATACATACAATACATGCTAAATTTCTTGCTAAGCTATTACTTACATATAGTAGATACTCAATAAAAATTGTTGACTGTAAAATAATTGTTAGTTTTTTGATATATCATGACATACAATTTTTCCTTAAGCAGGTTAAGTTTTTCTGTGTTTATCTATATTCATCCTTTTAGAAAATTATGCAAGTCCTATTTTATCTATTATTAGAAGTCTGATAACAAGTTATAAAGTAATGTATTTCAAAATTAGAAATTTTTTAATATTTAAAATTAATGTTTATTATCGTTAAGTTGTAGAGTTAATTATCATTTAGTAATAGATATAGTTTATAGTGGATTCAGATTCCATTAGATTCCACAGTTAACAACTACTCAATTATCCTATAATAATTAGACTTCAGTACATCATAAAGAATGGCTAAAACAAATTATTTATATCAAAGTTGAAAAACTACAAACCAATGAAAATAGCACCTGCCCTTAATAATTAGATATAATTTTGTTTTATGTGTTTTAAATACATTTTAAGGTTTTTGTTAAATGCTTATTAGATAAGAGAAAATAACCACACTAGTGTGGTTTGTATTATTATCCTAACTACAGGTGACAAGGTTTCATTTGGAATTGTTTTTCAGAAAAAGTGTGCATTCCTGAATTAACCATATTTTATGTAAGGACTTGACTTGAAATGATATTATCTAAGCTTCTATATGAAAACTAAATTAATTTATTAAAAAGTGTTTGCACTTAAATTGCTTTGAGATCCTGCTTGGAAATTAAAACTATATTAATAATTATTAAATTTTACCAATAGAAATACATTATGGTAAGGATCATTTAGTTCTGTTCATCAAGTTTTTACTGTGAAAATCTTGAGGCACACAAACAGTGGGAAATAATCATACAGATAGAAGCATGAGCTGTGAATGAGATCTCAGCTTTATTATTTATTTATTTATTTATTTATTTTTATTTATTATTAAATTTATTGGGGTGACATTGGTTAATAAAATTATATAGGTTTCAAGCATACAATTCAATAATACATAATCTGTGTATTGCATTGTGTTCACCACCAAAAGTTAAATCTTCTGTCACCATATATTTGACCCTCTTTACCTTTATCTACCTCTCCCTCCCTCCTTGTTTAAGATGAGGCTCAGATCACGGGAAGCACTAAATCCACTGCACACAGTGCTAGCCAAATCACAACTGCAGCATTGTATTGAAACTTTCCCTCATCAATTTAAAAAATATGTACAATGTGGTGCTCCTCAAACATAGGTGCACAATTTAGGAGCATTGGGAAACCAGAATGCCTCCGGAAAGAGGCATGCAGGATTATAAAAGTCTAGAAAGCATGCCACATAGAAGCCACTGAGATTATCTAGCCTTGAAAGAGTAAAACTCAACGGAGTTATCTTTAAATATTTAAACTACTTTGCAAAATAATAAAATAATTAGATTTTTTCCTGTGATGATCCAGAATTCAGAAGTAAGATTAATAATGAAAGTGAAAAGAATACAGATTTTTTTTGTCTTATCGAATTACATTTAAAACTTAATTCTTTGGCAGTGGGATAAATTGCCTTATGGGCTTCTCATGGTGGAAGTACCTAAGCCAATCATCTTTAGAAACATTGTAAATATACTAAACTCCGAGATTCCTATATATTTAAGGTTCTTACACCACTTTGAAATTTCTTTAATATTCTAAAATTCAGCGTTTCACAATGGTTTATGTAGAAAATCTCTCATTACTTTTATTATATAACAAGACAGCTTTAACTTTGAATGCACTTTCATTCATTCAATCAACAAATATTTAGGGAGAAGTCACTATATGCCAGGGGTGGTGTTAAGTATGGGGCAGAGTGGACATAGTGCCAGCCTTATTGAGGTCAGAGATTAGTAAAAGACATTACTCAACAGTCAAATAAAAATGGGTAATTATGAATTCTGCTAAATGTTATGAAGAAAATGTGCAACTATAAGCTTCTTTCCATTTAGCCATCACCAGCTAGTGCAGCCCAGATTACCTCTTACCTGTGTAACACACAGACTATTTATTGGGCTCCTTGTTTCTACTCATGCTGCCCTCTAAACCTTTCTTAACTCCATAGTATAATTTCCTAAAAAGGCAAATCAGATCATGTCTCCACCCTGACTGAAATCCTACAATGTTTCTGTTGCTCTAAAGATAAACATTACCATTATTAACTTGGCCTGAAAAGACTTTTGTAATATAGTTCATTTCTATCTCCAAGGCTATCAAATTAGTTCCCCCATTTTTCATACTTCACATTCTCTGAGGTTTTCAGCACTGGACAATTACTCATTATCTTCTGCAAGTGGGCCTTTGCACATGCTGTTCTCTCTTCCTGTTGAGTTCTTCATTCTTTCTTCCTCACATGGATCAGTAGTCCCCAACTCTTTTGTCACCAGAGACTGGTGGTCCTATGAGAATCTAATGCCTTATGATCTGGAGTGGAGCTGAAATGGTGATGCTAGTGCTGAGGAGCAGCTGCAAATGCAGATGAAGCTTCTTTGCTTGCTGTCTGCTGCTCACCTCCTACTGTGCGACCCAGTTCCTAACAAGCCATAGACCAGTACCAATCCATGGCCTGGGGGTTGGGGACCCCTGACTAGATAACTCCATCACATTTAAATTTACATGTTGAATTCTGGACACAATTATAGGTCATTCACTTAATTAATCAACAAATGTTTGTTGAACTCCATTTTGTACCAAACATTATTCTACATATTTGCATTACAGGAGCAAACAAAACAGAGACACTTGCCCTCAAGGGATGAAAAACAAAGAGCCTTTGTAATTTACACTTCCAAAAGTTAAACAATATCTGAATACTTAGATCAAATCAGTAATTTCATTGGATATGCAAATGTATTCTCACAGATTTTCCAATGTTAAAGGTTTCTGATAACTCCAAGAATTGTAAGATTAGGTAGAAGACTACATAAAAAGAAAATAGTCCTTGACAAAACACACACTATATCTACAATTTATACAGAACTTGGCTCATTTTATGCCTTGTAATGTCATAACATAGTTGATATTGTGCTAATATATTTGTACATGCATATATTAATATGTACAGTGCATATATATTTATATATGAAAACATAAGTAGATTCTATGGTATTTTCCACAGAAGGATATAAACTAATATTTTACCTTGAAAGTATTAAGGAATTTATTCAAAATTAATTTTAATATTTGGGAAATTAGGCTTATGGTTTTATAGACAATGATTGTACAATTTACTTGGTCATTAATTAACTAGTAGTTATTTCAGGAAACTTATTCATCACATTTTATTCAGTGTTGAAGATGAAGGGAGGCTTTTACAAATCAGAAGACCTCTTCACTGGTCTGAGGAATTTATAGTCCACCTAGAGAGACAGCATAAATGAAACAATATGAGGCAGTATATCCACAAGTATAACAAAAGCATAGTAAAAAGTGAACATAAAAGAAGAAAACAAGAAAACTTTTCCTCACCTCAATTATTTTCAATATATTTCCTTATTCAGCAAGATAACAGCAGTATAGCCATGAATTTATGTTATATCAAATAAATTTAACTAGCCTGTGGTTTCTGGTAAGAAATAACTGCTAACTAGTGTTTTGTACTACTCAAAAAAAAAAAAAAATGTAGAAGGAGCAACCTGGAATCTCCAGGAAGCTTCTGGGCACATTAGATTGTGGTTTTATTCTCTTAGGATCAAGGTATCTCGGTTTGAAGGCTTTACAGGTTATGGATCTTAGGAGAACATAACAGTTCAGTGAGAGTTTTTCCTTTGTAGCTCACTGAAATGAGGGAATGGGCAAAGGCAGTCTAAGGCATCAATAGCAGCTTGGAAAGTAGCTGTGTCAGTAGAGGCAACTGCCAGATAGGATCTCGCAGTGGTAATTGTAGCTCTGCTTTCTTCCGTCACCCTGATTACGACGAGAGCTGAGAACCTGGAGCGATAGATTGAGGAAATATCATGAAATGACAGGACCATTGGTCTGGATAAAACTACAGTCAGTAAAGATGGAAAATAAACTTCCATGTGTTTGCCCTTTCGCAGCCTCAGAGGCTTCGAGTAACATTTTACCAAATTGCTTTTGAGTTCTTCATAGTTGCAATGCTTTTTCTTTGGGTCGCTCAATAGTTTAAAAACTGCTAGGAGTTGTGAAAGAGTGTAAAATGGATATAGAATATATACATATATATACACACACGTATTTTTTCTTAAATGGCATTTAATCTAATAAAATTTAGCCTGAGAGGACATACTCATTTAAAAAATTATCAATTCCCATTCTTGATGAAATGAATAATATTCATACTCTAAAAATTTCTTTATTTGCTTGAGGATTGGCCAAACAAACTACATATTGTTTTCATAGGGCTCAATCTTATCATTTTAAAAAATTAATGTTACTCCAGGTTTCAGGTATTATTTATGCTAAATGGTTTTGTATGTAGGGCACACAGTTTAAAAGGGTGCACTCTGTAATATTAAATAATATGAAAAATGAATGCTGAGAACAGAATTTAAAAAACTCAAATGCTTGACAACTGACAAATGACCCAATTAACATTACAGACATTTTACCGAGTTGAAAAATGAAAAGCAAACAAACAAAAATTTATTTGTATTAGAAGCCGAGTTTAGAAGTTTATAAAAATCATTTTTTTTTCAGCAAAATGACTTAGGATTAGTTTTCTGAATTGCTTACCTATTATGCTTTAAAGAGAATATATTATATGCGATTAGCTGCCTAATGATTTAAAGGAGTTATTGAAAAGATTTCAAATAAACTGGATTTTTGTGTCTTAAATCATTCTGTGCCATTGGGTAAGTCTCTTAAGTATCTGAGAATAGGGGCATCTGCCTCATTGACATAGTCCGAGGTGCTGGAAAAGTGTGGGCACATAGCAGATCCTTAGACCTTCAAGATATTTTTGTTGAATGTGTGGATAAAGTCCTTAACAAGAAAATGAACACACAAAAAAACAAACTATCACTCTGAATATGAAAACATTGTGGATTGACTATCAGTGAAATTGAGTTCAGATGAGGAAAGCAGAGTTTTGACAAATTGATCATGTTACATGGATAAAAGATATTATAATTCTCCCAAATAATTTCTACCATCAGATCTGTAGGAAAAAGCAAGAAATAAAAAATAAAAAGTTCTCTAAAGATGAATTTGAAATTACTTATGTATCCTCAATTATAAGAATAAAGGGAAATATAAAGAGCACACAATTCTTTTTTGATATTTTTTTGTTTTGGAAAACTTCTTCCTTGGTTGGAAAAATGTTTATAAGAAGACAGAAATAAAAAGGCGGTGAATCCACAGCAAAATTACAGCATGACATGTTTGCTAGTTTCAATTCTTTCAACATAACCCTCACTAAAGATCAATTCATTCTTTTGTCCCTTTCTTCCTTCCTTCCTTCTTTCCTTCTTTCCTTCTTTCCTACCTTCCGTCCTTTCTTTCTCCCCCTTTTTTCTCTTTCTTTTTTCCTTCCTTTCTGTCAGACCTAGGCAAATTTATGAAAAGATTCAAACATCTACTCTAAGATTTGGACAGGCCTAAGGGACTTTGGGAGAGCTATCCGGTTTAACAGTTGCTAAGGGTATGGTCAAGGGAAGTATAGGAATTTGGAAATATGGGAGAGCAGAAAAAATACAATTTCCTCTTTTCCTTCATTTGCTAATTCCCTTCACAGTCTCTCTCTCCTGTCACCCTTTTGCAGTAATACCGAAGCATCTAGTATACATGGTAAATATTTTCCTTGATCCTCACATTTTTTTGGTCCTTCAGTTACCTTAATTAAACAGAAAATCTCTTAATTGTTTCATTAAGTTTATTCAAATCTCTAAGAGGTATCAGAGTATCACCAACAATCTCCTACTAATAAGTCTACTGTTAAGGCATGAATTATTGCTTCCTGTTTGTCACATGTCTCAGAGTCATGTGCCTCAATAATTTTTTAATTCTTAAGAACACTCTCTTCTAGAAAATAATACCAGACATTGTAGAAAACATCTCATTGTATCTCAACTGTTGCCACTGGTTAGCTTTCCTGGAAGTTCAGTTCTTGAGAGCATGTTTTCTTGAAATTACCTTATCGCATGAGAGGTTGAGAATCAATTCTCCTTCTGTTACTGAGAGTCTGCTAGGGATTATACTTAAGTACAAAGGTGCCACACTCTTTAAAAAAACTAAAAGGTTACCATAGTTTAATAATACTGTACTGCTGGGTGCCAGATTTTTTAAAAAGCAGATTCATCTGCAACACCAATATGGGCACAAGACATTTATTGTATTATTCATTATACATCCATACCTCAAACATTTAACAGTTGTCAGGAATAATACTTTGAGCTCTTAAACTTAACCAAATCTAAATCAGGGACCCACAGAAAATTAAATCGCCAGTGAACCAATACATCAAATTATGTTATTTTTGTTCTTAGTTATTCCAATGAATTCATGAAAAGAAAAAAAAACTAATAAAGATGTGACTTAAAATGCAAAAATAATTCCAAAAAGTGTGCCAAATAATATAAGTAATTTTTAGAAGGGTCTTTGACCATACACAAGCATCTATTAAGTGGGATAACTTGGTTGATTTAATAAATTTTTTTTTAAAGAAAGAAGGAATACAAGTATAATAGACTTACAGAGGGTGGCTTTAGGAAATATATTGATTTGGAGTAGTTCATTCTTGATAATTTCCAGTCTTTTGTGAAATAAGTCATAGGTAAGTTGTATGGTAATAAAGGACATTTGAAAGTTAAAAGGATAGTGTGAGTTGTGAAGTCTGACCAGTATTAATATTATCTTATAGAGATTAAGATAGGTGAGTGCCTAAAGAGCATTAATCTGTGAAAGGAAACATATGCTAGATAAATAGGTATTTTGTTTTCCTTGATCATTAAACTTATGTTTGAATAATACCAAAATACCTGAAGAATAAAACATTTGTTATGTGAATATTAGGCTTTACAAAATCTCTATGTTCACAACAGACAATTTTCTGGATATCCAATATTTATCTAGTATAGGTATGAACTAGGATTAGCAAGTAGTGCAAAATTAAAAGCAAAAAATATTAGAGTAAAATAACATATATTACATCATGCTCTGTATAAAATATTCACTAAGCTATATTTAATTATGTAATTATTTACTTCACTCTATAAGTTTGTCTAAGTATTTGAGTTGCATAAACTTTTTCTCCCCAATATTTTCTACTTCAAATAATATGTTGAAAAATATGTTCTGTCAGCAAGGTAGAAATTTTAGGACTTTTTATGACCCAATTTTGCGTATAATCATATAGTTTTATTTTATAAAAACGAATATATTGGATGCCTCTTCCCATATCCCAAAGATCCAAATTCATTATTTGAAATTATTAAGCTATGCATAATTAGGCACAATATAGGACATTGTCACATATATACATACATATATATATACACATATATATATGTATACATACATGAATGCATTCAATGAAAATATACTCAGTTGATGACTTTTTAAGGTGAAAATCACAGGAAAATAGTGGATATCAGAAAATTAGGGTTTATCACCTATATTTTATGTTAAAAATAATGTTTCTAACATAAAAATCTGGAGTCAGTATATATTCAGCCTGATTTTCTACAACTTTTATTTGTACATATTTATTTTAATTACATTTGACATTGCACTAAATTTTTAGAATATTGAAATCTATCAAAATGCCCTTTTCCTGACTATTACAAAGGAGAGAGATTATATTCCTATAAGTCTTATCCACATGAAAAAATATATTGCAGTATGATGAAAGTAGTAAGAATATTATATTACAAAATTGAATACAATTTTTAAGAATAGCAGTGTTGCTACTGTGGGTTGAAAAAAATGAAAAAAGAAATTTCCCTTTGTGGGTAATACATCCATGTTTGCTTGATGAAGCAGTATTAATATTTTGATAAGAGCAAGATTTAATATATAATTTTAGATGACTAACAACTTGTGTCAAACATCATGCTTTATTTAAGCAGCTTATTACACTTACAAAAGTAATTTATTTTTCTATTTGGAGATGCTCAGGACCCTTGCAAAAGTAAAGATGCATAGCACTAATGACACAAGTCTGTGAGGTCCGAGTTCTATTTTGTGAAAATGGTCTAAATAATAATTTTGCTATTGATTGAAATAAAACATGTTAAAAGTTATCTATATCAGTTAGTTGATTGTGATTTTCATTCATGTATAAAGCACTTTTCATGGCAAACATGAAATTTCATTTTCCCGATTGCCTAGGAAGGTGCTAGAGTGATGCGATTTTTTGTTATTTAATCACATCATCCCTTTTCTAGTATATTTTGCGTATAGAAACAACTAAGAAATTAAATGTGAGTCTGGCAGAGAAAGATTATAGATTATGTGATTATGAAATCTGATTTTTAGTATTTTACCTATTTGTGAGTCATAACCTTAGGATGAATTAGTAAAAAAAAAAAAAAAAAAAAAATTATCTGAGGATATCCAGAAGTTAAGTTTACATTTGCCTAAGAGCTCAGAATGTCTTTGCTTTGCTGTGACTTTTATGTTCTTTTGGTCATACACCTTTCTTTAGTATGCCACAGCATATCGAAAGCAAAGTTCAATAATCTTTACTGACAGGAAGTGTGAGGAAATCTATTAGTCTGAGTTGTGAAACTGGTTGCCTCTGGAAATAAACTGTGTATACTGTGAGGAAGAATATAAACACATAAGTATGATAAATCAAATAGAGTATTGATATGACAACCCTACACAACCATAATTATATAATGAATCATTAGATTTCCTTGAGAACATCTAAACAAATGCTAAATTATGTTAATGTTTTTAATACAGAAGCAAAACTGGATTTCTGAGGAAGATTTAATCCTGTTAAACTCTCCCACATCCTTTAACCACCCCCTCCCCGCCCGCCCCACATCCTAAACCTCCCCTCCGACCCTCCACTGCTCTGCCCTTCCAATTGCTTCTTATTTGCTCTATTATTTATTTCAAGCAAATCCACATTTAAGTCTCCCATGGATTTTTTTCACACCTGCCTTGAAACACCATGCTAACATGCTTTAAAAATGCTATTTCATTTACTACCTAATAAACATAATAGTTTTCTGTTTTATAAATGAGGATATTTGAGATTTAGTGAGATTAGGTTACTGTTTAAACTATGCATCAGAAATTGTTTAAGCCAGAAATTAACCTCAAGTCAGTCAGAAGTATACTCCTACCAGTACATGAACTTTTAAAATTTAAGAGGGAGATTGGGTATCACAGAAGATTTCTGGGAACAGGTGCATTGCAATATGTTAGATGACTAAGTAGTACTTGAGATTAAGTGAATGAGTTAAAGTATAAATGAGGGGGCACTAAAGAGGAATTGGAGCACTCGACTGAAATGGAAACTTGAGGTGTTTCTAGTTCACCTATCCTTCAAATCAAATAACAGCTAGTAATTGTTTAGTGCTTTCTAGGTGCCAAAAACTCTTCTGTCAATTCTGTGATAATCCAGTCCTCACAGCGACTATATGAGGAAGGTGCTATTCTTATTTCTTCTTTACAGGTAAGGAAACTGAGGCACAGAGATGCTGGTTGCCTTGCCTAGGGTCACACATCTAGAGTGCAGCAGACCAGAATTCCAAATCCAGGATTTTCAACCAAGGCAGTCTGTTTCCAGAATCTAAGGAGCTCCCAGAGAGCCACTTAGCACACACTAGAGGCATGTGGAGATGTGGCCATAGGCGGGGTACAGTGTGGAGCATGGTTTAAGAATCAGAGACTGGTGCCACTTTTATGCTAATTGAGGGTTAAACCCAAATGCTTCCTGCTTAATTACTAAGAATCAAGGGATCTGAAACCTATCTTTGTGCAGGAATTGACAATAACTTTCCTGCAGAAAATGATAAGCAAGTTGGATTAAAGGACTAACTCCCACCTCAGAAATAATCACATAGTGAGGAGAAAGGCAATGAACAAGACATGTAAATCTCACTACAGAAGGCCAAGTAACAGGGGTCAGGATGACACTTGGGAAGGAATTTGGAAAGGAGGAAAAAGATTTCACCTAAGATTTAGTAATGAGCTCCAAATGGACGTTTGGGGAAAATGGAAAGGAAAAAAAGGCGAACAGAAAAGCAAGATACCATCTTAAAAACCTGGAATTTTTCAGCAGGTGGAATGGAGATGCTATCAATATTAGGCAGAATTTAAAAAGTGTAAAAATTAAGGTGAAATGGAGCTGATTGATTCTTCATAACACTGAGCTAAGGGCAAGTTTTAACTCATTTGTGAAATGCTCTCTGAACAATTTTTATATCAGAGTTAAACATTTCCAAACACAAATTTTAATGACTTACTTGTCGACAAAGTAGCAGTAATAAAAATGCTTAAAAGAGTATGAGAGACATTGAGTTTATTTGATGTGGGAAAAATAAGGCTCAAGAGTGACAAAAATTTTCATACACAGGTTTTGTATACATGTATAGTGATCAATTTATCATCTCCAATGAAAGCAGAACAACAAAAATTAAAGAGGCATTAAAGACTAGATCTGGATATTATGAGAAGTAGTCTCTCAATATGTACATCCCTAAAAATGAAATTTGTATCTCTCTAAAATATTTTAGCACATTTCAGTCAAAGTGGCTTGTCATATTGTCTTTGTTAAGTTTTGTAGCTCTGGTTTCACTGACTTTGTGGTTGACACCAGCTCATACACACGACATAAAACAACTGTCCATGTGTCTTGAGGTTGGAGAACCGCGAAGGTTTCTAAATTAATGTAACAATAGGCCTTTGACCTTCGAGGAGTCTCAGGCTCTCTGTCTCTACTCCTGGTGGCCTTTCATGGCAAGAGGCAAACAAGTGGTACCAAGACTCTCAAGCATACAAAATTCAATGCAGAAACCTCATGAAATGATGTCTTTGGATTCACATCTTTGATCAGTGCCCTACCTCCACTTGAGAATCAAAATTTGTCATCAAATTTATGTTTTACTTCCTTCTCCTTTCATGTCATGCAATTCCCAAATGGTTAACATCAAGTCCTGTGTTTGTGTTCAGTGGTTAACAACAAGGCAAGCAGACAGCTAAGTGGAACCCTCGCAAAAGGAACCATATGATGTAAAAAAAAAAAAAAAAAAAGAAAGAAAAAAGAAAAGAAAGAAAGAAAAGAAAAAGCTCTTCTTCCAGATAGGAAAAGAAAATATCTTTTCCTAAAATAAGAAAAGAAAATAAAAACAAAGCATGTGAGTTAACTAACATTAGTTTAATTATTTAAAGACCAGATATTTCTCCAGCAAATCTGAACACCAAGCATCGTCAAGATGTTTGATTTTGTACTAGCATTTTGAAGATTAAATTGTTGAATTAAATTGTATGTCTTTGGTACATGCAAAAGAAGGAAATGGAGAAGAAACCTGGGGGAGTATGCAAAGGACCAGCCAGATCATGTAATTTTTACAAACCACATGCTCATAGGGAAAGGGCTTTCATAAATTAAACAACAAAACTTCTTGTTTTCAAATGTAAACTCCTTTTTACTTTTTAATACTACAGTTTCTAAATACTAAATGATTTTCTTAGTATTTTTTCAAGTAAACCATAGGACTCTACGTGAGAGTTTATTTTACCTTGAAGAAACAGCTTTTATAAAGAAGGTTAAAAACATGCAGCTTAAAAAAAAAAAAAACAAACGTTATTTAAAAATAAAATTTTAAACTTGGCATGGATGTAGGTATCCAGAGCACAGGATTGAAGCCCAGAAGTCCAGGTATCTGTTTATCTGACAGATGGGATACATGGCCTCAGGAAACACATTGTATGGCCCAGATTTCTAAGGGCTGGTAAGATGATAACCCCATTCCATGCTTCTCTACTGAGCTGTGACTGTTATTTGAAAACTTTCTTAAACTGAAGCCACACAGACTAAATTTTAGCTAATTAATTAGACCTATAATGATGTAATGTTGTTTCTACTATTTTCTTTTCTCACATTTCTTAATTAAAATTTTAATTTTCTTCATTCATTACTTATTGGATAATTATTCTAAGAACTTTTTCTGAGTGCTCCCCAACTTCTGGCCTTGCACCTTTCCTGGCCACAATGAGGCTGCTTTCTGGTGGAGTTCTAGTAAGTGACTAGCATCAGCTATTTCATTTACTGACCACAGTGTTTGCAATAATATGAAAGCTGTGAGAATGCTCCACGCCTCTGAATTGGACACAAAGGCCCGTATGCTTTCTGTCTAGTGCCTTTTCTGCCTCCATCTCCTGCCTGTCCCTGATCTCTGAAAGACTGGGGTGGGTAAGATGGAGAAGGTCTGGCTTCTAGTAAAACCATCGAAATTACTTCTCAGTGTTACCTGATGACTCTTGGGAGTGCTTCTTTGTTTCCCCAGCTTTGGCAAGTATACCTTCATAAGGACAAAACTGATGGCAAGCGTAGAGCTGTTATTATTTTTCATCATTAAAATCAGTAAAATCGCAAAGACAACTGAATTTAATCATTGTTATTTATTACTGGGTAGTCTGTTGATAAGTTGGCTATGTCTGACTATGTAATAAATTCATATAAATTCATATATTTTATTATTTATTCATATAATTTTATTTTATTGCATTCATTTTAATAAAATCACTAATTAGATTATTATAATTAATATGTTTATTCATTCTTTTTTAAACTTTTTTGAAGCATTATAACTCTTACATTTATTAATTGCAAGTTAAGAGAATTTTGTCTTGGCTGAGACAGTAATAAATGGAAAAAAATCTTAAAGCCATGTTTAAATAAAAATATATAATCAATTTGATGCTATATTCATTCACTATAATAAAATCAAATATAAATTATCATAGTTATGGAAAATACTACAAAATATTTTAATTTATTTTACAATTTACTTGTATGTTACAATTTTTACTGCTAAAGCAATATATAAATCTACACATACTTAAAATATTTTTCTTTTAAATATTTCAATGCTATGCTAGTAGAAGAATCAAATAACAATATATTGCTCAATTTGGCCACACATATCTTAACTCTAGATGAAGTCTTGATCTGTAATATCTAGAAAAGTCTCTATAGAAATTAATTTCAAGATTCAATGTGATCTAATATCTTTATATTTTATTAAAATATATTTCATGTAAAATTTGTTTCAATTTAGGAAAATAATTTCTAAATAAGAAATATTTTTAAAAATCAAAGTAAGACAATCAAGTTTAAATTAATTTTGTAACCTGTTGCTATCATGATTAATACTGTTAATAATTCATACCAAGTAACTGCATATAGCTCAAATTAAATTTTTCATTTCTACCAAAAAACATAATTTGATCTTGATTTGAGGAGTGTCAACATATTTCCTTAATTTTGCTAATGAATTTTATCTCATCTGAATTAATTCTAATGATATTAACAAAATTTAATCAGCATTCCCTAATGAGTCTGAGAGTCATTGTAAGATTGAATGAGATACATGTTTCATCCAGTTGTTCCATCTTTGGGCAGATGTGGAAAATATCACATAATCTTGACTTGTTCCAAAGATCATTATTGCTATTGGCACAATTGAGACCATGTTTCTTTGTGACTATTTCACACTGTAAGCCTTGCTTGGCACAGAAACAGTACCTAGAGTTTTAGCCAAAATTCTGGCTTGTACATCCTTTCTTTTGAACCATTATGCTTTTATCTCTGAAATCAATACTTAAAACTGAAAGTTCTTCATTTCATTCAAAACATGACCTTTTTACATCAAGGAGAAAACCAATGAAAATCTCTTTAATGTCTATGTTTTTATCTAGTATTTCAAGTTTGTATAATAAATATTAATTATTCAATAAGATTTTTGTTCCTTAGAACTATTCAATTTGTGTACTATTTCCTTTTTTATTTTAGGTATGATGACATTCTCTCACTTTAATACCCTTCACATTAACAATATTATTGTGAATTATTTAGTAATTTACAACTGTAATCATCTGTTAGTAAACATATTTTAATATTTTACCCGTCTTCACATTTGGTTATTTTACCACCATATTTCTAAGTCATTTCTATTAAATCTAGTCATTCTCCATTGTTTTCCAAAAATAATGCACTATTACCATAAAAGCATTATTGTGCTCAGCTAAATATTGAAGAAACATTATTAGTCTTTTAAGAACAACATTGCTATGTTCTATATTGGCAATTACTTGTTTGTGTTAAATGCTATCGATTTCCTACTGTTTATTCACTCTTTTTTTCCCCCTGGTTCTAGTAATTGCTTGTATGCCTGTGTTTCCGTGTAAGTGACATTTCCTGTTTTATTCTTTATTGGCCAGTTTAAATGAGGCCTCAAAGCTGATCTTAAGATTGGTTGTGAAAAATGTTATAGTAGAAACAAAGTACTTTGCTTTTAAATTTGGAATATTAAAAAACTAATTTTCTGGTGTGAGGAAAGAATGAGAAGTTATTATTTAATGGGTATACAATTTTAGTTTGGGATAATAAAAAAGTTTTACAGATAGTGGTGATATTTGCACAATGATGTGAATGTGTTTAACTACAGACACTGAGCTATACACACAAAAATAATAAAATGGTAAACTTTGTGTTATGCATATGTGCATATTTTACCACAATTTTTGTAGAAAGTTCATTTCTATAGTTTTTTCTCCATTTGAAATAATTTTGTTATAAAATTAAATGTAAATATTCTGTCAAAATAATGGAAAGAAAATTCATAACAATAAAATTAAATAGAATTAGGCTTTGTTACAAATATTATCATGTTCTCAGAATGATATTATTATCATTTTTCAGAATTATCATCTAATAAACATAGTAAATAATTAAGAACTTTTGTTTCTTCTTGCTTAATTTACCAATTTAATAAATATAATTTTTTTCATACTTTAATATTCAATCTAGAGTTGCATTTGTTTGTTATGAATCATAAATTTGGCATGAGTAATTAATTTTTTATTTTCATTGTTTTGATCATTAATTACATCATCCTGCAATAATAAATCTGATTCCATCTGACCTATTCAAGTTGAAAAATAGGTAATCTATTTTTATAATTTTATAATGCTCATTTTTATTATTTTGATTAGTAATTAAAGCATAGATAAATATTTAATAATGTCCCATTTGTGAATTTCATATGTCATATTTGACAGAAATCTATTCACTTTTCTTGTTAGCATTTTTAAAAATTTAAGCAGATCAACTTTAAGATTTCCTATTTTTTTTCTGTTCAGCATTTTTTTGAGCTCCATTTACCTCTTTTATTTCTATCATAATCTCGACCTTTGATCAATCACAGTGATATAAAGTTTTAAAACTTAAGTGTAATTGTATTTAAAAAAATCAAAACTGAATATTTTTATCAAAAATGTATATGAAAGTAATATAAAATAAGCAGAACATAAAATGTCAAAGAAATAAAATTATATTCCATACCTATTTTGTTTATTAAATTACTTTCTTGATAATGCTTGATTTCAGCACTTGGGAGAGAGTACTTTGAAATGATGAAATTCTACCCTAAATAGTACAGTTTATGCTTGATTCAGTGACCAACTCTTTATGCTATTTACTCCTATAGCAAGAATAATTCATCTTATAATCAAGGTTAGATATGAAATAATTGTTCTTCTTGTAATGTCTTAACAGCATATTCACAGAATTTTTTGCTTTCATTCCCTGCAGCTTGGAGTGAAGTTGCTTTGGAGGTCTTAGTTTTCACAGAAGGAATGCCTTTACCCTGGGTCATGCTAACAGGTCCATAAATTGGAATGCTATGTAAACATTCTGTACTTTTCATGGTTTTGAACCAACAGGCAAAGAAAGAAAATGGGGTAATTGTGATCGTCCTTTCTAATAGGGGTATGGGGACGATACCTGGAACCCAGTGGATTCCCTGAGCTTCCTTTTAATATTTTCATATTGAATAGTAAAAACTACTGGAAAACTACGCCAAAGCAAAACAAACACACACAAAAACAAAATATTGAGGATTCAAATTCTTTAGAAATAAAGTTTTGGATCACCCTACCAGGTAAAGAACCCTAATCATCCAAGGTTCTGGCTGATGTCAGAGGTAACATATGATGGGTAGGTAAGGAAGGGTAATTATAACCTCTTGGACAATTATGGAATGAGGAATTTAAACTTGGCATATTTTCTCTTGCTTTATGTATGCATGCCACCTTGTTGTTTTATATAAGACTGGTTAATGTTGTTTAATTTTGCAGTTTAGTCTTTACATTAGAATATTCAGGTGGAAATTTTGACTGATCTTTAAGAAGGTATTGATAATTTCCAGAGAGGGATACTGTGATTGCCTCAGAGTACACCCTAGTACATTCAGAGTAACAATGACGTCACATATACATCTCACATTTATGGGAAGCAAGTGAGAGTTTTGTTTAAGAAAAGATATGTATTTTGGTCTGGCAAAAATATTGTTATTATTGTATTGGAGTTTAAATACATGCAGAAGATAGATGTTGAGTGGTCAAAAGTTATACATTGTGTAGTTAACTAAATTTTTGGTTCTCTGCTTCAAAAACCACTCTTCTCTATACTACATTATTATGCTGAGACTAGGACTTGGCCAATCCACATTTCTTCTTGTCAGTTCGTTCCCTTTCTCTCCAACAGGGCACTCGAGGAAGACTGGAAAGCAAGGGAAAGAGAGAAAACTAGGGTCTGTTATAATTTTACTTCCTATTTCTGTCAGCGTCTCTCTAGCAATGGTTCTGCATCCTGGTAGTTGCTGTTGATTTTGGTTTTTTGTTTCTTTTTGTTTATTTGTTTGTTTCACATTCCAGAACCAACCTCATTATATCGCCTCAGAGACACAAGCACCAGAAAGCTAGTGATGTTCCTCAGCTCTTAGTTCCAGTGCCACGGGGCACTCTTCCAAGGTCCTGAGGTACCAGTTTGGGGGTTTAGCTCCCAGCTGTAGGGCTCCATATAAACTTTTAGGTCCTAAAAACTCAATCTCTTCTCTTTGTTCTCTCAGCCCAAGGAGTGGTGGTTTATTTTAGCAGTGGCTATTTCTATGTTACTCAGTGTTATATTTTTGCTCTTTTAGTCCTCTAGTTAATACATTTCTTATACTAAATTATTTCTGTGAAATAACTAATACGTATTGTTTTCTTGACTGGGTCCTGACTACCTTGTTAATTATTATAAATAATATAGGTAGGTATTCTTTGAAAATATTTTAATTATGTATTAAAGTTTAAAGTTAAAATATAATAAATATAAAAGTATAAAATAAAAATTATTTAAATAAACCTGAGGATTTTATATTTAAAAAGAAAATCTTATTAAATATTTTTAGAAACATTATCAATTCTAGCATTCATTGTCCATCTAGTTATGTCTACATCTAGGCATATGTATATTTAAAAATAATATAAATTGTCTAACATTGCAAAATGTTTCTCAGCCATCTTGTGCAACTTTGTATATATCACCCAAATTCAAGAGTACCTCTGGAGGCATTATTTGGAACATAAAGCAAAACAATACAATGAATGCTTGGCTTTACTGAGGCTGATTCATTGTTACAGAGGAACTTATTTCTTCATGCTACTCAGAGGAAAGATTCAACAAGAAAATTCATTTGTTGGTTTTCTTGAAAATGGCACTACTCAACTCTTTCCCACTTAGGAACCGTGTTCTCTTACATCTAGAGTGGCACAACCCCCAAGAATTTATGGCATTTATATGTAAAGAGTTGGATTGGGGTCATATATCAAGAGACGCGGAGTGTGGTTTCTCAACCATCATACTATGTCAGGGCTGAGCACCATAACCAAGTACATAATTGCCCATGTGCAGCTTTAAAACAACTGTGTGTGTGTGTGTGTGTGTGTGTGTGTGTGTGTGTGTGTGCGTGTGTGTGTGTGTGTACATATGTGTGTGACAACATGGGACTGGCCCCTGCTCTGGCCAGGGGCCCTACAATATCACCTTTAGTGTAATGAGACACTATAGTGTTTACTAGATTTTATTTTTAATACCCCATAATCTTCTGAAATCTTTTAATGGCCTTCATTTTATTTCTTTTCTCTCTTTCTCAAGCATCAACATTTTTTTCCAGAAAAAAAAAAATTAAAGTTTTACTCTCTCTCCATTGGGTTTTATTTCTTCATATTTCCATGACATAATCAATGCTAAGTGTCTTTTGTGGTCTCCTTCATTTTACTCTTTTATTCCTCTTTCATTGACCCATTTTTTAAAGCAGGATATGACTTGCAGTTTTCATAATTCTAAAGCTCACTTTGGCAATACACTCACTGTGTATTTGCCTGTATCTATATTTTGCTCAGGGTCTACATTACAGTTGATCAATTTGCTCCAGGAGTCACAGCCTCTGAAAACCTTCAGTACACTGATATTCTCTTTGACAACCAGCCTTACATAGAATAGTTAATTTTACCGATTCACTAGGGGCCCCAAAGATCTTATTTATTGTGCAAGAGAGATAGTAATCTACTCCTAAACTTATGAAACTTGGGTTTATTGCTATTATCACAACCACAATTACCTCTAACACCCAATGAGTTTAAACTAAGTGTGCCATGTGGCCTCTGAAAATAAAGCAAATTTATATAGATGTCTTCTATTCTCCTTATTTTCATATCATGGAAGCCTTTTGCAATAAGAAACAAATAGGATTACCCATTCTCAAATTTCCAATTCAAGAAAGTGGCCAAAATGTAGTCCTTGAGCTTTTCTGTATAACTGAATCCCTTCTCCATTCTTCAGACAAAATATCCTGGCTGTGAGTATTGCCTGATTACCAAATCTTGTCATGCTGAGTGTCCCGTCCTTCTGTCTCAGGCATTCTTAAATGTTTAACGTGAAGTTGTACTTCATGTCAGAACTCTCTGACACCTATACTCTTCTAGTCATAGAATTACTTCACATAAAGACATTTATTTTACATAAAGACATTTAAAAGAGTTTGATATAATTTCTGTTTTCAAACTTTTGTATTTTATATACTGAACTCCAAAGTGAATACTATTCACAGTTAATTCTTTAATACATCTACATTTCATATTCTAGTCTAGTCTAATAGAATTTAAATGGATTCATTAATATAAATACCATAACAGATTAAATACATTAGGAAACAAAAATATGAAACTGAGCATAAACATACATAAATACTTGCCAGGCATTTTACCAAAGTATTATTTTTTCTGTATAAATGTAGAGTTAATAAATATAATCCAAGAAAAATTTTAATACTTTATCAATATAATAGACTGCTAAAATTGAGAGCTTTTTATTTAAAAATAATTTTGAACTTTCCTATAGTCATATGTCTTCTTTTCCATTGGATTATGTCAGAATAATCAAATAAGCCTGATGATGATTCTGAAGCTGTGTAAAAATCTTCACAGAATAATTGTGAAGTATAATTTACAATTTTTTTTTGTTGACAAAACCCCTTCCACATGTGTAATAGATCATAATATATAGTTTTATTCTCAAAGTGGACAGAATAGTCAAGTTTTTCATAGAAGCATAAGAGAACTTAAAGAATATAATTTACATGTCCTTTGAAAATATAATTTCTCTCTTCACCAAAATCCCTAAATGCAGTTGAAAGTCACTGATATTGTTGCATTTCTGTTGGTGCACTGCATAATTTTATTTTAAAAAGCAATGATGAAAATGCTATTAAAACCTGTAATATTCAAATATTTATCTTTGGTTTTCTAGTCTGGCATATGTTGGCTTAAGCTGTCCATAGGCAACATAATAAAAAGGTTTGATTCTTTTAGGTGGTTGATGTACTAGCCTTTGCTGAGAATATTTTTATATCTCAGCAAAGCAGGTGTCTAATCAAGAGCGGGCTAATCGTATTAGTTTAGTTAATTCATATCCCAATTTAATCTCAAAATGGAAGTCGTGAATATAAATATTTCATAGACTGAAAGCAACATTTTTTTT
This sequence comes from Eonycteris spelaea, assembly GCA_003508835.1. Lineage (NCBI taxonomy): Eukaryota > Metazoa > Chordata > Mammalia > Chiroptera > Pteropodidae > Eonycteris > Eonycteris spelaea. The sequence continues at coordinate 3,869,547 of PUFA01000074.1, read as the reverse complement.
GTAATTTCCTATAAACCCAGGAACAGTACAAGAAAACAAATTTAAGCTGTCTCAGTAATTTTTTAGAGGCAAAATGTGTGGATATTAGAGGCCAAGTATATGTATTAATAATACTAATACTCATGCTTGACTATAGATGCTATTTTAAGCTACTGTTTCTAGACTCTGAGCAAAACTCAGGTTGTGTGAATAAAAAATGGAAGTTTCAGAAAGCAAGTTGTAATATATACTCTTGAATAGACTTAATTAAGAATCATTTCCCAAGGAATTTGAGTCCAAATTGCTTCACTAAGAAGAAATTACTACCAAGTAAGAAAGTAACCCAGTCAGATACATCTGGGTTAGAACCTGGAGCCATTTCTTATGGTGTTTCTGGCTTCTTTTCCATATTCGTAAAGTGGGGACTATAATGATACTTATTTCATTAGTTTCATATTTTTATTTTTTGAAAGAATGTACACTCTCATTATTATTTTATTAGTAAAATTTATTTAGCATTAACTCTGTACAAGGCACATTACTAAATGCTTGTCTTGAGTTATTAGATTCAATCTCACACAAATTTATAAGTATGTACTATTATTATCCCAATTAGTATTCAGATAAGGAAACAAACTGGACTGGAACCCTAGTCTGTCTAATTTCTTAAATGCCATGCAATGCAGTCTCATAGTACTATATTATATCCTAGTTTTCTTCCCCTCCCATGAAATCTTTAATTATATCATCAAATTGTTGGGTTTTGTTTGTTTGTTTACCTACTACTTTAGGCATTGCCTAAAATCCTTGCTCTTAACCCTCTTTCTCCTTGTTTTATGATCTCATCTACATCTAGGTCTTCAGTGTTCACCTTTATTGATTTTTAAACTTACATCTCCAGCCTTGAAGTCCCACCTGTATTTCAGATTCATATTTTCAACTACTGACCAAATACAATTACCTTGATGTCTCATGCTTTAAACTATTATGTCAGAACCTAAACTCATCATCCTTGCTTAGAAAATTACTCCTCCTTCTGGCTTGGATATTACTGTCCTTCTAATTACTTGAATTTGAAGCCTAAGAAACATCGTTTTCTTGGTCTTCCTTGAGACAATCCTTGGCCAGGTGTGAGCCTTTCCTTACAGCCACCACTGGTGTGTCTCTCCCATTTCTCCTTCACTTTCTAGGTTTGCATCTATTCTGGCTCATCATGTCATTACCTGGGCTATTCTCAGGAGCTCCTGACATTTCCCTCACATATTTGCTTTTCTTCTGATTAAATTTATATATAACCTCCAGATGGATTTTTCTTAAAGCCTGTCTCTAATCGTTCATGTAAAAAATAAAACCACTAAAGCAACCCACTAAAACTACAGGGTCCTATCACCCACTAACTTTAGGTCAACATTTTAAGAGGACTGTTCTAAACTGTCAAGATCATTCATGATTTAATGCAAACTCACCTTTGCAGACTAGTCTTACAAAGGTTCTCTTTTAAATAGTCTGCTCTGCTGGCAACTAGACTCTTTCCATTTCTTAAATATTATCTTGTTCTTTTAAAAATGCATTACGTAGTTTTATAATTTTGCTTTCTCTTCCTCTACCCCTTTCTCCATTACCTGCCTTACCCAAAAAATATCTGACATTATATATATTCTCTCCCTTCTAATAGGAATTTATATCTTTTATGGAATTTAATATAGTCCACTTAATTTGTTTTGTGTGGACATGTGTTATCTGTTAAGTTGTCGTGAAGTGGAGAACTAACATTTAATGAGGAGCTCTGTGGAGCAGGTAGAGCCTCAATTTCATTTCACAAATAAGGAGGCCCAGAAAGTTTGAATAACTACTGGTGTTTTGAATTCTACTTTGAGAAAATTTTGGTAAATGTTAATTTCAAGGCTAAGTTTCCATGCATTAAAAGAAAAATAAAATAATTACTTAGTTTCACCATGACACACTTGTTTCTTATTTGACTTTTCATAATGGAGATATTTTCAGTGAAGAGATTGAACTGCGACTGAAAATTTACCCATATTACTGTGTTCTAATTTTCCTCAGCACTACTAAAGAGTGACTTCTTGCCCTTACATATAACAGTTCTAAATTCAACAAGGAAGATATTTACAATTCTGTAAATATCACTTTGGCATTTTACATCTTGTGGGAAAGAGCTTTAAATTGCAGTTCATAGCATAGTTAGAAGTTTTTAAATACCAACTAGAGACATAGAAAGGAAATTTTAACTGGAGAAAACACCAAGTTTTAAATTCAACATTGAAAAGTATGCAAAAGTTTTAGCAGTTGCTCTGAAGAATGAAGATATTATTTGATGAAAATAAGAACATAAGCTTATTAATGTATTGGCTTACAGGGGAAAGGATGGGGCAGCATTTGAATAAGACGAGGAATAGGTCTATACTCTGCTTTCTGTATATTCTCCTTACATGATCATCTGGAACATTATTTTTAGGACAGGGCATCTTTTTTTTTTTTTTTTTTTTTTTTTGTGCGGAGGAAAGGAACAGCAAGGGTTTTATCATGCAGATTGCCTGTACTTTCTATGTGTAAAGGAGTTGGGGGTTAGGGGTAGAAAGGGCCCATGTGACAGATTACCTCATTGATGTTGACAAAAAATTCCAGACTGGTTGATGTAGATTATATCTGGTTAAGGTCAAAACTATGATGTGTTCAGGTATTAAGTCTATGGCTGGTATCATCGGATTTAGTACAGTGATACCATTTTTGGTCCATAGTTTTCTCCTTAACAGATATATTTCATAATCTAGAAAGAAAGTTCAGGAAAATTAAGTTTTTGCAATGAACAGACACTCAGCATGGCTTAAGGTTTTTCTTGAATTATTGTCGCAATATAAGCAGTCTAGTTGACATGTTAATGATAAATAAATTGTACAATAGCTTTTATCACATAGAGATTGTTTCTATTGTATTTTTGGAATTTAAATATCAACAGTTTTGGTAGCTTTTAGGAGGCATAGGCTGCTGCTGATGCTGGCATGGAAATGTTGGTAATGGAAGTCTTAGTATAAGGCTTACTGTTTCTATCATCATTTAGGGAAAATAAAATGATTTAATTTTAGCTACAATTGTTTCTCCAATTATTTTTTGCTTTTCCAAACCAGCATACCGTATAATCCAAAAACACAAAATAAAATAAATAGACAAAAAACTGGTTGTTATTTAATTGGCTGTTGTTGACACTTTGCCTTTTCTCAGAATCTCAGAATGCAGAAATACTATCTTAAATATGGGTCACAGATTGGGATCTATACAGTTCTGTTCTTTTTTTTGTATTGTAAATCAAAATTAATTTTAGACTGCACTAAAGAATAAAAAGCATTTATTTGAAATTTATAATGAGCCAAAAGGAGCAACTTCTCAGTAGACACAGATTCAGGTAGCAACTGAAATTGTGTTCCACAAAGGGAGAACCGCCTTTTACAGCTAAAGTTCCTGCCCAATTAGATTTGTTTTATGTAAATGAGGTATTCAAATTGTTCATTTCTAATTGGATGGGGCAAGTCTCAGTCCCTAAGTAGAGAGATGAAACCAGAGTTTCTTTGCAGTTGTTAACTCAGGCACATAAATAAGAGGAACAGAGTGCTGGATGCGTAGAGAGTTCAATCTGAGGCTCTTCCCAGCGTACAGAGTACAAGAGGACACCCGTTCAGCAAATGGCCTCTAGGCTCTTATTATTTACAAAAATTGGGCCCACAGTTGACCATGGGTAGTCCATCTAAGCAGATGAATTCCTTCTCTGGGTTCACATCAAATGAATATTCATCTTGGAGTTCACAATATGCATGCATGTTTATTAAAGTTTTTGTTGTTGTTGTTTGTTTATTTTTTTGTCTGAAGAGCTGGTTGATGTCAGCTTATATTATTAGTTGAGAGATCTTGCAGCTGGAGTATGGGAAGGGACCATAGCTTGGTTGTATAATTCTAGGAGACTTCCATTTAGTAAATTTTTGTCTGAAAGATGAAATTTCTCTACTACTACTCTTTGCCTCTGGCCTGGCCTTTTTTACAAATATACGGCATGATGATATCTGGCCTCCTTTTTGATGTTGCTTTCATTTTCATGTCAGGTGGAAACCCACTGTCTTTCCACTTAATATTGTGCTGTCTTTTCCCCTGGTGAAACTGTATAGATCTTGCCTATACAGCACACTGCTGTTGAATTTCACTGGAGAAAATAAACCAAAAAGAGTGCATCCAATTTGTACTAGGTCTTTCTCTCAACTCCAATCCTTATGTTTTCAAATTGTAATAATAAAAATCTCTACTTGTATTCTTGCATTCTCAAACAAAGGAGTCATATTGTTTTGGACCCAATTGTGCTTTAAAGATGAGTTACTTCTCATTAATATTTTTGAATATGCATGGTATTTTCAAGTGCTAATTTCTATTTTTATATTATATTGATAATTTTCTTTCAGATCTGAAATGGGTTGAAAGTGAGGTGAATCAGAAGTCAGGGTTCAACTGGCTATTTTGCACAAGTTTTTAAAAATCTCTTTTTTTTTGCCAATGAAATTTGATTCTATTATATAACCTCTTCTATATTACAGGTTTAATAACATCTGGAAAATTTTTTCTGTCAGAAACAATTATCAGCAAGTTCTTCTGTCTCTAACTATTTAGTTGTCTTTCCCAAAAAACTCTAGTGGATTAGTGAGAACTAATGTTGCCTTGATCTCAATAGATTACATTTCTGAAAATAGCACTATGCCTATCACTGCCCTGCTTTGGAGGTAAGACTAATATAATTGAGTGTGTCTGTTGCTTTTTCTGGAAACTTTCTGAGTTAGAGCACATCTTGGCAGGTCTCTGGTTCTCTTAAAGTGAGTATTTGTTTGATCAAGGCCATAAACAATAATCATGGTTTATTCAATATATACTTATCCTATTGCCAGCATTTTGATTAGAAATGCAGTTTTTATGCTTTTCTTATATCTAGTTCATCAACTAATGTGAAACAACTCATGTCTCCATCTATTCTTCTTTACTTCTTGTCTGCTAAAAGATTATTTGAGATTGGAATGCTCTGTATACTCTTTTTAATAAAAACCAGAAAAAAGTTTATAGAGTTTTTGCTATTCCTAGTTATTTTGAGCATAAATTTGGTACATAAAGACCAAATGGCCCTAATAATTCCAGCTTTAAATTTATTTGGAGAACATTTTTTTTCACAAACAATATTTCACATGGCAAGTAGAAAAGAAGGGTGCTTAAAGTTCACACTCATCATGTTATACTTTATAATTTGTAAACTTTTTCTTTAGATGGTCAAAGATACTCTTTTAATTTTTCTCCTAATAAATAAATGCTTATTTAATTTTGTATTCTCTTCCATGAAATTGAGTAAACATGTCATTGATATCAATTGCCTTAAGATCTTTACTTGCTGCCAACTATTTCAAACATTGATTTTGCTTTTATGCCTCTAGTATATATCTAGAAGTGTTTGTCTATATTTCCTGGCTTGGCATTTCTGCCACTTCCTATCGGTTGTCTGAGCCATTTAATAGATTACTTTGCTGTCCCCATTTTTCTCCTGTATACTACCGACTTGCAACAGACAAGCTTTGCAAGGCTAGTATCAATCTGAGTGTTTTCACTATTCTGCACATTCTTTTCCTCATTAGTATATAAAAATATGTGATTTTCCCCAACATTTTATATTTTAGTGCCAACAGACTCTTTACATTTGTATTCATATTTTCTTTTTTCTTCTAATGAGTTCTATTTATTGTAGGAACATTTCTTTGGCTTAGGCCAAATTTCGGTGTGATCTCAGCACTTCCAGGCAATACCCACTATATTTCCCAGTCTAATTCACTCTCACACTATTTAAGTGGACTCAGTTGATGACTTTGCTTTTTATTTCACTGAGAATATGCAAGCAATGAAAAGAAAACTTATTTATTTTTCTGCCACCAGATTTACCAACTACATATATACTCTATTTTTCCCTCTGCTACAATGCATCTAATAATCCTGTTCTTATTAAGGGCACTGCAGTTATATGTTTGAATCTATTCATTTTTTTTTTTTCTACTCAGGAACTTTTGCTCTTGCAAGTATGTCACCTCCTTTCTACATCATTGATTTTTTTATTAAAGAATTATGCCCATTAGTATGCAAACATAATATTTTCCATCTAAACCAAAGATACACATGATGATAGCAAGATGGTTACTATCGTTTTGTAATTGTTCACATTTTACTTCAGTCAGACATATTAAAATGATATGTATTACCAACATGTATGCATTAATGATATCACTTAATACAATCTCATGGAGTCAACTTTTTTCTATGTACTATATACACAAATTTTAAATACACCGTTAATTATCAGATTGCCCCAAACACATTTATATTAGAGCATCATCAAAATAAAACATATATTTAAAATTCTGAAAAATCTTAGATTCTTGAATCTAGGACTAGAGTGTGAGAACATGTTTATGTGAGAAAACAAAAGGAAAGGAATTAACTTTGAAGCTTTGTTCAACAAAAAATCTGCATTTATTTATTCTTAGTGTCCTCTGAATGCATCTTCCTTAAAAAAAGAGGGTTGCTCATGGATTTCCATATTCAGGATCCAGCCAGATGCTCTTATATGTTTTTCATTATCAATCTTCAGTATTAAAATAGACTTTTTATGCATCTTTAGGTCATGATTATCACTAACAAATATAATACAATCATTCAAATAGAATCGACTTCATGATCATTCAACTAAGTGTAGTGACTAATATGGTATAACAGATAAAACAGAGAAAACAATGTACTAGGGCAGGAGAATTTGCAGGTCTAGGCTTTGGGTCTTTTGCGAAATTGTTTTCCTCCTCTACAGATTGACAATGTTGAATTAGTGACCCATATGTCTCTTTTAGATGACTCACATGGTCTTATAAACTAAGAAATTTTTTTGGCCATTAATAATTAAAACTAATCTTTTTTTGAGCTCTTCCTAGTTACATTTTAAGGTACTATTATAAGTGCTTAATATGGATTATATCATTTAATCCTCACAACAACTCTTTGAATTTAGTACAATCACTATCAAAGATAAAGACTAATGCTTAGAAATCTAATTAAAATACCCAAAGGCTCTTGGTTAATAAGTGGTAGAGCTGAGATTTAAACTCAGGCCATCTAACACAAGATCTGAGGCTCTTTTAACTATCTCACAAGACTACCTCTCTTAAAGAGTGGACAGATTTGTAGAGCAAACTATAATATAAGTAGAATAAAATATTCTATAATGAAGATTATTTTGAAATTTTAAACCTGGTAATTTTCTCACTCTCTACCCTCTCACTCTCAAGAGACAAACATTGCTTTATTTCTTCTTGGCAATGATTACATAGAATACAAAGAACAATAAGCCAAATTTTCTGCTTTTGTGTATCTAAACTCAGAGCAAGGCAATTAGTCTTTTGAACTGGAAATTCGTGACATATAAGAGCTGGGGGTTTTGAATTTCAAATGATTAAGATCTAAGAAGTATTAAAATAAAGTTCATGTTCTTAACAATGGACTTAAAAGGGCATACATGAAGAATAAGTCTACTTCCTACTCAGAAATTAGATAGAGTAGCCTGGGCAGGAAGAAGAGTTGAAAAGAAGCAAGAGAGTTAGAGCATCAGAAAAGGGATCTGTGACCTATTTTCCTGGGTCTGAAAATCTTGGAATAAGGGACAAATGATAGAAACCCCAGATAACTCTTCTAGGATATTGCAGAGTAAGGCAGATGTGGGTCAATGTTTTTTTTGTTTTTTGTTTTGTTTTGTTTTGTTTTGTTTTGTTTTGTTTTTTGGCTGGAGCCCTGAGAATTGTCAGCCTCTTAGAAGATACTAATGAGATGGGAATATCTATGAAATGGATCTCTAGAGTGAACTATGCCTCCACAGAAGAACCAGAAGTTTTGAAACAAACTCAATAAATTTTCTGAGCCTTTGTCAACCACAAAGGACACTACAGTCTTCCTGGGCTATAGCAGAATGTGTGGAAGTTAGATATGAGGAACTTAAATTCTGGAGTAGATGAGTTAGGGATAAGGAGAATGCAGAGAGAAAGGGCATCAACTAGATGGATCAGTAAAGATAGGTGGCAGTAACCAGATATCAGAAAAAATAAAGAAGTATCAATCAATATGGAGGAGGTTATAGGATAACAAGTAACTCACTTCTCAATTACCATGTAAGTATCCTAGGAAATTAGATGTGTCACATTTGAAAAAAGAGGAAGGGATGTAGAATCTTGAAGTGACTACAACAATTTTGAACTGAGAACATGTCAGTGATTGAGTTAAACCTTTTATGTTTGAGAAACTAAGAAAAATAGGAATTAACTAAATTAAGTTTTCTGTCATCACGTAAAAAAGGGGCTTGAAATAGATACCAAGTTCATTTCAGAAAATATAAAACAGTTAAATATTTCTTGCATATGCAAATAAGTAGACTAACAACATCATAGTAAAGAAGTAAGACTATATTGAGGAATTACAAAAACCTTCTCAAAAGATTTGGCTTCTGAATTGAGCCTTGAAATGTGAGTGACATTATTAGGCTAAAAATATGGGAAAGAGGCAGAGGTGGAAACTGCATATCAGCTGCAGACAATGAGAACAAAGAAGGCACATAGCTGTGAAAATTATTGGTGTGTTCAGGAACCAGTGTGACTAGAACATAGGCTTTTGGAGGGCATATTAGGATATATAACAATAAAAGTAGATTAGTGGTTACTCATAATTGGAAAAAAACACCATTTTTTATGAATTTAGATGCTTTCTTACCTTTAGGAAATGAGAAGCTCTTGAAGAATTTTGAGCAGGGAAGAGAAGAGATATATATTGCATGCATTTTTATGTAACTCTTCTAAGCCTCATGCCTGTTCATCCAAATTCCTACCTAACATTCCCACTTGGATATGTCACAGACAGGTTAAACTAAATCCTTTTAAGGGTAAATTCTCGACTTCCTACCAAATCGTCTCTTCCTGGCTTCTCTATTCTTGAATATTTGTTAAATTAGTGAATAAAAGAATGAAAGTCAATGATATGAAAGCCAGGTATCATTTGAGAAAAGAAACTATTTAAAAACTTGGTAATAAAAAATAATAAAAGTTGGAATTTGGTGAAGAAAATTATAGAAAAACAAAAGATAGAAATTGATTACTTTCATATCCTGAGGAAGGTGGTCCTAGACTAGCACAGCAGTTTTACTTCACAATCGTCATTCCCAGGTGCCATGTATTTTACTGCCCTGCTTTCTCAAGAATATCACTCTCTGAACCAATAAGGCCACACAAATCCTACCAAGAAGTCTACATCCCAGGCAGTAGAGAAATGGAATGGCACTTCTCTGTAAGGAGATTTTTCAGAAGCCCCACAGAACACTTTTCTTTATGCCTTGTTGGCCAAATATTTAGTGGCCATAGCTAGCTTCAAAAGGTCTAGGAATATAATTCCTCCACTATAACTAGGGTTTTGTTATCAAGAAAGAAGGAGAGAATGAGAATGAGTGTGGGCTTGAATAATTGGCAGTGCTTATAATGAAAATAGAGGGGGTATAACAAATATGAGTCACTTTTTACAAGTCCCAAGTACTCAGTTCCAATTAGAGTAGCTCTACTATACCTCATTTTATGAGTGGGTAAAATGAAGACAGTTAGAATAAATATCTACATCTATACACTTCCCTCTCGTCACCCTGATAACATAAAGCTAATTCTGGACAACACATGGTTTCAATTATGCTGACATTTTCAACAAATTTCATTTTAACTAAAACTATGAGGAATTCACAAAACATCCTTAAAATACTTAAGCGGTTAGCACAGTGTAAATATTTAAGACAAATATATCCAAATATATAAACACTGACTGTCTCATCTTTCTTGTAGATAAATCCAAACATATCAATGAGGGCAGTAAAAAGTCAGTTATCTTTGTTCAGATGGTGTTTAGCATATCCCCTGATGCAGCGGAAACATTTTTGGGGTATTCTTTCCTTTCTGCTAATCCTTTTTATCATTGTATAATGTTTCAAAATTTGGAGATACAGTCCTGCTAATAGAAAATGTGTCCAACTAAAATCTCATCCATATAAATGTGTTTTGCTTCCAGGACAACTTTTTAAAATACCAAAAGAAAAAAAAAAAAAAAAAAGAAATACTAAAAAGAAATACTAAAATATCAGTTACTATTTTTGTGTTTCAATATATCTTATTTTCATTACATAGCATTCTATGTTCACAAAATATCTGTACTATGTATGGAGGTTCATCTTCTGATCATGTCCCTTGTTTTTCCTGTTGGCCCAATTTGAAACTTTTTGTTTGGTAATAACTTCTGATATCAAAGAGGAGTTTTTGTCAAAATTCTATCACAGTGAAGTATGGATGGTCTTTGATTTATAAGAGGGTTACAACCTGATAAACCCATTGTTAATTGAAAATATTCTAAGTCAAAAACACATTTAGTTCTCCTACGCTTAACTGAGTATACATTAAATGTGCGCAGAACATAATATCCAAAAAACATTGACAACCCAGTACACTGTAGAGTATTAGTTGTTTACCTTCTTGAGCTCATGCCTGTTACTAACCAGTATCATGAAAGTATTTTGCTACATGTCACTAGCCCAGAAAAAAAAAATCAAAATTCAAAGTATGATTTCTATTGAATGTATTTTGCTTTCCTACCATTGTAAAGTTGAAAAACTGTAAGTTGAAACATCTTAAATTGGGAACTGTCTACACAGTAATGTGTTGATGCAATAATACATATTACAGTCATAATATCATGGCAACAACAGCAATAAACCAAATAATTATCAATTATAAAATATTTACAGAAGTGTAGGCTTTGACACACATTATCTAACTTAAAATTATTGGAAATCATTTTCACATCTTGTTGATGACAGAACTAAGTTCAAAGATACTAAGCATCATATCCAAGAATATAAAGCTGACAGAATCAAATCAAATTTGTAAGATTATGTTACTTCATTCTAGATTACATGCTTCTTGGCCCATCTTTCCCTTAATCTTGATAGACATTTTTCTTGTTGGACATTACATTGATTTAAAAGCCTAGAAAACATAATTAATGAAAGCTGACAAATTTATTTGCTTTTATGAAAGGTGTGGCTCCACATCTTATTAAAAATTCTTCATATGGAAGTTTGTTGACCCCAGTGGGTTCAAGAATATGCTTCAAAGCCTGTTAACATCCTAAAATTTTATAAGTTTATTTAGGGAAAGTGTTCATAGCCTTCATCAGATACTTACAAGGATCTGTGATCTCTGAGCATCTAAGACTCTAAAAAAATTAATAAATATTCATGAATGATGAACATGACAAACTAGTAAAAAACATGTTCATATATTCCTTTGAAATATAGCACTGCTCTTTTTTAAAAGCCTGAGTGGGTGAGTGGGTAAGACTTGTTGAAATATATCCACTACTTTTGATTAGTATAAGAGAAAGGTTGAGTCAATATTCACTAGAAGCCTGTTGCTTTATTGAAAGCTACTGAAGAGTCTGGTGAGAACACTGAAACAGAGATATGAAGATGGAATTCTACTTGGACTCAAACTTACTTCCCTTACTTTGGGGAAAGTTTCTTAATAGTTTTTCCTAGTTTGCTCATCAGTCTAAAAATAAAAATAAAGTGATGGTATAAGCCCCATCTAGCCAATAGTGGTAAAGACATAATAGATAACAAACAAACACAGCAATTATTAACAGTGAATTGAATCTCTGAACTTCTCTATTTCATTCCAAGTTTATAATGATATAATAGGCAAGTCATTTTACTTATCTGGAACATTAATTCCTCTTAGAAAAATAAAAATGCTGCCTCCCAGAAGAACTGTTTAGAGTAACAATAACAACAAAGTAATATTCAAGGGTCATTTCTTCAGCAAATCCTACCCATTTGAAATAGCATCAAGTTTATTAATTCAACAATAGACTAGATTCTTAAACTAGGTGCTTGAACTAGAACTGGAATTAGAATAATGAACTAGAAGATTTAATTGAGTAGTTTTATTGAATAGTTAAATATGTTACATAATTATTTCAATATTTTTGCATAATTCAATAGTTCCTTCTTCTGTGACCATGATAATTGACTACCTGGTATTGTTTAAGCTATTCATTTGTTCTTTTGCCTGTTGTTCCTCTGCGCCAATACAATGGAAACATCTATGAAGCCTAGGGCTTTGTTTTGATATCTATAGTACCTAGAATAGTGACTGGAATATATTAGGTACTAACAAATATTGTTGCATGAATGTAGGATAATTTACATGTACAAAATGCTTTGATAAGGTTGAGGCAAACGTTATTACCATTTACATGCAAAACATGATTACAACTCCCCATTTTCTTATTCTATTTTTTTTTCTGTGATCTTTTCATTTCTTCTTAGTTGTTTATGAGTTCTCCCTTAATTTCCTATAACTCTCATCATAAATCTCCTTCTGCATCTCTGTTGGGCATTGTCATGTTGCTGCTGCAAACATGACACAGGAGCCAGGACGCATGGTGACAAGTGGCACAAGTTCTGGGTGTCAGGCATGTGTGAGCATCCATATTCTGCCACTAAACTAACTGTGTGTCCTGGGAAAACTCGATTAACTTTTTTAACCCTTAGTCTTTTCTAACCTTTAATTGTGTTTTTCAAATTAAAATAAAGCAAGAGAAAAAAAAACACACAGGAAAAAGGAAACCACAAAATTTGACTAAACAGTGGAGACTAGAATATCTTTAAAAAGGAGTGTCCATAGCAATAACCATGATGACAACAAAAGGAATGAGCTTTAGAATAGCGATATAAATATTGGTCAGATTTAAAATTCAACAGCAGCCTTTGTACATGAGAAAAGCTGTTATATGATTTAGTAACTACACTAATAAACCCTTCCGTGGTTGTTCTTACCATTTTGGACTTTAACAAATGCCATAATTATGTATGTTTTTGAGGAACATTTGATTACCTTCTGAATCACATCAGGAGCTCCTATGTGGGCAGAAACAGATTGTTGAGGCCATATGGGCCTGTGGACTTTAAGTATAGTAGCATGCTAAGAAACCTTCTCGGAGTATTTTTTTCCATCCAAAACCTCCTTGGTGCATTTTCTCCTTTCAACCAAGCACGTAAGTCATTTCATGCTGAGAGTTCTAAACTTTCTCAATCGAAAGGTGAAGTATGAAAATATGTGGGATAATTCTGGGAGAAAATCAAGTTATTACAGATGCTATTCTAGTAAACAACTTTGATGGGGACAGAAAGTCCTGAAGTCAGTTGTGTGCCAAAGTATAGTTAATTTCTCACTTTTGAATGCTAATTAAACATTTTATTAAAATCTTTTGGGATGATGGGTTCTAAAAATTAGCTAGGGACATCTTGAGTGGTAGAATTAAAAAGAATTTGTGTAATGTTACCCATATGGGCTGAATCTGTAAGTGTAATTTTTCTGCACTAGTTGTGATTGTGATGAGACGCTCATTTTTTCATATCGATTCCACCGATTTTTAACAGATGAATGGCAAAAGTGAACGATCTTTTTTTATTTTTTGACCTGCTTTGATATCTTGATATTCATTCAGGAGCCTTGATTTAATTGGTTTTAATGAAAAACAAATTAAGGAGCTATAAATTTGTTTCCTTATTAAGGCAAAAAGAATGCTGCATCTACCTGCATGCATATTTGTACCGGTGCAGGTAATTTGTCTCAAAACGACAGTAAAATTGTAATTGATTTGCATTGCCACAATTTAGGTCTGTACTGTTTTGTCATAGAATGGTGGAAAAGTCTGCAAAGACTGTTGAAAATGGAGTGTACCAGTTACTATGAATGCTTTGCCCATGTCTTAGTGCTCACCATTTCTATACACTAATGGATTCTGACTTTCAGTACTTGTGACTTTTGTATTTCTCAGGTTTTTGTGGGTAAGCTGAAAGTGCCTGGTTGTTAACAATTCCAGGCATAAATCTTAACCAATGATGGCAGAAGTTAATGGATAAATACCCCAGTCCTTGCTCCTTGGGTGGAATGACTCTGCAGCTTACTTTGTACAGTCTTCCAAAAGTCCCCAACAGAACCGAGCCCTAGCTATGCCTCACACCATGATAATCTACTCATTGACACACTTTGTATAAACTTGATTTCCTGTCTTACTCCCTCACCCAAGAACTTAGGCTTCTTGGGATTACTTCCAAATAAACTTTTCACTGAAATCATTACCTGAATTCTTCTTTTGGAGACAACCTAAGCTAAGACAGGAAGTTATGAAAGGATACAGAAGCATTGTGATTAGGATGGTCAGCAAGAGTAATTTATGATAAGAGTAGGCCTTATTCATGTATTCAGTTATTCATTCATTTACTTATTTATTCATACTATATTTACTTGATGAGAGCTTGCAGTGAGTCCATAACTAAGGTTGACTTAGTAATGATAAAATTATTTGATTCCCATTCATGGGGAGCTCACAGTTAATGAAATATCAGGATTTTAAATGACTGAGACCAATTCAAAATTTTTTCTTCCTTTCCTAGGAACCAAACCCTAAATTGATGGAATAGAATAAGGAAGATTTACTAAATCTTCATCTACAAATGATGGAGGTTTTAAAAATAAGCTCAGGGCAGTGCTAAAACAGGGCCCTGATGCACAGACTACCATTTTTGTTTTATATTCAAAGGAAAATCATTGCCATATGGAGTTTTTAGACCCAGCTCTTAAGGGTGTCATTAGTGAATTCTCTTTCTGTGTGTGTGTGTGGATCCTCTGGCATTAAGACACTCCATAAGTACAAGGCATAATATTCAACTCTTACTATACTTTTTCTTTTAAAAAAATCACAGTTTTTGTTTAAAGTGGCATGTAGGAGGATTTCAGAAAACACATTTTATTCCCACTCTCTTGTTCTGTTCCCTCAGTACCATCTGGTACAAGGGAGAGCCTCCTTAATTGACACTAATGACTGGGAGATCCATTGCAAATTACTGAATTTTGCAAATTAGCAAACATGATTAGAAAAATCAAGGAGTCTGCACTGAACTAATGTACTTTGTTGAGAACTAAGAAAAAAAAATTAGACATGTTATTAGAGCTTAATCTTTTAATATAAATACTTTATAGGGATTGAGTATGTCATTAGGGAACAACGAAACATAATGTTCTGTAGAAGAAATTAGTTACGATTTAAAAAAGAAAATGTCCTCATTCTTTAGGCTCTTTCTGAAGTCTGCCAATATCCACATTACACATGAACTAAGACTAAGATGCAGTCATCCCATAAGAATCTTAGAGGTCATTTGGTACCATTTGTTTTGATGCAGGAGATACACAGAGATTATTTGTGTCTGTGTCTCTTTATGTTGTGTCTTATTGCTTTATAATAACACTGCTTATGTTAATGGAAACTTTGTGGTTTGTAAACATTTTAAATGTCAGCTGTTGAGGCTCTTAAAGTTTATTATTCTCAATTCCCATTCCTGTGTTATCCTTGCTCTTTATCAGGCAACAAAATCTCTCGCTTCTGCCTACACACCAGTGTAAATAGTTTAACACACACAACCCATATACACATGCAACTTTCTTAGGCCCAGCTGTGTGTGCCTTCTGGAATTCGAGAGGGGTTGGGGGAAGAGGAAGGGAGGGGAAGAGAGAAATAATGTAGAGAAGAGAGTCACAGTATAGATAATTTAGAGATTATTTTTCTACCTTTGAGTATTGTGCTGTTCAATACTGTGTGTTGTAATGTCATTATAATAGTATTGGCAGCTTCTTTTCAAATAAAAATCTCTTGAAGATCAAGTTGAAGTTAAATGTAGAATTTTGTGCTCCAGAGGGTTGCTCTGACCTAGCTCCTTTTCTGATGGCAAGGACTGGGATGAAAAAGGTCACAGTGCCATTTATTTCACTGTGATATAGTCAAAAGTAAAAAGGATGAGCATGCCTGCAGAGGTAGTCAAGAATGAACCTTATGTATCCTCTCCAGCTGGGAACTACACTACAAAACATCCTGACTTGCCTGTGATACAAAGTTAATACTTCTGGAACCAGGAGAAGCAAAGATGTCCATCTGATGATACGGTTGAAATAAGAGAGATAATGTAATGTATTGCTATACAACAAACAGAACGTTATTTAAGCCTTTACCTAGTTTCTTAGTCTAGGATTCCTCTAGTATAAGCTCTTAATGCACACTTAATTCTTTAAAATGTTATCTCTAAAAATTAAAAATATACAAAAACAGTTATAAAATTATTGTGGTATTCATGATTCAATCAACAATATATTAAACTTATTAAAAGAAGGAAATTAAGATAGAATGCAAATAGATGACACAATTTTACTTTTTTTCCCTTACTGAATGTTTTGTAATCTGAGTTCTGCTGAACTTTCTTATTTCTCACTGAACAAGTTGGAAAAGATTAGAAGAGATTATCTTAGTTTTAGATATTATGTGGATTTAGCTTCCTCCCTTCATTGTAATTCTTTAGAGTACTTTCTCTAAAGTTGTTTTCTCTTTGCTGTTTTAAACACTGTCAATATTTTTGTTTGAAGGCTGCTTGTAGTGAGAGTATCCTTAAACTTGAAACTCCTGAAGAATTTTTGATTATGAACGTGACTGAGGCACTGAATGGACTATGCTGATAATAACTAAAACCTCACAGATCATCCCAGCAAATAAGTGTGTGTGGTTAGATTTACTAAAATTAATTCAGAGAGAAATTTTGTTCAAAATGCATCATTCATTCACCTTCTTTAAAAACAAACAGCAAAAAGTAATCATTTTTTGAGTACATAGTATTATAAAGCTCTGTAAGAGTTGGGAAAAAGTAAATCTGCATATGAATGGCTAGAATAATGAATTTTTTCCTATGGTTTTCTGGTTTTCTAGCACAGAATGTATCCCCTTCATGGAATCTGACTTTTTTTTTTTTCTTTTGCGTTTATATTGGTTCACGCACTGAAAGAATTGGGAAAAACAGAACACAAAAGAGGGGTTAATTGCCTAAGCTTGCATCTGAAATCCTTGACAGCCTGTGGTAGCACTGAAGAAAACAAACTAAGAGTTGGATGATGCAACCTTTAAAAACTATAGTGGATAAGGATGTGTAGCATAATTTCAGGAATGAAAAGGAATCACTGATGTACCAATCAATAAAAGGAGAAAGAGTGAATAAAGAGAAACTCTGAGCTCTTTTGCTAAAGAAAATATTATCTTAATACAAATAGGTAAGTTGGTAAAGGAAGGAACTTCTGCTATGTTTTATTTTGGTTTTCCTGTCTGACATTGTTGTATTTGAAAAGCAGTCATTTCTAAGAACTTGAGAGGTATTTCTCAGCAGTCACCATAATGTTTACCCTCAGGGATTTGGGCCCAACTCCAGCAACCAAAATTGGGCTTAAAGACATTTCAATCTCAAAAGGTCTCTGTCTCAATGTTCCAAAAAGAGGCAAATCATCTTTAATCTACTGTTTAAAATTGAAAGTGAAAAGACAGTAGACATTAATCTGAGGTCTCCACTGCAGTCACATTGTATGTTGCATTAAAATGCCCTGGTTAGAATGACAGTCTCTAACAACATTCTGTGCTGCTGATTTAAAATATTGATCATTCGCTTTGTAGACCTGGAAGGTAGTATGTACGTGAAGAAACATTATAACAAATGCAGGTATTAGGGACATTCCATTTGAGCTTTGGGAAATGTTCTAAGCAATAGGGAAAAATATTCAGACCAGAAAAAGACTCTAATTATTGTGTAATCAGACTCCTCTGTGCTTAATGTAACACACATTGACTTTTTCCCACTCAGATTCTCTAATATGGGTGTATGTTCTTCCCATTTCAAAGATTAAAGCACTGAGATACTTCTTTTTGCTATAAGTTGACATTAGTATCTTAGAAAAATAGAACCCAAACTGAAGAGAAAATGAAATAAATCACCAAGGAAGACACAGAAATTGATTTATGAGCCAGGTTAATAACACGGAGCTCTTGAGTCTCAGGCTTTTGCTTATTCTGTCATGTCCTACTGCTTTTTTTCTTTCAAGCAGCCATCAATTCTTCTGAAAGGATTGTGTTCCCATTTAAGATATTAGCTAGAATGGTATTTCTGAAACCATGTAGACATAAAATTTAGTCTTAGCATAGTATCAGGCATTTGCCCATCACATACTAGGCAAAGGACCTGGCTGACTGTGGGATGTTATGAGGTTCACTGAAATTTTGATCTGCTTACCAATTTGTCTTAGAAGCTTCTAGTATTTGCAACAGCAGACACTTAGACTGTAGTTCTATGATTAGTGTCATCTAAGATTCTCAAATAAATCACTCCTTAGACAAGGGTAGATAAAAAGCCCTAAGAAAGGAGGTACAAGATTAACTGAAAGTCATCTTAGCTCTTGGGCCATCACTGGCCTAGAGCCTTAGTTTGTGATGACCATTCTCTAAACTTGCAGTCAGTTGTAGTATAGAAGCAAGAACATGGGCTATAGTTTCAGTTAACGTACATGGTTGTACTTGACAATTTTCTTAACCTCTCTGAGACTTATTTGCTTTATAGATAAAAGCACATATTATAAATTCTGTTCATAAGGTAGGTTACTTTGAGGACTTAATAGTATAATGCTCCCAACACAATCCCTGATAGAGTAGAACTCACTAAATGTTTGTTCTTTGTTGCCTTCTCTTTTTAATGGCAATTACTGTACCTGAGTCTGAATTAATGTGAGGTGATGTTACAGAGTATATTTTCTTTCAGCTCCCAGAAAAATACCTGGGAGAAGATGGCAGGAGCTCAGAAGATGAGATGTCTCACTCCATATCAGCCTCTCCTGGTTCGCAGTGCTCCAGACACACTAGACTTCCTTCTTTTCTTTGAATCTTTGAATCTTTCAAGCCCTTACTGCATCATTTCACAATTGTTCTTCTTCTTTTTTTTTTTTTTTTGCTGGAATGCTAGTCCCACAGCTCTTTGGATAGTGGCCTCCTTCCTGTGATTTGGGTGCCATCTTAATGGTCTAGCACTTTGTTGAGGCCTTTCTAGTTATATGTATGTATAAACAGCTTCCTTCTAAGTGAAGAGGCACTCTCAGCCCAGATTTTCTGTGTGCTCTTTCAAGCCCAACCGCAGGCAACTACAAGGCTTTGCCTGACAGGCCTCATGGTAAGCACTGCCCTCCACACATCACAGACAGTGCAATGCAGTGAGAAGGATCTGCAGTCAGGACTCAGCTCCTCCTTCCCATGACCAGACCA
Source organism: Eonycteris spelaea (assembly GCA_003508835.1). Taxonomy (NCBI): domain Eukaryota; kingdom Metazoa; phylum Chordata; class Mammalia; order Chiroptera; family Pteropodidae; genus Eonycteris; species Eonycteris spelaea. The sequence continues at coordinate 3,850,239 of PUFA01000074.1, read as the reverse complement.
ACCACACTCATACTCTCATAAACACATTTGCATTCAAGGACTTTTTCTAGGGGACCTTGGCTGAGACACATACCCTTGGACCCAGCACCTTTCTCCTCCTAGCCCTTTCCTTTCTCCCTCTTCCCAGCCCAAAGGTCTATAAAGAAAAAAAGAACCATTTCATGGGCTATTCTTCAATGAAATGATTTCCTCATCTGTATTTCATTCCATTTGACCTGGCCTTGTGTCATTCTGTATGTGGGTGGAGAAAGGGAGCTCAGGGGGAATGGAATATTTGTGAGCTAGTATTTTTTTACTCTTGCTTGAAATGTTGCAGTAAGTGAATAAACTTGACTGTTACTTTCAGTTTAGCTTATTGTCCTAAGTGACCACCACCATACATGACTTCTGAACACTAAGAACTTGTCAGTATTTGAAATTATCTTGTTTATTTATTGGTCTTGTTTACTGTCTCTATTTCTTTACTTGAATATAAGCTTCATGATTCTAGGGACCTTGCCTGCTGTTTGCTGCTATACCTACAGTACTTAGTATACTAGATTGTCAATAAAAATATGAACACTGAATAAATGACAGTAACATACCTGGTAAACTACTTCATGTAGGCTCTGCTCAGCAGGCAAATCTGTGTGCATCATGCTTTTCACAAGGATAGAAATAAGACACAAACCTTTAAAACCAATTCTGAGGTCTTTTTTGACCATGATATAAGATCTATCTTATATCATACCATATATACCATATTCCACCTGCTTAGATCTTCATTTAGTGTCTCTTGTCAGACCGCCTGAAACAGCATTCCTATAATTTACTGTGTTCTACACATAATTTTCATTACCTTGTCTGTTACTGATGCCTAGTTGACTAGAACATTCTTCAGTTACTTGTTAATTGTTGCTTCCCTTATTAAATACTTCATCTCTGTAGGATTTTCCTTTCCCATGTCCTGGGAATCATATACTAGACCCACTTCATTTATTACAAAATGTTGCTAAACTTTAAGACAGAGGTCAGTAAATTATGGGCACTAGATCAAATACAGCATGTGGCCTGTTTTTGTATAATCCTGGAATTAAGAATAGTTTTTTACTTTTTTAAAATGGCTGTTTGTTTTTTTTTTAAAGGAACATGTGGTAGCTACAGTATGTGAGTAGTGAAGCCTAAGATATTTACTATTTTGTGCAGGAACAGGTTACTAAACCTGCTCTAAAATTCATTCAGCCTTCACCACAGGCACCAACACTCACAGACTCATTTGAGATCAGCCAAAAGGTTGCACTGATACGGCTAGCTAACCTCCAAAGAAGGTCATTTACCTAATTATAGGAGAAATTAACTCTACTGTCCTTGATTTCTGTATCAGGAATTTCATTTTTTCAAAGTGATTTCTTATATAAATCCGGGAAATAAGTTTCACTTGTCACTTCAGAGAGTAAGCAAATCCTATTATGTATTATAGCTGCTCTTCTAATCAGAGCTGAGATTTTGAGTACTCATTTTGACTTGACAGTACAGCACTTGTGACCTTAGTTCTCTGAACCTTAGGTCCTGGGGGTAATTACTTGCAACAATTTACTATGAAGTTTATATAAGATCACTAATAAATAAACGGTAAGTTTTTAAATTCATGCTGGCAAATATGAGAAAGGTGGGCCAGGGTGGGAAGCCAAGAAGATTATAAAACCAGTGCAGCCAATTTGCAAAGGTACATCCATCAGAAATATATAACTGTGGGGGCTTCCATTGAATTTTCTGTTGTTTTGATTAAATACCTGGAAAAAGAGTTGACTGCATTTAGAAAGTATAGAAATATCCTTTTGGTTGAGATCAGTGACCTTCATTCATTTAATAAATATTCACTAAACATCTACTGTTTACTGGGCACTATTCTATGTACTGGAAATGAAACAGTAAGCAGAATAATGCTCCCACTTTGATCCATCCTTTTAGATTGGAAGACTGGCATGTCAGGTGGTAGTAAGTGTCATGGAAGTTAATAAAATAGAGTAAGTGAGATAAGAAGAGTCAAAGAGGGAGAGTTGTTATTTTACATGGAGAGTTTAAGGAAAGCCTGGCTGATGAGATGACTGACAGTAGAGCAGAGAGAAGGAGTGTGAGAGTTGATATTGGGACAGGAGCATTCCACAAGGAAGGAACTGTAAGAGCCATGACACTAAGGTGGCAAGCTTTGTCTGTTCAAAGACTAGCAAGGAGGTCAGTGCAACTGTACAGAGGAAGAAGGGGAGGGGAGACGGGGATGTTAGAGAGCCAGCAGGGAACCAGATCTAGAGGACATCACTGCATTCTATTTTGAATGAAGAGGAAGCTCTGGGAGTGGGGGCATTTAGCATAGGAAAGAAATGATCTGACTTTGTAGCTTATCTCTGTGGGGAATAGATTTGAGTGGCAGCGCAAGAGTAAATACTGGAATTTTAGTTAGAAAGTGTTTTAATAATCCCAGAAATAATGATGATCAGGAACAGGTGGTAAAGTACAGGCAGTAAGAAATGGTTATTTCAGGAACATATTATATTTTGAAACTATATCCTATATGTTTTTTTGATGGATTGGATTCAAGGTAGGAGGGAAAAAAGGGTCAAAGATGACTCCAAATATTTTGTTCAGAACAAATGGAATAATGAAGCTGACATTTGCTGAGATGGAGAAAAATGTAGACAGAGGTTTGGTGGGGTAAATCATAAGTCTGGTCTGGACTTGTTAATTTTGATGTACCCATTGGATACCTAAGTGGAGATGTGGAAGACAAATGAATGTACAAGTCAGAGAGAGGTTTGGAATGCAGATATGCATGTCTGCAGCTATCATTTTACCGTTTGTTTAAGGCATGAAATGGAATGAGGTCCCCCAGCTAGTCAGTGTGCTTAGAAAGGTAGATGTCTGAGAACTGAACTCTGGGTTGTAGCTGTAGAGGACATAGAGGAACAGCAAGGTGGACTGAGAAGGAGCAGCCAGTACAATGGTAGGATAACTAAAAGAGATGGGTGTCAGAAATAGAGTGAGGAGAATAAGTCAAGAAGAATATGACCAATTCTGTTAAGTTCTGCTAGTGTGGGATAAAATGATCAGTAGGTTTAGCAAAGTAGTGGCAATCAGCAACCTTTGGTGGAGAGTGGGGAAGATAGAGTGGGTTTAACAGAAAATGAGAGAAAAGAGCATGGAGCCAATCACTCTTTTAGGTGAGTTACTCATTATTGAATTTTATGATAAAGGAATATAAGAGAAATTGCCTGGCAACTAGAAGGCATATACCTTCAATAGAAACATTGTTGAAGGGAGATATATTAGTATATATGAATGCTGATAAGAATGAGTTGCGAAGAAATATTTAATTATTTTAATTTATTATATTTTTTTAAATTTAAAGATTGGCTATTTTGAATGATTTGTGAATCAGGCAGCTCCTATTGACTAAATAGAGAGGTGCTCTGTGAAGAAACTATTTTAAAAAGCAGAGGAGAAAACAAACAATTGCTGGAATGCTGTCTCTATGCATGGTACCCAAATATTAGAGGAATTGACCTTTGATAGGTTCATGGACAGTGTATCCATGCTAAAAGGAGAAATACAACTAAATATGAACTTGTGCTGGCAAGAGTGGGTAGAAATTCTTTGAATTGTTTCTTTTTTATTTTTTCAGTGAAATAGAAACCAAGGTCATCAGCCAAGAAAAAGGATAGAAGAGAAAATATTTCAAGCTCAAAGAATGATTGTGGAATAAATGTGAGCTAGGTAAAAACCAAGTCGGGAGCCAGGGCCAGATTAGAAGAGAGGTCACTGTAGCTTCTCATGGGACTGTGGTACTGCAAGCAGTGTAGGTAGGGCAGAAGCCCAGAGATGTTTCAGGTATCATGTGGAGTCAGCCCACAATTAAGCTTCAGATTCCCGTGATGTTACAGAATAAACTAGTGTGGCCTAGACAAATGTGAACACTTATATGACAACCTGAGTTCTTCATTTAACTGCAGAAAAGAGCACCTTTCACTAATTTTGAAAGGCCTAAGAATAGAGTGACGCCCTCTGGCTCTGGGATGGCTTGTTGATTCTCTGATCCTTCCAAGGCACAGAAATCAGTCATATTAGCATCTTTTTCTTTCTAGTAAATGAACATGGAGGTATGGCAGCAGTGTGAAGGGTGTGGGGAAAAACACGTAAGTAGTATGTAATTGATTAAATTTCAAGCTTTACTTTTCCTGTGCTATTTTAATGGAGTAACAAATCCTATAAACCAAAAAAATTGGGGGTGAAAAAATAAGATCTTAGCACTTTTGTGAACCTTCTTCCTTTAACTGTTTTTTTTTTTTTTTTTTTTTTTAATAGTTAACCTCTCTAAGTGCAATTTAGTCATTTCTCTGAGAACCGTAATAATTTGCTCAGGGTTTTGCTAAATTAAGAAAAAGACATCAAATGACACCTGGTTAACATTACCATTTCACTGTTGATTGTTGGTTGTTTGGTTATTTTCTTAAGACATGGATGTAGAAATTAAATGTATGCTTAATTTTATCTACGAAAATTTTGTGGAGACTTATTTAACATCGTTGCAACTTTTTATTTAAAATGGAACAACTCAGAATTGAAAACCGCAGTGTTACACTTACTCTTTCAATTTGAATTTTATAAACAAGAAGAAAAAATTTTAAGTGTTAAAGTTTCTACCAAATTATATTTTAAATCTTACGCAAATAACCTTTCTATTTCATTTACAGTCATGTTAAAATGAGACTTTTGCTCTTGTAACATTGTTAAGTATTAGAAAAGCCTTTATAGTCACTTGGCTCTAAAGATCAATCTTTAGCATTTAATAGACATATTGCAAGTACAAAAGGCATCATCTCATCAAATTCTTCATATGGAATTTCCATGAATTTTATAGCTTATATATATTTTTCATTGCCCAGTAAGAATGTTGTTCAAGGTTAGACTTTGGTATTCTATAGTTCTTTTTTCAACATACTGATATTCAGATTAGAGAGGAGTTGTTAAATGGCTAGAATCGTATAAGACTTAATTAGGAAGGGTCATTAGTTCACAAAGGATTTTTATGCCCACCAAAATTAACCAAGGTTTCCTATAATTTTTAATAAAATTGAAATGATATAATAATATGGTTATATTTACTGCTGTCTACCAGAGAATCATATCATACAAGGAGAATTCTGGGATGGTACATCTTGTGTCTGTTATATTTTAACCAGACCCTCAGTCTCTTCCTCTGTACTTTGAAGGGATAAATAAGATTACTTTGAAATCAAAGCTTTCCTATCTTTAAGATCCTGCAAATTCATTTGAAGTTACATAGGTCTTTGCACATTTAAAAGAGAGGTGTCTAATATTTATCTACCTGGTAAGCATAACCCATCTTCCTCATCTAATTAAATTTTTCTTAGGTTCATTATCTGCTCTCCTCTTTTCATTGTCACCACTTGATTTGTGAAACTAAGCATCTGGATTTTAACCTTGGCTTTCAAGCTGGTTTTTCTGTTATGTCTATTCCTTACTCTAATAATAGGTTGTTCATTAGTTTATTAATTCAATGAATATTTATTAAATGTCTAGTACGTTCCAGGCACTATTTTGCCACAGCAGATACAAAAGTGAACAAAGCAGACAAAAACGTTTTATTTTATAGAGCTTAGATTCTGGTGAAGGAAGAAAGACAATAATAGACCAGTAAATTATACATGTGACGGATACTCATAGTAGAATGAGGGAAATAAGCAGGGATGAAGAGGCAAAGTGTATTGGGGTGGGACGAAGGCATAATGTTTAGTATGCATTGTTAGTTGGGGTGGTCAGGAAAGGTCCACTGATAAAGTGACTTTTTAACCAAGACTGTTCAAGCATTTATTGTGAATGCTACATTTAATGAGTGTCAGATATGTGCCTCCAAGGCATTTGTAAGAGGAGAAAAATGTGAAGCACAATCTCAAAATTCAAGGAGATTAGATTCAAATGGAGAAGATGAACAAAAGTATAGTTAAAAAGAAGTCCATGATATAGTGCCAAAATATGATCCAGATTCTTTTCCTGACAGTTTCCAGTTGCGCAGTCTGGAAAAATTCTATAACATTGCAAAACATCAGTGTACACATCTATAAATTGAGATTATAATTGATATTATAACCTGTATCCTAAAATAAGTACAAAGGTTAAATATGCTCATACGTATTTTTTGTTACTCATAGATTTAAGGCAGTAGACAGCATATAATGAATTGGCACTTAATATGTGTTCAGTGATTAAATAAAGAACAAGAAATTATTTCTCAAGAAGTGTGTTTATTTTACAGTTTTACCCACTGTCCATAAACAGTTATAGGATTTTTTGATGATAAACCTTGGTTAAGCTTTTTAAATTTATGTTTATCTTTTGAATTATCTGAGCTATAAAATAATCTGAACATAATAGCAACTGTGAATTGAAAACAAAAACAATCTTAAGAACAACACTGATTACTATGGTAAATCTTTGCTCTGTAAATAAATTTTCTATGAACAAAAATAAGTGATAATATTAAATCCATAGTTATTTATTTTAACCTCATGACTCCTTAGGTAGCATGAAAGATCATTATTTTACAAAATGGTAAGTCTATTTCCATGAGCTACAGGAAGGCTCTATCCCTAGCACCTAGGTGAAAGCATTTACATATTGGGTTGGAGTTGGCATTTAGAACCACTTTTGCATAAAGTAAAATAAGCTGTGCCTTTTATACTGAAATTGGGTTCATTGAAGACAAATTTATACTATAAAAGAGGTAACATGAAAAGAATAGAATATAAATGCTGTGTATATTTGATTTGCTACTCAGCCATGTAGTACAACTATAGAGACCTACTATAGAGTATAATGTAGGCAAACAATGTTACTTTTAATCTCACACTCTCGCATATTTCAGTATGTTTAAATTAAGAGCCATGTTTAGAATTGCATGAAAATTCACAATGCTTCCATTAAATTTCTATACCTAGTACATTTCCAAAATAGTAAACCTGATACAAGTGAAACCAGAAATATTGTTTTGGATGCATCTGAGCTTTTGCATCAAAACATATTAAGCAGTTAGGCAAATAGTTGTTTTTCAAAGCTATAGTAGCTCTCTCTGTCCCGCCCCCTCACATAATCCATCAGCTTTTGAAGAGGACTGAGTCATTAATTTGAAAACAGAGGTCATGTCAGAAAAAAAGAAAATATATGAATGACTAAAAATATTCTCTCATTTATGGGAAAATTTTATTTCAATTTCAAATCAGAAATGAGCCCTGTCCAAACATTTTTTGACTAGGAAAGAAAACGAACTCTGTATTTCTATGGAAATAGTTTGTAAAGCATAACATATGATACATCTTATCTTTCTTATATTCTTGCTTATCACTGGAAGATGTAGAAGGTCATGAAAAAGTACAACACAACTCAACGTTTAATTTACTTTGTTAGTACACATCACTCTATATGGAGAAAAATAAGTAATTCTTGAGCACAATTATAATAATTTTATTACCCTTAAACAAACTTTTATACTACTTACTGTGAAATATCTTTTTGATGATTGGAAATAAGCTTTAATATATGTTGTTAGCAAACAAGTGTAAATCATGTTGAATAATAGAAATAAACTATTCTTTACTTTCGAGCATGGAGCAGGGCTGATGTTACTTTAAATACTTATATGCAGCATCTTTATTTGCAAGATTAGTTAGCCATCTTTGATTTTTTAATATAATACAACTGGTTTGGGAAAATACTTGTAAAAATACATTATACAAAAATAAAGTTAGTAGAACATTTGGGAAATAAAAAGAACTATGTTATTAGAAGTGGAGGTTATTAAAATTTCAGTCTGAAAGTGACTTTTTGAATTAAGCTCTGTAGACAAAATTTGACATTGTCAGAAACACAAAAAAAAGGCAGCCATTTTAATATTCTCTAGTTCTGAATATCAAGCATTTTATAGAACAGATAATTAATTACATTTTTTCACTTTCTTTCAAATGTTTTTGTATGCATTGCCTTCCTGGAAAAACTTTTGATGAGGTCACAGGTTATGTGTTCTGGGTAACATATTTTCCTATGGATTATGCAAATCTACATGACTGTCAACCCTCTAATCACGAGTAGAATATATCACTAGAGAATAATAAAATAGGACTTGTTGGAGGTGTTTTAGAGGCAGAGAGCCATAAATAGCATGCATTTTTCACACACAAGTTCTGATTCAGAATCAAGCAAATAGAAATAGAAATATCTCTGTTATTGATATCTGAAGGCAAGAAGTGGCTTATATCTGAAGCCAAGTGGGCTTCTTAGTATTCAAAATCAAATTAGTTGGGATACTTGCCATAATGATGAGACTTCCTAGAGGAGAAAGATCTGTTCTATGAGAAAGAGAAATAGAAAGATGAAATTATAAGTGCCCATTTCTCCCCCATTGTTTACTAGTTAGAAACACCACTCCACCTGAGACAGAGTCAGAATATGGATAAAGAATATTAGACAATGGGACTGCCTCTACATGCAAGGAAACATCAAGAGTAGAGAAAAAGGATAACCCTTATTTCATATATATTACCTCTTGGATACGGGATAAGGAAAGGTGCTAAGGTAGACAAAGAATCTGTGACCAAAACTGCTATTTTAATAAATATTTATCAAGTAGTTATGTACTAAAAGGATAACGATTTAAACAGATGTTTGAAAGAGTTTAAGCTCAATAAATAATTGCTTAATTAATAGAAAATGATATAAAAGTTTCAACTGAACATAAAAATCAAAGTTAATTGATTTAATTGGTGTCACAATTCTAATGATTTTTGTTTAGGGATTAGAAAATGACAAGAAAAAAAAAGCAATATTGGAGTTCCAATTTGCATATTATATATTTAACATTTTTATTTTTTGTGATAGATAACCAAAAAAAAAAAAAAAAACCAACTTCAATTCTTCTCTGTTTCTTGTATCCGTGGTCTTTGTCAGCTGACATTTAAGTGTCCCAGGACTGGCCATGTTGCTTGTTTGGGTCAGTAGGATGTAGCAAATGAGACCAAGTTGAAGCTGAAAAAGTGCTTAAGCAAATGAGCTTGCTCTCTTTATTGAACTGCTGCTATCACTGTGCCTGGTTAGAGCCAGGCGTCCCATCCGAGTTTTGCCTAGGCAAGCCCAATGACAGCAGAGTGAATGCAGCAAAGTTCAGTGGATTCAACTAGAAAGCAACCCCGGCACTTGGGCATTGAAAGTTTATTGTATGGGACTGCGTTTTTGTGGTTCTTTTTATAAAGCATTGTAGCAGAAAAGATAAATGGTACAGCTTCTTTTGTTCTCCTCTTCTCTTTCTTATCTCTTTTCCCTCAATCTCTCTTTTTTACTTCCACAGTAAATCAAAATTTATTCATCATTTTCTGTGTGCCAGGCAAATGCAAAGAACTGGAGATGCAAGGATAATAAGGTACTAATCCAATCACTTTGTCCTTACCTATATCATTTCACTCTATAAGCCATGCTCTCTTATGACTATCAAAGTCAATAAGCTATAAAATTAAGAGACTATCTGTAGCCAAGTATAATTTGGTTAATTGTTGAATTCAAAGACCATTTGAGCATCTAACTGAAAGTAAATAATAGACAGTGCTTAGTCATTACTTTTATTGTTAGCTCTGGCCTCATGTCTTAAAGCCTGGGCATAAAGCCATGTGCTAATCTGTAAGACTGTCAGTGTCTGAAATGCCAGGGGAAAAAAACAGATCAAGTGGTACATATTTTAATCATAGGAGTTGCTAGAGAAAAAATATATACTAATGTGGGTCTATACAAGATATGATGATATAGCTAGCAATATATATATGTATATATATACACACACACATATATATACACATATTTTTTATTTTATTGTGTATATATATGCACACATATATATACACATATATTTTTAATTTTTTTATTTTTGTTTTATGTGTGTGTGTATATATATATATATTTTTTTAGGTGAGGCAACCTTGGTTGACCTCATGGATTGCAGGGACTTAGTCAATTTACAATCCTTTATTTTTTTATTTTCTACACCTACAGCATCTGGTCTTCCTAGGTGGTCTCCCATTCAAGTACTAACCAGGACCAACTCTACTTAGCTTCCGAGATCAGATGGGATCGGGCTTGTTTAGGGTAGCATGGCTGTAGACATACTATCAATATTAAAAGTCATATTTTTAAGGAGCTTATAGGAAAAATCTAACACAGAGAGATTTGTATTTTAATTAAAAATTATATTTTAATGAAAGTTATATTTGAAAAAAATCCAAATATAAACATAAAAGTAAAAATAATATATAGTTTAATGTCACATGCCTGCTAATGCAAACTCAACAATGATCAACGCAAAGCCAGCTTTGTTTCATTTATATGCACATTCACCTTCCTAGAATTCATTTTGAAGGAAATCTACGATTTTATCTATATTATTTTATGTATAAATATTCAGGACATATATCTAGCAGATAAAGTTTTTTAAAAATATACCATTATCACATTAAAAAATAATATTTCCTTTTTAATATTAAGAATTTCCACAGTCCATGTTTGAATCTTGCCAGTTGTGTCACAAAAGTGTTTAAATCAAGAGCCAAACAAATTTTGCACATTGTAGTTGGTAGATGCATCTTTTAAGCTCTCAATTTACAAATACTAAATTCTTTTTTTCCCCTTGTAATTTATATTTTAAAGAAATAGAATCATTTATTTGGGTTAACAAAAGTTTCAATTTTGCTGTGAAATCATATATTTCTCTGATTCTTGTATTTCCTGAAAAATGGAAGTTAGAGTTATGAGCCTGATTATTTTGCAAAAAATACCTCAGAAGTAGTTTTGATGCTTCTCTTTCCAAATGTATTAATTATCTAAATCCATTAATTCATGAATGACTATAAAATAGTGATTCTAAATCTCCTTCACTTATTAGCTAGACCATAATTATGAAAAGAAACTTCTCAGACATTTTTGATTACCTTGGGATGCAGCTGGTATTAGAAAAGGTGGATAAGTGCTTAAGTCTTTTTGTATTAACCAATTTTCAAAATAATTAATTGATGACCTTGCATCTTCCAAAGGTAAACAATGACTTTTCTATGTTTTTCCCTTTTTTCCTCTTTCTGTTTTTTTTTTCTTTTTCTTCCAATGATCCATGGTTTTAATCATATTTGATGTATTTTAACTCACTGGCCAGAAGAAGAGGCTTCAAGTTGGCTACCAGATCCTTTTAATTAAACCTCAGCTGTCTTTGAAGTCGTCTTCTTTATAGTTGAGAAAATGTTCCACACTCATCTTGCACATTTTCTTCTCCAGGAATGGAATCAGACATTTCTTAAAGGAGTCTCTGATTCCTTTGTATGGGAAATTATATTTTGAAACTATAATTTGAGCACTAGTTGCATCATGCAAGTAGGCTCATGATAGTTTCTAGGTGTTTTCAGTGGAAAAATTAACAAATGAACAAACAATACTTAATGAGTTCATTTATACTCTTTGAATTCAGATTTAGTACCAAGTTAGAATTGTATATGTAACCTCACTGATGTTGTATCAGTATCTCCTATCAAGTAACACTGAAAATTCATGTTCTAAAAGACTCCAATGTAATTACTCATTGGTTCTGTTCTATAATATGCACCTAATACTACCAGTACTACCAGAAAAACACTATCAGAAAAACACTGTCAGCACTACCACCAATATGATTATAGAAAATATTTTGAAATTATTGTTTTTAATTCTTTTCTTATTCAGGACATGTCTAGTAATATACAGTTAAATTTTGTGTTTAGTCATTTGAAATAGTTACTCTTTTCTGGTTATTCCAGCAATCCAATAAATAATTAGAATATGTAAATATTTAAAATTTAGCTTCAAATTTCAAGACCTTTCTGTGTCATTCTTATTTCTCAACATATCGTAGTTATTTAGAGTATTTTCATTATTTCAAAGTCAAATTCGCAAACAAATTCTAGTAGCCAGTCTCCAAAGTGGCTTTCAAAGATTTTTGCTTTCTGGTATTCATGGCCCTCTACAGTTTCCTCTCACAAAATCAGTTTAATCAGTATGATCAATACTGATTTGGAAGTGATGCTATGTGATTTCTAAGGTCATAAAAGACATTGCGGTTTTATTCTTCCTTTGGGCTCTCTCAAAAAATTGAATTTGGTGTGCAGTTACACATAAATCTACTGCCAAATCCATGTCCTCTTAAGATCCAGATTCCTTCCTCTATACTACACTGAAGAAAACCAACTTTATTGGTATAGGCTACTGTCAAGTCAACGTTTTAGTTTAAACTAAACTGCTAGAACTGCTTACACTGCTGGAGCCACTGCATTAATCCAAAATCTGTGATAAGTGCATCCATATCAATCACTGGGTATGATCAAAAATTATATTCTTTTCTCTATGACTTAATATTGTTAGAATTCATTATCACATATATTTCCTAAAGATTCTGGTGATATAAATTAACAAAATATTGCAATTATTTCAAAGTGTAAACTATCTTTTTCCTGGTTAGGCTTCATTCTTATTTCCCCTAAACCTGTGGAGATCTGACACTAAATATAGATTAGAGACAATAACGGGTAGTTTACATGGTCACTTTGTGACCATGCTACTGCCTAAGTAAGTTTATTAGATGGTGTTCAAGCCAGGCAGAGCTGGTTTCCTCAGACATGGAAGGAACCAAAGCTGCTAGCAAAGAAGACTTAGAAAAACTAGTGGGTTCAGGATTCTGAGCATTGTTTTAGTTTACCCATGTGTTCCCACTCCAAATCTCAGGGTCTCAATCTTTTTCAATCAATGCCCTTTTAGTTAATGAACCTGTAAGTTCAACTTACATTCAACTTTTTCAAATTGCACAATTAAATATTGGGTCTTATTTTACGCAGGCTTGTCTTCATGGTTATAAGGAATAAGTGATTCCATTAGGTGTGCCATAGAAGCTCTCTGGTTCTTTGTGATTTAAATGGATAGTTTAAAGCACCAATCTTATTGTCTTCTTTATAAAGTTCTCCAATGCAATGAGAAATGCCCTCCATCTTCACAGCTTTTAGTTATCGTTACCACCACTTTACAGTTGTGAAGTGCAACAACCACTTTATCTCTCAAGGTACTTAACAGTCACTTTGTCACAAACAGCTGCTTATAATTTAATTTACCGCAATACCTCTGAACGCTGTGGGATTCTATCTCACACTGGCATGGAATCTAGCCTGCATTCAAAAACATTGCCAACCAATCCGAGAATCTTCTTGGTTAGGGTCTATAGAGGAATAGAGCAACCAAACTAGGTATTTCAACAGAGGTAATTTAATACTTGAATTAATTAAACAGGTGTTGAAAGTCCGAATGAGCAAACAGGGAATGCTAAGGTAACATGATGATAATTGTGCAAAAAGCTACCACATTTAAACCTGGCAAAACACAAGGAAGAGATTGGGGGTTATCAATACATAGAAGCTTAAGAGAAGGTGTCATGTAGTTGTAACTCAAAATTTTTTATGGGAGGCTTGCGCAATTGCCAAAGGTCATGGTGAGCAGGAATAATGGAGTAGTTCTGGGAATGCTCAAGGCAAGTAAAGACTGGAACCAATGGCTGCTGCTGTGGGGAAATGTCCTGGCTGGGGCATTACCATCAAGAACAGAATGAAAACAGGTAAAGAATGAATTAATTCTCCCTTTCTCTGCCTTCGAGTCCTGTATTAGTAACTCTTATTATTGACAGAACCTAATGGAATACCTGTTGACAAATAGTATACAGCACCCTAGAACAAAATATAGGATAGATTTGAAACCAAGGGTAATAGGTAAATGACCAACCAGCACACCGATTATTGGCTTTTCTGTTCTCTTACTAGGGGTGGAATATGTTTTTCTTCAGCCTCCTTCTCCAGGATTCTTTCCTCTGATGTTAACACTAGATGGTCAATAACATAGACTGTGTCCCCCAAGATCTGTGTGTGTGTCATCAACTCCTTTCCCTACTTTTGTTAGGTAGCGACAAGGGGGATCAAACGAATAGGGGCCCAGTCTACAGATTGCCCCCAAAATACCCCAATAGTAATAGAATTCTGGGTATGCACATGCATGCTAGACAAAGTTATTGCCTAGTATCAATCAGGTGTTAATCAAGATGACCTCACATGCCAATCACCTAGGAATGTCTTTGGAATCACCCATCGTGGCTCAAATAGAAAGTAGACATTCCCATTTTCAGGTCTTATTTGCCTTTCTGGGCTCTCCCCTTCCTTTACAGTGGCCTTTTTGTGGACTTTTTTTTGCCCCTTTGTAGCCATTTTGGCCCCTTTCTGTTGGCTACAGCACTGGGACCATTTACCTCCTTGGGGCATACTTTGTCTTTCTCCATGTGCCTCCTTGGGGCATTTTTTGTCTTTCTAAAACATAAATAACATTTTTAAATCTCAATGATCTGTGATTCTTCACTGTGTCATTTGAGGAAGAACTGAGGAAAAATGCTAACTACACTCCTGCACCGTGTTATCCCTCTCCCTCCCACTACTGTTGGGATGACAACCCAACTCCAGTTGGCTCCGACAGTGACACTTTTATTTGGAACTTGTTTTTGCTTTGCCCCTGTATCCCCTCAATAAAATTCTCTTCCAGTGGTTTCTTTTGAGGATGGACTGAGTCTTAAAAAACAGCTATAGTTGGTTGGTTTCTAGAATTCACAGGACCCAAACTGCCATGTTGGAATATGCTGGCCATGTTTTTCAATGTCTCCTTTATCTACCTGTGAACTGAAGCCTACATGGTCTCTTCTAGCTTTAGTTGCTGTTCTCAATCGTTCCACTGAACTTTGTATGCCTGTTGGAGACCTCTCTGTGTGGGAATGAGTATTCGTTGAGAGTTCACTTCATGGAATCTATGACACTCTGAGCCATTCTCTTTGCCTTCTTTCTGTGTCCTTATAATCATTTTATTTCTGTAAGAATGGTTGTGTTGTATCCTCTTTTATTCTCAATTTTCTTAGAATCTTCTTTATTTTTCCTTTGTCTGTTTAGTTAAGGTATATCAATTTTATTTATTTTTTCGATAACCGACTTTTGGTTTTGTTGATCTTCTTTATTTCTTTCTATTATCTATTTTTAATATCTTGCCTAATTTTTATCTCCTTTGCTTACACTCATTTTTGTGTTTTGTATTAGTCTTGTTATCTTAGTTTTTATGGAAGGACTTAGGGAGATTTAAAAATTATTGAAGCCACCACCATTTGCCTGGACCAGTATAAGATGTTTTATAACTACAAGAAAAAAAAAATGTTTATGTATTTTATGACATCACTTTCAGTAATACATACTTTCTTAAAAACTTTTCTGAGTAAAGAAATATGATACTATTGATCCATCATTAAAATTGTATATTTCTCCAGCTGTTACTTATAAAATCAGTGACTATATTAAAGAAGTCAAATTGATCAGTTAAAAATTATTTAATTTTCAAGTTTTATAGATCTTTTACTGATAATTAAACCAGATTCTGCACATATATATTTATACATATGTGTACATATATATATACACATTTATAGTTGCATAGTATATATGCACATAATATACATCAATATACACATATTCATGTATGTGTAAAATACATATTTATTTACATTTATATATTATATACATATTATACTCATATAAGTATATATTTTATATTCACATACATATATACACTAATATACACATATACATACTTTAAACATATATGCCTATTCACATACAGATATACTTTCTATGCATTTATATATGCATATTATATACATTTCTATACATACATACACATGTATTTATACATATACACACATATATATATACTATCAACATGTACTATGTGTATATACTATCTATATATGTATTGTTGTCTCTTTTTTCCCCATGTTTTTTTCCTTGTAGTTTTATAAACTACATAAAAATGTGTTTATATATATATATACATTTTTGTTATATGATAGTTCTCCTTTTAAAATGAGATACTTGGCTTTTAGCAACTTGACTTTTTAGAATATCACATAAGGAAACTATGAATTCTGAAACATGGATTATTAATAAAAATAAAAATAAACTTTGAAACAAAAGGTATGCTATACTTACTTCATATACATTGTGCCACAGCATTCTCACTATTCTAAACATAAAGTATTATCATGTCCATATTAAAGAAATGGAGGCTCAGAGAGGTGAAGATCTTGTGCATAACAATACAGGCAAAGATTCAAATGATGTTTATAGGGTTCCAAAGACATGCTCTTTTTTTTCTATGTAGCTCAGCAGTGTCTACTTAGGATTGGGTTTGATGTACTTCTAAGTACATTTATCATTTCATGTGAAAAGCCCACACATTCTCCATATTTAATGAATGTAAACTGAAGAACATTTGAAGTGAGCTGACCAGATTCATTTTGTCTGTATGAAAAAATCCAGGCATCTGTATGTTAAAAAAATAATAAGATGAATTAAAAATGTGGTGAAAAATAGAAAACTGATGTTGCATCAACATGTATTTCTGTAGGTTTAGACGGCTGGTATTCTTATACCTCTTTCTAATTGCTTAGATTTTATTGTATGGGCAAAGGTTACCAGATTCTGCTATATCAAAATAGCTTCAGGGCTTTCCAAAAAGCACATCATTGATGTTGACTTGCAAAGCATTAGAACATAAAGCATAAAGCTCTCATGTGTAATCATGAGCAGAAACATAAAGAACTTAGTGATGAGTGGCTTCTCCATTCTTTATATGATTGATTATGGAGAGTCATAAATGATGTGGGAGTGATCACTAAATGGAATAGCCTCAAGGGGAGAAGTCCTTTGTCCAAGTAGATGAATCTAGGAAGAGGATACAAAACTCTTTATGAATTATAGTTAGGATTAGGAAATGATAAATGAGATCCTTCTGTTGATATTTACTGGAACCCAGGGGTTATTTGCGATGGTTAGGTAATGCAAATGCCTCAGGAAATAGACAGCTGCATGGTAAGAAGGGTCTTTAAAGGACTTCAGTTGACATGACTTTTCTTTATCTCCTCAAAAACTACACGTACACTGCAATTTCTCAAAGTCCTGAGGTCATTTGCATATCACATATCAAACACATCTTCCAAAAGTGGCTCTGGGAAATTGCAAAAGAGTAATTCATGCTTATATTTGTTTTGTTGTAGTGTAAAAGTTGCAGAATTTTGCCAAGAGAAAACAAATTCCCATGAGCTCTTTACCACAAAATCCCATGAGCTCCTTACTACTTACCACAAAGATATCCCATTAATGGAATGATGACTAATTTTGGTATCTGCTTATGAAATTTGTTGTGTGTTGTCAGGTTCCTCTCTTCTTTACACTCCTTGCCACCACTCTACTGCCCATGATCATCAGACTCTGAGGCTTAAGGTTGTGTTCCTGATATTTTGTTTCTACTTCCCTCTCTTCTGGGGGGTTTGCCTGTATGTCACATTTAGAGGGATTCTTGTCTAACATTAGACACAAAGCAACTCTCTTTGCTTCTTCTTGAGATTCAAATTAAAATTGTTGAATTAATCTTGTCCTCCTTATTCAGAATTCCCTTTTGACTTCAAAACATAGTGAAAACTGTCAGACAAGATCTTAGCCTTAAACTGCTCCTTCTATCACCTCATTTCCTCCTCTTATTCCTCTCTTTTCTTCCTGAAATCCAACCCCTTGAACCATGCATGACCCTCCTGAAATTTCCTGCTCAATTTTCTGTGTTTGCTTCAACTTTTAAATGAAACATCAAGGTCTTAAAAAATGAAACAAAAATAAATATTTTCCTTTCTTATCTTCTTATATACAGCAAGGTAAGATGGCTTCATCTTTTTACTTGGGGCAGATTAAGTTAACATAAAATAAAGAAATAACTGCTTGGATGTGGTTGTGAAGTTAAGAAAAAGAAAAAAAATAAATCTGACTACATACTTTAAAAAGACGTTTAGCTTTGTGGACTAAGATAAGCAAGAAGACAGGAAGCCAAATCAGAAGCTCTGGATGTTATTGGACTATCTATTGATTTCTATTCTCCATGGATGGATGGAAGGTGAGATTATCGGACAAAATGTTGAATAAACCAGTAACAGTTTGTGACCTCAAGAAGCTTAAAATTAACTGCAGAATAAACAGGTTCTGAGTAGTCTAATAATTCAGTCAGCAAGTTGAAAATTTAGCAGAATAAAATTCAAGTTTTCAGAGCAGATAATTTTCATTCCTACCACTCTGTACTCTCCTGCTAACTAAAGATGATGTTTAAGAAAAGATTCCTTTTTTTTCAGTCATTCTTTTCTTCCTCATAAGCTTAGTTTTAAGAAAAATAGACAAGATTTCTGCCACTATGTATTTCTGAGTGTGTATAACTTTAGGCTAATGTTTAATTTTTATTTCCTTCAGTTATACCAACATTAAAATGAGGATGGTAAAATCACACTAAGATTAGTAAGAACCTTAATTAGATAATGCCTGTCAAGTTTCTGTAGCTCCTGTCATTTTATTTAAGCTCACTTGTAAAAGACTAAAGATGTAAAGATCAAGATGTTACTTGAGTTCTCTTATAGTATAAAATTTCATGCATATTGGTATTTTGTGTTTCACTATCTACAGGACTTTGAACTATACTCAAGGTCGAATCGAAGGCGAAGCATTTATTATACAAGATAGGCAGAAGTTTTACAATGAACAAAAATGTGAATATAAAATAAAATTATTCATATTTTTAAGGTGTTTCATAATTAAAAGAATAAAGGCATTTGGTAAAAGTAAAGAAGATATCCCGATATTAATCTTTTTACTATAGCCTTTCATTATGTCTCTACAGACTCCTTTCTTAAATGTTTCACATTCAAAATCTTAAAACCCAATTTAATTGGAGGAACATTTTAACCACAATTTTCTCAAGAGTGTTGTTTTCCTTTAAACTGTAGCTTTTACCCTTTATTGGATCACTGATTCTATTTGGTGTCTATTGAAAGTGGTGACTTGTCTGCCTAGGTAAAAGCACAATGTCAATCAAGGGTTTTTGCTGAAAACAGCTAAAACTTATAATGAAAACAGCGAAAGCCAAGGCATTATGGTTGACTCAAGCAGGAACAGGATTGTAAGTAGCTCACAGGATCTTTGGGTGGGTCAGAGAATTAGGTTTGCAGGCTATGTATTCCAGAGCAATGCCACGAATACATTACAGAACCTCATGGTTCATTTAGGGCTTGTATCACAAATACTGGATGCTACTGCCAGAAATTTGACTTCTGCTGCTTTTGAAAACTAGTTCCCATTGATGCTACCTTTACTGCAAAGTTTTGAGGCCTCGAGGGGATGAGATTCATGGACAAGGCAAGTGCATAGTCAGAATTATATAGGCTGAGCTTATAAGTGCCTGGATAGAAGGGCAAGAGAGAATAAGCATACTCTTTTGTTTGTTCACTGATTTAGCCAAATAATGTAAGTTCTACTATGTCTGTTAAGCATTAGGGGGTCATAGGCAATAACACAAGTTAATAGTCTGTGGATCTGACCAAGTTTCTGAGAATGCTGAAGATGATTATGGCTGAGTCAAAGGAATTTTTTAAGAATTTTCTCTGGAAGTATTTGACATTGCTGGCAAATCTATAGGCTGTTTCAGAAAAATGAGCTAAGGTTGAATCAATAAAAAAAAAATCAGTGGTATCATCTATAAAGCTATTACATAATTGGTAAATCCTAAGGAAAATGTAGGAAAAGAGCCCATAGAGTGATGATATGAATAATCATCATCAAAGTCTAATTAATCAATGACTTAACCAATAAACAAAAATTGTAATGAGGCAAAATTTGAAATAGGCATATATATATAGTTCTCAAGAGCCAACTAGTGAGTTGCAAGACTATATGAGTCACTTGAGCTGCCAAACAAAACACCACTGACTGGGTGGCTTAAACAATAGAATTGTGTTTCTTATATTTCTGGAGGCTGAACACCCTGGATCATAATCCAGCAGGGTTTGGTTTCTGATGAAGCTCTCTTCCTGGCTTGAAGACAGCTACCTTCTCACTGGATACTTACATGGCCTTTCCTCTGAGTGTGGAGAGAGACATCGAGAAAAAGAGAGCACGAGTATGCTCTCTGGCTCTCTGGCTCTCTGGTGTCCCTTCTTATAAAGTCACTAATCCCATTGGATCAGGAACTGCACCCCGATGACCTCATTTAACTTTAATTACCTCTATTTACACCCTGTTTCCAAATACAGTCACACTAGGGATTAAGGCTTTAACATATGAACTTTGAGAGAATACAATTTAGTGCACAGCAAACATCAAGTATATTTTATGTAATATTGTTGACATTTTATGACATTAGGAATTTTGTGGCTAAGTATTTTTAACCTAATTACATGTCATTGTGAGGTATGTTAGAGTAATATACATCTTTTGATATATATGATCAAATGCGTAGTATATTTTTATTTAAATTCATAGAATTTACTCAACATTTATTCTGTAGAGTAGCCAAGCTAGACATTTTTTAGTACCCACGTTTCATTTAATGTACGTGGTAAACTTATGACACTCTATAATTTATATTAACCTAAGTGGGTTGAAAATTGTCTTTGGGAAACTACTCTCACTCATGGGAACATAGTGAGTAAGACGTAATAAAATATAACTTTATTTTAATTTATGTCCCAGGGGTTTCTTGAGAACTCTAAATCACCAGAAATTCCCTGTAGTTGAGACACCATTGTATAAGTTTAGGACGTATAGAGGACAAAAGTAGCACTCTGGATTTCTGGAAAACTAAATTTCCTGGGAGCTCTTAAAAGTACTACCTGATTTAGTATTTGCCAACTATTTTTAATTTGTAGAACTGTATATCTACTGATACATAGGATAATCTTGAGAGGATGTTTGCCCTCGACTGTCCTGATAAATCCATGCACCCTGAATGGTGAGTAGCAGTAGGGAAACTTGCTTGCTGATCCTAACACCTTCAACACCCTGCTCAAAACCCAATGGTTGTTAAACACAGAAGTAGCTATAGCAATAATTACTCTGAGAACTATAACTCTACTCCATCTGGTCAGAATGCAGAATTAAAGGGCCTTTGATGTAGTCTCTAACAGTATTTTCAATTCAAATCCACATTAAGATAGGAAAAAGGAATAATGTAGTTCTAAAAATAAATTTAAAAACAATCAAATAAATATGAAAACAAAAAACCATGCCACATTTATCAGAGACTGCAAACTAGAACATTGACTATAATGACCATGTCAGTATTAGTATGCAAATTTGTCTTCCCCTAAGATAGTGCTTGTATATTTTAAATTACGATTAATCTCATAACATTTCTCCCTCTCCCACCTAGTTTGAAGTGTACAATCTGAATTAAGTTTCACCTCTCTGATACTATTTTAGGTATTATATTTAGTTGTCCTGAAAGGTTGATACATGTTTCTTGTTTGCCTGTGGCTAGGACCACAGGGATTTGTTGAGCGATTATATGTATTTCTTTCCTTGAGGAAAAACTTTTCTTAGTTTAGAGCAAAAAACCCCATTGTGCAATATGTTTTCACCTAAAGATTTATTTTCTTATTTCATGGACATTTATATAATGGAAGATTCTGGGACTTAGAGCAGGTTTTGTCCATAATATACTGCGAGCACAGTTAAAATGGTAAACAGGGACAGACAGAAAAACTGTTTTCAAAGTGGGATTGGCTTGTATTTGGATAGAGGTGTTTGGAATAATAAAGTAAGTCATATATTTTATTTCTATTCTTTCTATCCTAAATATTTTATCTTAAAGAATCAAAATTAATGTTTAATTAGTTTTTTATTTGGACAGCTAAGTAATAATCTTGTCACATCATAGTGACCTTTATCAATTTCAATAAAAAAGGGACACTTTTAATAAAACATGAACCTGACAATATTTCAAATTATCCTGAGCCACAATGAGAGTCTTTTGCTTCTATTATTGAGATACATAACCAATTGGAAGGTAATAAAACTAAGTAAATGCTAGTTGAATTTTATATATATTTCATGTTTATTAAAGTATGTATTAATGATATTTTATATTGTTTAACTTATTAAAAACTGTATAATGTAGAATAATTGACAGAGAAAGAGTCAAAGAAAGTTTGGTTTTATTGCATTTCAGTAGCTTAGAAAACTTTCTAAATACTCATCCTAGCAGTGTGATTAAGTTTTTAGAATAAACCCTTAAACTTGAATGTTTGTGTTGGCTTTTTTTTATCATTCTAATATTTGTTGTTTTTTTTTTGTTGAGTCATTTTATAGACAGAAAAATGGTCCCCCAGGGTTGTTCATGCCCTAATCTCTGGAATTTATGAATATGTTACATTGCATGGCAAAGGGAAATTAAAGTAGCTGATGGAATTAAAGTTGCTAATCAACTGACCTTAAAATTGGGAGCTCTTCCTGGATTATTGGGTTGGGTCCAATGTAATCACAAAACTTTTAAAATATAGACATGGAAACTAAAAAAGGAGGTCAAAATGATTCAACCTGAGAAAGTCTTGATCCACTCTTGCTGGCTTTGAAGGTGGAGAAGGGTGTCATCAATAGCAAAGAAATGCTAGTGGCCTCTAGAAGCTACAAAATATTACTCAGCCATAAGAAGAGATGAAATACTGCCATTTGGAAAACATGGATGGACCTCAAGATAATCATGTTAAGCACAATAAGCCAGAAAGAAAAAGTTGAAAATCACATGATATGACTTATATGTGAGATATAAACCTAAAAGCAACAAATGAACAGGATAGACAAACAGAGACTCATGGACATAGACAATAGACTAGTGGTTAACCAGAGAGTAGGGGAAAGGGGGAAGGAAATGGGATAAAAGGGGTCTAATATGTGGTGACAGAAAGAAATCTAACTATAGACAGTGAACACACAGTGTAAACATATATGTGCCTTACTGTTAAAAACTACAGCAGAAACTTACAGGATTTTGTTAACCAATATCACTCTAAAGTAATTAATTAATTAATTAATTAAAAAAAAATAATAAGGAAACTGATTCAAGACCCCGAAGAAAGGGATACAGCAGTGCTGACACTGTTTCACCTTGGAGTCACTCTCAGTTCCTAGAGGATTCTCTCAGGTCCTAGCCCCTTGGCCTTCTCACAACATTACAACTTATTTCTTCAAAGTCAGCTGAAGAATCTTTCCAGACTGCTTCAACATTGTCTCATGTAATGTCACATAATCACAGAAGCAATTTTCTCCTCATATCCGTAAATCCTGGCTACGTATACAGGATGAATACACCAGGGACAGGGACCATGGGGACCATTTTGGAATTCTGCCTACCACATTCTAAGACTCCCTCTCTTTTCTTTCTCTCTCCTCACATGCACACACTTGTACACACATACATATACACATATATTTGGTTTATTTCATCAATATAGACATATCATCTTGTTATAATATTTGATTTTTTCAATCATTTTTTACTAGTTCAGTCATAATATTTCTGTTTTAATTACTAGATCCTATTTGACTTATGAAAACACCAGGAAGAGTATAAAGAGACTTTCCCCGTACCTCCTTTCTCTTATAACATTCAATTGCATACCCATCATCACCAAAACCACACTACTACTGACACTAACATTTCAGATCATCTCTTTTCATATTTATTTACATTAAAAAATTAAACTATGAGAGTTAAGTAGAAATTACTTCACAGTTCTGTATGTCTAGTGACAGAAATAACTATAAGTGAAAAATTTCATACCAATCTAGCAGTTTATGGTCTCAGTGAGTTAAGTGATTAATTGAATCCTAACATTCCTAAGAAAAAAATTGGGCATTTTTTATAAATAAGAAAATTACAACTAAGGGCTTAAATCAAGTCATTTTGATTGTTCAGTAATGCATGCCTACCAAATTAAAGATTTCTTATAAGAGAAACTATTCAAAAATTTTCACTGAAAGATATATAAAATATATTTATTTCTATAGTAAATTTCTAAAAATATTTGATAATTTTATGAATAAAAAAGAGGCTAGAGAATATGTAAAATACTCTGTGTATGTCTGTGTATGTATAAAATTTTTAAGTGCAATTAGAATACATGAATGAGGCATTAGTCATGTGTATGTATAATGGACTTAACTCCCCAGTGGCTAGCCTAGTTTCCTGACCCAACTCTATTAACTACAAACTTAAAAGGAACCTCTTTAACACACTGTGAATGATTCATTTTTTATGTGTGTACAACTTAAAATTTTTCAAAAAATGTAATAGCAAAAGTGATATATTTAAAGTATTATGTTCAAATTTTAAGTAATAAAGTGTAGTCTGAATACATCTTAGCATTTTTCCAAAAGGACTTCATAGCTCTTCAATGAGAAAACATTCTATCTTTCCAAAAGTAACTATGTATTTAACTAGAAAGAGACATTTCATTATGATCTGGGGGCCCATGCACTACAAATCCCATTTGGTTAAAGGATGACAACGTATTATTGATTTTATAAAAATCAAAAAGAAAAAAAGTCATTAGATATCCTATTGCTATCTCTCCAAAATACTACTACTGTTAATAAGGATAAATTTTCTTCCCTTTTCTCTTTCTTCCTGATGAACTTCTATATGAATCAAATATGTCTAGTGGAATACAATCATAAAACGTATTTATTCTTGTCTCTTCTTGCCTTTTTTCATTTATTCTGTTGACTAATTCTCCTCCTAGTTGTAGTTCTTTTCCTGGATGGAATTTAGGGCAAGTCCCCAGGCTAATATAGTCGCTTTTAGATAATGAAATTTCCAGATGGTAATTAATAGTTTCAGTCCACTATAATATTCAACTTTTTAACCTCACTCAAAATACTAGCATTCTTCCTTCCCAGCTTGTGCTTGCTTGTAGGCTCAGCAATGACAGTAGGAGAGAAGAACGTTCTTCTTTTCCCCTGACTGTATCTGTGCCCCGCCTTCTTCATCTTGTCAATCACAGCATCTGCCCCCTACACAGGAGTGGGTGGGAGAGGAGAGGAAGGGAGTAGGACACTCTTATTTGACTAAGACTGTTCAGAGCTGGGGGATATTTAAAACTAAGTTTTCTGCCACGGCACACTTTCCTTGTTCTTTGGTGGCTGCTCTGCATGAGCCCTTAGCTTCATGGGCATTTTCACCTGAAGTTCCCTTGACCAGAGAGAGAATGACCACTTCCTCTTGCTTTCTTTTTCTCCCTGGTTCTGTGTTTCACTGACATATGTATTCTCTCTCCTCTTGGGGTCCTGTTGGCCCTCTGAGTAGCAATCCTGGGCAAAGTCAATATAAGCCCACCATGCTATCTCTCACACGTGGCCTACATCTGGTCCCCTGGAAATACCTTCTCAGGACAATCTTGAGGATACAGGTAGATCCCAGAGCAGAAGCACTTTTTCCCTCAGCAGATTAACTTGTCAGAGAATTACTCATCCTCAGATTTCTCAAACACATTCCAACATCTGTCCACCGGGTACATCAACTACAAGTGATAAATATTAAGCCCCTTGAGTAGTTTCCTCATTTTTCCTCTTTGACTTGAGGAGGAGGGCGAATGGACTCCATGCACACCAGCACACCTAAGACTCTAGCCTACTACTAATCTGCTACTCCTCTTGGTGTGAACAAGAGTGTTGAAAACATGGTTTTCTATAGCCTCCTTTTGTAAGTTTTACATGATGGTCTCACACTTAATTTTGGAAAATAGCAACTATTTTTTTTTTTGTCCTCAGCAGAAACTAAAGGACAATATTTCTATTTTAACATTGTATTACACTAACTTTAAAAAACAAACAAACACTGTGCATATTAATGAAACATAGTTTTCTTAACAATCCCATGATTCAATTGTATATCATGTTTTGTTTAATTTTTACATTCTCAGCACTTCCCATCTTACTATATATTATTTGAAAACATGATTTTAATCCCCATATAATAGTTAATAATATAGATGTACTGTCAATTATTTAATAATTTTTTATTATCAGGCATCTGTATAATATTCAGTTTTTAGGTATGGTATATTTACAGTGTAATGAGCATCTTTTTTGCCATTTCTTTTTTCTAAAAGTGATAACAATTTATATTCTCACCAGTATTGTTTAAGCAAGTCTACTCTTGATAGCCATCACCACACTTTTTTTCAGCTTCATAGGTAAAAATGGTATTTCATTAATTTGTCCATTCATTCGATTAAGTGAAATTAAAATATTTTTGCATAATTATTAGTCTTGTGCCCTATCTGAATGCTCCATCTTTTAATAGGTGGGGGTTTTCAACCACTTTTCTATTTATATTAACTTTAATATAACTTTTTAAAACTCTGTTTATAATTCTTCCCTTTCTTTTCTATTTGTCTATGTGTCTTTAACTTTTTTTTGGATTAAAGAAACTTTTGTATTTCTTCTTATATTTCCCTTAAGTTGTTTGAAGCTATAGACTATAGTTGTTCTTTTGGAGGTGATCCTAAAATTTTTAATTCAAGATCTTTACCAACGTGTTTTTTTTTTTTTTTTTTTTTTTTTTTAAGGAAGGCCTGTATTTAGTCAGGAACTCTTTTTCCTAAATAAAACACCTAACAGAATAATTTGCAAAACTTGTGAACTGTTGTTGTCACAGTCTCCTAAAATACACTCTCCTAAAACTTCATATCAAGAGTTATTTAAATATACCAATATGTTTTAACAAAAGATCCCACTAGTTTTAAATTTCTTTTTAATGAAGGGCATCTTCTAGTAGTTTTTCATGAAATGAAATATTAAGCCCATGTGAATGTTCAGCCTTTTAGGTTAGCACTGACCAATAGAAATATGGTGAAAGCCACAAATGAAATTAACATATGTAATTTTAAATTATTTAATAACCACACTAAAAAAAAGGAACACTGATAACATTAATTTCAATTTTGATAACTTAATTTATTTAATTCAGTATATCTAAAATATTATCATTTCAAAATATAATAAACAAAAAATGTTAGTGGAATAATTTACATTTTTATATATAGTTGAAATTCAATGCACATTTTACCACATGGCACATCTTCATTTAGAGTAGATTTCAAATGCTTCATAGCCACATATGACTAGTGTAATGGACAGTACAGTTTTAAGTCTTTAAAAGCCTTTAATTTTAAAAACTCAAGATGAGAATAGTCTCTTATATAAACCCCTATTTTAACCCATTCTGTTGTCTTTTCTCCCTTCCTGATGTTCTAAGTTTCTCTCTGTTACCATTTTCTTTCCGATTAAGAACTTTTATTAGCTATTCATTTAGGTTGGTCTGCTGGTAATAAATTATCTTAGTATCTTCATCTGAAAATGTATTTATTCCCCCTCTATTCCAGAAACATACAGAAATTTATTCTGGATTGAAGTTCTTCGCTTTTGGCCCTCGAAAGTATTTTGCCAATCCCTTCTAGCCTTTATGGTTTGAGAAGTCCACTGTCATTTGATTTATTGCTTCGTTATAGGTAATGTGTCAAATTGTACCAGCTTTGTTCAAGATTTTTTTCTGCCTTTAATTTTCGGAAATGTGATTATGGTATATTTGGTATGGATTTCTATGGATTTATACTTTTTGGAATTCATTCATCTTCTTGAATATGAAGGTTTATACCACTTGTCAATGTGGGGAAATTTTAAGTCATTACTTCAAATATTTTTTGAGGCTTTTTCTCTTCTTATTGTGGGACTTTAATGACATAAGTTTTAAATTTTTTTTATTGTCTACATGTCCCTGAGGCTCTGTTCATTTTTAATTTTCAATCTATTTTTTATGTTGTTGGGATTGGGTAATTTTTATTGGTGGGTCTTCAGATTTATTGGTCTTTCTTCTGTCATGTGTATTCTACTATAGAGCACATCCAGTGAGATTTTTATTTTTATTATTTATTTATTTATGTGTGTGTGTGTGTGTGTGTGTGTGTTTCTAATCTATAATTTCCATTTGGTCTTATTTTTCTACTTTTTTGTTACAATTTTCTCTTTTTCCCCTCATGTTTCAAGGGTTTAATTGCTGTTAAAATATTTTTAGATGACTACATTGAAACCCTTGTCAGATGGTCTAGAGAGCTGATTCGCTTTGGAGTTGGTGCCTATAAACCGTCTTTTCTTAATCTACATGTAACACATCTGGTCGTTGATATGATAAGAGATTTTAAAACATATTTGGGACATGTTGGGTATTATATTATTGAAATCTGGATCCTATTTATATCTACTGTTTTATTAGGCAGTTACCTCGTTTAGGTTTAACAACAGGTTCCATTTAGTTTTCCGTCTTTCCAGTGCTCTTCTACTCTGCTTTATTTGTGTGGTACCCAGAGGCTAGTCAGTGGTTTTTCAAATAGTAGTCTAGCTCTCAAATATTTTGCCATCCTAAATATGTTCAGTATTTTAATATGGGCTACTCAGGAGTCAGCTTAGGAATTAATATATAGGTCTTAAGAGTCCCTTTTGTTTGTTTCTTCCCTCAGAAGTCTAGTTGGGAGGAGAAAGGGTTCCTTCTGCCAGTGCAAGTAGGTGGTCTAGGTTCTCCACTGACACTAGCCTAGCATGATTGAGGTAGTGTAGCACCACTTGCTAAAGCTGTACAGGGTTGCTAATCCAGGCTTTCCACTTGTCTTCTGATGACATTATGGAGGGGACTGGGAAGAGGTAGGAGAGAAGGGAGAGGTAGGTCATAGCGAGGTGGTGAGAACATGTTTTTCTTTTGGAGTTAACTGAAGAAAGTTTCTATTCTTCCATACAACTTTTTTTTCTTTTAGTCTGTATCCATTGGCTTTTCTAGGTTGCTAGCTTCTCCAGTCCCCATTCTGGAATATGGAAAAAGCAGAAAGATAAGCCATTCCTCAAATCTCTTGATCTGTCTTCTTCTTTCCACCTTTTAGATGCTTCCTATGTTATTTGCTGTACTATGTTCAGAGTTTTTACCTTTACTTAATAGAAAAAATTGTTGCCAAAGGAGTTTATTCCATGTTGTCTGGAATTGGAACTCTTACGCTCAAACCAAATTTACCTTCAATTACATTATCAATGCTTCTAATAACTAATTTCGAAACAATTCACAGATATATTAATATTCACAAAAGTAGTACTTCTGTTCAGTAGACATATTTATTTTAAAAATTATGTACCCTAACAGCTAATCAAGGTAAAGAATCCTAATTGACATAAAAATAATTATCGTTTACAATAAAATTCTGGTTAATCAATTTGGTAACTGTTTTTCACAGATAAGAAGTAATTTCATTTAGGTAGTTTTCCTTCCCAATAATATTTAAAGTCTCAATACTAAAAAATAAGATTCAGAACTAGAAAATAATTCATTACAAAATTTAATCTTTCAAATGCTTTAACAATCGGAAAGAAATGACAAGGATTATTCATGGCTTATGCTGTTAAGAGGACCTAATTATGTTTAATCATGTTCTGCTAGAGTTAATATTACATGTTGAATGAACAAACTTGTTTTTCAGAAGAGTTTGTGCCTGAGCCTGCAAACATTTCACACTGATTTTTGCAAAGATGTTTAAGATATCTCAAGAATATGTCCTTGAATCACTTATATGTTTTTACAATTTTGTGTATCTTTAAAAATCGCACATAAAGTTATAAAAGGAGCGATATAGTCTCATATATTTGATTAGACCCATACATTATTATGTAGACTTTTGAAATGTATTTTATACATTAGCAGTTGCCTTCTGCTAATGTACATAATTGTAGTTTTTAATTTATAGTATTATTTAACATCTGTACTATTATGTTGTTGATAGAACTGCTCTGGGCACTCATGTAATATAAGATAAATATCAAAATATATATAAGCAATTAAATATTTATAATCATATTAGGTATCAGAAGAAATATTTTGGTTCTATTTGTTTGCCTATATAATTTAATTAAGAAAAATGATATATTATATATAGTAAATATATCAGAGTTAAAATTTATATGTTCAGTAAAGCATACTTTTTTATAGAAGGATATTTATTGGCTATTGATTTTTATGTTTTATTATTAGTATCTGATGTAATACTTCAAATGAACACATTTTGAATTAATATGTCAGTTAAAATAAGTAATATTGGTAAAAATGAGTACAAAAATTACAGTTGTAATGTTTTTAATACTTTAAATATCTGGGGTTTATGATAGTTGTGCTAAAAAAGGTGGTATAGATTTGCAGCCAGTCAGCTATGTTCTCAACCAGGTTCCATGAATGACTTATTGCTCCTTCAAGCTATATGAGGACACTTCTAATATGTGATTTCTTTCTTTCAAAGATACAAGATGTTGCCTCCAGAGCATTATGAATGTCTTAGAAATGGGTATTTTAAAATATAAGAAATTATGTTCTTCAATAATTTGGTCTCCTAGAAGAAAAGGAAATGTTTATTCTCATGTCTAAAATTCTCTTCAGTGATCAAGTCTCCATGTGCAAAAGCAGGGGTGGTATAATTCCATGTCCTTAGCAATAATGAGGTGGAAGATATATCAAGTCAATCCACAGTTGCAGCATGGGGAGCCTTCCGCTCAACTTCCACAACATCAACGCATCAAAAATGAATAACAAAATCTAGGCTAGTAATTATGGCTCTTCATTGTTCACTGATACCCAAATAACATTCAGAGTCTATCCCTGTGGACATTAAGTCATTGACTTGGGAGTATATAAGGAATATCACTTTCTAGAACCATTGAATAATGCTAGTTAATTTTACCTTTGATTCATATTTTGTTACATTCTAGGGATATTGTGTGGGATATTTCTGTAGTTGGACAATAAAGAACTCCTGATATTCTCAAAAGACTTCATTTGTATCTTTCCCATCATGAATCCTGTGTTTGAAGATATTTTCTCCACCAAATCACCAGATTATATTGCAGTCATTTATTTATTAAACAAATACTTTTGATTGCCTGCTATACATCAAGCACTATTTTAAGTTCTGTACACACAGTTCTTTTGTGGCTAAAAATATTTTCCCATTTCATAGCATTCAAAGACATAAGCAAATTTCTAACAGCTTCTGATCATTAAACAAAAATCAAGGCTATAATACTGGCTTGATATTTATAACACTAGGCAAATACAAAATATCTTGGTGATTTGCTTCTCTTTTTTAGTATGTACCATATGTTTCTAAATTTAGAAAATAACCCAACAGTCTTTCGTGACTAACTCCAGGCACCTAATGGTACAGAGAATTCCTCTGGGGCCATTGACCTAAGCTTCAAACTGCTGATTTTAAACACTAAGATCATTTGACAGAAGTTTATCTTGATTTATTTTCTATTTTATTTGGTTAATTACAGAGTTGTTGTATTTGGCTGAGCATACTTTGCATTGAAATTGTACAAAGGCACTACAACTCTAAAATTGCTCTTGTTAATATCTCATATTTCCTCTTTCTGTTTTTCATTATATTCTGGATTTTTAATGCTATTCTTATTTCTTACAATTTTTAATAAAATTCAGTCAACATAGGAATTGTATGCACGGTGATTAGTATATATGAAATTCTCAAGGAACAAACTCTGTGTGTGTGTGTGTGTGTGTATTAGGGGTATTGACAAAATTTGACAAAACTCTAGCTTTACTCTGGACATTTCCCAAATAAGCATTTTCTTCATTTAAGTCTTCTTGACTGAGATTAATGTCACTGTCATGAAAAATTGATTATATAAATTTAAAATGTTATAAATAATAAAAATTAGTGGACTTCAACATCATTTAGCCTATCCTCTGTTTCCCAAAAAGTTTTAAAAGTCTTCTATTTTTATTCTTATTTAATTTATCTTTGTATTGCATCCATCCAGTTATTTCAGGAATATAATTTTGATGACCACTGTCCATGTATTGTCTCAGTGTTGTGTGGGAAGCTAAACATTGGAGATCTCTAGTGCCCTTATGAGTGTCCTCCCATAGCAATCCTGGATAGGGCATTATGACTATCTTTGGCCAATGCAACATTAACATTAAGCATTAATCTGTCCTCTGGGAATATTCTTGATGAATTCCAGATATCATTATATATGAGGAATGCCCAGTAGCCATGTGGAGTGGTCCACATGAAGGAGAACTGAGGCCTGGCTGATAGTCTCAGCTGTCAACCACATGAATAAAGCCATTTGGACCTCTTAATTTGTTCAGGGGTTTACCTGATATCCCATCATAGGAGAAGGCAATGTTCTCTTCCATTGAAGAAGTGACCAGAACAGAAAGCCTTTATATATTTTAGACAAAGAAAAGATACATATATGAAGAAAACACAAGACAAAAGGTTTGGGATAGGGACAGTAAGTTTTGAGGAAATGACTAGGACATATATAGAGGGAAGGTGCAAAACTAGTGGAAGATAAGTGTCCTTTTAGTAAGTTTGTACAGACCCATTTCAGCATCAGCTCCCAGTCTCTGGTGATAGATATTCTTTTCTTCCTGGCATAGGAAGGGCACCTTTCTCATGGGAAACTTTATGGCCTGTTTTCGGTAGAAAAGGTTAGGTCAGAGAGCCCCTCCTGTAGCTGCTATTTCTCAAGTGTCTTCAGCTCAAAATAATTAATATGCCAAAGCAGAATATTTTGGGCTGGCATGTTCTGAACTCTGACATGAAGCAAAGGAAATTCATGGTCAACATATTAACCCACATAATTATTACTACTAATAAATTTCTGTTATTTTAACCTTCTAAGTTTTGGAATAGATAACCAAAACATGGTATGGTATTTACTGTTTTTTCCCCCCTTACAGTTACATTTAATTCTTCACAGCATCTGCACTAGGCTACCATAGCCGTATTTCAAAATACAATATGTACTTAAGAAAAAACAAAAATGAAAAAGAAATAGCATATCGCCATTTCTAGCAGAAAGCTATGACAATTGTAACTAAATCTGAGGCTAAAGTGATGTTTCTTGAGAGTTTCAGAGGTAAAGTACTGTGACGGTTGAGCAGAGTAGAGAATGAGTAAAATGTCACAGAGGTTGCCATGTGTGTGGTGGCCATGAGAATACAACGGATCTTCTGATAAAGGGAGAATAGTTGACTGTGAGTCCCAGAAGGTGACCCTCTGGGTCTACTGCTGTTTTGGAGCTGGGCCTCCCTTCCATAGGCTCTAACCAGCCATGGCTGAGCATGAAACGGCTACTGATTTTGGTCTATTCCTTAGAGGTGTACAACTCCTCAAACAGGACACTTTGAATTGAGGATTTCACATTGGCTTGACTGAAACTTTTACAGAACTGTACTGCAGTATGCTTCTGTCCCTACCTCATACTCCTTCCTTCTCCCTTTCCTTTACATGTGCCAGATTTGTAAGTCCTTGCTTTTCTCTCTCTTGTCGTTAGCTTTCACAGACATTTTCAGAAAAAAAATTGCATATATAATCACATTTGGAATTTGTTTCTCAGGGGAGCAGAATTGACACACCATGTGTTTTGGGCCTCAGCAAACAAGATTTGAACACTAGAGGAGGAATGGCATTCAAGGTAATAGAAATAATGTGCAAAGTATCATGAAAGAGGGAAAGCTTGATACCTCATATACAAAACAAAATTTGATGAGAAGATAATGAATAGGAAGAGGGATCAATGGAATCAGATATGTAGGATGTGGTGTTAAATGCAATGCAAAGGACTTTGGATTTTGGAATAGATAAAGGGGGCATGGGAGACTTTGCATAAAGGGTGACCTAATCTGAGTTGTGCTTTAGGAAAAGTAATCTGCAGCAGGCTTAAGTAGGGAGATAACAGGTTCAGTGTATGAAGTAGGAGACTGTTTGTTATAGTCTTCTGTTTCACCCAGTCTAGTAGGAAGTAACATAAGAAGCCTGATCTTATAAACCAATGGAAAAATTGGCACAGCCTTGGTATAAGGAATAATGATGGCAAGGAAAGCACCCTTATGTTTGTACAATGCTTTGGAGTTTATAAAAAGGCCTTTTACATAGATTATTTTGTTGTCATATATTTAAGGAGTTTTTTTTTTTAATCTCCATTTTATAGAAAAAGAAACCGAATTTCAGATACAGAAAAAAAAATGTGATTAAATTATAGTACAGAGTTTGTAGTTAGGAAATCTATGACTTAACACCAAATCTTCTAATTCTAACTCCAGGGCTCTTTATGGTTATACCAAGTTTTAAATCCACGAAAGACACAGAAGTAAACTGAGTCAGCTATTAGGGAGGAGTTAGAATTTATGGTAGAAGTTAAGGTTGGAGATGGATTTTTTGTTCCCATTTCTAAAAAGGAATTGGGAGAGTTATGAGAGTTGATGGGGATATTAATGAAGAGGAAGAAGAACATCCAAAAAGTTCTGATGAACATTTTAGTTCAATTTTGAAACAACCATAGCAGGATCCATAACAGGAGAAAAAACAACCAATGCTCATTCTGCAAACATTTATTGAACACCTACTATTTACCAGCTTGAAATAAAGAGTTAAAAAAATAGACAAAAATAGCTTCCATCAAGAATTTTATACTTTAGAGATACTAAAAAAACCAGGCTTTTAGATTATTAATACTCATTAATAAATGGGCTAGTTTGAATACCAAGAACTTATGACCACACATTTATATCTGGTCATAGAAAGGGAGGTATGCCTTCACATCACTGTAAAATGAAGTTGCATTTTTTATTTTTGCCATTATGCTGAATTCAACTTATAGATGTAAAAACTATTGTGTCCGAAATGGAAAATGTGAAAACAATTTACCTTTGATGAATTAATATACAGCCCTTGGTATCTATACCCTTATAAACTTTCATAGTTTTGGGGGGGGTTACAAAAAAAACACACATCTATTTCTTAGAATATTTGAAATTTGCCTATGTGTATTTTAAATGACTTAAAGATCTGGTTATTCTAAAGAAGATTTATTTTTTAATTAGAAGATCATGAACATGGCTGCTACAGTTCATAAAATGCTGTTTCTTGGACTTTTTTTTCTATGTTCTTATTGCTTTCCATATTACCCAAACATATTGTCAGATACAACCAAGGATCAGCAAAAGTATTAAAACCATCTTCATAATTGACTCTCTTTATTCATAAGAAATTATTTTCTTAGATTTAGAAGATCATCTAAACATTCTATTGTCCCCTCTTTAATTTTTTTTGAGCAAGTACAGTTTTGACATATTCCCTAAGTTCCGATTAGTGAAACTTAAGAAAATATATTCTTCAGAATTACTGAATTTCTAAATTGTTTAAATTTACGATTTCAAATATTGAAAGGCATATATTTGTGTAACACACACACACTCACACACACTCACACACACCCTATGCACCAACCTAAAATTATGGCTTCAAATAGTAAAATGCTATAAAATGTTAATTGCAGGGGCATTAATGGGAACTTCTATAATGCTAGGAAACTTTCCCTGAATAATGTCTCTCCAGAGAGACTTGCTAACTACACACCTGCTTCAGTAAATGAAAGTAAAACTCGTGCTTCATTTCATCCTTTCACCCTTAATACTACTTAGAGTTCTCACTCTTCTCATTTTGATATATTTCTCATGAGTGACAAGTATATGCATGAGATAATAAAATGTGTTAAAATAGTCTGTATGGCAGTATCTTTGCTGATGTATTAATTCATTTCCTTTCATGTGCTGTATCACCATCATGTCTAACCAGATTTTATGAGAAGGCTCACTGAACTGAAAATCAAGCCAATGAATCATTTAATATGAACTAATGAAAACCAGATATAAAGTCTTTAGTAACTGTTTTGGAGCTTTAATTGTCAAGTGGATGTAAATTCTGAGCACTACGAACTAAAGAAAGAGACTGTAATAAAGAAATTGGGATCACTTTGTGATAATTGGTTTAATTAAATAGCCATGTAAATGGTGATGTCCCAGATGAAGCCAGTGAAATAGGAAGGGGAAATGTTTTCTCTAAGGTAGGAGATGAACTTTGAAATGGGAAAAGAGTAAACCATTATTATATTTTCTTGCCACAGTTTGAGAGAAAACCATTATTAGCATGTCATGTCATAATTTCTTTTATAAAACTCATTTTGTTCAGCTATATCCATGAAAGCTTTAAAATTTTTTGAA
The DNA here is from genome assembly GCA_003508835.1 of Eonycteris spelaea. Classification (NCBI taxonomy): domain Eukaryota; kingdom Metazoa; phylum Chordata; class Mammalia; order Chiroptera; family Pteropodidae; genus Eonycteris; species Eonycteris spelaea. The sequence continues at coordinate 3,814,080 of PUFA01000074.1, read as the reverse complement.
ATAAAAAAAAATCTAACACAATATTTCAAAACTTCTGTTGTTTGTTTATGGTGTTGATGTGATAAATTTGTGGGTTGCCTGATGTGATTAACTATTACAGTGTAGCAGGAAGTACTATAAAGAAGACAGCTATACACACAGATCATAGATAGTTCTTGGATGTTAAAACAGTATTTTTTATTGTACTAACATAGGCATTGTCTACAATAATTGATTCAGGAAAAAGTTACCAATGACTGTTAAAACCATAGGATAAAAGATTTTTAGGGAATAGGATAAGGATTGTAGGAAGAAGTCAAAGTATCATCCAACAGATACTTTACTAAACACAAAGAAAAAGTTACAACTTTATGATGAAGATATTCACAAATCAGAGCCTTAAATAAGTGGTCAAATTTACCATAATCACTGCTAATTTTTCTCAGTATGGTACAAGAATGAGTATATAACATTACATATGTAATATTTTTTCCAAAATACTAAACTGAATTTAATCATGAGGAAGCAAGCAGACAAATCTAGAATATAAAATATTCTGCAAATAATTGGCCTGAATGCTAAACCAAAACCCCCAAACTACAGATGCCATAAAAACAAAAGAAAATAAACAAAAGAAAATAATCCAAAATATAAAAGGAGAAGACACTGCTCTACTTTTTAAAATTCTATTAAATTTATTGGAGTGACATTGGTTAATAAAATTATATTGGTTCCAAGTGTACAATTCTATGATACATTGTTTGCATATTGCATTGTGTGTCCGCCACCCAAAGTCTAGTCTCTTCTCATCATCCGTTTACCCACTTCTACCTTGCCCCTTGTTCCTCTAGAAACCATCATACTATTGTCTGTCTATGATTTTTTGTTTGTCTTGATTCCTTGTTGCTTTCAGTTATAGATTCCACATATGAGTGAAATTTTGTGATTCTTGTCTCTTTCTATCTGTTTTATTTTGCTTAACATGATATTCTCAAGATCACTGTTCAAATTTAAAAGAGACAGAACACCAAAGGCAATGATTGATTCTTGGATAGGAAAGAAAGAAAAGAGATTATAAAATATTGCCTTTGGGGGTATTTGACTTTTTAAGTATAATAATGGTATTATTGTAATGTAGATAATTGTATTCTCCTTAGGTTATTCCAAAGTGTCTGCAATTCTCTGTCAAATGGTTATCACCACCAACAACAAAAATAAAAACGAGGAAGAGATCAAGCGAAAGTGGAAAAATATTTACAGTGTGATTAATACAACTACAGGGTACATAAGTGTTCATTGTGCTAATATTTTAAGTTTTTGTATATTCGATATCTTTAAAAAATTGGGAAACTCGGTATTCGGTATTGCTTAATAGATTTTTTAGTTAGAGATAATTATATTTGGGGCCTGATGAATTGATACACAGTTTAGTTGAAGAATTTAGATTCCATTACCACCCAGCATTATTAAATTCTGGTTTTTGAACAGTTGTATACAGAGAAATTAGGTCATTCAAAGTGGTAATTATTTTCTGAGAAGTCACAACACAAATTTGTCATGAAATAAAAGACCCTGTGACATCAGTTGTTTTTCTCAACCTTGAAACTAGAAATTATATTTAGATTTCTTAAATTATATAGATAAGAAAATTTCAGAGATTAGTCAATACATCTTTGTAATTTAGATCAATAAAATTTATCTTCGCACATTTTAGAAAATGTAGAAAATAAAAATAATTTCATTTCTAAAAAGACATATTCACATGCATTTTCTTATATAAGCATCTAAACAGCCTTGGAAAATGAAGAATTTAGTCATTCATTTATTTTATTCACACCATTATTTGACTCATTCTGTTCAGTAATTTGATTTCTTTTATTGTTGTAAATAAATTTAGATGTTTGTCAAAATGTATGCATAAAAATGATATTAAGAGCAATGTTTTTCATGGCATGTCATGCCAATGTATATTTTTTAATTTTCATGTTTACATGCTCAATGTGTGAAACAGTGTTTACGAACATAGAATCGAAAATACCCATCATGCTGTTTCTGAAAACAGTGGCATGCCTAAATGTGAAAGAGTCTTTTAATGTGAACTCAATGACATGAACGTTATGCTTTGTTAACTTAGTTCATAATTACGTGTGATTTGGGAGAATCCCATGAAAGAAATATATTGATATTACATATTTAATCAATAGATTAAATACATTAAAATGAGTCTTTTCAAGAGATACTAAAAAGGCATTTGATAACATTTAATCAATTTCTATTAAGAAGACCAAAATATTCTATTAAAGAATAAACCAAGGAATAGGATGCTACACCAACATCATAAAATGTATTTGCTTTAAATAAACAGCTAACATTATATAAAGCAGTACAAATTTAAATGTATTCCCAATAAAATCAGAGAAATTTAATGGCTGACAACAACACCACTATTTTTTGCCCTTTTTTTGAGAGGGGAGTGGTTAGGTTTTATAGGATACAAGTAGACTTGAAATAGAAATCAGAGTTATTATATGCATATGTAATTTTAGAATATATATATATTAGAAATGAGAAAAATCATTACAGAGCATATTAATACATATTTATAAAACAAAACTGATTTAATTGATGAAAATAAACACAAAGGAAAAATTCAGTAAAGCACTTAGATCAATGATAATAGACAATAGCTTTCTTATTAAAAAGTAATAGCAGTTAGGAAACATTTAAAGAATTCATTTATAATAGCACCATAACATACAAAACACCAAGAATTAAATTTAACAAGATATTGTGTACAATTTATGTGAGGAAAATTATAAAACTTTTTTTGATAGATGAAGATTAAAAAAAACCAAAAAATTTCTATATCAGGATAATAGTTAATTAACTTGATGTATCCACTCTGTGGAATATATTGGGACTTAGAGAGGGTTCAACAACAACTACCTTCCCTCTGAACTCCAAATGTATTGAGTAATAAGCTAAACATATCAGTGTATGTAAATGCTGCCACCCCCTCATCAATTTACATATTGAAGCTCTAACTCCCAGTTAATTAAAATTAAATAAAATCCTAAGGGTGGGTCCTTGAGTTTTAGGATCAGTGTCCTTATAAGAAGAGACCTCAGAGACTAGAGAGCTAATATTCCATCTCACACTCATCCTCATGAACGAAGTCAAATGAGCACAGAGGACATGGTTGTGCTGCCTACAAGCCAAGAGAGTCTTCACAATGAAACCTTCCTTGCCAACAGCTTATTCTTAGACTTTCCAGCTTCCAGAACTATAAGAAATAAATTTCTGTTGTTTAAGCCATTCAGTCTATGGAATTGTATTATGTCAGCTTCAGCGGCTAATACAGGGGAGAAGGAGAAAGGGACCAAAACCTGTTCTCTTGATCTTTGATAGATTACCTTTGTCCACTTGAAAGTCATGAGCCCGGTCAGTCTCTCCCACCAACAATGCTCTTGGCAAAGGTCGATGCTTCTATTAACTACCACCCTCTAACTTACCCTGGGATACCTTTCTTCAGTATCATCAATTCATTTCTTTTTACTATATCTTTAGCATGAGCATATATTCAGAATTTGACTACTCTCACCTCCTCCAGTGTTAGTATCCTGGTCAATGCACAATTATCTCTTGCCTGGAATATTGCTATTGTCTCTTAACTGAGTTCCCTTCATCTCTTTTGCACTTTTAATTCCATTTTCATCATAGTAATTCTGTAAGAACGAATTCAGATCATGTTTTTTATCTATGTAAACCCCCAAATGTCTCTTTATGTATTTCACAGTGAAAGCAAAAATTCTTGCCACCATGACCTGAAAGGAAGATCCCTGACCTGATCTACTAAGGTCCCTTTTTCTCCTTCTTTTTCAGTCATTCTGGCCCACCTTCCTGCTTTTTGAATACACGAGGGATGTTTCGTCTTCAGGATGTTTGCATTTCTTATTTTTTCTACCTGGAAAACTCTTCTCAATATATCCTCATGGCTCATCCTCTCTCCTGCCACCTGTTTTTGGCCATTATTCAAATATTCAAATGTCACTTTTCCTCATGAAGTCTCTCAGCTTCTCTAATGAGTTAAATGATGTCCTGAAAAAAAAAAAAATGTTGACATCCTCGGATCTAATTTGGAAATAGAGACAGTGTAGATGTAATTAGTTATGATGAGGTCATACTGGTGTAGGGTAGCCCCTACTTCAATATGACTGGTATCCTTATAAGATGACCATGTGAACACAGAGACGCACAGAGAGAATGCCACGTAATGACAAAGGCAGAGATTGGAGTATGCTACTGTAAACCAAGAAATACAAAATTGCAGACAAACCGCTGGATGTTAGGAATATGTGAGAAAGGATTCCTTTACAGATTTCAAAGGAAATCCTGCTGACACCTTGATTTCTGGTTTCTTTCTTCTAGAACTGTGAGACAGTTGATTTCTGTAGTTTTGGGTCATCTGGTTTGTGATACTTTGTTTTGGTAGCCCTAAAAAACGAATTCAGCTGCCCCATCTGAAATTGCTATTCCAGGGATTTCCTGTTGCTTTAACCTGCTTTATTTTTTTCTGCCTTAGCAGTTGGCATCATCTAACCTACCATAGTTTATTTATTTATTTCATGTATTTTCTGCCTTATACGACCCCCCAAGTAGTGTTACCAGCATAACGCAAGGAGTTTTTTTTTTTTTTCTGTTTTCTTCCTTATTCTGTCCTCAGCACTTGACATAGTTCTTGATGTTGTACAGATGTTCAAAACGTGTCTATTGACTGAAGCAATAAAGATAGGAGTGAACACGGGAATGAGCCAGGTGATTTGTTTTGTCTCCGTCGGGAAGAGTAAGGGGTGTTTCAAAAAGACAAGTGTTTTAGAAAATTGCTTCGCTCGCTGTATAAAATACTGTAAGCGGAAAGAAGCATTCTGTCTTACAAAATATTATACAGCAATTAAATGTAATATTTGAAAAGTTCTAGTGACATGAAGAATTCTTATGGTTTTATGAAAAAGATGGTTTACAGAATAGTTTCTATAATATAATCACAGCTGTAAAATAGACAGTTCTGAATAAAGAATAGACTAGAGGAAATATCCTACATTTCTAACAATGATCTTTTTACTTGATGACACTATGCATGATTATTTTGTCTTTATTTTATTATTCTGAAAATTCTTAACATTATGAAGTTTATATAATTATACTTGATTTAAAAAAAATGCTTTTATTTACCTCAGTTAGCCTCATGACTGCTCATGACTTTACATAATATCAGGAAAGAACCCAAAGGTAAACCAAGGATTTCCATAGTGAACTTTCCAAACCATAGCACAGAACTAAGCCACTAAAGATGCCACCACTTCTCCATGTTGGGTAAGTTTAGAAGCAAAAACTTCCACCAGACTTTTCTGCTTCAGAGCCTAGCTGTCTACATTCCTCCATTCTTTCAGTCAGAGCTGCTGAAAATTAGAAGCTTCTTATTGAATTGAGGAACCACAACTGTTTCAAAAACCTCAAAACTATACTAACCATTATAATCCATGCCAACAAAACAGACATGTTATATTTTGCCTCTATTTACTTGCTAATTTGAATTAAAGTCTTGTGTATGAATTCAACTGCCAGTATCTAAATTAAATTGATTTCTAACAGCAACAAAGACTGGGAAGTCTTTTAAACTCTACTGCCTCTGTGTATTAGAAGCTAATTGGAATGCATGCTCATTGCCCATTAGATGAAATATAATTTCTCATAATGAGGAGTTTATTGTAGTCTCATTTCTAATGTATATTCAGGAAATGGAATATCCAACATGTAGGGAATGGTGAAATAGAAAATAAGACATGGTTAGGAATTGTCCTCAAGAATTAAAAATCCTTCTTCAGCTCTTTGATTCATGGTAAGTGAAGAATATCTTTCCTGTCATCAATAAAGTAATATTTCAATGATGTCAGCTACTGATTGTATTGCATTTCTTTTATAGGTAATGAAGAATTTTTTTCTTGATACTTTCAAGATTTTCTCTTTGTCTTTGGCTTCCAACATCTTTGTTATGATGAGTCTGGGTGTAAATAAATTTGTGTTTTATCTTACTTGGAGTTTATTGAGTTTCTTGGATGTGTAGGGTTTTTTTTTTTTATCAATTTGGGAAAATTTTCAGTAATTACTTCAAAAATATTTTTTCTACTTTCTCTCCTCTCATTCTGGTATTCTCATTTTGCATGTGTGAGCACGCTTAATTGTGTACTACATTTTTTTCTAAAGCTCTGTTCATTTTTTAATTTTAATTTCTTATTCTCTCTGTTCTTCAGATTGTATAATTTCTATTGGTCTATCTTCAAGTTCACTGATTGTTCTGCCAACTCAAATCTACTTTTGAATTCCTATAGTGATTTTTTGTTTCTGTTTTTCATGATCTTAAGCCCTAGAATTTTCATTTTTTAAATAATTTATATTTTTATTAATAATTTTTGTTTGATGAGACAAAGTCATCAGGCTTTCCATTATTTCTTTAAACATGATTTTCTTTAGTTTTTGAACATATTTATACTATTTATAATAGCTGCTTTGATGTCTTTCTTTGCCCATTAAGTCCATCAACTGGGACCCAATAGAGGTAATTTCTATTACTTGCTTCCTCCTTCCCCATCGTGTATGGGTTGTACTTTCCTATGGGGCAGCCTTTGCATGTCTTGTAATCTTTTTGTTGAAAACTGGGCTTTTTAGATACTATATTGTAGCAACTCTGGACAATTGCCACCCTCTTCCTTCTGAGATTTGTTTTTGTTGTTTGCTTTCTTTTTATTTGTTTAGTGTTTTGGTTGAAATGTTTTGGTGAAGGCCATTTCCTCTGCAGTGTGCAGCTGCTGACGTCACACCTCAGAAAGGGGCAGTCTGGGGCACATGCTCAGTCTCTCTGGGATAATGGTGGTTTCTGTAAGGTTCTCTTTGCTTGTCTCTTTTCTTTATCTCTCTATTAAACTGTCTGCCTCTGTTGGCATTATACCAGTTGTTAACTTCCACTAACTGACTGGTAATAATGATAATAATTCCTGACTAAATGGCCAGTCTTTTCACCAGGCATAGATCGGGGCTCATAGTAACTTCTGGATGTTCTCTGATGCTTAGAGAAATAGTGCAGCTTTTATTTATGAGCCTTTATTTCATGGCTTATCTATCTATCTATCTATCTATCTATCTATCTATCTATCTATCTATTTATAAATTTTATTGGTTGTTCTTTTGAAAGTCTAGCTTTCAATTATGAGATATTTTCACATAAACTGAGGTAATTTTTCTTTCCAGTATAGAAAGTTTTCAAATGTATGCATTAAAAACAGTACTAGCTGTACCTGGTCTTTTGAGGAACACATTTTAGTTATAGAAGTGCAGTTGACAACAGCTGAGGAAATGTCATTTCAGCTCTAAGTTACCACTTCATCTGCTACAGAAGTACTGTGTGGATAAAAAAAAAAAAAAAAAAGAAAAAAAAAGTTTATATTTAGTAATTACCTTTAAAAAAGATATACTGTTAATTAATTAAAGATTAATTAAAAATAATGATTGCAATGCATTCAATCCCTCTCTCTGTATGAAAGTTTGAAGTTTGTCTTTTTCCTCTAAGAGTGTTTTATAGCCCTGTATGATTACCATTTTTTTGCTGAGTGTTTTGTATTATAGGTAGACAATAAAACATTAGGTGTTTTAAGTCTTGCTTGAAAGTTATAGAAGAAAAAACCGTAAATATATGACATATTGCATGCATTTTAACATTTATCTTGACATATATTCTGGGTTTTTATATATTATTATTATTATTATTATTATTTATTATTTTAATGACCTTGAAAGTTCTCTTGCTCTTTGTTGAGCATTAAATGAGCTAGTTTGAATGCACTAGCAGAAATTCTGGCTTTAAAAAAGTTGCCATTTTCTTCAAAACATTTTACTTATAAAAATGTTTTCTTTTCAAGGAAGAAAATATATTTGTGAGAGATTATTAAATTACTGAAATTTTACTTCCAGCTATGCATAATAAGTATTTTGAGTACATTGAAATACGTTCTGGAGAAAATATGCTCCAGGAACCATCGATGTCAAATTAGCATTGAGATTTGTTTACACATAACAAAGACCTCTGAAGTCTTTCAGGGAGATTAGGCCATTCTTCACACAAAAACCTTTTTCCTGATTAGGTACACACACACACAATAGTACAAATAATTCAATATTTTGATACTCTAAAATCTATGTCTTTCTCCTCTACTATCACTGTCTTGTTTCAGGCCATTACTGTCTCTCATCTAGCTTATTGACAATTGTCCCTTCCTGATCTCCCTGCTTCCAGACTTCTCCATATGAATCATTTATTAGAGGAACAATATTATTTTCTGGCCTTAAAGCAGTCCATGGCTCCTTGTTATCTTTATGCTTAGCATACAATTTCTCAGCATAGTTTGTTTGCAAGGCCTTTCGGACTCTGCCTAAACAACCCTCTCCAGTTTCACCGTGGGCCCCTTCTACATTCACCACACGCTATTCTGCAGTCTACAAATCATTTCCAACTCCCTAATTTCACCATATTTTGTTTTCTTCTCTTCCCATTCTTCCTTCTCTTCCTCTTTCCCTCTCTGTCTCTGTCTCTTCATTCTTTTCCCTTGTGAAAATTATATATTCTCTGCCAATAATGGCCCAAACTTTACTTGCTTAATCCCTAAATTGACACCATGTAGCTATCCACATCTCCTTTTCACTAAAGTATTCTACTCCTCACATCCAAAGCGATAGCTCCAAAACACTAATACCAGTCCCCAAAGTTATGAAACACTCTTCTAAATAAATATGTCTCTCTGTGAGTTTACAATTCTTTAGGTTTTATGATTCTCTCTCTCTATCTATATCTATGTATCTATGTATCTTATGTATCTATGTATCTATGTATCTATCCATCAGCTATCATCTATCTTTTTTTTTTTTTTCATGTCTCAAGCGTATGAGTCTGAATTTCTTCAGGGCTAGGATTATGTTTTGTAAATGTTATCACTAGTCCTAATTCAAACTTGAAACATAGTTGGGCACAATAAGTATTTAATATAAGCATGATACTTTTTAAGACATGTTTACCATTAGAGAGAGAGAAAGAAAAAAAAAAAGCTCTTTTAGAAGTAATCCCAAGTATAAATAGTTGTTGAGGCAATCATAAAATAAAATATTAATATGACTACACAGTAAACAATTCTTGACATTAAGCCCCTATAAAGAAACACACACACACACACACACACACACACACACACACACACACACACACACAATTGTGGAAAACTTTATTGAAATAAAAAACAACAAATAGCTAAGGAGCTTGTATTTATAGTTGCAGAATGCTGATGGACCAACCTTAGCTACTCTAAAGGTTATCATAGTTTTCCATAATTTCTTGTGGAATATTAACCATTAGTGTTAGTTTTAATGATTCATGTGAGCTTTTGTGTTTGTTTTGATTTGTTCTTTTACTGGAAAGTTTGCAGAGATTATAGAGTTGTGGCAACTAAATGCAGTTTTAAACTTAGCAAGAACTGGCACTATTATCTTCATCCTTTTATTTAATTGTCCCCATGGATCCCTGTGCAATCTCCTGATAACACATTTGCCAGGTTATAATATAGTGTTTTCCTTTTCCACTGAAACTGAACTCATTGAAAGAAAATGTGTTATTAGTCTCTTTATCTTCACTTTCTGGCCCAGAGACTAGGATTTATAAGATATCCCAAGATGTTTTTCAATGAAAAAATGAAATTCCTTGTTTGCCAGAAATAACGTGATGATTTATGCTATGCTCAGGAGCTTTTATTTAATTATGAAAAAGTAAGACAATACACATTTAACCATTCATTCTGTTTTGTCTATTTTGATGATTAAGCCCTAAGAACAAAGTATAGAGTCAGCATCTTACAAGTACTAGTCTGCCTTAAATTCCTCAATCAGGATTGTCTCATTAAACAATATATATTCATTTTAAAAAGTAAACAATAAATCATTTTTAACATCAAATCTCCACTAAATATCCAAGTTACTAAATTGTTTCAAATAAAATTCTACGCTAAATAATTTGAGGTGAAGTTGGTAGCCCCAGGTGCTTCTTCAGAAAATTGGTCTATATTTGAGGTTTTGGCTCTTAGATTAATATTTGAATTGTGTTGTAGTGAAATTGTATCATGGAAAGAATTTTCTTAGGTTGATGAACTATTTATCCATTTAAAGTACTTTGAAAGATAAAAGGCAATGTTTATATTCACTCTTATGATAACCTACAGATTTTATGTTGAGATATCTGCTATGAAAAGGTAATTCAATAGAGTGCGTCGCCTGCTGTTTTTTAAGTATATGGGAAGCATAACCTTGTGATTGATTAATATCTGTGTGATAGGTTGAATTGTGTCCCTCTCTGCAATCGTCCAAAAGATATGTTGGAATTCTTATACCCAGCACCTCAGAATGTGACCTTATTTGGAAAAGAGTTTTTTGAGAGGTAGTCAAGTCAGTGTGAAGTTATTAGGGTGGGCCCTAGTCCAATATAAAAATGTGGCTGATGTCCTCATAAAAACAGGGAATTTGGACACAGGTATGTGAATAAGGAGAATGCCATGTGAATAGGAAGACGGAGGTTGGGATGATGCATATGCAAGTTAAGGAACACCAAAGATTTTCACCAAATCGTCAGAAGCTAGGAGCGATGCAAGAAATAGATTCTCTCACAGCCCTCAGAAGGAACCAATTCTGCCAACACCTTAATCTTGGACTACTAGCCTCCATAATTGTGAGACAACAAGTTTCTGTTGTTTAAGCCAAAGAGTTTGTGATACTTTGTTACAGAAACCCTTGGAAACTAATTTAAAATAATGTATCCGAAGGAATGAATGGCCGTATTTGTTCATAGAAGGTATTCACATTAGTTCTGGTCCTCAACAAAACATACACCAAAAAGGTATTAAATGTGTTCATTTATTTTAGTAGGAGAAATGCCTGTGTGAAAGAAAAGAGGGAAGGAGTCAGACAAGGCTAGGGCAGCTGGGTAAGTCTAGAAGAGCCATCGGATCACATGTAAGTCTGACACTGGGGAAAGAAAAATGGAGAAGATTAATGGACATTTCCTAGATTGTCCTGTAGTCTAATGAAGATTCAGTTTGGCAAAATCATTGCAGTGTCTTTAAGTCAAAGTCAGCTATCAGGAATGTCTTGGGTCTCCCAGGAACGGGTCAGCCTTAGTATCTTTGCCAAGGGGTAGATGAGGAGATAGATTTCCAAAGGCAGTCTGGGGCCCTTGGTTACTTCCACTCCCTGAAGGATGAGATCTGTGAGGAATGGTCTCACGGTCCCCAGAGATGCTGCTGGAGAGACTGAAGGTAAACTTGGAAGTGGGGTGTGTGGAAATTTCTCTTCTCTGCTCTACATAGACAAAAAGAGGTGCAAATAAGAGTACTTCTATTATCTTTAATGTGTGGCTTCCAACTTTGCCCTGGGGTGGGAGCTATGGTCACTCCCTTAGTTAGCTGGAAGAGAAGAAGATGGGGAAATATATATGGGAGATTTTGTGGTCAAGGCCTTAAAATCGCACATGTTTGGTCCACTCACTTTCATTAGCTAATATTTAGTCACTTGACCCAGTAGACTGGCAGATATATTTGAACTACATTCTCCTCGGAAAAGAGAAGAATGGACCCTGGTGTACATCTGGCCATCTCTATGATGCTTGAAAATAATTGACTATCAGAATTTGTGGCATCAAGTAGAAAAAATTCTGAAGGAGTAACTGAAATTCTGTTTTTGTCATCTCTTTGGCATTATTCAAATACAGATAACAGTCATTAAGTAATGCTTTTAAGGTTAAAAGTATCTGAAATATTTGTATACACATTATTATAACATAAAATAAATAAATTAAGCATTTTAAATAAATAAACACTATGAGGATTATTACAATTTCATGCTTCATAATTGAGTAATTTCCCCCCAGTTTGTACAAATGCAATTAAGTATTCTAGAAATAGAATTACAGATGGTCCAAATGAAAATGTATGGAAGTGGATAAATATGACATGTTGAATTAGTTCTATAAATAAATTCTTCTTCAATTTTGTTTTATAGGTTTTTAAGAATATATTTTCAGGCTCATTTTTTTGGGGGGGGGTTATTTGTATTCTTGGTGTGTATGCATTTATTGCCTTGTAATAAGAAAGTTATAGGGGACTAAAGGAGTTCAAATTATACTTTTAGTAGCCAATAGCAAAGAAAAAAAAAGGAATATGTGAGGAATAATTATCAATGATACTAATTTTTGTAGAAAAACAATATTAATCAAATCTAGACAAGTTTGAAAATTCACAATGTACCTTGTTATTTACTTTTCTCCAGTTCCTATTCCATCTTTGTTCTACTGTGTAGAACACATATTCTGTCACCCATAGACAGACTTACCTTTTCCCACATAACTCTGAAACCCAGGTGGAAATAAAGCCTAACAATTATTAGCGTGGCATGTATTGCCGGGTGGACCTCAATTGGAAGCCCAGCTGTACTACTTGAGAAATTTGCAAGTTCACCAAGCTCTCTAAACCTCAATTTATTTATGTATAAATGGGAATGATAATACCTCCTCATGAAGTTGCCATGAGAAATAAATGAAATAATCTATGCATAGTGATTGTTGAAACCTGATATGTGGTTACTGCTCAATCACGTTATACATTGTTATTCTTATTAGTAATATATTAATATTACACACACACACACACACACACACATATGCATATTTTAAACTTTCTAATCCACTAGTTAGAGGTCTCCAGAAAACAGTTCTCAGTTGAGGCTAAAATGCTTAAAAATTTAATGGACTACATGTTATTGCATCTACATTATCAAAAGCAGATCCCTAAGTAACTCCGTAGGAGATTGGTCCTTCTGTTAAATTTTTTTTTTTTTTTGAGGCTTCGATTTCACAATTTTTTGTCTTATGCCTCTTTGAAAGCCAGCTGGTGTCTACTTTCCAGCTTCATTTTTATGAAACTCTTTCTGGAGGCCAGACTGAGTCCATGCTCTCTCTTCTTTATTTTGCAACTGGCTCCTGTAGTCAACCCTGCTCTCTACTGTCAGAAAAGGCATCTCAATAAGTACTGCCAATGGACTGGAATGGCTAAGGCCCAACTTTTGGAATGGCTCTTTGATTTAAGATCCTTCTCGAGGTCACTTACTCTGCCCTCAGAGTGTGGTTGTTATTACTCACATATCTTCTACACGTCTTGGTCTCCCTTAGCATTTTGATGAGAGATACAACAGTTTAAAATTAAATTTTTATATCTGGTGTAAGTGATATTGTATTATCACAATCCTTATTTTTTCTGGAATAATTTCTATATTTTGTTTTAAAAAATCTATTTATCAGATTTAATAACTTTTCATCTATCAGATTAAATTCATAGGATAAATGGTGATAAATTCATGACTTCACTTACCTGTTTTCTAATGGTTTTAATAAAGAGTAAGATTGTATTCTGAATTTGATATAATTTTTGATAAAAATTTTGAGTTGGGAAAGCAAAAATAGCATGCAATATTCCTTTTAGATCTCCCCCCCAAAATGTGCTATGCATATTTTAAAATAAGAACACATCTGCCCTTTTACATGGTGCATTTATTTTCATATCATTCTACCTTGAAATTTCTCACATTTTAATTTGAGGGAAGAAAAAGCTGGCTCATGCAAATACTTTCTTTTTGTATAATCTGTGTATTAATTCTTTCATCTGATATAGTTTATTTATTTATTTCATTTCACTACCATGTGCCAGGATATTATACTAGATTTTGGTTTTTCAAAAAAGAAGACAGAAACTCTCCATATTTCCAGAGCACATACTCTAGCTGTCCATGAAGTCAAAATAACTATCTTTAAATGCCACACATTTCATTTGTGAGACCAGTCATTCTTTTATTTATTAATTACTGAGCATCTATCTATGCAGCATGCATTTCCTAGGTTGTGGAATACAGTGGCCTATATGGTATCAATTTTTGTTTTTAAAACCCATCCTAAACAAAATGTAGTTTTTCTCCTGTGTGCAATGCAATTCAGAATATGTGGAACTTTATTTATACAGCGGTGGGAGCAGGACTGAGTCTTCCACTGATTCTTATGCTACACTGCACTTTGGCTCTCCTTTCTCTCTGCCATTGCCATTTTCCTACTTTTGGGGATTAAAACTGAAAATGGTAAAATCAGGTTCTGTTTCCAACTCGGAGCAGTGGAACTGTAGAGCAGTGGGCTCTCAGAAGCAAATAACTTGTTCTTCTTTCCCAAGAAATGTAACGCCACACCAAAAACATGCATGGAAAGGAAGTCCTGCCAGTGTCTAGAAAACCACCTTGTCTTCTAGATTGTCACTTATGAACATATAGGATGACAACAATCCTTTTGAGGATCTCTTTCTAAGCATTAAGAAAAGAGATTAAAGAAAATGTTCCTGACTATTATGTAATCCTAGGAGACTCATTATACTTTATGAGAACATTCATCTCAGATATAATAAAAATTTTTGAGGGTGTCAACAAATTAGGACCTACTGGCTTTTAAAATGGATCTGGTCCTGATTGTTTTAAAAAAGGGATCAGTGTAAAATCAGGCAAATAGAATATATTATATTGTTAGAATTTAATAATGGTGTCAAGAACTAAAAGACACAACTACTACTTATCAACTTTCTCTCACAACTGGAAGCTTTCGTCCATGTAATTTCAAGGTTGAAAGTTTATGTTTTAGCTACTTAACAAATAGCTTAGGTTATTAATTTACCACATTTCATTTGACTGTTAATTCACACTGGAGACAACTAGTAAGGGCACAGTTCTATATTCACTGATTTTTGATTTGAGTAAATTTTAACCTGGGAAAAATAAGATAAATATTTTTAATAAATTTAAACATTAGTGATAGCACACATTTAATTGTCATACAGGAATATTATATTATTTTTCCAACTATAATCTGCCATACAAGTGAATTTCATTTATATGTACACATAATCATTAAGATTGTACGTATATATATTTTTGATTCAGTTAAACTGCAAATTAATGTAGCAGATCCAATGACATAAATGATATAGGATCTCCTCCACACTTTTTTTTTTAGAACTAGCAGACAACCGTTCTCATGTATTATAAGTGTTCTCATATTATTCATATTTGTTAGAGCAATATAAAATTGAAGAAGGAAGACCTTTTGCTCCATCCTTTTTAATTTATAAAGTTAAAATGCATTGTTAGATTTAAAATGAAAGAGTACCACAGTGGACACTTATCACTGACACAGATTTGGGGAATCAGTGACAATGCACCTCTGTTAATGATTTCACCTTTTATACACTGTGTTTCTAACAAAGGAAATGTAGCTTTTAGATTGAAGGATGTGAAGAATGGAGGAAAGGAACAATTCGGCCTAAGTCCTAAAGAAAAACTAAGGTTGTGCTATAGTCTGAGCCAAGAAATGGCCCCATTAGCTTCTGCATGGGGCTTCTGCATGGGCTGCTCCCTACACTAAATCTGCAATAAGGTTTTATCTGAAAAGGCATTTTTTTCTTCACTTCAGGATGAATCGTTACAACAGGTTTTGAGACTCAGAAAGTACCATCTGCTAGTTTTTATAATTGTCTAAAGAGAAACAAATGAAAGACAACAAAACTTTATAAGTCAATTACTTAAATTAGCAATGCTAGACAGACATTATTGATATACAGAAAAATAGACAAGAAAGGAATAGTTTCCCTTTAAATTCAGGAGGAAAAAAAATCACCTTATATTCATGAAGTGTTGCTTTGGAAACATTAGTCTCAAGAAAAATATTTCTTCCTGGGCTATTAATTTTCAAATTATAAAATGAGTTAAGGAAGAGAGTATTATAATATATGCATACATACATGCATATTAGTATAGTATGTCATGTATATATATATATATACACACATATATATATATATATATATATATACACATGACATATACATGTTTTACACATTCACACTAGTACACAATTTAATATACATTCCTGGTTTTATCAATATTTTCTTCATGGTTCTTTTTTTTTTTTTTTTTTTTGGTGCCACACTGCAATTGTAGCAGCTGTGGCATAAGAGGTGGTCATGAAGTCATACAATACATTCCCTTGCTAAAGAAAAGTTGTTCTCCATAATGTTTTTTGCTCTCTTGCCCGTTTTATGTTTAAATCACTCAGCCACAGGAACTTTGAAGATTTCTCTTGGAACTAGTCCCCATAGGCTGACACATCAGTGTACACATGTCTCAAGATTCTCGATCTAAATTTTATTTTACTGAATTATATGTGGCTGTTTCTAGCCCTTCCTTATTTTTACTATCTTAAAATCACTTTTAGTGTCATCATTATTTTCATATCTATCAAGAGGACTGTAATAACAAAAGCATCCCAGTTGATCATTATTTTGCCTGTTATATCTACCAAGTTGTTTGCATTGTTTCATTAAAACACACTGCTTGCTTCTTGGTCGTGCTTTGTAATTTCAGTGAACTCCTTTCATCATTTCAAATATTAGTTAAATAATTTGTTCTTGTCGCACTTTAAAAATTAACGTTGTTTTGGAAACCTTTCAGCTCTTGACATTCAGAAATCTTACGCGGTTCAGTTGGAGGTTCGTAGGAGGCAGAAGCACAGACTTACTCGGGTCTTCATCCCTTACTGTAGCAAGACTGTAAACAAGGGACTTAGCGACACAGTTATTAAATGGAATCAAAACCTCGTCGTCTCTGGTTGAAGTTCTATTGAAAATATAGTGTTTGCTGTCAGAATTTTAAAGATCAAAGCTTCCTGCAAAATGGACCGTTCGGTTATATTTCATTTAAATTGTCTCCCATTTCAGCTATTATTTCATTGCCTGCCGTATTGGATAGTGCCTTAAAATTTTCTTTATGTTCACTATTTCAGCATTTTTTTTCCTATATCAATGTGCATTGAAAGGTTTTGAGAGAGTCTTGAGCTGTGCATTTATAAAAGGGGACCAAGGATAAAAGTGTGGGTCAGCCAAAAGCCTCCTGGGAAACAGAAATAAGCAGATGACACCGTGCAGTCATATGGGTTAGCTTCCTAGCTTTGTTTTCCTTTTCAGTTCTTAAGAGCTGAATTATGTGGAGATTAGATATTTAGTTGAACTAAATATTATACTCGAATCTCATGTAAAATGGAACAAGCTATATAATTTTTATAAAATATCTCTGTTTTTGTCTGAATGTATTCTGCTGAATTATCTGAAGTTGTTAAAGATTTTTTATACTTTGATTTCCCTGTCCATTGTGGGGCATCTCTTCAGCTTCTAGATATTCAACACTCGTGGTATCTATTAGGGCAGAGTTACAAATTCTTTATGGATACTGACATGGTGCTGTATTACCGTTAGAGTCATCATCATCATCATCATCATCATCATTATCATCATCATCATTATCATCATCATTATCACAAATTTCCATTACAATTTCATTGTCTCACTGGGTGAATCTTCAGCTTTTGGGCCCCCAAAACTTACAAGATCTCAGGCAATATCTTTCACAAGGTCTTCATGGATATTGACATGGCACCACATTACCAGCAACCATGGTAGCATTAAATAATAAATATATACTGTCCTCATTCACTTTGGATGGCTACATTAGATTCTCCACAGTTCTGATACAGGATCATACCTTTTTAACATCTTTCAAAAATATTGTTTTACCAAGTATTTCATGATCTTTATAGTCTTAACCAAAACTGTGTGAGGTTGCTAGAGGGACAACATAATGTAGTACCCAGAATTCCACTACAAGATTTCCATTTAACATTCTCATTCTAGGCCATGCAAGAGATTCCTCTTCCCAAAATGGCACCAAGTCTTTAAGCCTTGACTATTTTTCTTGTAAGCTTTTCCTAAGATTTCATATTCCTCTTTTTCTCTGTCATGCAGGAGAATGTTTTTGCAATCTTTTACCATTAGAGTGAGCCCTTGGGACGGTAGCCTTCCCCATAAGTATCTAATTTGGTGTTTTCCCCCAAGAAATTATTCCTAGGAAAAAAAAATTCCATGAATTCTATCTTCTCGATATAACTACACAAAAAATAAGTAAATCTGAGGTGAGTAAAATTCAATTTAACAAGTCTTTGATATGATGCCATGCTGTGAGAGAGAAAAGGGCTGCTGGAGGGTGGTTTCTGCTGTATAAAAATTATCCCAAACCTTAGTGGCTTAAAACAACATATTTTTATATCACAGTTTCTGTTTCAAGAATCCAGGAATGAGGTCGTTACCTTCTCCCACTCAGGATCTCTGACAAGGCTACAGTCAAGGTATTTGCCAAGTTTGCAGTTATCTCAAGGTTCAACCAAGGCAGGATATGCTTCCAGGCTCACTAGAGCTTTTCAGTGGGATTTGGTTCCTTGTGGGTATTGAACTGATGGCCTC
Organism: Eonycteris spelaea; assembly: GCA_003508835.1. NCBI lineage: Eukaryota > Metazoa > Chordata > Mammalia > Chiroptera > Pteropodidae > Eonycteris > Eonycteris spelaea. The sequence continues at coordinate 3,795,583 of PUFA01000074.1, read as the reverse complement.
AGTGTTCCTATTGACCATTGGCCAGAGGTCGCTCTCTCAGTTCATTGCTAAGCTTGTCTCTCCATAGGCAGCTCATAATACGGCAGCTAGCTTTATCAAAGTGAACAAGACAGAGACAGAGAGGGCAGTTAGGAAGCCACAGCCTTTCATAACCTAATCTTGAAAATGGCAACCTATCATTTTTGTCACATTCCAATTGTTAGAAGCAAGTCCCTAGATCTAGCCCATACTCAAAAAAATTTTACAGGAGCATGAATACTAGAAGACAATGGTAATGACGTCCCATTTTAAGAAGGTGCCTAGCACATTCAGTTGTACCCAGGACTGAGAAAATGGTAGCTAAAAATCTGATATAAAATATAAATCACTCTTTATAATATTTTCCCTTTGATACACAGTACCTGCTGAATTTTGAATATTGCTATTGTAGTGGATGTCCGAATCACCCCCCTCTCCCCATATGGAGGACTAAAGTTCTCATTCTTCCAGCTACTGAGAGTGTTGATGGCTGATACCTCTGAACTGTGTCCTTCTTGGAAATTGGCTTCAGTTGAAGACAGCTGCATTGCCAAAGGTCACTCCCCTTCCTGGAGATAACTTATATCTAATAACTAATCAATGTTGAGTTTTAAAGGCCCAGCTCCCTTGCCTCAGTGTCAGACAGCTCTGAAGGCCCACCATAGCTGCTTTCAGAGTATGCTGAGATTTCTTTGGTAACTGAATATCTGTCCAACTCCTCTCTGTACACAATCTGGCTTTTTTCAGTGCCCTACAACTTGTGATCCCTAAAACACTCCTCAGTAAACTTTCTGCATTCAAATCTTTAACTCATAGTTTATTTCTTAGGAAACCCAACCTACAAAAACTATATTTTAAAACGTTTTTTGTTCTATGTCATGGGAGAATAGCTAACATATAAATACTAAAAAAATAACATAGAATCCTTCAAGATTTTATATATTTACAAGCATCTTAAAAGCAACATTGAGATAGATCTCTAAAAATCTGAAACCAAGATGTCAGAAATTATCACTGTGGATCCCTGTAGAATGCAAGTCAAGTTTAAGATCATGCCCTTGAATGAAGAAGTGCAAATTAGTAGTTACAAAATAGTCATGGGGATGAAGAGTACAGTAAAGTGAATATAGTCAACAGTATTGTAATGACTATGTGTAGAGCTACATGGGTGCTAGAGCAATTAAGGATCACTTCAAAACTATATCAATGTCTACCCATTGTACTGTATACCTGAAACTCATATAAAATTTCAAAATCTCCCAAAACAACAAAAATTAAAGATTCCACATGAAAAATAAGATGATACCCTTGATTTTCACCAGTGATAATACAACACACAACCATTTTCATTTACTACAAAAGTCGTTCTTATAGATCAAATTCATTATAGACTTTGATAGCTAGATATTTACCCAGTATTATTTCCTCTTGTGTACTGATTTTCTTCATACTTCTAATCTAGACACTGGGGTAAATTTTGTTTTCTGTGGGAAATCATTGGGAAAAAAGGAAAAGAAAACACAAAACACTAAAATCCCTGAATACTAAATGCGACTATTGGAAGTAATGTTAAGATTAGCACCTTATGTATCAATCACAATCCTCAAAATATGGTTACAATATACTATAACTTTTCTACTTTATTAAGATGAAATTCACACAAATCTTTACAGTGCAATGTGGTAATTAAGACAATGAGAAATGGAAGAGTCTAGGAAGTGTTCTTAGGCAAAATTAGAAGGACATACAGAAGAATTAGACTGACAACATGATAACTGGTAGCATGTACAATTTTATTATGATTTTCCCCTAGACGTCTTGATCTTTGATCCATTCCTCACTCTTCAGCTGCTTTCTCTGATCTCAGTGGAGGAGGGCTGGCCTCTGAAGGTTGTGTCAACTGACTTACAGGGAGAGATCGAAGGAGGCTGAGAAGGGGAAAGCAGCTTTCCCTCTCTCTCTGCAGTGGGTGGTGTCTTTGCAGCATCTGCCTCTCTGTGGCTCCAGTCCCTATCGGCCTTTCCTACAGACTGAGCTCAGCTAGTGTGGCCAGCCCTCTGAATCCTGCCAGCCTGTGGTAACTGTTCCACTGCTGTTAATCTTTGGTTTGCTCCACCACCCCCTTTGGCTTTTCAGCTCTTTTCTGTTACATGGACAGTAGAGTCTCTAGTTCATCTCCATCTGATTTAAACACATAGAATGGTTTATGGCTGTACCATAAACCATAGCCACAATTACCTGAAGTATACTCCTGTTCATTGCAACAAAAAAATCCCAGATACAAACGGCCTTGATATTACTAAAGAAAAAAATGTGATGTTATTATCCTCATTTTACAGGGGAAAAAAGTAAACTCAGCAAGGATAAGTAATTTGCTTGTGATCACATAGCTAATGCATAGCTTACATGAGGAGCATGGCCTCGAGAGTCAGACAACCTGAATTGAATCTGAACTCCTCCTCTTATTAGGCAGACACATTACTTAAACAACCTATGCTCAATAAGGTAAAAATATTAGTCATATCTACCTCAAAAAAGTGTTGTGAAGATTAATAAATTAGTAAATGTTAAAGTCACTAGAACAGTGATTGGTACATAGTACACCCTCAATAAAAGCTAGTTATTATTATTATAGCCATGTGCTTTCAGCATTATTTTTAATCACTGTAAGAATACAAACCAAGTTACAATCACTGCTTCTGGGGTTTATGGCCAAGTGTGTGCATTTTAAAAAGGAACATTTATAAATATTTGATATGATATCATATTGAACAATAAATTCTAATTTGGCTAAAAATCTAGTCCCCTACTCCTGATTATTGGAATGGTTTAGAAAAACAAGATTGATTTCTTTTGTGAAATCGTCAAGAATTCCACAATGGCCTATGACACCAAATGATCACAAACCATCATCCTGCAATTGAAATGGCCAGAGCTGATCACTTTTTATTAAACATTAATCTTTGGCTTCTTCTGAATGCACCAGTGAGTTCAAGGTCCGGATATGCATGACTCATGTTAGCTCTGTTCCATTAAGCTGTTTTATAGGAGAAAACTATTCTTCATTGCATTGAGCCTGACACTTGAGATTCTTTTTATAATTTAAAAATTGGTAGTATGGAGTATATTTAAATGAAAAATGTTAGCATTTCTAACCATTATCTGGCTGATAGAAACAATGTTTTCACCATTGAAATAACTGTACAGAAAACACTGTGGCCTATCATAAACATATATTAATATTTTATATATAATATTGTTAACACATTTTACTTTTATAATACTTTCTATACTCAACATTTACATTTGGTAATTCTCAACAGTATGAAAATTATTTGCATAAGTTGAATTATGCTATTTATTTGCAATCATGTGAAGAAAAAGTCAAACAAATGCATGTATTATAAACAAAAATTCCTACTAATTAAAATTGCAGTGCATATTTTATGATATTTTTGTATCATGATTGTATATCTAAGTACTACAAAATTAAGTGGGGATGAAATAATCTTAGTAGCTGGAAAGATAATTATATCAAATATTTTAATATTTTAATTTACTTTAATACTTATATGTTTTCACTATCTGCAAAAACTCAATTATTTTCTATAGAAATTTTCCCCACTGTCCCCCACTCTATAATTATATTTTTTATATGACTGCAAAATCTAATTTATGGCAGTTTTAGTTATTTTAACTATTGAATGAATGTTTATTTTTAAATTAATTTGGTAATTAATTTAGGAAATTTTAAACCTATGATTAAATGTAAGGTTTTTTTTTGTAGTATAATATTTTATTTTCTTAGCTGAATGTTTACATATAAATAGATGGATATAGTACTTCTGTTATTTTTTCAAATGACTGAAAATTACACTAAAAACAACTGGACCAGAATTATTGTTTTTTATGTTTATTTTTGCTCAAGCAGTTTGGGAGAACAGAACTGTTTACTAATGTCATTTTAATCCATGAAGTTTCTTTTTCAGTGATAATTTGTTATAAAAATGTATAACATCTACCCTTTATGAGGAAGATAGCCAAAGAGATATCCAAATTCATTGTCAATTTAAAATTAAACCAAAGTTTTAAAATTGGTTTCTATGAAAAGAAATATAATGCACATCAAATCTTCACATATTCCAGTATTTTCCACAAATACAAGCAAACATGATTTATAGTGAAATGGAAAGTTGTAGGCTAAGTTCACCTTAAGTATTTCTAAGGATTAAATGTATAAGGACAGAGAAGTTTGAAGGAAACATTTTAAGAAATATCATGTTCTTTAAAAGTTGAAATTTAGAAATGAAAGAGCTACTCTTCAATATTTCAAAATGAAACATAAAACACAAATCTTTTACCCAAATATTGTCATTCGTCACATGGGTTAACATAAAGACCGATTAACCGAAAGGAGTGTAGCATTAGGACAAACCTAAATACCGTATGTGAGCTAAACCAACAGATAGTCCCTTACTGCTCTTCTTATGCCAATCATTCCAGTTGAAGAGGTCACCCATCAATTTCAAACTACGAAGAGCCTCAAACTCAATTGAGTCTAATCTTTTTATTGGACAAGTGGGAGGGGAAAAAAAAAACAAACCTGAATTGAAGAACCAAAGGGCTTACTCATAGAAATTTGATATACAGACCAAAAAGTCTGCTTTTTTGTCAAATGAATATAGGCCAGTACAGGGATGCAAATCAGCTATCACAAAGAAATTTTTACAATTACACAGAGCCTCTTGAAACTTCTAACACAGATTTTTATATGCAGGTAGAAATGGATTCACTTTCAGTCTCCCCCTCAAGGTGTTAGAACTTGGACAAGTGCTGTAAATCCCTGACTTTATATACTAAATATGTGATTTATCTATAATTAGAATTACTATATAAGTGAGGATTAGAAATTTAAACAAAGTGCCAGCAGTGTCTGGTTCGTAGTTGTGGCTCAATAATTCATAATCTGGAAAAAAAAATCTACCATTTGAAGTAAGGATAGAGAAAATAATAGATATAGAAGTTATTTGGTTTATTTTATATTTTTCTGCATTTCTCAAATTATTTTCTAATTATACGTTGTATTAATTTCATCTTACATCTTCCTCAGAGGTCACATTGATATTTACATTTCTAATTCTTCCCAAATTTGATAGCTCCTCCCCATGGTTTCTTTATTTTGCCATTATTGATAAAATATGTGGTGTATATGCATGACATGGTGTTACATATTTTCTGGACTTGAAATTATTTGTTGATAGCTGTTAAGACTCACATCTAATTTATGATCTTTCCCACCATTAGAACCATATACTATAAGAAGACCAAAATTCTTGGTTTTAAAAATGTTTACTATTATCTATTACTATTAATTACTGTAATAACTATTGGACACGAAAGAATAAACTTGGGCGCTGACTCATATCCTTGAGTTCTGTATAAATTCTATTTTATTAGTTCTGAGAATAAAATACAGGAAGAGATGCCATAAAGGAAATGGGAATAATCACATCTTGGACTTTTTTTTGCTGAGCTTATTTCTGGTTCAAAGAGACCAATCAGTGTTTTCAAGCAAAATTCACAACAGTAGCCCAAAGATTAATAATGTGCATCATATATACCATAGACATACGTAACAGTATAGAACATTGTCCTTTGAATCAGAATTTGAGAACAACAGTGCAAGGGACTTTGTTTATTGCTTCTGTGAAGACATGACATATGTGATATAGCTTTTTCTCAGCTCTTCTGTGGCCCACATTTAGAGGTGCAGTGGCTGCTTGGTAGATATTCTTGAGGACTATGGCAGCAACTATGGGCTTTACAATCCAAGCTCACTCATGATTTCAGCAAAGACATTGTAATAATAAAAATAGTAATAGTTACTCTTTGTTAAATTAGTATGAGCTAAGGACTATACTAAACCATACGCATTATCTTATACAGCCTCAATATTAGTATATAAAATAAGCCATATTATTATTCCCATTTTATAAAAGAAAAAAGAGACTGTTTTTAACTTAACTAAAGGCTTGTAGAGAGAAGTGGCAAAAACAAAAATTGGGTCTATTACCAAATTCCAAGATTTTGATTCCATATACTGTCTGCCTCCTGCCCAACCTGTTTTAACTTTGTTATATTTTTAATAAATATTTGTTAAGTTGGGTGATAGAAACATAGGAACAATGCATTACAGTTCATGTTTGTTCTGAACAATCCCTGGTCAAATTGATTCTTGTCTGCTAGGAAGCCGAGCTACGAAAAGTTCAATTATTCAGAATATGATAAAGACTTAATTTCTGTGTCTGAGGCTTCTGCCTAAAAGCATTTTCCGACTTAGAAAAGTTTTTTTAATTTTCTGAGATTTGGAGATATGATGAAATAAAATCTTTTGAGCAAAGACTACGGTATATAATTTTCTCCACATGCATGAACTAAAGGCATAAAAGATGCAAATAAAATAGAAATCAAAGAAGCATCAGAGTAGAAAAGCTAGTGGCAAGCAAAAATTCAGCTCCAGTAAACAAAAGGCTGATCCATAAGTTCTTTTCTTTGAAGTTTTGATGTGAAAAAAAAAAAAAACTACATAAACAAAACAAACAAAAAAATATGCTGTAGAGGAAAACAAAACAAAACAAAACAAAACTTCAGTAGGAGTCAAACTAGATTTAAGTTAGGTAATTCCCTCTTTTTCAAACACCCCAAAGAGGCTAAATTCAGGATGAAGTACAATTAAGCAACAGGACTTCTAGGTTCTTAAATGAGAATAGAGGATAACTCCATTTTTCAAATAGGCCAGTATCAAAGGAAGTTTCCTTGACTCACTTGTGACATCAATCTGATTCAGATGCTGTAATCATCAGTGCACTTCATGGCAAACTCATTTGACAGTCCCTTCAGAAATACAGAATGATGTTTGAAATTATTTAGAAACAGCCTCATTTAAAAACCATGGCTCTGTCCTGGCTGTGTGAAGAATATTAATTACACTCTTTTGGAGAAATTTACTAACATAATACATATAAATAGAATTTAGTTTACTGAATAATGTGAATGCTTGAGACAGGCAAAAATGTATAAACCAGCTGGGGCTTTAATAAAACAAAAAGAAAACTAGTTGTAGATACACCAGTTATTTATCAAATATTTACTGAGCTCTATAATTGACAATATGAGGGTTGCTAAAAACAGGAAGTAACCTCAGAGTTTTGAAGGGTAAATAAGAGTTTCCCAGGAATATGAAGGTATATCAGTATTGTAGGCAGAGGAAAGAGTGGGGGGAAAGGGTGAAGATCTATTGAAGTGTCCAATTATTAACTAGAATCTTGAATTACCTATAGTATAATCATTTGGAGTGTTTGTTAAAAATGAGGTTACTGTGCATTGTCCCATGACAAGTCAATCACAGTCAGTGATAGCAGGGGACAAGGATTTACACTTTTAATAATCACACCAGGCTATTTTTCTAAATGTTAAGATTTGAGAATTGTTGCTATAGACAAAGGAAGTATCAAGCTTCAAGCCACAGAATTTCACAAACTGTTTTCCATTTACAAAGGATATACTGATGGACTACAGATAAGAAAAGATTGAAAACGAAGAAAAAAGACCCCTTACAAGGCTGACATTCTGATGCTGACCCCCCTTTCCCTTCAGTCTACTTCAATGGGGCTTTTGTTCCTAAACACTCTCTTGTGGAGGTTACCAAGATCTTTAGCTTTCCATATCACTAATTTTCAGCTACATCTCAGCAGCATTTGAAACAATTGATTACCCACTTTAAAACATTGAATTTTCCTCACTCTAAGAAACCACCTGGTATTCATTTTCTTTTGCTTCATACACCTCGCTCATACTTTACTGAATCCTCCAGAACCTTGATCTCTTTTTTCCTCTTTCCATAATTTTTGAAATAGTAGTCAAATAATCATCCATGCAATTAGACCCCTATACATCTATCTCTAGACCCCTCTATTTTTCTTTTTATTTTATACCTATATGTTTAACTGTCTGCTCAAAAATCTCTACTTTGTTATCTAGAATGAATTTCAAATGCCCATGTTTTAAAAGGGAACCCCTAACCCAAATCTGCTTTTCCTCTAGTCTTACCTGTCTTGAAAACAGGCCCTCACTTTATCAGGTCATATACCTAATAATAATTCTATTTTCTTTCTTTCTTTCTTCTTTCTTTCTTTTTTCTTTCTTTCTTTCTTTCTTTCTTTCTTTCTTTCTTTCTTTCTTCTTTTTCTTTTTCTTTCTCTCTCTCTCTTTCTTTCTTCTTTCTCCCTCCCTCTCCTCCTCCTTCCTTCCTTCCTTCCTTCCTTCCTTCCTTCCTTCCTTCCTTCCTTCCTTCCTTCCTTCCTTCCTTCCTTCCTTCCATCCTTCCATCCTTCACATTTCATGTTTCATCCATTAGCAAGCCCACTGGAACTTTCCTTAAACCATATCCCGAATCTCACACTTTCTCACCCATTCCATAGCTACCACTCTAGTTCCAGCCACCAGCACTTATTGCCTAGATAGTAGCAAGAATCTCCTAACTGATGTCCCTGCCCCTATTCTTACCCCATTGTAAATTGTCCATAGTGATACTAAGTGGTCTTTGAGAACATAAATAAGAAAATGCCACTTTCATGCTCAGAATCTTCTGATGGTTATCATACTTAAAATAAAACCCAAAGGCCTTACCAGGACTCACAAGGGCTTCCACCTCTCATAGCAACACCCCCAACCTACACTTTAGTTCTATTGCTCCAACCACCATGGTCTTCTTTCTATTTAACACACTGAGTTTGCTTTTGCTCAGAAATTAGCATTCATGGTTTCCCCCAGCTGGGATGCTCTTCTCCCAGGTGCCAGCATGTGTCTCTTCTTTATTTTAGTCTGCTCTCTGTGCATGTGTATCATCCTCTAAATGCCCTTTCATGTCTACCTTAATTAAATCATTCTCTCTCCACAATGTTACTCTATATTCTCCTACCATGCTTTTGTTCACAGCATTACCACTAATGTTGTATTATAAGGTATTTGCTAGATTATATATATTTTCTTTCTCCCATTTAGGAATATAAACTCCCTAGGAGTATTTTATACTGTTTACTTCTTTTTATCCCCTGAGCTCAGAACAGCCTATTACATAGAAACAGGCAAAGAATATTTGTTAACTGAGTGAATCCTTTTTATATAAAATCTTGAAGACAACAATTATATTGTGAATAAAGGTAGTGAGAAGAGAGAAAAAGGATGCTTCTGCTTTATGAAATTAATAGCCATTTTAACTAACATTGTGTCATATTGTACTATAATATAAGATGAAGAACAGAAAATATATGAAAATATCAGTATTTCTATTATAAAAATGACAATGCAAGGGTTAAAATAATTATTCAAAAGAATGGGATGTCATTAATAGTTTTATGTTTGAAGAACTCTTGAAAGTGGAGTTGCTATGAAGGAACAGGAGGTGAGAGAGAGAAGAAAATGGGCAGAGATGAGTCAGACATACATTCTGGGCACAGGGAATAACATCATAAATCATGAAGATTTTGGAAAATTACAAATAATTCATCAGACTGAACCTTGGTGTAGGAGATTAGGGAAATTGGAAGGTAAGAAAAAAGGGACAAAAAATTATATCCCAACTTATCTGTAGCCTAGAAAACCATACCTAAATTATTGGGGATTAATTTTAAGTAAGAGATGAGGACATTGATGAGTGTTAAACAGGGAGAAGTACCTGCAGTGGCTGTTTATTGTCAGTGCAGGAGAGAATAGCTTTGGGAAGTCCTTAACAGTATGAGCAGAATCTCAACTCCAGCCAGGGTGGCTGAAATGGGACAAATAATACCACTTCTTGCTACCTGGCAGCCAAGGCAAGGGTATATGGCTTAGCTAATGGATGCTTCTGACAGGGTTTTTATTCCCAAGAAAGAAACAGTATCTTCAGTAGTAGTGGAAGAATCAAGAATGCAGGACTAAGGTGGCTAGAGTCTGTGCATTGTAGCCACACTGTGTAGTACTGAGAACAGCTCAGTGGTGGAGTGCTGAGCACAGCATTCTTAGTCTTTGGGGCTTTTAAGCTTTCTTTAGTTTTTGATAAGAAGGTACATGTTGAAACTCTTGGAAACTAGAAAAGTCACAGGTAGATACATACTAGAAGAGAATTCGAGAAAGAAGTATGTCTAAAAATCAGAAGATAATTTTTATGAAGCTTTAAAGTTTTATGAAACTGCCAATGAAAGTTTAAACTTCTGTGAAACTTACTGATAGAGAAATATTATATTAAACCATATTTGAGTGATCTTGACAATTGAAATTCCTAAATTTGAGAACTAAGTTTCTTTATATTCATCATGGCCAACTCCTATTCGACAACTCTTTGTCAGATTAGATGAGTGTATGCAGTTCAATAAGATGGTTCTGTCTAACAAAGTTTAAATGTCTAAATTTATCAACTTATTAAGAATATTGTCATATTTATACTTTGTTATATAGAAATGAAACTTGAAGTGAAGGACTCATCTCTTAAAGGTGACTTAATTTTTCCAATTAACCTGTAGTCAAATGGTTCACAAAGAATTCTCAGAAAAAGTTAAATAAACTTGAATATAATCCATTGTAAGACTGGACACAGTAACAATAATGTAAATGTAAAGTAGTTTTTAAGGGATTTCTGCATGTAATTAGCTTTAATTAACAACCATAGGATTGAATAGTTTAATACTGAACTTTTCCGAGGAATATCTTTTTAATGATTTCACTGCTAGATCACAGAAATTTCATCAAAATTTTGTCTATTAATTTTTATTATTCATTTTCTGTTTATGTTAGCCCTAGATAACAACTAGTCTTAATAGTTATTTATTTGAAATTTACTCTCAGAATTTTAAATATCATACATGAACTCATTTGCTTATTCTCATCTACTGTATATTACTCCACCTATCTGGTATTTTGAACATTTTCAATGTCTATTTCCTTGAAAATAATTTAATGAGCATCAGTGAACAATTATTTGGTAAGAATAGAGCTATATGATGCCATTAATATTATATAAATTCTGTAAAAACATGCCATTTTATATTATTTAAATATTGTATGTACTAAGTGCAGCTAAACCATTCTGGGTAGTTGTACTCAATAATGTGCTCAATAATAATTCCTTTTGCATTGAAGAAACATTGTTTAGGCAATCTTTATGAAAGGGTTTAACTATGACCTTAAGATATGATAGCATTTTCCATAAAATACAGGGACTAGGGAAGAGTCAACATCTTGTGTAGAAGTTCATTAACCAAATGGCTGATACAGCACACGGCAACAGGACTCACTAGGTTTTGGTGAACCAAGCTGAAAGTTTGTTGGTGGAACATGTTATACATAATTAAATATAGACCTTTGCTAATCAATAGTGAGGGCATAATTATGTTTCTCAAGGTTAGTTAGGCAGGGTTGTTTGAGGGGACAGAAGCCAGAGTTAAGGGAATCAAGAAGACAAACTAGAGAATCATGCATTTTGAAGCTGAGGAGGCTATTAGGAGCTTTGGCACACTTGAAAAACCAGACTGCAATTTTATCAGTAGTCTCATTAAGGAACTATTAGACAAGGTCAAGAGGCCTATGAGAACTGATGGTACATTTAAGCAATGCCTTCCTGCTTCACCGAGTTGTTCAATAATAGCTGCCAGATTTTCATGTCTTTGAACAAAAACATCTTACATGAATGTCTCAAAGTATTGCTCAATTCTGCCTTTTAAAGAATGTCATCATTTCTCTGTGGAAACTATCAGTGATGAATTAATATTTCCAATAGTGAACTCAGACTATTCCAACCACTGACAGTGAATCACAATGGAGAGAAATATGCACTTAAGTATGTGTAGGTGTTTGTAAACATGTCCTTGCCATACCCAATCTCTCTGAGGGAGAAAAAATGAAGAAAAATAGCATGACAGCTTAGTCCCATCAAGCATGTGGGGTAGTTAGGACTCTTAGAAATGTTGCAAAATATTGTATCTTTTCTCCTTCCCTTCCTATTCCTTTCAAACCTAAATATTTATTGAGTAGCCTCTATGAGCCAAGCATTGAATATAGGAGATAAACAATTAAGTCGAGAGATGTAAATGATAACGATGGTGATAAGGCACTACCTGGCTGTAAAGAATTTGATGAAGAAATAAGAACATCTTTTCTTTTGGTTTAATGTGGAAAATCTACTATTATGGCTCTAAAATATTTCCAGGCCGATCCTATTGACTGTTATGTTTATTTGTATTATAGTAATAATTGTCCTAAAATCTACCTAATAGTTGCCATCTTGTCACATGATACAATAGATGGTCATGAGCAGAAATGGAACAAAAGCATACAACCAATATCTCATTTCCTGAGGAAGAACATGGCCGCGTAGGGATCAAGTCCATACCTATAGCTTCTTCTGAGATCAACAGGGTCATATAGGGAAACTGACAATAAAATGTTCACTCTTTCCAGATCATGATCCATGTTTCCACTGAGGGTGGCAGATTAAATTTTGTCTGAATGGCATAAATGACATCTATAGAAGAAGTTGCAAAAATAGTCAATTCTGAGTGAGTGCCCCATAATCAGCAAGGCTGTTTAATCTGAGGACCAACTTAATGAGTAATTAGTGCTATCTTTGCTTCATTTACATTTAATCTAAATTCTTTCCTTCTCTTCTTCCATTTCTATAATTTTACCACTTTGCCTTTTTAAGAAAGAAGCTCCATTTCTATGTGCAGTTTCTTCCTTGTGTGAGCAAAACTTTAAAATAATTTCAGCCTTCTAAAAAATTTACTAAATTGTGATTTCCATTAATATAACAAATAATTTACCAAATTAGTACCAATACACATAAGGGTAAAGTGATTTGCTGAAGGTTAGGGAGTAATTCAGGAACAGAATCAAGAGGATTGCAAGAAGTAAGAAAGAACTTAAAAAATAAAAGGATAGTGACATGTCAAAGGGATGTGGGAGACTGTGGAAAAACTCCAAATGGCCAAAGCTGGAATAATTAGAGCAACAAAATAAAAAAATATATACTGTTGTATTATACCCCACAGAAATAAATATCCATAAAATAGACATCTATAATATTAGAAAATAAATATCCATAAAACAGATACTTATACTAATACAATAACTGATCAAATAAGTAAATCAATGAGGAAAAAGAGACACATCTCTTGCACAGAGCAATTCCAAATAATCTGTATAGGTTGATTCCTACATCTCTCCAGGAAATGGAAATTGACACCCATTCCTCCCCTTTCTGCTACAGTGTTGACTCTGTTTAGTGGCTTGCTTCCAGAGGACAATAGGAAAACAACTGGGAAACAAAAATATCTTTACAGTGGAATAAGCTAGCAAACACTACCTTGACCAGGTAAATGTCATGAATGATAAGTAATGCATCCTTGATATGGTGTAGTAAAAATAGCACTTTACTTCTGTGGTCTTCCTCTCAAAAATGTACAATCCTAGTCTAAACATAATAAAAAACATCACACAAACCCAAATTAAGAGAAATTCTTCAAAGTGTATGACCAGTGCCACTCAAAACTGTGAAGGTCATCAAAAGCAGGGGAAGTGTGACAAACTGTCACATACCAGAGGAGACAGGATGAACAAATGTAATGTAATATTCTGAATGGGGTCCTGGAATACACAATACACATGAGGGGAAAACTAGTAAATTCCAAATAACATGTGGAGCTTAGGTAATAATTACGTCCCCATCTTGACTCTTTAGTTAAGAAAAATGTTCCACAGTAGTATAAGACGTTAACAGTAAGGGTGATGGACTGAGGGAAATACAGGAACTCTCTGTACTTTGAAACTTTTCTGTAAAGATGAAACTTACCTAAAATAAAAAAAAATTATGAAAACAATAAAAAATCATGGAGATTACTAAAGGTTTTTGTAGTCCTAACCAAATTTTTGTTATAAGATAGACTTTAAAAAAAAATGTATTACTGAGTAAACTCTTTCCAAGTTTCCAGTTTCCACCATTCAGCACATTCTAGTACTAGAAAAGAATGTTTATAGCATAGAATAAATAAGATAGCACTTGGCACATTGCCATTTATAAAGTAAACCCTCAGTAAATATTTATCAATCGATTAAATAGGATTGCAAAATATTTTCATCTTGGCTGAAGGTACTTATTACTTTGTTCTGATTTCTTACATAATAAGTAGATGACTATAAGCAAGAGGCTTTTTAAAATATGAAAATGCTAATCTTGGAAAACCATACTAGTAAGAATCAATAAATAATGTAGTAGGTTAGTCATCCAATGAAATAATTCATCCTGTGAAATGGTCTCTCAGTTATCCTGGAGGAGATTTGAGAAAAGTTCATCCAATCAAGGTGTTTGGAAAGTAGGCTCAGGGCTGTATAACTGGAATGGAACTGATATGAAAGAAAAACAAGTGAATCGAATGTATGAACATTCTTGAAGATAGCAGTTAGCCAAAGCATGAAGAAAGGGGACTTTGAGAAGAATTTGTCAGCATTTCCCCAGCACTCTCCACGGATGCCTCAGGCTATCATAGCTTGATGTCATTAACTATTAGGTTCATTCAACTAACCTACTCTCCTTGCTCTGATTAATTTTATTTCCCATGTAGATTTTTTAGTGGAAAGATTATACTCTAGGGTCACTTTGTGAGTTATAGTCCTTGTGGTACATTTGTAGATTTGCATTCTGGTTTACTTGCTAGTTTCTTGCACATTTGGTTAACCTAGTTTTTTTTTTGAGAACTATGTGTATTATTACCTATCTTATACAATTGGCTTGAACTTAAAATAAATGACAAAATGCCTAGACTGTGCTTAATAAAATGCCTTATATCTGCTGTAATTAATTTTTGAGACATAATGTTGATATAATGTTTTGATTTTGTCTTTGAATCATTTTCCTTTTCCATCCTGATTGGTGCCGTTTTGACAAAATTGAATTCTTTAACCTGAAAATCTGAGAATTAGATTATCAAGCAAATATCCTCTGATAGACTGGAGCTTTGCTTGACCTGCCTGACAGCCACTGGTTTCTCCTTGTACCTGTGTCTCCCACAATAAAACACCAACACCTGAGGATCATATAGTACCCTTTACACACTTAGGACAGCTAGGGACAGGTAGATAGGCTACTTTATAGAGATCTCTTAATCCATCCCTGAAATGAGGCACTTTTGGAGTGGAACATGAAAGCTATTTAGCCAGCAGGTTTAGCAGCTGTAATAAATGGTGTGTGTGATTTAAATTTGAGTAGAATTGTGTTTAATTGAAAACTTGGCCACTACATGAAACTTTTGCTGCAAAGATTAGTGCAACATTGAAGGACTGCCAAGGGTGCCAAGAATTTGGAAGAACAAGCTACTTAGGTTAATATTTCATGAAGCAGTCAGTATTTTATAAAGCAGAGTTTTAGAAAATGTGTTCCAGGACCATTTTCATCAGCATCACCTGGGGCATTTGTTAAACTGCAGACCTCTTGGCCTCAAAGAAGTCCTATTGGATCAGAAATTCCCTAAGGGGAATCTAGGAATTTGCAGCTTTTGCAAGTTTCATAGGTAATTCTTGTATGCCCTATAATCTGAGAACTTGGTTTTGTTTTATAAATCAAGAGAGAAAACTTCATAACCAATGTGCTGACAGATTTTATTCATGGTGTTCATGCCTTCTCAGGAAGTCTTGAATTTAAAACTTAGTAGGCACAAAGGGGGACAGTATTATGTCCAACTATTGTGCTTTGTTAATCAACATTTAAAGTAAAATGTTGTTAGAATATGTTTTGTAAACTAAAATATGTACTCTGCATTTTAAATAATAGATGTTATCATTACAAAAGCTTTTTGGTTTAGAAAGTTTACTTAGCAAAATGTCTATTTCTAAATGCACAACAATTCTACTGAGCCTGATTTCTCTTTGTTTTAGATTTTTCAGAATCCTTCTATATTTGAAGCGGTTTTACTTTCCATAAACACTAATTCGAACACATATCAGAATCAAGCTCTATCAAACTTAGTCTTATTGATAGTTGTCTTGATTTGATTAATTTTCCCAGGTATGAACTTGAGAGCAGATTTGCTTTGTTCATTGTTCAACATCCTCAGTCCTTAGAATATTTCTATGAATCCTGATATGCCTTTGTGTTTTCATCTTTGACAAAACACATCTTGAGGAAAAATACACCAGACTGGTTTATTTGCAATTAAATGTTCATTCTAACACCAAGTTAATAGAACCTATTGCAACAATAACCATGGAACAATCATAAAAATGATTTACCTCTGGTCACATGGAAGGATTAGACTTGGAGTCAGAGAAATTTGTGTTATGAGTTCAAATATATTCCACAGGCGTTCTGAGCCTCAGATTGCATACATATACAATGGGTGATGAATAAGGTAATATTTTTTTACATGCCTGGCACATACTAAACAATAAATGGTAGCTAAAAGGAAAAAGAAAGGAGCCCTGAAAATAATAGAACATTGAGAGAGGGACAGGCTGCAACTTGGGGTAGTTGCATTGTATACTCTTCATTTGAGCACTGGACATACAGACTCCTAGGAGTACTGAAATCATTATATTATAAAAAAATAAGGAAGAAATAAAACTGTTGTGTGGCACAGCTAGAACTCTTAGTAATTTTGTGATTTTTAAATTGTAAAGTGAATAAGAATGTTATTTGCTTCAAAAACATCTTCATTGTACCATGGTTGAATAAATGCAGAATTCTTAATAAAGGAACTATGCTCTGACAAATACCTCTTGATTCAGCTGAACTTATATTTCCTGTGTTACTTTTTGTTCGCTGACTTCCCAAAATTATTCTTTGACTTCTCAAAACTATTCCTGGTCTCTCCCTTAGTACATAATAGATAAAACTTGTTTCTACATTTTATAAACTTGTGTACATTGTTTTTTATTAACATTTTTATTTTCACAGGAAGAGAGAAAAATGCCATTTTCCATGAAGAAAAGAAAGAGCTAAGAATTTTTAAGCCTTAGAAATCTTTATAGCTCTTAGATTCATGACTGTGCCTTTTCAAAAATTGCCATTGTAGAGAAAGGGCCTTTCAACCTTTTCCTGATTACACAGCGCTAACACTTCTCTAATGAAAAATGTTAATATAACTGTATCAATGACTTTAGTTTTGGTAAAATAATGATAAGTGGAGGGTAATATTCTAATTGTAGTGAACTGGAACTCTTTTTACACTGTTTTTGAAAAAAATATCTGTATATCTTCTTTAATTTGGATTCGAATAAGAAGAGACTAGAAAACCCACTGAAGAAGAGGTGTGCAGTGTTTGAAAAGAGTTCTAATGTATCAGAACTGAGAGAAGGACTTTGATTTAATAATTAGCATAAATATAAATTAGAATGCAAGACATGTTCAGTTTAGGGAGGTTTGTTGACCTACACTGCAATGTGAGCTCATCATGTTAAATAAAATGACAATAGAAGGAGAGATTAAACCTATGAGACTCTGAGAAGAAAGAAAAATTTTCTGAAAAATCTCCATGAAAAGGTGCTAGCTTGGAGATTTGAATTAGATGGTTTGTTTTTAATTTGTTCGTTTTCATGTTTTTTTCATTTTTTTACTATATATTTGTACATAAACTTTGTTCCAATTTACATTTCTTTAGAATAGATTTCCAGAACTACTGTATTAAAGAAAAATTTAAATCTGTTGCTCTACATCATTAAGACAAACGTTCTATGTAAAAATGTTGCCAAACTTTTTACCAAAATAGAGCCTGGTTAGAGAATGATTACCTAACTAAATAATCATAAATATTTAGCATTACTACTTAAAAGTTATTGCGAATTAGGTGAGTAAATATTACTTCTTTTTTTCTATGTTTATTTGGTTACTAATAAGATTTCATGTATTTATTTAGAATTTACAGTTCTATGAATTATTTATTTACGAGCATGACCATTTTTCAATTTGTTTTTATGAGTCCCTATGCGTTCTCTTTGTATATTAAAGGTGTTAATTTTATCACTCAAAACTATTTCAAATGTTTTCTTATTTGTCATTTAAAGTAGATTTGATAATTTTAAATACAGAAGTATAATTTTTATATATTAAAATTTTATTTTTGGTAAATAAATGAATTTTCAGAATATAAGTTCTATCAGGGCACAGTTTTGACTGTCTTGTACTGTGCTGCATTTCCAGCACCTAGTACATGCCTAGCATCTAGGAGATGCTCAGGAAGTATTTTTAAGTAAATGGATATTTGAAAGTATAACATGTTTGGTTATTAATATTTCTGGCAAAATAGAATTATAGGAAAAATTAACCATTAGTTGCCTTATCTTTTATCTCTTTTATTTTACTCTTATAATATAAGCATTTTGAAATAAATTGCTGTGTTCTACCAATGTCTGTTGAGATTATTAAATTCCCTTTTCAATTTATTTATAGACCTGAGTTCAATACCAAAACAAGTCCAGCCAAATGAAAACAGAATATTTTCTTCCCCAAATCTTTACCTTTACAAAAATTTGTTTCAAATGATTATTTATTGAGTGCCTTTTTTGTGCCAATCGTGAAAGTTGTGATATAATAGAAAATATATATTTTTGTCTCTGCCCCCATTTCTGGCACAGAACTTATAACTACTAAGGGATATCATTGTTCTAATGAGGCAACTCTGAGTGGGCCTGACTGAATTCCATCCCTCATTCTTGTGAGATCATTCCTACATGATGAAGCTTCCAAAAATTCCCCAAAATACAATGTTCAGAGAGCTTCCGGGTGAGTGGGCATTTGATGATGCAAAGAGTGGTGTTCCTGGAGAGGGCATTGGAGCTCAGCACCTTCCCACAAACCTTCTACACAACTCATGCATCTGGATATTCATCTTACCCTGTATCGTATCTTTCTATAATAAATTAGTAAACATAAGTGAATGTTTTCCAGAGTTCTGTGGGACACTCTAGCAAATGGAGCAAATTCAATGGGGAGGAGTATAGGAAACTCAACATGTAGCTAAGGTGGACAGAAGTTGTAGGTGACTTAGAGATTTACTTGGGATTGGCATGTGAAGAGGGGTGGCAGTGGTGTGAGAATGAGACTTTAACCTGTGGATCTGATGTTATCTCCAGGTAAACAGTGGCAGAATTGAGTTAAATTGTAGGACATCCAGCTGGTGTCAGAGAATTGCATGGTGAGGGAAAACCTCCATGCATTTGGTGACCAGAAGCATCGTAAGTAAGTGTTCTGGTGAGCAGTAAAGGAGACACGAGGAAAAAACACACAGAAGGGAAGAACTCTATTTTTCCTTATGTGGAAAGGAAAAAATCTGAATTTTTTCTTCACAAAAGTTTTACTGATTTACCAGTCAGATTTTTTGTGAGCAAAACTTTGGCTATCTCAGACAAAAAGAAAATTTCTAAAAAGTACAAGAGAACACAGAGTAAACAAACTTGACATTGTAGGACTGGGCTGAAAGATAATTAGTAACCAAAGCTGCCCAAGTGGCTATAAGAACACAATAAAATTTTGGTCAAGATGGTGTTATAACTACTAAGGGATATCATTGCAAACACTGTGAAATTGATTTTAACTTAACCTTTGTCTCTGTGTCACTAAACCAAAATTCAAATATGAGAATATGAACATCGATTGGCCCAAACTAGGTAACACATTTCATACTGATTTTCAGAGAACAAGGAGACTTGTGTCAACCCTGCCCAGTTTCTATAGGTCATTCCCTCCCGTAAGACTGCGTACAGTGGGCACTGATAAACTAGGTGTTACCGAAGGCTGGAGAGAGAAAAAAATGTAAATATCTTATAGAAACAGAAATGATGAACAAAACAAATATAAAGTTTTCCTTCTTATAGTTTATACACATTGGAAAGAAGAAAACTATCATAGCTATACGTACAATATTACAACTATCACAAGTAAAATTAAAGAGCATGGTATGGTGCTTTGAGATTATATATATCAGAATTATTTCCAACTGCAAATGACAGAAATCCTGCTCATACCATAAAGGAGTTTCTCAGTTAACTTATCTGAAAAGTCCAAAATTATGTCTGACTTGATGGTATTGGATTCAGTCTAGAGCAGTGAATTATGAGTTGGCTTCTCTGTCTCCATCTTTAGATTTTAATTTCTTTGGTATTGGGTTCATGTTCAGGTAGCCACTTCCCTACAGGTTATAGGTTAGGAAAACTGTTTCTTCAGAAGGATCTTTATACATTCTTTGAAGTGATAATTATAAAGATCAGGGTGCAAATTGGATGGAAAATTTTCCTTGCTGAGGGACATTAAGAAAAGGTCAACCTCCAAGTTCTACACATCCAGGAAACTTAGTTTAGCTAGCCCTAATATTTTATATTTGTTATATTCTAGAGAAAACGTTTGTGCAAAGATCTCTACCCTGTCCATTATACATTGTTTATCTTTCCTTCCCAAGATAATTCCCTATAATCCACATTTATGTGTTTATTTGTTTCTTCAAAGTATATGAATAACCAAGAAAAAAGAGAGTGTCCTTGTGATCATTTCAGCATTTTAGAGTTGACCAAATGGAATATTGATAGATGCTAGAACAAGGTTGATAAGATATCACTCTTCATTTTCCAGGTGTTGGCCATGCCTAAGGAAGAATTTCTAGCAAGTCTATCTTTTCCTTCTCAACAACTATGGACATGATAGCTACGTGTGATTTGGAACTGTAAGGAAAATTACTTTTAAAAATTTAGATAAAACTATGATAAAGATAACAGCCTAAAGCAGGAGTATAGTTAAGACAAATTAATATGTGTTGTGGGTGAGTCACTTAGAATGAAGCCAATCAGCCTGAGAAACTAGATAGGAGGTTCAGAGAATAACAAGAGTGATTCTAAGTATACTGAGGTCATATAATTTAATAAGGGTTTAGGAGAGATAATTGGGAAAAATAAAGAAAATACAACGGATTACTCACAATCAGCAAATCTCATACTAAGGACTAGTGAACATATCAGAAGAGAGATATCTGGAGCAGAGCCATATTGTGTCTTCATTTGGGATGTATGAATATTGGGTGAATTTGGGCAATGAGGTTTATAAGTCAATTCCAAATAATTAAATTTTCTTTGTATCACATTAATCTTTGTGATTAATATGTTGTCATATTTTGAAATTCTTTCCACTCTGAAAATTTTAAAAATTCATTATTTCACTATGATGGCAAACTTTTCTCATTCTAGCTCTTTTATTGTGATATTGTCAGGGGCTTGTATAAGCACAGGCTCTGTCGCCAGAATTCCTGAGCTCAAATCCAGGCTTCATTGACTCACTTCTTCATTTTTTTTTTTTTCATTTTGTGGCCTCCATTCTGGGTTCATTTCTCATCCTTTCATCTCTTGTAACTTGTTCTCGACCTATGCTATCTTAACTTAGGTTAGAAATCCTGTTTTGACTCGGCATTTCTGGAATTTAGTGCCTTAGATGCAGCCACAGGAAAGATTAATTCTTACAAGTTATTGGTACCGTTTCTCAGTCTTTTGGCTAAGATCAAATGTGGAATTTATTGGAATAATTTTTTAAAGTCAGAATTAAAAAAAAAATTAAAGATTCCAGGTTAAGATACTATAACTTTTCTGTATGTCTAGAATCTTAGAAACTTGGTGCAGGACTTGAGAAAGGGAAGCCTAGAAATTTAAGGTGTGCAGTGTTTCACAAATCAAGAGAGTGATTTTCATTACTATCAAAAGAAGGACACCACGGTATTTGAGTAGCGTCAAAGAAGCACCGAAAGTTTAGAAATTAGGAACACAGTTCTACACTTAAAAGCCTGGGAAATGAGAACTGTCATATTTATGATGTAATGTATATTATATATTTTTGCAATTTGGTGAAACAAAAGTGTTCTCTGATTGATGAGTTGAAGAAAGCACAGTTTGGATGTCCTAAGCCAGGCAAGATAATGGCAACATAAAACTTGAGCTTGCTTCAATTTATCTCTTTTTAGACAGGTCTGTCCCTGGTTTTCTGTAAACTGATCAGCTCAGAAAAAGTAAAGAAACAACTAACATCCCTGAGATATTGTAAATTTCTGGCAGACAAAATACTATTTTATTCTATCCCTCATACGGTCTAGCAAAAGCAATAATAGGTGCTTGACAAATATATGTAGATGTCATTTCTTTGATTTAGTGAGCACAGTGCAAGGCAAAATGGGAGATTAGAATTAACACAGGACTCAATCTCTCATCCTAAAGGCTTTCAATCTTGCTAGGAAGACAAGAATTTAGAAGCATTTTTTGAGAACCAGAGGAGTCTTAGTTCTATTTACAACTTTCTAGATGACCCTAAACTGTTAGCATAATGATCTTACATATGCATGCTATGATTTACTATAACATGTAGCTTGTTTCTTCTTAAAAGCCATAATAAAATACTTATGATTTTTAATATTTATATATTAGCCCACAAGTTGGAAAAGGAGACTAGAGGCCACCTGTAAGACTAGTAAGTTTCCATTATTAGAATTGTTAGTTCTAATCAATATAATGCTTCTATATTATCTCAGTATTGATTTGTCTTTTTGTTTGTATTATCGATATTTAAAAACTTTCAGGATAATTCACTCTTAATTTTTCTACCATTTAGCAACTAAAATAAAAAAAAAGAGCTCATTTTTGTGAGTGAAATGAAATCAGCACTTCAACTTAATTTTTGACAAAGTTTCCATGTGTTCATGTATGTTCTCCACATAAGTTCAATAATATTAAAGAAAGCAGAGAGTTTGTTACTTTTATAATCATGTGAATATAATTTGTATGTTTCATTCCATGACAAGTTGAAGGCCATATGTAGCTGTTTAATGTATAAATAGATATTAATCATCTGAAAAGAACTTTGGTTTGTGAAAAATTGCATTCACCAAATCCAAAAGAATTTCACAAATTTCTATCTTCTCTCTCATTCCTCTGTGCCAAGTCTCTAGAATCTCCAGCGATCTTGGTGGGCTGGGCGGGGGGTTGGACGGTGGAGGGGAGAGACATTTTCAGTGACTTACTAAGAAGATTTCTGTCATTGAATTTCTAAGAAAATTGGCCCAATTATAAGTCTGAGCACTAACCTGGGCTAGCCAAAGCCACTCTGGAGAAAGAGGAAGAGAAAACCAGGAGGAACAGGTAAAAAAAGGCCTATTGCTTTGCGGTCACAAAGGAAGGAGAGAGAGAAAAGCACTATTAGTTGGCTTCTCTCTTCTCACTGGCTGAAGTGGTTTTGGCTTTAGACATCTACTCAGCTAACAAAAATATAATATCTATTGTGTTCTAAGACCACAGAACACAGAACACAGAAAATATAATAATAAGCTGTCCTATTATGCTGGGAATAAAGATCAGCACAATTACAAACATCTTTCTCTGTTTTCAAAACCACCCAGCAGTGGGGAGGGGTGGATAGAGAGGGCTTATCTAACTCCTCAAGAATCATATTTTAAATCAAAGGAACATTGAAGACAATGTTGATTTGTTTAATTTTTTAAATTAGTGTAGCTATTATATGGGAAACAAAGCTTGGGTAATGTTTTTTTTTTTTTGATAACTCATTAGTCATAAAATAGATAAAAATATAAAGAATTAGTCATTTGAAACTGATCTGAATTGTTATATGACTGTTCTCTTCTTACAGCTGAAAAATCAATAAACATATGGTAGTTAATGGCTATTGTGAAACTAGCTGTAAATGACTCTACTAAGTGGAGAAAAATTCAACAATTTTTAATATGCTTCATGGTCCATTCTTAACCTGTAAATCTTTGCTTTCTTGCTCCTGCAAGCGATCTTTCAACTTGTGTTTTATGAAGACCTGGTGTTTGACTTACACTAAAGAAATAAATTTAACATGGTATAAACAAAAAGGGATTTTAACAGTCATTGTAGGTAAAAAAAAAAAAAATTCCTTCACCCACAAACTAAGTTATCTACTCTTTAATAAATAAAATTTTCAAACTATGTAATTTCTTTTCCAATGTACAGATTGTATTTAGTCTTGGCTTTAAAAGCAAGATATCTTCTGCTTGTACTGTCTTTGAACATTGATTGAATATTAAATATTTGAGGAGTTGTTACAAATTTGCTGATGATAGTAAATCTTTCAAAGGAAGTCTATTTTCCTCTACATGGGAAAATCTTACTTTATGCATTTTATGCCTCTATTTTATTTCACCCCACTTGCTCCACAATAGAGAATCTGCTATCAAGAAAGAACATTAGGTATGTATGTTTATTGGAAATATGCAGATCTTCACTTTGTATTTTACATACAAAGTTATTGATTCATCCATCTAAATTCACTCATATGTCTATAATGTCTATAATGTATATATATATATATAGTGTATATCAGCCAAATTTAGAGATTGAGGCCAAGACTCTGCTATTATCTGAGACACATACAAAAATCTGTCTAGCCCAAACTTGAGATGAGTAATCAGGAGTAGAATCTTCATCAGTACAATACTTTCTGACTTCAAAGGTAATGTATGTCTTCATTCTAGAAAGGAATTTTTACCTGTGCGGATAAAAATTTATAAAAGGTAAGGTTTGTTATTGAAGAAATTATTCTAAATTTTGGGAGAGAAAAAAAAAGAAAGCTATTATAAAGTACAGATGATTTCATACAAAACCAGAATGACTTCTTAAATTCTTTTGGACATGCCATTCCTAGATGTGATCAATTGTTTTAAAAATAACTAATTTTAATTAATAATGAACAAACCAGGAGGTAACAATTAGGGTAACAGAAATAAGTAGCTAAATTTTGAGAAATGTCAGGCATTACCATGGAGTCTAGTAGATGAAGGCTTATAATAAATATCAAATTATTTGTTGATAGAGAAGATGAATTATGTGATAGCTGTTCAATTTTTCTGAATTTACAACAGTGTGAGGTAATCTAAAAAACTTTAATTATATTTATCTACCTGTTTTTGTGCCTAAATATATTTATAATTATTGTGTTTATGGCTCATAATTTTCAACAATCATAAAGTGATTATAAATGGGTAAATATTATCTTTGGATAAAAAGGAGAAGTTTAATTAAAGATTCAGTATACAGATTCTGCCCAAATTAAGCTAAGGTATGACTAAGTGGAATAATGATATATGATACCCATTGTGTGCATAATAAAAAGTTTCTCTAGGTATAGAGTAATGTTATATCTTGGGCAATAGCATTTATGCTAGCATCATAAATGTTTGACTGATTGCATTCTGGGCTGGGAATTCTTACTCAATGTTTTAATCATCCTGATAAAGTTACTGAAATTAAAACATGTTTTGGGGACATACTAATTTTGACTGTAATGCTATGATTTTGTTGCCATGTAGCTTTACTTAGGCTTTTGTTTCTGCTATTACAGAGTATAATTGTAATTGCTACTTTATGTTGATTGACTTTTACATACTAAAAAATCTGCTTAATCTTTGCTAAGATATCATGGCATAAGGATGATTGTCATCATTTCACAGATGATGAAACTTAAGTTCTGAAATTTGACCAATATAATCGAGATCGTAAAACTAGTTTTTGATAGAGTCAAGATGTCTGCATGACCTCGAAGCCACAGGGACTCTCATTATAAATATGACAAGAAATGAATTGAGAAAGAACTGAAGTATTTCTCTACATCCCATAAATAAAACATAATTAAGATCTTAACAGTGGAAACTTTTTAATTTATTTTTTGCCCCTATTGATTTTATTGTATCAATAAAAATTTATGCTTTATTTTTACTTTATTTTTTAATAAAAATTTATTAAAGAAAGACCAGTTTTAACCCACGAAGCATCTTATGTATTTTATGCTGATATCAAAAGGATCTCCTTATGGAAAAGAACAATGAGGAAGGCAAAGAGAAAAAACATCTCATATTTAGAGCCCATTGGGAGCTTTAGAAATATGAAACAATGACTTTAAGTGTAAAATAATCTTCCCTTTTTACAGTTGGTTTTATTGGCTCAATACTCATGTGTCTAGCTGCATGAGCACCAATTTCTCACACACACACAAAAAATCTGTGTGGACATTTTAAAAAATGTGTGCTTGTCCTAGCACAAAGCATACATAGGCTTTTTGTAAAGGAAAACTAATTTTACTGCATTACATCAGCATAAGATCTGTGCAACCACAAGAGAAAATGATTCCAGTTTGGATTGAATAACAGTGTCTTAATTTTGCTTTGCAATTTATAACTTACAAGTGTTCTTATATATATTGCTTCACTTGGATTTTTATAGGCGATAATTCCATTTTACAGAGAAAGACAGTGAGCCTCAGCGTTGTTTAAAGTTTTGCCAGGAAATTGTCTGTAATGGCAGAACTCATAAGTTTTAGAAGTGAAAAATTTTGACCAAGTCTTTTTTTTTTTTTTTTTTTTTTGGTATTTCAAGCCCAGAGTTCTTTCTACTCTATAATGCTAAATCAGTTTAGCAATGGCATGATCCTTAATGAGATTCCTCTGATAGTGGTTTGTTCAGTCAGTGAAAATTAAATATTCATTCATTCTTGAATTTAATTGTTCAGCAAACTATATCGAGATTTTTATGCCGGGCATTATATTAAGTGGAATAAGCGTAACCAAGGAGGAAGTGAACAACTGGGGGAAATGAGTGAATTAGTGGTAGATTAAAAAGTTTTGTAGAGGATAGTACCTTTTCTAGCTAATGCAGATGAGTAGTGTACAAGTAAAGAATGTAAAATAATTGATATGAGTCTGTTTAACACTTAGAACCTGAATCTTGTGATGGAAAATATTTCATGTTATTTTTAAAATTGAATTTATTGGGGTGACATTGATCACTAAAATTATATAGATTTCAAATGTACAATTTAATAATACATCATTTGTATATTGCATTGTGTGTTCATCACCCAAAGTTAAGTCTTCTGTCGCCATATATTTAATCCCCTTTACTCTTATCTACTTCCCTCTTCCCCACTTTCTGTCCGGTAACCACTAAACTATTGTCTGTGTCTATGAGTTTTTGTTTGTTGCTTTCAGTTTTGTGACAACTTGTATTCGACTTTTTTTTTTTTTTGTGGTCTAGATTTTAAGATTATCATGCTCAGTGAAATAAGTCAAACGTATAGCCTACTCATGTGTAGGCTATAAAACTGAAAGCAACAAACAAACAAGACAAACAAACATACCATTTTTCTCAAAGGAGAATAAAACCTTTAACCTGAGAAAACACAGAAAGACTTCATATGTTAAAGTAAAATTAAAAGAGGTAAGGAGAGTCTTGACTATTTGGTTTACCTAGAATTTTCACTGAGCACCTGCTAAGAACTCTCAGAAAAACATCTATTTGCCACTGCCCCTGGATGTGTGATGTGTTTCTATATTATGCTTTAATATCTTTATTGGCGAGGGTTGAGATCAGTCAGTTTTCAACAGAAGTTAGTAGTTATGGGAGGAGGAGCATAACTTTTTTAGTTTTGACTCTTTTCTGTCTGGCTGAATTTGGCTGGCAACTGCCACATCCAATCAGTATAAGAAAAGTATGATTAATGCAGTGTTGTATTCAATATGTATAAGAGAGAAAAAGTGTTGACTTCTGCTGACTGGTTACAAATGACTAGAAGAAAACAAAATCAATGAAGAAATTAGAAATATATTTCATCCCTGAATTAACTCCCAATACATCACTCATTTTCTTTTACTTTAGTCTTTGTGTTCTTGACATATTCACTTTTTACCCAGATAATTAAGATCTTTGTTACCTGCCTAAATCTCTCCAACCTAACCTCCCAACCATAGTTCCTACTTGCAGGCTTTCAGTGAGTGTAAATCCTACCCTATTCAGTCTTTAATACTCTATCTCTTTGTTAGTACTCTTTTTTTTTTTTGTCTATGTTCTCTCTCATTTATTGAGCACATGTTATGTTTCGAACGCAAGGTAAACCTTTATATTTATTTGGGATGCAACCTTCTCAATACTTCTTTGAAATAAGCCATATCAGACAAGTTTACTGATTATTAGACATTAATAAGGTGAAATAACTAATAAATTACACAGTTGGGATTAAAGCTCAAATCTCTCTGTTTCTAAAGCTTTGGCAGAGACAGCTGATTGCTCCCTATTATCTGAAAGCTCTTTCTCTGTATTAATGGATGTTTCATATAAGTGATTATATAATAGCTTTCTTTGCTGCAAGCAGAGTCTATGTGATTGGGTTCCACTTAGTGAACATGGTACACCACTTCTGGACCAAGACCATAAGAGAAAGTGCTCTCCTTTTTTGCTTCCTTCTTTACCATTGGCTGGAAATGGTTATGAGAAGAGAGCCATTACAGCCCACTTGGACTTCAAGATCAAAGCTGTATGTTTAAGATGCAGAGCAATAAGTCAAAAGATAACTGGGCCCTCAACAGCATCGAGTTGCCAGGTAAGCATTGGATCATCCATCCAGACGTAGGCACAGTTTACTTTTGGGTCTCTTAGATCAACCTAAATCTATCCAGACAAACACAGAGGCCCATGCTCTAAGACTCATTCAGAAAGTAAGAATAAGCAGTATGAAACACAGACATTTAATAATCACTTTTAGGGGATTACAGAAATAGTTTGAGTATGTTTTAATAATTTTATACCAGGAAAGAAGGAACCCAGGCTTGGCAACATTTATGGTTACCAAGAATAATGGTCTTTAGGGAGATATGGGCAGTTTCACTGTGGATGGGAGGGGAAGGGTTTAAGAAGGATTTTTGAAACAACCAAAGCAATTTTGATTCAAAGAATGAGAGTAAAGTGTAGAATATGAAGAAACTGAGAACAATCTGTGTAGTAAAATTAGGAGTAACTGGGAATAGTCAGAATGCAGTTTCAGGAATGGGATTAGGTGTAAAAAATCTGAGAAAATTTTCTTTACAATTTATTTTTCTTGGAGTCTATAACATTGTTTCTGGCTCTGTCACAAATGTAATTTATTTGTGTTCCATTTAGATGTACTACATCTAAATGAATGTGCCAAATAATTGTTTTTTATTTTCTTGCCTATTAATAATTTGGTTAACTATTTTTTTACATGACTATTAACTACTGCCATTTTTAATAGCTTAAAACTATATATATTTTAAAAACTTACTCTTTAACATTCAATGTTTTATTGTCTTCAAAATGCAGCTATCTACATTTAAATTGATTATATATTTTGGAGAAATTTATTATCATTTTGAAATATTAAATAAGGAAATGTTAAAAATAAAACAATACTTCATCTACAACCAATAAAAATCATAAACTGAATTTTAATTTATGACTTTTCTAGATCTATATCAGATATGACCTAACATCATTAAGTTCACTCAAGAATCAAAAACATGGAGTCTAAGCCATATTATTCTTTAAACCTTTCTTGTGGAAGAAGAGGATTCATGCAAAGAAAAATAAAACAGATTGTCTACTTATAAGGGACCCTAGATCATACTAAAAGGGTATGGGTAGATTGGGCATTCCCTCAAGGAAAAGAATTTGCTCATTAGAAATTCAGAGAAAAAATTGCTTCTTAAAGATTTCTGCTGTGATTTGCTGCACTGTTTTCTCTACAGTTTAAATAAAACACACACAAAACATAGTAACTTTCAATTGTTTGGGCTCTGTAATAATTTTAAAAGGATGATTAGATGTTATTGGAAATATAATAATTTGGAGAAGCAAATATGGTAGAATGCATACTTTAATTATTGTGTTACATTTGTTTTTTTGCTTTCTTTTGCCTTCAAAGGTTTGGAAAAGATCGATTCTAATGAAAATCTTCAAACGCTTTTCAACTCATTCACTTGACTAACCAGTCATTATAAAGATAGATGCTAAATGTAGTCTGGCTATGGGGGAAAGATCCTTCTGGTATAGGGTTATATGTTGTGGGTGGCAAATTGCACTTTCCAAAAATGGCTGCATCAATATATAGCCCATCCCACATCTTTTTCTTTCAATGTGGCCTAGATGCTCTTCTGATGAGAGGTAGAGTCTGTATCCCCTCTCCTTGAACCTAGATAAACCTTTGTAACTTCTTCAACCAATAGAATGCAGCAGAAATAATAATGTAGGACTTGGAAGGCTAGATCTTACTTGGCTCCTAACTGACTCTCTTTTTGGGGGACACTTGCTACCATGTCATTAAGAAGCCCAGGCTACATGCAGTACTCACAAGTGGGTATTCTGGCTGATAGCCCCATTTAGGTCTTTAGCCGAGAGACAGCATCAACTATCAGACATGTGAGTGGATGAAAAACTTTAAATGATTCTAGTCCCTAGACTTTGAGTCTTTCAGCTAATGCCTGAAAATCATTCTTTCCTTACCTTCCTATCCAATCAAAGAAATGACGAAATAATAACTACTTACTGTTATTGTAAGCCATCTAAATTTATGAGTAATTTGATAACTAACTAATACATGTGGTAACTGGGTTCCCATGGCTACCAATCCTGGCTAGCAATAGATTTTGAAGCCCCTTTGATTTATCTGCTCACTTTAATATAACTGATAACTCTGTTCTGATGATACCAAAATGGTGGATTTTTTAAAAAGTTGTAGCTCCTTGAACAATCCAACAAGAAAATGAAACCAAACTAATTCTCACATTGCTAGGAGTACAGGCAAAAGTTACTGAGCCTAAAATAACTTTGAGGTCATTATTACATAGAAGTACATTGAATATTTTTTGCAAAACGTCAACTATCATCATATTTTCAACATAAGATTTTCCTTTAAGTTCAATAATTTCACTGAACACTTCAAATGATCTTTTAATTTGACATATTTATATGTATTAGCCTTCAAAATCTCTTTCAGAAATATGTAACCATATTGAAAAAAATTTTTTTTAAATTATTTTTCTAATTGTTTCATAATGTGAGAGTGTACGTCTCATTTGAAATGAATTTAATCCTGTTACAGGTGCCAGATGGACAGAAATGGTAGGTGCAGTTCTGTTTTTAGGCTGAGAGCAGATGCAGCTCTGGGGTGTGAATCATTCTCCTCCATTGCATACTGTCTCGAACATCCTGTGCAACTACTCTTCTCTGGGGAATTACCCCACTGTTGGCTTTCCATCGGGGCTTCAGTAATAAAAATTTATTTCAATATTTAAGGACTTCTGATTCCCCAGGAATTGATGTTAGGCCTCTAATTCATTTGTATGCTCAAGTGATAAGGAATAAGTGGCTAATTTCCCTATATGTATTTTCTTTACCCAATTTGATAGGCAATTTGAGCTGAGGAGTCTCTTGTTTCATTGATTTATTGAAGACCTCATTTCCTTTACTTTAGGGCATGAAACATGTGTTATATGTTTTCTGATGAGGTATGTATGTCTTATTTCATTGAATATTAAAGATATTTTTTAAAAATAAAAATACATTTTCAGTGGCATAAAGTAGGAACATATTCCTGATGGGGTGTGGCTAATTAATTTTTCCATTTTATGATTTAAGTTCCAGCATTTAATATATTTAATACATATAAATTTTAGCCCTTAACACATTAATACAATTACAGTATTTAATAGACCTCGTTTGATGTTTTAAAGCTTAGGCCCTATAAGGCCTCTGTAGAAGGAGCCTTTAGTGTTCCATCAATATCTGTGCCCTTTCCACTTGGTCAGGCAACATTGCTTTGCTGTGGGTGTTCTCTAGCCTTTGTTCTTGTTTGGTATGCTGAAAGTGCAGAGCAATGAATGATCCTGGGAGCAGCCCTCAGACAAGAGTTGATATACAATCATCCCTCTTTCCTTACTCCTTGGAGAGATGAACTTTGAGGTTATGCATTTTACATTGGTTCTGAAGTGTCATTGTAGGATTGAGCTTCAGTTATCTGTAGTAGTGGCTAGCTAATTAATGTAGTCCTTCTTTGGTTGTTTTCTCTTTCTGGTTTCACATCCCCATTCTCCAATTTCCTCTCCAGACTCACTGCCTTCACTGCTGCCCAGCTTGATGTGCTGTGGGAGAGACATGTTCCCATCTTCCTCTCTCCCCACACACCTCAGTAGCCTTATGCTGCTACTGAGTGTTTGTCTTGAGGGACATGATAATGTCCTCATATAAATTTAGCTCCGTTACATCTTTTCTCACCTCAGGACCTGTACTTTCTTGAAGATTTTTCTGATAGGACCCATAGGAACTAGCAGTTGGGTAATTTCTGTAGAAGGTAAAAAAGAAAAGAAAAGAAAAAAATAGTATGGGAGAACTAGGTGGGACAAGAATATTTACCTTTAAAGTATAAGTCAAGTGTTGGGGAGACTGGATGAAGAATTCACTGAAGAGTAAAATCACTAGTAAAGATTTAGCTCTACATACCTTTGGAAGACCAAGGTTCTCCCTATGTGTGGCCAGTCCTGTAGTTCGGAACACAGACCTATATGGATGAAGTTGACACAGACCAATGGCCCAGGTAAACAGTGACAAAGCATCATTTGGATACAAAAATAAGGTAGCAATAATTTAACTTATGGTGAGCCATAGTTATTTAGGGTTAGAGGGAAGTAAAACACCAAAGGAAGATAGTCAAATAACAATAGATGATGTGTTAGAAAAAACCCTACAATCTTCCTCCAGTGTGTCTCCTTCACTCTCACAAGACTACTAAACTCACAACACTTTTGACACTTCTCACCAAATGTGTGGAGAGATTTTTTTCCTCACCAAACAATTCTCTGAAACACTAGCTGATATCTTCAATTTAACTCAATATCCATCTAGAGATAGCATCAGATTCCATAGATGAAGGGGTCAATCCCACAAGACTGCCTTCACCCCACTTCAGATGCCATCACAAGTCCAGGTTCTCACCTGTGCTTTTGACCCATCAGCTATAAGTCAGAGGTTCCCATGTTCCCCTTCCTGGGTTTGATTCATTTGCTGGAGTGGCTCATAGAACTCAGGAAAACAGTAACTTACATTTAATAGTTTATTGAAGAATATGATTAAGGATATGGATGCACAGCTAGATAGAGAGATACATGGAGTGAGGTCTGAAAGGAGCCCATGTGCAGGAGTTTCTTTCCATGGAGTTGGGTGTGTCACCTTCCCAGTGTGGATATGTTCACCAACATGGAAGCTCTCTGAACCCCATACTCCTGGGATTTTAAGGAGGCTTCTTCACATGGGCATGATCAATTAACTCCATGTCCAGCCCTTCTTCCTTTCCTGGAAAAGTTGGGGGTGAGGCAGAAGCTGAAAATCCCAAGCTTCTAATCATGGCTTAGTCTTTCTGGTGACCAACCCCCATCCAAGAGCCTACTCAGAGTCACCTCATTAGAACAAAATTTGTTCCTAATGCTCTTATTACTAAGTTCTGTGTCAGGAATCTGGAGCCAATAACTCTGCATATTTTCTATTGTCTCATAGAGGGTGAACTACCTTCTAAAGTGTATGGGCCCAGTTAACTACTGGCCTTTGCTTTGCTTGAAGGGGGCATGTGAATTATTAAGACAACAGTGGAGAAGTAAGGACTGCCATTAATACTGTTTTCTCACAAAGCACCCAGCCTTTTTTCATAATAAATGTTTAATAAATACCGAAAAAAAAAACACTTTTGAGACATGTTAAATTATTAGCCTTTCCCAAGTATTTACATCTTAGTATGGTTCTGTCATCTTCTAATAATATATTTTGTTTTGTATGTACTGCCACTGATTCTACTTCTTGAAATTACCATAAATTATTAATAGAAGTAGGTGAGGTATAAATTATTAATTAATCATATTATCAATATTACTTCTTACATTTGTTTTCTTTACAGACAATTAAATATCATTAAAGTAAATTGATCAACTCTGCTTTCATCAAGACCTCCACACTCCCCATGCTTTGATTCAAATTAATGTTGGAAATTACTAAGAAAGAAGTAGTAAGAAGTTAAAAATCTTCAGAAAATTTGATTACTTTCTTTCTTTTTCTAATGTTCCTTGAACTTTTCTTAAAATATTTAAATATGGGTAACTTTTAACAGGGTTTTAAAAGGTGTTAGTGCTTGCTATAGCTTGAAGCATAAAATAACCTTGGAATCTGGAGCAGAATTTGGTTGAAATATTATTTGTTTTTCTATGGAAGCTGAAGAACTTGTGAATTTGGAATTATAGCAATGATGGATATGAAATACAAATAAAATTGACAAGCAACTTCCTTCTGATATGCATACTAGGAATTACTAACCATTTAGTCAACTGTCAGAGATGTAGGAGTTATCTGGTCTATACCTGGTATTCAGACAAGGGCCAGTGAAGATGGCTGTGATCATTAAGACAGACTTTAATGACAAGAATCTATTAATGGAAGCTGCCAAAAAAAAAAAAAAAAACCCACTGTGGTAAACATCTAATAGTACATGTACTCTATCAGTATTTCTGGTGAATTGTCTAGACACATGATGGTGGTTACATGTTTCTTTCATCATGTAACTAGTACTGGAGGAATCCACTTGCTATTTTCATGTTTGAAGCAATTTTGATACTTTATCTTTTTTTGCTCCATTTTCTTTTAGCCTATGATTCTCATTTTTTTCCATATAATTTGATTTCTTTTTTCATTAAAATTGGCTTACCAAAAGAAGACCATTAAGATACACTCTGTAGTTGTCAATCAGTAGGCCCAGAAGGTTCCTAAATGATAATCGTTGATTCGGCGTATTAGCCTGTTGGATTTATCTGAATGGCAGAGATGTTGGTTTATTGTTTCCAAGTCTGACTTCTGCATGTAAGGAGTAACGGCATGTCCTGTTCCTCTTATCTTCCTCAGAAGAGCAACCAAATTGCATAATCAATTCTTCCACCTTTTATATTTCACCTGATATTTATTTTGTTCATTGCTTGGAGATTCCCTGTTAGTTTGCCTCTTTAAAATCTATTTGCCTGTTCTTTTTATCTTATAAGAAAATAAGACTGATTATCATAGTGCAAGGTCATGGTGCATTTTATTAAACATTCACAATATTTTTCTTTACTCAGCATCCCCAAAGCAGTCAAAAGTTGACCTAATTACTGAAAGATTGTCAGCCTTTGGATATGCAAAGAGCAACCTTTGTATCAGGTGCTGAGGGAATTGGAGCTGTGCAGATTTTGACCCAGTGACTTTACTGGTCACCGACATATCTTAGTATATCTAGAAGAAATCAAGCATAAGATTAATATCAATTGTGCTATGAAAAACAAAATCAAGGAAATGTATATTTTATCTTTAATGGATGAAAATACGCTGCTGCTTGAGAGAATTCAAAGGCAACAATTAATTCTCAGGTTTTCATAAATGATCAAACTGACTTTTTCCTTTGAGTTTGCTATGTATGTTTCCAAGCCACTTAATTAACAGATCATGATACCACTTCTTGTTGTTAAAAACTACATTAGGAAACTCCAGGCCTTTCTTTATATTGCTATTTTTTAGCAGTCGATACCAGCCACCTGGAAGAATGACCACTACTAGGCCATGACTTTTTTTTTGCAGTGACATTTGCTCAATAAATTTTTGTCATGGCAATAATTGAAAAAATTCAAAATGGTGTAAAGAAGTAAATGTCACATTCCCACAATGCAATATAAATGAAATTTATAAAGGCTCAGTGACTCACAAGACAGGTTAATTAAAGGCTTCATGTGGCACATGAAAGTTAACACAACATTTGCTTGACCACATTATTTCCATGACTTCATGGAGTGAATTCCTTTATTAGAATGCCTAGCAGAGATTGTAATCTGGTGTCAGATGTAATCTATGGGACTGGCACTTACTCTTTTGGATTATTTTAATTCATTTTCTATTACTAGTCAGTAATGTTTTAAGGGTTGGTTATTAATATAGAAAGCTAAGCATTACTAAAAGGCAACACAATCTCTGACTCATAGAAATTGCTCTGACTATTCCAGAAATGGTTTGTAAGTTTCACAGCCTAACTGAAGAAAAAGCAGCTGGAGCTGGGAACAAAAGGCATATTGTGGACTTGGAAAAACATGTTGTGATTAAGTATTATGGCTGTTAATTTCTCATCCCTACATGTTCCTATGGGGCTCTAACAAAAAGAACCCTGCTACTTGGAACTAACTTTTTCTACTTTCTTAGAACTAAGAAACAAGTTGCAATAAACAGCCCCCAAAGAGAAACAAAGCTTGGAAGAAGTTGAGGTCATCTTGTATCACTGTGTTAAATGAGCAGCAGCCATGCTCCTTCAGCCACTGGGGAGGATTAGCTGCTTCCCTGTGCTGCCTACAGACTCTCTCCACAGCTCAAAGGAAGCAAGAGCCCAAGAAGGGAGGAGACCATCCTCTCCAGTCTTGACACTGGGAGCTGCTTATCTGCATATTGTAGGTGGAAGTATTACGTCTCCTTTATTCTACCAAAATAGACAAATAAATGAAAGCAACATTTAAAAAAAAAATTTAAAAAGAACTGAGAACATTCGTTTCAAGGAAAAAATATTTTGAATCTTAGTAAAGGATAATGCAAGGGCTTATTTTATTATAACCCAAACCATAAAACAATGTCTAATTTTAAATCTTGAAACTAGACAGCTTCCAAGTTATCCATATAGTTATATATAGATACATAAAGATTCATATGAAACAGAATGTGTGTGTGTGTGTGTAATATATAATAGATACAAGTCTATGACACAGAAAAAAAGTTATCTGTGTATCTATCTATAATCCACATTTCTTTGTGTCAGAGACTACAGGTTTCCTACCTTAGTGCCTTATCTTTATATATTTTTAGCTTGGCAAAGGGTCATGAAAAATACAGATGCCTTGTCTACATGAACAGGCAGAGCGATAAAGGAGAACTTGGTGCTACTTCTGAAACGGAAACTAGTGGGCTTTCCAGCCAAGGACACTAAAGCAGAGCACTTTTCAGAGGAGAGGTAAAGATACTCTGTCTTGTTTAAGCCATTACTGTTTTGTATTTTTCCATTACTCCCTATTGGGCACACTCTCACCATTAGAGTGGTGGAATCATTATGAAATGATTGGGAAACTGGGTAAAGTACTCTGGATCCATGTTCAGAAGTTCAAGTCTGATTCTTGCCTCCACCTCTTGCCAATTATGTATCTCTGGGTGACACACTTTATCTTAGTTGCTCCATTTGTAAAATGAGGTGACAGCTTCTATCTCGCTAAAGAATAAATGAGATATTGCACTATTCGAGATGAGCTAATCTCTTTCCACATAATGACCAAATATCATCTAGCATGCAAACATATATTTGAGACTTCTACCTATATGTTTAATAAGAAAAAGAAACACTCCCATTAGGATTTTATCTGAATAGTTCAGGTAAGTAGATTTGAGATTCTTTTTTAATAAGATAAAATTAATGTATCCTTTACTTTAGTAGAACCTTACATTAGGTAGATTTTAGTCTCCAAGGCCCTCAGCATTAACATGATTCTTTGCTCATTTAACTTTACCTTGCATTCAACTAACTACCACTGTGATTTAATCACTGTTTGCTATCATAAAAACTTACAGTTTTATTTGAGATTACAATAGGATGAAAGCCAAACATTTTGTTTGTTTGTTTGTTTGTTGTTTGGTCACTATATCTCACTGGGAAATTTACTACAAAAGTTGAGATTTCATTACACATAGTACAAAATTAATGACAATTCTGATAGTAACCTTAGAGTATGTATTCAATAAATGTCTACAAGTAGAGTATACATCAACTTGAAATATTCAGAAGATAAAAAAGCCCCTTAACATATCTTTTAAAATGTTATAATAACAAATAAAAAACACAAAATATGAGTTACACACAAATAAGATGTTCATGGCTGTCTTGACTTTTCCCTAATATTTAGCCTAAAAAGCCCATAAGTTGTTACTATTATTTTATAATCTATATTATAATATATTGTTTCAAATAACAATTTCAATAAGGTTATATATTTTCTAAGTCTTTGCAAATAAAGAGCTTATGTTTTCATTGTTTACTGAATTTGTCATTTATTTCTAAGAAAATACTAGAAATAAAACTTCAAAAGCAC
Source organism: Eonycteris spelaea (assembly GCA_003508835.1). NCBI lineage: Eukaryota > Metazoa > Chordata > Mammalia > Chiroptera > Pteropodidae > Eonycteris > Eonycteris spelaea. Next base: position 3,757,523 of record PUFA01000074.1, on the reverse strand, counting down.
ATTGTTCCTCCAAATTAAAAATAATCATAAAAAATCAGTTTATACTACTTGGCAAAATTGTACCTTGGACAAAATACACAACTTGATTTCTGACAAATTTTTGTGTTACTTACCTTAAGCTTTAAAAATTCATATTACTTGAGAGATAACATATGAAAATATCTTAAACTAAATTATCTCATGGGTAATATCATTAATATTGGAGAGGTATTAGAATTAACAAGTTTATGTTCCTAAACCACTGTAAGTCAAAAAATGAAAGTTAGGTACGTTACATGCCACAAACTATTATTTCTCACATATTAAAATTTTATTTCTTAGTAGCAATAGCTTATATGAAAACTAAAAAGTCTATTTAAATTGTAAAGCTGAATTATAGCCAACTGCTAGTTTGTGATTTAAACATAACAAAGCTTGAAACAAATTAGAGTCCAAAAATGTCTAATGATTTTAGATCACACTTTTTCTCTAGAAAGGAATTTGCTTTGGTTAAATATTCTCACTCCGTTATCTAGGACCCTGAAAACTGTTAAGAAAAATATGTATTCATTTCAGAACAGGTTATTACTTTCTACAATCTCTACATGGAAACATGCTTAGGAAGTCTCAATCCTGACCATAAAATAATGTTGTGACTTCTTGCCCATTTAACCTAGTCTCTTTCTATTCTTCCTTTTCTGCCAACCTCTCTAAATTCTGTCTGATTTTAATTCCATCATGTTTTAATTTATCAAATCTTGAGTAGATTTGCTTCTGCCTTAATCCTTCTATTAGTTATTTTTTTTCTTTTGGAAAACATCCCTTATTTCCGAGCAAAAAATTCAAACCTTCTTCTCATGTCTTACCCTCTTTGACTAATCTGCTGTATGTGGAACTGGTAATTATCTCTTCTTTCTCATTAATATATTTTATTAGGACATTCATTTCCTCGACATGTACCCTTTAGGGTTCTCTACAAATTAGGAATGAGGTTCAAAGGGAGTAGTAGCATTGGAGGGTCAGACAGGTCATGGACCTCCCAGTTACTCTAGATTTATATCTGCTTCTATGATAATCACATTTCCATTTACTTATTAGATAAACATTTATGCAGCACATAGTTCTGTACCAAAAGTACTCAGTGCTAGAGACAGAGTGATAAACACTTGAAATCTGCTTGCTGAAAAAGAACTCAAGCAATTATTAATTAATTTATTCATTCATTCAAAAATATAATGTATAGAACACACAATATATGTCAGGGGTCAGTTTAGGTACTAGTGATATATAGCAAAGAAAACACAGACACTGCCTTAATTTTAAAAACTTTATAAACTTTATAAAAGTTTGTTTTATGGAAAAAATAGATAATAAAATAAATGAGCAATATAATATGACAAAATTATAACTGTGATGAAGATTATCATATCAAGATAAGGTTTAGAGGGTCAGAGACATGGATGCTATTTTTAGATAGGATAATCAAGGGAGACATGTTTGGAAGAGCTGTTTTGCGAGAATTTAATGGAAATAGGGAGAGATCATGTGAATATATGAGAAAGACCATTTTCATCAGAAGAATATGAAATGTGAAGTCTTGAGATATGATTTTATTTTATGTGTTGCACATGCAGAAAAGCCAGTAAGCCTAGAGGGGAGTGAAGGAAGAAATGAGATTAGAGTTAAAACCAGGCAAACCAGCTAATTTGGAGCCTTGTAGAGCATGGTATGAATTTTATTCTAACTATGGTGAGAAGCCACTGGAGTATTTTAGTATTCCTTTAACTTCTGTGTAGAAAATAGACTGTAGTGGAGTAAGAAAGATTTCAAGGGGACCAACGGAAACCAAAACTAATTTCACCAAGGAAGATATAAAGATGACTATTATTTAAGATATATTTATAGCTAGGTATTGCATAAATGACTGATGGATTGGGGATGAGATCGTGTAAGAAAAATAGAACATGATTATCACTTCAGGGCTATTCATTTGAATGAGTGGAGAAGACTGGGGAGATATGATTTACTTACCCTACTTGCTGAAGTGAAAAAGACTGAGAAAAAGCAGACGTAAGGTATAAACTCAAGAGTTTGGTTTCTTCACGTAAAATTTGCCAGGCCTTCTAGACATCTGTGTGTGGCTATCAATTGGGTTGTTGGATACAATGATCTAGAGCTCAGGGGAGAGTTGATTGCTAGAAATCTGTATTTGAGAGCCTTCGTGATGGTCCTGGCTGAGATCACCAAAGGAGTGAATGTTGATAAAGAAGGGAAGTCCAAACTGATTTCCTGGGACTCCAGCATTTAAAGGTCAGCAGTAGGAGGAAGGGTAAGAAAAAATAAAATGAGATAATAAAGTAGAAACAAATTCAGGAATGTGTGGTGTCTGGAACCCCTATTGAAGAAAGTATTTCAAAGGGAAGTCAATCATCAACTCTGCTAAAGCTGTGGAAAGTGGGATAAATTATGTCTTGAGAATTGTCCAGTGGGTTTGGTTATACGGAGGTCACTGGTAATCTTGTAAATATTTCAGAGAATTGTGGACAACAGAATGAGTGAGGCAAGTTTAAGAGAGATTCAGAATTGAGGAAACAGTTGCAGCTAATACAGATAACTTTATTGAAGAGTGTTTCTATGAAGTAGATCCCATAAATGGGTTGCTAGCTGGAGGAGAATGTTGGATAAAAGGAAAAATAGTTGCTTTGGTGTTAATAGAAAAAGTGATAGGATAATTTTAGGCTATGAAAAATAGTTTGGAAAGAAGAAAATCTTAGGATAAAATAGAGAGAGCAGATATAAATATATGAGAATGGTGGTATTGGTCATGGAGAAAACAATAGCAAATTTTAAGAGATGACTGTTAAGTCTATTTGTGTATGTCCTTCCAAAGACTTCTCTTTCCTAGAGTAAGTGTCTGTATTAGTTATCTATATTGCTGCATAACAAATCATATCAAAACTTAATGACTATCACAAAAGATTGGAACATATAGGTGAGGAATTTGTGAGCAGCTGAGTCAGGCATCTCTAGCTCAGGACCTTTCATGAGATGCAGTGAGCTATCATCTGGGCCTGCAATCATTTGAAGGATTTCACTAGATCTGGAAGATTCTTTCTAAGGGGGCTTAATCATATGGCTGGGAAGTTGATGCTGATGAAGTGTATCCTCTCCATGTGGGTTTCTTGAGTGTCCTCACAACATGGTGGCTGGATTCCCTTGGAGCAAATGATCTAAAAGATCAAGCCAAAGGCTCAATGCCTTAATGCCCCAGCCTTGAACATTATACACTGTCACCTCTACTATATTCCATTGAATACACAGAGCAACCTTGATTCAATGTAAGAATAGATTATACAAGGACACAAATCCCAGGAGGTGAGGATCATTGGTGACTGTCTTAGGGGATAACTATCATAATCACTAATGGGCTTTGGACTTTTAACCTTTCATAATCCTCACCTGTCAAATATGGAGATTTTACCATATAAGCTCAAGTTCACTTCTAATTTTAAAATTTCATGATTTTATTCTTCAGCTTGGCATATGACTCTCAAGGAGAGCATGTGAAAGAGAGAGGGTAGAGTCAGCTGAAATCTTCTGTTTTCTAGTCTTCCACTAATTTTTATTCCATTCAACAATTCTTTCTTTTTGGAAATTAGGATATATGATGGCTCTGCATATTTCAAAGTAAAATAAGTAGCTTTTTGAATAGTAAAATGCTCATCAGCTAGTTCATAAAGTAGACTGGGCCATGTTTAAAAACAAGACAACTTTCCACCAAAACAAAAATTTCCTTGCTGTATTTAAGTTGATTTACTAAATCCTAATTAGGAAGTGAAGCCTAAAGAATCCTCTAGGAACAATACTAGACTTCTAGAAAAGAGACTATGTCCCAGTGAAACAACTGTGGGTGGTCTAATGGAAGGATCAAAGGCTTTGGATTAGAAACTGGTTTCAAATTCTTGTTCTCTCTTAATCAACAAGCTGATCTTTAGTAATCACTTAATCTCTATGAACCTCAGTTTTCCTCATATATATACAGGGATGATAATAATTACTTCATAAGATTTCTTGGAAGAATTAACTGTATTAACCATATAAAATTACTATGACCATACCTAGCGCAGAATAGGTGTTTAATAGTTGTTATTTTTTTTTCCTCTGGCCTATATGTTCTTCCCTAATCTCATTACATACTCAAGCATGACCATTGAAACCAGTATATTTACAACATATAAAAGCAAGAAAAATTTTACAAGAACTTAAATATCTACCTTGTCAGATATGTAAGCTCCAAGTAGCTATTGGTGAGTAAAGTTTTCTTTCCTGATTCATATAAGTAGTTACAAACACACTCAATTCCTTCTTTCTAGTTTTCCTCTAAGACTAGAGTGGCCAGTGTGGTGTGATAGATTGTATAATTCATTGTTTATCAATATCTTGTGTGTCCTCCCTGGAGAGTTATGCTTCCACTACCTCTTGAACTCAAGGGCATCCATGTAACTCTCTTTGGCCAGCTAAATTAGACCTAGCAAGTGTTGTGCCACATTCCTTGTTCCTTCTGCCACGAAGCTATCAGAGTTTCAGATAAGGGTTGAACTCTCAAGGACAATGTGGAGTAGAGCCCTAGTCAATGATTACGAAACAAGAGCAAGGTATAAACCTTTGTTTCTTTAAGTTACTGCAATTTTTGGAGTTTTTTTTTTTTTTAATCTTTCCTGACTGATACGCATGCCAAGTTTGTTTAATAGTATTCAAGACTGGAACCTTTGTCTGCCTCATTTTTGACAGTAATACTAATTTGAGAGATCAACTGAAAAGAGATAAAGTAACTTGTACAGAATTCCAAAGGCATTAGATAGAGCCCGCGTCATGCTTTGAAATCTTATTTATACCTGAAGAATCCAAAGGTCATTTTTCTAGAGAACAATTTTGTGATCCATGAAGAAATTTACTTGGAAACAGCAGTCGCATTTCTGTGCTTTCCCACTCCATCTCACATTGGGGCGGGGCCAGGGGATGTGGGGATGTAGCTACCTTCTAGTGCTAATTCTAGCTAGAAGGCATCAAGGGGCACTAGGAGAGCTTTGAAATATTTACTGAAATTGGGAGACACAGACATTTGGAGCCCAAACCCTGCCTGAGAATGGCAGAATAGATTATTAATTGGAATCTGACTTTTGCCTAGGAAATTAAAGGACAAGAAAAGCACTAAATGTGCAATGCTAAATGAGGAGGGTGCTATTTTGTTGGAGTGTTCTGGTTTGGAGTTCTGTAGTTTGTCTGGGGGAAGAGATGCATTTGTATTTCTAAGGCACAAAAGCCATCAGGAAGAAAGAAGTATTGGGAGGACATTGCTTGTGTCTTGCCTCATAGGGCATTAATGGAGGGCAAGAAGACCTAGTGAAAAGAAGTAGAGACCTGGAACGTACTAGCATTCAAATGGCAGCAAAGAATAGAGAGCATCTGCCAGGTGAAAGGAGCCCAGCAGGGAAACTATTTAACTATTAAGATCTCTAAAAAGCACCTCACAAGAAAAAGAGTCAGCTTTTAACCATTAGGTGGTCAGAGTGTAGAGTTGCTCAACCACATAAGTACTTTTTACCCTATACTTTTCATTTTCCTCCACAGTTTGACCTCAGGTTAAACAGCTGCTAGTTTGTAGGGGGTAGAGGTTAGTAGGAAGAGAGCGTATAGCAAAAAGGACCATGCCACTGCCTTCCCTCCATACAAAGGAAGCAGGGCTGAGGTGTGATTACACAATTGTGCAGAGTGTGTCCTCAACATTGATCATAATGTCCTGGAATCCTCCGAGTGGGTGAGATGGGGCTGAATTTCTGCCAGGGTTCCATTGGCCAAGCCCTCTACCCTGGCACTGTAGTGTGCTCATAGAAAGGAACATTTTTTCCTTCTAATTTTCACAGAGACACTATATGGACTAGTAGAGAACTTAGAGAAAAGGTGTTTTTGTTTGTTTGTTTGTTTTTTCATTGGACAATAAATTTGTACACATTCATGTCAGGTCCCAGTGACATGGTAAACTAAAGTCAGATTTTAATTCATACCGTGAAATGGACATTATACCTTCCAAATTGGGATTCTGTTTTTGACTTAACAGTTCCATTGCATGGTCCTTAAATGGGTAAAAAGGTAATTTGACATGCTGGAGTTGTTATCAGAAAGAAGAGGAAGATTACTACCACTGAATATAAAAGGAGGGTGAAGACTTAAATGAAATACAACTTTATTAGAATCTGCATTGCTAAATGTACTGTTTATGAGTAAACACAGAAAAAAATATAGAGTGTGATGAGAGAGAGAGAGAGAGAGAGATTGAGAATGAGAAGAATGAACATAGAGCAACAGAGAATCTTCTGTCTTATTCACTTTCTTTTTCTGCAACATCTCCCCTCCATCCATTCAGGGAGCCTTTTAGAACAATAATCTATCAAGTTAATGTGATGCTATAGGAGGCAGGTGATCACTATGAACAAAGGAAATGCTTTGCTATTGTTGTTAGATGCTGATTTCTTCTGTTGTGTTGTTTTTCTTTTTTTCTTTTTTTAATTTTTTTCCTTTTTGGTGGGGATATTTGATTTCTTGTATTTGCTCCAAGCTGAAGAATGTAAGACTCTAGTATGTTATATCAGGATAGAACCACAAATTAGTTACTCTAGACTTAATTTCTAGGGATTGCATCATGATAGAATTATGACACAAGGGCAAGAGCAGAGGAATGGTCAATAACAGGGGAAGGGAGACCAAAGGAGAAATGGCTTCTAGGCACCCATTCAAGTTGGATTCAGTCCAAATTCTAGCAACCCATTGGGATCAGTAACTAATTACTTCACACCATCTTCTGGATTCTGATTTGTCTATAATCATTGAATAATAAGGTTATTATTTCTGATTATGGCAGTAAGTACATATTCCTTCAGAAGTTTCTGAAATCTATATATCAGCATTGTAGGACAGATTCAGGTAGATGGATATAGGTAAATGTAGACAAGATATATACAAAGATATTTTGAAGGAACTTGTTAATATTTATTTTATATATTTTCTCTACTCTATAAAGCAATGTTCTCTTAAGTTCCATTCAGCATTGAGTTTGTAAATATGATGTCATATGAAAAGTGAGCATACATTGAATATGATTTAGTTAGTAGCTTGGGTAACAATCAGCTAAGTCAGCCAATCAGTTTCTTTGAACCTATACCTATTTCTAAAAGGCAACCTCTCTAAAAAAGATTTTAAGCTCTATCATGTCCAATGTTTTTGAAATAAAATTTTATGGTAAGAAAAACAATAATGTGTACTAGGCATGTGAAGAAGTGAAAAGGCTTTAGTTTTGTGATAAAAGGAGATTTTGAGGAATCCTTTGGGGGCTGAAAGGAGGAAAAATGCAATAAATTTGGAAGGGAAGTTATTATTTAAGCTAAATTGAAGAGCTCTGGAATTTAAATGATGTTTATTCAGGTTTTGCTTTCTGCCTATTGATAATGTACCCATATCCGTATGTTATGTTAGTTTGTTCTTTAACTAGTTGCTCATCTCTTATCAAAAACTTGAGTGGCTAAACAAGCACGTAGCCAGTGAAGCTTTAGCAAATAGTCTGATATACTTTCAGTAGAGAGCATACAGGAAATTAGCTAGGGTCAGTGGTGAAAGGCCTATCTAACCTGCAATATTGGCATAATTGTGAGGGTGCTTCAAAGCCAAATGATGGCTGATAAGGCAGCATGGCCTTGAGATCATCTAGGTCATTAACCATGGCATTCAACATGCGGAGGTGGGGAGTGAGACTTTTGACAGGAATCTCCTAACAGTAGTATCTACTACTTAAGCAACAGGAAGCAAGTATCTTTTTATTTGAGGAACTCTACTCCTATTCAAAGCAGACCCAGGGTCATCAACTATGGGACAATAAAAATCCCTACAGAGAAATCGAGATGGGAATTAGGTTGTAAAAACCATAGCCCAAAGTCTAAGCTCATCAGAAGTTTCTGGTCCCAGCAGGAGAATCGAAATACAAGTCAGTGAGTGGGAAGAAACCCACTGCTCTGGCCAAGTGCTAATGTCTCGGAGCATGGGAGAAAGGAAGGAGGATAAGAAAAAGGTCACAGTTTACTGGATTTGAAGTAGGCTGGCTTGTGAGTTTAACTGCCAAATCCATCCACTCTCTCTAATGCCCTAAGCATGAATACAGTTACCTCTGAAAATTGAGGACAGAAGCTGACATTTGAAAAGTTTGAGTGAACAAAAATTTTCCAATACCTAATGTTGAGCAGATCTAGGAAAAACAGGAAGATACAAGACTTATAAAAAGGTGGAGTGAAAAAGAAAGGGGGAGGGATCCATGGACGTGTTTCTTATACTTTATCATGGAAGACAGGGGAAAAAAAAAACAACAACAAAAAACAAATCCTTAAACATTGAACTTTGAAATGCTCTGAGGGAAGAACTCTCTCAATGCACCCTTTCTAATGAAGAGCAGCTTCTCCGTCTTGACTCCAGTCTAGGAAAGGGACATGAAGGGACAAGACTCCTTCTAGCATTATTCAACATCTTTAGTAGACAATTCCACAGCCCCTCCTGGGAACTAAAAAGCAGACCATCCATCCCCTTATCACTCACCAATGAAAACCAGCAACACACTGACTAAAATAGATTATTACTTTCTCCTTTCTCCTATGCCAAGGAACTGAGGGACCCTTTATGGGAATGAGCTGATGTTGAGTACCAGGAATTTTAAAGTCAGAAATGATTGTCTTAGAGACTGCTTATGTTCTAAATTCTGGTTTTACATATTAAAAATGTTTTAAACTTATGTTTTCAATATTTTTCTTTCAGCAATATAACATTTTGGTTCTTTAAAATTTGAGCAAAATATAGCAACAACAACAAATCAAATAACATAACATCCATTTTAGTCCAATATTATGAATTCCCAGCCCTTTGGAGAACTGAATGTGCTTTTAAAATTATAGAAATTATGTTCTCTACTATTTAACCTAAATGCCACTATAATTATAACCATCTCAAACTTATTCCTATAATTCTTTCTGCAAGATATACAATTAAAATAAAGTGATAATCTAAACAATGAAAATAAATGGAGCCCTGAAATTACATAGTCAAAATTTTCTCATGTTAGAACAGAATGAAAAAAGGCATTATTTAATTAAAGTACCAGTGCCAAAATCCGTGAGGAAAACCAAGCCTGCCATAAGTACAGAAGATAGAAGGTGATATTAAAGATAAAACCCGTGTCTAATACTTGAGATTATGTATAATCATGAATTATATCCCAAAGAAATAGTTCTATTCTCTGTGGTGACCATTATGTATCATCTTTAAAACATAGCGTGGGGAAAGCAAATGTGCCTATAGCCGACTATCTTCTTGGGCTGGACACAGGCTCCCTGGTATGCTGGTCTCTTCCACAGCTTGCTGTATTAAACCCAGCCTGCTTGGCACTAATAATTGGCAGCTTTGAGTATTTCAGATTACAGACCCTAATTGCAATCTCATCTTCAAATGTTTTTTGCAACTCCTTCACCCCAATCAAGGTAGCAATATTGAGAACAAAATAAGTCTAAATGGGAAACAGTTATTTTCAATCCTGTTAATGATACTTACCTGGGGGGGGGGGGTGCTGCAAGTTAAAATATTAAATAAGTAATGACACAAGTACTTAGCTTAAACATGTTAGTGATTTTTTTGCTAAACTTATTGGCAGACTTTCAATTTCATATTAAGTTATTATAAGCGAGTTTGATAAGTTATAGCTTCCCAGTTACCTGCTGGGAAGTCTGATCAAACTATTGGCAATTTGGAGTTAGTGTATTTAATAAGGAAATAAAGTATATTTAGTTTTTACCATATTTGTACTGTAAGATAAAGAATCCATGTACATAAGGATATAAGAAGCAAGTATGACAAATCATAGTATATGAATGAAGAGAATTCTAAGAGTAGCTTATTATTGAGATTAATAGCTTCTATTCTTATTGTGACTAATAAGAATAGCTTATTACTATTATCGAGATATATGATAGCCTTCTCTATCATCATACGAATGTGTGTATATATGAGTATATATATGTATGTTTAAATGTATTATAAAATGTAACATATAGTGGTGGCTCCACAGTGTACTGGTTAGCACATCTGCTTTACAGGTCCTGGGTTTGCGCCCCAGGTGAAGCCATGGAACATGCCCCAGGTTCGTGCCACGAGTGCATGGAGGAGACGCCCACCTTCAGAAATCCCGTTCTTAAAACAAAAAAGGGAGATGGCAGCAACTGTAGGTCAGGGTGGAAGTGGGGTGAAGAGGGGAGAATTAAAGAGAAGGAAAAATATAATATATAAATACATACATTTACAAATTTAAGGGTCGGAAAAAATTTAATGTATTTATGCCATAGAGACACACACACACACACACACACACACACACACACACACACACACACACATCATTAAATAAAGTTTAAAAGTATTTGCCTTAAAAAGATGTGTATTATATTACACTTATCATCATGGTATACACTTAAATACCTACATAATGTACTAGGTACTCTGTAGCATAAAACCAAACTGTAAAAACAAGGTGGCTTGCTTCCAGAATGAAAGACTTTAGTTATAAATACAAGGATCTTAGTTAAGAAGAACTGGCCCTGTTATGACTGTCTTTCTTATGGCATGTGATAGGATTTATTCTCTTCTTTCTTATTGATACCTTCTATTTTAGTTTGTAATGCAACATATTCTCCTGCTCTTTTCCTCCTTCATGGTTTTGGTTTTGTTTTATTTTGTTTTGTCTTCTTTACAAGATTCCTCTTCCTTTTCCTTCACTTTTAATATTGGTTATCCCATGTTTTTAGCCTCAATTTTTTTCCCTCTCTTATGGTACACACTTTGAATAAGCAATCTCATCTTCTCTACAGCATCAACCCTCTGCTGTTAAACTCTTATCTGTATTTCCGACTCAACTCATTGTCATGCTCATGCTGTTGAAGCTCAAATCTCTACTTTCAGTTCTAATCTTTCACCTGAGACATGATGTCTACTGGACAATAAAACTGTTTCACAACACTTCAAACTTAACATGTCTAAAATCAAACCCTAATTTTATTGACCTCATAACCTAAAACTCTTCTCTCCTTTTCAATTTCTTATCTTGATTAATGACACTACCACATTCCTAATGAAATAAGCTAGAAAGTTACATGTCCAATTTGACATCATCTGCTGTCATAACCTATATCTGTTCAGGCACCATGTCTTGTCAACTTTGCCTCTTGGATGATTCTTGGCAATGTCCATTACTTTCTATCCTTTTTACCAAGCAGCCTTAATTAAAGTCTTTACAATTTCTTATGTGGATGATTGAATGTAATCCTAACTGGTCTACTTTCTTGGCTGTCTCATTGAGGACTTAGTACCACAATGATTGATCTTCCTGAAATGCAACCATGATCATGTTTTTTTTTTTTTAATTCTGTATAGCTAATCAATTCTTAAAATAAATTCCAAATACCCTTATGTATCATGGAAGGCTTCTCATATCCAATTTACAATTCTTGCTTTATTTCCTGCTATCGCATTTCTCAAACTCTACTCCCATAAATACAATGTTGCAGTCCCATATAAACTGTCTTCGACATCTTTGTGTATAATGCTCCCTCTGAATAATATGCTTTTTGTTTCTCATCTCCATTAACATTCTTTCTCCTCTCTCCTTAATCACACACACACACACACACACACACACACACATGCACAACACACACACACTTACTTGGATAAATACAATTGTTTCTTCAAAATTAGTTCAAAGTCTTGACAAAGGTTATTCAATGACAAAACCGCTCAAGTCTGGATAGGTGGTCCATAAACTCACACATATTCAGGTGAACACCTCTTTCAAAGTTATTTCACATTGCATCTTAATAAACTGTTTTGTTGTTGTTGCTGTTGTTTGTTTGTTTAAATAAAACTCTCCCTCTATACTGCAAAGTTCTTAGAATAGTTCTTGGCACATAGAAAGTTTTCAAATTGGTAGCTCAATTATTAAGTAATGTGGGAAGAACTTATAGGAAAATCTGGTCCTACTTAAAATGTAGTTGGTGAAAATCAAGTCTATTATGGTGTTTGATACTCTTGTTGAAAAAAAATGATTTAAGAAATTATTTTATTTTTCTTCTAAATTCAAATAGCAACAGATTATAACTCTCAGTATATTTTCAGCACAAATCTGTAAGTATTATATTTTTTTCAATTGATATTAATTTACTTTATATACTTAATGCTCAATATAAGCAATAATTTAAATATGCTTCATAAAATGAATTTTTAATTTGTCACTTTTCTCCTTACACTTTCTAGTGGCCCCAGCTTATTAAAAATAAAATCAAGTCTTTGCAGTTTATAATGCCAACAGAATTCAACTCTCTATTTCCTCTCTGATTACATCTTCTTTCACATAGCATTCTCTCAATAAGTATTACTGAATTAATTAACTGTTGAATATATTATATTTTCAGCATTCTCAGAATGGCAGCATGGAACTGCATTGAAGCTTACATTCTCCATGGATATCATTTGCTGCTGGTTTTGGGCATCTGTTTAGCATCATGCAGTCTTAGGTATTTCCTTTGCAGTAGAAAAACCATCTCGAAATAACAGTTCCAAAACACATGTTTTGTAAACTTTCTATGTGCTATATAATTACTATGGAGAAAACATATGTTGAGAATTAGAGTATTTTAAGTTAAGTTTAAACCCTGAATTTGCTGCAAAATTATGTGTTTGTTTTCCTCAAAACTGATATAATGACTACTGAAGTCTGTGTCAGGTATTTGTTTGAAAAGAGCTTTGTACATTTTGGGAATTTTTTTACTCTATCTAATCACTTAAGCATAAAAGGAAATTCTGAAACTCCAAGAGGGATATTACAGACTATTAGAATGAATTTAGTTAAATGGAGGGAAAAAAAATTAACCTTGAGCTTGCTACGGTGTACCAGATGAACTGAAATTATAGTTCCCCCATTGAACATAATGACTTCATACTATAAGCAGCATTAACTCAGACTTTTCTATACACATTGTATAAAGGTATACGTTGTTACTTGGTTAATCGCCATATCTTGTCTTAAAAATAAAATGAGTCTCCCATTATTTAATGTTTAAATAAAGAAATGTCCAATATCCATCCTATTTCTACATTTTTTGAGTAAATATACCTTTTACAATTTTTTGTTCAAGATCTTTTTTATTAGCATCTAACTAGATTCTTTCCAAAAAAAAAAAAAAAAAAAGGTGGGGGGGATCTGTCCTCAGGGTGGGAATGTGGAAATATGCAATTACAATAAGTCTATTACTTTACTGTTTGTTAATTAACTGAGCACTTTCACTGGCAGGTCTATCAGCTTACTTTCCTGAAGTTTTAAAGACTAAGCAATGGAGGACGAGGCTTTTGTGCAGTATATGTGGTATAGAACAATTGGATTTATTTTCATCTTCTATGCAGTAACTTGGTGTAGAAATAAATAAGGAGTTAAGGCATGAGTAATTAAATGATGCTTTTTCTTAATTTTATAAGAATACCTTTACCCTATTAAAAGAATTCCCCCAAACAAGCAAAAAGCCATCCACATACACAAAAGACAAAAATCATGAGAATTAGAAAGATGCTCAAGTACAAACAATGATTGTTAACTCAAATCAAGTTTATTGCAAATAAAATAGTGAAATAAAATGATACACTTTAAAACAAAAATCTCAACATGCTATTCCTTATCCCTTCTGGTAGTTAACACTGATAAGAACTAGGTCCCTGCACACAGCACCAGCCTCCTCTGCCAGCACACACTTCTTCCACAGCTTAGACTGCAAGCTCAAAGGTATTGAGTTCTGTGATATGTCATGCTCCTTCTGGATTCAAGGCCATCCAACATATGCTTTCCTCTGCTTGGAACACAATTTCTTCTTCCACTAATACAATTTTTTCCTCTGAATTTCAGAATTCAGAATGTAGTCTTCTCTGAAAATTCTTCTAGATCATTTGAAGCAGTAATTAGCAAATGGGGGAGATGCTAACACTTAGAAAATATTTAAGAATATGTAGAAGCATTTTTATTGTAATCGTGACTGATAAGGGGGAGTGTTGTTGCTATGAAGTGCTCTGAGCCTGGGATGCTAAATGATTCACAATGAAGTTGATTTTGCACATTGAAATATTGTCTCTTTCAAAATGCAAATAGTATCTCCATTGGGAAATATTGATTGAGAAAATAGATCAAGTCCTGTATTAAAATTTCCATTAACTCTCTGATCTCTACAATCCTTACAGTTTTAAATAAATAATCATATTGGTAATTTAATATTAAGCCAAATAAAATAACTTGAGGAACAGGGACCTCTATCTCTACCTTTATCCAGGTAGAGATAATTAAAAAGATGTAACATTCCTGACTTCTCATTTGGCATTCAGAATGCTCCTTTATTTCTTCTACCTCATAGGCAGGGAGAGGCTTATTTAACATAAGTTTGGACAATATAACACAGTTTACTTTCTCCCTTGGGAATGGGCTATTCACTACAGGCTCCTCGGCTCCTCGTGGGAGACTTCACAGTACTGCTCACGCATTGGTGGGTAAGTCAGCCTAAATCTGAAATACAATGACCAAGCACATTTACTTTTCTCATTAAACTACATCTTCTGCCAATAATGTAAATGATATTTGGCTTCCATTTGATACCTTTTCAAATTCTTAATTGGTTGATCCTTGCTAAGAAAACCCATCATTTTAGTTTAGGCCAGGTTCTCTATTAAGAAATACGTCACAAAGAGCAAAATTTTAGGGAGAAAAATATAAGCAAATATAAACCAAATGTAGGCTTCTGGTATATCATGCTTTTGATTACAAACAAAAAAAATATTTTAGTTTGAGGTTTTCCAGTTGTCCAGTTAGATTTCACCTACTGCAGCCTAAACAGGATGCTTTCAGCCAGCCATATAATATTGCAAAAGGATGCTTGGGTATTGGCCAATGGGCAGGTAGCTCAAGTCACATGGACATGAGTCCCAGCAAAGGTACAAGCCTGAGTAAGGATTAGAGAATCTGTCAGGGCATGGGCCTTAGCAAAACCGCTGTCTCTTAGTGATATACAGGTTTGGGGGCTTCAAGTTGTTGCAGAAAGAGCTTTTCCTAAGCAGGCACACATGAGGCAAAGCTTCATTTGTGGGCAAGAGAGCCCTTTCAGTTATGGATCTTTTAAATATCTGAGGAAGGAACTACGCTTTCTCTTTTTAATCTCAAAGGTGGTGCAGTTCTTTACATGCTGAGGTGTCTTAGGAAGTCTCTAGATTTAAGTTATTAGACAAAGGCCTAGATAAGTAGCATTGGGTCAGCTGCCCAAAATTTCATTATGAATTCAGAACCAAGAAAGAGATTGTAGAAAAATAGTTTTTAATTTCATGTAGCTTACTCCTTGGTTTCTACTTGTTCAAGAATGGAACTTACTCAAAGCTTTTTGACTAGAGACTTGAAACTGAAAGGAAATGGAAGTCAAAAGGCTTTGGAATACACAAAGTTGGAAAGGAAAGCAAAACAATGACAATAAGACCAGGTGACAGTGTCCATCACTGCTTTGAAACTTTCTCAGAGCCATTCTCCGAGAGAGGCTATGGTGGCCAGAAGAGACTCCTAGCAACTCCCTCTCCTGACATGTCACAATTCATCTCTAGCTAGACATTTCTCCTAATCCAGTTTAAATTCACAGGTATGTTAGAAAGGTCATGGATATAACTTGGGATGAGTGAATTTTTAGCCTTGGTAACAGAGTAGCCTTTAATGTTAATCTATTCTGTGACAAATGGCTAGGTTACTAGACCAGAAGTCATTTCTTCTTTACTAACTGAATCCCCTATTTTATTTATTTGCCTAATGTAAAGATAATAATTTCCAGCTTCCCTATCATTAATTGTGGGCTTATCACTAATTAATGGCCAGTGAAATGTAAATACTAAGCATATAATTTCAAGAGAAATTTCTTAGAAGATGTTTAATGGCACCCTTCACCTATTTTTGCCCTCTCTTGTTCTCTTTCCATGTTGCTTTCTAAAAGATACGATAGTTGGAGATCAAGCAGCCACATTGAAGTATGAAAACAAGGGTTACATGTTAGGGATAAAAGTAGAGACCTGGAAGGAGGCTGGGTTCCTGGTGACTTCTACTTGAGAGAATGAAATTTTTTTTTTTACAAGGGTATTAGCCAGGGAAACAGAACCTCCAGAGAAATAGAACCAATAAGATAAATTATATTGCTATAGATATACATATAGTTGTAGATATAGAAGGAAATATAGGCAAAGGCATACACATAGATGCAGACAAACACATACACATGGACATAGATATGAGGAGATTTATTACAGGAATAAGCTCATGCATTTATGGAGGCTGAGAAGTTCCACAGTCTGCTGTTTGCAAGCTGGAGAACCAGGAAAACTGATGACATAATCCAGTCTGAGTTCAGAGTCCTGGAAATCACAGTACTGTTTGAATAAGTTCTGGCCTAAGTCTGGGAACAAGGAACACTGATATCGGAGAATAGAAGAATATGGGTGTTTTCGCTCAAGCAAAGAAATAGAATTTACCCTCTTCCAGTGTGTGTGTGTGTGTGTGTGTGTGTGTGTGTGTGTTCTGTTCTTGTTCTCAGTAAGACTGAATGATGCCCACCCACATTGGTGAGAGCAATCTTTTTAGTCTACTGATTCAAATGCTAATGTCTTCTAGATACACCTTCCTAGACACACTCAGAAATAACATTTTACCAGCTGTGTGGGCATTGCTTGACCCAGTCGGATTGACATGTAAATTAGCCATCACAACAACCATCAATTTGGATTTTCTAAAATGTGTAGCAAACTTAACCCTAACTCATACATTTCCAAGTCATGTTCAGAGACTCCTGAGGAAAAATCTAAAAAAGACTCTAAAAAGGAAGAGTGCCTAGGGAATTTTGTTTGTTCATTTTTTTGTTTTGTTAATTACATTTGACATTCAATATTATTTTATATTAGTTTCAGGTATACAGCATAGTGGATAGACATTTATATATTTACAAAGTGATCCTCCCAAAAAGTCTAGTCCTCAACTGGCACCACACATAGTTATTACAATATCATTGACTATGTTCCCTATGCTGTATTTGACATCCCTGTGGCTGTTTTCATAACAGGCAATATGTACATCTTAATCCCTTCCCTTTTGTCATCCAGTCCCCAAGCCTGTTCCCATCTAACAATCATCAGTTTGTTCTTTGTATCTATGAGTCTGTTTCTGTTTTGTTTGTTCATTTATTTTCTTTCACTTACCTGCAGAATGTTCTAGCAAAGGTCAGATAAAGACTATCCTAATACACTTTTCTTTTCATAAAAAGAAAAAGTCACTGTTGATTCGTCAATGATTGATTTAATGGAAAAGCCCAATGAGTTAAGCACTAAAAAGGAAAATAAAAAAGTAAAACAAAACAACAAAAACAAAAAACCTTAATAGAGAATGCTTATTCCCCCTGTTACTACTTCCTTCCATTTGGTGATCAATTAGCCCAGCATTCCTAGCCACCCTCTGCCCTTTGCACTCCATATGGACACCAAAGTGGAGTGTAAATTGAGCTTGCTTAGCTGAGCTCCTTTTTCCTCTCCTTTCCCTTGGGAGCATGCTGCCTGTGGGAAGTTGGAGCTCTCTTCTGCTCTTCCAAGAAGAAAGTTTCCCTGGTAGCTCCTCCTATGATTGAACTGAACATTTCCCTAATTTGGGGTTCAGTTAGCTGACCCATTTGACTTTTTCATCCTTCAAATTAGACAGTAATAAAGGTGATCATGTTTGTTTTGTCTTCATTTGCCACTTATTTTCCTCTTTTTCTCAATTAGTTCAGAACTTAGGGTGAAAAGACTGTTATTTTGGGAGTCTCCCCAGAAGCAAGTATTTTATTTAGACTCAAGGGTTTTGAGAATTGAGACCAGGAGTACAATTTAGAGAGCTGGCAGAATAAACAGAAAAGAACCTAACTGTGCTCCTCTGCTCTCTGTAAGTGGTTGGGCTCCAAACAGTTTAAGTCGGGTGTATATTGGAGATCTTGGAACACACTAAATTGAGTAGAAGGAGGAGAGATTAATGAAAACTCTAGGCTAGGCATAGTACCTTCAGGTCCGTGACCGATGGGCAGAGTTACCACCTCTAGCCTGAAGGGGGAAGGGAGGGTCTGGTTACTTGAACCTGCCAATGACAGAGCCTTGTGGAGAGAACTGCAAGATGGGAACCATGGCCTTTGGGCAAGAGAAGCTGCCAGCCTACGGCCACTGAAGGATGGAGCTGGGGAGGTAAATACCCCCACATCATCTTCTCCTTCTCTGCATTCTCCTGTCCATACTCTTTATTAGCCAAACATAAACAGATGCAGTAATCCATCGATGTAAACCACACATGTCATCAGATGAGTAAACAGAGCACAGTAGAGAAAAAAGTGGTGTGGAACTGGAAGGACAAATAGAAGTTATATGCACAGATTTCCAATGGAGAAAAGTCTTAAATTGGATAAGAGTTTTATATTATAATGAATTGGACATTTTAATTTTTGAAATGAGGCTGTCTTTTAAATAAAAATTACTAACAATGATAATCTAGTCTGACAAGTTATCCATGAGCAGGGAAAAACTAGTCCGAAGATTATGTCCATTGGGAAAAAAACAAATAAAGTTGTTATACACATCTGCATGTTACTGAGTCGAGTTCATTCAATGCAATAGGTACAAAGGTCTATGCCAGGATTTCTCAACTTCAGCAATACTGATATTTTGGGCAGATGCATTAGATTCCATTAGCAACCCTAAGTTTCTGGACATTGTTAAATGTTTCCGGAAGCAAAATTATACCTGGTTGGGAACCAGTGAACTATGTTGATAAATAGAAGTGAAGTGCAATGGTATTTTTTACATCACTTTTTTGGTTTTCACTAGTCATACCCTTCCCTCACACTAAGTAACACAGGACTGCTTGTATTAATGCTCCATTTCATTCAACATTCATTCTTTTAGCAATCAGTGGGAATTGGGAGGTAAATGATAGAGAGTTCTGCTCAGGATAAAGGTTTTGTATTTTTTGTAGTTTTCTTCTAATATAGATCTTTTCTTTCTTGTCTCTCTTGTGTCGTCTCTTCTCATCTCGTCTTCCTCTCCTCTCCCTCCCCTCCCTCCCTCCCTTCCCTTCCCTTCCCGTCTCTTCTTTCCCTTTCCTTTCCTTTTGTTTTCATTTACCTTTTCTTTCTTTTCTTTCTTTTTCAAATTTTTTGATGTTTCAACTACAGTTGACATATAATATTTTATTAGTTTCAGATGTACAACATAGCAGTTAGACATTTGTATGCCTTATAAAGTGATCACCCCCATTAGCACCCATCTAACGCCATACATAGCTATTACAATATTATCGACTTTGTTTCCTATGCTGTACTTAATATCCCCGAAGCTGTTTTTATAACTGAAAATTTTTACATCTTAATCCTTCCCTTTTTTACTCATCCCTCAAACTCCCCTTCCATCTGGCAACTATCAAAATGTTCTCCATATCTGTGACTTCTTTTCTTTCTTTCATTTTTATCCCCTGATGAATTGCTTCCCAAACTAATTTGAGAGAAAAAGAAATGAACTTCTTAATGAATAATTTGATATTCCAGCCCCACTAGCCAGGTAGATCATATGGTAGAACAGCCCCCGAATGCAGTGTTGCTTTTTCTTTTGTGAAGACCCTGCCCCTTAGCCAAAATGTTTAAATTATGATCTAATCACCCATGGATAAGCCACAAGGGTCTTCTCTATGAACTGGGAATTGATCCAAAGATGCAAATTTTTTATTTTGTTCACAAGAGAATGAATAAAATTTGAGACCAATTTTTACATGTAACTAAAGGATATTTTCATATTCATAATCCCAAATTAACCCATAGCTTATTGATTTAGCATATTGCTGTTATCTGAAGTGAACATGATGTACAATAGTTGATATTCTTCGCTTTTATTTACAAATTAATCTTGGTTTAGTAACATCTTTACTTTCATTTATTGCCAGCGTTGTATTACTTTATTGTTAATGATAGAAAGCCATAGACATTGGCATATTTTGGGCCTCAGGTCTTCCATTATTTAGGATTTAAGGTGTGCATGTGTTGTGGTTCAACCACAAATTAACAAGATTGAATTGCTAAAGCAAATACAGGCATAATTCCCCTTAAAATTTGTCACGTATGTTTCTTTTTCATTCATAACAGACTACATGTTAACTTGTGCACTTTTAATAACTTTTAACAAAAGCAAATATATGTAGTAAACTTCCTGGATTGGGTAAGAATGGAGCTTATAAGTGCTTATTATTTCACATATGCTTCTTCCTAATATTATCTGTTTTTTATTATTTTATTAGAAAGTGCGATTTAATAGGGTAAATAAGATAAGAGTCTTCTCAACACATTTCTTTCTTGAGCTGTTAAATATCTTGATTTAACTATTTTGACTCAATTGAAAATTTTTTAACAATAAATCTTTATTTTTATAACAGATCATTTGTTTTCAACATATCATATGATATTTTAGTGCTTCCTTGAAAACTTTTTGTCAAAACCTTGACAAATTTTTTCTTTATCAATTAGTGATTCTCAGACAAGGATATGTAATTATTTTTTCAATAAATGCTTTAGTGTCTACTGTTTATTATGCACTGTTTTAGGCTTACAAACTGTAGCAGTGAACAGAACAGAATGAGTCCTATGTTTGTGGACTAGATTTTCTATTCTGATGGGAGAGAAAGATATTTAATTTGATTTTTGGAAAACCTGAAAGTTAAATTGTCATATGGTTATCTTTGTCATGTCTTTAATAACAAAAGAGATTATACCATTTTTTAATGTTCATTGACACTTTTTAAACTCTGAACTGCTTACATGTAATTCCTTTGCTACATCCCCTTTCTTTATATTTCTTTTTCTGCCTTTGTACTTTGTATAATAGGTAATTAGCTCTAAATTTCATGTGTTGTGAATATTTTATTACCTTGTAATTTTACATTTTATCATATATTTCCTGCAATTAAAAAATATTTGGTCAAATTTATCATTATTTTTCTTCTTAGTTGTTTCTAGGTTTTATAACAAATTTTATATCAAAATTTTCATAATTTTCTCTAGAATTTTTATGTTATATTTATTTTTAATTAATATTTGGATCATTCTGAAGTTGGTATAATAGTTAAGTTGGGATAAGTTAAGCTGCCAACCTCATTTTTTAATTTTTAAAAAATTTACCTAAGTATCTAGTCATTTGCCCCAACACCATGTTCCAGCATCCATATTTCTTTACTGACTTGGTACTGTATGTCTTTCATGTACTAAGGTCCTCATATTTGTGAACATCTATATTTTTTTACTTTATTTTGAATCATTGGTCTGTCACTCTGTAAAATACTGAACTCTTTAATTAATTGTCATTTTAAAAGTATTTTAAATACAGATTAGGGACAATTCCTCACTAGTAGTTTTTGTGACACCTCTGGAAATTCTCTTTTGGTTATTTTCAGATAGACTTATTCCTATTTTCTTATCTTCCTTCTCCATCTTCAAGAAAATCATGTTATGTTGTTTTAGATAGCATTGATTAATTTTAGAAAAATCAACATAGGTAAAATAATATCTCTTTGCACACCAGATGTGTATTTCTATTTTTCATATTTTTTATGTTCTTTTGTTGGAGTTTTACTTTTTTTATATATTAGAATGTTTATCACTAAAAATTTTCCAAGCTGCTTTGTTTATTTTGTTAATATTATAAAATGTATCCTTTCTTCCTTTATATTTTGACTGATTACTTTTTTAATAAATAAAATAATATAAAAGCTATTATATTATTTATGTTCATTTCATGAACATTTGATTTATTTTATTATATTTCTAAAATTATTGGGTTCTCTTGTGTTTTCTGGGTATAAAATTTTGGAAGAATAATATTTCCAAGTATAAATGTATTTTTTCTACTCCCAAACTCACAGAATTCACAGAATTCACTACTAGCACTATCTGCCCATACTGAGAGAACTGAGTCATCCATTAATGGAAAAAAAAAGGGGGGGCTAGAAACAATGAAACAGAAGAGCAAGAGCAAAGTTTCCAGGTTGCAGAAAAGAAATCAACAGTAGGCTAGCCAGGAAGGAGCACTGGGAAGGGAATAGAAGCGATTGGACGTGAGGATGAGAGAGAAAGGAGAAGACACTCTCAGTATTGGGGTTTAGATGGAGCATGTATAGGTTTTCTTTATCCTTTCAGTCACCCATACTGGAAGAGATGGAATTACTTATCTAGATGGGAAACTTGGGAAATATAAATTTAACATGCTAGACTCAACACCCTCTTCTTTTCTTGAGACTGAGAGTCCCATAGATGACTGAACTTCCTCTCTGCTCTTCTCATTCAACATCCCTAACTTACAGTGCAGCATTGTCTGTGACCAAGGTTAGTCTGCCTAATCCTGGGTTGAGAGATTAAATTTGCTTTCACACTAAGCTATCCTCCAGTGAAAACTTTACCAAAATAATAATAACATATTGGTCTCCATTTGTGAATCTTTTCTCTTATATACAAATTTATTTAGAACCCACACAAGAAAGAAGTGAAACTTGATTGGACCTCTCAAAACCTGCACAGAAACTTGAGGTCCTTGAGAATAGAGCTTTTCTCTTTTTTCGTGCTCTCTCTCCAATATATAGTAGTCGAAAGTGAGAACTCTGGATTCAGATTAAATTTGGTTTCACAACCTGGCTGCACTATTTACAAGATCTATCATGAGATATGATAAGCATCTTCAGTAAACCTCATTTTAACTGTGAGAAAGTGTACATAATAGTAGTACCCACATAAAAGTGTGCCTGTGAGAGAGAAACCAGATAATCTATGATAAAGTTTATACAGTGAATATCACATGCTAAGCACTCAATAAAAGTTGGTGATTATCGTTATGACACCTGGGAGGTGTAATCTATTGAAATGTAATCTATTGAAAACAAGAGTGAACTAATTGTTAGGAAATTCCAACTCTGGAATCCAGATTTGTGTAAGTACAAACATAAGCTTCCAAATGATAAATTTCTATAACAGCCAGAAAAGGAAAGATTTTTGTGAAAATCAGTCCACAAAATTTCTTAATAAATTAGGTAATTCTGTAAATATAATATACTTACTTAAAATATGTTTTATCTGGGTTATATAAGTTATAAAAGATATTTTATATATGTATCTCTCTATATATAGATAGATTAGATATAGATATATAGATATAGATAGATATAGCTATAGATAGATATATGTCTTCTCATGAGGTTCTCTCTGATTCTCTGTTCTAGATATGAGGTTGACCAGATTCCAAGAGGAGCTCTAGGGCATCTGCTTATGAAGTCATCCAAAACACACATGCCAGGGCATCACTTCCATGTGAATTTCCTGTGAAGAGACTCCAGACTTGAGAGAATTTACTTTAGAAAATAGCAACCATGCTCTTTACAACCTGTTCACAGTGTGTCTAATCACTTTGGGACAACTACTGCCAGAGTCCAGTGACAGTCAAAGGGTACATGTTCAAGACTCCAGTGTCATACCCATGTCTTCCAGCTAAATTTACACCAGACACCTACTTGCTCTTCTACTAATTGGTCAATCCACCCAACCGTATGTAGCAGGGAGAGGCTACAATCCTTTCTCCCTTCCCTGTGGTGGCATCACATCCTAAGATTTTTTTTAAACAAACAAACAACAACAACAACAAAACTATGTGACAAATAAGAGAAAAATAAGTAAACTGAAATTTCAGGGAGTGGGGTAGGAAGACAGAAAACTGGTTACCAAGTCTAACGTATAATGGGCACTCTACATCTATCTTTTCTCAAGACTTTTAAACAGTTACTCCATCATGCCAAAGGGCCTTCTTATAGATTTCCTATTTTGGTTCTAATTGATGTTGTGACATCATGCTTTCCTTGGTTGGTCACAGTCAGAAGAGCCATTAATTGAATAATAGGACTGCACATCTCAGTCTTACCATGGATGGCCTTTCTTGCTAGTTGTTGTAAGGAAGACAAGAATCATTTCCACATGGAAAGAAATCACATTCTAAAAATGCAGTGATTGCAGCCTAAACTGTTCAAGAGAGCGCATAGTTGGAAGATGTGTTGTTCTACATTTATGCCATACATATACTAAAGGTAAGTTGATTGTGACCAGAAATAAAATGATCATTTACTTTTATCTGCAAACTCTGGGTAAGACTTATATTTATGGTCATCATCAATAAAGCACAGTAACAACCTTTGAGAAGGTGGCCTTCATGAGTGGCAGGATATATGTTGCAGCATCATGAGTAATGAATGTAATCAGAATTAAATAAATCGTTTTAGGGAATTACAGAGTCAAGCAAGAAATCTAATGTTGTTCAAAACAAGCAGATTCTGGAGGACCACTGCTTTGTAATTAATAAATTCCTTTTTTTTTTTGAGGAAGCAGATATGAAATTAGGTAGTAGAAATAGTACATTGGCAGTAAAGAACAGAAAGAGGTGGTTCTCAAACACAAATAAGAATAGACTATTTATTTTGAACACTATCAAAAAACGTCACAAACTGATTGGATATTAAATATATAATCACCTCTTTTCTACCCATTATTCTAAGTCACCATCAATAAATGACTATACTCTGCATGGACCCATGAATTTTGTAATGCATTCTGGAACTCAGCAAAGATGTATTTGCCTGGGGACCCACACACTATGAGGGGTGCCTTCAATGCCAGTGTATCAATAAGTCAACTGAAAAGATGTGATATGACTATCTCAATAAATAGGAAAAAGATATTTGAAAAATTTTAACTTATCTGTTAAAAATATAATAAAAATTAAATTGAGAATACTTTCTTTTTAAATTTTTATATTTTTTTTTTTTTTTCAATTGTAGTTGGCATACAATATATTATATTAATTTTAGATGTACAACACAGTGATTAGACATTTATATAATTTATGAGGTGATCATACCGATAAATCCAGTACCCATTTTACACCATACATACTTATTACAATACAACTGACTCTATTCCCTATGTTATACTCTATCTCCATGACTATTTTGTAACTAACAATTTGTGAGAATATTTTCTTAACAATATGTTTCAATCTCATAGTTAACTTCATAATTATTTATAAAACATTGGAAACTTTGGAATTAGACAAAACTGGTTTTGAGTCCAGTTTCCATCACTTACAGGCTTTTGGTTCCTGGAAATACTTACTATTAAAGTCTTAGTTTTATCAGTACATATAAATAAGGCAATTTTATCTGTGTCAGGATTATTGTGACAGTTAAGTAAAATATTGTTTTCAATACACTTGGAAACATGCCTGAAACATAGTAGAAGTTGATAAACAATTGTCTATTAAAACCACTATGACCCAAGTTCCGAAAAAAAACTTTAGAAACAATTGATAGAATATTCATTAGGAGAACCACATTATGTCAGTGTTTAAGGTTGTAAGTAAGTTGAGAGATGCATATTCTTGGATGACAAAACTAAATAAAAATTGTAAAGGCAGAGTTCTCTCTGATTTATTTCATATGTTTAATGGAATTCTAGTCCAAATTTCAGAATATATTTTAATTTAATACAATTATTCTGATCTTATGAAATAGTATATAGGATATAAAGTCTTTAAAATTTTGAAAAAGAAATGTAATGATAAAGGGCTTGGTTTATCAAATATGTAATTATATAATGTTCTAATAATTAAAACTGAGAGAAGTGTTCGTGTAAGAATGAACCGACAGATACTAAAACTAAAGAGCCAAGAAACAAAATTTTTAGCTTATGGAGATGTTGATATACATATAGATGTATAGATATAGATATGAACTTAACACCCCAAAATAAGAGATATAAATTATTCAATGATTACAGTAGAATAATTGAATGTACAAAATTAAGCTGTAATATCATTTCTCTGTGTTATCCAGTAACTTCCAGATCTCTCAAAGACTGAATATAAAAGAATAAAACCATTAAAGATGACAAGTAATTATTTAGAATATATTAACACACAATTGTGTGCAAAAGAGGAGTGGACACATAACAGAAGAGACTAATACATTGAATACATTAAATTTTTGTGTTAAAACATCGTGATCTAAACTTTAAAGACCAATATTATCATTAATGTATAGTGCCTGGAATACAATGTGTGCTCAGTCATAATACAAGTATTTAGTCTTAAAGGAACATTTTAGTAAGTTATGGCACATCCATAGAATGAAAGTTTTTTTTTTTTGTTTTTTTGTTTGTTTTTTTGCAACCATTGAAACTATCTTTTAAATGGATTTTGATTATTTTGAAAATAATTATAATATAATACAAAAACTCAAGAGATTAAACTTGCATAATATGATCCTAATTACATCAGAAATTGTAAAAATAAAGGAAATAAATAAAAATTTAGCAATAGTTATTGGGTGATTTAAATATTTTGTCTTTGTGCTTTTCTGCGTTTACAGTATAAAATTTTTAAAAAGACGTTATAGTCAAGGTATATGTTAAGTTTATAAATCAGCAATATAGGTCTCTAATGATGACAAGAAAATTGGAAAGAGAAGATAATTTTATTTAAATGGGTAGATGATAGGAAATCTTTCTTTTTAGAGAATTTCAAAGGGTTTAATTAACTTTGGACTTTGAAATACTTTTTTTCCTGACAGATTAGAGAGAGTGAAGGGAAGTTAATGTTGAAAATATAGTTGGCAGCTCCCTACTGGTGAGAATTAAACCAATAAATCACATGAAACTCTTTGGGTAATCACTGAACCTGGCAAGAACAGAACACACAGTAGTAAACTTTAGATCACATTTACTTTTTGGGTCAAGGTTGACGTATCAAGGAAATAAAATTTGGGGTATGAGCAGCATAAGAATATGATTTTTTTTTTTTTCCTGAAGTTAAAGTAAAGGAACATCCATGGAGACACGTCATGCGGTGGACAATTCCAGAGAGTGATAATACTGTAGTTGTCATTAAATTTAGTCAAGCCCTTGATGTGAGAAATTTCAGTTTATTGTTGATGACACAGATTGCAGAAACATATGGAAGCAATTAAAGGAAAGTAAATGGAGACGGATGGTACATACTGCATGTTTGTGGAGCTTGACTAGATAAAAGGAATAACATAGGATGAGATCTTAAAGAGGCAATGAGGACTCTGGTGTCTTCTTTCAGAGTTGAGGAAATATGAGCAGGAAAGACCCAAAGGAGAAGACAAAATTGATGATTCTCTGGTGGGCAGTGAGGGTGGGGATTATATGAGTGAGGCCAGTGTCTCATTGTGAATGAATAGCAGGTTCTGTAGCAACGCTGAGGGTTTAGATTTCAGATAAGAAGAGAATCCCTCTTCCACTGA